>CM070079.1:18378401-19692945 GCA_036250285.1 Pyrocoelia pectoralis | reverse complement strand
AATTTGCGTAGTTAAATTTGCGCAGTTAAATTTGCGCAGTTATTTTTGCGCAGTTATATTTGCGCAGTTATATTTGCGCAGTTAAATTTGCGCAGTTATTTTTGCGCAGTTATATTTGCGCAGTTATATTTGCGCAGTTAAATTTGCGCAGTTATTTTTGCGCAGTTATTTTTGCGCAGTTATATTTGCGCAGTTATGTTTGCGCAGTTATGTTTGCGCAGTTATATTTGCGCAGTTAAATTTGCGCAGTTAAATTTGCGCAGTTATTTTTGCGCAGTTATTTTTGCGCAGTTATTTTTGCGCAGTTATATTTGCGCAGTTATATTTGCGCACTTAAATTTGCGCAGTTAAATTTGCGCAGTTAAATTTGCGCAGTTATTTTTGCGCAGTTATTTTTGCGCAGTTTTATTTGCGCAGTTATATTTGCGCAGTTAAATTTGCGCAGTTAAATTTGCGCAGTTATTTTTGCGCAGTTATTTTTGCGCAGTTATATTTGTGCAGTTATATTTGCGCAGTTAAATTTGTGCAGTTATTTTTGCGCAGTTATGTCTGCGCAGTTATATTTGCGCAGGTATATTTGCGCAGTTAAATTTGCGCAGTTAAATTTGCGCAGTTATTTTTGCGCAGTTATATTTGCGCAGTTAAATTTGCGCAGTTAATTTGCGCAGTTAAATTTGCGCAGTTAAATTTGCGCAGTTAAATTTGCGCAGTTAAATTTGCGCAGTTATATTTGCGCAGTTATATTTGCGCAGTTAAATTTGCGCAGTTATTTTTGCGCAGTTATTTTGCGCAGTTATATTTGCGCAGTTAAATTTGCGCAGTTAAATTTGCGCAGTTAAATTTGCGCAGTTAAATTTGCGCAGTTAAATTTGCGCAGTTAAATTTGCGCAGTTAAATTTGCGCAGTTAAATTTGCGCAGTTAAATTTGCGCAGTTATTTTTGCGCAGTTATATTTGCGCAGTTATTTGCGCAGTTATATTTGCGCAGTTAAATTTGCGCAGTTAAATTTGCGCAGTTAAATTTGCGCAGTTAAATTTGCGCAGTTATTTTTGCGCAGTTATTTTTGCGCAGTTATATTTGCGCAGTTAAATTTGCGCAGTTAAATTTGCGCAGTTAAATTTGCGCAGTTATTTTTGCGCAGTTATTTTTGCGCAGTTATATTTGCGCAGTTATTTGCGCAGTTAAATTTGCGCATTTAAATTTGCGCAGTTAAATTTGCGCAGTTAAATTTGCACAGTTATTTTTGCGCAGTTATATTTGCGCAGTTATATTTGCGCAGTTATTTTTGCGCAGTTATATTTGCGCAGTTATATTTGCGCAGTTAAATTTGCGCAGTTAAATTTGCGCAGTTATTCTTGCGCAGTTATATTTGCGCAGTTATATTTGCGCAGTTAAATTTGCGCAGTTGAATTTGCGCAGTTAAATTGCGCAGTTAAATTTGCGCAGTTAAATTTGCGCAGTTATTTTTGCGCAGTTATTTTTGCGCAGTTATATTTGCGCAGTTATATTTGCGCAGTTATATTTGCGCAGTTAAATTTGCGCAGTTAAATTTGCGCAGTTATTTTTGCGCAGTTATTTTTGCGCAGTTATATTTGCGCAGTTATATTTGCGCAGTTAAATTTGCGCAGTTAAATTTGCGCAGTTATTTTTGCGCAGTTATTTTTGCGCAGAGATATTTTTGCGCAGTTAAATTTGCGCAGTTAAATTTGCGAAGTTAAATTTGCGCAGTTATTTTTGCGCAGTTATATTTGCGCAGTTATATTTGCGCAGTTAAATTTGCGCAGTTAAATTTGCTCAGTTAAATTTGCGCAGTTTTTTTTGCGCAGTTATTTTTGCGCAGTTATATTTGCGCAGTTAAATTTGCGCAGTTAAATTTGCGCAGTTAAATTTGCGCAGTTAAATTTGCGCAGTTCTATTTGCGCAGTTAAATTTGCGCAGTTAAATTTGCGCAGTTATTTTTGCGCAGTTATATTTGCGCAGTTATATTTGCGCAGTTATTTTTGCGCAGTTATTTTTGCGCAGATATATTTGCGCAGTTAAATTTGCGCAGTTAAATTTGCGAAGTTAAATTTGCGCAGTTATTTTTGCGCAGTTATAATTGCGCAGTTATATTTGCGCAGTTAAATTTGCGCAGTTAAATTTGCGCAGTTAAATTTGCGCAGTTATTTTTGCGCAGTTATTTTTGCGCAGTTATATTTGCGCAGTTAAATTTGCGCAGTTAAATTTGCGCAGTTAAATTTGCGCAGTTAAATTTGCGCAGTTATTTTGCGCAGTTATATTTGCGCAGTTATATTAGCGCAGTTAAATTTGCGCAGTTAAATTTGCGCAGTTATTTTTGCGCAGTTATATTTGCGCAGTTATATTTGCGCAGTTAAATTTGCGCAGTTAAATTTGCGCAGTTATTTTTGCGCAGTTATGTTTGCGCAGTTATATTTGCGCAGTTAAATCTGCGCAGTTAAATTTGCGCAGTTATTTTTGCGCAGTTAAATTTGCGCAGTTAAATTTGCGCAGTTATATTTGCGCAGTTAAATTTGCGCAGTTAAATTTGCGCAGTTATTTTTGCGCAGTTATTTTTGCGCAGTTATTTTGCGCAGTTATATTTGCGCAGTTAAATTTGCGCAGTTAAATTTGCGCAGTTAAATTTGCGCAGTTATTTTTGCGCAGTTATATTTGCGCAGTTATATTTGCGCAGTAAATTTGCGCAGTTAAATTTGCGCAGTTAAATTTGCGCAGTTATTTTTGCGCAGTTATTTTTGCGCAGTTATATTTGCGCAGTTAAATTTGCGCAGTTAAATTTGCGCAGTTAAATTTGCGCAGTTATTTTTGCGCAGTTATATTTGCGCAGTTATTTTTGCGCAGTTATATTTGCGCAGTTATATTTGCGCAGTTAAATTTGCGCAGTTAAATTTGCGCAGTTAAATTTGCGCAGTTAAATTTGCGCTGTTATTTTTGCGCAGTTATATTTGCGCAGTTATATTTGCGCAGTTAAATTTGCGCAGTTAAATTTGCGCAGTTAAATTTGCGCTGTTATTTTTGCGCAGTTATTTTTGCGACAAAGTGCGACAAAAAGTGCGACAAAAAGTGCGGAAAACAGTGCGAAAAAAAGTGCCGATAAACGTGCAACAAAAAATGCGGAAAAAAATGCGAAAAAAAGTGCGGAAAAAAGTGCGACAAAAAGTGCGAAAAAAAGTGCGGAAAAAAGTGCGGAAAAAAGTGCGACAAAAAGTGCGACAAAAAGTGCGTAAAAAAGTGCGAAAAAAAGTGCGGAAAAAGTGCGGATAAACGTGCGACAAAAAATGCGAAAAAAAGTGCGACAAAAAGTGCGACAAAATGTGCTAAAAACGTGCGGAAAATGTGCAACAAAACGTGCGAAAAAAAGTGCGACAAAAAGTGCGGATAAACGTGCGAAAAAAAGTGCGAAGAAAGTGCGGAAAAATGTGCTAAAAACGTGCGGAAAAAGTGCAACAAAAAGTGCGAATAAATGTGCGACAAAAAGTGCGGATAAACGTGCGAAAAAAAGTGCGAAAAAAAGTGCGGAAAAAAGTGCGGGAAAAAATGCGAAAAAAAGTACGAAAAAAGTGCGGAAAAAAGTGCGGAAAAAAGTGCGAAAAAAAGTGCGGAAAAAAGTGCGGAAAAAAGTGCGGAAAAAAGTGCGACAAAAAGTGCGGAAAAAAGTGCGACAAAAAGTGCGGAAAAAAGTGCGGAAAAAATGCGAAAAAAAGTGCGAAAAAAAGTGCGGAAAAAAGTGCGGAAAAAAGTGCGGAAAAAAGTGCGACAAAAAGTGCGGAAAAAAGTGCGGAAAAAATGCGAAAAAAAGTGCGAAAAAAAGTGCGGAAAACAGTGCGGAAAAAAGTGCGGAAAAAAGTGCGACAAAAAGTGCGACAAAAAGTGCGGATAAACGTGCGAAAAAAAGTGCGGAAAAAAGTGCGGGAAAAAAATGCGAAAAAAAGTGCGACAAGAAGTGCGACAAAATGTGCTAAAAACGTGCGGAAAAAGTGCAACAAATTTAGATCAATTTCACTTTTCATGTTAAATTTTAGCATTTTCCTTGTTTGTTGGATCATATGATGAACGACTTCAATTGGCGCTTACTGTCACCAATCGTGGATGTAGCATGGATGATGCCCAATTGATAGTGAACAAGTTTTTGGAATACATCGATAAATTACATAACGCGATTAATATTTAATTACTAATTTTTATTGCAATAAAAACGTACAAGGCAATGAATCGCTTAAGAAACTAATGGTCACCAAAACCTGTATCATTAAGATAATTCATAGTTCTGTGCGAGCAAAGATGCACAACAAAACTCTTATCTATACCCATCCCATATTTCAATGTGAGAACATTATATTTTTCATTAGTATTGTCATTAGTATTATTATAATTACTAACTAAAATACGTCAATAATTACTATTATCATTATTTATAAATACTTATCTACTGTGTTTTGCCATGTTATGATTTTTGTGTTATTATTATTATTATTTTATAATACTTATGAACTACTTTATTATTTCATTATTATTAATTCCTATCAATTTACTATTAATGCCTTATGCACAAACGGGCTTAAGCCTAGTGCCCTAACTATTATAATAGAAATTAAATTTAAATTAACTACTGTAAATTGTAACCACTTTTAGAATTATTGCATTCAATACTTTATTTACTGATGTTGTGGATATTTTCCTGTAGTTGTCTTTGTACTTCTTCTTTAATCTGATCTATTTCTTCTTAGAAAAAGGTTTATTTCTAACTATTGTTTTTCTTTGATCCGATACCTTAATCCCTCGGTATTTTTGTACAAAAAGTTCAGCGATCAGTGTCTATATACTTGTATGTTGCCATGTCTGTCTCTAACTTAGTGACATAGAAGTGAGTACGCGTGATAAATTTGTTAACTTCTTTGTTACATCTCATGCGTACTCTAGGTTTTCCAGGGATGCGGGCAAAAAGGCAGGCGCCTCCCGCGCAACATTCAAGGTTGGATTCAAACTGTTGTTGAAGGGGACGAGAATAATGAAGGTGACGATCGCCTAGAGGGTGTGTATGAATCTGTGCTAAAACTGTACGTTTTTACTGGGCTACTTGGCCTGTCTGTCGTTGTGTCCCTTTCGTTAACTAGATTCGGATGTAGCAGTCTTGTCGGTTGGAACCCGCCTGTTCAATTCCCAACCGCCGATGGTTCGCAATGCTGTGACACTCACCAGCGGCTCTAGGTGGTCCCGGTGATTACCCCCACCTCTCATTATGATTGAGTTACCCTCCTTGTTGGCACGTAAGTTCCAAAGATCGAGATACTGTACGAGTGTCCGCCTCTACGTGAGATAGATGTTCAGGTCGAACTTAAGGATGGGATTTTGGGAGGCATATTATTATTCGATATTATAGATACTCAGACCAAGCCCGGTTAACTAACCACACGGATCGAAATGAAGTAACAATTAGTCTATTAATATACACAAAATACATTTGAAGTTGTGTAAATATGTTTTGAAATAGTATTATATATACTATTGTGTAAGTGGGCTTTAATTTAATACTTTTTCAGTTGCACAAGGGCTACAATTTTGAAATTTACATTACTCTGTGCCTATATTAATTTTTTTAATAAATACGGATTCTTTTGAAGATCCAAATATATTACAAATATCGAAAGACGAAATTACTGATTGATTATTAGTTTTGGTGCAGCTCTAACTCTTCATCTAGCATGTCGATGTACTTGTAAGTATTTTCCAATACTTCTTGGGCTACTGCTTGGTCGGAAATGTAAACGGCATCGCAATTGAATGACAGTATTAATCTATTATCGTATGACAGTGATCCAAACGTTAAATCTGAAACAGGCACGCAAACATTTTTTTTTTACGATGAGGTATCACTACTCACCAAGACCCAACAGATGCGGGCTCCAAAATATAATATCGCGGGCTATGAAGTTCCCGTCACCAAAGGACATTTTGAGCGGCCCCGGAATAAGGCTAACGCACACTGTACATTTTATTCGACCACATAGGTAACCTACCAATGATGTTGGAAGTGCTCCAAAGAAAAAGTTGAAGATTACTTTTGATACCTACAATTGTATTTTAGATGAAGATTCAATGATTATTCTTGCCGTACCGGGACTTCCACTGACGTTTTCATTATATCGACCCGTCTTCTGATCGCGTTTAATTTACTTAGAACTGGCATGTTTTGATTAAAATCTTCTTCGTCTTCCACGAAGAATGGCACCTTCAGGCATATTATAATAAATCGATTATTTAAATGGATGTCTTTAATATTTAATCCCTGGTGAATTGTTTGCAGTTCTGTGTAGTTCTGTACCACTGGAATTGCTAGTGTTGTGTCACTTGGACAGCGCTGATGGTACTGAAAAATTAAAGTTGGATATCTGTAACTAATTTTGATTTAATAACGTCTAACCTTTATGAA
This sequence comes from Pyrocoelia pectoralis, assembly GCA_036250285.1. Classification (NCBI taxonomy): domain Eukaryota; kingdom Metazoa; phylum Arthropoda; class Insecta; order Coleoptera; family Lampyridae; genus Pyrocoelia; species Pyrocoelia pectoralis. The sequence continues at coordinate 19,686,497 of CM070079.1, read as the reverse complement.
ATGCTCCTTCAAACTTTCACTGAACGCTGCTAATAGTATTTCTGGAATTGAGGCGTTAGTGTACTTTCTTATTTTCTTCACTTTTTGAAAATACGTTCCATTGTCATCGAGCGTAAACGCTATCTTTTCGTTATTGCTTAGTGTTTTACCATGAAGTTCATTGTGATCACGCGATTTCATTACAACCATCGAATATAAGGCAGAAGGAAAATATATGATTATTGTTATTATAAGTTGTACGTAATAGAGTAATGATGTAAATTTAATTTCTTCACTTTTTACGTACTTTTCAAAAGTTGAAGGATTTGAGTTATTTAACTTGTCACCTAAGATTCCGACAAAAAATTTCAAAAGTGTAATACCATCCGATATAACATGATGGACACGTATTATCATAGGATAGCACTTCTTAGTACTCGTGCTATCTTTCCGTTTCAATGGTTGCGTTCCAATAGCAACATCCCATAATAAAGGACCATTGAATGGTTCAAAATACCATTGACTAATTAATTCTTTAAAAGTCTCCTCATTTAATTCCCCATCCACATCTGGTAGCTTACGTATGCACTCATGATTCTTGATGTTAGTCTTTTCCAAATATTTGTACCCAGAAAATGTGTTTAGTGTTGTAAATAATTTACCGAAATGAGTTTCATTTTTAATAATGGTCTCCTTTACTACTTCTTCCAGGTACTTAAAAACTGAATAATTGCTGTTGCTCTCCGCATCAGTTTCAAATATAACCACGGCGGTGATGATATTCTGCTTCAATGTTTGAGTGGCAGTAACTACGTCAAGCCCACGCACTAATCCATAAAATTTATTTCCACACTTTTTCCTTAAAATCATCGATATTATCATTCTATAAGTCATTAAAATAGGATAGATAAATACGCATAACAGTATAATAAATAAGATTAAGGGAAAAAATAACACAAATGAGAAAAGTACCCATTTAGACCTCGTTGTCTCTGAAAAAGAGATTACGGATAAATTTCGTTTATTACTTCTTTTACTTTACCTTTATTTCCGCAACGTTTAATAGCAACATTACTAGCACACCGGCAAAAATGTACAATGTCACGAAAAGATCACCCATGTTAATTTTGAAGCACTTAACTGTTATAATGAATGAAACGTAGTGCTATAATAAACGTAATGGGTTCGATTTATCTAATTGTATTTTAATTAGAACTTCCAAATGTTTACTGTTGGATTTTTCAAACTACTCGTTATTAGAATATAACTTCGGCTACTTTTAAAACTTCAAATTTCCATTATTGGTGGGAATTTGTGTGACCGTTGTAGTAGATACCTATTACTTTCCCTACCAGTAATTAACCTTAACGGTATTTCTGATCAATTTTTAATAATTTATAATGTAATAACTAATACTTATTAAACCTTATTTATACGTTTATCATAATTTAATAAGGATCGTTAATTAAAAATTTCACGGATGAAGAGAAATAATTGAAGTTAATAATAGATTACTTAAACCTAATCTTCATTGTTGCAAACCTGCTTTTTGATAAATATTTTTTAATGTCATCTTCCTAATTACAAAAATAAAAGAGAAAGTTTGCGGAAATTTTACATTATTTAGGTACCTTTTTATTTGAATTATTTTTCAAAAGTATTATTGTTTTGTAATCACAAAAATAAAAATTCCACTGAAATTTATAATTATTATTAATGTCTTGCATTTTGACCTTCTTTTATATTCTAGGCTTGAATAAATAAACAACTTGTATTACGAACTTTTTACACGTACTTTTCACAAGAGTGACAGTTGATCTAATGTAACTATAAACATGCCCCTTATCCATGGTAACGAATAACAATGATAACAATTCAAAATTAACTTTCATAGGTACATAACATTTCTTCCTCCTCAACATCTTTATTAGCTTCTATTAGAAACAAAACTATTCCCCAAACAGCTTTCGTGAAGATCGATATCCTTGGAGTCGGACGTAAAGATTCCACGACATAACGGCGCAGACAAAAACGGCCTCAAAATCTGCTACAAGCATTTTTTTATTTTTTGAAATATGAAAAACTGTTGACACTACATTTATTTCTTTATTTCCTATAGAAGAAGGGGGATGAATGTTTGAAGTTGAAAATTTTAAATCTTTATCACTTTTTTGCTAACAAAGATGAAGAAATAAAATTGTACAGTGAAGTAGAGGGCATACAACTCTTTTAATCGAGTATAATAAGTACACCAATTTACTTACGGCCTAGCCGGAAATTAACAAAATGTTAAAAATATTTATGACATACCCTGTATATTATTTCAGGAGAAAATCAGAAATCGTTTTCTGATTACAACTATACTACTCACTATATATTTATTTTTTCATTTTTTTGAGTTATTATGCAAAAACTATTTTATTTTGAGTTATTATGTAAAAAACTATTTTATTTAATACATCATTGTAGCAAACACGGGAAAGTTGTGTGCTAGTTTATTGGTCATTTAATTGTTACAAATGGTTACACCATATTGAACTGAAACTTATATTATAGGTGTACAGTAGGTACAATATATTTATACAGTGTGGAAAAGCCAATTGGAATAAATGCATTATTTCGGTTAGGTACTGTAAGTACCTACATATTTATAGAAAACCCCGAAACACGTCAAATGTAAATTATAAATTGATATCTATTCTTCAATGTGAAAATGTGATCCCTACCTTTAAGCTCCTTCGAGTGACAGTTGAGTTACAACCCCCTTTTTTAAATGGGGTCGAAAAATAAAATCATGTTACCGAAATTCGCTGCAATACATTCAAAAACTAATATGTATGTAATACTTATGTGTTTATATGTAAACAAATATGAAAAGGCGCGAATTCTTAGAGAATTCTAATTTCAACCAACTTCGAATCTGTAACTAATTTCTATATAACTACCCCACCCCCCCCCCCCCCCCCCCCCGCCTCAGACACAAGCAAGCACTCCGGATTCTGCACAAATGAGTCATTGTTTTTCTTACCACCCTCAAGGGAGATGGAAGTGGAGAGGGTGACGGACAATTTGTTGTAAATCACTAAAAATTGTTGGAGGAAAAAAAGTAAAAAAAGATCGTTTTCTCCTCCTTTTCACTCCCAAAAAAGGGGTTGCAGTTGGGGGTGAAATTTACAATTTGGGAATAGATTGTTATGGAGAATTCAAAAGTGCAATAAAAAATAGGTGTTCCCATTTAAGTTTTAAAACTCATCCGCCCGCTCCACCCCACAGGGGGGGGGGGGCGAGGCTGATGTGTACGTATCATGACTCAATAGGTTTTAAAAAATAAAGGAAAGGTGTTTTTTTCCTTTTTGTAATTGGATGTGTCGTTCTCGAGATATTCAAGGGTGTATATTTTGACTTTAATGGCGTCCCGACAGCGAACGGGTGATCCGATCAAAAAATTTACCAGAGATTTGGAATTAGTGAAGAATTTCCAGCTTTCTAAACCCTGTAACATCGACCAACCCACAGACACACACACATCCGGACGAATTTAGTAACCAACTTTTTGAAGTTGGTTGAAAACAAAAAAACCATGAATGTCAATGAAGTACCTAGACGTTCAAAATGCTTACCGTCAACATGATCGACGATGTACCTACTTGTCTCTGATTTACAGTCCACTAATTTATGTGCCGTTTGTGGCAAAAACACTGCCAAAAACGTGTAAAATGTCTTTTTTCTACAAACGTCAAAAAATGACAAGGTTTGCGCATCGATAACAATACGCGAAGTGACCCTTTTTTTCAGTTACCTACGTTACCATGACAGCGTGCCCGAAATGACGACGTCATGCGCGAAGTACGCACTACACGCAAACTAGATGAGAGTTTTGTATTTTAACGTTAAAATAATTATCAAATTCTTCACGTTTCGTTTGCGTTTGTAGAAAAAAATTTGTTTGCAACTCGTGCGCGAAATACTTTTGGTGATCTCGACTATTTTTTTAACTCGGCTGCGCCTCGTTAAAAAAATCAGTTCTCGATCACCAAAGTGACATTTCGCGCACTAGATACAAAAATAACTATTGTCAATTGTTGTGATAATGTTAGTGATCTAAAAGTGTTAAGTACAATAAAAAACTTTCAAGAAATGGACGAACTTGAACTGTTATAAATTAAATTGTAGGTATTTATATCTGTACCTATGCTTTACCAGAAATGGGTTGCATAATTAATTACTGATATTTTGTAATTGGATATTCTGCTGTAAAGTACATTGTCATAATAAATTAAAATAAAATAAAATACGAGTTTTTCCTCTTATTATAAGGCAGCTGTAATAAGGGCTTTCGGTTTGATTTATATTGTCCTCCTTCTGTTGACGAAGGATGGACACACTCGAGGATAAATAGGGTAACTCTTAATATATCAACATTATGAGCTAGCATTGTCATCGATTATGAAAATATTTGTAGGATGCAGTTCTTCAGCAGAATTTTCAAAAACAAAGGTACTAGTAGATCGACCATAAGAAGACAATACTCTTTTAGGATATTTTTTTCTAGTTTTTTTACATAATGCTTTTCCAGTACATAAATGTCGACACCAAAAGAAAATATCGTTTATAAAAGTTTTTTATAACATTACTAATTGTATTTGTAGATTAAAAATGGGCAATAGTTACAACAGTTAGAAGTGAAAACGGTGCAGGTTTATCTTGTGGTACCTAAAAGTGATAATTTACTAAATGTAAGGTTACGAATTTCTTGAACTGTTAAGTTTATGTCATAGTTTCGTTCTAACGTTTGTTTTATTTCAGACCCCATTAAAGAGTCCATGCCAACCTCGGAAAGTGTTGCTGAAGGTGATACTGCATTCAAGTGTTTAATACCCAATATGTTTGCTACCGCTTCTGGTACACCAATGTGCGTATCAAGTTCAACAATTTTTTTCAAAACCAAACTACCTAAAATGGCATGTGGCTGATCCAAGAATTTGTCCATTACATTTAAGCAGGATTTTATACGCTGCGGCAATAACCCAAATAAGTCTTCAGAATAGTTATCCATTTTCTCAATTACCAGCCCTACATCATCAATTGTACCCCACTGAATTGCCAACCCTGGCAAATTATCTGCGTGGCGAGATTCACAAATGCGCTCCATTACAGAATTGGCAAACCCGTAGTTAGCTTGCCCTAAGTTTCCACGGCCGCAAGATATCGACGAAAATACAACAAAATAGTCCAAGTGAGGTGCCATAGTACGTGAAACTACGTCTAAATGCCTAGTGGCCTGTATTTTTGGTAATCCCACTGTTTCAAAATCGTCTTCTGATAAATCGACCATTGCAGCATCCCTCAGAACTGCTGCTAGATTAAATATTCCTCCAATAGGCGCCAGATGAAGAGCTTCAGTTAAAAGCGCCTTTGAACCTTCCTCTGTTGTGACGTTCGTTTTAGAAATAACGATTGTCACACCATCCTCACGCCACTTTCGCACGCACAAAGATTGGTATCCCGTTGTAACCCCATTTCGAGAATTTAATACTAATATAGACGCTCCTCTGCATATCAACCAATTAGCTAATTCAAGTCCAAATCCACCAAGCCCGCCAACCAAAACATAACTTTTCATTGGATTCATATAGACGTGAGGACTGCAATTAATAAATTTTGCCGGTGGAATTACATGCTTCTGGTTTTCTTCTGAACGTATTTTTAATAATACTTTTCCAATATGATTTCCGGAAGCCATATGTCTGAAAGCTTTCTCAGCCTGGTTTTCCTCAAAGACGACCGTAGGCAAAGGTCGTACTGCTCCGCTAACTATTCCCTCATTAATTAATTTAATTATGTGAAGGGTGTGGTAATTGTCCTTTTCCATAATGACATCAAACAGAATGCCGTGAAAGGAAGTGTCTTTCAAAAAGGTATTCATTCCCAAAACTGAGTTGTCGAACAAGTCCACCTTCCCTATTTCAAGAAAGCGACCTCCCACGGCAAGGCAGCGTACTGATGCTTGAAGTAACTCTCCGGACAGTGAGTTTAATACTGCATCAACTCCGCGCCCATTGGTCTGGTTTAGAATTAATTGTTCGAAACTAGTGTCGCGTGAATTGCCAATGTGTTCATCGTTTAATTGTGGGAACGTATTCTTTAAAAAGTTACGTTTGGATTGATTGCTAACAGTTGTAAATACCGTACAGCCCATGTTAAGGGCAATTGATATTGCGGCTTGTCCTACGCCTCCGGCCCCTGAATGTATAAGTACCGATTCACCAGGTTGAAGTTGAGCACGAATAATTAACGCATAGTATCCCTGCAACAAAGCAATAAAAGAACTCACTTTATTACTAAAATGTTACTCACTGTCCCATAAACCACGGGAACCGTTGCCGCTTCCTCTAGAGTCCACTTTTCTGGAACCTCCCATAAAAATTTTGGATGAGCGATGCAAGTTAATGCTAATCCACGTGATTTAGCGATACCCATTACTCTTCTACCTTTACTGTCTCGCCCAGAAAACTCCAAACCTAACATGCAGTCTTGCGTACCAAATTCACCAGGTATAGCGTCAATGGCTAATTTTCCAGTTGCCAACATTACATCCTTAAAATTGACCGGTGCGTAATATACTGAACATATTTCTGACGGCGTCTCACTCAATCTAAAATAATTAAAATAAGCTAGTGAGGTTGTATAAGAGATACATACTTGTCATAGAAGCGTGGCGCCTCGACCCATTTCAAAGTAGATAAATCGCCTTTGGTAATTATGTTAACGAAAGCATGGTTAGCCTTTCGTTCATTAAATTCTTCCAGAGGGAGGTGACGATATGATCCCCATGCTTCGTTTTTTAAAACATTGTGAATTAAATCTTTTTCTATTTGCTTTTGATATAGCACAGATGACAAAGAAAAAATTTCCTTTTCTTGACTCGGAATGTAATAGGCACGCACATTCATTCCTCCCGGTTCTTTTTTTAAACAGTTGACCATTCCCACTAAACCACTAAATTCTTCACCCTGACTAACTAGGTATATCTTCGTACCGTCAAGTTCGCTTTTCCTAAGCGCCCCTTTTAGGGATTCTACCCATCCAAAACTCTTTCCACTTACTCTAACCACCAGTAAATCATTAGACGAGTTAAGTGGTTTTCGTAATAATACAAAAGTTTGCATACCGACGCTTTGGGTTGCTATCATTTGTAACCCTAGTGTCTTAATCATATCGACACCTTCTAATGTTTCTTGTTCCTCTATCAAAATAAATCCACCCGGTTTCAATGCAATAATTACGGTTTTCATGAGTTCTAAATTTCGACGGGATAGAGTCTCCTTCATAACAGCAAGATGAATATTTGCTTTAAATGAGGCTACCATATTTTTTGGGAGCACTTCAATTTCGTTACTTTCTAATTCCGATGTGTCCGTTTCTGTTAATTTAATTACGGTGTAATTTACCGATAGCCTAGGCTCGGACTCTATAACATTTTTGATGTGCAAAGTTAAAAAATGTTTTTTGCGTGGGTCTTGTAACATTTCCACCACTTTCAATTTAAAAGCATCTGTGTTCTCTAAGACGATCTGGGTTAGGATCGTTAGTGCTTCTTCCCTTCCCATGCCCAGATCGTTAGTGAGAATAGTGTTATCGTATGAAATAAATTTGTATAACTCCAGTTTGGGAGGAACCAAGTCCCGTCGTCGAGGTGCCAAGTTTGCCTTCAATTGGTGTAGTTCAATTCCGCCCGACTGAATAATCCCAGTTGACGGAAACATTTTCACAGGTAGACCTAAAGATGCAACTGTACTTACACTGAAAGGTTGGTCTCAAATACACTTACACTCATTTGTAGCAATAAGACCGAGATGTAAATTTGGATCAATGACGATTCGCCGTATTCGTACAGGTGGATTAAGCTTCCTAGTTTTCAAACCCAAGATAATGAATTGGATCAATGAATCTATATTAATAAGCCAGTTTCTTTGACATCGAATTTTACCATTCAAAAAGTGATTGTCCGAACTGACTATTGACTTAAAAGGTCCCTCAAAGTCGTATCCACGTAATCTAAACTCCTTGTAAATATCATTAGAAGTCAAATCTAGCAGTTGAGAGTCAGACTTAATCGCAGATTGAAAATCATTCACGAATTCTTTTGAAATATCATGAGGGACGGAAATCTTTCCTGATGCAACAATTGATCCACCTTCACAAATTTCAAATTCACCAGATCCATTCAAAATATTCACTAAAAAAGAAATAGCTCCTTCCTTTAGCATTATCGTCGGTCTTCTAAATTCTATGTTTTCAATAACAACTGGCATTTGTTCGAAATCTTGATTTTTTAACTGAGCGAAAGCTTTCCAAACAAAAATCTAAACACGTTCTTGTTAGAAAACTTCAAATCAAACTAAGGAGACTTACTAAGTAGCCGGAAGCTGGAAAAATAACTCTGTCGTCGAGCACATGGCCATTTAAATACTGATCCACGTCCTTTGAAAGGTCAACATCAATTACGTATTCTCCTGATCTAGAACTTTCTTCAGCATAGTTTACTACCGTCCATTCTTCTGAATGATCCCATTCGATCAGTGAATTGATCATCGAGGTTCCGCGGCCCACGGGATATTGTATTTGCTGATAGATGCTGGCAATTTTCGGTTGCGCACCAGCGTTGAATATTCTGAAAAAACACATCAAAAACCCTTTGTATAAAAGTGAAAGCTTACTTTCCAATAACCGATAAAAGAAAACTAATCTTATCAGGAACGTCCTTTTTAACAAGACTAATATTTATGCACTCGTTACTAAGTGATCGCCTAAGTATGGCCTGCAGAAGTCCGTGCGGGGCAATTTCGATCACAATAGCGTTTTTAGGAATATGTTGAATGGCTTCATAAAACAGCACTGGCGAAATTACGTTACTGATATGATACGCTGTTGAACATAGTTGAGCAGTGAGGGTGTTCCATGCGGACTGCGGAAACGATGTGGAAATCCATTTTGAACTACGAGGTTTTGGATGCGGAATAATTTCATCTAAAGCTTTTTGTATAGCAGGTACAGCATCCGCGACATACTTGCTGTGGAAGGCAAAACCGGAGGATTGTACGAGTTTTGTAAAGATACCTTCAGATTTTAATCTGACAATGAAGTCGTCAATTATTTCTCGTGGGCCCGATACTGTTACGTTATCTTTGCTATTGTGACAAGCAACAAAAATTTCGGGTGGGCAGCGCTTCCTACATTCATCCGAAGATAAACCAACTGCTGCCATAGCGCCTTTAGGACCTTTGAGATTGAGAATTGCGAGACCACGTACATAAGCTGACATTATTGTTTGCTCACAGGTAAAACAGCCATCTGCATACGCGCACCCTATGAAATACTATTTAGTATTAAATTATAAGTGTAAAAGTAATTTACCCAGTTCTCCAGCAGAGTGTCCTATGATCCCATCAGGCTTTATACCTATTGCAGTTAAAAGGTCTGTTAAAGCAATTTGTACAGCATTAATTCCTATAAAGGCATAAAGAGGATTTTCCAATTGTGTTGCGTCGTAATTTACAAGAACATCTTCCAAATTTACCCCGTGGACCTTTAATACATCCGCACATCTTCTAATGGAGTTTCTAAATACCTCAAGTACCATCAATTCTTTGGCCATTTGTGGCCATTGTGATCCCATCCCACTAAACACGTACCATATGGGACGCTTTTCAGAGTTGGTGTTAGTGATTTCTTGAGTATAAGCTTTGCCTAAAAGTTGATAACCTCTAAAACTGTGACCTACTATACTCTGTGCATGTATATCGTTAAGAAGCGCCATAAGTTCAATGTCATCCTTCCTTTCTTCCACACCACTTAGGAGCTTACTGACCGCATTATGTGTGCGGCCCGAAACCAACACTAAACGAGGTATTGATTCAGTTATACTGGTTATTTTGGCTCGTGGATTCGAACGTAGTAAAGCATGGGCATTTGTTCCACCAAATCCAAATGAGTTAACTCCAACTAAACCTCCGCTCCAAGTTTTATTTTGATCGACAACCTGAAATGATATTGTGAAGGTTATTATTAGTAATCCATAACATTTACCTTAAATCTTCCGTCGATTAATGCAGGTATGTTAGTATTTGGAGATGTGAAGTGAATATTTCTTGGAATAATACCGCTTTCCATGGCGATTATAACCTTTGCAATGGAGCACATTCCAGATGCAGGTTCTGGGTGACCCATATTGCTTTTGATGGACCCAAGGAGAAGTGGATCTCGACGATTTTTGCAAAATACATCTGCTATTGCGTTGAGTTCTTCGGGATCTCCGGCCTGCGTTCCAGTACCGTGAGCTTCAACATAAACAACACTTGCAGGATTAATGCCGACTTTATCGTATACTTCTTTCATGACTCTCTTCTGCAATTCACTTGAAGGAAAAGTAATCCCCTGATCTTTATAACCGTCTGTATTAACATTGACTCCTAAAACGGTTGCGTAAACTCGTCGAGCGTTTCTGGATTTTTGTAAAAGTATGGCACACGCCGCTTCTGATCGTACATATCCTTTACCGGTACTATCAAACGCTTTGCACATTCCGTCCTCACTTAACATATTTAATCGTTTATATTGCAGAGATGAAGTGGGTTGTAGACAAAGATTTGCACCTCCAACAATAGCAGCATCACACTCGCCGGATTTAATTGCAGAAAATCCTCTATCCAGTGCAATTAAGCTACTGGAACAAGCAGAGTCAATATTATAACTCGGCCCTTTAAAGTCAAATGAGTACGAAATTCTATTGGCAAGCATGGTTCGGGAATTTCCCGTTACACTGTATGCGGTGACACGGTCAGGACTGCGCCTCCAATATTCACCCGTTTCACTGTCGCTCGCAGCTATAAATACTCCTACACGTAAACCTCTTAACTCACTTGGATTATAACCGGCATCTACAATTGATTCATATGTTACTTCTAAAAGAATACGTCCCTGGGGATCCATAACATGGGCCTGTTTAGAATGAATTCCAAAAAATGCAGGGTCAAATTGATTTAAATTTTTCAATTTTCCCATACGCGTTGGAAGACCGTAGAGTTTTGAGGTCCATCTTCTTTCATCTGCCGTTACCAAATCTACCCCTTCAAATAACTTCTGTTTGAATTCTTCTACATTCTCGCATTCCGGAAAACGTCCCGATATTCCGGATATAACAACTTCATCTTCATCTAAACTTTCTGCACTTACGTTTTCGGTTTTTGCAGGCATTTTTTTTGTGGATGTGAACTACCTAAGTGAAGTTGCGAAGGTTTAAATAGAATTACCTTTTACAACTTCGAATAAATGTAATGCGTAAAAGATGTCTACTTATAATATACATTTATTACCCAGATGATTACTGTAAATCTAAGTTTAATCCCTTTACACTGTTTAAAGTTCAAAAACCTAAGCAGATATGCCCTTAATGATTTGGTCATACTACAACAATAATTTGACTTTACTTAAGAATTATTCTATTTAAATTGTTTCCATTTTCTATGATGTGCGCATTTTATTTTCCAAAAATTTCACTATAAATTCAGACAATACGAAGGAATACTATAGTAAAGATAAATGAGAACACAAAGCCAATTTTCTGGGATAAATAGCAAGTGGCCATATAAAATTGTCTGTTTTTATTAGTTTATTATACAGTAACGTGCAATTAATATAATCGTTTTATTTTTATAGAAAATGTGGTGCGCTATTATGACCTTAATTACGATTTCAATTACTACTGATTGTGGTATTTAACAATTACAGTGGAACAAAGGATAAAGCAAGCTTTAATTGTTGAAATAGATCCTTATAAGATCTGTTTTTTATTTATCGCGTCTATTTACCTTCAGCTCAGAGTGCCAAAAATTTAATGCCATAATCTTCTCAGACGCAAAGAACACTATTTACTGTGGTGCAAATTAAGGTATTTGCAGCTTTAGCCAACAAAACCATGTTAGAATTTCTGAAGAATCAGTTTCACTGTGAACGTGCAACATAAACGGGTCGATTTTAATCCTGGGACTGATTTCGTAGTCACCACAAATCTTCAACTCTCACTTAAATACTTTACGGCCACCTGGAAGAAGGCAGTAGTTGTGTTGATGTCAAAATCAGGGAAAGTGGTCACAGAGCTATAGATCGATATTGCTCCTCCCAGTAATTAGGAAGAATTTTGAATGAGCCCTTCTCACATGCCTGCATAGAATCATCCGGTCAGAGCAGTTTGGGTTTAGAGAACAATACTCCAGGTAGTTCGATTCGGGGATGCAGTAACCCAATCGTACAATAGAGCCAAAGTTCGCTGACCATTTGGTTTCATTCGCGAGAATGTGAAATTTTATTTTTTGAAAAGAAGAATAATGGCTCCTAGGTTATGTCAACAAATGCATCATCAATGCATAGACGAAGGTACCGGATACGCAAACACTCACAATTGGTCTCCAGTATCCAGATGTGCCAAAAGGGTGGCATTTGACAACACTTCCTTGCAAGCTTTAAAATCTTGCTCAAGTTCTGGATTCTACGCTAACTTTTGAGTGTCTTGAAGGTTAACCATAGTGTCGGCATAATGAGCTTGGTGTGCTGCCACTCACGCTTATTTGTTTCAAGTAATGGAAGAAGAAGAGATACATATAATAACTTTTTATAGTAGAACATTAATATCATCGGAGTAATCCTACATGATCACCGTGTTAAAAACGCTAACGGTGCTATTCGCTTGCAAGAATTTTGAGGCCTACATTTTAGGACACTCGACAAGGACTTTAACAGACCACCAAGGCATCTGGAAACTTGGAATTTTTATTCACCTGTAAAGCACTTAGTACGCTACTCATAATTCAAGATTTATTTTAAGAATATTATTTGGAATACATTTTGGTTCGAAGAAATATTCAGTGCTAATGGTAGAAAGTTGTAATATTCCAAATTTAAAGAACAAAGCTATGCCAATGGACAAAAATCGGACAACAAGAGATGTGAAGCGTTAATGGAAACCGTAGAGACGATGCGATCATTACAGTTAGTTGATCTTTTTGAACCATTAGCCATGGGAAGGGGACTCACACATGCAAAAAACGTTATAAATTCGAAGTTGTACCAAGGAGCATCTTGGTTGTACGAAGAACCAGAACAAATTATATACCTAGTGAAAATATAGAGATGGGAAAAAATGACTATCATTATTCGTTTGTTTGTAAAATTTTGCTTAGAAAACGGATAATAATTTTTTTTATTGGTGTCCTATTTTAGCCTTTTAAACCACCCCCCAGCGTGTTTAAATCGCGCTTTCAAAAACGCGCGTGTTTTAAAGTTGCCATGGCATCATCATCAATTTGAAAAACGTGAATTCTTGTTGGTTATTGATCTGACAGGAGTATTTTGTTACGTCAAATAAAATGACAGATTGCAAATTAATTTCCGTTTTTCTCATTTCCATGACAACGAAAGGTATACTGATTTCACATTAGGAATTCAACCATTTCACATTATTAGTTCTTATTTCCATTTTAATACCAGATTTCAAAGTGAACCAATAAAAAAAATAGCGTAAAGTATTCGTGGATAACTGGTATTTAAAACACTTGCTCTATTTCAAGCACTCCGGCTACGCCGTCGTGCTTGAAAACTCGCGCGTGTATTAAAGACCCTATTTATCCACTTATACTTTAATACACTATTTTCTACTGTAATGCATCCAATAAATAATTAGTGTTAAATTTGTTGTTCATTCTTGTTCTTGATGAGAATAAATATATCAAAGATATCTTTAACGCTGTGTCTTGGTAACCCTTGCAATTTGTCACAAACTGTTATCCTTGTTAATGACATATAGCGTCGAAATCGAAACGCGTTTTATTATCATAATTGCTTATGGAGTTCCACAACGTAAGTTTAGAAAAAGTTCATTATGTTTCAAGTTTCAACTTACTAATTCAAGGGTAATTTTTCTACAGCCCACGATACAATGGATTTTCTGTGTGTAATTAGTTTAGAAAATCGTTACAACTTTTAAAGCGTTCATAAAATAAACTTGCATTAATAAGTGGGGGTGCTAGAAATGTGTTCAAAATAGTCCAATACTACTACGATACATGATAGTGTAATTCTTGTATAGTAATTTGTTTTGAGGGAAAGAGGTGTTTCCGTATAATAATCATAATAATAATAATTATTAGAAGAATTCTTTGGGAAATACATACAAGGTGTAGTAGATAACGCTCTGATGCAAGGAGTTTCGCAGGATAGTTCATCAAAACTATAGAAATGAGTCTGGACGAATAAGCGAACAGATGAACGGACAAAACACAAACAATGATACATTTTATTTCATTAAAAAAAATGCGGAAAAATGATCAATTGTTCACTCACCGTTTTCGTCATTGCTTTTCAGCACAACAATTATCCAAAAATTGAGTTTTATACGTGCCCTGTTTAGATATTTAAAGCTTGTCTAACAAATTAACATATCGAGTAATGTGATCGATGAAAATATGCAATTCTTCAGCCGCGTTCTTGAATGTCAATAAATATGAAGAAAAATTACTTCACCAGTTTACTCACGAATGCAAATATGTAATAATAGGAAAATTGAAGGTAACATTTTATTTGTTCTTGTTAAATAACGAGATATATAAACGATAGGAAAAAAAGGTTACTTTTGTAGTGCAATGTTGTCACAAAACAAAAATGTTCGAATACTAATTTTAAATACAAAAGTCATGCTCCTACGTTTGTATTAGTTATGTGCATTTACCTACAACTGGTAAGTCTTTTTTAAAATATTAATTTTCAAATTTTATATGACCATTTCGTTTCATGCAAGAAAACTAATTTTGTACAAGTTGAGAATGCTCTTCTAGCATTACAAAATTGTGGTGCAAATACCGCAAGTTATGTTATGACTAAATCTTGACGCAATAGTCATGACTATGTTTTATTCAAAAAACATTTTTAGAATTCGCGTCATTTGAGTGCTTTAATAGATCCTATTAAAGCACTCAAATGACGTCATTTGCGTGCTTTAATAGACATTTGGGTGTTTTAATAAGACCGGTACGATTTAATTTTACTAAGTTGGTATTTACCGAATTAATTCATAGCAAATACTGTAGTTAACCTTTAAATAAATTTTAAATTGACAATTTGAAAAGAAGTAGTTCCAATCTCTAAAAAATTCCCTAGATTTTGATAATGTCAAATATTTATTTAAAATTGCTTGCAAAAGGCGCAAATTCTAAAAAATAGTATAAAAAACTCATTCATAAGGCTTTTATGGCACTCATCATTAAGAAAACTCGTGGCTGCGCCACTCGTTTTCTAAACTTTGATTCGTGCCATAAAACGTACCTTATGAAACTTGTTTTTTAATATACTATTATTATAAACTACGTCAAAATAAGTCTATTAAATGTTTTATTCGTTTTCAGCGTTAAAAATCACATAGAAATGATACATCATAACAACTATGTCTATGTTTCGCAAACTTTTATATTTTGACTCCCATTTTGACGGTATTCTCGATGAGTTGCAGCGAACCACATAAAGGTCTAAGCTTACTTTTTGATCCTCTCTCAGAGTCTAAAGTCAGAATGTTAAAATTCCTTAACACAAAACAGCCACACACTGCCGCACAGATTTAACGAATTCATATTCAGAACTTTTGTTCAGTTAATAAATTAATGAACTACGTACCTACTTGTTATGTTTCTGTCAACAAGTTTGAAAAATGGCCAACAGTAACATTGATAAATCTCTCTGTCGTTTATTATACTTATTCGATAAGTTATGTTATTATAATAGGCATTTAATTCCACTAAAATCTGAATTTAAAATATCCGGACGCGCTTCTACACTCATGTCTTTATCAACATTAATTAAAGCTTATAATGTCACATAGTGTGGAAATTTCAAATAATAGGCATATTATTAAACGATAACATTTTAGAATCCGGGGCCATCCCAATTTCGAGTAAAAATTTTAGGAATGATAGGGAATGAGTTCCTTATAGAAAAAATTACGAAAGTTTGTCCCGAAAAACGACGCTCTTTTTAAAAATTTTTTAATCCTTGTTGGTTATTCATCTGACAGGAGTACTTTGTTACGTCAAATAAAATGACAGATTGCAAATTAATTTCCATTTTTCTCATTTCCATGACAACGAAAGGTAGGTATACTGATTTCACATTAGGAATTCAACCATTTCACATTATTAGTTCTTATTTCCATTTTAATACCAGATTTCAAAGTGAACCAATAAAAAAATGAAAACTCGCGCGTGTTTTAAAGACCTGTTTATCCACTTATACTATTTTTGTTAAGCACTTAATTGTAGAGCTCCAGTCTGCTGTTCAATAGGTGGCGTTATAGGTATTTTCAATAGCATTAGGTAATCAACGAATGAACCCTGATTCATTAAATGATTTCGTTGCTACCTGCAACGGGCGCGGCCAACGAAGCTTAGAATACTTTTTGTGTATGCAAAAAAACCCAATAACGTGAGCCTTGCGGCTACTGGGAAAATTAGGTTTTAGTTCAACAGCCATTTTGGATAGTGTTACTGCAGATCCCTAATGAGTCAACCGTTTTTGTCCGCTCTTATAATATATTGAGAGGGAACTGTATAATATTATACATATATTGTTATTGAACGATAAGCAATTATCAAAGTTAAATTACTAAGATCTTACCCGGTGCTCTGATCTATGGTAGGTAACAGTATTTATCTTAACATGCAAAACACTCATCAGAACTGGTAAATCAACTCAAAGGACTTCGTCCTCTGTAATTTTCTCACTAATCCGATATTGTCAAAGAGCTACATAGCCTCGCTGTTTATATGGTGCTTAAAGTGCTGTGATTTTTTGCAGGCTTCATAATGTCTTTGTAGACGGTTTCCAAGTCGAGGTTCTCCATAGAGGTCACTGTTTCTCACATGTCAAAGAACGCCCACAATCTTCTTTCGCACTTAATTCCGAAATATCTGCATTATTGCAATGTTATTTGTCTTGGTACAACGCCAGAGCTGGCAGCCATAAGTCCATGCAGGTTTCTTATCTTCTTATGTTTAATGCAAAGACAAAGGGGAGTTCATTTCACTGCTCGCAGTACATTTTTTGTACATTTTCTATTCCTTTCTCTATTCTTCTTGAGGTGGACTTTCCAGAATAATTTAAAGCGCAGTGTTTTTTCTCTCTTTTCGTCGTATTTGGCAAGTTACTGAACCAGTTTCTTCCGTTTCCGACAATTCGAAATTACGCCAGCCCTTGTGTGTTCAATATCGAAAATGTGCAACTCTTTTTGGAACTTCATAAAAAATTACCATCCGTTTGTACAGGGCGAGTCAATAGTGCGCGGAATAAGAGCTTAAAAGTTTTAGAAGAAATATAAATCTTTTCTTATATTTCATTTCAGGTATCAATATGGGCATCTTGGAATACTGTGGGATGTATACTGCTACTATTTTCATTGGATTAGTAATCGTCCAAAATATCCAAAAAGTTAAAGTAAGCGTCAACAGATATTTTCGACCCTTAATTTCAGGGATATTTTGTAGGAAAGCGAGATACCTACCAGAAGTTTGGCAACATCTTTAATCACAGTTGGTTTAATTGTGATCATTGGTTTAATACCGCTGGCCGTAGTATTACTGATGATCATGGCGTTATATCGTAGAACTGTGCATCTATTTTTAAAAATTAGGTATGGACGATCATATGTTGGTTTAGTTACAGGATCAGATGCCGTTCATACAGTAGATAATCCGTCAAACAGTAAAACATGTTTATTGGTAATATTGGAACACGATTGCGCAAGTTCCTCACATACACTTTTTGATGTTGTCAAGGATCACTTTATTAATAGCATCAAGTACATAGAAAAATTAAGCTCAACATATCACAATTTTATGGGCTACACCTACATGGTTCAAACAACTATGGATGCAAGCGAATGTATTAAAGAAATGGTACCCGTTAATCCAAAAGTGGAAGAGATTGATGACGAGGAATTGATAGGGATGTTGACGAGTGCCTATAACCGTGACTTTCCAAGAAATAACACGATATTCTGGGATATTCTAATCAGCACTCATCCGATAAAATGGAAGAAAATCGATTGTAAGGATAAAAAATACTACCCGGTAATCTTTAGGATTCACCACTGTGTCGCTGATGGAGTTGCTGTATTCAAACTCTTTGTGGGGGTTCTTGGAAGTAAAGTTGCGTTACTCAATGAACCTCGTGGAGAAGTAAACGTAAAGAAATGGCGGAGAAAGAATTCTAGTTTGACCAATTTTTTAAATATACTGGGGAAGTTTTTAGAACGACTTCTAGAGTTATTCAGAGTAATCCTCTTCGCTCCTTCATCAGCGTTTATAAATTTATTCGTAAGAGGAAATGATCAAAACTTTTTGCATCGTGGTAATTTAAGTGGAGAGTCTCGATTAATATTCCGTGTAGAACAGCAACATATCTACTTTCAGAAAATTAAGGCAATCAAGCGGAGAGTCCTCGGGACGAGTTTCCCGGAAATTGTATTAACGGGGCTATCAGCAAGCCTTTCTGAGTATTATTACATGGTAAGTATCATCTTTGACTACGTTTAATAGCATTATCTTTTATTTTATGTAATCATCTAACTTATTTTGTTGTCCCATTTGAATTTAAACATTGGTGGAGAAACTTATTAGGTCGTATTGAAATTGTAGTCTTTTTGGAATTTTTGAAAGAATAATGGGCAATTCTTGGAGTTGGGTTATGCCTTCGAATAACATGATCTCGTAGATTTGATTGATTGTTGCGTACAAACTGTCTTGCGGAAAAATAAATCTGTACAGTATTTAAACTCTCGACTAGTTCGACGTCCCTGTACTGGATATCCAGGACGTCAGTCTCTTGTGGCACATCATTTAGCTGATCAACTTCTCTTTAGTTGGTGGATTAGACGAAAAAGTCATATTATATTGCTTCCTAGATTACCGGTTTGGTACCTATTAACTAGTGCTTTTGTGGACGAGTATCGTGGGAAGACGGTCATCTTGTCCAACAACGAGCGACGACAAGATTCGGAGTGCCTATTAATTAATCAGCAATAATAAGAAAGATATGAAAAGCTAATATTTAAAATGTGGCATCGACTTTTCTATAAGCCAAGGACAAATACCTTACCATGTTTGTTGAATTCTTTTATATTCAACAAATGCCATCTATCGTAGTTGAGCTCACTGAAAATAATCACGTTTAAAGTTACATCACTTTTTAGAAATCTACGGATCGCCCAAAGTATATAACGGTGGGAATTCCGGTGGTTCCAGGATCAGCTGAACTGCAAAATTTAACACCTGGAAGTTTAAGGGTGCCAAATTTGGAATTTTCCAACAACTACGCTCTAATTCTACTAAATTTACCATTATGTGTAGAAACTTCTGCCAAAACTCCTCTCACTTCCAGATTAAAGTTGATAAAGGATCAAACTAATATTGTAAGCAATTCGGTCGATTACCAGGTAGGTCTTTTACATTCACGAGGAGAATACTACTAACAACTTTTTAAGGTTATCTATATTTTCATGAGAGCAGTATTATCAATTCTACCCCGACCGTTTATACGGCTCTTTTTGAAAATGCTTAATTGTACAGCTGCGGTAAGTATTATGCCAGGTTCGTGTAAACTAAAATTTGGTCGGGATACGGCGATTTGTAATGAATGTGGCTTCTGGATACCTCATCTGAGAAATATAGGTAAGCTGAGTGAATGACGTTTAAAATTAAAGGAGAATCCAAATTTTCAGGTGTTGGTATTTCGGTTTTAACCTACGACGAAAGGTTGTTCATCGGGTTGAGTGTTGATAAAAATGTACCAATCACTGTAGATGAAGGAAGAAGTATTGTTGACAATGCCTTCCGTTATATTGATT
Source organism: Pyrocoelia pectoralis (assembly GCA_036250285.1). Lineage (NCBI taxonomy): Eukaryota > Metazoa > Arthropoda > Insecta > Coleoptera > Lampyridae > Pyrocoelia > Pyrocoelia pectoralis. The sequence continues at coordinate 19,666,576 of CM070079.1, read as the reverse complement.
TACTCGAAAAGGAAGTGAACTGTGACAAGTAGAATTTAACTTTCCAATAATAATATATTGTATTAATGCATTATTAATCTCTTGAATAAAGGTTTTACATAAGAAGAAGAGCAACGTGATCAGATAGATGATAGTTATTTGAAACGGGCCGTAAAAATCACGGTTAAAAATGTTTTATTGAAAATCTTATTAATTACATTTAATAACATGAAAGCTTATCATTAGATTGTACTGACATTATACTCTGCCAAAACAGGCAAACTTACGTGAAACTGCCAAACCTCTATCACGACGCTATATTACTGCAAGGTTGTTGTACATACTCCAAACAGAAACCTTTGTTTGCAATATCCGTGGGACTTTCAACATTATCTGTATGAAACCAAAGCCGAAAAGGTTTAACATTACCTAAAGATAAAATTGTGGAACACTCAATGACTGTGAACATGTACTTACTTCTAATTGTAGATGAGACCATAGCGTTAGCTTCCGTATTTAATGTTCCTCCACAGAATCTATCTGCTGTTACGGCTGTTGTACCCGGTGGTCGACCTACGTTCATTGTCATTGGAATTACGATGAAGTCTGCCTGGCAGGTACTTGTCATTGCTTGAACGACATTATTGCTATTCCCAACTAACGTAAACGATTGGGAGCGGTTATTTACTGAAATATAATCATTAATGATTAAACCGAAAAAGTTTGAAATCCATACCAGTATCGGCACATGCTGTGTATTGAATTGCGCAAAAGTTTCTTTCAGTTCGAATGCATATACTGTAGTCTTGGTTTGATAGCTGCAATCCCGTGGCGAGATCATAATTGAAAGACTTTATCTGACCGGATACACCCGTGTAGTACTGCAAACACCCTTCTTCACCTGAAAGCGAACACGTACAATCACAATTTCGTTTGGACAATTTTCAAACCCACCTGTATTCCTCGATGAGCAAGGTATCTGTGAAATTCGTATCTTCCACGTTCTCATAAATGCAGGTCCACTTGTAACCACGGACAGAATAATTGGGGCAGTATGTCCTTCTCCCGAATCGATATACACTAAATAAGAAACTTTAGTACAGTTGCTCACAAATTTGTTAACTTACTGTGATTTTCTGAATTTTTTCCACAAATTCCAGGTACACCACTCGCTCCGGATATCATAAATTGGTCGTTATTGCATATGTTGTTTACGTGTTCAGGGCCGGCTAATATAAATTTAACAAAGTCCAATCTGGAACATGACATGGAATTCAATTTCATGATTAAAAATTGGTCTTTTTCAAAAATACATTCCACATGAAACTGCTACTAATTGAAGGGAAACGATACATAGAGTAACCAGAACTTTTTGTATGGGGTAACATAAATACACAATACTTCCTCTTCCAGTCAGTAAATGTAAGAACACATAGTTTACTATAAGTATTTTCACCCATAAAACGTACAGAAAATATCAAATTAAGAAATTTTACCTGTAATGGCATACATTAGGTGTAGATTTTATTAAAGTGATTTGGCAAGATCCGGTACCATCATAATGGTGAGGAAATCCTTGGTTCACAAAGTAAGTACCATTTTCACGAACCGTCGCGCCACAGGTCACAACAACTACAAAATAATTGATTTATTAATAAGCACAGGTGAATTTGGTTAAGCAAACATACAAACACAGCAATAAGCGAACCCTCCAGCACATCCACCATTTGGTGTACCTCCACGTTTTTGGCATTCTTTTTGGGTTAGACATGTACCAATCTCTCCTGTAAGTCCCATACAAACTTGGCTGTCGATATTTACAACGGTAAAAAGTGAGAGAACTGAAAAAAAGATTTCGTCAACTTCTGTGCATTTTGGTTGTTTAATTTTGCTTCCAATGTAAAAGATACGAAATTTTCAGCCACCTTAATTCTCAAACGAATGGACACGCAACTTAATTGCGGCAAAGTCCTAATACTCTCTTTATTTTTGCTTTTGCTATAACGTAACACCCCTTTGCGAGAATCGAGCGAACTACGCGTGAAACTGTACTGCAAACCATTGAGTTGAATTCTATTTTTAGTTACAAGGTGTAAACCGTTCAATAGCTTGCCCCTAGGACACCTATAAGTCAAGAATTCCATTTCCTGAACACATTTTTAAACCAAAAGTAAGTAAAAAATAGGATGGACGAACGTCTTCAAATGGACAGTAAGTCAAAACAATTTTATATCTTGGAAGATATTGGTTCTTTATCTTTTGCAAAAAGTTCAAGTAGACATCTACTTAGATCTCCATGGAATTCTGAATCTAAATCATTCAAAATACTGTGGTTTTATGCTAATCACAATCCACTGTGTATTATACTGAAAAATTATCTAAGGGTTACCTTACACCATCCACCTTGAACTGTGTTAATCATTCTTGGTTGCACCAGGATGAATAAATCCATGAAAGTAACATGATTTCGGTAACCCTCTTTTATTATTCTAGATTTATAGAAACATTCGGATTCGGAAATAAAGTATAATCAGAGGAACCTTTATTGTGGTGCCTGGTAGTGGACGGACTGCTGAGGCGACTAAGCGAGGCTGGTTACACCACGGTTGGCTATGCCGATGACATAGCGATTGTGGTACGTGGCAGATTTGAAGAGACCGTATCAGTTGTGATGCAGGGAGCTTTAAATCTAGTGGAAGCATGGTGCGGAGAAGAGGGTCTGTCGGTTAATCCAACAAAAATGAACCTCATTCTCTTCTCACGAAGAAAAGGGCCGGCAAAGCTAAAAGACATAGCAATGTATGGCACCAAGGTGAAGGTTGTGGGAGAAGGCAAATACTTGGGAATAACGCTTGACCAAGGGCTAACCTTCAAACCGCACCTAGAGAAGACAGCGAACAAAGCCACAAAGTCCTTGTGGGCTTGCAGGCGAGCGTTCGGAAGCAAGTGGGGCTTATCTCCAATGATGACCCACTGGATATACACCAGAATGATCAGACCGATCATTACGTATGGCTCACTGGTGTGGTGGCATAAAACCTCCACCCAGACGAACATACAGAAACTTAGCAAGGTGCAGCGTAGGGCTTGCCTTGGAATCACGGGGGCAAACCACCCCTACGGCAGCTATGGAGACCCTCCTGAACTTACCGCCACTAAACCTAGCAATTAGGGCAGAGGCGCTCAGAGGGGCATACCGGCTGAGAGTTAACGGCGAGGAGGGATCGTCAAGGGCGGGGCACTCGCTCATTTTTGACGAAATCTCCAAAGACAAAACCCTTAGTATGAATACTGAGAGGATACCCAAAACAGTTTGTCCCATCAAACTGTTTAAGACAACAATCCCCACTCGGAAAGACTGGGAGAGCAATTCCAGTAAAGCGAAGCTGAATGGAATCGTGTATTACACAGACGGCTCGAAAACCACAAAGGGCACTGGCTCGGGAGTATACGGGAGCAATGGACGGGGCTGCAGAATTTCTGTAAGCCTAGGACAACAAGCGACCGTATTCCAAGCCGAGGTATATGCAATCCTGACGGCGGCTGCTCAACTATTAAAAGAGAACCTTATTAAAAGGAAAATCTTTATAGTGACAGACAGCAAAGCAGCGATTGCAAATGTGGTAAATTCAAGGCTAGTCCTTGAATGCACACAAATGCTAAACGCACTAGGTAAGTGAAACTCAGTCACACTAGTGTGGGCACCTGGGCATGCGGGAATCGCAGGTAACCAGGTTGCTGACGAGCTTGCAAGAATGGCAAGCGCAAAACCATTCATAGGACCCGAACCGGCTTGTGGGATTACTTATAACACAGTCAAAAAGGAGATTCAAGCAATACTCACGAAAGAGCATTGCAGGCATTGGTCGAAAATCCCAGGACAGAGTCATTCCAAGATCTTCCTGGAAACCCCCAACGGGGACCTAGCTACGTCCATCTTAAAGTTAAGCAGGACGAAGATAAAACTTGCGACAGAAATGGTCACTGGCCACTGTCGCATGAACAAACACCTGCACAACATGGGACTGACTGAAAGCCCGACGTGCAGGGGTTGTGGTGAGGCAGATGAAACGCCCTATCACGTCATTTGCCAATGTGAGGCATTCATAAAGGCAAGGGAACTCCTACTTGGAAATGAAAAAATTACACAAGAGGAAGTAACGAAGATTCGCCCTACTAAAATCCTGGACTTTGTGAAAGATACAGGCATTCTTGAAGGGTAGACAACACCGGGGAGCACAATAGACCAAAAAGGTCGCAGTGCGGGAACCTATTGGGACCACCCCCAGAGAATAATAATAATAATAATAATAATAGAGGAACCAATCTAGGCTGGACATATTTGATATTATTTATTCGTCATTCCGTTCAGATTTTTTGAAAATATTAAAAGTCTCTTACATTACGCAGTTTTTCTCAAATTTAACAAAAATTTAAAATTTCTAAGATCGCCATGAATTTCATTTTTACCTAAGATACGGTGTTTTGAAAATGTTTGCACATTCCGTCCCAATTAAGTTTGTAAATAATTATGCTATTGTGTAATTACCTACTATTTTAACGTTATCCAACTGAGGCTAATAACCATCATTTATATAATTAGCAGATAAGATTAAAGTTTTAATCGTTTGAGAATCATTTCAACTACCTATTTCAAATTAATAATAGAAGTAGTTTTTATATATCCCGTACTTAACCTTAATATTAACGCGTAATCGTATTAAAGTTAAAATGGGACAAGGTTTCGTACTTATTGGGTCTTATAAACTTTAGTCCATGTTTCCATTATTCAGTACGATAATTTTGTTAAATTACGCTCATGTATCGTTAAACACCATTATACTAATTCCAGCGATTTGTAATTTAATGCAATAAACAACCTTTTTTGGTGGATTAAAATGTAAATTACCTTCAAATAACTTAATTTTAATTGCAGCTAAGCATCAAATTGAGTAATTGCGCTAATGTGATTGAAGCTACTGGCGGGAAAATGAAGCAAACAAGATCGTAAAGGAATAAAACGCTTTATTATTTAGCACAATTGAGATAATATTGTTCACACATGAACGTTGAATGTCTAAACCCAAATTTATTAAACCGTAAAAAGAATAATCAAATTGCGTTAATTTCATCTAAAAACCCGGCTTTGGAAAAGGACAAATTGGGTTAATACTGTTAATAAGAGACATATTCATAATTTTATTAATACTTAAGAGACTTATCAAAAGTTACAAAATTTCACGTAAAATGAGTACATAATAAGATCTAGCCCTTTTTTTAAATGTTACAGTATGAATCAAATTACCTTACGGTGGCCTATCACGTAAAAAAACAAGCATTAGATGTACAATTTAGGTACTCAATGTGTTGAGGTAAAACGTTATAATTTTTGGACGAATCCCAAGTCATAGTTAAAATTTTGGGTACAGTAATGCCATGAGAAATAAGTACATTTTATAGTTTTACAAACCTTAGAAACCTTTTGATAGCCCGTTTTGTTCACCTAATATGTGTAAGACGCAAGTAATTACAATTTTTCATTATTTTTGTAATGAACTTTTAGCGTATATTTAAAGATTTATACGTGCTATTGCTTGTGTACCTATCCAATTGTCCGCTTCTGTGATTTTGGACTAATCTTTATGTAACTTTCTGTTTCTATCGTAAATTAACTAAAAATATATGTTTGAAAAACCATTGTGTTCTACGAGATTCGGAGCCGAGCAACGGTATAACAGAGCTCTGTGATTTTTTTGGTCTTGGCTTTCTTTACGGTAAGTAACATAACAAATTTTGAAAAAATGTCCATAGTCAGAACGATGTACTCAACTGTTTGTTATACTCTTAGAATTCATCCAAGTCTATCCACTTGTGATATGTTGCTCAAGAAACCTTGTATATTATTGTATCCAATAATTCTAATTCTACCATTTTATTGTACCAATTTATCATATGTTTCTGTTACCCCTTGTTATATACTAGTTTGGGCTTCCATTACATGTTGCAATAACTTCTTCCAAAGTTTTTTGAGAATTTTGCCACCATTATACCTTGTAGTTTCTTGGCTTATCTCGAAACCTATATTGGAAATTATACCACCTTAACTTTTAAAAATAAATAACTTGATTGATAAAATGTTAAAGAATAAGATAAGATAATTTTTTCCTAGTTTTTCCGAAGCTTTCCCGATATTTAATAAGGGATTTCTGTCTTCCTCTAATATTTGATTTAAACATTTCTGCACCGTCTCCCGTCAGGATTCGGTACGGTCATCTCCTAAATTAATTTTCAATTTCTCCTCTCTAGCTTTCTGTCAAACCATCTCTCTCTTGGTTTGATTTGGATTCAAGTGATGTACAATCTGATGTTTTTTTATCAACAAATTAGCACAATTAAATTTGTAGGTGCAGCATTTGATAAAGCTGACTAAGCTGTATTGGTCAGAACTTCGTAGATTTCGTGGCTCTTCTTTGCTACGATGTTAACCAGGAGTTTTAGAAAGCGATTGTTATTACATTACAGTTGCTGTATTGCTATTTTAGAGCTCTTTCGTCAAGGGAAACGCAAAGTGAAATAGTTCTTCGTGCCTCAACAGACCCGGTCCACAGAGCTAAAGTGATTTAGGAGTGGTGCGAGGCACATTTTCCAGATATTATATCTCCAAATCGCGGTTCTACTCGCAGGATCTCAATCTTATGGATTACAGTGTGGGGTTGATTTTAGAGCTCAGGACCTTTGATAAAGCCCACCAGAATTTGGAATTGCTGAAGCAATCTCTGCGGCGTAAGTGGTCCTTCCTCACTTTACGTGATGTTTGTGGCCTAACCTATTGACATTTTGCAACAATTTGGCACAGAGCTCTAGTAGAGATGCACGTTTTGTTACCTACACCTTAGATTTCAAGAAGCATGCAAAGGTGTCAAATCAGGTAACCATAGATGGCCATTTCATTGGGCTTCGACGCCTTATCCGTCACCATGGAATTCGTCCATCCAGAAAACCTCCGACATGTACAGCAAAATGAGGAAGGGCATGATCGTATTGAAACAACAGCAAATTTGCAGCTGCTATTGTGATTAAAGGGGCACCATAAAACAAATTTCATCAGAATGTACTATATGTATACTAAACCAGGATGTTTAACCAAACGATAAATGAAAACCTCACAAAATTTTATAAGTCGATCATGATGGTCTTAGCTCAATTCTTGCGTGGACGAGGACGAAATTTGTGACATTTGAGTATCCTATGGACACTCCTTCCAAGGTTTATTGAGTAAACCTTGCACTCCTTCGGGAACGTTTCTGATAGACTGTTAATAATAATTAAATACCCAAGATCATCTATTGACTTTGCAAACCCAAAATACCATAAATGATTACCTACATAAAGAATGACGAGCGTAAGTTAATGGCAAGCGGGCGGTTGTGAAGAACACGTTAACTTTCACTAGAAGAAAAACTGTACTTGCGTTAGAGGTTCCCTGCGATAATTAGCTGTGCTAGCGGTTCATAACAAAATTTTGGGGATTCTGGAGAAAGAATCTTTGGCGTCTTCAAGTGTTATGTATCAGAACTTACAGCAAATAAGATTTTGTTAAATTTCACCCATTAAGAGCATGAGGGAGGGAGAAGTTTCATGTCTAAGTATTTATAAATCCTGTAAACCGTATTTGTATAATATAAAATGAGTAACACTTGTTAAAACGCTACAAAAGGATAACGTATAAGCGACGACCTCTTGGCACTTTGGTCCTCGAGGTACTTCGCTACCTATTCGATGATGCCCCTGTCCATCTTCCAGTCATAATCGGTCAACTGATTTTTATTTAAACAATTTTCAATTTTTCGAACTGAAGAATCGGCGTTTTGTAACTCAATATGTAATTCAATAGAATTTGTATAATTGATTTTTGTAGATTTGTAGATTTTGACTCATTTAACCCAGACACATAACGTGGAAGTATTTGGACCTTAAACTGCAGATCACTCTTGGATACCTACTCAAGAAGTTCCATACATAGAATTTTAAATAATCATAAAAGCATAAGCATAAGAAACAATTGAATAAAAATTTTTTGAAAATTTTCAAAGCCAACCATGTTTTGTAAAGTATGTAATTATAAATTTAAATAGAAAAATGTAAATAACTCTGTAATCATTGATTTTAGGTATAGGAACATGATATACTATCCTCGCCAGGAGTGTTTACCGCTACGTCATCACATACAATCATATGGTGTAATATGAAAAACACGAATCAAAATTGTACTATATTAGTCAAATGAGAATTAAATTCTTATGCATATAAAAGAAATTAAATTCGCGTTTATAGGTTTATTCTTTCTATAACATTTGCTTATTCAATACCGTATGTCGATTTCGTCAAATGCACTGCGAATGATCACCATCCTTATTGAATTCACTGTTTTATATGAGATGACAGTATTAATAAATTGGATAGCTAGATTCATACATTAATGACGTAGCGGTAAACACTCCTGGCGAGGATATTATCAATTTAAAGGAAATTTATCGAATGGACTTATAATTAAATAGGCATTCCATTTGAAAAAAGAGACTTTTTAAAGTTTTTCTTAAGTCTGGAAATAACGTCAAATAGATACTTAACCGCGGGCAATTTTTTATGATCCATTACGGACAATTATGTCTCAATCTTTTGACATTAATAATAATAATAATAATATAATGTTTATTATTACTATTACAAAAGTTTAACATTTAACATTTAACGTTTAACATTTTACACTAAATAATTTAGTTTACAATAATACAAACATAAAACTGAAATAATAACAAACATAAAAGAAGAACAACCCACAAAGGTGAAGACCTGTGCGTGGGATTTGTACTAGTAGATAATTTTACATTATATATTATATAGAAGGCAAAATTATATTGTGAACTGAAACATGAAACATGAAAGCGTGCGTAAAAATTTCATTTTATTACGGAAAAAGACTGATCTATTTGAATTTAGTAAAAAAGTTTTACATTCTATTTGAATTGATAAAATATTGATATTGATATTTATTACGGAAAAAGGCTATGAATTACTGATCTATTTGAATTTAGAAGAAAAAGTTTTACATTATATTTGAATTTATAAAAGTTTTTACAGGACTTGATATCAGAAGGCAAAAAATTGAAAAATCTAGGAGCAAGGTAAAAAAAGCTTCGTTGAGAAGGAGTTAATGAAGAAAAATCCGTACGGTAATTTAGAAAGCTATGGTGTCTGGTAAGGTAAGTACAGCTATTGTTACTAAAAAAACTCGTATTTTTAAAAAAATAACATAGAGACACGAGAAAATACAGTTGTCTGGGATCAAGAATTTTGGAATCAGAATAGAGAAGGTCAGAAGGATAGGTTGGTTTTTTTTAAAATATGATTTTAATGATTTTTTTTTGTAAAATTTCATTTCCCTAACTTTTACCACTTCCGACTTTCAATTTTATTTCCTAAACAAGATTTTGCAATTTTTCAGTGAAAAATTTTTTTTCTCAACAATCAAAATTAATACGCCGATGATTTTAAGCATACTTACTAAACATTTTATGACACATCAGAATGTGAAAAAAAATTGCCTGGTTTGTATTTTAAATAAAGATGTTGATGCTTACTTCCGGTATTTCCGGAAGTCCTGCCATTTGGAAAATATTTTTATTTAATTGATTAAACACGGCATGTCGCATGTGCAAAATTTCAAATTTCTAGCTTTTACAGTTCTTGATATACTTCTAACCGACGGTCACCGTGAGACACCCTGTATATTAAAACATACTCTCGTTAACCTATTTCTGCTCCGATACATGAAATTATTTGAGAATTACATGTTGATAAATCCGATGTATTGATTCACCCTGTTTATATCGTTAAATAGCACAATCATAAAATTTAATAAAGTCACTGTAGAACTAAAATTGCAAGTGTTCATATACTGTAATGCTACAAGGGTCATTTTAATTTTCCCAATTTCAATTTTCTTGTATCTGGGAATTCACAGCACAACCATATCGAAGTCCGTAAATTCCGAAAATGGGCGGCCATTTTGCTCCAAAGTTATCGAAGTGATTTTAACTAAGATAGGTACTTTTTCATCGAGAATGTTTACAGTAACGAACGAACGGAGTTCGTTGAAAACTCTAGTAGTGAAAATATGGAAAACGTGTCCCGATTTGCCCCATTTGATAGTATGTAGAAATCTATTTAAAATTAAAAAATTAAAAGCCAAAATTTACAAATATTTTCATTCATTTTGAAAAGTGGCATTTCGTAAATCAAAGAGTAAAAGTGTTAATTTTAGTGACACAAATCGCACATAGCAAAATTGGTCCTAAAACAGAATATGACTGTTTCAGTATAACTACACAAACGTGATTGGAAAGGTGATAAAACACCCTAGGGTGGTTTTCTGCATACATATCGATTGAGCTCAAACAAATCACTCCGCTAAAAGAGGGTAGTTCTGTATTGAAAATGTGTACGATCGTAAACTCGATAAAACGATATATTTTCGAATTGGTGACATTTATGCCGATATTGAAGGGTTACTTTGTTGTTTTGAATGACAATACTAATTTCTTAATTAAGTAATTAGTTCCGTTATAAAATTGCCAAATCTTCTCACGTAATTATTTGAACTATACTTTTCCTAATTGCTAGTTAAACCATACAACGAAGCTTTGCTTAACTAAACTGAACAGTAGCTACTAGTTTATTGCTAAAATGGCGTGAGAAATACTATTATGCATAAGAAAGTGATCAGTTTGATTTAATGCATCTTCTACTTACATCTATTTTGTCGATTATTCAGTTTATCAGTAAATACATTCTGGAACCAATTTTGGTTTGATCTCCGATGGTTTCTGCTTAACTGTGTCACATGCTTGTTTTTGTAATCCGTTGCATTTCCGTAAGTATCACAATTTGTAATTGATACACTAATTATTATTAAAATTATTATCTTATTCCTGTTCATCATTTTAATTAATTTACGCGGCTGGTACTCACTAAGCTTTTCAGGGACTTGTACGTGTGTTATTGACCACATTCGGTTTAGGGAGAAACTTTTATAACTTCTGTATATGTCACATAACCGTCACACTGCGATGTTGTTTAACGAGCTGGAAATATGATTGTTAGAAGAACAGAAACTGTAACGATTATACTAGGTGATGTATTATTTTTCATGCATTTATGCTCAAATGCAGTTTAATGGTACTTGAAGTTACTACAATGTACCTATTGCGCCACTTAACAGTGATGAAGGAGCTTTTGTTTATTCCACAGCATTTCAGAATTACGACACCTTTTCTTCTTCAAGTTTTATTAATTCATTTAAAATTAAACAGAGAACCTATTACTGAAATCGACATTGACTTCTGCGGAGATTGTTATAAAAGATTAAAATGAAGATCTCAAAATAGGTAAGCCTAGGAAGAATGATGGCAAGAGAATTATTACCCCAGCATATCAAAAAAAATCTATAAAGAAATTACTCCTGAGAACGTACATCCTGTTACTACACAGCGAGTTGTTAACGGAGCCAGAACATGAAAAAAACGACTAAGCCACTGCACCAGACCAAATACCATCTGATGTAATTAAAATGATTGCCCAGATCAAACCAATAGCGATGGTCAAATATATACATGATATAGGTAAATCAAAAGAGTTTCTGGCAAATTGGAAGAAACCATCGTTTCTTTCTACGAGCGTTTGGGGGTTAACAGTTATTTCGATGATTTAGTTATCATTACACGAATTAACCCCAGTGAATTTGAAAATTTCAGTGCGGAAAAAACGTAATAATCCAAGAAATTTTTTGAATATTGAATTTTTTGAATACACGCTGCGACATTCTTCGTTCAATTCTGAATGAAAATCTTAATGTTGTATGTATCATGTTTCACACGTCTTTACGAGGTTCTCGAAGTTCGGATTTTTGGTCTATACTTATACAAGTGTATCTTTTTTGATTTCAAAGTTTGTTTTTAACAATTCTTTATTAACGTATTTTTACGAAAAACACATTTGGCAATGTTGTAAGACAAACTTTCCATTCTAATGTGATTTCAATAGATTTCAATCATAAGCATCATATCTGTCAAATTTTGACGTTTATGTATCCAACTCATTGAACTAAAGTGAACGCCAAACAAAATCCGTTGCACGCACGAACTTCATAAATAAAAATGGACTGATAATCACATGTATTCGAAATGACACCTTACAGCGTCCGCCATGATGAGCGCAAATTCAACCGCGAAAATTTGAAATCTAATTCGGATCACGTAAAAAAATACTTTTATCAGTTTATAGCTGAAATTCACACTTGAATTTGATAAAACGAATATTATAAACAACTTTATTGTTTTCTTAACTGTTAAAATCTAAAGGTATTTAAGGCTAAAAATTTTCAGGTTATATCACGTTTGACACAAGAAAATAAAAATTCAATCAACTGCTAGCAGAGGTACCAACCATGACCAATCTACAACACAAATATGCAAATGTTACCAGAATGTTACTAATATTTGCGCTCATCATGGCGGATCCTTGGTGGCGTCAAAAGCGAAGAAGTAGGCATATGCTATTAGCAGTCCATTTTTATTTATGAAGTTCGTGGTTGCACGTCATATAATGTGAGTGACGTAGATTGGGGGCAATGTTGCCAGATTGTAATTGAAAGAAGGTAACGCAAATAAAACTTCTGAGTTCACTCGTAACTTTAGTTATAATAAATAAAAAACAAAATCAAAACTTCAAAATTGTAACAGTCAAAACATAACCACAACAAAACATTACAAAATTGATACCTTATGGAATTGTCATTGGCAACGTTGCTGAAAACAATCCATTGTTACCAACGTGGCGATCATAAAATTCTGATGAAATTAATTTTTACAGGTCCAATTTTCACAATGTACAGTTCAATGATCCAACTCTACTTTCTTCTTTTATTTTTGTATAACCTTTGCTTTTTTCGTGTTTTTTTGTATACTTTTGATTATATAGTTCTTGTGATTGTGTGTTTTTCACGTTCTTTGTTATTGTTTTTTTCACTTATAATGGCTTTTACATTCAATAAATATGCCGATATGTACCTGATGTACGATTTCTGTAATGGAATTGCTAACGCGGCCGCAAACGAGTACCTATGGCATACGTTTTCCAAACCGAAGACAACCTAGAGGAAATACATTTCGAATACTGGATCAACGACTTCGAGAAACTGGTTCGTTTATAACAAGAACTGCTAATATTGCTCGTGCGTACAATGCAACTATAAGAACAAATTCTAGACGCTGTACAGGAGGATGCTTCGCTTAGGACCCGACACCCGACAGTTATCTTCAACATTAAATATCCCCAGAAACAAGCTTGTTCACTTGGTTCTACAAGAAAACCTGCTTCATCCATATCACGTTTCTAAAGTTCAGCGTCTCTATGATAACGGCAACATATTACCACAGATATTACGATTACATTTTTGAAACGCAATTTTAAATTCGATTAGAGAAGATGGCGACATTCTCCGCCGTATTCTTTGGAGTGATGAATCTATGTTTACCACAGAGTATTTAATACTCATAATCTTCACCATTGAGCAGATGAAAACTCGAATGAATTTATTGAATATGGTCACCAAAGAAGGTGGGCCAATACATCAACCAAATCGTCTAAATGCCAATCGATACCTTCATGTATTCGAGAGGCCGTTGAACATACGCCATAACATGATTTACATGCACGATGGAGCACCTGCTCACTTTGCTCGTAAGGTAAGAGAGTGGTTGGATGAACACTTCCTGAATAGATGGATTCATCGCGGTGGCAACGGCAGGATTTACAGTAGTATGCTGCTTTACAGTATTGCCAAAGGTGTGTCGCTGTGGTTCCTGAAGACATGGGAAGCATAATACAACAATTTAACATTAGGATTTTCGATTCAGAATTGAACGAAGAATGTCGGAGCGTGTAGCGTTTTCGTTAATTTATACCTACACATCGCGCGTGTATGTCATTTCCGAATTTTTTCCCGTGAAGAAATTTAAAAAGAATAGATTATTTTTTCGACCACTGCAACTACACCACATCGTTTCATAAATTTCCTATTTTTTTACGCGAGGGTGGTAAGAGTTTATTCTGTGATGCCATTTCAGTGGATGAAAAAATGAAAATGCTTGCTTTAAAAGAATTTCCATTTATAATAGAATATTACAAAATTTTAAAAATCATTCAAACACTTTTCTTTAACTTTTCTGCAAAGACCGAACTTTTCATAAAATCATGATTATTTTTTGATCATGGCTAGAATTTTTGATCCTGGTTATTGTAGCGTAGCCACCACGATCATAAAAAAATGCAATTTCTAACAGAAATGCATGTGCAATAAATATGCAAATTTTGAATTTGGTATATTGTGATCATATAAACCTCACATTTTACAGGGAACGTGGAACGTTATGAGGACCAGCGACGACAAGACTTTACTCTCTTCCTTGACGAAATAGAGAATTTGAATCCGATTGACACCTGAATCGTCATATCTAAAGAAAAACCAATCACTGTCTACATTTATTTCTAAAAATGTATAGCAACGACTGTAGAGATTCGTTGACGAATGGAATGACGTTGATGCGTTCGTTTACAAAATATTGAAAGTAGTTCGCTGCCAGAACGCTAAGAACACTGGAGAAATTTTCGGAAAAGTACCATAAAAAACAATTCATCAACAATGTTACATTGAAAGAAAGCGAACATACTCGGTTAGATTTTCCAGTTGGTCGCGAATATGTTGAGTTGTATAATGCATGTGACAGATGCGTGTTTTGATACGAAACTAAACACTTCTATAATACGCTCTAAATTAGTACAGTGGGTAATAATTGTACTGTACAAATGAGTGAACCCCATTACATTCACCCATTGTGCATACCCACAAAAGCTGAACACTCCGTTTAGTGAAAGTAAAAATTTTTGTTTACATTATTAACAAAACTTCATTTTAAGACTGAAAGTTTATTATACCTATACAAAAATTTGTTGTTCCTGAACGACTTGAGGGATCAACATATTTTTTACAAGGGAAAGTTGAAACTTATACATTTCGGCACCTTAACTGTAGCGTGTAATTGCAATTACGACATATAAAGCAATTTATGTTTACAACGCGTTTTGTATGAGCTTTGTGTATTAACAATGCGCCTTTTTGTAGATTACGTAACTTATTCAACAAATGGTTAGATTTTTTCCAATATACCTAACATAATGAATTTGTGTTCCACATAAACGTTTATATAATCTCTTTGTAGTTCGTCCTAACCTAATAAGCACAATTTTGAAGCAATTATGAAATAATATCAATAAGCGCGAAAAGCAAAACGCTGTGCAACGAGACATTTATCCAAATAATTTTAGAACTCAATCACCTCACGTACAAGAAGGCCATGCAAAAGGAAGAGGAACAAGCCGGAACAGGAAGAATTTGTACAGATATTATCTTTTGCTTGAAACGACGTATCGAGAAGAAATCATGTACCTACCTAACCCACCTCATGTTTATTGACTTGTAGAAGGCATTTGATACGGTTTCCATGAATAAACTATGGAAAATACTGGAGACCACTTCAATCAAAGCCTTACGAAATCTATACTTATGAACGAATAACATCATAAATTAAAACATAGATCATCACTAAAATTCCTGATGAATAAAGGTTTGCGTCAAGGATACTGTATATCACCCACGTTGCTTAAAGTATACCTATGTCTAAATGCACTAAAAGAGCGGAAACTGGAATGTAGAGGCATGGATGTGGACCTTGAAGAGATAGACCATAGCTAACGATACAGACAATCTGGAGTATATGGCAAGAAAGCGGAGTATAAAAGGTACATACTGTAATTAAATACCGAAGAAACAAAATACGTGCCTAGGCACCCAACTAACGAACATCAAGTTAGAACTATTATGACCTGTGACTCTTGGAAGGTCAGTTGAAGTATCCTACTGAGTGAGGGAATTGGCAATGATGATATAAGACGAGGGCTGGGAATTGGTGACTGCCATTGAAATAAAATAACTGATATAGTAATGGAGTTCAGAGAATGGAGGATACAAGACTACTCAAAAGGATTATGGAATGGATATATACTACCAAACGGCAGCAACGAGGAAGACCCAAAAATCTTGAGAAGAAGGAATGTCTAAAGGGATGAGAGCAAGAAACCGTAGACAGGACCAATGCAGTGATAGAATGACGTAGAAATTCCGCATCCGATAACTAGCCTAGGCTTTTTACAACAGATACGTATTATTGTATAGTAATACCTCTTCTTTTCAATCAGAACATTCTAAGAGTGGAAAATTGATAAATAACCTACGTAAATAAGCGGAACATAGGCATAGTTTTTCATCGAAGTATTACCTCTACTTGAAATTTTCATGCTTACATTACCAGAAACAGTAGCGGATAATTTGACACTTACGCAGGAAAGTGATTGAGAGAATGGAAATAAGAATCAAGCTAATCGAAAATAAAATTAGATTATTAGAATGCTGTGTTGGAAAGAAGTCGGCACTAAGTGAATGAGCAAAATGGAAGAATTAACAGAGGGTCGAATATAAAGTAGAAACTTTGGGTCAAGAAGATAAGGAAGGATTGTGTTTGGAGAGGAAGTTTTTTGAACGTACAACAGAAAGAGGAAGTAGCAACGGGCGATTGAACACTATCGTGCAAATTTTAGATGTCAGGTCGAAAGGTACCAGGAGGGGAATACAATTAAATTTTTGAGAAAATTGGTAAGTTAGGTACCTGAACAAGCTACGTTTGAACGGAAGAGACAAGCTCAGATCGGTCCTGGGACCCTTTTTGTGCACCGTAACTGTAGCGAATATGGTAATCCCTCGAACATTCGCTGACGACATTAAAGTCACCCTGTCGGATCGAATCATGAGCGATGCTGTGGCAAAGATTGAAGCTATGATTAGTGGGATATAAGGATGGATGGACAGGAATTCTCTGTAATTGACAGGGGAGAAATATCCAGCAGTGATGGTGACAGGGAGCCTTCTACATGCTAGTCATTCGTTAAACACGTTGATCAAGCAGTGCAAAAGGTCGAAGAAATGTCAATAAACTACAGTAATTGTGAGGTTCAAATGGAGACGAAAGGCTGTGGAGACTGGGATAGTGAGGGCCACGCAGTTACTGAGGTAGATGGAACCGTCCATCCAAGATTGTTGTTGGCAATCCGAATAGGGACGATATAATTGTAGTCGCTCTTCTATGCCGTATGTTGTTTCTATGATATGGACAGAACAGAAGGACCACTTCTTGGACTGTTTCTTATGTTTTACCAAACTTTCTGGTATCTCATCAAAAAACAAACCTCCGCGAAGGCGTCTTAAGCATGGTGATTGATTTTCTATTCCAACGCCACCCGGAAAGTTGATCGCACAAGAGGAAATATCGACTTCTTCCCCTGAGGCTGGTCGCAGTAGGCACTTTCTTCCGTCCCAACTCTGATTCTGAATGCGTGGAATCCAAAAAAC
This sequence comes from Pyrocoelia pectoralis, assembly GCA_036250285.1. NCBI lineage: Eukaryota > Metazoa > Arthropoda > Insecta > Coleoptera > Lampyridae > Pyrocoelia > Pyrocoelia pectoralis. Next base: position 19,649,016 of record CM070079.1, on the reverse strand, counting down.
CCACAGTCACTGCTAAACGATCTTGTAAGAGATTTAAATCACACACAAGTCCAATCTGAATTGTTAGCATCTCGACCTTACAATCGGGCACCAAAGTGTCACTGTATCGTGGCGTTTATTTATTGACTCCTCAAAGTCAAGTTTAAAAGCGGTTCTGCTACATAATGGTAATATTTACCCTTCGGTGCCATTGGCTTATGTCGTACAAGAACGTATGAAAACATGGATACCCTCCTAAAAGCACTGAGTTATAACGATCACAAATGGCAAATATGTGGAGACCTACATACAAGTAACTGGTCTATTAACCAGAATGCACCCGGGATTTACGAAGCATTGTTGTTTCTGCGACAAAGTTATTAGTACCAGGCGAGAAAAATGTAAAGCTTAAATCACTCGTAGATAGAGCTTCCAATACCGGAAGAAATTTTGAATACCGGTTTTCGGTATTCAAATAAGTGAATCCCGGGATCCCGGTATTGATACCGGTATTGACTTTTTTTACTTCTGAAACTATAAAAAAAAGAAAAAACGCATATCTAGCTTAGAAATTCACAGTTCTAAATTCAAACTATTCAAGTTATTCAAAGATGTAAATATAAAATGTAAATTAAATAAATCCACGTAAAATTCAAAAATTTCGTATTCAAAATAGAAGTGTGAAATAAAAAATTGAAACTCAAAATATTAATGCTAATGAATCCTAAATTATAATTTGAAAATTCAAATTTCAAAATTCGCAACGCAAAATATTACTGCTACTTAAAGTTAAAAAGTTTAAATTAAATTGAAATTTGAAATAATGAACTCGCAATTATAATTTTGTAAATTCATAGTTCAAAAATTAAAACGTAATAAAGAAGAATTTAGCTTATTTAGCAATGCCATCTGAAAAATCAAGTTACCGTTTATAGAAATTTTGTCAATTGGCGTAGTAATTTCTCCGAACACAATAAGACTTCGGATTTGACCGTCCGGTTTACGATAGTACATTTCATGTTTAGTTTTAGTAATATCGCATCGTCACGACCACAGTAAACATACGTCACGACCTTCTAAGCTTTGTGATCCCTGCGATATTCAATTTTTTGGACACATGTGGTCAAACGATTAAGTATACTATGTGTCAGTGTGACACATGAAGTCGCACTAGAATTGACCAAGGAGTATACAGGGGGTTCCATTTAAAAAAATGCAACTTTGGTATAAATCATCCTGTATAAACTTTGCGATTCAAGTGAAAATATTTTAGATTTGTAGCCTTACCCATATCCCATGAACGAACTTTCCACACATTATTGGCCCACCCACAATATTTTGCACTAGTTCCAAATATCATTAATCCATAATATTTTCTACTAAAATAAAATTAAATTAATACCGAAATACCGGTATTTACGTATGAATACCGGTTTTAAATACTGCATCAATTTTGTCCGGGATCCCGGTTTTCGAAATCCCGGGATTCCGGTATTGTAAGCTCTTTCTTAGAAAATTTTATTACCACCGTCCCACGTATAAAGCTGGGTTTAATGAAGAATTTCGTTAAAGCGAAGAACAGAAATGGAAACGGTTTTCAGTATTTAAGAGACAAAGTAAAACATTTTTATTTAGTAAAATCGATAGAAGTAAAGTATAATTTGATGCGTTATAGGCAACCAAACTTCCTTTATAATTTTTAACGTTTTATTTACCTGTATTCAATTTAAATCTGTTATCACAAACACCTCTGACCCAAGTATGAATGATAGGAGAAATTCCCGTGATATAGGACATTTGACGTTCGATTTTTCGAGCAAGCACGCAGCTTTCTTTTGTGCATTAATTTAAAGAAAATTTCTCGGTAGCTGAAGGCATCGGTGAGTACCTACTAAATAGAGTATTTAGCGTTCTCTAATCCTCTTTCGATTTACCTACAACAGAGAAATTTCTGGGAGCCAGTTAATAACGAGAAAAGGTCACCCGTCCAGTTAATAAAAAATATACTGGTCATTGGAACTTTGGTTATTCCACGCAATTATTGAGAACAGCCTTTTGGTTATAATTTGTTCGAGGCTACAAAAGCAAATGAAAAGTGAAACGCTCCTGTTCTTACGCTGATTAAACCACTCCGTTTCTTCAGTTTCTTCCAACGTCCACGCTGGAACTTATCTCACAAATCAACTACAAAGGTCAGAAGTCAGAATTATTTATCGTATAAAAATAAATGTAAGGTCATGCTGTTTTCCATACCTTATAAATTTCGCTACGTGTTCAACAAATAATTACATCCTCATTTTCACTGTTCATCCATCATTCACATATCGTTAAAGTCACTAAAGAATTAAGAATTTACAAATATTAATTATAAAAACAAAAATAACCACAATAAAAAAAAAATTGTTCAGGCGGTGCAAATAGGATAATTGCCACGGGTTATTATCTTGGAATTGAGTTGCACTCAATAATATTATATTTAAATACATACCAGTAAAGTTAACAAATAATTTGTATTACAACGAGTACGAGATCCAACTTACCTAACTATATAACTAATAAAAACTAAAAAAAAAACTAATAAAAAACTATGTCTATGTACTAATTAATACTAAATAAAACTAACAGAAATTAAAATACTAATTAACGTAGGTTGACGAACAGTTGTTTGAATTATATTACATTTATTGGTTTCATGCTTAATAACATATCGTTTTGAATTTTTATGAAACAATTAAATAAAATTTTATCAATTATCATCTTGCATTTGCCTAGCTCATTGATTATTTTGCTTGTAAATAAATTGAATATTTTGTTAGTTAAGTCTTTCGTCATGACAAGTTATCAATTCATATTTTTTTGTATATAATAAACCAGTCACGATAAAGTTTTTTTGGCGTTAAAGATTTACCTATAGTCCTAATAAGCTCTTCGAACGGTCTAGGTCTAACTAGAACGTTTCACGTATTAACTAGAGCGATAGACCAGGCGCCCAACCCAACATCGTACAATAATTGTAAATTTCACTCACGACCTCAGCCAGAGTTAGTCGAGGTGCGTGCCCTTCCGACAGGACACGAAGGTAGGTGTACTGTGGAACAATTAAGTAATAATTAACGTTATTTTCCACGTTACAAAATTTCACAGGTTGAGTGAAGGAAAAATTGAAAGATGGCATTTTCATTAGTCCTCAAATCCGGAAAATCCGGCAGGATCCAATGTTTGAGGAAACAGAAAATGTGGCGTGGTGTGCATTCAAAAAAATTCCTGGGAAATTATAGAGCTACATCGAAGTTGTGGAAAAAATTTGTTAACGGCATATGGGCTGCAATATGTCCCTTAAAATGCATTTCGTGCACTCCCGTCTTGATTTCTTTCCACCTAACCTGAGAATGATTAGCGACGAGCAAGGAGAAAGGGTTCACCAGCAAATATTCCTATTGGAAAGGCGGTATGCAGGAAAATGGTCTCCTAACATGCTTGCGGACTATTGTTGGTTTCTTGTCCCGAGGTTTCCGGGTCCAGCCACAAAACCAAGTCTTCCAGTTCGGGTGCATACGTTATGGCTGTGGAGCCTAAACTAGGCCGATTTTGATGGAATTTAAAACTAAGGCCTGTAAACAAACTTCATCGGTAAAACAAGCACCGTTTTTAGTTTGTTTCTAAATTCAACATGGCGGCCAATATAGCAATTTTCCAAGTTTTAATTTTTTGGGGTGTAGCTCAAGAACCGTTTATCATAATTAGAATTTGAAAATTGGAAATTGTAGCCATTGGATGGCCAGAACTGTTACTTATAATTGATCAAGAACAAAAATTTAACGTGTCCAATTATTGATTCTTAAAATTTGTCAAAAATTTAAAATCGATTTCCTCAAAATCTGCTCCAAGCATTTTTTATTTTTTTTAAATGTTATAGTTCAGAAAAACTATTGGCACTACATTTATTTCTCTATTTCTCATAGGGGAAGGGGGATGAATGTTTGGAGTTGAAAACGTTAAAAATTCTTTTTTGCTAACTTAGATGAAGAAGTAAAATTGTACAGTGAAGTAGAGGACATACGACTCTTTTAGTCGAGTATAATAAGTATACCAATTTACTTCCGGCCTAATCGGAAATTAAGAAAGTATTAAAAATATTTAAGACAGACTCTGTATATTATTTCAGGAGGAAATCAGAAATCATTTTCTGATTACAAGTATACTACACACTATATATTTCTTTTTTTCTCTCTCCGGAAATTATCAAAATAATAAACATATTTATGACATACCCTGTGTATTATTTTAGGAGAAAATCAGAAATCCTTTTCTGATTACAACTATACTACACACTATTTATTTTTTTATTCCTTTTCTGATTACAACTATACTACACACTATATATTTATTTTTTTATTTTTTTGAGTTATTACGCAATAAACTATTTTATTTAATACGTCATTGTAGTTAACACGGGAAAGTTGTGTGCCAATTTACTGGTCATTTAATTTTAGGTTAATTTTGGTAAGAAAACATAAATAAACTAGAAGAAAAATAACGAGATGGACGAGTGGACAATTTACATTTAACAACATCTCAATGTTAAATAGTGAAACTCTATTGAGCGTTTATAATATTGTGTACCTAATATAAATAACCTAAAATAGCAACAATACATTAAAGCAACAAATTTTATTCTGTTCAGACATTTAATAAATAAAATATATACCTACCTTTGTGCGTCATTCTGCGACGGTTTGTTGTTAATTTTGGATAAAATTACAAGGTTCCCCCACTCCTTTAACCCCCTTTTACATATAACTTCCGTAGCGTGCGTTGATAATACAATATTCTCTCCTGTTTATATTTACTCGTAGGGTTTAGGCTTTTATCGTTGAGGAATCCGTAGATCACAAAGGGGTGGAACGTATGATTGTAATAAAACACTCAACCTTCCCCTTAACTATTAATATAATTCAGTTCTACTTATAGATTATGGCATGGCGACATGTTTCGGGAAAAGGAACTTCCCCTTTTTCAAGCCGAATTCGAAAATTATTAGGTACTGCTAGAATGACAACATTTAGACTCATTTTAGAGTAAAAATGAACGTACGACGGGCTTAGCTGAGGGAAATAGAAAAATTTTTTTAAGGTTAGAGCAATAACATAATTAAAGTTAAAAACTTATGAAGTATTGCACGTAATATTAATAAAATTGAAAGGGTTCTCAATGAGGAATCCGCGAATTGCTGAAAGAGCCATCATGAAGGATCATTGAATAAAGAATAGAGAGGAAGGAGTATATGCCCTCGACCTTGAAATCAAAGTGGTTGCAAAATGGCTACTAACACGTTTCCTGTTAAATAGAAATTGACAGAAACAACTGCATGTGACGTCATGAATTTCGCCTGAAGTACAACACATATAAACCTAAAATAGCAAGTAAACAAACATTTGTAATAAAGCAGTATAGTGTTTTTTGGTACTCATCATGGATAATTTAATTACAGTGATTATTATAAGACATTAGATAGTGAACATTCCAGTCGTTATTTAAGTAAAATAAGTGTTGTAAAGATTAATCCTTATTCAATAAAATTAATTGATTGTAGTGATAAAGTAGAATTCATTTACTCAATGGTAGAATATTATTATATCCTAATTTAAATTACCTGCAACTTTTCATATAGTATTTCTAAAATTCTACGAAATATCCTAGATACTGTTGTATGATTGCAACTAAATCTAAGTGCCAACAGTGCAACACCGATAACACTCAAATGTCGATTGTGGTAATTAACAAGTAGCAAGTCGTCATGACATGTTACCAAAAAGAAAGAAAGGTAACCACATATTTATTATGGTGCAGTTTTAAGGGCCCCATTCACATTGAGATTGGTATCGATACGTGTATCGCGACATGCAGCGATACATGTATCTGAGATTTGTCTCAAACGGAGAGCTCCATTCACACAGGTTTGTAATGATACTAGTTTTCGAAATGTGCATACATATTTCGTGTTTTTCATATAGAAGTGAAACGGTTCCTCCTGAAGCTGTAATAGCAGCTTCATCAGTAGTATAAATAGAGTGCTTATAAGAAAATCGTCGACGAAAGAGAGTATGGACAAAATTATTATTGTTTGATGCCGAAGATGTTTATAAGCATTGAGGAAGTCCTCCCAAAATTCACGATTTTCTGCAATACCCTTGCAATAACTAAATGCAAAACTACTGTGTTTTACGACACCTAATATGTACACGGTCGCAGTGCAGTGCGACAAACAACTAGACAAGTGGATTACTGAGACTGCGATACTGATACTTCCACATACACGTCGAGATTTGTCTCTCTATACTGATTACTGATACTTGCGACATGTATCGATACCTATCTCAACATGAATGGGACCCTTTAACGTTCGGGATTTTATTTTATGAGAACATTATGATTTATGATCTCATAAATGTACCTGCTATAAAATGTCTCGAACATACACGACCGTTATTTAAGTTTTAATTCAGTTATCGCTTCTTTTAAGGGCTGCGATCCACTTGAATGAAATATCGATCGAACAAAATAAATTTTTTAAACAAGTAAAGGGCAGTAAAGGTTATGTTTGTACTCCAAGCGAAATATATGGTCCCGTGATGCAGATGCCTTAAATTGGAGTTCAGTGACTGTAACAATCAACAAATGAATATTTCAAATTTTGCAGGTTATGGTGAATTGTCAACACGACCAAAATGTAAACAAAGATGACTCAACAGTGGTTTGCAAATGGCTGAACTTCCGTCGCCAATTTTTAAGCAGCAATGATACGATACTCTCCTTCCTCTCTATTCTTTATTCAATGTGAAGGATGGATTAGGCTTTTATAGTGCCATCTTATGTACAAAAGCGGAATTTTAAAAAAAAGGTAACGAAACTTTCTGTTGTTAAGGCACTTACAACTAAAAAGAATTCTGTTTAACATGCGCCATCTATACTTATTACATAAAAACAATAAGTATAAAGAGCTCTCTAACACATAGTTCCATATGCTTTTCATTCTCATTAGGTTCTGTTCTCCTCCATCAGAGGGACATAACTAACACGTTTATGTTACACCGGTTACACATAATGGCACATATTGGAACATGTTTTTTTCTGAAACAATCATTTTCAGAATTACCACATAATCATAAATTAATCTTAGTTCGTTGCAATGATTTCATATAATTCACGTACGCATGTTATGTGAAAGAGAAATGGGACATCGAATATTAAATTCACTGACCACTAAGTAATTATAAGCAAAAATGAAAAAGGAACATCTGGACGATTATCTTAAAAAATCGTTTTTATGGGTTCTATTTAAAAAAACAAGAACGTCTTCAATTAATTACCACAACTTTAATATTTTTTACAATGTTCTCACATCTTTATCGATTTCCTACACCAACCTCTTCTGCCCCGAAAACCTTTCGGCTTCCTGCTTACGGTAATTTTTTGAAAAAAAAACCTTGACGTTTTGTTAATTATAGTAAAAGTCATGGTCAGTAATCATAAAGTTTACTGAAAATGATACAATTTTGTTTATTCCTTCCTTATTTGGGAACGAGTTTTTTTTATCATTATTAAACCGTGATTGCAGCTTTAATTTATGGTAATTTTTGTTTACGTAACTCGATGTCTTTTGAAGATATAATATGATTATATGACTTAGAGGTAAAAAAAGTCCCAACAATTTTGGTACAAAAGAAATGAACATAATTTTAGGGAACATCGTAATCAGATATTACCGTTGAGAATCGTAGGACATTTTCATTTAGTTTTATGTTTCTAAATTATTACATAAGACAAATTTATGGCGTTTTCGCCGAATTATGTTCATTGGTCATTAAACAGTTTTAAGTAGTTTGAAAATGTTTACAACTTCACAAATACTTAGTTTTTTTTGGTTAAATATCACGTAATTATAATTTAAAAATTTTGTATGCTGCCTGCCCACTTTTAATATTGTAGTGTCGGCAAATTATTTGATCTACATGATACACATTTTAATCAGTTTAATTAATTGGTTTTCGTGTAATTTTGTGCCGGTAACATATCTATTCGTGTTACATTTATTTATTGATTTTGATTTGAACGCGAATTACGGTATGATGGGAGATTTTCTGGATTACCATCCATAACAGCGCTTCACTTTATTTTGAGACACGTACATTCATAAATTCACCACTTCACGCTTATTAGTGTACGGAATTGTATATTAAAATCTTGTTAATTAATTATAACTTCCTTAAGTCCGTTTTGTATAGTTATCCATGCGTTTTCAAACAATGCTGTATATTTTTTAATGTCTCTCGTGACACATGAGTAACTTATTTCACATACAAAAGAACCATGTTTCGTATGCTATCATCCCTAACATTCTTAATCATGATATGTTTAAACACACTTTATTAGTTATTTATTCTTATGCGTGCATCATATTACATTAGGTATACAATGATACAAGTGAAACAAGGAAGAAAAGGTTTAACGGTAAATAAATAGTTTAACTTCCAGCGAGATTATAAAAGAAAATTATTAGTGTAATATCACAGTTTTGCATTTATTAATTTATTTATTCATTCTTATATTATAACATTACATGAAATGATGTTACTCGTGAAATATGCTTCCGTTCGTTCTATTATTTCACTTCTGAAGAGTTAATTGTATGGTTATACCCTCGTTTACTGCAGTATAAAATCTCTTTTGCAAGTCAAAATAAATACTCTAGCTATGTAAAAAATCAATGTCTGCAATTAATTTTCTCGTCTACACACTGGTTGAAGAAGAATTTGCAGATTAATTAAATAATTTTTTTAATAGTTGCGTTGCTTTGGTTCTATGAACAAAATTAGTTTTTATCTTAGACCTAGCCTAACTCTGGAACTCTTCTCCTTTATGCGGGTTTGGGGACGACAACATAACCGCTAAGAGCTACTCAATCTATCGAGCCGTCATGCAAGTGGAGTTAATAATAATATCAAATTTATTAAATCGTATACATCCAATTACTATGTTAGAGAAATGTGCACTATATTCAACATTTTTTCCACATCAAACACACTCAATTTTTAATGTTGAAAATATTAATAACAATATCTAGTTTTTCAAGAAATTGGAGAAAATGTTTATTAGAACTTAAGCTTTAATAGGTAGTTGAATAATAAACATTTTAACTTTTGCTGTGAACTGATTAGTATTTTTTTAATACCTTTCCTTGGCCTGCTTTGGAGTTTTCCCTAAATCATGAAATAAATACCACTTTACCACGTGCAACATCTTTTACAGCACTGCACTGATATACGCACCATTTATTCTTATTAATCTTACTAGCCGAACGCCCGAACCTCATTTTCAATTCATGCCTTCACAGAAAGAGTTGTTAATGAGAATAAATACACTAAAAATTTGTTTAATGTTGTATCTTAGCAGCTTTTTAAATAAACATGATTCTTATAGACTTTTCAAGAGAAACAACAACCAATCTAGTTAGGAAAAAAGTAAAAGATTGAATCATAAACTGAAGGAGTGTACCTAGTTTTAGAAAAAAAATGGAGGTGTCTCCTTCTCACGTAACTTTTTTTTCAAAATATCCCATTTAGTTATAGTTTTATTGGTACTAGACAATAAAAAGGACATACTTAGTATGAAAGGTCTGTTAGAATCGTAACTGAATTGATGATGAAGATAATATTCAGTCATTGGCGTGTAGTGGTATGGATTTTGTAGTCCTCCCCGAACGAGACTTTCCATCGAGACAATTTACGATGACTCACTGCAGTTCTTCTTGAATTAGTGCCACCTTGAAATGATTTCTTCTTTTGAGACAGCACCATGAATGCGAGAACTTCCAGCGTCGGATTGGCGTTTTTGAACTGACTGTGTTTCTTAGAAGTTCCCGATATGATTCTTAAAAAGCTATTTGAGCGATGATGTTGCTTTCATTATTTATACACCAAGCGCCATATAATTTTTGTGCAGCCCCACCAGTGATTAAAAGGACCAGGGCGAAATTTCAATGACATTGCATAGCGATTTGGGATTCTTCTTTACAGTTAGAGCCTAAAAATGTTTGGAGTTTACATTTTTTAGATAGAACGGCAGCTTAAATACTTAATTCATTAGAGGTTCGTGAGCCTAGTTATATTTTTGGAAATATTTACATCTGGGCACAAAACGTGGAAAGTTACTTGCAGTTAACGATGCGGACCAAAACATACCTAATTGTTTCTAAAACAATTTCTGTTTTTCCTTGCACAGCTTAGGATTCTATAGCTCGAAGAGCAAAGGACAGCCATCAAAGTTGGAAATGTTGCATATTTAAGTATTTAGTTCTATTGGCGATAACCCACAGTCGTCTGCAATCATAGCTACTCTTATTGTTCACTGGAAACCATTGAAATGCGGTAAAAGCAACATACAGGAGAAAATTCTATATTTTATGCATTATTGCAATCCAGCAAAGCTGACGTAAAATTTCATTGACAGAACGCGCTTTCGTATACATATTACGCTATATTTTTCCAAATTGAACAAATTCTGATACTACTTTATTCCATCTTTCTGGCAACAGACGCCCAGACGGATACCGCGTCGGAAGAATGCTTCACCTTTTGAGGCTGTCCACGAGTGTACCCAATTTGTGGTATCTTCATATGATGTGAAGTGCTGCTTAGAGAGGCCGTGCGTCATCAATCGAAACAAGTGAAAATGAGAAGGAGCAATGTTTGGTGAATCCGGGCGGCGGGTGGTGAAGAACATCCCATTTCAGCGTTTCGAAATAGGTTTTGGCCGGGCGGCGCGGCGCCGCAACATGTGGACGAGCATTATCATGTAGGAGAATAACTTTGTGCGCTTTCTTTGAGTGCCCGGCTCAATCTTATCAATTGTGTTCGGTAGACAGCCCCAGTGATGGTTTTGTTCGGTTTGAGCAACTCATAATACTGATCCAATCAAATACACAACAAGAGTTTTTTTCATGAATATGCTTGGCTGTAGACGTTGAAGCTTGGCCAGGTGATCCTCAGGAGTTCTTCCTTTTTGGATTATCATAGTGCATCAATTTTTCATCACCAGTGTGTATACGATGCAGAAAACCCTTTCGTTTACGCCTGGCAAGCAGCATGTGAAATTGATTGTTGAGTGGAAGTGCAAGTTCATCTATATCCAATAATCCTTCCAACACTTTCGGCCTTCCGCTACGTTTTTTGTCTTTGATGTCAAACGCATCGTTCTTAAACTTTTGAAACCAGCTGCAGGCTTCTTCAAATTGAGGAAGTAAATCAAAAGTTTCCGGAAATGACGCTTATTCGTCTCACAACTCGACGTTTTCGCACACAAATGAATATATTACACTGATAAAAATACGGAAACTTATTTGTAGACCGTATAAAGTCATCAGACTTTTTACTCCTATAGCAAGAGACATGGGCATTCGGCATTATAATTATGTATATTAAACGTTAATTTTAATAATGCCTTGGCTTTACTAAAGTAAAGAAATTTATTGGACAAGTGGAATTTGATACAGCTTGGAGCTCCGTATGTAATAAAATCAAGTTTAACAAAATTCTATAAACAATTATGTATTACTTACAAAAGATTTCAATCATTATTATACAGAACCTCGTCCAAAGCAATGATACCTATATATTTTTTTAGTAATTGGTAAAATTTCTACAAAATAAAAAGTTCTCAGATCATTAATAAATCATTAACCAAAATTGTGAAGGACGAATTTTTACACTTATTATATCTAACTGTATGAAGAAATAGCCACGTAGTTCGATGCTATCTTGTGCGTTATGTTTAAAAAATAACATATCAGTCTTCGACACAAATAATTGAAGGCAAGCTGATGGCCGATGACTATCTGACACTAGTTATAGGTTTCTATTGACAGGCTACCGAAGAATGACTTGTGACTTCTTTTGGGTTCTCAATACCACCATGCAATTGTAGCTTTTCATTATCGTAGACAGTTTCACACGTTATTTTTTTTTACCGATGAATGTTTTTTATAGATATAACAAAAAGAAATAACGTATTCCAATGTCAAAGCTTCTGAAATCCTTTTTGTGATTTATTGCGAATGAATTTTTTAAATATAAACATTTCAATAGCGTGTAAATTATTTTATTGTTATTATTAAAATTGAATAAACTAACTGTACAGTGTACAGGTTATATTCTTCCTTGAGATCGTGTGAAAATAGATATCGTTTTTTTAAAAATTGTTTGTATGCAGTTTCTACTCCAAATACAGCTCAAAGATGGCGCAAATACGGCTCACCAATTGTAATTCTTTATGTGGAATGTATGTAATTAGAAAATTAAAGCACTTTTTTTCAGTATCATATAGGTAGGTAACTCTTTTGAAGTACAACTTTTTATCACAGGACGTAAGACGTCAGTAAAGTAGTGTAAAGCCCAAGAGTATTTGATGCTTTCCACTGGAGATCGAGAAATGAGGAATAAGGAATTCTATTTTCAGTGTCATAAAGCATGGAATTTACCGAATAAATTTTGGTACTTCCCAAAAACACTTTGGGTTCTACTTTGCAGAAATGCAAGCGAATTTACATGGATTTTACATTGCAGTAAAATCCCGAGCCATGGCCTGGAAGTGAATGAGCAAAGTGATCTTGTTGAATCATTTACATTCTTTCTAGTATTCTAGTAACTAAAATACATCATTTTAAGGATCTTTTGGTATGGTCCAGTGTTTTAGCCTTGTTTCCATAAACCATGACGTAAATTATCATTATGCACTCGTAGTTCCACGTTGGCATTAGTGCAATTTTTTGTATTTACTTTGCTATTTGAACCTCATTTTTACATTGGTCCTTATTATTATAATAATATCAGATGATGCCACATTTACAAGGAAAGTGTATGTAATAACATGTGACTAAATGCATTCTTTGTTACAGGGTAATGTAAACCTGTGAAAGAAAGAAATGAGGCGCTAAGAACTAAACCGGAAACGATTGAGCGATATCTTGTGCAGTGATATCACGCAGCTCCAATAGCTCCCAAGAAACAAGTTGGCGGACAAAGTAATGCCACGGTTGACATCAAAAATGATCACAAGAAAAGCACGTACTACTGCGAGCAGAGTGCAATAAATTGAAATATATTTAAAAGAACCCAGGAATGCTACACCAACAAGACAATAATTGAGATAAAGTGATGGAAGAAGGGTTACGAAAAATTGGGAAAGGTTAGTGGGTTAGACAGACGAAGAATTAAAACACTCGCAAAGAAAGGATAGAAATCAAACAAATAAATCCAGAAGGTGAAACATCAAAATTATAAATTAATTCCGAAGCCCAATAAAAGGATGTTAAAGAAAACATATTTTCACCTAGGTACAACGCTTATTCGCAATACGTGGAAGTACCTAAGCCCGTTGAAAGCATAAATGCGGATAGGCCCGAGCAGCAGGGCCGGCGCTAAGGTCTTTGGCGCCTGCCTGCAACTTCTACTGAACCCCCCCCCCCCCCCCCCAACTATGCCCACATAATAGAATAAAAACTTTAGATTGTTAGATTGTTAATCATTGTTAATACATTTTCAAACGTTTCAAAATTTTTACTTAGAGGTTGCTCAGAACGCCGCCGAATCGATGTAAAATATTTTCAAATGGCAGCACTTCAGGAAATGCCGAAGTAGCTAGTAACTTATCGTTGTTTTAAACGCCAACCTCTATTTTTTATTCCACTTTTGGATTCTACGTGAAATTTCAGTCCTTTTGATACCCACATATCAATATCTACAATTTATGGTTTTTCAGTTATTTTCACTTTTTAAAAAATTATGGCGGATGCAGACGGTACTTTGAGAGTTCTCTACTTGAAAACCGTTATAGTTATGGCAACCAAGTTTTCACCAGCAGCGCATAGAAGAAGAATAGGGATATGCTGCCATTTTGAAAATATTTTACATCGATTCGGCTTTTAGAGTAGCACCTAAGTTCAAATTTTCAAAAACCTACCTATAAAACTTTCCCAGAAATGTCTAACTAAAGCTCCAAAAAGCACCCTGTTAACGAATACATTGCAATGTCTAGAAGTGTATAAAACCCGTTCACCCTAAACTTATTCTTTGTACATTGTGCCGTTTCACAAATTGGTTAGTTTATTTTTTATTTGAAATGTCGTTCTTTTTAAACGAAATGTGACGGCGCCCCCTTCTCAGGCCCGTGCGCAGCAGGATTTGTCCATTGGGGGGGCGGGGGGGTGGGTGGGGGGGGGGGAACAGGGAAGACCTCAAACATTCTTAAAACATTATTATAATTTGGCTGAAAATCAGTCAGTGTCATCGAGGCAGTGTTGGTGTTTCGACTGTTTTGTTCATGCGGAGCAGTACTAGCAGTAGCAGTAGCAACCTAAATTCCCAAAAAATGTATGTATCTATGTAAGTATGCACCTACTCATATAGGTACACCCGGGGGTACCTCCCGAATAGTGGCCAGGTAGTATATTATGCTATGATATGATATAATAATGTTCTCTTTATGTTGAATGTATGAATCTGTGAATTTCATAACAAGAGTAGGTAGGGTAATTAGCTAACAAAAATAATATAATATAATAATAAACAAAAAATGGGGTGATTCCATTCTATGACGAAGTACGACCCCCCATCCTAGCTACGCAACTGCTATCTGCAATAATTGTCATAACATAATCGATGATTTAAACAATTCGCGCCTGGCTGTGTGCTACACTGGCTACTGCCAAACTGCAAGTGATACTATATTTCAACGGGTCATGGGGGGGGGGGGGGGGGGGCTCGCACGGGCCTGCCTTCTTGGCGCGCCCGCCCGCGCCGCATCCTCTGCAGGCCCGTTTCCGCCGGCCCTGCCGAGCAGCTTTTGTAGCACGGTTTATGGAAGAACGAAAGTACCAGAGGTTAAATACAACTGAAAAAGCCACAGAATAAACGTGGACAATTCGAGTAATGAACAGCAGCGCCTTTGGACGTTTAAAATGCATAGGTGGAACCGATGAATATAATTTATCGTCGAAATAGTTAATAAAGACAGTAGTTCGTATTCTTTCAATAGTTCCTGAAGTATCCGGACCAAGTTCCAGCTCACAATCGAACCACTCGCAGCTGAATCATCACTAATGAATCATAACTTCAAAAAGTAGTTTACAAGTGCTTCCAGACAACCTAATAAGGACCTGGTATATATGAACGAATATGAGGAATATATAAAAACAACTGTAATGACTGTAACCAATACAGGTCACCCAAAATTGGGTTTAAAGAGCATCTGGCTCAAATACAAATGTTAGGATAAACCTAGCGTTGCCCTGCATATGATTTAGAATAGAATAGCAGACAATACGTTATCCAAATATCATTTTAGATTGATATACGCTTTGCGGCACATTACTGAGTAGTGTTTTTCAAAGCGTAATTCATTATGTACAACCTCAAATTTATGGGACAGTTGTTTAAATGGGATGATGCAGACTTGAAAGCGCTCAAAACAGAATTTATTCGATTTCATAATTTGCTATCGGAAGATTTTTGCTACCGATTTAGATTTGTAATTTTGCTTTATAAGAACCATTGCTTTAATTATTCAACTTGTCAATTCATAACTTGCTATCGGAAGATCATTGCTACCGATTTAGATTTGTAACGTTAAATATTCTGCATATCTTCTTTACCTTTAACATATTGCTCACATTCAGACAATACCTATGTTTACTATGCCCTTTGTTTGAATTAATTACATGCATGTGAAGGTATTATTTTGTCAATCGTATCCCGTTATTTTGCTAATGTCACTTATTATAATATTGACGTAATTGTTCTCGATTGTCAAGCACTACAGTGCACAGCATTAATATTAACCACTTTGTACACATATATTATAATTACATATGTTATCCCATTGATTAGGTACTTGCTGCCTTATAACCGAGTCAAGCCTAGCTCAGCTGATTTATTTCGTAATTCACCTCCTTTTCCTATAGCAATCAAATCGTTCTTCCTGAAGAAGCTGCTGACATCTTCGGAGTTCGGTTACCAGTTTTGAACAGCGAAGAGTTTCCCAGAATTCCGTGGCGGGGTAATAATAAGAACAATTCTTTTTGGCTTTCTCAAACTATCCCCGGCCCATTTTGCCTCCATAGACTAAGCAACCGTGGATTTTACTCATAAGAATTGTTACGGCCCTATTCTTACCGTAACAACTTACATCCCGTACTTTGGTACGTACCAGTACAATACCTATTGGTATGTGATGTGATGAATTACAATCCAGATTAAGTTGATTCTACTCTATATTATGTTTTGGTAACACTGCAAGCTTACTTTTGCATCACATAGCATATACAGGGTATACCACGGAACCGGTTCATTGGAAGTTTCTGGGGTCCCTTATTAGTTATGAATTTGAAACTTTCAGGTTAAGGATAACCCATAGCCTTCTTTTGTTCTAAAATATTGTCGATGTTGTACAACTTCCGGAAGGACCGGAAGTCGCCATTCATCTTCTTATTTTAAATGGAACCCCCTGTATATTATTGCATTTTTCGATTATACAATCGATTCTGTGTTAATCTGTATTAGATTATCCTATACCTATCTTCAACTGTTTTTAAGATATTATGATTTTTTTGAAAAATTTGCGCTTTGCGGAGGGATGTTTAATAGCCCACCTTTTGCTCTTCTTTGAACGCAAAACATTCATACTTTACAAACACGAAGTAAAACCATAAGGGTTCACAAAATGCATTTGCAAACCTATCACAGATTATACAGGGCGTTCAAAATTAGTGGCAAAGTTAAAAAACTTCAAACACCAAAAAGGCATTTTTTTCAAATGGAACACCCCGTATATTTTTACATATTTGGAAAGCGATTTAATTAAAACTGCACTCAAAACCTATGCACATTTGAAAGTAGGCTGTGAGTATGCGAAAATAAAATACGGTAATGAACGTCTAACAGGGTTGAGTGCAAGAACAGGTCTCTACTTTTTTTGTAGACACCTGAACTCCCTTCTTTTGAGAACAAGTGTGCAGTTTTAACGTATTTTGAACAATCTTATGTAATTTAATAGTTTGCTCTCAATAAAAGGTATTATTATTATTATATGTACTTCGGTTTTTATCGATACGATATGTAAAAATATACGGGGTGTTCCATTTGAAAAAAATGACTTTTTGGTGTTTGAAGTTTTTTAACTTTGCCACTAATTTTGAACGCCCTGTATAATCTGTGATAGGTTTGCAAATGCATTTTGTGAACCCTTATGGTTTTACTTCGTGTTTGTAAAGTATGAATGTTTTGCGTTCAAAGAAGAGCAAAAGGTGGGCTATTAAACATCCCTCCGCAAAGCGCAAATTTTTCAAAAAAATCATAATATCTCAAAAACAGTTGAAGATAGGTATAGGATAATCTAATACAGATTAACACAGAATCGATTGTATAATCGAAAAATGCAATAATATACAGGGGGTTCCATTTAAAATAAGAAGATGAATGGCGACTTCCGGTCCTTCCGGACAATATTTTAGAACAAAAGAAGGCTATGGGTTATCCTTAACCTGAAAGTTTCAAATTCATAACTAATAAGGGACCCCAGAAACTTCTAATGAACCGGTTCCGTGGTATACCCTGTATACCTAGATCTGATCGTAGTTTACCTTTTTCCCTTTATATAGCACAAAAATCTCTCATTGTTTATACTGTGAAACAATACTGGTGGTACTCTTAAACCTTTGAAGTTAACCGCAATGCGGTAGTGGTCAACAAACAATGGAGAGTATTTAACGCTAGCATCATACACACAAAGGAAGCTATGTTTTTTAATTAACCGTGATTTGAGATATTCTAAACAATAACTTAACCAAGAAAACGTAGGGATGTTACACAATTTACGATTCGCACATTAAGGAATTCCAAAATACTGAAGCTGTCTTCACTCCATACGTTGCCAATCTTCTAAGATTTTAAAAACGATAACAATTTTTAATATCTTAATTACCGAGAAACATAATTTGCATACTTTGTTCTATTATATTGATAAATTGTGTACGTTTAATTCTTTTATAATTAACTAAGTGGAAGCCATAAATAAAGAATACAATCTCCTTTTGGCTTTATCAGATGCCAACGCTCTGCATTTTAAATTATTTTCATGCATAGTTTATAAAAAAAAATACGCCTCAATTGTTTCATTACACGCACCTACTTGTAACAATGTTGAGATCTATTCTATAAATATTTAAAACATAATTTTTTAACTATTTGAAGAAAAAATCTATTCGTGGATACCCGTTAAAGATCTTCGATAGTGAGTTACCTTCATGTAACCATAGATTTTAAAAAAATGGTGCCTAATTATAGCGAAGTTTGTTTACTTACCATTTGCATTATAGAAATAGCTATAGAATAAGGGAAAAAAGACCGGTAGTTAGATAAGAATAATGTCGAGTTTTTTTTTTAATTTTAATTTAATTTGTACTATGAACTACGAGCAGATAGCTCATCTAAAACATGTTGGTTGAAAAGGAAATTTAAATATTAGATATGAGTACATTATAATAAAATTATTCCAAATTTTATAAAAGCCTTGTACCTTTTAACCTTCATTATAATTGGCAGGGGGAAAAACTTTTCAACCTGCGCAATTAAGTTGAGATTTTTAAATTTTGTTGAAATATAATAATGGTTCATTATATTATTTTTTTTGTCGATTTTAACGGGGCAGATAACTTAGGACCGATAACTTAAATATTAACTTTTTTATATACGTGTAACTAAGACCATATTAGAACAACGTGTTTCCTGCTAAACTTATTGGTTAGTCACAAAAAATATTTTAATATTTAGTTGTAATTCGGTTATATAAATTAATTAGCAATATTTCTTTTAAAAACAGTTGAGCGTTTAATTTGCAAAATTTATGCATTTTTATATATTTACATCAATAAGGTGTCTCGAAAATTATACTCACCGTTACATATTAATATCGGTTACGTAACTATGTAGTTCAATTTTTTTAGAGGCCACATTAGGTGTGTAATATGATTATTCTTTACTTCCCATTGTTTTTAGGGAAATCTCGTATACGGAAGATATCGGTATAACAATGATGTTAATTGTTGTTATAAGTGCTGCGAACGTCATGGAATATCTACAAATAATAAACTCTACATAATGTAAACTCCCCACTCACTTTGAAATTGTTGTAATTTTAAGAGAATACGTCAATTTAACAAAAAATTCATAACTAAATCCTATTTAGTGCCTACGCAGACTCGGGCCAAAGATCAAACACATTACACATAGTAGGTATAATAGTACTTATATTAACTAATAATGAACGACATACGTGTTTAAAAATTATTATAGATTGTAGGTAGGTAAAAATCACTTTGATACAATTTTTTTAAGGCGTCTTAAGGAAAAGCATATGTGAAGATCTGTTAGTCTTTTTACAACCTGAAGACGACGCCTCTCGGGCTGCTATCCAGACCCTTGCAAAACTCAATGACTCCAAACATGGTCGGATGTAGATTTTGAAAATCATAGTGGAACATCAAAGATGACAAAAATTGAATGTATCGAAGATCAATTTCAACCTTCAAAAGTGTTTCCCATAAAAAAACTCAATAACATCAACAGAATTTATTATTCAAAATAAACATGTCTTAAACCTTAACCGGTAAATTTCCTTGCAGGTTCATTTTAAAAGGTTCCAAAAATAAAAATGATTCAAAATATCATTAAGTACATTCAGGACTTTAAGAATGTACCAACCATTCAAATTTGTTCGTTGCTGCAGAAAGTATCTTAAACACTTCAATACTAAATATTAATATGAAACTAATGTAAAAGCATGTCGTAACAGGAACGAAGATACTATAAAAATGTTTAACATACTTTTTTCAAAGTAATTTAAAAATTAATTCAAATATATTGGGTAGTTCTTCAAAAGAACCACAGCTGTTCATGAACACCATTGCATTTGAAGAAAGTCGTCTATATTTTGACGGAAAAGCTTGAAAAGAGCCAAACAAAATTGAACAACCAAAGGTGGCGACGGCAATAGATTCACGTACGCAACGAGTAGATACCATGATTCAATTTAATAAAATCGTGACTGTTGTCATTGTAGCTTTCATAATTTGTTGTTCAGATACAGTAGAACGCATCACAATTGAGAATTTCGCGTATGACTGCGATTGCACACACTTGCTGACACAATAAGACGAGAATATCTCCTGTACACCATAGATTTGGCCCAGTTGTTACAACTTGGTTCTGTCATAATTTGAAGGTTTCCAGAACCTCATTCGCTGAGTATATTTCAATACGTTGGAATTTCAACTTCATCTCCATTTTCATATGTTTGTTGTCTAAGTTTATATTTATCATAAACTTATTTTGCTGTCGCAAAAAAGCTACTATGCAAAAACATGTACCTTGGTTGGTAATCATACGCTAAACAAATTTTAAATTGAAGGGTATGTGTCACACTTAAACATTGGTGAAAAAAGAGTATAGTATTCAGACTATGCTTCACATTCACAGATGACGTGGTACAGCGTTTTGTCTTCCTTACAACAACCCCTGCATAACGAGCTAGTAGATAGCCCCATGTTGTGGTGCGGGTTCGTTCAAACGGCAGTGGCTTGTTGCGTTTTTCAGAAAGGTCTTGGTATAATTTTGTCCTTTGTCGAATTCTTGCCTTTTGTATAACTGTATTTTTTTTTAGTTATACAATAATAGTTATTTGTTGTAAAAGTGATCTTTTTTGGCCGAATCTGATGATTGCAACATGATAACAAATCAGATGAGGCTAAAAAAGAACTTTTAACCGAGGTGCACACAACATTTTTTAGGCGACTATCACAAAAAGATGTAAACTTTAATTTAAAAATCAATTTCATAATTTTGACAGTGACAGTTACCTGACAAATACAATCATATATTTGATTATTCATGTCACTTACAGAGTGTTTTGCTCCATCACCTGGACAACAAGAAGCGGTTGTAAAGTAGATGCGGCCGTAATAGTTATTTATGTATCAAGGGAATTATAAGGGTCTTAATTACCGAGGGTAAAGTTTGCGTCCCGAGGGCCTTGCGCCCGAGGGACAGCAATTACCCGAGGTAATTGAGACCTATTAATTCCCGTGATACATAGATAATTTTATTTCTGACCGAGTTTAATAAAATTTGTTCATTTCCGGTATATTTGATTCAGGTATCGTCGATTGCAGTTTTGGTTGTTGCTAGGTAACTGGTTCATAAAAGAGCCGTAGAGGGAATTATGGCATCTTTATATCCCAAGGGAGTTATGACACTCTTTATTGGTATCGTAACTATGACAATATAAGCTTATAATATCACTGTCAGAAATAATAGTTATTTATGCAACAAGGGCGTAAAGAAGCTTTTATGGCCCGAAGCCTTATTTCAAGCCCGAGCGACAGCGAGGGCTAGAAAAAGGCTGTAGGGCCAAAAGAGCAAGTTACGCCAGAAATGCATACACTATATTATGCATATAGGTATTACAACGAGTTCGCCAATGCACGTCATTAACGAAATAAAATGACATACCAAAATAATAATCGTAATCAGGTACGTTATTCATGGTTAAAAAAAGTAATTATTATTAGCATTTATTTGTTATTTACATCATTAACAAAGAATTCAACATCCCCGCCATCTCTCTCCCCTAATATGTACATTGCATGAACTAGGTACCTACACCAAAAAATAAAAAATAAAACAAACACAAAAACAACCCTTCACTCCCCTTCTCCACCTCTCCTTTGCCTCATCCACCTCCTTCTCTCCTCGACCTTCTCCATCCATGCTAATCCATTCCCTCTCTCCCCCAAAATCTCTCTCCATCCTCTTTCCTCGTGCCTCAATTCTTCGCAATTTTCCAACATGTGCCTTATGCTTTCACCTTCCCTCCCACACAGCCTACATCTTCTTTCCTCCTCGTCGCACCAATACTTATTGTCCTTCTCCTCATTTCCGGTTCTGTATCTCGCCACCATTTTTTTTCCCCCAAGCTCAAGTTTCCCTTTAGATACTCCGGTACCCCCTCTGTCATGATCTCCCCATACTTTCCATTGTACCTGCTCTCCCTTATCCTGCTTCTTCTTTCTTGCACCTGCACATCTTTGTCCCTTTCAACTATCTGCTCTCTTGTTGCCTTTCCACCCCCACTTTCTCTTCTTCTCGCCACCTCTTCCCTTGCAAATCCTCCTCGTTCATAGTACTTCCTCCTATCTTCCTGCCCGTATTTTATTTTCCCACTCTTGACCTCCTTCCAGCACTCCTGCAGTATACTCCCCCCTCCCCCACTCTCCATCCTTTCCTCAAATTTCATCGCCATCTTCCCTGTCTGTATCCTTATCTTTTCCCATTTCATTTCCTCTTGGACGATGTACCCCGGTGTCTCTCTTCCCAGTCCCAACACCCATTTCCAATATCTCTCCATTATCCTTTCTATCACCTCCCTTTCCTTCCATCCCCATATCTCCGCCCCGTACATCATCACGCTCTTCACCAATTTTTCCCCTAACCACCCCCTCTTCCTCACGTCCCTTCCAAATACCTTTTCCCCCAATCCCCACACCTGACCCACTATCTTACCCCCCTTTCTTGCTAGCCCCTTTGCCTGTTCTTCATCATTATTATTGCTTCTCAATCTGTAGCCCAGGTATACCACCTCCCTCACAGCCTCTATGTCCTTTTCTCCCCACTTCCACTCCTCCTTCACCCTTCTTCCCCCCCCCCCCCCCCTTTTGAAAAACCACCATTTTTGTCTTCTCGGTGTTGCCACTTAAGTCCCTTCTGTCCATAAATCCCTTCACTGTCTTTATCATTTCTTTCATCCCCTTCTCCGTCCCTGAGATCACTACCACATCATCCGCGTACGCCAGAGCCCACACTTTCACTTTCCCTACCACCACTCCCCCACTCTGTCCTCCCCTTAACACATTTTCCAATTCCCCTATGTATACTGAGAATAAGCTCGGGCTCAGCGGGCACCCTTGCCTTAACCCTTTCGTGGTCACATATGCCTCCCCCAATTGCTCTTCTACCTTTGCTCTGCACCTCGTCTCTTCGTATATTTCTTTTATCCTCTCAATTAAACCCCCACTTATTCCCCTCCTTCCCATTATTGCCCACAGCTTCTTCCTGTTTACGTTGTCAAACGCCGCCTTTATGTCTAGGAACAGCGCGTATACTTTTCCTCCCTTCTTTTCCAACTCCTTATTGACCACTTGTTTTAGTATGTATATATTGTCCACAGTCCTCCTTCCCCTTCTAAATCCCGCCTGCCAGTCCCCTACCACTCCCTTCTCCTCCAGTTCTTTCTCTAATTTCTCCTGCAGTATGGCTGCGTATATCTTGTAGCCGACATTCATGAGGCTGATCCCCCTATAGTTCTTAGGCTCTTTTCTATCGCCCCCCTTAAAAAAAGTAATTTTTCAATGTTAGTGTTGGTACTGAAAACCAACGATGCCAAACTCTTTGTTTAATATTCGCGTTGTAAATTTAAGGTTATATTATTGTTCTGCTTTCGTTGTTTACGTACATTTATATATTCCGATTTTTCGAATTTGCTTACTTTTCTGTCGTAAATTACACTGTCAGTAGATTAGTTCCAATAGTACAAAGAATGTCTGTCAACATTGTAGTAAAATGACGTCATAAATTTTGTGACGTGCATTGGAAAACTCGTTGTAATACCTATAGATAAGTATTATACTTATCAAATAATTTAAATATCGCATAAAATTGAGTAGCTTTATCAAGCCGCTTGAAGTACGTTGCTATAAATATTAAAATACGTTGCCATAATAAAAGCAGTAAACAAAGGTATCCATTTTAATTGTTGCCATAGTAAAAGCAGTAAACAAGGGTATCCATTTTAATTTTGTTCAAAAACTGTATTATTTCCATTGCCATTTTAATGTCATTTTAATTGAAGTTTCTTTATGGCCCGCGGGCTATAAAGAGGCCCGCGGGCCATAAAGAGTTGTTTATGTTCAGGTAACCAAGGTTATAATAACCTCATTATGATATCTGTGCATAACGTTGTTTATGACAGATGTTAAACAAAGTTATACTTTACGGCTTTCAAAAGATACGTAAAACAACTATTTATGTAATATATTTTGGCCGAATCTGATGATTGCAGCCGAGGCGAAAGCCGATGCTAACCAATCAGATGAGGCTAAAAAAGAACTTTTAACCGAGGTGCACACAACATTTTTTAGGCGCCTATCACAAAAAGATATAAACTTTAATTTAAAAATCAGTTTCATAATTTTGACAGTGACAGTTACCTAGTAAATGCGGCCGTAAAGGTGAAGGTTTATGCCACCACACCAGTGACACATGCGTAATGACTGGTTTAATTATTTTTGTATATATCCAGTGGTCACAATCCCATGGACACCTTGTAGCCTTGTTCGCTATCTTCTTCAGGCGTGGTTTAAAGGTCTAACGTAATGCCAAACCAATTTACTTCTCCAACTACTTGCAACTTGATGAAGTACATTGCTTTACCTTTTAGCTTTACCGCCCTTTTCCCTCGTGAGAATAAAATTAGATTTATTCTTGTCGCGTTGCCAAACAACCCCCCCTCTCCTCCTAGTACCATGTTTGCAATGGATTTAAGGCTCACTGCATCACACTGATATGGTATTCGAAAATCTGCGTTAGTAATCCGTTAATAAGCAATTCCCCCCTACGAACATCCTGCGCAGCATCGACCGCTACAAAGTCGTTATTGAGGGAAGCTATGATATTCCTATGTCTGAGCATGGTCTATGTGCATGCCCACAGCCCCGCACGCTTGCTTTCAACAGCACTTTTAGCTGATTCTAGAGACGGATTTTCAAAAGCCTCCTTTCTATCTAAAAACGCTCCTAGGCTAGAGTCACCTCCTTGAAAATGATTATCCTTTTGGCTAGGTTGACTCTAATGTTTCTCCAATAATTTCAAGGAAAACGACTTTTAACTGATGGGCGTAAATGTAGACTATAGACAATTTGGACTAACTTTGAGTACAACCTAGGTTCTCTATAATTTAGTCTCTATATAATCATGCCTATGTCCCTAAATTTAGACTTCACAAGTATGGTTGTCCGCTTCTAAGGCATTGGGAATCTAGACATTATGCAATAAAAGCCATTATAATTGTGCAAGAATATTTAGCCTTATCAACACCCCTAATGCTACCAATTATGCAATAATGTAATTTATGTAAATTTTGATGCTCGTATAGTTAATAAGTTAAATGACTAAAAAAATTACCGAAACAAAAAAAAATTGTTTACCTAGGCAGGATTCGATTATGCAATCTTGTTCGGTCTGGAAATGCTAGAAGAGCATTCACAGCTTATTTTTGTAAATGGATCCAGTTGTTCCAGAAAAGGTAATCCATAGGTACCTACCAAAGAAATGCACATTTGAACTTGTAAACTTATTAGACTTTAAAATATTAACAAAAAGATGTGTTTTTACTATACAGACAGAATTATTATGCCGAATTCCTCTTTATAAGGCACTATGAGGAGTGAAAGATTACCAATACTCGAAAACAATATGTTCAAAACGTATTAGTGAAGGTCATCCAGCTGTTTGGCATACTGGATACTGGAACATTATAATCCATATAAGAAAAGGCCGCTTTGTATTTGTTCAAAATTTTATTCCAAAAATATGCTTAAGTCTGTAAACAAAATATATACTATTGTAATAAACAAAAAAAATTAAATAAAAATTATGAAGTTTCACAAAGTAAGTTTGGATAAAATTAATTCTGCAAAATGGTACTCCACAAATGTGTTTAAAGGAGCCAGTGATGGAATTTCAGTAAAATACTAATGGGATTTTCGGTGTCTCTTCAGTAATTTAAGCAAGTTGTTCTATCAGTTTTCCCCAAGTTCACATATCGTAAAAAAGTTGAAAACAAAATTACGAAATACTTAAAACAACATCAAAGATAACAATGGAATTCAAAAAAACTTGTTTATGCATTTGCGTTAAAAAAACGAACAAGAAAAGAGTATTATCTCTCAATTTATAGGATAAAAAAATTGCAGTAATTGTAATAATTTTGTTTCGAAATTGCGCGTTTAAAATGTTTTTAAAGAAGGCCTTGATTTCCAAATTTAAAAATATCTATTCAGTACCTAGTGTGGCTTGTATGTAAACGGGTTACATTAATAAACACTTTCAATCTTTAACAAAATTTAATTTCTGTTTGGTATTTAAAACAATTTTACTATCAATTAAAAAATGCCACTTAATTAAAGCTTATATAATGACATTTAACTTTAATTTAATGAAACAATAAGGACTATTATAGGGTTAAGAATCTAAATACTTATTTATATTTTATTTATTATTGACTCAAATATTCTTACTTTATACCTATCTCTCCGTACAAGACGTTGAAAGACGGCGTTAAAGTATTTTCTCGAGTTTGAGGGATTCTCATCCTAGATTTATAGCTATTATAAACATTGCGTGATAGAAATATAAACCGCACATTGGCCACAGAGCCAGCAAAAGGCATTAAGTTCCCAGATTTATTATTTCCGAAACTTAAAACACAAAATCGAAAACCATAACCATTAAATTTCGATATCTTGTGAAATCTGAATCTTCGGTTCCTAGTTCACAACAATAAAGAAAAGGATCTTTAAGTATTTTCACCATTGAAGTTCTAAACGGTAGAAGTCCACTCTAATGACTTGTATGTTAGAATTAGGAATAGTCATCCGGTCGATTCCACACGACTCATTTCCCACAGATTTGCGATTTTTATAGTTCTCGATCTAGTTCGGATAAGGGATGAAAAAAATAGAATGAAACGTCTATCACTTTTTTAGCTTAATGGTATTCTTTAAGTCGCACATTAGCCCATTGCCTAAGATGTCTTTATTCAGGTAAGTTAAATATTTGTTAGCTGGGTGTAAAGGCGCTACGTCTATATCTCTCATTCAACGGTTACATCTTACTAAGGCCTAATTTATGGACAACCCGCGCAGTTTTGTTAAATTATCACTTGTAATTTTATGGTTCATTGCAAATGGACGGATGACAGTTGACAAAAGGCACAGTCCCCAAAAACATTCGATAAGAAAGTATTGATTGAGTGTTTTGTTCAATTTTCACCTACTCGAAAAGGGTTTTGATCTCATATGATAATTATCGGTTGCAAATATGTATCAGGTTTTCATTTTAAAACTTTTACCTGCATGTTTAAACAAATGTCTTTAACATCTTTAGGTAGATAATGTTAATCAATTTCGTAGATTAAACAAGTTCTGCTTTGTTTCCTTTTATTAAGATAATTTCGCATATTTCGAAACGGCAAAGTCCCATATAAACACTTTGGGAACGATTTACTTAACAATGACATGAAAATGCTTTGAAGGATAATGGTACTTGAGGAGGAGGAAGTACAGACGTGGCTACTTCAACCGCGAAGTTTCATATTTAGTTAACCATTTATAAATAATTTTGACCGCTCTAAAACGCCTAATTCCTACAGGCAAACAACAGAATAGTTCCACGCAAACGTGCATTAAAGAACGCATCTTTTATCGCTGCAAAACTACGCAACAAATGACCTTATCCTTATCAACGAACTTTGTTCGTTACTGGAATCAATATTCCGTCCGTGCGTCCGTGCGTCCGTGCGTTGCAAGAGATGCGTATTGTCTACAATCGAGTTAAGCTATGGATCTTATGTGAAATTTTATGCTGATTCAAGATCTGGTCCCAATTTTTCGATATTTCAAATACTTTTCGAAATATTCGACTTTAAAGTCGAAATTTCAAAATGATCAAATTTTGTCTTTTTGATACCTAAGGCGAGATTTTTTTATACTATCGTTACTGCGGTATTCCAAGTTTTTCCTTTCATCGTTCGTACCTTTCCAATTGTTTTGTCCCACGTTTGCTTAGGTCTTCCTCGTCTCATCTTGATTTCCAGGTCCGTTTGGTTTGGGTTTTACTCTCCATGCTTTGCAGGTGTCCCCACCATCCTAGTTGTTTTCGTTCAATGTATTCTTCTACCGATTCAATATTTAGTTCTTCTCGTATTTCCTTGTTCGTCATTCTATCTCTTTTGGATACACCTTTTACTCGCCTCAAATATTTCATCTCGGCAGCTGTTATTCTAATTTTTCCTCTATCCATAGGTAAGGGGATTGGTCTATATATTGTCCTTAAACATCTTCATCTTTCTTTTTTATTAATAACCCCTTTGCTTAGAGCATTATAAACTTTGTTGGCTTTTCCAATCCTACTGTTCTATTCTATACCCTACTAAATATTGCACATTGCTTACTTGTTCTATGGGTTCTTCGTCCACCGTAACTATGTTTTCCTTTCTTTCTCTCAATATTACCATTTTAGACGCATTCAGAGATTTTTGTACCCTAATACGTATAATGGTTTTGATTTTCTTTTAGCACTTTTGATCATTTGCTCCATGAACATAATAAATAACAGAGGGCTTAAACTGCTACCTTGTTTGAACCCTCTTCTTTTGTATAAAATGTTTCGGATTCTGCATTCTTACTTATTACTAAAGCAAGGATGGTTAGGTAAAATGCGTTTTCTTATAAATGGAGAAACGTAAAGCAGACCTTAATTAAAACCCGTTTTAGAGTATGCACTTTCCAAAAATACAAAATTTATTTTGCCTTTTTGGCCTTTTCTCGTTGGTTTTAAATTTTTGTTTGTGTTGTAAAGTATTTCTTAATTTTTAAATTTTATATTAATTTTTCTGCGGGGTTTTTAAGAAAGCATATTGTTTGAAGGGAAAGCAATTTGGTGTACAAACTGAAGACAAACTTTCTCTTTAATACTTAAACCTCTTATAATAATAACTCGGATGAGTCATTTTCCTTACTTTGAAATATTTCCCAATGTATTATTCACCTACAGTCTTTGTCTTTGTTGATACTGCGTTCCCAGGGCCGTCGAGGGGATTACGCTTGTCTGCGACCCCCCTCTTACGGGCTCCTTAGTTTTTACATGCAAATATATCGTATTTTGCAAGAAAAAAAATATGAAAAATAATTACGTAAGTTATGTATAATATCAAATGTAAATACCTGTTTTAAAATGTTAATTACACAAATATTGTATTTATCTCGGTTTGAGTACAGCGTACGGGCCCTTACAGGAGACTCGGGCCCGGGAAATTTGGCCCCTCAGCCCTCCCCCCCCCCCCTCTAGTCCGGCCTATGCGTTGCTTAAACATTGTGCGATATTAAGCGTATTTTTAAATTAGCCAGAAAACTTTATTGAAAAAGAATGCCAGCAGATAGGCAATCAAAGTATAACCAGTGGTTAAAGTTGGATTCGCATCTATCAACTGTATCTACTTTTTCAAATAAATGTTTTTTTCCTATACCTAACTTTATTTTGATTTTAACGCTTTTTCTCGACAGTTTTTGTGCCTTTTTTGTCCCTTTTTTGCCTTTTTAGATGCTTTTTTTTCATTATTTTTTATGCCTTTTTGCCTGCCTTTTTTGAACTTTTATTTTGCCTAACTATCTTAGTTTTACTTATTACTTTATTTCTTGTATTTCAGTATAGACGCCTAATCATTCTAATTAACTTGTTATTCACATTTTTTTCTTTTAAGGCTTCCGATATTTTTTCTTGGGACACGATCTAACGCCTTCTTCATATCCTTGAACGTTAGGTAGGCAGTTCTTGATCTCGCTTACCTTCTGCTAATAATTTCTTTAATTGAAAACACATAATCCTGTGGGCTCCTACCTTTCCTAAATCCGCATTGTACTTGTATTTTTTCGAATAGTTTCATTAAGGTGCTTCTCGGTAGTTATTACAAATCGCCGTATATAATTAAAAATTCCTTATTTTACAAAACATAAAGAACACAGAAGAAAAAAAGTCCACATTAGCACACTTTTTTAAATAAAAAAAGGGGACTGAAAAGAACGTAAGTAAATTTCGAGAACATTTATAGTTACTTTATAAAGAATCTGCAGACGAACACACTTTTTTCTCAAAAGAATATAAAAAATTAACGTAAATAAAAAAAATTTTGTAATTGTAAAAACTGTAAGACACAGTTTTGATTTAAAATTAGGTAAGTCACAATTGACCGTCATTATAAGTAAATAAAAAAATTTAATTGTGTTATTATTTTAAGAAGCATAGAATACGCTTTAGAAAATCTTAGAACAATAATAAAAGTAGGAGAAAATAATTATTAAGTAGGTAAGTATTTTGTTTAACTTTTATAATAGCGCATAAATTTGATTGATTTGATTGATTGATACCCCCAAAACATATACATCTAAAATGGAACGGACGGCCCAGTTACTGGCTCACTGGACCATATTCATCAATTGGTAAAGTTGGTGGTACAGTACTCAACCGTTCTTGAATTATGGTGAGGTTGTCGTTGTTGGAACATGTCACCGCGCTGCAAGATCAATTAAAAAAACCATGCGAATTTTGTAGAAACTTTTTCTAAAAAAATGTGGGTTGATCAAACAAAATAGTTGTGTGTTAAGTAACCTTTGTTACTTACGGATTTAGTAACAGACCATGGCATCCAACGTAAGACTATGGATCGTTTATTGAGCATCTTTATTTTACATGGAAAGTCACCATTGTTAAAAATGGAATAAGTCAATTACCAATGAATGAGTAGATGGATTGTTATGTTTTTTGAGGTAAGTACGTAAGTACTGAAACACTAGCCCTAAAGCGGCAAAACTAGTGGTGAATGAATAAAACGATTAAGTGGAATACAACCTCGTTTTTGACTGTAACGTAGGTGTAACCTTAAGTAAGCGCTATTCATAGTACCCCAGACATATTCCATTGGGAAAATGTACTGATTGCGAAGTTAACACAAATTTCTTCAACAAAATTTATCGATGTACAGCACAGGACCTGTTTTATTCCAAGGGTTTGAAGATATGGGAGAACATGACGCTATAGTAGTAGTAGTAGTAGTAGTAGTATTTATTAACACCAAAATAGGTACAGTTACTATTGAATATAGCCAAAGAAAATTACACACAATGAATATATTGCTTTCCGAATACCTATATCATTTACAACTCTGAACTCTTCTGAATTTAGAATGTTATGGCCAACTTCACATCGTGAAGTAACTTTCAGGAGACCATTACGTTTTTCCAAACATGATCTCAATTTCCTACCGAAAACGAGTTGATTGCTTTTCATATTTGATGTTGAGCTTTCTCTATAAATCATACTAAATATTGTTGTCGATCTAAAGCTCTTAGTGGCGGAAATGGGGTGGTAAGAGCGCAAACTTAAGGCACTTTGACGATTCTGATATTTGATTGTTTTTCTAGCGCCCTAGTGCTCCCTGAAATTCCTCTGAACGAAAAATTACCTTCGTGTAAACATACTAAGTTTACTAAAATTTTTCCAAAAAGCGTCTCTCACTTAGCAATAATTTGCAAGGCGTCTTACTCTACCCAAAGCCAAGACACTAACATGACTAAAATACAAGAAATTATAGCAAACGATACCTTGTGACTTAATAAATACAAGAGCTAGTATCGTGGGGCAGTAAACTGTTCTAGGATCCACCTTGAACTGTTTGTGAAGGTGTGGACATCACCGCTTACCATTGCGATCTCTATAAGTACCAATTTCCTTATAAAATTAATGTTTTCGTAAAAAATTGCAGAAGTTTAGTATGACAAATTTACTTGAGGTGGCTACAATT
Source organism: Pyrocoelia pectoralis (assembly GCA_036250285.1). Taxonomy (NCBI): domain Eukaryota; kingdom Metazoa; phylum Arthropoda; class Insecta; order Coleoptera; family Lampyridae; genus Pyrocoelia; species Pyrocoelia pectoralis. The sequence goes on along the minus strand of CM070079.1, from coordinate 19,617,240 downwards.
TACATGTTTTTTAAGAGATTAAATAGACTGATACAATAGTAATTCTTGTTAATTAAAAAATAGGCGGACAAATGAGGATATTGTAAATATGTAATTTGTATATATTAGAATTGTAAATTTGATTAGAATGCTAATACTGTCGTATACACAAACGATAACATAATTAATAAAGGTGGCGCTGAAAGAGAAATATAAACAGTTAGTCGAATTTACATGTAAGAGCATAATTATTGTCATCATGGACACATACTTTTTCAGGTTTAATTCTCAACAGATCTTTCCTGGAAGAATGACTTGCAGTTCCACGCAAAATTCAAACGGACCTTTTTTAAAACGCAAACCGTAATCATCATATTAAGAGAAAAATTGCAAGAATTGCAGTTACTATAATTTACAAGATTAAACTACAGTTGCCGACGTCATTGCACAAAGAATTATTTTTTCTAGAATTTATTTTAAAGTATGTTTAGTAGTCTTTGATTGTACTACCAGAATTAATTGCTCGGAATTTAGTGTAGACAGACCGGTTTGAAGTTATAAGCGGGCGTTTGTCTTCGAGCTTCTTCTTCCATTCATTGACAAGTTAGTTTATCTTGTGTTTCCCACGGATACTGGAATGGTACAACGGTAGCTCTATCATCCATACACGTCGTCTTCAGATACCAGCAAGAATCACATCACTTTCAAGCATTCATAAATGTACTTAAAAAGCTTAGCTTTTTTTACACAACTTAAAATACAAGAGGAATTCGGAAACTTCTTTAAACACAGAAAAAATGTCGTTTTAACAATTTCTTCTTGCATTTTTATAATTCTACATGTTGCTAAATATCAATTAGTTAAGGCTCACTTTAAATTCTCACATATAGAATTTTTAAATTTTATTCTACTGTATACAAAGATCGAGAAAAATGTACCTTGACGTGTAAATTGATTATTCAAAAGCTGTTTACTTTTAACGTTTCTTTCTCTTCATTTAAAGCTAATATAAACATTTTATTCTGTCTTATAATTGCCTCTATCCATGTGTTAAATTTACGGCATATTTTTACTATTATTTGTTGTTCTTCCACATTTTACCTTTAGAATATTATGTATACGGTACGCCGAAGTTATTTGTTTCCTCTTTGTCATTATTATGTGCAAGATTGTTTTTTTTTTTGCTAATAATTATTTAAATATCTTCGAAATTCGAAGTTTCATCCCGCAAACTTTGAATTGCCTTTTTTGCTTATCCGAGGAACCCCTTCCCCACATTACCTCGGATAAACGAGGTTTTATTGTAGTTTAAATAAATTCAAAAAGAATATAAGTCTACGTATAAGAAATAACCATTATACCACTTAAATAACACAATTAATAATACAAATATTTTTCGCAAGGGAAACATGGTACTTTTTGTTCGTTGAAATACCATCGTAAAAGTGGAACTTTTGGTCCGATCTTTTTACCGATAAGTCTAGTCTACTTACTTGCTTTCGAAGATCAGTTTAATCGTATTCATCTTCTGGCAAATTTTGTAGTTCAATCTTACCTTGAAGCATTTGCAACGGAGGACGGCCTCTGCAAGAGATCGTATGGAATACAATGACTAATGCCAGAATACAAGTCCTCGGCGCTCGTAAAACAGCGTTTGGTAGCACCCAAATATGCTGTCGCGTACCAATCCTCCCTGCTCGACTGTCGTGTCGTGTCGTTGCTAAGAAGAAAACGGCACCGTCTGTCACTATGCCTCAGCAACCTTCCGATGACAGACCATGTGCTGACTCGGCAACACGAGGGTTTCAGCCTTGGCTGCTCCAAGAAAGGAAAACTTCAATAAAAAACCCAAACCCCAAGGTAGAGACAATACCAAAGGGATGCGTGACTGGATGGTAGACTTGTACCTATTGTACTTAAGGTCCCCCACGAAAAACCTCAAAAAAACCGTGTACGTTGGCAAATTGATCAACATCGCGCCTCTAGAGAATGGGACAGCTGCAGTATATGGTGCAGTACATAGACTAAGAGAAGTGTATGAGGTTAAAGAAAGAAAAAAAGATACTGGTGGTGATGTGTAATGCAGAAGAGCAACATAGCAAATGGATGCAACTGAGGTGGAGATGAGAGCACTTTTTGCAGGGGACGGACAAAATAGACGATGGAGATATCGATACAAGGAGGAATAAAGGAAAAGGCACGTACGCAAATGTACCGAAGAAAAAAAGGAAGGCGACCTGAACCAAACTTAGGAAAACAAACGAACCAAGGAGACCAGAAGCTGTGGATGTCAAAATGAACAAGAATGAGAAATACGAAGAAACCTTGAAAGTAATGAGAAGTGGGGATATATCCGGTAAAAAATAGTACGTGTGATTGGTGACAGGGAAGTCATCAGGGTTCTACAAAAGAGGATGACCCTTGAGATAAGAGAGTTGGATGATGTAACGACGGCTGAGGAGATTGAGGGACCAGTCAGACAGACAGGAATCCAATCCAAAAGTCAGAATGATCGCAGAGGAGCAGTGTCGGTCTGGCGGCCCTTCGGGCCCTCGGCTGGCAATATTCGAGGGCCCCCTTCCTCCGATAAAAAATAAATAGCGATCTTCAAAACAAAAAACTCTGCTTTCGAATTTCGACCCCTGAATAGTTTCAAATTTCAACTTATAATTTCAACCAAAAATGTTAGAAATAAATTATAATGAAAGAATAAAGGTTAATAAAAATACAAAAAAAGTAAATGTTCGTTTTTTTACTGTTAAATTAAAAAAAACACTAAATCATTAAGTACATAGTTACCAATAAACATGATAAAATATAAATTAGATGGGCCTCATAACTAATAAAGTTTTAAAGAAATTGAGCAAATGAATAATTTTTTTTTAGTTCTTCACTGCTACCTGCTGCCGATGACTAATATTTCGGCGCATGCTCAGCCGCGCGCGCTCGTTCAACCTTCTCTTCCCTACTGCAGAGGGTTGAACGAAACATAAATATTTGATTAAGTAAATACTATTTTTAAGGTGACTCGATAACTCTAAATATCTTGCGAAATTTTTCGCAATATCCGTCCTAATTGTTCTCTATATTTTTCGAAATTTTTCTCGATATCTTTCTAAACTATTTCCCCATACTTTTAATATGGACTCGATGGGCCCCTTCGGACCGCGGGGCCCTCGGCGATCGCCGACCAGCCGACCTGGCCAGACCGACACTGCAGAGGAGTACCGAGGGCAGCGTTTCGCAAAGGTTACGGTGGGAAAACCATTAGCCGCGGCACTGTTGAAAGAAGGACACATAATGGTGGGATGTACAACATGTCGAGTACGATCCTGTGGCCCACAGATCACATTCCAGAGAGGTCGGCAGCAAAAGGGGGTGAACTCAAAAACGAGATAGGAAGGAAGGGGTTACGAACTTAGTTATTTAAGTACATAGCAAGGTGATGGATTATGTGCACCAGTTGCGCAACTCTGGGAAACGGTAATACTAAATTATAAGTGTCATTCAAACTATTGATATTATAATAAATATAATAATTTAATAATTAATTGGATGGTTTTAAAGAGAAAATACGAATACCAAGATAATGAAACCTACTAAGAAAAGTGTAATTTGAAGTATTCAACAACAACAAAAGGAGTGAGACAATATTGAGGTGGAAAATAGGTTGAAGTCCCTTACACAATAAATGATCATCATTTCATTATCAAAGCTTGTGTGGAAATGTGGGACACATCTCTATATATTCGCATTATCAGAAAATTTTGCAGAAACATAACGTAGTTCTAAGATGTTATTGGGTTGTTGATTAAGTCTGAAAGTGAAGCAATTGAGTCTAAGGTATGAAACATGTTTGCAGCCATATAAATAAAATTCCGATAGCCACAAAGTACATTTGTCCAGCTGAAACGAAGGAAAAGACCATGGACGTAGTTGTTGCACCGGGATTATGTGCAACTATGTAATATGAGAAACAAATCACATATGAATTATTATTAAAGGTATGTCCCTATTTTCAAAGAAGCAACGTTTAACATCTTTTTCCACATCCCGAAAAATGTCAATGTCTGTAGAAAAGCGGCAAACTCAACTTACCCATCGATATGATCGTATGATCAAAATATGGATTATTTACAAGCTGCCACGTCTGTAAATTTGATCATTCTTCGTCATTCTATTATGTTTCCGAACTAAACTAGCTTCATGGTGGTCGAGTTCAATCATTTTGTACTGCGATATACGTGTTCAATGAAACAACGCTTGGACCGTGTTCATTTTACGTGTTCACATAACAAAAACTTTGACAAGAAGTAAGCGTAACGCCCACAAAGAAGCAAAGTCTCTGCTTACAAAGAAGAAGTGGGCTCCATTTTACAACTTCTTTTTCAAAAAAATTTAATGTCCATAGATCACGGTGCAAATATGGAGAACGAAACGAGTAAAATCGACTAAAAGCGACATTAATTCGCAGCAAGCAATCTTGAGTGACTTGTCTACCAATATAGGTATTCAGCCAAAAGAAGTCACATAATGGCAACACAATGCAGTAAGTAGCTATTTTTTATACGTTTTTATTTGGAATATCGACTCACTTTTTGGATAATTTGCGATGAAAATAAGAAGTGGTTGTTTTATGCAAATTTGCATGACTATAGCAAAGTAGTTTCACGCTTTGGTAGTGATTCAAGGTTCAGTGCGCTGCTAAGCAGCCCAAACCCGACTCCTTAGAACTTTGATGGGGTTTACCGAAATTGCATTTGTTTGAAAGAATACTGCATACGCTTACTTTTTTTGTAGATTTCAGTAATATCATCGAAGGATATGAGTCACAATGACATCATCAGGTAACTCACCTCAGAGGATAACTCGTACCAGCCGCTTAAACAGATTTTATCTATCTTTCATTTTCATTTTATTAAAATTTGTTTCGGGTTATAGATGTCAAGATGAAATTTTGCAACGTTCCAAATTCCAAATTTTCATTTAATTCAAAAGAATTTCTTTTAAGTTCCTGAATTTTCCGCAATAACTGAATTCATACTTCTCTTATGCCAAAGGCTTCGTTTTTAGGTACTTCAATGATGGATATAATTATATTATAAAGACAAACGTACGAATATATTTTGACAAACTAGTTAACCGCATATGAGGTACAATAGATTTTATACTTACATAACGATTGTGCTCTCTTTGTGCTCGTTTGTGCACATATCCCACAATTATCGTCCCTATCCAAATAGAAATGTTGTCATTTGAATTATCATGCTGCCAAATTCCGCTCAGCACACTTGTATTATGAAAAATTATTGTTAGCATAGTCATTCGTTTGTACTTTTGTGTGCCGGATCGTACTTCACATTCCACCACCGTTGCTTGCACTTGACTAGAATCCAAAAGTTAAACAAAAAGGCCTTTAAGGAATAGTGTAGTGGATAATTCAGAAACGCAAAGCCAACTTTATCTTGGAGTGTTACAACAAAGGACGTACCATATCACATCAGTGAGAAACGGATATGGTTGATGGGATCCATATGCGATGTTGGATTGTAGCTCGAAATGGGGGTAAAGCGAATAATGGTGAAATTATAAACACAAAACCTTCCCCATAAGGTATTTATTATAGTTATAATAATAAACACCTTATGGGGAAGGTTTTGTGTTTATAGAAACGGATATGTCAGATTTATCTTCACTGGCGGATGATCGAAACGAAGCTTGGGCCTGCATGTTTAGTGCTCGTATGAAGCAATATTGTCTCTTTATAGATCTCTTTATGCATCCCAAACTACCTGGAAATTCACGTGATAGAAGTAAGCCATTCTAGGCATTCGTATCACTAAGAAATTGGCTAACACAACCCATTATCCCATTAACCACTACAGGAAGTGAATAACATCCTAAAAAATCTATGACAGTATGAATGACAGAGGAAGACCAGTTAAATGCGATACAAGGAAGGCATCTCGAGGTGCAGAGTCTCGTTGCCGAACGAAAGAAATTGGTCCAGGTAATTCAGCATGATTGATGTAGACTAAAAAAAAGGTAAATATGTGTGTTGATTAGGTTTTGTAAACCAACATTCACCCAAATAAATACTGGCATACAATTTTCGAAACATCACCCACTTGTGAGGGATACTCAAAGTGAGAACTAAGGACCCAAACAGTCGATGCCCAGGTACAAAAAGGATATTATGAAAATTTATATCTATTAGTATTCATAGCTTGTTTCTTTGGAAAACGCCATTCTGCTACAGCAGATTTTACATAAAAAACTGAAAGCATTCTAATGCAAATAGTTATACAACCGAGAAGCTTTCAGACTTGTAAAAATTGAGTTGGTTTGGATAAGCCAAACTTCCCACAATGGGACATTGTTTAGGTACAAACAGTTAGGTAGGTACCTACTAAAGCATAACCTACGAGATCACAACCGGCATCGTGAAATTCTATCCTTTCAAACTTTCAACAAACTTTATTATTGTTAAAACTTTGTTGTTACCATCCATACCTGCCTACAATCGCTTCACGTTTGTTATATTGTGGTTGTTTAAACTGAAAGGGTTTGTCCACAATGAGATGCACACCAATGTATACGTTATTCCTGCGGGAAAACCAGTTACAGTCGTATTATTATGAATATTACCACATAACGTTGTATTAGTTAAAAGTAAATACTATTAAATAAACTTCCCATACGCGGGGGGTCTATAAAAAAATAAGAACGCGGAAAAAGGGTGTGAGATATACAAACTTACACGTGCCGCCCTCTTAGCGGGGTGCGCTTCTATAGTAATGGGGTGTGCTATTACACAATATAAATGCGGATTTGAGCCACGGTATTGTATAGTACGAAAAAGTATTTTCCCCCTTAAGAGAGGCTTACGCTATACCTGATATAGGGAGGTACACCCTTAACGAACGACATTCAAAAATATTAGCCAAATCTAAAATTTTCTAATAGCATCCGATACTTCTTTCTAATTATGTCTTCGGAAGTCAATAACGTAAATTATACTAAACGGAATGAAACGTTTAGAGAAATGATGTAATTAAATTAATTGGAATGTAAATTTTGAATTCAAAGGTCAGGAGTGTTAAGTACTAGAACACCTGCATCTCGTTTCCTCTTGTACATTCTTGATGTAGAGAAAACATGTAAAACTATGTTATAAAATTATTAGCGAAAAGTAATTGGATCCTTTAATTATGCTTAGCAACACCTATCGTCAAAAAATGTGTGGTTTGTGTCACCATGTCATGTCGGCGCGGTCACGGATTCAGTTAAACAATTTTTTTTTCTGTGAAGTGTAAAGGGAAATGTGAGCGTAAGTTATTTAGATAGTAAGCCGAAAATGGTTCCGCCTCGCAACGCATCATAAAATCGCGAATAGTTTAACAACTAGCAGCATAATGAAGAAAAGGTCCACAACATACCTTAAGAACCACTGAAAACAGCGAGTGAGCGAGAAAGGCATAATTTTGGAAGAGAATTTAGGTCTGCAAATTCTAATGAGCGAAGAAGCTCATTTTCATTTAGATGGAGCAGTTAATAAACAGAACTTCAGGTGCTGGACTGCTGAAAATTCACCACATATTCACGAACAACCTCTTCATGTTGAAAATGTCACAGTGTTGTGTGTAATTGGCCCTACTTACATTATTGGTACCTATCTATTTCTTTGAAGAGGGCGAGCGTAGCATCACCGTTAATATTAACCGCTACATTCAGATGATCCAAAAAAATGTTATGGCAGAACTACGCAGAAAGCAGATAAATCCAAGGTAGATGTGGTTTCAGCACGATGGTGCGATGGCACATACTGCCACTGAATGTTATCCGTAACATATTCACAGAAAACTCATTTCACGTTTTGGAAATGTGCCGTGGCCGCCGAGATCTCTTGGCTTGTCAATTTGTGAGAGTATTTCAAGAGTAGTGTATATACGCTCACAACCCTCTTAATTTGGACTTGAAGAATGCTATGCGTAAGGAAATCATGACTATTGATTGATCGATCATGGAGCGTGTTGTGGACGATTTCATGAAGAGGGTTGAAAACTGCATCCAACACTATCACGATGACATTATTTCCATTCCTGATCCACATCGCAAATGGCATTGAGTAAGCTTAACAAAACTTTATTATCTTGCAAATTCTTTGTGTAACACTTTTACTTCAAAATCATATGATTGCCGACCTATAACTGGAAATGTTCGAAGGTTCGAAGGCCTTGGCATGTTCTTAATGGCATTCGTTTTCTATGGATGTTTGAAAATTTGATTGAATCGCACCACATACCCTAAATAGTCACCTTCATCCTTGAAAAAAACATTTGTTTTCATTGAGCTGCACTGCTGCACATCATTTTTTTGTGGTCTTTGGGGACATCAAAACAAATTTTTGGAACATGTTAGAGCAGTTTTTATGCCCATTTTGTATGTCTCTCAATGTGTCGAAATTATTTGAATTGAACTACTTGCATCGTCTACTTTTAACTGTAGACGGGTCTTGAATAAATATAATTTTTTTGTAACGTAAGCTGATTTCGAATTTTCTCGCATTTTTAATGAAATTTATACATTTTGACCTTATCGTGTGTTTAAAAATTTTGGAAATTTGGTTATGATCATCATTAAATTTGAAAATTTGTTAATAGGAATAGGTGCATTTTCTGTATCTACATCTTACTAACTTGGTTTGTTAATGGCGGACCTATACTCGCCCTAAAAGCGGGTCCAGGTCCAGGCCCCTTCTTCTACCAAAGGAAAATTCAGGATGGCATTGATACCTTCAAACATTCCAACAATTTCAACCGTGACTAGAGTTGGTCTTTTCCTTCTCTGTGTCATTCCATTGCTTGGTGTTTCACTTTCCTCCAGAGGAATATTTTAAATAGCGAAGTTTAACTTCCTCTTGTCACTGTTGCACGGCGTGTGCAGTGTAGTGTAGTGTTATTCCCTTCGGCTCATTTTCGTAAGGATTTTATGTCTCTTATTTTTATTGTTTTTTTTACTTTTGTTGCTTGTTTGTCCTGATGATGCTCCTTTGTAGTACCTTTTCGGCGTCCTGGTTCTTTATTTCAATGGCGCTTGCGGTTTTGTATCATTTTCTCTGGGATTTCTGTTCTTATTTTATACTTACTTTGTTTTGTTTCTCGCAATAACTTTTCGTAATGCAATTTTCATTTATTGTCTTAAACTTCGAATTACTCTTCCCGTTTACCTCGATTTATTGTAATAAATAATAATATAGTATCGTTTATACACCTGCACACGTTATCCCAATTCCTTTCTTTCTTGAGCCACTTGATATTCAATATTCATCCCGTTAATTGCAATAAACGTATTCTCGTCGTATTTCTGTTATATTAATACTTTCTTTAATGTGTGTCTTCACTTTTTCCTTTTCTATTTCTAGCGCCTCACTGTGTATATTGACTTTCGTTCACTGACTTATTTACTAGATCCTTTCCTAGTTTTCCCTCTAATCTGCCATGAAATAATTTTTTTACACCTTTTTTTCTCAGTATGTCTACATTAAATAATTTGAGACTTTCGAGGTTCCTCGAACTTTCAAGTTTTCGGCTTATACCGTGTATACCGATGTTTGTCCCACAGCCTACTTTGAAAGGCTTCCCTTGCCTTTTTCCTTGTCAGCTAAAACAAGGATTTTTGGGATGATTATCCATCCTCATACCTCCCGATGGTGATGGTGTGCTGTTAAATTTAAGTTTGTCAAGCCTGACTGTTGAATGTGAAACCAAAAGCTTTGACCTGTCTCAAGACATTGCAGCTTGCATCTTCAGAGTGATAGGAATGAAGGTTTTGGTTACCTCCCGGAATTTATATGGTTCTTTTTCGCTAATCTCGCGGACCGTCTCAATACTGATTGGTTGTCACTTTCACTAGAAATCGAAGGGAGTGGATGTTCTTGAACTTTCACTTTCTCCCAACTCTTCAGTCTACGAATCACTGGTGTCCATAATTAGATAGGCGATAGAATATTGAGAAGCATCCACTAAACATGAACAGAGAGGATGGGTTCAGACTTAGTAGAACATGGATACCAGTGATTTACAGACTGAAGAATTGAGGGAAAGTGAAAGCGAAAAAGAACGATATAAATTCCGGAATGTAACCAAAGCCTTCATTCCTATGACTCTGAAGATGCAAAACGTCTTAACTTTTGGTTTTACATTCAGCAAACAGGCCTGGCAAACCTAGGCTTAACTGTTCACCACCATCGGGAGCTAAGAGGGTGGATAATCATTAGTTCATTACAGTAACAAAGAAACGTTCCTGTAAGTAAATGGTCGTCGGCCCCACATTCCGTTTGCCTGTATACTCATACTCGCGTATGTCATTTATCGCATATACTCCAATGATAGTTATTGTATTGCCTATCCATGATTAAAATTTTTATCATTCTGTCGTCATTGCAATGATTAAGGGTACTCTACAGTACCTATCGCTATAACGGTTGCGTTAAATTTTCATTGCCATTTCGACTAATTATATAAAAAAAATTGTGTTATTTTGTTATAACTATCTAGGTTAACATTACACCCCTCTATTAGGTATAACTTATAACAAATGAGATTTTATTCATACTTTAAGCACCTTAAAGTATCGGTGCATTCATGAATGCTAACATTGCACGTGAAGTGCAGAGGTGAATTTTAAATTAGACAAAATCAAAAAGATGTGTGCATAATTCATTAACTAACTGCAAAAAACTTCATTCACACGTTTTGTTTTTACTGTTAGGGGCCGTATTTTGTTATCCTAATTTTAATACTTGTATATTAAAGCAAAAGTACCTAATGTATGTATATTATTTGCATAATATAAAACAAAATACGTTAAATAGTTTACACTATGTTAACGTGTATCTCGAAAAGTGATCTACATTTTTATCAACTAAAAACTGTAACTATCTACGAAAAACTTCGTGTTAGTAATAAGCATCAATCATTCTAATCAACAGCTTGATCTTTGGCAGATGACTATAAATATTTCGATGTATTCGACTTTAGAGACTCTCATTTTCATCTGATAATAGTTACAATATCTTTCAGTCCTGTCTATTAAAAGAAATATTTAAGAAATTCGTTGATCTCGTTTTTATTCTAACTACGAATGACCGTAGAATATTTCAATATAAATTTATACTCATTAGAACATTGATGACACTTTGATCTTGTCCTATATGGCTACAGACAATAAAATTTATTATATGAACGAAGTTCATGTATGACCTAACAAAGCACTATTCCCGATAGCAGGTGTCAGATCGATGAAATCAAACATATGGCAGTTTATCTATTTGATGTTGGTCCACATCGTTGGAGAGACCTTTTTTCATGTCACTTCCTGTTATTGTTATTTTGCAAACAAGAGATCTGTCTCAATCATTCATTTACAAAAAATAAAATAGAAATAAATGTTTATGGCGATTTAAGTGAATAATTATCAAATTATGGTTATAAAACTATTTGGAAATTGTGGTATTTTAATTATCATTTATATGAGATTTAACATTTTAATGAAATTATTAGATTAATGTGTTAGGTAATGCACAAATTTAACATTTCACGTTTTTCTTCAAAATTAGGTAAAGTGGTTTTATTTCGTCGTATATGTATAGAATACTTATGAGTTATGTACTTTTCTCTCAGATATTAGATCGATAGACTCTTTGTGAAGTTGTACATCGATACCAACCACATCGTTTATTTCCAGAAACTTCTTAAAAGTATAAAATATTTTTTTAGAATTCGCGTCATTTGAGTGCTTTAATAGATCCTATTAAAGCACTCAAATGACGTCATTTGCGTGCTTTAATGGACATTTGGGTGTTTTAATAAAACCGGTACAATTTAATTTTACTAAGATGGTATTTACCGAATTAATTCATAGCAAATACTGTAGTTAACCTTTAAATAAATTTTAAATTGACAATTTGAAAAGTAGTAGTTCCAATCTAAAAAATTCCCTAGATTTTGATAATGTCAAATATTTATTTAAAATTGCTTGCAAAAGGCGCAAATTCTAAAAAATAGTATAAAAAACTCATTCATAAGGCTTTTATGGCACTCATCATTAAGAAAACTCGTGGCTGCGCCACTCGTTTTCTAAACTTTGATTCGTGCCATAAAACGTACCTTATGAAACTTGTTTTTTAATATACTATTATAAGTCGAAATGACTTTACAGTATTAAAATTTTGGTAGGTAACTTAACAAGCAAATGTATTTAGGCAAAGCATTGTAAAAAAATTAAACATTAGATAATAACTGTGTATGTATATGTAACAATTTTGGTCTTTTCTAGCTGCAAAAAGGCGGCCAAGGTTCGTCGGTTTGAGTCAGGTTTTCGACAAAGAGAGACCTCATTTGTGAGAATGTATATTATGTGTTTATTATTCAACGAGCATGTAATGATAGCTATTACTCACGAAGATGAAGATTCATCAGAGTGAGTAATTTTGTAGAATACCGTAGAGGAAGAGGACCTACAAAAAAGTCACCAAGATATTAATTCATGGTATCGCCAAGCAGAAAATCAAAGAGAAACGCCACATCAATTTTGCGAGAGAATGTTACTAGCCATACAATGAACATCAAATAATCATGATTTTAATACAACAATTCATAACATAGAAAAATCAAATTCACAGAATTAAAGAAGGTTGACCGAATTAAGGCAATATCAGTGATTCGGCAACATATGCAGATGATAGGATGGAAAAGATTGAATTTAAGTCATCTAATCCAAGACCTATTTATTTAAAAAAATGAGAGCAACGAATCGAACAGTGACAGTTTTACCTGTAAGGGGAATGGAAATATACAGGGTGTTTATTTGGGAGCTTTTGTTAGTCGTTTCTGGGAAATTATTATAGGTACATTGTAGAACATTTATACTTAGGGCTTACTTTGGAAGCCGAATCGATGTAAAATATTTTCAAAATGATAGTAGTTAGTAACTTCGTTGCTTTAAACGGCAACCTCAATTTTTTATTGCATTTTTGGATTCTACGTGAAATTTTAAATAAATAACAAGTTTTTTCTACTCCACCAAGGGCTCTATTAAACAGAGCAGAAGATGTATAAGATAAGATAAGATTTATTTGCCTGTTAACCCTTCAACGGCGAGAATGCGTTTTTGTAAATTTTAATAGAATGAGTTCTAGAATTTGATATAAAAATATTTATTGAACACTTTTATTGATAAAAAAAATTTCCGAAAACTAGTTTTCGATAAAAAGGCTGTTGCCATATGGCAACGCTAGCCAAATACAGAACATAAAATAGAGATAAATGGAAAATAAAAATACAACTTTCTGAAAACTAAATTTGAGTTTATGGGATGCATTTATTCAGTATGAAAAATGGAGTTACACTCTAGGCACAGACCAACGTCACATTTTTGGCACATAGTACGAATAAGAGATGCGCAACCTTCACCTGCACATCGGCGCTTTTTCTTTTCAGGAACTGAAATTAGTAAATGATCTCTATGATCGTATCGAATATCGTCAGACACTTTGGACAGCGTAACACTGGATTTTGATACTGCACTTTTTCCTCTAGTTTTGCGCAACACTTTATACCTGTTTAAGTAACTCTCCAACTCCAACTGAGTGATCGGATTTTTGGTTTTACATTGTCTTCTTATGATCCATGCATTCACAATAGCAACATCTATAAGCCAAGTAAAAATGGGCCACCACAATTTCTTTCTTCTGAAGCTGATTCGATATCTACCTATATGTTCATCCATAAGATCCGTTGCTCCCATAAATTTGTTATATTCGCCTATAATCGATGGACGTTCCACCTGGACAATTTTCTTCTCTTTTTGAGAATAGCGTTTCACAAACAATGTGGGAGCAACACCGTGGCAAGTGGATGCTGCTGTCACAACACTATTGTCCATCCACTTGACTATTATTATGCCGTCTTCTCGATCTATACAAGAAAACATGTCACCTCTAGAATTTAGATTTCGCGATAACTTTTTTCTGTGAAAGTTTGCATGATTTTGGAATGCGGTTATCTCTCATGGTCCCGGTTCCATCATAACCTATTTCTTTAAGAAAATGTAATAAATTGAATCCAGTGAAGAGGTTATCAAAATCAAATTTATATGGCAAGTTCTTTATTGGCTGCGGTATTTCGTCTATCATAGTCAAGAGTGGTGCAGCGCATTTGCCAAATGCAGACTCATACTCGTTACTTCCTCTTGGGTTTTTATCTTGATATATATCAAAATTTACTAAGTAGCCACATTCTGAATTAAGGCACCACCTTTTATAGCCAAACCAAATTGGTTTGCCTCTGTTAAATTGTTTCGCCGAATGTTTTCCAAAGTACTTTATAATGGACTCGTCGTAGTCTAAGTGTTCTTTTGGAATCCAATTTCTGATAAAATTTTCCTTGATCAAATCCATCAATGGACGTAGCTTCCACATCTTGTCGGATTTGTCAGGCTTTGTATTGTTGGCACAGTGTATAAATCTTAAAACCTGTCTAAATCAGTCTCTTCTCATTGCTTCAGTCACAGTAGGCACATTCATATCTTTACCAGTGTCCCAGTACTAATCCCTACCTGGCAATTCATGGTAACCACTTAAAATCATAATTGCAATTACGCATTTCATTTCATCGCGCGAAATTTTTGGGTCCGGTTTATTAACAAATAAGGCGTAATTGCTAGATTCAGTAACTAGTAAATCAATAACTTGGTCGTCAATAAATGTCTCAAATATTTCCAAATTTGACATATTTTCGTATCTTGAATAATTTGAACTTGGATATTCTCTAACGGTGTTCGGTATAAGGTCACCAGAGTAGTGTAGTAGGGCGGGTTCTGCATCAAAAAGTCACTAGAGTTAGTAACTTTTCTAGTAACTTTTCTTAGGTTGGTAGTAGTGGTCACTAAAAAAAGTCACTAGATTTTCAAGGCCACGCCCCTGTTTTTTACCTGTTCAATACCTGTTTTTACCTGTTCAATACCTGTTGCAAACCAGGGGCGTGGCCTTGAAAATCCAGTGACTTTTTTTAGTGACCAGTACTACCAACCTAAGAAAAGTTACTAGAAAAGTTACTAAATCTAGTGACTTTTTGATGCAGAACCCGCCCTACTACACTACTCACCAGCAATGCATGGAATATTCTTAACACCTGGACGTTGCGACAACTTTGATTTATTGTCTACCACAGTAGGCAGAGTAGGATTTTCTTCATCTAAATCGTCAGATGCGCTCAACACTATGTCATTTCTGAGTCTAACTTCCACACCAGCTATTAGTTGATGGCGGTTTAGATTGTCAACAAGACCGCCACCATCTTCAACACCTGAATCTTCATCAGTAAGTACATTAGAATCGGGGGGTTCTATGAATATACCGTCAACATCTTCATCATCATCAAAAATCATAATAACGCTTCTTCCAGTGTAAATCCGGGTCTGCAAAGTAAATCATTTACAAAATATTTTTATGAACCCGTTACTGGCTAGCGTTGCCATATGGCAACGATATTACAAACAATGGCCGAAAAGAAACATTTTTGAATATTTTGAAAATACGACTATTGGAATATCTTACTCAAACATTTTAAAAGGCCTCTTTTTAACTTTCTATTTGTAAAATAAAAATTGCAACTGTTATTTTGATACTTACTCAAGAGTGAAGTCCATTTTCGTCAATCGCACACGTGGTAAAGTTTAGAACAGTACAACAGTTTTGATTTCAAAAGAAAAATAAACGAGTTACACTTAAGTGTGTGTGAACGAGTTAGAGGTGCCACATGAGTGGTTGTTTTATGTGTTTGTAATAGACTTTCTGTAAAGCTATGTTGTGTATGCAACATAGTTTGAGTTTGTGAAGTTAGAGGTGTTAACATGAGTGGTTGTTGAAGTGTTGTGTGTTGGTAATTAATAATTATTATTATTTATCCACGGTCTACAGATAATTTATTTACACAATTGAATGCATCTTAAATACATCAAAACAGCAAATAAAAGATATAAATTTTCGTTACTTGCCTTTGCTTCAAGAATTCTTTAGTCAAAATCGAACCATTACCAGAATGTTGGGAATCAGTCGTAAAGCAATGCACGAAAATATGTTATTGATATTTTGTTTATTTAATTTAAACTAATTTTGAATTGAATAAAAACAGTACGAACCTTTACCCGCTAGGTTTACCATCGGATCCGTTGTTTGCCATTCTTGAGCTAATCTGTAATTATTGTCAAACATCTTACGTACATACTTTCTAAACGACTCGTCTATTATAGGTACCTATAATAGTTAAAGTTATTACAGAATTTATTTTAAAAATTATGTTCTTTATTTCAATTGGGTATAATTTTGCATCTGTCAAATTAGTAATATTACATAAAGACCGTCAACACATTGAACTTTCTCCGTACCACCTTAATTAGCATCTACTAATAATCAACATTTACTCTTCATTATTTTTTATACACTTAACAACGAAAAAGAATTATTATCAGATACATGATAAAATTATATTTCCATAATACAAGCAATATTTTATTAATTAATTACGACAGAACTACGTCCGTTATTTGTATTTGTTAACGACATATCAGTACCGTATATTTCCGTATAACGATACACCATCTGAGCACATCGAGCCATGAAACTCAACTCAACACATCCAATTTTGTCTCGGTGTAGAGCTCCAATTTCCAGTACTGTCTGAGTGGATGAAGTATGTAATTATATTTCTTAATTAAGTGTGAATGATCCAAACATGAACAACATAAAACATCGAGGAATATATCGCTTCCACTTTATTAATGTCCAATAGAGCTTTACTAATTGAATGAAAATATTAAGATGTGCCCACTGCTACTAATTGTATAACATTATAAACAAAATTAATTTGTTAATTATTAAGATCACGAGGAAGATCTTATCTCCCAGTTAAAATTAAAGGGCAGCGAAATTCAATATTCTTAATTAAAATTTAAAATAATATTCATTAAATATAGTACAAATTCCGTTGCTCTTTATTGAAGCTTTTGATTCCGTTTGAAGTTGAAATAAAAAAGGTCATAATTAGCCTTCAAATACTTGAATTTTCATTATGTGAATATCAGTAAAATTTCGTGTGGCAGAGGAATGCTACAAAAACTGTATCATTTTGACCTCTTATGAAATTTTGGAAACTGCCCAATATATTATGCTATAAGGCGAAATTTTCAGTGCAAAGAAATAAGTAAATTCCCGTTCAAAAGAACCGAAATTTGTTATTGATAATCAATTGACGTTATTTTTTATGTAATTGCTACTTTCTTTGGGAAATTTCCTTTTGTTTCTTTGTAGGTGTCCGATTTTCATTATTAGATATCTCGAAAGGTCCATCAACATGAATCTTTGATACTCTTCGGTTGTTATGGATCGTAACACTTCTTTGCTTCAAAGTGCAAAAGGTCGGGGTAAACAACGCTCCAACCAACTTGATTTCATAGCTAGCTTCATCTGGTTGAGTTACAGCAGCTTGGATATACTGCATTATGATGACATGTACCTACCACTTGCTATAAATAAATTTTAAGTTAATTGAAGATTTTAAAAATGGACCAAATAGTTTATCATTGTGACGCGAAGAATTAGTTTTTGGTTCCTCCAATCTACATTCGGGCTATCTTATGCACAGTTATCGTTAAGGGTTGTCGAGCAGCATATTGGTTTAGGTTTACTTTTCTTAGATGGTTCCTAATTTATCTAGCCCCAGCCGAATACTCCCTCTGAGGAATAACCCACTACAAATTTATCCTTCGTTTTTTGTGATATAATGATAGCGTAGGCGCCGAATAATGAAGGGACTATAGAGAGACCAACTGTGGCTGTTGTAATGGTCTGCTGTGTACCTAATGGGGTCTCGTTAGGGCTCTCTCAACTTTGTTCTTTCTACCTTGCAGAAACTGCGTATCATACTATAAAACATATTAATAGCATTGTTCCAAATAGATTTGTTATTATTGTTACTCAGATAAAGCGGTCAAGGTATATACAAAAATAATTTTCTTATGATTATCAAGTCTGGCGATTACGTTATATACTAAAGGAAATAGTGCGTGCTGGAATTGATACGGAAAAATTAAAATGAATAATATACAATAAACGACGAAAACCAATAGGGCACATTTTGAACAATTAGGCAATCACGCACCTTTGCGATTCTGCACTTCGTTAATTATATTTGATGTGACCCACGATATTTCTTTATGTGTTAATTGTTTATTAAATAATATTTTTACTATGGACGATGATGTGAGCATTAAAATTTCTTGTGTAATTGTAGATATATGTTTGACTCCCTTGATATAGTAAGTAGATTTGTGACTCATTCTTCTGATTTAGCACCTGCACATTTGATGATCATTTTCTGTATTGCATCAGCATAATAGATGATGATAGGGTCTTAGATTTGGCTTTGATTGTAATCAATTTTATATTCAGAGGATTTTGATACAACGATTTTATAATAATGTGACACCCTTGATACCTTTTGTTATGGATAACACAGTGAAAGTTTTATTGTCTTTTCTCTTTCGGGTAACTACATGTGCTGTTAAGTTTTGAAGTAAACAAACAGGAAACATAAAGGGATGGTGAACGAAAACTTAACGGGAAATATGAGTGAACGGTTCATCATTAAAGTTTTGATATTTCCCAAGGTGTGTGATATCAGTTGGAATATGTAATGTATACATTTAAATAAAGGATTTGTTGACACAACTCGTCATTTAGGCACCTGTTTATATTTCAAACCGCACAATGTTTACACGAGTAACGATACACTGGTGGGAAGTTGAGTGCATAGTTTCGGTTAATTTTTCGTACCAACGGGAAATAAGTTCAGTTCATGTATGATGTTATTATAGATTTTTTATTGGTTTCATTTTCTATAGAGAACGCCCTTTGAGTTAGTAGAAAATTAAAAAAAAATAGATAAGAAGAGGCAGTCAACTAGTAAGGAAGGAGGCAATCGATGATCAGGACGGCCGATGGCACGCTGCATTAAAAATTGTGGTTGAGATTTGAACAAATCAGGCTGTACTGCCTTTCTAAGGTCCTTTTATTTTTAAGTATGAATTGTAAAAGAGCCGTTATAATTACTTCTTTCATCAAAATACGTGTTCCGTTGATCACACATCAAATAAAATATTTATGCGTTTCTTCTTTTTTCGTCTTTCAAGAACGATCGTATAGATAAACGCTAAAAATGACTTTGTGCAACACTAAACTCAGTTTGGATAAGTAATTGACAATTGTTGGTTATTTACAAACCAATTCACACTCAGCGAAGTTAATAAAATTTTTCTACCGATATCAGATTTTGGTGCAAAAATGTTTAATCCATTTCATTGTCCGAATTTCAAACTTTCCTTAAATTTCCCTGGAATATTAGTGAAGAAAACTTAAATCATTGAAGGTAGAATTCAGAAACTGTGAATTGTATTGTCTTCCAAGACGAGCTGTGCCAACGGAAAGCGTAGATTGCTGCCAGAATTTGTGTAAATTACCTTAACATAATTTAGGATTCTGATTTACCTACTGCCTTGTTTTGAGCAGACAAAGAGGTGATAAATTTAAGAAGCCTTAAGCTAAGCACTGTAAAATCGGTGTCTAGTGATTTATTACAACTTTTGAATTTTTAATACTAAAAACGGTAATTTCAAGTAAAATACAGTAAATTGATTGGTAAAAGGTACATAATTTTGTTATTTTTGTGTGTGAGTATTTTGAGTTAGCTAAGTTAACTTTTAAAATGTACCTACAGGGTGGCGAAATTTCGATGTTTGAATAGGGAATCTAGTAAACTATAGTTCATATGAAAAAATGAACCTCGCATCCTCGATCTCTTTTTTTGAGAATGTTTTGAGCATTTCAAATTTGGCTATCGTCTATTGTTTTCGCGTTATGGCCAAAAACTCAGATTTTCGAGTTTTAATTTTATGGCCATATCTCGCTTATTTATGAAAATAGAAAAAAAATCATTTCCACGTTCTTCAGCCACTTTTTTGATAAGAATGCAGTGGTGTAGTCAATTCTTTAAAAATATTCTTGAAATTTGAGTTATAGCATAAAATTGTATTTTTTTATATGGAACGCGTAGTTGGCTATGACATCAAAAAATTACTGATTACTGAGTGGAGGGATTTTCAGACACAACAAGCAGGTGGGTCCAACATTAATCCGTACCGTATCGTTGACGTTCAAAATCAGGAACGCTATGATTCTAGTGTTTGGTGTGCCCCATTTGGAAATCGCATTTTAGCCTATCACATTTATGAAGGAAAACTGAAACGGCAACGATATTCTGAAATTTTAAACCAACACATAGTTCAGGATTTTTTAGATGACTTACCCCTCAACATTAGACAAAATTTATATTTTCAACAAGATCGGGCACCCCCTCACAATCGTAGAAACGTCTCTGAATTGTTAAATATTCATTTTAAAGACAAATGGATAGGAAGAAATGGATCTGTGAGGTGGCCACCACGTTCGCTCGATTTAACGGCACTAGATTTCTTCTTTTGGGGACACAATTAGACAATTTATATTAAAAAAATTATAATAATATAAACGAACTAAGACAAAATTTTATACAGTGCCTTAATTCCGTCTCTAATATTTATACAGTGCTCGCCAAAAAGTCGGCACCAAATGGATTTTTTTTTTATTTTTGATTTTTTAAAAAAACTTTTTACGGCAATAATTTGTGCTAGTCTGAAAACCTATTTAGCCCCTATCAGATATACCGAGTGATTTTCACTTAGCTACGAAATGGCGTTTTTCGAAATTGTCGCAATTCTAAAAGTGCTATTTTTCGTAAATTAAGCAATATTTCAATGAGATTTTTTCATCGTCTTCTTCATCAACATTTTCAAATTTTCACATACCAAGACATGATTTCAAAATTCAGTTTGATTTCGTTGAAAACGTTAAAGATTTATAATTTGAAAAAACAATAGAAATTGTTAATTATTCCTTTAGGTTTGTTATTATTTACAGAAAAGTAATATTGTTGCATAATCTTTACGTTTTTGGTGCAAGATACTTTATGGGAGAAATGTTTTGAAAAATGTATGAATGTTTTTTAAATGATTATTATCTATCACTTTTTTTGAAAGAAACGTTGTCTTAAAAAACTATTTTTTGCTAAAAAGCCGTAACAATGAATAATTTGACTCCACATGATATATATCGTTGGAATCAGAAAAAAATTAGTAATTTTATGATGCCATATCCAACTACGCGTTCCATATAAAAAAATACAACTTTGTGCTATAACTCGAATTTCAAGAATGTTTTTAAAGAATTGGCTACATCACCGCATTCTTATCAAAAAAGTGCACGAAGAATTTGGAAATTATTTTTTTCTATTTTCATAAATAAGCGAAATATGGCCATAAAGTGAAAACTCGGCATTTTTGGCCATAACTCGAAAACAAAAGACGTTAACGAAATTTCAAATGCGCCATTGAGTTTTTCTCAAAAAAAGAGATCGAGGATGCGAGGTTCATTTTTTCACACGAACTAATAGTTTACGAGATTCCCTATTAATACATCGAAATTTGGCTACCTCATACTTTTTTAATAATAGTAAAGAGTACCTATATTATGCTATATACTCTTGTAGAATAATTTGGGAACGAAGAGAATTTCACAGTTGCAAAAAAGACAACGCTATTTTTTGCATTGATAATATTAATTGATACAAAGTAAATCAACATATGCTATATACTCTTGTAGAATAATTTGGGAACGAAGAGAATTTCACAGTTGCAAAAAAGACAACGCTATTTTTTGCATTGATAATATTAATTGATACAAAGTAAATCAACTTTTTTTATGGGCTGAGATTATTGCTTGCAGGGATAAAATTCAAAGGAAGAGCGAAGGTGATGAGTGAGTATGTAACAGTGCCATTACACTACCAAACACACCAACGCAAAGTGGTTACAGTTAAGCTTGGCCTCTGTTTTGGAGATGCGTACTGGCAAATGTTTTGAGTAGGGAGCGCTTCGCTTCGACGAGTTGCATACTTCGGACGCTACTAAAAAGTAATAGGTACATACTTCCATTTGTCCCTTACAGTTATTTTAAAAATGTGTATTACCTACTCTCTTATACTAATCAATTATTCCATTTTGTTTCCATATGAAAGCTTTGCAACTTTTTTTACGGTTGATTGCACTGTAGGTAGATGAGATTTGATAGATTTGTCTTTATCTTTGGAGTTGTGCCCTCGTTATCATCCGCGCATTTTACCAGCGGCAAAGTGCCAAGATGACGGTAAGGGTGTATGGTGAACGAAGAGAACGATTAAAGTTGTTTAATTTGTTAATGAAATTTAAATTTTGCTGTCGAATCTAAATTATTAAAATTGTGAAAGAAATTTGGCGTAAATACGTAACCGTCTGTAATCCGTAATAACAAATCGGATAAAAGAGAAATGTGATAAATAACTTAAAAAAAAATAAACACAGGTAGCACAGGCGGAATGGAACAGAAAAAAAAGTTCTATATGAAAGGAGTTTTTGTAAAAAGGAGACGCGAGTGTGTGTAAAAAAATAACTAAGCCAATATAATACAAATTTGTTCCGTACTGATGACGTATGGATACGCGTCAAAATACACACCGCCTGCCTTTATTCGATGGACGCAAACGTCGACTTTTTTATGAATAAAGTTTCAAACGACCGACGCCTCTTGGAATTCACTAATGAGCAGTTGGCTTGGTATCGGGACGTGTTGTCATAGTAACCACGTTTACTCTCAGATCAGTGATAGAAGGAGCAGGTCAACTGCTCTAAAATTATTTTAAAAATGTTTCATTAAATTTTTATCGCACTGATTTAATGTGTACGCATGAGCTTCTTGTATTAAAAAAAAATAAAAATAAATAAATAAATATCAAACGTGATTGATACGTAATTCTTTTGATCTTATCTCTTCGTTTTTTACGTAGTAGACCGGTTAGTGTAATAAATTCTAAACATACAAACTCAACGGTGCATCTAATAACATTTAATTAATTTCATTACGCTTTCTGTTACGTTAGTTATAAACATTTACAATAGTCGGTAATTGTGATATTACAATAAAAAATTAGAGATGAGCAACGATTAATGAAATTATTAATGAACAATTAACGGTATGTTGTGACTGGCAATTCAGCTATTACGTTGATTTATACAAATTAATTTTAATGCTAATAAAGTGAAATTGTTACTTTCTTTCGTTTGCTACGTTATTTCTTTCAATACACTACAATTTTCCACCGTCTTTTGTTTTCGTTTGTACTTCATCTGAAGATAATTGCTATTAAGTATATAAAAGTGTCTACAAAATCTACATTAACCTAACCTTCCACTTCCGAAATAGGTAGGTTACATAATATAAATTCCCCTTATGTTAATTTGAGCGGTGTTAGATTATTTCCTGTTCATATACATATAATGTAAAGATAAACACGTAAAATCATCCATTGCTTGATAAACGCTGCTATAAGACGGGGCTCTTGCTCAGTCAATGAGAGCATATACATAGAGAATTAACACCTTCTAGATCTAACCTTCCTTCTACCCTGTATTTAAAAGTTATTTATATGATAATCAGAGAAAAAAATCATGAAAGCTTGCATGAGAGACACTTGTAATAATAACAATGCCAAGTTTGTGTTTAATTATTGCTGTGTGGTTTGCTTACGGTCGGCGGCTTTATCTTTATTATCCCTGTTAGTAACTCCATCTCTTGTACTTAGACATTGCTACTTTGTTGTTAAAGAAATTCTCCGCGTTACTTTTGCTTGCTGATAATTAATTGATGAGTCTTGTAAGCGACCAAAGACGAGTAATGACAAAAATAGAAACGTGTAGTTTAGATAGCGTGAAACTTTGATTTTATTATATGTTTAATCAAGATATGACATAAGGATGAAGGATCACCTAATGCAAAAATATAATCACTACCGAAAAATAGTCGTTTCTTCCATTGCATACATCTATCACAATATGTACATGTACACTGTAGGTAGGTACTTAGTTTAGGATATGGGAAATCGTTGGGGTTTTAGACACAATGTTGTACTTAATTTTGAAATTTGGGAAATTCCTATTAGTTCCAGGTATATTAAACAAATAAAATAAAATGGAGATCATTGATATTTTTTTCTATATCTATTTGATAAGTTATAGGAAAAAATAACCGCGTCTACATATTCTGGATACGCCATTTCGTTGAGCCATCATCAGGTTTTATTATCTACACATTTTACAATATATAAAAAAATTAAAAACAACAATTGATTTGATAATATTTTGGTTCAAACTTTAATGCAGTATTTGATGCGAACATATCTGATCATTTGGCTCAGATTTATTTTACCATTCAAAGCTCGGAAACACTCGCTTATTCGCGAAAAAGAAATTCTCCACATTTTTAAACATTTTCACGAATAGTTTTGTTTTTAGTTATCCGACTAAAATTATTAAACAATCTACTTCACGTAAATCGGCTTCTAACTGAATTATTGGTTTGCCGAACGATGAAAATTACAAAATGTGCGCAACTGAGAATAGATGTATCCTTGTATAAGTACTTCTAGGAAATTGTATAACTTGAGTAGGAAAACTAAAATTAGAGCTAATGACAATTTCATAAGAACTTCCAAAGCGATGGGGCAAGTTATTAAGAATAGGCTTGATAGTTCTCTTCCCACTCCGCTGAAATTGTGAAATCCATAATAAGGTCATTTTAGTTCCCATAACAAAAATAATAAATGTTTACATCTGATGTAAATGTACATATCCTGGTGAATTAAAGATCTCCAGGTTTCTTCCTCTACATAGAGAAAGCGACAAAACGAATTAACGACCGCTACCAAAACCACGCGCTTTTTTCCATAAACCTTCGAAAGAGCCTTAACGTCTCAAATTATACTCCATTTTGAAATTAAAAATCTATTTTCTAATAGACAAAATGGATTTCGTGAAGGAAAATACTAAAAACTGCGACAATAACTGAATTGATGAGATTAAGAACAGTACAAGTCCAAATATTTGAATTTTGGGAAAATAAAAAAATTATTTAGGTATTTTGTTTGTTATGGTTCTTACAGCTTTAGAATGTACAGAGAAGTTGTAGTATATTGCTTTAGGCATCCTTTAAACTATAAATAAAGTTTTACAGGTTATTTATAGTTCATATATTCACAAAAAACAAATTTGGACTTGTACTGTTCTTACTCTCAATGTCTGTATTATTACCATTTTGGGCAAAAATTGCAAAAAATAAAAAAAAATAATGTGGTAAAGCATACTTTATTAAACAAAAATACAAAAATTATCAAATTTGGTTAGCCATTTAGCTAAAACGCCGCATGATCGTAAATAATTAACGACATCTACTGAGAATAAGAACAGTACAAGTCCGGGGACTTGTACTGTTCTTACACTCAATGCTGCTGATAGGCTCTCGCAAGAGCCTTAGAGAGGTGGTTATTGTACTGTTCTTTTACTCAGTCGATGCAGCCTGGTATTTCAATCAAAATGGCTATAACAGGTTAAAATGTCAAATTTTGGGCTTGTACTGTTCTTAATCTCATCGATTCATACTGTAATATTGCATATTTTTTGGATCTTACCAAGGAATTTGATTGCGTCAGCCACTCCATTTTTTAAATAAATTAACTGAATATAATGTTACAGGTAACAGTATTCTGCTAATCTGCTATAAAAAATTCAATTTGTAATAAAATGATTAAGATTCTGGAGCACATCACACGTTCAAAATATTAGGTGAACAAGAGTCATGAAAGTTCAATATTAAAAAATTCCTATTAAATTGCACATTTTCGACAATAACAAAAGGTACGGGTCAGATGTCGACATGCGGTATACTATAAAAATAGATTTAGGTATTTTGTACCCTGTCTTTTTATACAAAAATATGTACCTAATTCCATTTGACTTATTTGGGAAAATATCTACTAACTCCATGCTAAAGTTCGCCCGCTACCCTAAATTAATAATGACTGCGTGTTGTTAAAATTCATTGTGTATGTGTATTGACTTTTTTCAAAATTTGTAGTCCAAAGAAATTGAGATTACTTCATACTAACCTTTTCCCTCTCCTCCCCTATTTTGCAACAAAAAACCAGAAATTTGATTGTTTACGTTGGTATCGTTTTAAAGAAGAACCCACTTTGGTGTACATGCGTAGTGGTAAGTTTCTCTTTATTTACCCACAACCCTCAAAGACTTCTTATCGTGATTACATTTCATTTTCACATTACAATTGTATTTATATTATATCTTTCACAATTATCTCTTCATCTTTACATACTTCTTGCTCATCCCCTATTAACAGTTTAATCCTTTCCATCCACTCCGCTCCGCTTGCCTTCTCGTCTAATATTTCCTCAACCCTCCTTTCCTCCTCCCTTAACTCTCCACCCTCCTTTATCATATGTGACAAGTTTTTCTAACCCTTCCCAACATAACCTGCAGTTTCGCGCCCAAGTGAACATCCTAAGGAGTGAAAAATAATGAACGGGGTGATTTCTACTAGGAGACTTTCTAACGGAATTTGTTTCGTGGTAAGATTAATGAGACGACAAATACTTCATTAATTGGCCGACGTTTCGACTAGCAGGAGGCTAGTCTTTATCAAGGCTCTTTATTGAGGACATGAGAAATATAATTAGTACACAAATGTGGTTAACATAATGGTAACTAACTTAACATTAATTGACAACCTATTTTAAGTAGTGAAGAACACTCAGCCGAAGAAATAGCGTATCAAAAACAGAAGAATGGTACTCATTAAATCCGGCTAATAGAGGGGACTGTTCTACTGTAATAAACTCCGTTAGAAGGTCTCCAATGTTCCAAGGAGAAATCAACCCGTTCGTTAAGTCCATAGGAGTACTAGTGAAAAATAAATTTCTACGACGATTTTCTATGGCTACTTAGTTTCATAACAATTTTACCCAAAAGCTTCATCTTGAATATCTTCTGAAATATACCCTCCTTCCACTCTTATTTATACACCTGGTTTTTTGAAATATAAAGGTGCAGTTTATTTGCTTTACTTTACTTCACCACATTATGTATGGTACAATGTTTTACGAACTTGTATGGGACATGATGTTTCAAAATATGATATATCAGACTTGACTTAATCAGCGAAATAGCGAAATATTTTTTAAAATATTAATACTAGTGGTAAATCTCAAATCTTTTGACACCATGAATCTATTCTCTAAAACTGATGACGTACGTGGTCTTCAATGGCACACAATTTGTTGGTGAGTTACCTCATTTTTCGTTGGAAGATGCTCAGGACCACTTTTCAAATTTTTCGAAAAATACCCGCAATTGTTGTTCAATTTGGGTTCCTCATCCGTTGTCATAAATCTCTCGGCAGGGTAATGACCAAAATTCTTCGCTTGTGCGACATTTGAAGGTTTATCTTCTCTCGTCGGCACATATAATTAACGTTCTATGTTCCAACTATTCCCGAGTCGTTCTGGCATAATGACACGAAGCGAGGTGATGCCAAAATATTATATTGTAGTTCCGATGGCGGATGTTAATAAATTTAATATTAAATTGAAAGTTTTGGTAAGGATCTCTTTGGGTATAAGGATCAACATGCACAGCTTCACTATTTTCAATATCATATTGCGTTTCATTTCTGAATGCGACAGCATGAAATTGTGATTATATTATAATGATGCGGTTTTTTAAAAGATACCTACTGGAACACCCAGGTATTTGTTCGAGTTCATTTTTGGCCAAAAACCTCTGCGCGGTTTAGTAGTTTGACGTGATATTGTCTCTGGGAACCAAAAACTAAAGATGGGATTGAAATGGTACGAATGACAACATTATGCACTTTGAATCAATTGATTCAAATTCAATATTGTATTGAACGGCGAAGAATGAAAAATAGACGAATTTTAAAAGAGTATTGTACATAAAGCAATAAAAAGTGTAATGAAGAATAAAGATATAAAAGAAAAGTAGGTTAGTGTGTAGATGAACACCAAACGGAATGGAAATATGATCGAGTTTCGCATGGGAAATGGAATTTACCAATGGTAATACGTTTTGGAATAAAAATCCAAAGAAGGATTAAGGAAGTAAGAGAAGAATATCAAACAGAATTGGAATTGAATAAGAAAACGTGGTGGAAAGGTTTCTCTCGAGTGATTATTTTTCCTAAAACTTCAATGGTTTTTTTACTTATTCTAGAAATAATTATGGCCTAGGCACCGCAACTGCTTTTTTGCATGTTATTTTCTTTCATAAAAACGGAAGTAACGTCCCTCTACCCCCCTCCCATCGCGGGTTCTCCATATTGACAAAGATCATAGCAAAAGGCTCTATGCAAGAGGAACGGAATTTAGAAATAAACAATCTACATTTATTAGTTCAAAAAATTACTTTAGGTACCAGATACGTGCTGGCCAAAAAGCATGCAGCAGTTGAAAGGTATTTTAACGAAGTGCGCTTAGAAATCAGCTTGGGCCCATTGCTTTTTATCAAAGTGACAAACCGACAAATTACCATAAAATACAGGCTCATCCTGATAATGTCGAATACACTTTTCCGAAGGTATACTGTACGTGTACAACGTGCACGAAAATTGGAAACTAGATTCCTTGTTTAAAATACGAACTAAAAGTTCGAATATACATGGTGGTAAAACATTCTTTATTAATATGTAAAAAATCGCCTTGGCCGTATATCCACAATTTTTTAAACTCCTGAATTCCTTTTTTGAGAAAAAATAAGTTAAAATTGTTCAATTAACTAAAATTTACAAAATAAGAAAGTTATATAGTTGAAGTTGTTAAAAATGACTTTAAAAGGTTTCCAAAGTGCTACTTTTATCACCTATCATTAAATGACATCTGCAGTTCAAAAGTGGCAGACAAGGGAGTCAGATGATCCAATACAAATAAACATTTTATCTCTTTTCGAACAAAGGAGGGTTGAAGTTGAAGTACCTATTAAGTTAAAAGTAGTGCTTAATTCGCTTTTGTTAAAAATAAGTAATTTGAAGGAAGAAACGACTCCTTTAATTGTCGTTATATAAGGAGAGAGAAATCCCTAAACTGTGGAAGTGTGGAGTGCACGAAATCTTCAAGTTCTTCTTGTCAACGCTTCAAAATTTACCTTTGAAATTCGAATGTAAATTTTCAGCATACAACATGCAAACTTTCCAAAAAGACAAAGAGGATATGTGACTAATGCAAGAAAGTTAGGCCATAACTTTTCCGATTATATCTCTGTATTTTGCCGTTATTTTTTTCCCTTACTTGTTTACAGTTTCTCCGTATTACCATAGACATTATAAACAATTGTATTTTTCAAACAGGGTAATATTTTGCATTTTGGCGCTAATGAGTATCGACAAATTAATTAGTGTCAGTTTTGAATAATATATGTGGGAGAATGGCCAAATTTGTAAATTAGCCAATTAAGTAACTAACAATATCAACTAAACAATAATTATAATGAGACTTGGACCCAAGCTTCTCATGACAAAGATTCGGTACCGTTCAGAAACAGTAGATAATATTTAAAATTCGGCCGTAAATATTTACGTTATGGTATGGGGTCCCGTAAAACTTTTAATTAATAACTTTTACACTATGCAGTTAATGTTTCGTTCTATTGTTCTTTAATTCAATATTTATGTAAAAATATGTAATGTTCGTATATGATTAACTAGGTAGATTTTAATATAATAGTTTAATTAGCGGAAGTTCACCATGTAAACGCAACATTCATTTATAATAAAATGCTAAGGGTACATCATTAAAAATAAAAATAGAAAGAAATAATGTTCTTGCGACGATGAAGGGTAGAAATGTCTTATCTGATGTTCGTGCTGAGAACGCTGCTTTCCGTATACTCTTGTATTGATTCTACCCTTATGCTTTTTTCATATAATTGTTATCGCGAAATCAATAAGCTTACTCTTGCATAAGATGTACGTGCACAAAAAATAGGGTTAAAAAGGTGTATAAGGACAATACTGCTTGATTGCGAAAATATAAATACGTCGTCAATCTCTTTGGCTATCCACAACTTTGCGTTCACTTACCCTGACTTTTTAGCATTTTATTTGAAATGAATCCTCACTACAATGCAAGATTTTACTTCAGATGTACGGGGTGGTCCAAATTGGATACTTTCTTATGGAAACACCTTTTATTTTAAGAGATAGACACAAATGGGCGTAGGTGCCTGGAGATCAATTTTAATGGGAAAATCACTGGCGCAAACAGAATTTAACTATCTTTAATCCTTTGGCCGCTAGGGGGTCTTTCTCGAATTTAGTTGATTTCTTTAATGCGTCATAACTTCCTTATTATTAAAGATAATTGATTTTGGCAAAATCTTTCTTAGAGCACTTTTTTACGTAGAATTCCATCGCGATGGACAGATTCTATACAGGGTGTTTGGTTTTTGAATACGACCCTACGCACCCTACGCCCATTTCTTCACACGGGCCACCCGGTATATTTTGGGGTTTTTGAAAACAGCATAAAGTTTCTTAAATTGCAATGAAGGAAATTGGCCTAAAACGTAAACCCACAAGTCGTTGAAGGTTCCTTCCTTGATAGTCCTGTGCATAAACGTGCCAAGCTGCGAGATGGTCCTCTCTCGCATGGTGACAATCTAATATCAAGTTCCACATAGCCATGTGCTGGGCTTTTGAGTTATTAAATTGTTTACAGTTAATACTTTAAATGGCTCTGGAGCATAAAACGGCTGTTTTGAGGCCAGTAGAGCTAACTCATCGACTGCCTCATTGCCTTTTGTTACAGCATACCATTTAACCCACACGAGTTCGAGGGTATGGTGGCTTGTCACTTGCTGTAGTACTTGGTGACATTCGGAACCAAATCTAGTACCTCCAGAGCGGCTCTGCTGTCACTGGTTTCTCATAATTTTGTTCTCTATGCTGTGCATGAGAATTTTTCTTGCACTAAGCGTTATTCCTTCCAGTTCTGTCTGAAAGACGGATTTTGCCTAGTGATTGATCGATATGAAAGTTCAATTCTTTGGATGCCTGTTTCTTCCATTGTTTTAGATTCATCCGTGAAGATGGATATGTCAGGTTAGGATGCCGCTTCCGCATCAAGAATGATGCTATTATAAATTGAGGGATGAGGGCAATCGCTTGATTAGCTCACCTTGAATTTGGGAGTGTTCTGCCTTCATACCCCTAGTTATTCAACAACCATTCTGTTTTTAGACTAAACCATCGAATAAGTTGACGTTAATGCAACGGAAACGATCAAATTAACCATCAGCAAAGAAGTTTAAAGCAAGGCGATGTTGATACCTTTTTTCGACCACAAAGGACCCTTGTTGATGGAGTTTGTAGAACCTAAATGAATATTAATATAAACCTCTACAATATAACAAGAAATAAATACGGCGTCATCTCGCCAACATAGGAAGAGAAAATCCTCCACAAAAGAAATGGAGCATGCAAAATATAGTCTAGATTTATCACCTTGTGATCGTTTCTTTGTACGGAAGTGATAACAGACATGAACTGACCACTCGATCAGAAAGCTCACCAGTATGTTAAAACATAACATAACATAAACGTGAGCTTTAAGTTATTTGAATGCGTTTTATTGATGATATACATAAATAGTATAGAAATCCGTCGATCACTGCGAATCGACTCATTTATTCCGAAGTTACGCATGTTCGAGCGCGCCCGATGTGTGTTAAGTTTTCTAGGTCTTAGACAAATTTATTTATGGCAGGAAAAGCCTTGAATGAGTGTTTTCTCCAACTGTAATGAAAGTTTCCTCAATATTTCACTTGGAGTTGCATCTTCTTTTGTTACAAATTTGCTTATAATAGGTACGTTGCGCAACTTGGGTATAAACAGTTTTTTCGGACGTGACAAAACGTATGGAACAAAGGTCATGGTCATGACGATAGATCGCAAGCCTTCTAGATAATCTATTACATAATATGTACCTATCAGCATCGAAAGCATTTATATAAATTTACATCTTTATCGCATTGCAATTGAAAATATTATTGTTGTACTTAGGTTCTTATCGATACTCAGGCCAAGCCTGGTTAACTAACCGCACGAATCGGAATCAAGTAACGATTGGTTCTAGTAATAGATACATATACCTATACAAAATAAAGCTGTAAAAAAAACATATGTGTTTTGAAATAGTATTATGTTTATTGTGTAAATTTTTGTTGTTTGGTTCGGCGCATAGGTTGCACTCGAGTGGGCAATGTATTGTTTGTGTTTTGTGATAATTGTGAGTGTATTGTGTGTTTGCATTTGGGTGTATGTGAACGAGTTAGAGGTGTCACATGAGTGGTTGTTGAAGTGTGTGTGTTGGTAATGGACTTTCTGTAATGTTATGTTGTGTATGCAACAGAGTTTCAATTTGTGAAGAGAGGATTGAGTGTTGTGTTTCATTTTGTGTTTGAATGGTATTAGTTGAAAGTGTGCGATGTGGTTCTGAGTGATGTGCCGTATCTTCCGTTATGTTTAAACATTTTCTAACTATGTGGCAAGTGTTGATGATGACTGCCTTTTGTAATTGTATGTATGTAGGTATATGTTCTTATCTAATTATTATTATTATTATTACTTGTAAAGGACAAAACGTTTTGCCAATAGGGAACACGAGCGTTGCCGAAATGTCTATAAAATAACGTAACGATAGATGCGTTCGTCAATTTAGCAATTTACATCTGTACAAGTGCTATAATTTATAATTTACGCAAAAAAATAATTTATTATTTAATTGAAAATAGTGGAACTACAAGTACTTTATAATCACTTTTATAAAAAATCATTATTTTAGTGCACGTGCTGGCCGTGTGCTATGGAAAGAGTCTCATACGTCCAGTCACGTGAATAATACCATTGAACAAAAACCCTTTCCGCAATACAATCCTCTTGACATATTCCAACGAAGACATTAAGTATTACGACAATGAATAGCAATTAATTTATTTAAACATTTCATTTTTTAATTAAAAAGAAAGAATTCCTTAAGTACATTTGTGCATCTCTACAATTTCATGTAGCTGTTATAGTTCGCTATGCCGTCTTGACATTTACAAAGTGATCAAGTTTATATCGAAGTTGTTAGTCGGCTGAAAGAAAGCTTCTATCAACCAGTAGCAGATTGCACAGATAGCTCAGACTTGCTGACCGCTTATAACTCATTACGTTGAAAAATTTCTTCAATAAGTTTAAATTGAAATACCTTTTCGTAGGCATGTTTACTTTTAATTAGCATACGATTTTTATCGCGACGCTATATTTTTATACACTTTGTTGACAATATTTAGTTCTAACCCTCCCTATATGGAGAGAAGGAAAGCTAATTAATTACCGCCTCATTATTGCAAGTGGCTTTAATCTAACGACGTTCAGGCTCCTGTCTCTTACGAGATTTGCTGCTTTTTTAAACATTGATCAATAATTGTATTTCCCATACAGTGATAATTAGACAAGTTGACAAGCGCTAAGTACTTTAAGATACTAAGTATGCGCCAGTATCAGAGCAATTTAATAAATGGTTCATTTTTCTACCATAAAATAAAGTTAACAGATAATATTTACTCTTCTGAAGAAGAATAGCTACGGATTTGGAATACATGCTGAATAAAGTAAGTATTCGTACGACTTAGTAAATGATTTTGTCTTGTCTGGTCAGGATCTATAGCATTCCCGTTCCGGGGATGGTGATTTTTAAACTTGTGGAGACAGAAAGACGACAACAGACTAAGGTAACATTTGTTGAACAAAAATTGAACAGTAGTTGTTCAACTAAACGTTGACAATTGGTCGAAAATCTCGACGAACTTAGTTCCTTGAGTGTTCGGTAGGGCTACAATACCGGAAGAAATTTTGAATACCGGTTTTCGGTATTCAATCAATGTGGATCCCGGGATCCCAGTATCGATACCGGTATTGAATTTTTTACTGCTGAAACTGTAAAAGAGAAATAAAAAAACGCAAAGCTTAGAAATTCAAAGTTCAAAATTCCAAATTCAAAGTATTCAAGTTATTCAAAGATGTAAATATAAGATGCAAATTAAATAAATCCACATAAAATTCAAAAATTTCGTACTTATTCAAAATAGAAATTTGGAATAAAAAATTGAAACTCAAAATATTAATGCTAACAAAACCCCAAATTATAATTTGATAATTCAACGCTCCAAAGCAGAACTTTGGAAGTTGAAATATTAGAATTATTCGAAGTTAGAAATCCCATTGAAATTGAAAATTTTGAAATTTAAATTTCAAAATTCGAAACGCAAAATATTACTGCTATTTAAAGTTAAAATGTTAAAATTAAATTCAAAATTGAAATTCGAAATAATAAACTCGCAATTATAATTTTTTTAATTCATAGTTCAAAAATGAAAACGTATAGGTAAAGAAAAATTGGCAGTGCCATTTGAAAAAAAATCAAATTAACGTAGTACTTTCTCCGAATACAAGAAGAATTTGGGTTTGACCGTCCGGTTTTCGCTAGTACATTTCATGTTTTAGTAATAACGAATGGTCTTGGTCACGGCCTTCTAAGCTTTGTGATCCCCACGATATTCAATTTTTTGGACACATGCGGCCAAACGATTCGTGTGACACATAAAGTTGCACTAGAATTGACCAAGGAATAACAGGGGGTTACATTTAAAAAAGCAACTTTGATATAAATCACTCTGAGATTCACTTTGCGATTCAAATGAAAATATTTTAGCTTTGTAGCCTTAGCATATCCCAGCAACGAACTTTCGAACTGTTCGATAATAAACCGACAGTCTTCCATTCCCACAGTATTGGCCCATCCTGTATACATAAAATATTTTGCACTAATCATAAGTATAATTAATCCAAAATAATTTCTATTAAAATAACATTAAATTAATACCGAAATACCGGTATTTACGTATGAAAACCGGTATTAAATATTGTACCAATTTTGTCTGAGATCCCGATTTTCGAAATCCCGGAATTCCGTTATTGTAAGTCCTATTGTTCGGTCAGCGGAAATGTTTAATTCTTGTGAAAGATTTTAACGTAAATTATCTAAAACTTTCTCCAGCTCTCACGTACCACATTTGACTTACATCATATCTTGGATCAACTTACTTGAGTGACCCAATCTTCTAGCACTCTAATTGGTCTTCTAATTGTTTCTTTTTCCATTGTTTGTAATTCGGGAACCGCCTTTGCATGTGAAGTCTACGATAATTATCTTGTTTTCGCTAGTCTTAACCTTTTCCGCTCCAAATTCTCTCCTCAGCTTATCGAGCTCCGTGATATGAAAGCTATAAATTTGATTGGGTTGGAACTTGCAACATCATTCATTGATTGGTCCCATACTGACACACTTCCATCTAAAGATGGGAAGATACCTTACTTCATCCCGTGTATTGTGATACATTTGCTCCCGTAAAAACAATTTCTCAGCCAAACCGAAACCACCTGGACTCACCCAAAACAATGAAGATAAGGCTTGTACGATTTTCTGTAAGGGTTTTTATTGCTTATAAGGTTCATCAATTTGAAGATCGGAGGAATTCCTTTCTTCGTGATTCTACTCTATCAACTTGAGGATCGTTTATCGTTTATGATTGTAATGTATCGTCGCGCCGTAATTTTATGTATTTTCCAAGTCCTGTGTCTAAAAATATCTAGTATAGACAAAGGATACAGAATTCTGTATGTATAGATGTCATAAAGGATGGTTCAGATTTGAATATACTAATTTTGAGAGGGCATCACAAATTAAGGAAATTTCTGTTGATAAACCAATTCTGGAATTAGTTGAAACGTTCTTATTATTATTTATCTTTTTTTCAGATATTCGATTCGCCTGAGAGGTCTCTTAAAATTTCCGATGGCTAAGAAAATTTGTGGTAATTTTCCTCAATGCAACGTTCATATAATTACAAATTGTCGCGAGCACGAAGGATAGTGGAAAATCGTCCCTCTTTTCGCGAAGGTATAAAATGAGTAATTAGATTTTGTTTACCTACAAAGTTGAGGACTAAGCTTGAAGAAGAATTGAATGCCTCTCGTGGCACAACCTCTGAAATAACTCTCTATAAAGAAATTCCTCTCCATAAGGTTCGGTTTGCCACCATCAGGAGCTCTCCCTTTTGCCTAAAACTTACATGAAGTGCTGGAACATAATTTGTTGCACGTTTTGGAACCGTCGTGCCATGTACCATTTGATTTAGTCTTTTTTAGTATAGGTTTTATCGTGTCCATCCAAATATTGCTTCTAAATGTGGTCCCATTGGAACTTTGTAGGATAATTCGGTACTTCACATAAACGTAGTTCGAAGATCAGTCCTCTTATGCAACGTTCCATTATGTAACCTAACTGCGCGTAAAGAAGAAGAGTTTGTCCCTTTTTCCTGATTAACCAACAGTCTCTTTACCAATTATTTGACTGGATTTGGTGCTACCAGCATCACATTTGTCACGATTTCTTTACCCTTCTAATTGAAATTTCACAATTATCCTCAATCAGGTCCTCCACAAAAGCCATTTTGCTGTCTATTGATGCAAATCTTCTTCAAGAAATGCTAGTGCTCACACTATGCAACACGCACATGAATCATTATGATTGGAGCAGTAATTATTCTTTTTCAAATATTTAAGGTTTATTATCTATCAAAGCATTCTAAGGAAATAACAATTTCTTATTCCGAAGCTGGAAAAGTCTCTTAAATACAACCCTTACAGGTGATTGTTTCTAATTCACTTTTATGAGATTCTCGATATTTCTTCTTTCTTACTTAACAAATTCCAGATATATTTTAGCTCCTCTTGAAGTATAAAAGTGCCGAACTTGCAAGTCACCAACATAATATGGAATATTCGGAGGGCCTACATTAATTATTGTTTCAATGAAAATGTTACTGCAATCCATTTTCTTGTAAGTAGGAGTATTTTACTTGCCAAAGCCTTATCATTGTGAAGGTAGGGCAGACAGGGAGCATTTCAACACGATGACATATCATCTCTACGTAATCTCCATTGTAGTCAATCTCTTGGAAATCCTTGGATTATATTACAGAAGACGTCTTCAGCTGGCGTTTGTTTCAACGACATGCTTTAAACCAGATCCATTTCTTGGAAATCTTAATTTATTTTATGCAAGCGATAATTGTGCAAATGATTTTTGCAATGCAGAAAGCAGAAGGTGAACTATTAGTTTCATTTGACATCACTTCACAGCTTTAGACTACAAAAAATTTTAACACAAAACAATTTGGAGGAATGGAGGATGTACAAGTTAACGATTTTATTAAACTGGAAGAGCTGTGCATGAGTGACACCTTTTTCCAAATCAACGGCAAATTCCTTATACAAAAAGATGGGACAACGGTGGGTAAATTTAAAACTAAGCTCAAATAATTTTCCTACAGTTTAGATTCTTCTGAATACTGATAGATGTAAACGATAAGCCTGGAATATATATAGAATCAGATGTAAAGACTGTAATAAACTACATATTGGGCAAACTAAACGATCATTCAAAATTCGTTTCAAGGAGCACTTGGTTCAACTCAAATACAATCGTTGGGATAAATCTACTATTGCCCTACACATGCTTGAGAATAATAATGAGTCGATAATATTTTCTCAGTTAAGCAAGTAACTTCCACTTGAGGTGGTACTTCTATAATTTGCGTTTAGTTGTTCGTTAATAGTGACAGGTTTGTTGTCGAAACGCGACCGATTTAATAATTTTTATTTTGTTATCTAATTTATTTACACTTTTTCCTTCACCTCCCATGTTTAGGTTGAAACAAATTTCCATCTTCCTCAAGAGTTTGTACTGAATTACAACATTCTTGGGAAAATCATTATAAGTCTTGTTATCTTATAACCTAGGTCCCAATTGGATTGTATCAGAAATAATTGACTCTGGACTACTGTAAAAAGAATCCGAAGAACACATACTTAGTCCCAAGACATTACAAATTTGGCTATAGGCGTTCATGATTCTTTTGCAATGTACACGTCTTTACTTATGGCATCTAAAGCTTACCTTATATGTATAGATAGGGGTTATCTTCATTTCAAACATGTTTTATAGGTTTGAAAACGTAGATACCACAAAGCTACTGGAGTATTATAATTATTGAAGAATTTCCAATATTGTCAAAATTGTTTGTCCAAAAAGGAAAGTTATGAACGATGCAACACAAAGTACAATAAGCTCGAAATGCATTTAAGATAATTATATCGTTCAAATCAAGACAATTATCCTTAGAAGAGTTGACGTAGGTTTTCGTTAGTTGAATATTATATAGATACTTAGATAATATTTAAAAATGGAACGAACATTTTAATACGCTCAAAATAAGCAAAGAATCTTAAGAAAGTTAAAATAGTTTAACCGCGAAATGTGCTTAAAAATCTGAAAATCACATCAATTTATTTTGTCAAATTCATTTATGACCTACAATTAGCGTAAATGGACATAGCTAATGAATATAAACGAGGTTATTTAAATTACATTAATTTTAACTGTTTTAAGCAGGTGTCTAAAACATGAACTTATGAATTTTATTAGATTATGTCTTCACTATTCATATAATTTATGATCAGTTTAGGTAAGCAACGGTGGTGTAATTATTCTTTTAGAAGGAATTAGAATTAGAGAAAGTGGTCGCTTTGGGGGTAACAAGCACTAATTTTCGGTCACCAAACGACAGTTTGAAAACATCACCTTAAACAACTGCCTTATTAACTGTTTTCCATATTGTGTAAAAAGACACAATAAACATGACGTTAATAGAAAAGATAAATTACCTGTCCTCCCAATTAGGAATGAGTTAATTGTGCGGAAGTAACACAAATAATTTCCTTCAGTTTGGCAGTTGTCACCACAATAGTCAATGTTTAAAATATATTAGCTACTCAATGCGTGTTGAATTTTTTTTAACGATGATCTTATAACTTCGATCGGTATCACCCCGACTCGTACTGCATACTTCATGAAGAAAGAAGATAACTGACAAACACTTTATTGCTGTAGGTAGATCAAACCATCACTAATACAATAATTAAAAATGCTCCGATCACTTGCAAGACTAGTACATACAATAAATTAAATTGTAGACTTTAAATATCACGGTGATCAGTGCTTGGATACCGGTAAAGTTAATTGTTTGAATTTCTTCACCATTTTGTAATATTTTGGAAACTAGTTATTTTGCTGATTTCCAGTAAGTACGTTGCTGCTTTAAAGTGTCAACATCATGTAAAGAGATTGCCAATCACTTCATATAGGTATAACGGCTTAGTAGTTCGCTAGTAAGTTTGATATGCCTTGTGAGATGTGGAAAAGGGACAAGGGAAGTACACAATGATTTTGGAATATGTGGTTAGTAACCTATATACAGTGCTCGCCAAGAAGTCGGCACCAAATGGATTTTTTTTTATTTATTTACTTAGCTAGAAAATCTAAATTCAAAGTGTGCTATTTTTCGTGAATTAAGCAAGATTTCGCTGAGATTTTTTCGTCGTCTATCAGTTTTAGCTAACCGAACAATCTCAAGACCAGAAAAAAAATTTTTTTTCTCTATCTTTCGCTAAAACTAAAGTTTTAATTTTTTGGAATATTTTCAAATTTTCACATACCAAGACATGATTTCAAAATTCAATTTGATTTCGTTAAAACCGTTAAAGATTTATAATTGGAAAAAACAATATAAATTGCTAATTATTCGTTTAGGTTTGTTATTATTTACAAAAAAGTAATATTGTTGCATAATCGTTACGTTTTTGGTGCAAGATACTTTATGGGAGAAATATTTTTCAACGAAAATTAATATCTATTTACATGGCTTCTAAAAACTCTAATTTATCCTTGCTGATGAATTACTTTCACAAAAATCCTGAAAATGTTCTTTTACAATTGTCTGTAAAGTACGTTGCATCAAAAACGTAAAGATATCCCAAAAAAATTAAAACTTTAGTTTTAGCGGAAGTTAAGAAAAAAAAAATTTTTTCTGGTCTTGAGATTGTTCGATAAGCTAAATCTGATAGACGATGAAAAAATCTCAGTAAAATCTTGCTTAATTTACGTAAAATAGCACATTTTCAATTTAGACAATTTTGAAAAACGCCATTTTCAAATTGAAAATCTACAGAGTAAATTTATTACCTATTGCAACGTAATTCCTCATTTTCAATCGCTATATCAGGAATACAAAGTAAATTTACTTCTAGGATCACATTGAAATACAGAATTGCAAACTAAACGACTATCTAAGCCAGTTTGTTTCATATAAAAACTGAATGTTCACTTGGCTTCCAAAGAACAGCTAAATTCGAAAACAATAAGCCTTGCCTTACTCACTGGAAGCAAACGCGTGCCCATTGAATAAAGCATAGCCAATGTCTTTGTTTGCAAACACAAAATAGTAGCATAAGTTGTTTAAGCTTATGGTATAACACTCCTCGACTTTATAATTTTGTATAAACACTTTACGTCATTAGTTGATTTCCACCAACGCTATCATAAGTAACCTCAGGATTTTGGCGATGATGAAGCCACGTACACCCCGAATGACTCTAATGTGTAATAAATGCTTGAAAAACTTCCAAAATTACTAAGATGTCTATGTGCGCGTTACACTAGGAACCACAGAAGTTTCACGTCCATGATTATCATATGAATCAAGTGAGAAACCTTTTACATCGATACTATCGGAGTAAAAATGCAAGGCCCCTGATTTTGAGTGGTCATAATGAAAAACCGGGGGGGGTTAAATGTCGTCATTTTTGGGTAGTATATTAGTCATTTATATATGTTTAGCATGTGTAAAAATCAAAATGGGAGAATCAATTGTTTAACTATTATTTTAATTAACAGCAATAAAAACACTGTATTTAGCATTTTCCTCGTTGAGAGTCATTTTAACCACTAAATTATACTACTTAATTCAGTGGTTTTACCTTATTGTTATTGTTTCATAAATTGTTACCAAATTTAAAATTGTTGTAGCACACATACCTACTTGTCAAAAGTCGAATGCCCATAAATGATGATGTATTCAAAATTTGGCATTCCGTGGTTCTAGTGACAAATTATATGAAAACAATAACGGTAATTTTCTAAAATTAGTTGAACTGTTGGCGAAATTTGATTCTGTTATGAAGAGTCATGTGGAGAGGGCTTTACGACAAAAAAATAGAGTACACTATTTAAGTAAGGATAGTCAAAATGAAGTTTTGCAAACTTTAAGGAACGCCATCAGGGTTTCAATCCTATAGCTATTAGAAAATGTAAATATTATTCCATAATCATAGACTGCACTACTGACGCAAGTAAAACTCTCATGCAACGTTCCATTATGTAACCTAACTTAAACTGCGCGTAAGGAAGAAGAGTTTGTCCCTTTTTCCTAATTAACCAACAGTCTCTTTACCCATTATTTCACTGGATTTGGGGCTACCCGCATCACATTTGCCACGATTTGAGCAGTAATTATTGTTTAAATATTTAAGGTTAACAATTTCTTATCGCCAAGCTGGAAAAGTCTCTTAAATACAACCCTTACAGGTGATTGTTTCTAATTCACTTTTGTGAGATTCTTGATATTTCTTCTTTCTTATTTAACAAATTGAAGTATAAAAGTGCCGAACTTGCAAGTTACCAACATAATATGGAATATTCGTAGGGCCTACATTAATTTATTGTTTCTATGAAAATGTTACTGCAATCCCTTTTCTCGTAAGTAAATATTTTACTTGCCGAAGCCTTATCATTGTGAAGGTAGGTCAGACAGGGTGCATTTCAACACAACGATGACATATCATCTCTACGTAATCGCCATGGTAGCCAATCTTTTGGAAATGCTTTGATTATATTTTATAATAAGACGTCTTCAACTGACGTTTGCTTCAACGACATGGTTTAATCCATGTCCATTTCGTGGAAATCTTAATTAATTTTATACAAGCGATAATTGTGCAAATGATTTTTGCAATGCAGAAAGATGATGTATTCAAAATTTGGCATTCCGTGGTTCTAGTGACAAATTATATGAAAACAATAACGGTAATTTTTTAAAATTAGTTGAACTGTTGGCGAAATTTGATTCTGTTATGGAGAGTCATGTGGAGAGGGTTTTACGACAAAAAAATAGGAGTACACTATTTAAGTAAGGATAGTCAAAATGAAGTTTTGCAAACTTTAAGTAACGCCATCAGGGTTTCAATCCTATAGCTGTTAGAAAATGTAAATATTATTCCATAATCATAGACTGCACTACTGACGCAAGTAAAACTGAGCAAATGACAATTATTATGAATTTTGTTTCTTGTGACAACGGAATTGTCAAAATTAGGTAAAATTTTCTAGGTTTTGTAGATATTACCAATTCTACCGGACGTGGTTTATGTGCGACACTACTGGAATTACTGGAAAAAGGGAAAATTTCCATTGACAACATGCGCGGTCAAGGGGCAAACATGACAGAGAAAAATAATGGTCTGCAAAATTTGCTTTTAGACAAAAATCCTAGAGCTTTTTACGTCCCATGTGCCACTCATACTCTAAATTTAATCATTATCCATGCAGCCAGCGCCAGCGTCAATTCAGACACAATCAGTATTTTTTCCAATTATTCAGGTCGAAATGTAGAATTTTCTAGTTATTTTCAAATTTTTTCTTATGTTCATCCATCTAGAGATTTTAATTTACTAAAAGATAATTTGAATTGTAGGTGATTAATTTGGTACCATATTTGGATCAGTATAAATGGCAGACAGGCGCCAAAGACATATTTGGGAGGAATTGCCCCTAACTATTGCTGAAAACTAGCACAAAATTTACTTACAACAGTGGACAATTTTGAGACGTAATTCAGGCAAATATAATGCAAGTGTATTTGTAGTTTAAGGTAACTACCATTTCGCTTTGTAAAGAATATAACATATAAATGCAACGTAATCTCCAATATATGACCTGATTTTCAGGTGGCTACTACAAAGGGCCCTGACTAACTAAGCAATTTGACTATGAAGAAATGGTATACAATAAGAAATGCGTCACACAGTTTGGCAAATGGACCACCAGGCAATGAATTCCGAAATATATTTGCAACCATCGTAACAACCGTAGGCCGAAACTGTGGAATGTTCCAGTTTTCTAAATTAAACTTTCCGAAATTGCGTATTTTTCTCATAATATGAATAATATGCCACTCAGAATTCAGTATTTTACAAAACCAAACGAATTCTTGGGAGCTACTTACATAAATGAAACCCCTTAAATTATCCCTCCGTAACAAAAAAAACCAGCGACATTTCTACCGTAGTGAATAATTAAAGGAAATTTCATTTTCCTAAAAAAATGTTGAAAAGCGATGTAATGAACTTCCGAATAAGTTACTAAGCTGGTTGTAACAAGACTAAAGCTTACAATACCGGAATTCCGGGATTTCGAAAACCGGGATTCCGGACAAAATTGATACGTAAATACCGGTATTTCGGTATTAATTTAATTTTATTTTAGTAGAAAATATTTTGGATTAATGATATTCATTTATAGTGCAAAATATTGTATGTACACAGGGTGGGCCAATAGTGTGTGGATGGAAGACTGTGGATTTATGAACGAACATGTCGTTCATTGGATATGGTAAGGCTATAAATCTAACATTTTCATTTGAATCGCAAAATTTATAGAGAGGATGATTTATATCAAAGTTTCATGTTTTTTTAATGGAACCCCCTGTAGATTCCTTGGTCAATTCTAGTGCGACTTTATGTGTCACACATAGTACTTAAAACGAATCGTTTGGCCGCATGCGACCAAAAAATTAAATATCGCGGGGATCACAAACCTTAGAAGGCCGTGACGATGCGATATTACAAAAACAAAACCGGACGGTCAAATCCGAAATCTTTTTGTGTTCGGAGAAATTACTACGTCAATTGACAAAATTTCTGTAAACGATAACTTGATTTTTCAAACGGCTCTACTAATTTTTCTTTATTACGTTTTAATTTTTGAACTATGAATTTACAAAATTATAATTGCGAGTTTACTATTTATTTGAATTTAATTTAAACTTTTTTTTAACTTTAAGTAGCAGTAATATTTTGCGTTTCGAATTTTGAAATTTGAATTTTCAAATTATAATTTAGGATTCATTAGCATTAATATTTTGAGTTTCAATTTTTTATTTCAAATTTCTATTTTGAATACGAAATTTTTGAATTTTATGTGGATTTTTTAAATTTATATTTTATATTTACGTCTTTGAATAACTTGAATACTTTCAATTTGGAATTTCGAACTTTGAATTTCTAAGCTATGCGTTTTTTATTTTTATTTTATAGTTTCAGCAGCACATAAAAAAGTCAATACCGGTATCAATACCAGGATCCCGGGATTCACTTGATTGAATACCGAAAACCGGTATTCAAAGTTTCTTCCGGTATTGTAAGCCCTAATTACAAGACTCTATAAAATCAAAATATAACTTAATAAAAGGAAACTGTGTATCAGATATAGATTAAATTATAATTGTAACTAATTTTCCTTAAAAGGTTAAAATTACTTTGCGGGACTCATTAATTTTATATAAAATATTAAGTACACATAAGCGAAGAGCGTGGAAAAGCCACAGTTAATCAAGTATAAATAATCCCCATTTTACGCATACGTTAAATGGAATAGATAAACCCTCTTAAATTTGAAAACGACTACTTTTTCAAACCTTTAAGCTACCCGAACGAGTGGTATAAGGAAAGAATTTCCAATTTGTATGCGTCTCGTTAGAGGGCAGGTGATGCTGACGTTGGACAAACGCC
Source organism: Pyrocoelia pectoralis (assembly GCA_036250285.1). Classification (NCBI taxonomy): domain Eukaryota; kingdom Metazoa; phylum Arthropoda; class Insecta; order Coleoptera; family Lampyridae; genus Pyrocoelia; species Pyrocoelia pectoralis. The sequence continues at coordinate 19,572,308 of CM070079.1, read as the reverse complement.
AACTAATCCATAACTGATAAGTGGACTTTGTCCAACCGCCACCTAATTACCTTATAGTCAAACCCTAAACGGACAACTCTTTTACTAAACTACTACTCGTACAATGGCATCTGTATATATAAAAGGTGACCGGTGGTAATAACTTTGCTTGACCGTTTCTACCGCTTATTTGTTGTGAGTTTGTAAATTAAATACAGATTAACACAACAATAACATCAAACATTGTTTCGCTTACAATTATAAACTAATTTTGCGATCGTCACTTTTATTTAATTAACTTAATTTAATTATAGCATACCTACATTCCATTTTATAATTAATTCAACAAGGATTATGTGCAATTAAATTCATTCGCAATGAACAATTTATAATAATTTATCAATGACTTTTTCCTTTTTTCTGATTTGTATAATCTAATATTCGGAAAACTCGCACCACTTTCTTGTTCTTCGTAATTGCTTTAATCTTCCCCACCATTTAATTTATATCTAAAATTACTAATAGTTTTATTTTTCTTGCTACTATAAATCTATGTTTATGAGTGCAAAAAATACACGTCTAAGTACGCTGATGGTGTCATGGGAAGACATTCTTAGATCACCTTCAGAAATTAAGCACTATTGTAAACATTATCCATAACCTTGCTGATATCTCTAGGTAAGAAAACTTCAGATGATACACCCTGTAAGATTTCTAGTGGTTAGCTTTTCTTCACTGGTTAGGTTATTGACAATGTGGTGCTGAAAATCTAACGATGCTGCATAATATATAAAATGACGTCGTATCCCTTCCTGGACACCTCAAAGCACTTCACTTCGTATCCGATGAAGCAAATAATTGACTAAAGAATTTACAACTTGAAATTTAATTATTTTTGTTACTGTGGTGTATTTCATTTTATAATATATGAACTAACACATGCCTAACATTAGTAACATTAATTAATTAATATCTTTTGCATTACTTTGATCTTAAATTGATCCTTGCAATAAAATTAATGGGCTGGGCGTTGCAATTTCAGCGAGCACTGTTGTTTCCGATCTCTATTTTTTGGTATGCGTATTACACCACAAATTTGCAAATGGTGCAACAGTGCAACACTACGAAAGATTATAACCGGAAGGTGTGTAAGCCGAATTACAAGATAAACGATCACATTTACATTTGTTGCCAAACATTTTCTTGGATGGACGTTTATGGGATGTCAATTTACGTTCTAGACCATTTTTTAGAGGTGTACCATTGACTCGAGAACATAGGTGACTAAGATTAGAATGGGCAAGAGCGCGTGTCAAATGGACAGAAGAGTGGAAGTTGGTACTGTTCACTGATGAATAGAGATATGGTCGTTTTTCGGATAGTCGTCAAACACCTTTGTGCCAAGACACCGGCGATCAGTACAAGAAGTCACCCTTTCAAAGGAGATACTGTTTGTGTATAGGGAGGCATTTGTTATGATGGCGGTACCGACTTGCTGGTTATTCCAGGAAACATGAATTCAGAAGTATACTTGAATCAGGTGATCAACAACATTGTGCCAGAGTTTCATGCTGCTGTGGGTCCTGGTTTCATTTTTTTGGACGATAACGCTCGTCCACACCGATTCAAATTAAGTTATTAGTCACTTTCACATAATTTTCATTTTTTATTGTCTTTTTGTTAAAAAAATTTTTTTTAGTTTGATAAATTTTTTATAAAAAAAAACCAAGCATTTAGAAACTAAATAGCTTAAAATCGTCTTTGATAAAAAATTTTAATCAAAATTTTCATAATAACCCTAACTTATGTGGAGCAGTTTATTTAAAAAGCTTCACAAGAGTAAGACTATACATATAGCAAACTTACTGCCACAACTTTGAATTATTAACAGCGTTGACAGAATTTTGCCATTGTGGTAAAATTTTACTTATGTAAATAAATGTAAAATGTTATACCTACACAAACAGCTAAATTCACCCTAAAAGTTCCGGAATTTTTCCTTTTTCCCATTTCCAGGAAGTTGTCACGGTTGGAATAGTATCTACCCACATTTTAGAATCGATCGATCTTCGGAGAAATGATCGTCGACTCATCGCCACTATGCAGCAACTGGAAGTGGTATAGATAGATATTTTGGGTATTCGACATTCGACACAATAACATTAATTGGTCAATTTTTGCATAATATGAATAACAAAAAAAATAAAATACAAACAGTCGTATACAATGTATTAGATGTAAACATGATATTGCAATTTAATAATATAAACACAATATCGCAGTCAAAGGATATCAGTAAAGTTAAGCTATATTCCAGTATCCACGGACTGATTAAAATATCATTTTAATTCAGAGAATTTTAGCTCATTTTTAAATAGTTTTTTGTCAAGTATCGCGGCTATGAAAACGGTGCAGTACTTGTTTCTAAATTTCGCCACATACTTATCGTTAAATGCGTCCAATTTGGCTTTAAAGACCTTATTTGTTCTTGTGTATAAAGTACTCCATATTTGTTTGAGGTAGTATATACATAACATATACAGTGCTCGCCAAAAAGTCGGCACCGGATTTATTTTTTATTTTTGATTTTTTAAAAAAACTTTTTACGGCAATAATTTGTGCTAGTCTGAAAACCTATTTAGCTCCTATCAGATATACCGAGTGATTTTTACTTAGCTAGGAAATGGCATTTTTCGAAATTGTCTCAATTTTAAAAGTGCTATTTTTCGTAAATTAAGCGAGATTTCAAAGAGATTTTTTCATCGTCTGTCAGTTTTAGCTTACCGAACAATCTTAAGACCAGAAAAAAATTTTTTTCTTTAACCGTTAAAACCGAGGTTTTAATTTTTTGCAACATTTTCAAATTTTCACATACAAAGACATGATTTCAAAATTCAATTTGTTTTCGTTAAAAACGTTAAAGATTTATAATTGGAAAAAACAATAGAAATTGTTAATTATTCCTTTAGGGTTGTTATTATTTACAAAAAAGTAATATTGTTGCATAATCTTTACGTTTTTGGTGCAACATACTTTATGGGAGAAATGTTTTTCAATGATAATGAATATCTATTTACGTGGCTTCTAAAAACTCTAATTTACCCTTGCCGATTAATTACTTTAACAAAAATCCTGTAAACGTTCTTTTACAGTTGCCTAAACGAGGAGATTTTTCCTTATTCAGTTTACATGATCCAGTCAATGAAATAGTAAAACAATCCACAAAACCTAAAGGAATAATTAACAATTTTTTTCCAATTATAAACCTTTAACGTTTTTAATGAAATCAAATTGAATTTTGAAATCATGTCTTGGTATGTGAAAATTTGAAAATGTTGCAAAAAATTAAATCTTTAGTTTTTTGCGGAAGAATAGAATCAAACTATTTATTAATTTTTATTTTAACATTATGGCGATCGTTTTCGGTTTTTTAGTATTTAAACCATCATCAGGCCGTGCGTCATTGAATGAAGTGATGAAGATGGTACACAATAGTGTGCATTTGTTAATCTGTAAAAGCGGGTTTATCCAGGCCCGGATTAAAGAATTGAGGGGCCCAAGGCTCTTTACGTGAAAGGGGCCCTTTTTAAACTCATCGAAATTATTTTATGATGAACATTAAAATAAAATCATACGAATATAAAGTAAGTAAATAAATGTACCTACAAGTAAATAATTAGATAAATATTTTAAATAAACAAATACATTAATTTACTTTTTACTAAAAAAATTTTTTAAATGGGGCCTCCCAGGGCCGGCGCTAGGCATTTTGCCGCCCCGTGCAAAAATATTTTAGGCGCCCCTGTCAACAAAAATTGACTCCACCCCTCCGCGACAAACAAGTACACTACGTACCTACTTGCAAAGCTTTCTGTGCCACAATTAAAAATGATAAAACACCTTCTTCCGCTGTCCGACAATTCTTAGATGTTTATTTGTCTATGGAACAGTCAAAATGTCGTTACTGTGAGAATACAAGAGCCAGTTTCTTTCAAATGTTTCTCCATTACACAACTGCCTTTTATAGCAGTTGACTGAAAATCTCTTACCTAAAGAATTTTTTGGAAAATTAAACTGAAAACCTCACGTACCGATAGAATTGATGACAAGCGGTAGAGGCTATATGGCTCCAAGCGCTCTTAACTTAAGTATGTAAACTTAAATATAAACAAAAATAAATATTAAGTATTATTATTTATTACCAACCTCGGCTCTTGACATCTGACGTGTTGTTGCATATCAAAGTCATCACTAATTTATAATAATTAATAAATTTACAAAAGTTTGTAGCCCATTTTGCCGCCCCTCAAAACCGTGCCGCCCCGTGCAAATGCACGTGTTGCACCGCCGGTAGCGCCGGCCCTGGGGCCTCCCCTAGCCCCCCCGTTAATCTGGCCCTGGGTTTATCAGTAGCAGTGTAGGTGGAAAACGTATGTGGAGACGGTTTGAGGTTAAATTCCGAAAAACCGAAATTAAACGCCATAAGTTAAAATAAGAATTAATAAATAGTTTGATTCTATTGTCCAGCAGATAGAAACTTATCATTTAAACGAAAATTTTGACTAGGTAGCTACTCCGTGTCTCGAGCAAAACCTTTTTTTGTTGATTTTGCCAAACTTTTTAGACACGAGAAAGAAGTTTTCATTGTGCTTAAAAAGTAACCAAATAATTGCATCTACTACGCAGGTAATACCCTAGAACCAAAGAAGTTTCTTAAAATAAACTTTTGCTGGAAGCAAACAATATGTAAGCTTCTTCAATGGTTTTTCTAAGCAACCCTTTTCTAAGTTTCATAACTTACTTAAAATATAGAGATTAGTAAATTTGATCTACACTAAGGATGTGTAACTCCATGAATGAATTATTCTAACAAGTAGTTCTTCTGGAATTATTTATTATTCCAGTGAAATTACAAGTTATTATAATAATAAAAAAGGTTAGTACTTAAGTTCGAGTTCGTTTAAAAATACGCATCCTTACATTTTTCATGCTAGCTAAAATCCACGACAGTGCCCAAGATAAGGATGGGTAGTCTGGGGATCTTGAGATACGAAAGCGGTCAAATTAGAGACAAATTGTATAATTTAGGGAATGTTCACATGTAGTTTGCAAAAGTTCATTATTGTTTATCGTTTCCGAGATTTAAAACAAAATGCGATTTTTGGGTTTTTCTTTTTACGTGATTCCTTCAATTATTTTAAAAGAATTTTAAAAACCAAAGGTACTTGTTTAATGTCACTTTTTGAATTCTATTGGATGGCGTTTTCAATCTTTTTACTCGACGTTTCGTCTCCAAGAAACCATTATCGACTTTATTTTTTTATACCACCTCAACCAACGAAACGTCCTGTATTGGATAGTATTTTTTGTTACGAATTTAACCATGTAATGCACATTATCGTTTTAAAACTAATTAAAAAAAAAATTCGGATTTTCATTTTTACATTTCACGTATGATATCAGTTAATAATTAGAGGGCTTTGATGAAATATCACTTGTTTAACATTATAAAGACAACTTCCGGGGTAGGACCGTGTCAATGTTGAAAAAGTCAACGTTTCGCCCACTTTCGTAAGGGGATTCATCAGGACAAGAACAAAACGCAAATAAAATAAAACAACAATAAATATTAATATAATTTATTTTTATTTTTATTTTTTTATAGATCATATAATAATTCTTACTAACTACCGTCCATGGTATACCTAAATTACCATTATTACATAGGAAAAATACAAATTTATATACCATAAACTCAAAAAACACAAAAGAAAACATTACAGAAGCAGATTTAAATTACGTATCAAAAATAGTTAAATGAGGCCACGGATCAAGTCCAAAACGGCCTCCATTTTGTATTTAATACAAAGAAAAATTACACAGTTAATCACCTATTACATGATCTAAACATATTTTTTTGAACGTCTCAAGGCTATTGTGAAAGATATCACACTGTAAGTTCTTATTATATAATACATTTATTTCTTTTAAAGCCAGTATGATAGGTGCGTTATTGAATTGAGTGGTGTTTCTTTGTTGCAACTGGAAAGGTTGAAAAATTCTAGGATGAGAAATACGTGGAACATGTAGGTTGACAAAATTCAATAGTTCAATGCAATCAACTTTATTATTTAGCAGTTTGAAAACGAAAGTCAAATTTAAGACTTTTCTTCTGCTATCCAGACTCATTAAATTAGCAAATTAAATTATAACCCCCCCTCGGATTTAAGCCCGTTGGAATTTTTCCTGTGGGGTTACCTGAAAAACCAAGTATATCATGGGAGTTTTGAAAATGAAGAGCAGTTGTTAGTATCGGTTATGGCAGCAATTAATACAATTTCGCCAGAAATGCTAGACTGTCGTAAATTCTTCAGTAAAGAGAGCTTACCTGTAATCTGCATAACTACACTCAACAGGCGGAGATCCATGATCACAATACGCGTATGAGAGAGAACTTCCGTCTTCCATTGGTAAGGCTGGGAAAAACACAAAAAGGTCCTGAGTATTTACCGATGAAATTATTCAATTGTTTACCGAACTCAATTAGAGCGCTAAGCAATAAAACTTTCAACAAAGTTATGAAAAGGTTTCTCTGGATGCACGCATTCTATTCCTATGGAGAATTTATCAATTTCAATTTCGACACATCTAACGTAAGAATGTAAGTTAAGTTAAGGTGAAAGTAAACTAATTAATTTAGTAGTGGTTTGTATGACGAATGTACGTAATATTTTCAGTTACTTTGCATAATAAATGATTATTATTATTATTATTATTATTATTATTAAAAAATAACGGCAAAGGGGGGGTTCAAGAACTTTTTTCGATCCAATATTGACCCTGATTTCTATCGCGTTGAAGGCCTCCAAAGCTCTCTTACGTTTGCCCAGTTTGGGGTTCTTCTTAGCCACCTTTCTTTCACATGCACGCACCGATCTTGGTTTACGTTGGCCCATTCCACTGAAGAAATCTCTACGAATTTGTTTAATGAATTCCGAAATTTTCGAATAATGAGAGCAATTTACGAGGAAATTTAGCCTGAGGTAAAGAGTTGTGATATGGAACGACAATTTTTCCTGCTAGTACCTACGCCAAAAGTTCACTCGCCATTGGAAAATACTCGGACTTCATTTTTTGGAAAACTCGCTGTGACCACTGTATTGGTCGGATTGTTGACTTTTATATCTGAAAATGACCCCAATGAACCCTCACGGCAGTTATGCCTATCGATATCGCATTGGGGTATGCTATTTCTATTGTAACTTTGAAAGAATCACAAAATATCGCAAGAAAACAGTATCTGTCTCACTTTGACACATCCTAGACAGCTTGAAACATTATACTTTTTGCTCAAACTAGGCATATGAGCCGTGGCATGTTCTTAGGGCCATTTTGAGACATAAAACTCCATGATCGGAGCAAAACTATGATCACAGCGAGTTGTCCAGAAATGCATGCCAAAGTCCAATTTTAACATGGCTTTTATATGGGAGTGCGATTATGAAATTTTTATTACTTAGGACAATTGAACCCCTCCTTACAGTTATTGTAAGTATTTAAGTTTAAATTGGTTTAAAGGATTGGAGTTGTTAAATTTGTACATAAAAAAATATTATCAAATACTAATATTAATCCGAATTTTTCTTAAAAAAGAATTTCAGAACCATAATGTGTAATACATGGTTAAATTCGTAATAAAAAAATACACAAGGTGATATAAAAAATAATAAATCATGGTTTCTGTAAGACGAAACGTCGAATAAAAAATTTGAAAATGCCATCTAATAGAATTCAAAAAGTAACAATGGAGAAGTAGGTACATTTCGTTCTTAAAGATCTTTTAAAATAAATGAAGGAATTACGAAAAAACCTAAAAATCTCATTTTGTTTTAAATTTCGGAATTGATAAACAATAATGAACTTTAGCAAACATGCCCTAAATTATATAACTTTTCTCTAATTTAACCACCTTCGTATCTTTTATCGTTTTCAAGATCTCCAGCATGTTCATCCTTATCTTGGGCACGTTGTATACCAAAATGAAAAACTCTCATATATTAGAGTGTGCAAGGTACATTTTTGGAATGGACATAATCGACAACGCATTATATGTTAAAATATTAAGCAACAATTAGCATGCAACAAAGTTATTTTGCTATCTAAAAATCATTGACATTTACATTAAAATATAGTTTAATTAAAAATTTTTAAGCACCTGCTGGTATCAATGTGACACGGTTAGCAATTAAATTGCTATATGCGATGGTGTATCGGGGTTAAAATGTGTATATAGGATCCTTAAGTATATTTCAAATTAAAAAGAATAGTTATATTTATATACAATATTATTAACTTGACGACTATTTTTAGAACTACGAAATGAATTTAAACCGTATATTAAAAACCGCCCATTAAACGTACCTAAAGTGATTATCAGTTCAAGTACGTATAATTTTGTGGCAATTAACGCTTATTACCTCATGCAGTACATTAACAAGAAAATAGCATTTGACATTAAACATTATTATAATGAATGAATAAAATAGTCGACGATAAATTTTATACAATTTTCTATGTAAGCGTGACGCTAGAACGTTAAATATATGTGCAAGGGACGTTCCTGAATTTTAAATGTACATGAAATGGTACATTCTTATATGTTGATGAAAAATGTAAATTTTTAAAAATATACAACTAACGAAGTTATGTAAAAGAAAAAAAATGGCGGCAGCGAAATTATTACCGAATCAGCGACCCTCTTCTGCATAGATCATGAACGAAAAACACTGTCTATCTGGGAATAATGTTACTTTATATATTTTCGTACTCGTTAAGCGAGATTTTCAGATTATGAGAAAAATGGACACGCTCTATAAAGACTCTTACAACATAAAAAGAGGATCTTGTATGTTATGTTAAAATTTATCTTTCCTCGCAAATGAGAAAATTAGGAAATTAAAACTCGAAATACTCATATAACCGCAGCAAAGCAAAGGGAAATTCTCTTACGTACTAATTAGTGCCTATAATTTTCAAATATAAAAATAATTAAAGTGCATTGTTTTATTTCTCACGCTTACTGATAATATGCAAATACCCTCACAATTTTTATAATTAATGGAAGTTCATAAATTTTCATTTTTGTACTTGTTACCAAATCTGGAAACCCAGATACAATCGCGCACATAAAGGCAATTGCTGCTACTATTTTCGTTAATTAATTAATGTGTCTCGCAATTTATGTTAGTTAGAGTAAATAATAGTAAATTTACGGTGTAACTGTAAATACGGTGTGAACTCACCTTAGCATGTAAAATTTTTTTTTAAATGTCGTTTTGGTATTATTTTCAAGATGATATAAACAATCTCTCAATCACTTCTAAAATGTAAATGACCGGTTATTTCGGCAGAAAATCTTTTAAGATGCACAACAAGTCGTCCGTAATATTTAACGGTGTTACAGTATCTCAGTAAGAGAATTAATACCTACTTTTTAATCTTATTTCCTTTTGAAGACGAGAGTTGTTTAAAAATCATTATCAATGTGACATTATTTTTCTATTACTAAATTTAACACGGTTATTTTACCACCAATTCTGGTGAAGGTAACAAAAACATTTTAAAAGAAAGGATGACGATGTGGCCTCTCAGGGGACGATAACAATAGCTGCCCTCTTAAATTCTTATACCATCTGTGTTAAAACACTTCCGCATTTTTGACAGAAATATTAATCTATAACAGTTTTTTAAATGAAATGACGTTTAATCAATCTTTCGTTTACGATGGGATGTCAATGGTGTAGAGTGCGGATAAGAAAAAAATATATGGAACATACCTAACCGGTGCCAACCTCTTTAAAGTTTCACAAACTTATCTGTTGAGGACTCACACCAAAATCAAGAAATCGACCAAGCAGAAGTTATGAAGTGACAGGTGTCAATTCTATTTAACCGCTAACAGTTTTTGGAAAGGTTGAATCTAAGAAGAGTGGTTATAACTAGAAGGGCAGATGACGCTCGTGCCACATTGTTTGTCAATTTAGTGCACTAGATTATTTATTTTTTTTTTGTTGTGCCTGTTATTCGAAAGGTTAAAGGAATTCCTTCTTCATCGAGACAATGGGGCAGTGCGTATAAGTCCGAATTTTAACAAAAGCGGTACGCGCGCCGTTTACAGTGTTGAACTAGATGCTAAACTTGTTGATCAAATAATTGGTATCAATTAAATTAATGGATCGTGGGGTGTTAGGTGACGTAATCATCACGAATGCTATGTTTGCTGTAGGATGCTCTAAATTTAATTTATTTCTGATAGAAAGTTGGAAATGTTTTTCTCACGATTTCAGGTTGTATTTCAAATTCAATTTTCTGAATAATTGTGCAAGATGACGCCACTTACTTTTTTCTTGAAAGAGATTAGAGCTCACCTGACGCTGAAAACTATTTCTTTGTGAAGTTACCTGTAAAGTAAGTGAAGGTACTTAATGATTCTAATGGTTTCCAGTAGGTATACTTTGACCTATAAGTATCACTATATAATAACCGAAAGATGTGTATATGTGTGTGTGTTGCTGTGCACTTTTACGACAGTCGCCGAATCCTGACGAATGCGGATGTGATATTTTAAAACCAAAGCTATTCTAAATTTATAACCTACAAATTAATGCTACAATTATAGATACTCCCGCAAACCACGTAAATATCAGTACTAATTTTTTTCAAAGTAAGTTTTAAACATTTTAGTATAAAAGTCCGTCATCTTATTCAAGCGGTATTTGTGTCTAAATATACTTTCTTTACTTAGAAAATACGTTCAAAGTTTCCTTATGGAGATTACGTGTAAAATAGAATTCGCTATTTGTGCTTATTTTTGGGTGAAAATTTTGTCTGTCCGGGGTCCTTAACCCATTTCGAACATTAAAACAATGGCAAAAAGTATTTTCGCGAAAATTTTCAAAATGACAAGGATCGGAAACTTTTTCTCGGTAACATGGAAATTTAATTATTTCAAGTTGAAAAGTTATTCAAATGATGAAAAATGATTCTATTATGCCTCGCGTTAACATTTTCATGGTTAAAATAATGTAAAAAGTAGTAACAGCATTCATCGTACACTAATTTATGTTTCCCGATACCTTCTTTCGGTAACTTTCGAAATGTACATGTTTGTGTGCTTAAGTTGAATTTAGAGATTTTGAACGATGGATGATGTGGTAGGTAACATATATAGTCGAATGTTTTCACCCAGAAAAATATTTTTGTCTACATATTTAACTTGTATATCAAAATAGGTTTATTGTATTTTCTTACATAATAATCAAATAAATACAATATTTTGATATACATATTTAACTTAATATCTATTGATGAAAGTAGGTGGCAAGTGTATTGTTACTATACCAAAGAGAATACCTATACTTTGACTATACTTCTAAATGTACAACTTATATTGTAATTAAGAGGAAGTAAAATCCATATTTACTGCTGTACATATACGTGTAAATGATGCCTTTAGTTAGTGAAATAAACAGAAATTTGAAACTGTTTAAGGTAGAGAAGGTCTTTCTATAAAACAGATGTTACGCAACGTTAGACCAGCTTCTATTTGTACATTTTATGTTTTATGGTATTTTTAGTTTATCTATAGTTAAAGATGAATGTTAAAACGTTCTCCCTAAGGCCATTCGTATTCCCAAAAAGCTGCCAGTGTCCAAATTGAGTTTTTTACATTCAAAATTCATTCTAAACTATCCTTATGAAGTTCACACGGAATTTGTTATATTTTCGTTAATTTTTGGGCAAAGACTATGTGCAAAGACGTAATTAACATTGTGAAAGGGCCATTATGTATTTTTGGTCTCAAATCTATTCCAAAAAGTTTGCATTTTACATTTTTTTTTAATATTTGTTAAAAATTTACTATAGGTAGGAACAAATTCGTATATCTTTAGTTACCAAATGTCAACCCATTTTTGTGATTTTTACGTCAAATGTACAATGTAAGTAAATGTAATCCTTTATTTTAGTTACTTTAATAACTTGCTAAATTACAGATACCTACAGGGTCAAAAATCTGAAAATGTACAAAAATGTAAATTTTTTTTTTCAAGCAACTAAGCCAGCTCAACAAGGTGTTATATTTTAAAACAAAAGCTATTACAACCTACAATCACAGATACCCCCCCTCTCCCCCCAAAGCACGCAAAACGCGAGAATCGCGTGTACCCCCGTTTATTAAATTAATAACATTGATTTTAGGTCTCAACATTCCGTCAGACGTAGGTATATTCAGTTTCATTGTTTAATTAATAAAATGGAAAAAACGGCCAGTGGTCGAATGGGGAAATAAATAGTGGGGGTATGGGTCAGTATTTTTTCAGGCTTGCGATCCAGGGCGTTACGTATACCCCCCCCCCCCCTCCAACACAGCTTTTCTGAAAGGGAAGACCCAACATTCCAAATTGTCAATTCTAGCTCTGATTCTAGCTATATTTAGCTATTTTTCGCAGAATTAGCGCTAGGGTTCGGTTAGATTGTTATTTTTGCTAATTTTAATCAATCCTGATATATCCTCAAGGGTTAACAATCCAACCGAACCCTAGCGATATTCTGATATTATACTTGATATTAGATATGACTATAATTCATTCACACGATCTGGCTATATGGCAATATTGTGTGCGATGGTGCGTTCTTTGGTCGAAGGGTAAAGATAATTTGGTGTTGCCAATCAGTTTACGGCCTTGAACTAAACTGAAAAATAAAAATTCCATTTGCATTTTCGTTTCTGTACACGTGCCAATCAATACAAATTTTTCACGAGGGGGAAAAATACGAGATAGGTTGTAGGTACACGTTTGTAAATTAAAAAAGTGGTGGTATGAAATACTCCCCCCCCCCCCCACCAATTCAAACAGTGTTGCTCGGCGGCGTCCCGCGTCATCAAAAAGTAGTGTGCCCCCCCCCCCCTCCATTTCGAGCACTGAAAACGGCACAATACTAATGAACACGAGTATCTCAAGGTTAAACTTACTTCCTACCTATATTTAGAAACCGTCACTAGAAAATACCGGTATGGAATATTTGTGGCTCTATGTGGTATCCCCACCATAAAGATATAATGTTATCAAATTCGTAGTACCCTTAATAATCTCGTCATTGCAGTTCTGAACAACGTGATTTACCTATAGGCAAATTATTTTTTTGGAACCTCTTAGGTGTGCTGATTTTCATAATAGGTATCTACATTTTTTATTTCAACTCACAATATTGTTTAAAGAACTATAATGAATATTCTGCCTTATTGAAATGAACGATTCAAGGTCTCAATACATCCCGCTCAACTGCAAAAACATAATTAGCCAAGACGACAAAGAAATCATTATTTTACTTTGCCAAAACATTTTAATTTAATGACTCAATTAGAAGAAATAAATGATATACTTTGTTCCTTTGATCCACATTAACGAAATTTTTTTACTGGCGACGCGACGTTTCACAAAGATAGGGAACACTTACCTGCTTACCTAATACCTCACATTATACTTATACTCATTGATGAACAGTGTCATTATGCGAAAGTATAAAAAAATTAATTATTTGCAAATGGGTGGTAATTTTCGCGGCACCAAGAATTGTCACTCTAAGCCCAAGAATTTTATTTTTACCCCAAGAATTATTTTTTCGACCCCAGCTTTTTAATTATTTTGGTCCAAAGATTTCTAATCCCAAGAATTATTATATTGGCCCCCAAAATTATTATTTTAACCCACAGAATCATCAAGATTTTATTCATTTTACCCAATGATTTTATTCAATTGAAAAAAAAATATACTAAGTAAACCTACCTCTCACCTAAGCGCCTCAGTGGCAATATACGTTTAGGTTGGCATTTTTTTTTAGTTTCAAATACTGTTTAGTATCATATTCCCGTTTTTGTATCAATTGAAAAAAAATGTACTATACCTACCTCTCACCTAAGGGCCTGAGTGGCATTATACGTTTAGGGTGACATTTTTTTAAGTTTCAATCACGTCTATAAAATAAGTACATAGGTAAATAAAATCTGGGGGTAAAATAAAAAAAATCTTGGGGTGAAATGAATAAAACCTTGTGGTAAAATGAATAAAATCATGGGGTAAAATGCTTGGGGCTAAAAGAATAATTATGTGGGCTAAATTAATAATTTTAGGGGCTAATATAATAATTCTTGAGAACAAAAATCTTGGGACCAAAATAATTAAAAAGGTAAGGTAAAAAAATAATCCTTGACGTAAAAATAATAATTATTGGGATGAGAATGACAATTCCTAGGATGTACAAAATAATATAATAGGAAACAATTGATAAAAAAATGCGGCTTCAATAGAGTAAGGATATGATAATTTCGAAATTTCGACTTTTAAAGTTGAATATCTCGAAAAGTACCTACTTGAAATATCGAAAAATTGGGACCGGATCTTGAATCAGCATAAAATTTCACATAAGATCCATATCTTAACTCGGTTGTAGACAATACGCATCTCTTGCAACGCACGGACGCACGGACGGAACATTGATTTCAGTAACGAACGAAGTTCGTTGATAATAATGGCAGAACATTAAGTTAAAAAAAAATTTTTTTCTAGAAAAACTAAATAAATTCTTGTAAATAAAAAATAAATGTACACTATCCCATTGTAACTAAAGTCTTGCACAAGGTGCCATGTACCTGACCTTCCATGTCTCCAATGCAAACGCCCCGAGACATTTCAAGTCTTTTCCATTGAGCCACAAACAGGACAGGGCATCCTCACCCAGCTACCGCTTCCTGACCTCCCCCAACACAGGGCAGACATCCACAAAGTGATACACATCCTCGTCTTGTCTGAGGTTATCATGCAATAAGTGAGTAGCTTTAAACAATTTAAGAATTTAGCAAATTCGTTTTTAATGGTGAATTTAATATTGGTACGAAGCAAGAGGAAAGTTGAGATCTCAAGATTATAAAAATGTCATTTACCTACCTCTTTTTGAGACTTGATAATGTTAGATACCTACCTATGGCTAAAAATTTGTCCCAGGTAATTTATTGCCTATGAGTACATACCTATTGGGAATAAATTCTATTAGGTATTAAAGGTTTGTTTAGAGCAAATTTTGAGGTTAATCAAAAGGAACCAAACTTGATCGGTCAAGGGCGAAGTAGGTATAGGTAAAGAAGATAACTAATGACATCAAGGCATTGGATGAAGGGAACATTAGGAAACTATATAATAGAGTAGAGAATGTCATTTTCTTGAATTTGAAATTTCTTAACTTCTTCAGTAAAGTTGATGAAATTATTAACCGTTGAAATTGGTAATTTAAATTCGATGTACCTATAGTATCTATCTTGTTAAGCCGATTATTAGTTTTTGTACAGGGAAACGAAAATATTAAAAAATTAAGGTTTGTTCTCGTAGATAAATTGTACCTATCTATAACTGTGTTAGTGAAGGTATCAAAGCTGATATTTGTATAAATCCTCAATTGTAGTGCTGTAATCGTTTTTTTGAAAACAACATTATTTTAGATTCGCTTTTGTGATAATAACATTCTCCATTTTGTTCTTCTTTCTGATTTGTTTTAAGATATTCTTGGAATTTTGCATGTTATTAAGTTTGTGTTGGCCGATGGGAGAATTTTAAACCTAAATTGAATAAGTTAACCTCCTCTTTTTTAAATTGAATGTTAGATAAATTTACAACTCTATTTGAAGGGAGGAACTTAGTTGTACAACTTATTGGTTAATTCAAAATTTGACAATTGTCATAGGTATAGTTTATTCTTACGCTTATCAAAGAAGTGACAATCAGATTCCCCCACTTTGTGTTGTTCACTTTTAAGATGAATTAATTGTCTAATTCTAAGATATGTAATGAAAGGTGATCAGTTATTGGTTTTCTGATCTGTGTAGTTTGGGGCGAGTTTTTTTTTATAGGTGTTGTTGAAACAAATGTTTAACGAGATCCTTTAACGTGTTGATGGATAACTTCATGAAGGAATTGCAGGTTTTATAAGTTAACACGTTCATCAATATGATTCACGGAATGGGAGTTGTTGAATAGCGTTCCTGTGGTTGAATTAAGCAAAGTGAAACTCTGAAGATGACGGTTAACTAAATTATAGTTTTACATCAATAATACTAAGTATATGAAGGAAGTTTTATGACTTCATTAATTATTCTACGTTAATTATTCAGCTCCATTTGGAGCTTTGGATTCCATCAATCAAGACTATTTTATGTATTTGGTTATCAATCATTCTTGTGAACTCATAGAGGACGGAGGGAGGAGAGGGTCTATAATTTTGTTTTATTTACCTACCTAAACAATTTTGAAAATAGGAGAGGAGGATAATTTCAGACGGATCCCAGTACCTATTACTTATTTAAAAAAGACCAGTATAATTCTATTAGTAGATAGTTACCCAGTGTTTAAATCATCAACTGTCAATAGTTAGACATAACTAGGTATATTTCATAATTTCCAAAGCTTCATTTGCCCTTTATATACTTAGGTACCTAATTCTAATTATTGAACAAAGAATGCAGCTCGCCGTTTTAAAGATTCTTTATTTTGTCATGTTTCACCTACTAAATGCTGAAAATAAGAAGATTTACCAATTTGTTTCGAAATATAAGTAGAGACTACAATAACTACCTAGGTACCTATTTAAAACGGTTTTACAGCCAAACAAGTTAATATTTTCAGGATTTTAGTTGCAGCGATGCTTGAGAAAGTGAAATGGTCATAAATCGTGATTACAAAATGTAGGTACGTAGTAAACTATAGAGCAAAGAAAATTTTCGAAAATTAAGCTGCTTTTAAACAATCCGCAGAATAATTCCTTTTGCTTAATAAATTTATACCCACGCATTGTCATTATTATAAAAATTTGCAATGGCGTACCTCTCTCGAATATAATATTACTAATTTTAGGTACTTTTGGACCATTTCAATAAATAAAATCGCTATTTCTATATCAATTAGAGATTAAAAATTTGTAAAAAAAGCGTCTGGGAGAAATGTGTATTACATTTTTCTTCTTTTATAGTGTTCCTTTGTGGGGCCGTCTCTCGTAGGTACGTTACTGTCTAAATACTCACACGCACATACGTATTGATAAAAGATAGTCCTTTCCACAATTCTGCCACTGGCGTAGGTAAAACCCCTCTTCAAAAGGAGGAGTTTAGAATGAACCTTGCGCTTTTATGTGCGCACGGTTAACAGCCTTGTACGGTCTGCCGTACTGCGCGGTTGCAAGCGTGTGTGTGCCATGCGCGCGAACTTCAATATGCAATATCTACATGTGCACGGTGTTTTGATCTATTTGTTTATATAGATAATAATAAGTGTAAAAATTACGTGCGAGCGATTTTTGGAGAAAAAAATTATTAAGTACTCAACACTTAAGTGCATTTTTATAAAGGTCTATTTTCATTAGCCAATCCGCACAAAAGTGTTATGCACAAATTTCTGAGACAATTTAAAGGGGGGCCAGTCCTCAAAAAGTGATTGCAACACTCATTAAGTACACGTTAACGAGAACGCAAAGTTAACTTTACGGTTTTCATGTAAGCGTTAAGCTTAAAATAAGTGCATGAACTTTGATTCTGAACTTTTCCAGTGAACTATAAAATAGTGATAGTGTGTGCCAAGAAAAAAAAAGATTTAAAAATAACAATATATCCAAAATACGAAAAAGATAAAAAAAACTGACATTGGTCTGTTTGTGTTTAAGAATTAATTGTGTTGTGCTACCGTCGGCCGGCCGCCTTACAATTAAATAGGTCCGGCAATTCCTCCTTGTGGCGATTTTTACTGCAGATGGGAGTGTTCCAAGAAGCGAACACTCACAGGCCCGGGATGCATTGGGTAAGTAAATATTTAAAATTTAATATAACAATAAAATCCAGAATTGTAAAAACGTGAGAAATGGCATGCCGTTTTAAATTTATGGCATCCATTCTTACTTTTTCAGGAATTTTTATACCTTGATATATGTGAATCATTACAATATCAAATCAAGAAAACCTTCCCACACATCAACATCTTAGTTATTTCAACTACACGCTTGGAATTTGAAAAAAAATTGACGCTATTATACCAAATTTCGAGAAAGCGCTTCCTAATCAGCTCGTATTCTGACAGCACTCTTTAATCTCACTTTTAGGTATATGATGCGTGCGTGCGTGTAGAAACATAAATAATCTTTCTTCAGTTATAAACAAAAATTAAGACAAATAAATCCCCCCTGGCATTAACACATACTTTACACATCACTTTCTGACATTAAAGCAACAAAAACTCTCTACCGTTAGCTATAATCCAAAATCATCTCATTTTCACATTTTTTTTTTCACGTCGAATTACATTAATTATAAACGGCATCAGCGATCGATACAATAACACTAAATTAAAAATTTAACGTTCTTAATATGTCAAAAATGCGTGACTTATCAAGTAGATTCAATTTTTTGAATTAGCTACGATTATGATAATCACAGTTATTAATCATAGTTTATAATTAATTTAAAAAAATATATCCGGCTTAAGAAACCTTTTTTTTTATTATATTACCTATAGCTTCTGTTTTTCGGCGGATTCCTTTTTTCATTTTTTAATTAAAAATTAAAACGCCAATGACAGCGAAAAATTGTAGTTAGGTATACTAAAGGAAGTTTACTATTAAATAAATTCCAGTTATTCAAGATTTTATAACATTGTGTAGCATGTAATACGATTTTAAAAATTAAGGAAATTAGTGCGTGTAGATAGATCTAACGGTAATTCTAAAATTTGAATCCCGAAAATACTCGTTCTAATTACCTCGTAAAGTTGCGAGATCGATTAATTGTTAATATGTCAAATGCTCCCTAAGATCTTTTTATACCTTAGACGTAATTTGGCTCGACTGGTTGCTCGACCCATTTTTTCACCGTTATACACGACTGGTCGAAAGTTGGTGAAAATTTAATCTCAATTTCAGTTTGAGCCATCTCCATAATGGGTATATTTTAGTGAAGGTAAGTGCTCCACATTATGCTATTGTGTTTTATCTTCTCACATAATTTTCTCGCTTCGAACAAATTTATTCGCGCAAATCTGTTTTAACAACAAAATGTTACAAATAATATATCCTTTTCTTTTAGTACCTACTGTTAAGCTTTTTGTTTATTCGCACACTTTTCGTATGTAAAATTTTATTAAAATGGAGAAAATTTCTAGAGACAGGATTTCGATACTGAAATGGCATTGTATATAATGGGTAGATACCACAAATTTCGTCCACCAAATACAGATAGTTTTTACTTCCCCAAATTCAGCGGTCTAATAAATATATTTCGTTGGCCATTCGAGTGGTATTATAACTACCGAAACCTAAACCATCACAATTATAGGTGTTTCTGCTACTGTTGACTAGCCTCAATTCAAATCGAAATTAATATCCGAGGGAGCTTCCTGTAAAAATCTAGCCTCTCTTCAAAAAGGGGAGACACATTTTGAGAGTCTTTATTCATCTTTTATACCGTTTTATCGCCATCATTTTTGTACTGCCCCCAAATAAATGCTGATCGGCTTCATTCTTCAAAATCTAATTGTAGCCCCTATTCCAATTTTCGAAAAACGGGAAAAACGTCTATAACCAGTGTTCTAGTGTCGCAAGTAGGTAAATGAATGCGGATCACGATTTTTCAAAAGTTTTTTTTTCCCTCTCAGTTACCTATAAGATTTTGGAATAGTAGGTACATCAATTGGACAAAAGAAATCATTAATATTTGGTTTCCGAATAGTGTCCACCTTTTCTTTTACCAAGATTAGAGATAGTTAAGTCTTCTACCAAATGTATTTCTACAGTAAAATTTTGGCACCGCTCAATAGTGACCGTTTAAATTTTTTGTCATGTGGTGTTATAATGAAAATGATTTAAATTGGACTTTTTTCCTTCAAAAAAGTGAGTATTTGTAGAATTATGAAAATCATCGAAAAGAAAGTACTCCACACGGAAACTGTAATAACGCTTTTTCCCGTTGGTTCCATAACTCGTTATCATTTGCCAGAAGCACCATATCTTTAAATTTACACAATTTTCAAAATTACCCAACAGCAGGTCAATACATTTTAAAGGTTGTATATGGGTATGATCCTCATTGGTGACTCTCTATAGGTAGTTAACCAAGACTTTCCAAAATTATGAACAGGGGCCAGACAAATCTGAATTTATGTATCCGTCGCAGTTGTAGTATCATCCCTGGAACGAATTGAGTTAGTATAATCGAGAAACTATCATGCTGATGAAACGTATAACGAAGATCACAGAAGCTAAAAAGAACTATCAAACATAGGTTACAGTTATATACCTAAAATAGACAAACTAGAATTATATTATAATTTGTTGCGGAGCTATCCCTATTAATTTCCACAAGAGGTAAAAACGAAGGTAATAAAAGCGTATAAAGAACCACAAACATTACCTATAGTTCTTAATTTTTTCAAATTTTTACTCCTCTTTTCCACGATAAACTAATTTTCACAATTACAGAACAGAAAACTAATCAATTTTTAATCGTAAGTACACATGGATATAATTCAAACTATAATTAGTTGTAATTGAGGCTCTATGATTAGCGATATGCACACTGATTTGCAGGTGGCACAATAACAAATAAGTACGACATAAAAAATATAAAAATTATAGTTGTTAAGTTAAGCTTTTGGACATGTTCAGTACCGTTTTCTATTTTGACTTGTTAATATACGAAGTGTGTGAAAGGGTTACAAACTTTAGTGGCGCTGCAAATAAAGGATTATTGTTTTTCTAACAACGCAACGATCGGTTCGCTCAGTTAAAAAACTATCATCAGACTTCAGGTGTAATATGCACCTGCTAGAGCTGAAGCCTGAAGTTTGTTCACTCCAAATTTCAAAGCTCTCTACACTTCTCTACTATCTCTACAATTTTCACAATCCAACAAATTTTAAAAATGTACTACACACGGATATGGCTGAAAATATGCCTCACTTGTAGAATTATCCACTGTAGGAATGAATTTGTGACTCACCGAGACCAATATCGTCGAGGACCCATGATCCATAACATATTTATACGAAGATAAACGTTTACAAAAAACTGTAAAACGTAAGAGTTGTTAGTTTTCTGCAATATAGAATTACGGAACAGAAAACTAATACTAATCTAAATTACACCTTTTGATCTATCAAGGATTTATAATTAGTAATTAGCGTTTATTTTGGGACGACACAAAAATAGTAAGAATATCTGTAATGTACTGTATAAAATAAGTATAGGTATGTAGTTGTTAGGCTCTAGCAATCATATTCCAAAATTTGTAGATTTTCTCCTGTTTAATAATGACAAGTGAAAAGATTTTTAGAATTTTCAAATACCAAACAAGGTAGGTATACTAAAAATTTAAACAATCTACATGGATATAACTGAAATTACAACTCAGTAATTTTAATCTAATCACAATTATGTCAAAATTATAATTTTACCTCTTAGGGAATTCGTTAGGTGTACTAATTTTGCGGTGACACAAGAGTTTCCCATTTTATAGGTTATTGTAATAATAAAGGTGTAAAAGAGGTTGAAAACAAACTATAATACTTACTGTTATAAATAGAGGATTATTACTTTTTTCATTTAGCAATCAATTTCGGCTAACAAACCATCATCAGGCGTTATATGCATATGGAAAAATTTATTTTAGATAGTCTCATCTTTTCATAACTTCATTGGTGCTTATTACACAAAAGGAGCTTGGTTACTGATTACTTAAAGATAAAAATAATGGTCTTCTATTTACAATACTGGTTGTTTTTAACCTCTTCCCATTTTTCACCTCTTCGAATTTTAGAATTTTCAAAAAGTTTTAAATACTACGACTTGTACGAATGCCGTGATGACTTTTTACTATAGGTAGGTACCACATAACAGTTGTTAGGCTTTTTTCTTCAATAAGCTGTCATTTTTAGAATTTTCGTAATCGCCAAGCCGAAAACCAATACATTTTAAATGCTCCACATAAATAGAGCTGAAACTACAGCACCCCAGGAGTATTGTTGATGGAATTTTCGTAACCTATACGATTCGTGATCAGCCGGTGAGTGGCGACTGGCGATGACACAAGAGCAAAGATAATAATTAAAGCACATAAAAATTACAAAAATTACAGTTTTCATTTTTCAAAAAGGAACTATTTCCAAAATTTTCTTTATTCGTAACCCCGATTCATTTTCCGGGGACCGGGGGGACTATTCAATTTGACTCTTCTCTTCATAACCAAAACATTTGAATACTTCACAAAAATATAACAAGCTATATCTCAGTTGCAGTTGCAGAATGATCTATTGTATTGGTGATTAGGCGAAGTACACATGAGGGCGTTAGACGCCGCGTTTGTCAAACGTACGTTAACTAAGTACTAGGGAGGAAATTTGGTCTTTCACATGCAAGCGTACGCTTTGAGCAACGCAACGTCGCCAAACCGCGGCGCTGGTAGAGTTTTCACTTCGACCGCTGCGTTTGTAGCGCGCTTCGAGTTATTAGAGTAGGAATTGGACCTTAACACATGATCAGTTTAGAGCGCGCGTAACTCTTCTAACTCCCTTGCTGTAAATAAAATAAAAAAATAAACTGAAACGGCGCGTCTAGCGCTCTCATGTGTATAGTACCACTTTTTGCTAACGTACGCTCAACGCGGCGTCTAACGTCCTCAGCCTTAACCCAGGACTCAAGGCTATAGAATTATAGATCATTATGTATTTGGCGGTAACAAACATGTGCAAAGAACTGTAAAACGTACAGTTGCTAGAATTTTGGAATCAGAGCCTCTGAAAGAATTTTTATAATTACGGAATAGGAGACAAAAAAATTTTAATATCCACACGGATATAAGTAAAATTATATTTCAACTGTGATTGAAAAAACAAAGAAGGTTTAAGCACATAAAGTAAGTAAAGTTACAGTTTTAAGCTTTCGTAATTATACATTTATAATTTAACTTTTCTATACAATCTTTAGAATTTTTACAATATAGGTACATGATCCTTATTTATTTATGGGCAACATAATTATAGTTGTTACAAAATTTTTCTGCAGAGAAGGATTATTATTAGAAAGTTATTGAGCAACAGACCAACCAATTTGAAATGCTTCACATGATTTTTTCCCGTCTTGGGTGTCCTCCTACAAAACATATTCCTGCTTAAGGGAGATGATAAAAGAGCATAGGATACTAAGAGATAACAGGTATTAGATTTCTGCGATCGTGCGATGATACCTATTTCAAAATTTTATTTGATAGAGGTGCTATTTTTCGACATTTTCAGAATCACAATTTCAACGCTTCACTGTTGCACATAAATATAACTGAGATGATTATATTAGGTGCAGTTGGCCACTGTACGAATATTTTAATAACTAACTACATATAGCGGCTATAACCAAACTAGGATTACACCAAAATTAAACTATTGTATTTTTTTGAATTTTCATAATTTATTATCGAACCGCATACCAAAAAATTTTAAATGCCCGCAGGGATATACTTAACCGAAATTATACTCAGTACCGGAAGTGAACTTATTCACCCCACCGATGCAGTGATGAGTTGCTATTGTCAAACTAGGAATATAACGAGGTAAAATTGTTCCCTATGAGGACACTTATTTCGTGATTCATTTGCCGGTAACGAAGGTGGTGGAACTGCAAAATTACAGTAGTTGCAATTAGATTTGATTTCAAAATCAGGACCCAATAAATTTTAAATGCTCGCACGGACAAATATGAAAATATATATGTGAACTGCCGTTATAGAATTATCCATTGGTAGGAGCTATAGTAAATTAGAATTAGCGAAACTACAATTCTTCCCTGTCAATTATTTGTAATCCTTCATTGCAATTCGTTTGTCGGTGGCTTGAGAATAACGATACAGTATTATAAAAAATGACAGTATGCCAGATTTAAAAGTCGACTCCAGAATCTATAATCACCAACAAATAAATTTTAAACGAATATAACTGAAATTATGTCGAAAATTTTTCTATGGGATCATATTTCCAAACCTCCAAAAGGGGCATCTCAGTGGAAGATTGACCTTTAGGCGTGGGCTTTAACTAATCATAGCCATATGCTTAAATTATGGAAATCAACTTATTTTATTGTAAAAAAATATATTTTAAGAGAAGTACCATTAATGTAAACAATACAAAGTTCGCATGAAGCCCTTAAGTATCACAAGTTCAAGATAATTACCTTTTTTGTCAATTCAGTAATCCGACGCTGAGTATCATTTAAATTTTGTAGTTCTATTTGCAGGCAATAGTATCTCCTTTATTTGTAATTGTAAGTATTGCATATTCAATTTACAGTAGCTGTAATATTAAAAAAAAATTTTGGATGATTTATGAGTTACAGTAGCAGATATAAGGTGAAGATATGGAAAATTAAAATAATCTTTCAATTTTGCTTTGAATAAATTGAAAAAATAAATTGGCTATTTCAAAAATTTGAAAATTGTGTTTTATTATTTCATTGGGAAAACCGTTCAATTATAGCAATTTGAATAGTATGGTTATGGAGCGTACCTAATCTATTCTAAGGTTATCCATGGCGAGTGTAGTTATAGCTCAAAAAAAAACATATCTATAGGTAAATTTACTATAATTTTCCCACACCTGATTTTACTTAAATCAAAAAAACGATATTACGTAAGACCATGGCCATTTTTAAAAGTCAAAAATGAAACAATCAGAAAAGGTACCTTGAAATAAAAAATGTAAAAATTGCATCACACATGCCATACGTTTGGATGGAATGAAAACCAATTAAAATCTGGTATTCGACCGATTGCCTAAACATTCCATGACATAAATCAATTATGATGCTGTCCAGTGAACTATACATTTACATTGAATAGGGACTTTGATGCACATAATACATGTACTACAGTACATCTTTTACTAAGCGTCCCAAATTTTGTCACCAAATGTTACAGAATTTCAAAGTTATAACTGGAACGAAGTATAAAAATGGAATTAATTTTCTAATTTAATTAGTTGGCATGCCCTTACTATTCGCTTATTACTAAAAAATTCGCACCAATCTTTAATGTGTAAATGCATTCTTTGTGTTTGACCTTATCATTTTATCTAATTTTTAATTAGTACCTTCTCATTAGCTTTATGCATTCATGATTTTCGTGTTTATGGTTTTGAGAAAATAATAGAAAAAAAGAGCGTTTCTTTTTAATGGATGAGTTTATGGGAATTAAAAAAAATTGTTAATTCACAGTCTGCCAAATATAAATATTTTAATTTTGTTAGTAATTAATTTGAAATTCCCTCTTTTCAAAAAGGTTTTTGACTCACGCTTAACTTAGAAATTTAATTAGAGAATATACTAATTATTCTTCCAGTGTTTAGTTGGTAGTCTAGTCATCGGTTTTGCATTTCAAGCAATTACGGTTAAAGACACAATTGAAAATTGCAAAATAGTTTAAACATTAAAAATTTTGAAATTGCTCTTAGATGACGAAAGAGTTTCATGCATATATAGAATGTCTGCTCTTATCAATTTATATATTATCGTGTAGAGGACGCTGATAGTATTTCACAAACTAATAATAAAACTATTGCCGCAATTTTACCTTCGCTTTAGTGCAGCAAAAGAATTCTCCATTATACGCATTCGACACGGTGAGAAAGCTTTCATCTTTCCAGGAGCAAATTTCGAGGATGGAGAATTGAATAGAAGAGCAGGAAAGCTTTTCTCACGTGAACAAATTTCTATTAGTGATTGAGCGTTACATAAAGCAATTCTAAAAATACATTTGTTATAAACACGTATTGGTTATTATCTTTGATTATTTATTTTATTTGTTAAGGGTCAACAGGATCTGTCTGCAAGAGATATTTTTCGAATAGGTCAAGCCTTTCGACTATTTTAATCGATATAAACACTGGTTTCGGTATAACTTGTAATATTTGTAAATCGTTAGTTACTATGCAAAATTATGCAGAGGAGGGTTTTTTCAAATACAAAAAAAAAAGTCTGGGCATTTCTGTACACGCATGTTAGGGTCATAAATATAATGTAGTAGATTTAATCTTTTTGAAATTTAATTCACCTCGAAAACATGTAGTAAATTTATATCTTTTGGTGATTTCGCAAAGCACACGTTAAGAGGGACGTTTTTTTTTTTACAATGGAGGTAATAATAATTATAACACATTTAATGCCATAAGCGGGTAAAGAGAGAAACCGACATTCCTGCATAGACTAGATTTTCTCAAAAGAACAGCACCATGCTGTTATGTAAATTAATTTTGTTAGTTTCTTACAGTTCGTGAACCATAATATAATGTAGATAGCACGCTTTGTGCACATTTGAATTATTTTACTTATTTTGTTGACGCTCTACCACAATAGAAAACCAAAATATTACACCAAAATTTACATAAAAACTTTTTTAGTTCAGCTCAAGTCTAATTGCTCACAGTAATTGTCTTATATATTGCAATTCGCATAAAATTCGCTTAAATACTACTTTTAAAGGTAAGTAATAATGTTATTTATAATTGGATGAGAATTTTCTTTGGATTTTGAAGATTATTCAAAAATTTATTTCACGCCAAATGAGTTAACAACCATTAGTAGCGTGAAAGCTCTCGCAATTTAATAGGTTTTGTTTGGGGCCATACACGTGGAATATTCATAATAGTCACACGTTTTTTTCTATTGGGGGGAATTTTATTAAGTATGCGGTGGGGAGTAGTGTATTGTGGTTATTAACAAAGATTCAGTGATGCACTTACGGACGAAGATCGGCAAGGTGTCCTTTTTTGAAGTTTTCAGTTGTGCAACAGGGGACTTCCGGAGTTCGCAGTAATTATTTATGAAACTTACGATCGGAAGGGAAGTAATCCATTTGCTAAGCTTGCCGTTTCCTTAATTTTTTAATTCAGCGTCGTGTCTCAAATTTATCGCCCTTATCAACATGAATCGTTTAGTACGAATGCACAAATGTTTAGTGGAGGAGCCACAACCATTATGTCAATTGTAGTGCTTTATTTGCATCACATTTTCAATCTGCATCAAGTAAATTTTAATAGGGCTGAATTCCAATACAATTTCTGAACTCTCCAAGACCATTAAATTTACGAAAATATCGCTTATCGTTTTTCTTACTTATAAAGGTTATTCTAAAACCACTATTTGTCGCTGTTTTATTTATAAAAAGTTTATAAAAAATGTACCTAGGTATACAGTCACCAAATAATTTTCATAATTTGTGATAAGACCAGTCTTATCTGGTATATTTAATGTTATTAATGATCTTTTTTCTGTGCGGAGATAACCTTACTATCTGTGCATACCACAGTGGCTATTTTTGAATATTTTATCAAATTTTCTATTTCATCCACAGTATAAGGTAAATCCGGGATAGTTGACCATAGCTTTTTAAATCATTAAACACTTCTGACTTTGTTTTAAAAATATTTAATGTTTAAATGAAAATATATGAACAGTAGATGACAAAGGAAAAAGAAAAAAAAGAAGCGACGAAACGTAAAAAATATACTTCTCTGCCATGTACAAAAATGTTAATTGTCCATACGTTTTGTAACTTTTCTTCAAGTTTACCGCACTTTTGGCAAAAATCACCGTATGTGGTACAACTTTCATGCAGCCACAGTAGACATTAACACACTTAATCCTATCAACCTTCAATTTTGTGTGTCTATAGCCTTCTCTTTCTTCACTTCCATTTTCATCACTTTCTAAATTTAGTTTTACTTCTTCTTCTTCACTACTCGAAGATTCAATTTTTCTCTAATATCATTTTTTCCCCTTTGTTACTTTTATTTTGAATCCTTTGTTCATTTTTCTGAGTTTTTTTTCTTTTTCCTTTCGAATTTTGGAAGTGTTCCGGTGAAGTTAAAAGTTTGGCTCGTTTTCTAATGGTTGTTATTTTTTCTGGTGGCAAATCGGAGAGTATTTTTGAGGGAGTAACAGTATCATCTTTTTCGGAGGGTTTTTTCTTGGGGCGGAGCGTGTTCTACGACTTCGGAGGAGGTTCCTTCAATGCTGAAGCTCTAAAACCAGCCGAATGATTTTGTATTGTAGCAGCTTTACCACAGCTCGAACTGAGTAGCTCACCAAATTGGAATCTCGTAATGCGACGCCCTGGATGATTTCGAAGCCATAAACGACACGATTCATTAAAATGTACCTTCAACGATTTAAAATAACTTCGATCCAATGGCTGAAGATAATGTGTGACTTGCTAGGCACAATATGGTAATATCAG
The DNA here is from genome assembly GCA_036250285.1 of Pyrocoelia pectoralis. Taxonomy (NCBI): domain Eukaryota; kingdom Metazoa; phylum Arthropoda; class Insecta; order Coleoptera; family Lampyridae; genus Pyrocoelia; species Pyrocoelia pectoralis. Next base: position 19,543,969 of record CM070079.1, on the reverse strand, counting down.
GTGACTGCAAATTCTAACATTTCAACAGAGTTAACATGAGAGTTATGGCCATCCAGTATTTTACAGTACTTTTCCTTGGGGTTTTCTAGGAACAACATGTTCATGCATCCACTCTAGAGAAATTAGTGGCGGATTTTTATGCCATAAATTGAACAGATATCGGCTTAAAAACAAACTAAGCCAATCGTAACCAGCTATGCTTTATTTTTAATTGTTGGGAGAAATGAAAAGTAATCGTTCTCAGATCGTCTCTTGTTAATAGAAAACCGCGACTTTGCATGTTTAGAATATGTCGTGAGATAGTCGATTTTCATGTTCGCTTCCAAAGATACATCTCGGTTCCATGTTTCCTGTTTTAATTCGACGTTCCAACGTTTTGCGCAGTACACTAAATTCAACAGAAGCTTGTCGAACAGACATATTACTATCAGCAACATTTTTCATTGCATCAATCAAATTTTCTTCTGACCAGTTACCACGCATTGCCCCATTGTTCCTTACGTATTTGTTTGATATGTGCAACCGAGATCGTATCATCAATAAAATTAACATTAATTAATTTAATGTATATGGCCATCTCTTCCTTAAAAAAACCGACCATCTCTCCCGATTTTCCCGCAGAGATGGCCATAAGCAAATTTTAATTCCACGTTTCGTTTAAAATAGCCAAACTAGGTTATGTTTAAAGCACCAACAAATTCCACCCAAGAAACCCTCAAAAATGCATCTCAAACTAAAAAATTAAAAAATCTTACCTACCTACTTACCTTAAAGTGAAATCCTTAATAATCGATTTATCAATTTATTTCCAATTTTTTAGCGAATAAACAACAAGCGAAAGCACGTGCTCAAGGTACACAATCAACCTGTACTACAAACAATGGCGACGAACTACACACATAGGAATGGCTTTCTACGGCCATCTCTACCCTATGGCCATCTATCCCGGATTTGCCCTAATGAAAATCCCATCAAGCAGTTTCCAACACATTACCCAACTACTTACGACGTAAGAGTTTTGACCATCTCACTAGTTTAAGAATTTTAATTTCAAACTTGTTTCTATGAATTTTGATCACATGTTTAACTAACTGAATTTTGTGGTACTTACGCTTTATGTGGGACTACAATTATTAGTGCTGCCATAAAAAAAAGGAGAACCATACTTGAATATTGTAAATATATAGAAAACTGAGTATGTACATAGTAGAGTAGAGAGAGACTTTTTTCGTTTGCAAAAATTTAAATTGGTAAATTTACAGTTTCCCAGAAATACATTGGCATTACTCTTTTATAGTTAATAGTTTGAATGTCAAATGAAAAAAAAATCTTCCCATGGAGTGAAATTAGATTTAATCTTAATGTAACTTTTTTAGAATGGATTTTTGTTAAAATATTCGCAATAATATAAAATATTTTACATTCTTCAATACATAGTTGCAAAAGCTGTGACCTTATGAGAATAACGTCCGCTGCCCCTTTTGCAGATTTCCAAGTTTATTTAAAACCTCGAATTTCATAAAATGTAATTTATTTATAATTTTAAATTTTAGCGTTTCTTTCATCTGAAATGTTAAGCGGGTTATTTGATTTATGTCATTGACGCCACAAATTCTATGCAAACCAACACCATCCAATCTCAAACGAAGTCGAGTATATAAATAAGGTTTCGCGTTTGACACTCCCCAAATTTATTATGTGAAATATTATGTAGCTCGGCTTTGAAAAATGTCTGTTTAAGATCGTTAATTACCGGGTCCACCGTAAAGTGCCAGGATATCCCCTGTACTCGTCGTATTCGTAGACAAATGACTGCCAGAATAATTTATTTAAGTTATATTTTAAGTAACTATCGAGTTTTGGCATTGCCAGAAAGTGTATAAATATTTTCTCCTCGCTCGCTTCCGAAAAATTTGCATTATAATGTAAAAGTGCACACAAATTATAGATACGTTCTTTTTTTTCGTATCTAGATTATTTTTTAGATTAAGTTAATAGGATTCATGAGCACCGTGTAGCTATTAAATTATTATATCTACCGTTTCTAATGATATTTAATTGTATGGTTTAGATTTTTAATTATTAAGGAAACTGTAAAATTGAGCAGATTATTTTGTTACTAAACAAGAGTTTATTACATTGTGGTAATAGTTGCTAATTTTTCGTTTTCAATATAATCTGTTTCCGGTAGTAAATTTGTGCAATATTCAAGTAACTTTTTTGGTACCGGGGTGTGAATATTAATAAGGTTTTTTTTTTTAATTTTATACTATTATCGCTTAATGTTAAAGATAATCAAAACTGTTGCACTAATTATAGTAATTAAATGAATTAATGTACGTCAATTTGTACAATTATAAAGCTCCTACCTATTTGGATATATTTAAAACATTTTGACGTCTCGTTTAGTGGTTGGTAATTTTATCTTATTCCGAAATCACTTTCTAAAATAATTCTTGTTACAGTAGAAATACCTACTACACTTTGTAATTGTATCCCGAAGGTTGTCCTTTGTGATAAATTATTATGATAAGAGTTATCAATAAACTCAAGGCTATTTTGTTAAACAAATTCATCAAATATATATTGAAAACTGAATCAATATTTTGGGTTTTAACGCAATGCACTGCTAAAAGGAAATAAAGTGCAGCGCAAAATTTTGCTCTTGAAAAGATATGAGCGCCACCTGATCATCTATGCTAGAACCAATCTTTCCATTTCCAATGAAAATTGACTGTTGTAACCGTTCTAAGTCACCGCCGCATTTTTTTAAATGAATGTGAACATAGGTAACCTTTTTAAATTTGACTCATTTTGGACTTGCTACGATTCGTGATCTCACCTCCTTCTCAGATATTTTTTCGACCAGGCCTATTTTTACTTTCTTAATTCGCATACAACTGCTCTTCGACGGCCTTCTTTAGACGCATCTACCAAGGAACCGCGTTTACGACTAAATTCATGTCGTATACAGTTGAGACAATCCACGTGGAAAGTCATCGCACGAGTTCATTTTTTGAAATATTCAACTAATTTGGAACACAGCAAGTACGTTCTGTGTGACACGTGACACTGAGAACGTATACTGCATGAAAAAATCAGTACCTACCTACATGTGACTTGGTTACATAAGAGTATAAATAAACACCATGTCTAGTAATGATAACTAGTTCGTACATAAAGAAGACTTAAAACAGCGTTTATTTATAATGCATTTGGGTCCATATACACACATATACCATGGTATACTGTCAGAAACATCAACCTTTGCGAAAGAAACGTGATTCTTGTCATGTTTTCAATACATAGAAGATAACTATAGAATTAAAATAATATTTAAGAAATTGGTATTTAGATTATAAATAATATTTAAAACCAATTTAGGTCAAGGTGATGATAATATAACGTATAGACAGATTGGCAATATCAGCCGTGATACGGCTTACCGAGGTTTCGGTAATAGCAAAAATGTTTCTTTCTATTCCTTTTCCTGTTTTCAATTAGCTTTTATATTGAAATTGAATTGGTGTGTGATAGAACACGATATGCCATGAAGACTACTAGCTTGATGAAGATTAACGTATGCTTCTTACGCTGAAGGCTCTTCCAAACGGCTTTCTGCACTTTCAATTGCTGAAGATTACTTTCAGTCCCTTTGGGAACAAATGCTTTGGTTTTTTCCTACCACTTGTGGTCTATTCTCAAGATAGCTCCTCATAAGATTATTAGGCACTCCTCTTACACCATATGAATTCAGCTTCTTGAGCAGAATGGAGTGGTCAAGTAATTCGAATGCCTTTGATAGATCAAAATAAAGACTGGCACTTAGCTTATTGTCGTCGATTGCTCTTATTAGGTCAGCAAGAGATGTGAATATGGCTGAAGTAGTGGATAAGGAACCGTTTCAATGCTATAAATAAATATTGTTCGAAATGTATCACAATCACTAATGCCATTTAAAGAAACACCAGCTCAATTTATCTGTTAAGGGATTTGACTTGGATTGCTATTTTCATGGGGTTTGGTCAAGTTGCTAAAATATTCGACGATCGAGCGGTGCTTCCTCCTCTATTTCGCAACACCACATACTGGGTGTTCCAAAAGTCGTTTAACGGAGCAGTTAACTGTTTTAATTCAATGTAAAGTACTGGTACATATCTATTTTTTATTTTACCAACTGTAGTACGTTGGTAATACCTTTTCAAATGTTACGAGCTTATTACATAATTATTATTTGTTGAGCAATAGCCATGAACCTTAAACTTACAACCGAACAATGCGTTTTGTCTCACATTATTGGCCAAAGACAAAAACAGGAGGATGTTGTTGAGCTATTTTTAGACAGATTTCTTCGATCCAGACAACCTATTTTTAATACGATTTCCTATTGTTAACATGGCGGCCAAGAGTTAACTTTATAAATTTATTATAGTCTTTATTTCATGTTATGTATGAAATTGACAAATTGTTTGATTGTATTATTACAATTTTCAATTTGGTAATTACCATTACCAAAACATGTAGCAATCTTTATTTATTTTTTGTTTTATCAACCCCACAGTCCATGTATGCTATGAAATATTGTATTTGATTAGAGTAAATTTTGTAGTATATTCAACCAGTTTTAAAAATAAATGCATACTATTACATATTTTTGAAAAGCGGAAAATAACACAAATTGAATAGTTTATAGGGTGTTTAATTAAAAAACAAACCTTTATTTTAAATTTTAACAGTAGGTATATGTGTTACCGGCCGAATTATTATTCAAGTAAATTATAGAACCCGTTTTAGAATACTTAAAATTAAAAAGCAATAAATTAAATAAGCAATATTTATTCAGACATAGTCCACCAAGCCATCCTGGGCTAAACTAGTATGTCCTGGCACGCTTAGGATGAACCGGCTTGGCCTAGGAGAACTAGTTTGGGCTAAAATTGGGTCGGCCGGTTATATTAAAGTTACATACGATAAAACCTATATGATTTTTAAATTCTACATAGAAAAACTACACTGAAATCAGAAGTATCAAAAATTGTTCGCACTGTAGAATGAAGGCGGAAGACGATAAAGAGGACGAGGCAGAAGAGATGAAGAGATGAAGGAGAGAGGCATGGAAGATACCGACTTAACGGATAGAGGTAGCGGAAATCGCAAGACGTAGAACGTTAGATAGCGAAAATTTGTATATCGCTTCATACGTAATAATTCAGTACCTAATTATTGGTTTTAAATAGCCAATATTGATAACAAAAGTGTTTGAGGCGTCAATTTAATTTCCAAATTTTAAGATTTACCGATTTCAAATTTTGTGTGAATTCAAAGGCACAAAAGGCTATATTTCTAGCTACAACACCTACTTATATTTAGAAATAAATTTTCAATCGCTTTATTTATTATCCTCGTTCAATATTCTTATGACATAATAATTATATATTATTATTTTCTACATACATACTTAGATTCTCAGTCTTATCGAATTAGAAAAAAGCAAGGAAAATAGAAAAAATAATGTATCGGAGAGAGTCGAAACTACATACATAATTTAAAAAAAGGGACAAGAGCACAGTAAGCAAAGTAACGGCCACCAGACCCCCACGTTTTCGTCAATTAGACATAATTATATAAGATCAGAAAAAAGTGTTCCCCATTTTAGTCACAGTCACGTTTCACGTAATAAAACTGTTTAAAGTGAATTTGAGAATTGATTTGACCATTATTGCACAAATTCATGTTTAGTCGAAATAAACATAACTTCAATTATGTAAAATTGTTTCAAACTGTTTGAAAGAATAACAAAAATAATATATGTACCTACAAAATGAAATTTCCATTGAAACGGTTTCGTCCGTTTAATACTTTTCCAATATCTTTGTCAAATTAAATTACAGGTGAAACAAAAATAAAATATAATAGCGGTTTGTGTGATTTTTATGGCTGGGTCGTAAATTTATGTTAGTAATACAGCTGTTTTAGTCACTATAATATTAGATTTGAACTTTTTGAAACACTTGAAGAACTTTTTTGTTAGTTAAATAATCGTAAAAGATAGGTGCCTCATAGACGGTCTCGACTCATTTTTACTTTCACACGAAATGAAAAAAAAATAGCATCGGACACTTCCTCCCAAAAATTGGATTAAGAATGACTCGGTATAAATTCAATGATCTCAAAGCATGTGTGTACAACTAATAATTTTATCGTTCCTACTCTAAAAAATTACTATTCATTTCATATACACCCTGCGGACAGACATAACTAAAAAATGCGGAGTCATCATGAGTAGAATTGTCATTGCCGAGAGACAGGTCGGGTTACAAGTTACAAGTGAAAATGGTAGCGAAGGGTATTTCAGTGCCAACGTCATCGTTTTAATTTTTACAGTAGTAAGCTGTCGTAAAATAACAATTAAATGCCGCAATAGAGCGTAAAATAAAATGAATAGTCGATAAACATTGTTTCAATATTGATAATAGGAATAAATAACACTTAAATGAAGTGATTAAATTTAATGGCGAAATTTAAGTGTTGCACTTACAAATTGCACAAGTGCAACTAGGATCTGGAAATCCGCAACTGTCTGCCAGGAAACAGCATTAAGGATTGTTATTTTATTCAAAGCTGGTCTTCTAGTACAGTTGTTGTAGATTATATCTTAACGATAAAACGCACGTTTTACCTTCGGTAATTATATTTTTAGATCTATTATAACTACCAGTATGAAAATCTGTATGTAATTTAACGAGTATGGGATGTGCGAGCTTTATAAGCTTAATGTATCCGTTTTAAATTTGATAGATATACAATCGTCTACGTATGATTATTTAAAATACCCCGACTTATGTAAGTTGTTGGATCGATGCAGCTGCCATTTAAAAATTGGTTTAATTTCCTTTACAGTAATCACCTGCCCAGCAGTAACTTTAAAAAATTAGAACTAATTTTCATGTAAAAGCGGATACTTCTCGTATCCGCACAATGCGCTTCATTAATATTAACCGGATAACGGGGTAAGTTCCAACGAGAACTTATACATGAAAGAAATTATCATTATTATTAAATTTAATAACTTTCACCTATAACATCGTCATTAATAATATGAAATACTGCCGTTCTAACTTTTTGGTCACGTGTATTCTACACACCGTGAACTTTGGATTTGTTAGCAGTTGTTGTGTTACTTAAAATACTTTGAAATATGGAATTTAAGAAGAAAAGTGAAGACCACATTACCGTCTACACAGTTTCTAAAATCTAATTTAAAGTAATGGATTTTTTGCTATTTTTTTATTTTTTTAAGGTATTGGAATTGATGTACGATTTTTAAAGTAGGAAACTATTATTTTATTGTTCCAGAACAAAAGCGGGAGACATTTTCAAACATTGTACCATTATTTTTCTTTTGTTTGATATTCCTCAGTTTAAGGGAACACAATTGTCACGATAAGCAGATAATTCCATTTTCGATTCATAAATCCAAACAGTCAGTGGCGGATTTCCAGTCTTGGCCGCCCTAGGCCATGTAGTACCAGCCGCCCCTTTCTCAGCTTCCATCATTTTATTTAAAATTACTCCCTAAGTCCCAACACTCCCAACCCAATATAATTTTTAAGAATACAAATTTTATTTATACAAAATGAACACGTATAGTACTTAATATTTACCTAATAAAAGAAAACAAAACATATTTCAACGAAAACGGAAAACTACAAATATACAAACAACATTCTGCTGTTGACATACCACTCTTCAATTACTTATCAATCAACTCAAAATAAAACTAAAAACGCACGTAACATTCAGACTAGGAACGCATGAAATACACAATCAGTGAGAATCAACAATTAGTACAAGGTGGCAGCGCGCGTAGGTATTTATTAAAGGGTCTCTAGCACAGACCATTAAATTAGTGGTCTGTGGTGTCTAGTATAAATTCATAAAAGTGATAGCGATTCGAATTTCGAATACTAGTCCGGGCGGTAATGTCGGATAATAGAGTCCCGTGGGCTTTTCGTGAAGAAAGCAAACCAGTTTGATATTTATGTTCTTCAGGCCGTACTGAATCTAAAAAACCATGATTTCAGTCTGAAATCTTGCTATGACGTCAGTAATGGCGTCACAAAGATGGCGTCGCTTCAAAAAACTTGAAATCGCTGTATTTCAAAAACTACTTAACGTAATAACATGCGGTAGGGGTCAAATTAAAGCTAAAACAATTTGCAATAAAATGTCTGAAAACACATTAAGCGATATGTGTATCAAATTTTGAGATATACGCCAAGAAAGTGAAAATATCGTTTTGCATTATCCGTTTTTTTCCATTTTACTCAAAAATAAACGCGATATATAGCTCGGTTACCTGAAATGATTTGTAGAGCTTAAAATTATCTATCCAACGATATATAAAGGACATTACAAGTATTTGTAGTTATGTCACAATAACCCATTGTACAGGTTGCTGAGAATATTGTAGGCCTACTGTGTGCTCATGAACTATATAACATTTTTATATCGATTAACTATTGCATTTTAAACATGTATTTTCCTAAATTGAAAGTAATCTAGAATTTATTTTATTAAAAAATGTATACAATTTTTACACTCGGTTTGATATACTTACATAATACTAAATTTTTTATATGGGTATAAAATACATGAGACAATATGGTCAAAAACACAAACACCCCTATTTGGAGAACTAACGTCCAACCTTATGGATCACCACAACTATAAAATACATAATTTTCCTACCTTATATACGATGATCTGGTAAATTCACTCATTTTCATTTGACCACATTCCCGCACATAATATTGTGTTTGAGGTGACGATGCTCTATGTTGTTTGTTTATATATACACGCCCACTCTGTGAAAGTTACGGTTTCGATTTAACCACCCGTGCGGGTGTAGCAGTGGCGCTTTAAATCACATGTTATTAGTTGGCGATGTTCAGAAGAGTTAGTTCATATAGCAGTTAAGTATTATTTAACAACCCAAAACCAAACAGCCCAGTATATCCAAGTTTCAGTCTACGTAATTGCAATGAGCTTAATTATACGAGCTCGTTGAAGGATACCGTTTGGCTAATCGGTCGTTCACTCACAAGGCATCAAACTGCCGGTAGTGAAGGTGAAGAAATAACGGAAGTTCATGATGCAAAGTCGGATCCGAGTAACAATAATCACATCCCTACATGGTCAGCAATACATTCCGTTATCACACCTAAATTGGGCACTACACGCGTCTGCATGTTTCCACTTATTGCTGCTCCAGCTACTGAATGGTCAACTCTTTTAACTGTTCTTATGCAAGCTCAAAAAATAAGTGCAAAAGTTGTTGGACCAAGCAGAAAGACTATAGTGACTTTGGATATGGGATTATACAAGCCTGCTAAACAACTTCAAATGTCTCGAAATGACTTGGACCATATAATCTTGAGACCCGGGGAACTTCATGTAGTCATAGCTCAGTTGCGAACTCTCGGAGCTTATATAGACAACAGCGGAATTGATCAAAATTGGATTGAGGCTGATTTGTACGGTGCAGCAACTGTAAATCAGATTCGGGAAGGAAATCACGTTAAAAGAGGAGTGGAGGCACACACGATAATGTTGGAGGCATTATTTCAACTATACGAAGAACAGTTCTTTAAGGAATGTATCGAGATACGGAATGCTGTTGCTTTGATAGTGGAAAATCTAAATATTGCAAGCAAGGAACTGGTTGAAGAGAAAATGCGTAAGACATTCGAAGATGTCAAAGAGGTTGTGAATGGATATGGTCTGGCAGTTGAAATGGAGAAATTTGACAAGCAGCAGGGTAATAAATCACCTGTGTTTAAAGTGACTCGTCAATATATGCACATGGTGGCCGAAATGTTGCTCTTTATTCGCGCTGTTCGTACTGGTGACTGGTTACTGCATCTTAAAGCCCTTGAAACGTTTACCAAATACTTTTTTGCATTCGACAGACTGGTTTATATGCACGCTTTAGAAAAATCAGAGCCAGAAATATTTGCTGAACTCTTACAAGGAAACTGGATCGTCAATAAGAATGAAAATGTGGCATTTTGTGGCATTGGAGCGGATCATGCTTTAGAGCAAATCAATCGTGCCATGAAGGTGACCGGTGGTCTTATTGGCATTACCCCTAACGAATCTGCACGAACCAAATTTTTTCTGATATCAGCCGAGTTGTCCCATCTTGCCAAAGAAGCGAATGCTTTGGCTGGTGAAACCAGCGGGGGCTCATGCCATCATCATCATCAACTTACGGAACCCGTACGTAAACGTATAGATAAAAGTGTTTCTGTTCTAACAAAAACCATTCGAAATTTTACTAATCCTTTCCTTGTTTCGGACGATGAACTTGTGAATATAGTCACGAATCAAATTATGTCCAAGAAAATTTCCAAAGATATTTGTGAAGTTCGTGAAACTGGCGAAAGGACATTTCGATGAGTGTTGTAGAACATGATGAAAATGAAGTGGATGATACAAAATTTTAGGAAAGATAAATATTTGGGTTATATTTTCAAAAAATTCAATTTTTAGTATATACATAATATATATAATAATATAATATATATACATTTTGTATATAGTTTCTGAGCGCCCTGTACAGTGTACAATGTGATTGGGATCCTGTAAATTGATTTTTGTGATATAACTATTTTAATAATAGAAATACTTGTAATGTCCTTTATATATCGTTGGATAGATAATTTTAAGTTCTATAAATCATTTCAGGTAACCGAGCTACATATCGCGTTTATTTTTGAGTAAAATGGAAAAAAACGGATAATGCAAAACGATATTTTCACTTTCTTGGCGTATATCTCAAAATTTGATACACATATCGCTTAATGTGTTTTCAGACATTTTATTGCAAATTGTTTTAGCTTTAATTTGACCCGTACCGCATGTTATTACGTTAAGTAGTTTTTGAAATACAGCGATTTCAAGTTTTTTGAAACGACGCCATCTTTGTGACGTCATTACTGACGTCATAGCAAGATTTCAGACTGAAATCATGGTTTTTTAGATTCAGTACGGCCTGAAGAACGTAAATATCAAACTGGTTTGCTTTCTTCACGAAAAGCCTACGGAATTACACAACCAACTGGACTATACCTTCTAAACTAAGAAAGTGACAATGCCGAATCGCCGGAAGCGGAACGTTTATCAAATTAAAACGCTAGTATAGTATTACATACTAGCAAGCAGTACACGTATCAGTAATCTGATTCCGACAGAAGATTGTTTTTTGTTTACAGTGCAGGACTGCACGCCGAACTAGTGAGCGTTTTTTGCACACAATGTTTTATCTTATTCGGGTCGTTTCCTGTTATCATTCATTCTCATTCATCGGTGTATTTTTTGCCCCCTATTGGCCGCCCCTAATATCTGGCCGCCCTAGGCCCGGGCCTAGTGGGCCTTATGGGAAATCCGCCACTGCAAACAGTTTAGAAAGTTCTGTAATTTGAAGGCTCTCGCATCTCCTTACCCAATTTCTAAAATATATAAAGACAAAATTTGGGGTTATCTCGACATTTGATCGGACAAATCTATTGATTTATCGAAGTTTTGGAATTATACACCATGGCAGGTCGACAAAATTAAAAATGTCTCGTGTTTCGCGCCATTATAGGGTTTTTCGGCCACCTCTCAAAGTACAGTGGTTTTTTCCATTTGTTCCAACTGTTTTTTAGCTAAATTTGAATCAATCTGGACGAAAAAATCGGATTGTTTTTCTTGCTGAATGTAACCCTTACCGAAACTTAATTTAAATGTTTCAATACTTTTAATGACGTATTTGTGTGCCTTATGGTAGTATTGCCTGGAATTGTGTCGTCCATGCAAAATATCCCTTTGTTTATTACTGACACATCACCCCCTTTGTGAGATGGAACCTTACACAACGTTCAAAATATCTTCCCGGTATAATTATACTTTTCTCAATAATTTCGTTAGTGATTGCATATTATATAACTGATCTCCTCGAGGACCCTTTGTCTTCAGGCAAGGTCCGGTTTTAGAATCAATTTTGTAGACAAATATATCTTGCAATTGAGTTTATTATTTTATAGGCGAGAACATCGTTAAATGTCGTTTCCGCTCGCGAGAAGCGCCACGTGGGACTTCTATAGATACTAATGTTCGCTGTTGAGTCACGGTACACACCGCCGTCCATTCCCATGTACTTAGCATTTAAAATTGGTTTAATATTGGCATTTCATTGTAAATATATTGGTAGAATATGAATGTTCAATATTGTCTCAACAATGAAATGTGAACAATTTGACATATTGACTAAATATTGCTAACCGATATTATTTCAATATTGCGGAAAATATTTACACAATATTGGCCCATTATTGTTTTGTAGTGTGTTCCAAAATAGTAATAAAGGTGGTCACCTGGGCCACCCCCAGAGTACCAACTGTTCCGGGGGACTCTCTCTCAGTGCGCAGCCCCCCTAACGCCACATGTGCTCGAGTAGCTCCTTCCCCAGGGACCCCATTCACTTCAGAAATAAAAATTAAAGATAATCTGGCAACGCAACTTTGATTGGCGTAAACTATATTTTGGCGGAAATTGACATTCGGCGGATTTTGAGAAAGTATCATAACTTCACAACGTTATTATTTGTGAATATTTTTTATGTTGCCTCAATATATCGTTTTAAATATCTAGTAATATTGAAAACACAGTATTGTTATGTTAATGATAAACAAATATTGTATAGTAATACTTATGTATAAATATGTTATATTGCTTAAATATTGATTTTCAATATTTAGTAATATTCTACATGCAATAATGGTACATTATTGTTTATACAATATTTGAATTTACATTACATAGCAAATATTGTTCTTATAATCACTAAAATATGTTGTATTTCCAATATTTGTGTAATATTGCTTGCAGTTCGACAATATTGTCCCAATCTCTCTATATTGGGCCAATATTCCACCATGCTAACGCCAATAAACGGTGCTACATGGGTTGGTTTTCATATATTCGATGATTCCTAATCGGTATCGGTAAAAATATGGCTGAATAGTTGGTTTCTTAATTGCAAGATTTCTAGTTTGAGATCTTCACATAATATTGTATACACAGGTTCGAGATGAAGAAAATATAATCTTCAACCTAAACCATTATCATTATTGAGACAATGATAAATCTGTATTTTGTTATATAAAACAGTGTCACACATTAAGTTTTTCTGTATGCCTGCCTGTTGATATTTAAAATAAAATTGGGCACCCATATCATACAGGGTAGATCATTTTAATCGATGCACGCGAATATCTCGAAAAGGAGAAATTTTTTCAAAAAAAATGGTTCAGGCGAAAACCTTATGGCTTTAAGGGGGAAAGATGAGGATCAATTTAATTGTAGATGGCACCACTTTAGACATATCATCATGGCGGCCATTTTTTAACATGGGAATGGATTGTTTTTTCCAAACGAAAGTTGTAGCTGGCAATAAGACGAATACAACAGTTTTTTGCTTTTTTTCATCGGATCATTTTTCACTGAGTTACCGTGTTCCAAAGTGTATAAATTAAGTAAAAATTCCACCCCCATAGTGTTCCTATTTTGTAACTCCACACCACACTGCACTTCTCCCTTTCTCTGTGTTGTTCCTATCTGCTATCTGGACCGATTCTGTTTGGTGGTCAACCAGCTCCAGACTGATTGACGGGCATTTTCCCGTGCTTAGCATTAACCAGGATGAACGACGTGGACGTAGTGGGGCTTTCATCCCTTTGGGGTGCTTGATTAGCGTGAGTCCCCTTGCCTCTCACCATTCGGGGTGCTTGATTAGCGCGAGAGGTGCAGATTTACAAAATACCTACACTATGGGGGTGGAGACTTTACTTAATTTATACATTTTGGAACACCGTAACTCACCGAAAAATAACCCGATGAAAAAAAACAAAAAACTGTTGTATTCATCTTATTGCCAACCACAACTTCATTTTGAAAAAAATCCATTCCCATTTAAAAAAATGGCCGCCATGATGTCTAAAGTGGCACCATCTACAATTAAATTGACAATGTTATCATCTTTCTCCCTTAAAGCCATAAGTTGGTATTAGAAAATGTCGATAATGTACCTAGGTACCGTATGACCGCTTAATGCGTGGTAATTTTCGATTTGGTTCGAAAGAATGTCATGAAAGGTGGCTAATGTAATAAGCAAATAGTTTAATGGTAATGCGTAATTCAGAGGTGCAAATAGTTTTGTTATGGTTCACAGATTGGGATCAATGATACAAATTTGCCTTTTTAATGTTATTAAAACTACATTTACATATTTTTAAGTTTATTTAATTGCTAATTAAAAATTCACATCTGTGACTATTATACTGTAACTGTTAGGAACACCGTTGTAAATATTCAATTTAGGCTATAATTCAACTAACATTTACTTTATGGAAAAATATTTTTTATTTTGATATGGTAATTTGACGCATTTAATCATGTAAAAATTATTTTACATTCAACTTATTTGAATTGTTAAAATCAAACGCTATGTCAAAAGATGTTAAATATCATTCATAATCTTATATACCTAATTGTATTGATGTATGTGCTGATATGATGTTTGAGATAAAGCTCTTCACCCTATAAAAAGCGGTGGATCTCAAACCGAAGTATAGTATTATAAATGTTAGGTAACAGTATCCTTGTATTAGGTATACATATAGATTTGGACTTGTGTTTGCGTTAAACTTTGAAGGTCCAGAGATATTGTTCCAAAATGGCGATCAAACTAATTTGGTGTTTATTTTCCATTAGACTGGTTGCCCGATTGAAACTAGACTTTATGGAATATGTAATTTTTGATGCTCGCATCATTAAGTTAAATAATTAAAAAAATTACCATAAATGTAGAAACTAACCAACATAATAAAGTATAATAATAATAAAAATGTTTCCTACAGGTACTTTATTTAATTTAAAAAGCATTTAAAAGTAAAGCCGTGAGAATCAATAAAATATTACAAAACATTTCAATAAGCAATATTTTTAGTAAACACATTGTCACAGGCAAATATAGCTGTCCATGTCCACAAACTGGTTGGTTGGTGTTTAACCTTATTAAAAGTTTACCCCTGTGATTTGTTGATAGTGACGGAGAATGCAGCTTTAACAGGAAATTTCCGACGCCTTAGTCTGAAGGCGTAGCCTGTTTTCGAAGGACAAAGATCTATCTGTCGGAAAAGGCAAACTCTCCATCCCCGGATCTTAGCTTGCATAATGCATAAGTTGCGGCCAAGGTAAACTACAATTAGACGTGTGTCATTGCATAAACGTTGACTTGTGTTGAGGTTGCACAAAGGCATTACAATGGTTCCCCCCTTAAGCCGCAAGCCGAGTGTAAAAATTCATTCAGATAGTGCTCGAAATTATCATCCCCATCTGTATCAACGGAGTCATCACTGAGATACGTAATATAACCTCCTGTCATGCGGCCCATTACATCAAAGTTAAGCTGGTCAACATCTTCTCCATTTTTGAACATAGGAAGGTATGCGAGGCGGCTCTCTTGTTGCATTCTGGGTCATTCACATGAATCGTCAAATTTGCTTTAACAATATCAGTGACGATAGAATCGCTGGACAACATATCGGGCCGAATTTCAATTACGTCATCTCCACAAGACTGTCGTCGTTGAAAAGGACTCCATTACCAAGTTTTAATAACCATTCATTGTAGAGAGGATCAATCGAGCACGTTGTCGACTAATTCTAGTTTTGTAAAATGATGCCAAAGGTTGGTATTCTAAACATATGTCGACAATTTCTGTTCTTGTGTCGTGTGGAACAACAGTAAGGCATTGTCTAAAGTTGCCTCCCGCCACAACAACTTTTCCACCAAATGGAATTTCGTTCATGAATACTTTCCGTAATGACGTCCCTCAGTAGTCTAACACATTTGTGAGGCATAGTGCACCCATCAATAATAATTAAAAGATTTGCAGTTTTACTTGAGGCAAATGTGGTTAGAGGTGTAAGATCCGGTCATCTTGGTAGGTACTTACTCTGCCCCTTATCCATCGCCCAGGAAAGTTTGTACCGCGAAACTTCAAATGTTAATATTTTGAAAACAATCAAATTTAGGAGTAAAGTGTATTATTTTATTAATTATGAGCAGAATTCGAAAATGGAATAATATACGGAGTGGTCTATCTAAAAAAATAATAGAAGATGGCGCTCAGCTGCCATTTTGAAACTTTCAGGTGTCATTGTTCCACAAAAAGTAGGTTTTCACCTCCTATTTAAGCCCTCCAAATTTCGTTGCGATATACCAGGTGGTTCAAAAATTAGTGACTTGTGATCGGTTATTGTTTGATACTATTGATGTCATCGATTAGGTCGATATGAAATGAAAATCCAGATTTTTCCATAATTTTTATTCGCTATTCGGGCATCGTTTCTTGAAATCAAATTTGTGTGATAAGAATTTCGCGATTACAAAACTTTGGGAAATTGTACTTCACTTTGCGCTTAATAGTGGAATTTCTAATAAAACTATAAAATGGAGTGTTTAACCTGACGTTATCTTTGGAAGTTGTTATGAGAAATTCTATAAAATACCCGCAATCTCGGGAAATAATTTCAGGCGATATGAAAATATCTAACGTGTTTTGATATAACACGGATGCTTGAATTTATCAATGCGACCGAAACAGTTTCCTGAACGTTGCCGATAAGAGAAACCACAAGTGGGAGTGGAATTCAACTCTTTTTAAATATTATGGTTGTTATTTGTTTTCGCGCCAATTTCCTCCGTTTTAGATGGACAAATAGTAAGTGAAAGAGTTAATATCGACCTAAAAACGTTTTGGTTAAACTGACAGGAACAATTAAGTGCTTATCATAAACCATGCGTGAATAGGGTACTATCGTAACCACAAACCTTAATCGTTTCTACCGCGTTTATTGAAAAACACCAAGTTAACCGAATTATGCGTTATCTTATACCCGGTCTAAATTTAGACGAATATTTTTCCTCTTTTTCTGATTTTTATATGAATTAGTTTTATTTAAACGTAAACACTAAACATGTTATGGTTTTTTATAGCCTCTCGAAAATTGTAAATGGTATAATCAAAATTGGAAAGGAAAGGTTCCTTTCAATGTGCAGAAGAACAAAATTTAAACGTCTTTATAGCTTCTACAGCATATACAAAGTTTCCATTATGTATATATCACCCCCCCCCCCCCCCCAAAAGATGCACAGGCATAATATCGATGCGATTATGCCGTTTCACTTACTGGGTCATAGATGAATTTCAACACCTGTAGCCACCTCTTCGTACGCAGTTTCCGATTCCTTCTACCATATCATGTAATGTATCTTCAGCTTACCTTGTAAAGTACACCCTCTTTTCCTCCCCACTAGTTGTAATGCAATCTCCCACTGTCCTTGGCCAGTGGTTTTGTTCATTCGTTTTACATGGCTGAACAAGATAAGATGCTTCTTGTCAACCTCTATTATTCGTCTTTCCATTTTCATATCTTTCCTAATATTTATTATTTGCTCCTCTTAGGTATATGTTCTCGTCTTGATTTAATACAGCTTTTCCTTACCGAATCCATTTCTGTTCAGCTCCATGTCCACAGATTTTTGTGATCTTTATTATACTTTCCACATTTCTTTGTTTGTCATTAACCTTTATTCGATAAAATTAAGTTAAGAATGAGAAGAACTCACCTGAAGGGAAGAAGGTCTCTTGTTCCCTTCAGGTGAGTTGTATAATTTTCATTTCAAGATGTACGCTATACTAATTAAGTTATTTTTAGCTTAGATCTTATATAAGAAATCATAATTTAAATACTGACATTTTAACGATGCTTGAGAATGGGATCTGTGATCCCGAAACATGTCGCTTGGCTCGTCGTCATAAATAATTGATTGTCATTAATTACAAGCTAAAGGGAAGGTTGTGAGTTTTTTATATTTTACTTCTCATTCTACATAATCCTTTGTGAGCAAAGCACCTCATCACTATTAAATTACGAGACGTAGTGCGTTCTGCATACTTATGTTTGAACGGCGACTGAGCTCAGGAGCTTTAACAGATTTACTAAAAAAACACACTGATCATATTTTGAATCGAAAAAAGTCATTGATGATGATGATAGATAGATTGTTGTTATTTAGTGATTCATGGTATTACTCTTCTTTTGAACAGCCTGTATAACCGTAAAAGGTATGGGTTAACTTCTTTTTATACTGTTGTTGTGTTCTCATTGTGGCCCAACGTGACACCACAGTAAACCCTATAAATTCCGTTAAATTTTTTTATCACCTACGATACTGATATTCTGAAATGAAACGGTATTAAAAACAGTTTAAAGTTAACGTCTCTAGTGAAATGTGTCTTCTAAATGTTGTTCATTACTATCTTGAGGTCATCTACGACTTGTAAACTCTTGAAATAAGATAACCCCATAGAATGAAATGATTGAGGGTAAGTTCTTTCAGCAATGTGACTGGCATCCCAATAATGTGCTCTGTATCTTGTTGATACTACGCATCAAGGTGTAATAGTTCTAAGTTCTGAAAAATATAACCTTGAAACGTTACAGTTTCCTAAGTTACTGAGTGCACGTTTCGTGGATTTTTTACACAACCTTTCAAATAAAAATGAACTTCGTCATTATATGGAAAATCTTCACACATTATTGCCATCGTCTTAAAAGGTCTGTTAGCTGAAATTATTGAACAAGGGAAAGTTCAGGTTTCTTTCTTCCTTAATTTTTCTTATACTCTTCTTAGTAAACGTCCTTGTAGAACATCAAGATTAACATCCCATTGCGTGGAATATTAAATTTTAAACGAAAAGCTCTTTGTACTACAATAGCAGAACTGGGAAATCATTTTTCCAAGAGATGCTGGAGACCTTCTGGTGGATTTGCTGAGTGGTATAGTTAAAGATACGACAATCTTACTTCTATCAATGCCGACGTTTCGACTAGACCTTCTTCTGAGCCTCGATAAAGACTAGCCTAGGTCTAGTCGAATCGTCGACATTGATGGAGATACGATTGTCGTATCTTTAACTATACCACTCAGCAATGTTGCTTTTTTGGGTAGCTCTACAGCCGAATAAAATTTATGAAGTTTTATTAGGTTGCCTTGTATAATATGGTCACAATGGTTTGAGAACAACTAGTTCATTTATCTTGATTAATCACAATTAATGCGTCTTCTAAAAAACTACTGTCGCTTTGAGGGAACCATTGTTCAAACACCTAAAAAGATAAATAGATTCCCAAACACATCCCATGTGTGAGTTCAACCGAAGAGTAAAGGCACCCGCGGCTGACAAGAGAATAATTTGTGGTGTTTACGGGGGTGAATGATATCCGCGGAGAAAATATCGTACGAAAATGGTTATCTAGTTTAGACGACCATACCGACTTTTATGAAGACCGTTTAAACGCTTTACTGTATGTCAAACAAATTCGGGTTAGCCAACACCATCAATTGTACCAACCAATTAACTTCTAGGTAAAGTATTGGAAAAGTGTAACATTTTGGTGTATGGCATCGATTTTTTTGTCGTATATTGTCACTGGTATATAAATATCAGTAAATAAAAGGAATGGTTGAACCCTAAGAAAAAATCAACTTCCCGTGCGAAATCTAATATCTATCCACACAAGGTAATGCTGTGCATCTGTCTGGTGAGACAACTATTTCCAAGGAATGTAGCCAATACTGCTGAGAGATGTATCGACAAACCTTGGTCGTCTTCGCACACCTCAATTCAAAAGAAATTCATCCAGCGGGATTTCACTTCATGATCATTATCGTACCATAGTGGTCACATTACAAAAGCGACCATACAAGAGCTCTGTTGGGAGGGCTATGGTGGGTATGGATGGTCTTCGTTCCAAAGTTAACCATACCCACCATTAAGCCTATCTGATATACAATCAAATGGATAAAGCAATAGAGTCTTATTTGATACATGAATAAATTAAAAGTTAAGCATGTATAAACAGATTAATCAAGGCAATTAACACATTCCAATAACACCTTTAATGCAGCTTAATATGAAAAAAATGTATGGGAATTGTCCATTTACTTGCTTCACATCGATATCACCTCACCCTGTCGTTTCTGACAAAGTATTAGCGACGTTATAACATTTTTAGAACACTACATGGACATCAAAAATTCGAAAGTTTTTCAAGTCATTTTAACTTCGATCATCAAAACACAACCAACTCCGTTGCAATATTTAATATAATACCTACACGTAAATGGGAATTTTTTATTACAGTCATTAATAAAATGACAACTCCTTCATTTATTAATATAAATATTATAGTAATTAGGACATTTAGGGACGATTATGTGCCTGCTAAGTGATCAAATAAGGAGTTTGATTCAATATAGAATTATAACGAATATTTGTTCATCAGCTTTAGATTTAATTAGAAGAGTATAACGTACCTATATGTAATAAAAAAAAAATGATTTGACATGTCATTAAATAAATTTCAAACCATATCAATAAAAGACTTCTTGTACAGTCATATACGTAACTAGTCTTATTGGTCAAAATGACCAAAAAAGACATAATGTGGTTGGTTAACTTGGATGAATTATGAATTGTTTAAAAAAGTGTATTGAATTTCAAAACGAGATTGTGCGTATTTTCCTCCACTTGTTAAAAGATATAATACCATATAAGTTAAGTCGTTCTTGATTCTTATAAAATATTTATGTTTCATATAAAGTATATTGCAATTAGATATGTTCTTTTTTATAAATTTTACAAATAAGTATTTGTGATTTAGTACTTTTAATTTTGTTTTCCATTTAGAGTGTCAGTAATTTTCAATGAATTAGTTACTTGGCTCGCTTTTCAATAAAAGGTTGTACAAAACTATGTAGGTATGGCTACAATTTAACAAATTCTGATAAGGACTGTGTAGTTCTCACAGTGAACTTGAAAGGAAGGTTACCCAGCAGTGAGTTGTGTTCAGCGGTCCCTTATCTGACTGTCCAATCCATACTTGCAACATGCTAACTCGTTTATGAAAGTAGGTACATTGTGTGTACGTTTTCCAATATTTTTTGTGCGATTGTGTTCTATTTTTATGAAAAATTAACGGAGACCGTTAAATCTTTTATCTGCACTCACAATCCGTGAAACAAGGGTAACCTCTGATGTGTAATTTAAATTAATTAATTTTAATTGCCTCGTGAAGGAAGTCGATACGTAAACCAGCTTTTGGATACATCTTCCCCGATTCTACAGAAATGGCGACAAATGATATACCTTGTGGTTTCTTCAAAATTAAACATTCAACACTTCAATGAATGGGATTTATTATACCTAGGTACCTTTGCATACCTAGTAGGCACGGTTTACATTTTTATTTCCGCTATTACATAACTTGACTTTACGCAACACGGCACATATCACAAGGAGAAAATTTATTGTTGTTAGTTATATTTTACTGAATCTTAATTTTTACGTTTTTCTTGTAAAATACCGGGCAGCCATTTTGTGGACCGCTTATCATAAATAAATCATATATTTTAAATATACTAGATTAGCATCACCTCTGTGTTATTTAGGACCTTCAGTTATGTATTTGCGTACCCAAAGTACCTACGCTCATAATTATAAGGTACTTAGATTAAGTAAGTAGGCGTGCATTTCCCACAGAAGCAAATGCCATGACTTTTGCTATTGATATAATTTGTTTACCTTTTACGCCTACCTAATTAAAATTGTAGTGGAAATTTCGTAATTTAAGTATATATAAATATTCAATTGCTGTGCTAAGTAAATACCTCATACTTTTCGTTGATGGCGTCAATGAGAAATAAAGAGAGGGGGGATTTAATCGGTAAATTAACCAAGAGGGGCCATGTCAAAAAGTACACTTACCACCTTCAAATGTTGTCTGACATCACTGTTATCTATAAAAGAGGGCTATTACAACCCAAAAAGTTTCCGGATATTTCTTACAATCATAAATTGCGAATACATTGCCCATTGACCAATTTCACGAATTTTCCACCAAAATCTTCTTCAGCGACGAAGCCCATTGCCATCTCAATGGCTATAATCCTGTATCTGAACTAGTGTCCCGCATAAAAGTTATTTCTGATTTATCTACCCACTAACATCAGTTACTAGACATATAGTAGTCCCAAAGAAACTAGGGTAGACAACACCAAATGGTGGACGGACTCTTTTAGACGCCATTTTAAAAATGTCTACCGCGAAATTTAAGTTTTTTTTATCTCGATTAATAAACGTCGTAGATTGTTGATTTTGGTGTCCAAATATATGTTTTCAAAGTCATAGAATTTGAATTTTTGATTAATGTAACATATAAATATCTATTTCTTAAAAAATGAACATATAAATACTGATTTCGAACATGGTGGACACACTGTCAAGCCTAAATATAATAGGGAGTTACCGGGTATAGACCTCCAGAGTTTAGGAAGGGGTTTTTTTCCAGGGTTTTTTTTCCCGAACTCCAGACCTCCAACATGTCACAGTTGATTATGTGTCGTATTGCAGCTAGTTTCACTTATTCGCTTCATGCCTTGGTTTGTGATTGCAATCCAGCGGTGTGTTGAGGAAGAAATGTATACGAAAACCCCGAGGGGGACTTCTCCCTTCCCCTTGAAATCCAGTGTGGACTAGCTATGAAACCATAAAATCGCTTGAAGTCCTATTGAAATCACTTGACATCCCGTTGAAATCTCGTGAAAGCACATCAACCGTTGCGCGAACTTCTTTATTCAATGCATGAACTCAAATGAATTGTAATTACTTGAAAAATAGCTTTTCTTTGGGTATATTTTCTGAAAATGTCCGGTCAAACTGACCGTTTTGCATTCTAATTTTTGGAACTCATAATCGCTTTACAAAATGTCCATATTCGAAGACATGGGATACTATCAAGACGGAAGCTGAAAAAGTGGGTATCAACATTTTAGGATTTTGTGACCGAGACAGCCGTTTATTAAAAACTATGAGGGGTGCTTCAAAGTTTTTAGCAGCCAAGTCGACAGATTCCAATAACTGCGAAATATAGCCACGATTAAAAATGAATTATAATGTTGGGCTAATACGCGTCCAGGATACGGTGTATTTTGCAACGAAATTGAGAAACAGACTTTTGCAAAATTCAATAGGTGTTTATAGGAATATTTAAAGCGGATGCATATTTTTTACCAACATTTATTGACAGTGTCGGACATTAATTTTGGCGACAGAATGAACTTTCGTTCTGCGGGAAAGATTTCTTTAGAAATTGTAGTGAACGCTTTAACATTCGATATTTAAAATTATTACCTACTTAAATTTCTTCATTACCTCTTTTTTAAACAAAACGATTGTACATCGACGAGTTTATCAAATATGGGCGTGTCATATCTTTCTTCGAATTTGGCGAATTTAGTTGTACAAAAGTGGTCAGTATAGTCTTAACAAAAATTTTCTCAGCCTTAAATGTTACCATGTATAGAGTTAAATGGGCAAGTTCGTTAAACTCTATCGCAAAGATACAGTATTGGGCTAATATGAATGTCTCCTTGTTTATACAGGGTTGCCCACTTGCCTTTCGTTCTTCGATAGTACCTTTAATATTAATTTTAGGACAAAAGGTCAAGAGACATTTCTTATTCAGATGTTCCTTGCTTACAACCTAAAAATATTTTCAGGCCCGCACTGCTCTCGGTTTCGTCTGTACAGGATCGTACTCGATTATTTTAAATGGAACACCTTATAGATTTTTATATTTTTGAAATCCATATTCGATTCTAGACCAAGTTTGTTTAGCGTTTCACTTACTTAAGTCAACTCATTTAGGAGAAAATAAATGTTTTTAAAAATTGTTGCCGAAATCAACAATCAGTAAAAAAAAATCATTATCATAACTATTCAATAATTGTTGGCAACAGAGCAACAAAATTTGAGATTATCATTCATTCATTGATTTTTGTTAATATGTCCTATACCTAAGGGTAATAGTTTCCGAGATAATAACCTTAGTTTAAATTATTTTGTTTTTTCGCCCAATTCTGAAAATAAAATTAAAGGAACCAACAAACAATAACAATAGATATATATTTAGGAATTCAAGTTATTTAAAGACGTAAAACACATTGTACGTGTTCTATAAAAAATTAAATAAGTTATCTACATACAAGTACATATCGAAATCATAATTTGTTATTCCTTGACCTAAAAAAACGTGGGTATCGGTTCCAAAATCAACAATCTGCGACTATTATGTCCAGAGATATAAGGGATACTAGTAGACGGTATATAGCTATTTTTAAAATGGCGCTTCAAAAGTTAGTCCACCATTTGGTGATGCCTACCCAAGTTTTTTCTATAATGTTCTATGTTTACTAACGGCTGGTATTAGGTAGATAAATCAGAAATAAAATTTCTACGGGACTTAAGTTCAGATACCGGATTACTACGCCAATAAGCAGAATTGCAGAATATGAGCTGATGAAAATCCAAGGGAAATTATCGAAACGCTAATGCATCCACAAAAAGTTGTGTGGTATCTGGTATGCTTTTTGTGGTGGAGGAATCATTCAACCATTTGTCTTTGAAAATGATGGTGGGAATTCGGTCCAGGTGAATGGCGAGCGCTATCGTGCAATGTTCACCAACGTTGTGTGGCCAATATTGGATGATTATGACATCGGTGACATGTGGTTTCAACAAGATGGCCCCACATAGTCCACGCCACAATGGATTTACTGCCAACAAGCCAACCACCATCCAGCAACTCAATGGCGAAATTTCACGGCACATTGATGAGATTGAGGGCCAATTATGCGTTGAGTTCTTATACAAAAAAACGTTTAACATCGATTCGTCTTATTGTAACACCCTTTAGAAACAATCATACAGTTTCATTTTGAAAAGAAAAGTTCTTGCGGATTGGCTAAACGTGCAAAATGAGCAATTCGAAGTTTGCGTTTCTTATAAGTGTCGAAGCGTACACAAAAGATTTTGAAAGTATTTCCTTGTGTTTTTACTTTCAGTCGTACCAATAGAGCGGTTTAGGCTCTCCTGTAGTAGAAATGGGATATAACAAGGTATTTACCCAAATTCCAAGGTAGGTAACTACTACAAGGGCACTCTTAATATAAATTTCAACGCCACATTCTAATAAATTGGGTTGATCCAGTTTTTTACGAAGGTGAAGAAGAATATTTGACGACGTGATTGTAGACTTACACAGCTTCACTTAATTTTGTTGTTTGTGTTTTACAAATATTTGAAGTTCTTTTGTAAGTACGGTCGGTGGATTTGTGTGATAAAAAAATGGACCAAAGAGTTGTGATCAAATTTTCAACGAAAGTAGGTGAAAAAAACCATTCATAATTTACAAGAAATTGCAAAATATGTTCGGTGATGAACGTCTGTCGTTCGCTCGGGTGTATGAATATGGAAAACGTTTCAAAGGAACTTTGGAATCAACCAAAGATGATGGAAGACTAATGACCATGAAGTCGGAGCCAATGTGGAGCGTTTGCTGATAACATCATTCGTATCATTAAGCTCAACTGTTAGATTTTACACGAGCGTTTAGCGGTGCGGAAAGGCTTGTTAGCAAAACGCTTTGATCCCTTCGATTCGCCTGGATTTTCTCGAGTAAGTACATTGATAGCAGTGCACGAAACCAAATGGTGGTTTTTATTAATGGAGACGAAAATTGGGTTTTCCAATATTATCCTAAGACATGCTCGCGGAATAAGCAGTGGATAAATGTGGGGGGAGACCGCCCTCAAAATCATCAGTTGAGATCAATGATGTTGGTTCCATAAGGTCAAACCATTAATGCGGTTTTTTGTCTTGAAGCGGTTGCGTGGCTGGGTTGCACGGGTTAGGCCTGAATTCGTGCGGCCTTGATGAATACTTGATCATAATGCGCCTACACGTGCAACAGTTTTTGGCGAAAAGCAGCATCACACCGCTGTCTGATCCCATACAACCCAGGTCTCACTCCATCGGAATTTTGACAATATCTTAAGATGACAAGTCAAATGAAGGCACGTTTTTGAGGATATCGTAAGCAACACGTTTACTGTAACTAGCAATCACGCCAGAAGTATGATAAACGACGGCAAATGGATGAATTGGAATATTGGAAAACGTACAGCAAACGCGACAATACACACTCTAAGCAAGCGTTCGCAGGCCGTTTAATCTCTCGGTTTGACGATATCGCGCTCCCAAATCGCCCAATTTGACCGTTTCCTACTTCGAGTCTATTTGAAGTCACCGGTCTACGTGGACACTGCTAAAAGATGCGTCCGACAGAACCCAATCGTCAGTACTTTTCCTAAAAGTTGGAGAAAATTAATAAACGAAGCTCAAAGCTTTTGGAATGAACATATGATGTATTGCTACATGTATTGCAAATTATTACATGGATGGAATCGATTCATAGTTAAAATAGAGATCATAATCACATTTGAAGATGGGACTATCATTTTTTCGTCCTCTTCTTTCGACTTTAATTGCCGTTTCGAAAAAAATTGTTTTCTGCTTTGTTTAGTGACCCTGAATGCGTTATTTGCATAAAAATAGCGCAACAGAGTGGGGAAAACATACCTACCATATGAGCAACTCCCGAAAGATGTCGCTATTATCCAGTTACACAGCTGTGTTGCGTTATTTTGAATTTAAACTTTGCAGAATGAAGTGTCATTATCAGGTCAATTTCTAATTCAAAATTCAGACATGATGAGTGAGTTGTTTTTAGCGGTTTCGGCCACAAGTTGAGTAATAATCACGTGATGTATACTACTTTCATGTAAATGTGAGAGAGCTTTTGATTCTGCTGTCACAAATTAATATTATCGGACTATGGAGACTATTCGTCTAAATCGGTCACTAATTCTGATACATTTGCTCTATGTGCCTTTATACTGATGGAATGGATATCCAGAGTGCTCTTTGTGAATATTTGCAAATTGCTTTATTCTCAATTTATTTGTTGAATTTAATTAATTAATATTTGTCTACAATGACTGAGGAGAGAGTTATCTAATATGTAACTGCAACTCATCCATGTGCTCAAAGATTTTTGTCTCTAAGGTTTGTACGTACTTTATTCCCATCAACAAACAAACTAATCGAACTTCCACTATTTTTTCAATTATCAGTTACAGTGTCTAATTACAAATATCCTGTTAGAACACACAATAAAACACACACCTAATCGATATTAGATATTGGTGTCGGTTCATAATTATAATTGCAGTCTGGAGTATTAGAAAATCACATCCTGCCGCTTTTTTCCCTCTAATTACTATGTGAAAAGATTAATTATAGATTAACATTGAAAATTGATATTTTACTTACAAAAACTCTCTTATCTGCGTAATTGAGCTTTTAATTATACACTTTATCAGTGTTTTTCTTTTTCTTGTCGATACTTTTTTTATTTTTCGTCAAATCTTTCAGATTTTCCTACATTACTATGATCGGTTTCGTTTTTCTATGCTTTAAATTTAGATATCTGTTCTTACGCCTACTATTGTGTACATAGCAATAAATTTTGATACTCGTAAAGATACGGGGATCGATTAAAAAGTTCAATTTCTTCTTTATAAATGCATCTTATTTAACATTATCCTTTGGGCACACCTGCTCGCATTTTATGGCGTTGGCTACTTTTACCGGCACTCAGTTTAAAGCGTTCGACCGTTTTTGTTTTATCTTTCCACTTTTGTGAAACCTTCCCTTGAAAGAGAAAGGGAGTTTAAGAAATGGGAGGTGACAGTGTCAAGTGAACTGAGTAGGGTTGCAGACGAACACAGTCCTCTTATTTTTACTCAAAATTTGGTAACAACGAAAGATGAATTAACGGAAGCATTGTGATAGTATTCCATGGCTATTTGGGCCTTCTTCTATCTTTCTCTTTTTTCGATTGGTACTAACCAGTTTTTAAAATCTACTATAATTACCATGACTTATGGAAATTGGTCGGTAGATGTTCGATCCAGTTCGGATGTTCTAGCACATCTTCGCCCATCTTTAGGGTTTCTCGGAAGTCCTTTTCATCGCGCCCCCACAATTAGTGTTTGTTGTTCTTCATTATTTCGTTATCAGATTTTTGACCTCATTTCCAATACATAGCATTGTTTTGCTTACTGACATACCCCAATTTTTACGGTCTTATGGTTATAAATTCTAGGTTTCGTTTCTCTGACGCTACTATTATTTAGTCTTCTAAGAAGTGGGGAGTATAAAGTTTTATGCGGTTAATTAGATGTTCTATTCCAATTCGATAAACAACATCTTCGCCCCGTTTTCAGTACGTGGTTTGGATAGATCTTTAAGAGGACAGGAGACAGACATCATTTTTAGCTCATCCCTTATTCTTTTAACAGATCATTTAGCAGTTATAACCGTGTCATCTATTGGGGATCTTTCAAGGACATTATTGATGAAGTTCGTAAGTCTCAAAAAGGGGGTGAATCGGTGAATGGTAAGTTGTAAAGTAAAACTCTAAACCTCCCCTTTAATATAATTAATTATAATTAATATAAATAAATTATATTAAAGGGGAGGTTTAGAGTTTTACTTTACAACTTATCTTTCAAGGACCTGCAGACTTTTTTTAAATTTCTTTTCGCTAAGGTTTGTAATTTCGATGTTATTATATCTACCATACTTTTTGGAATGGTGGTGTGATTTTTGTGGCCTTAACTTTATTCTTGCCATGATCGTGATCTATAACCGACATATATTAATGGCGTTTACCTGAAGTTTGCAGATCTACATTGTGTAATACCCAAATAAAATTAAGTATAATTAATTTTTATTAATCATCGATATCTTCAATCTTCATTCTATGGAAATGTAATCCACTTTGGGCGATGCGCTTATGTTTTTGCTACAATTTGATTCTAAACATCAAAAAAGCAAATTAAATTCACTAATTTAAAAAACACCGTTTGAATTGCAGACGACCTTCATGCAAGTTATGACGAATTTTGTTTACCATAAACAAAAGTGAAAGGTCTTTTAAACGTTTCTTTTTACATCACTCTATTTGGTTCAATTAAGTAAAATCTACCCTTTTGCATGATGTGTGACATTTTCCATTCGTAATTTTTTCTTCTTGAATTTAATCACGTCGTCAAGTGATCCACAAAGTTGATCAAGATCATTCAACCCCTTTCGTTAATAAACAACTTTTCTAGTCGCCTTAAGGTCTCATTAATAGCCATGAGCAATTCTATTTAAATGAATAATACCTCGACAATTTTAAGGAAAAAAAAGGTGAGTCAAAAAATTAATTCCTTCATATACAAACTTAATCGTATAACCGGCATCTGACACAAAAAAATTCTTTTGCATATTACGGTGTGATATTCATTTCATTAGTTTAAAAATAAAATATTGAATATTATAGTATAGTAGTAGGATCATTTCTCGTTCTACTTAACTTGACCAATTTCACAGGGTGACAAGATAACCTTTATATCCTACATTATCTCGTCTCATAAAAATGCGGTATTATTGCTTTGAATTTTTCTATTTTACTATTATTACTGAAAGAGACGTTAAATCTCGTATTTAGTTTTTCTGAATTTTATTTGTGGAATGAATGTCTAATTTTTTATTCGCATACGTTATTTTAAAACATCCTGGCCTTAAGGGCCTTAGTGCCGGAATATTATTCAAAAAATACTCGTTTGGTGTTCAAGAACCAATTTTGCTACAATTTGTCAAAACACACCACGTTTCAATACCATTAAGATCGTCAAATTTTAACTTCCACATAGCGCATTGGAGAATCGATTTGTACAACTTTCTTGAAAAAAATATACCTATTCGTTTTTAAAATAAGTACCTACATAAAAAATTTCATTGCCAGATAAGCGACTACTAAACAGATGTTTAATCATCCCCGCTGTAACATTTTTTAAAGCTCTATTGAATGATAGAAATTGGAAGTGTCCTCCCCCGCCCCGGGAAGATGAGAGGGGCAACTTCGTAATCTTAGATAGCAAACCCCAGCTTTTTATGCATATTTGAATTCTGCGTTAAAAAATATGAACTTTTTGCCCGAAACTTTTTAGGAAGCTCGTGACAGACAAAAAGAAGATTTAATATTACGATTACGCTAAATTTGATGTCAGTTTTGCTAAATCAAACATTTTAATCCTTTATAAAAGGAGGATAGCTTTATGTAAAACCTCCCCATCCCTACAGCCCTTATTAATCAGGGATGGGAGAACGAAACTAAAGACCAAAAAAATCTAACTTCTTCAATCGTAAAACTATGGTTAGGTAAACAGTTGTAAAGTTTAGTAATGAAAACTTGAGCTCATGGGGTTTTTTACACCCCATGAACCTCTATCAACTTAAGATGGTTTACGAAACCATTTTCGGTTTGAGTTATGCGTCATCCCTCTCCCCCAAACACCCAATACAGTAGTGAAAAAAGTAATGTTCTCTTCGGTTTTAGATTCTTGAGATGGTAAAATTTTTATGATCCTTTTTGAAAACCAATTAGTAAAGCCACTATGGTTATTA
The DNA here is from genome assembly GCA_036250285.1 of Pyrocoelia pectoralis. Taxonomy (NCBI): domain Eukaryota; kingdom Metazoa; phylum Arthropoda; class Insecta; order Coleoptera; family Lampyridae; genus Pyrocoelia; species Pyrocoelia pectoralis. The sequence goes on along the minus strand of CM070079.1, from coordinate 19,513,374 downwards.
TAATTATTACAAAGGTTTGATCAAATCATTTAGCGAAACTCACTGGATTTATGAAAGGTATGCAGACTAGTAAGTTTCCTAAACACCCATTTGGAAAATTGGAACGACACCTAGTAAAACTGTGCAAATTCAAGATTTTCGTCTTAAACTTTCATAGGGAAATACGAAAATAGGAAAACGCGTACCAAACCTACCTAAAAGTGACAAACTTCCTATATTATCACGGCACTAAAAAGCATGATGATGAAAGTTTCTGTAATAGAACAAAGACTTGCTGGCTACAGACATATTTAACATAATTACACATAATTCTAATTATGAGCCTGTAAGAAAGGTATTCTTGCACTTTACCTTTGCCCATTCTAGGTTTGACTAACTATGGCTACTGTAGAAGTGTCTCTCCTTCACTACGCACGCGAATTTGAACGGTTTCTAAGATCTTTGGTGACATGTTGTGCATAACATTAGGACGACATTTTTACGAATGATCAAGCGATCTAAACGTTTTGTGCAATTATTGCATGACAATTTTCTTACTAAAGCGATTAGTTTGGACCACGAACGATCATTTTTGGACTGTACTGTATAATTAATAACTACCTATTTAATTAAAATTTTGTTGTAAAATGAAAACAGCATTAAAACGTTACTGCCCTGTGGATTTACGTTTCAGTGATTAAGTAGACTTGTTGTGCTACGGACCTATTGTCTGGTGTCCTACAATTCGGAACAAAGTGATTTTTCTCACTTGAGCCTGCTTGTGGTCACAATTTTTGGGCAATGTAATCTAAAAAAGCACACACACTATATACACTCGGTAGGAACTCTCTTTTGTGGGGATGTTACATTGGAAAAAAAAACGGCGCACCACATTCCCTTCGAGTGTCTGATACTCCTCCGAAACTAAGAGGATCGATGTTCGAGAAGTAAGTACGGCTTTTACTTTGTCAGCGACTTAAAATATGTCTGACGTGCGAGGTAGCTCGAATGACGCTGATGGGGTTGTATGTCGAAGGTGGAAACTAACGATGACTTTTTACGTTGAGAGCAATGTCTCTTGGTGACTATAGTAGAAAGTGTGGAACTCTCGCCAAGTATTTGTACATGGGTTGACTTCAAAGGTTTGTTACCATATAACATACGTTTCCTTCTGTAACACTTATATTATATATATTATTATTATATTAAGGCTGTAGCATACTCAGGTGCAATCGAGCACGACTGCGCAACTCGAAACCTAAACAAACTTTACCGCCAACTAACTGAAACCACAAGGCACATGATTGTCAATTACAAACCTGTCAAAATGGTAAGATGGGTAAACACAAATAAAACACTGTAAATGAGGAGAATGAATTAACTTTAATAAATTTCAAGGTTTCCCTCTCAAACTAGTTCAGATTAGCTCTGGGTCTTCGCTGATTACAAGGAGGGGCTACAGAAAAACGCTCCAGGATACCTAGTAAATGCATCTCCTACCGTTTTAGCTATAAAATTACATTAATATTTACTCTAATTTGCTTTCAGCTTGTGTGATTCTCATAATGAATCAACAATGTCACAAAATGTAATGAATATAAAACGCTATTATAAATACCAATGCTACGCTTGCAGGAAAACTCCTGTCTAACTACGCAAAGTAATCATGCATGCCCTACAATTCAACCAATTCTACTCTACACCCTATATCCACCGTAAAATATTTATCAAGTAAAATAAAGTTATCTCTAAATGAAAAATGTAAGAATCAATTTGATGTTACACACCTAAGCTAAGTAATAATTCAACACTACGCAACATGATTAAATCCTACAAATTCAAAATCTGAAAAATAAAACACCTAGAAAAATAACGGGTTCCGGACATTTCGCCCCACACATTTCGCCCCCACACATTTCGCCCCCACACATTTCGCCCCCATACATTTCGCCCTCATACGCATTTCGCCCCCGCACATTTCGCCCCCGTAGATAGAAAATATACAGTAGGTACAGCGTACAGAAATTGTTATTGCTCTGGTGTTAGTGGTATGTATACTAACCAGCACTTGAAACTAAAAAAAATGCTAACCTAAACGTAAATTGCCACTCAGGCGCTTAGGTTAGAGGTAGGTTTAGTATATTTTTTTCAATTGATACAAAAACGGGAATATGATGCTAAACAGCATTTGAAACTAAAAAAAAAATGTTAACCTAAACATAAATTGCCACTCACGGGCTTAGGTTAGAGGTAGGTTTAGTATATTTTTTTTTCAATTGATACAAAAACGGGAATTTGGTACTAAACAGCATTTGAAACTAAAAAAAGTTTAATATAAACGTAAATTGCTAATCAGGCGCTTAGGTTAGAGGTAGGTTTAGTATATTTTTTTTTCAATTCATACAAAAACGGGAATAAGTATGATACTAAACAGCATTTGAAACTAAAAAAAAAATTGTAACCTAAACGTAAATCGCAACTCAGGTGCTTAGGTTAGAGGTAGGTTTAGTGCATTTTTTTTCAATTGATACAAAAACGGAAATTGATACTAAACAGCAATTGAAAAAATTGAAACTAAAAAAATGCTAACCTAAACGTAAATTGAGACTCACATACTTATTATTTAAAATACTGTTTATTCACAACCATCTATAATATTATTTGTCGGGTTTTTTTTCTGGGGTCTATTTTCCTAGGAGTTTTTTTCCGGCGATTTTTTTACCGGGGGTGTGCACTATTCATATATCCGGGGGCGAAATGTGTGGGGGCGGAATGTGTCGGGGGCGATATGTGTGGGGGGGGAAATGTGAGGGGCGAAAAGTCCTAGAAGCAAAAATAATCTTCGATTCTCTTCTTCATTCCGTCCGCGGGTACTAACTATTTTTCCCCTCGCCGTTATCATCAGCAAACAAAGAATTGTAAATAATGGCCAGTGGCGTAACCATCCCTTCGAAACAAATTTAAAAACGGACAAATTACGGCGGGAAACGTTTAAAATTGAGCTACCAAAGGCGGTACATCACATCAAGGCATGTATTCTCGTCTCTGTGCATTTCCAATGATATAGCATAGAACGAATGCATGAAATTGGTTTAGATTACATAGATTAGCTTTTCAGCATGTACCTGAAGAGACCTGCAGGTCTTCTTCATTATCAAATGCTGCAAAATATAGAAGAATCGCATTGTAAATAGCTGAAGTTAAAATCATAATGCTTATAAGTGTCCATCTTTATATTATCAAAGAGGACCATCAAATACAATACGTACACAATTGTAAATCGTAGTTGTTTAATATTTCTTACCTTAACAAACGCTATGTAAATGTAAATATTGTTCCTTCTCAACTTTCGAATTAATTAGGTGCATTAATATTTTGAGTGGTTTCTATGGCACCACACAGTGATATAAAATTTTAAATTTTATAACCCATTCCATACAGTACGACTGTTAACCTTATTATATCTTTGATAGAGTAATGCAAATGCCAAAACTATTACAGGACAGAGTTTCGTTTTTACAATCTCACTTTCTATCTAAATCTGATAACATATTGTTAAGACATAACACGATTATGTCATAAATCGTAATTTTCGGTGTGAACGACACGTAGGTGTTGTATTTCAAGGTTGAGACTGTATCACACAATTCTTTATATGTTGTAAAATTAAATAATTTGTGGAAGAGGGGGGAGGGGGGTAATTTTTTTTTAATAAATCGCTCAGTGATGTCTTGAAGCTCATGTTATCAATGCGTATCCCGAAATGCGAATAGTTGCACGAATATCAGTAACAGGTAACTAAAAACTTGAGTGAACTGCGTCCATTCGAAAGGAATATGAATATGACCATTAGCTCAACATTTTAACAATTTTTATGTCACGAAACTGTTACCTGACAGACAGACGAAATGAAGGAGAGATGATAACACGCTATAATTGCGTTTGATGTCGCAGGGTGCTAAAAATTTCATGGGAAGTAACGGTTACAAAGGTCAATTTAGAAAATTCGCTAGTGTGTATTTTTTAATTACAAAATTTATTATTACTTTAAATGACGTTTTAATTAAAATCTGATGGGCGTCTGTTAACAAATTAAATAATTTTTAACAGTAAATTTCATGTTAAAATGAATTTCCCAAGATAAGTAATTAATCAAAGTATTTTTTTTTCTATTAAGTAGATGTAATCTTTTAAGTGTTTGTTTAAAAGCGCGTGCCCCAACCATATAACTCGGTGATATTATAGGGGTCGTGACCCGCCCCGAGACGGACAACCCGACTCTGACAGCTATCACTCACGATTTATATTATAATGCACGATTTGTCCGAGTTTACCCACTTATCTTATGATGGAATGCGTACAACTTTTTCATATTTGTTTATTCTTGCACCATTTTTTTTATAAAACTATCAATTTCAAGATTAACCATTACTATACTACTGCAAGTTATGCTTATGGGAATAAAATCGAGCGTGTTAATAAAAAATATAAACAATTTTATAAAACGAATCATCTGGCATTCACATTTGACGTTAACGTGACACCTATACGAATAACGGCAGTACTGTTAGACTTGTGTGGCCTGATGCAGATCTTTCAAAAGATATTATTGTACCTACCTGAACTTCAACCTAAAGGTATATCGAATTTTTAATTCGTCGGGTGAAATTTCAGAAATATTTAATATTTTTCAAAACAACTCAAAGAGAAGTCATAATTTCTTAGAGAATTTTTATTGTACTTGGTAATGGCATAGTTCACTCGATAATAGTATAAATTATTTAAATTGCCCACACACGAGTGTTATTCCAAACGTAACTTGTATGAACAATTGAACAAAATGAACATCGAAATGAACAATTCCATAAGCAAATAAAGAAAGTACAAGTATTGAGACTTAAATATTTTTGAATTTGTATTTTCGACAAAATTAAATATTTTGCGCTTATTTTAAACAATTTTCAACTCTCCGAATAGTCCATCAGTTAGAAAGTACAAAGACCAACCAATGAGAGTGACAAAAATTGTATGCAAGCAATTATATTCAACTGTAAGTAGGTATACATAATTGTTTTACTCGACAACATTTTTAAGGTTTCTGACGGCAATTGCGAAGATTAACCGCTGTATTTTGTGGACGACTAAAGCCATAATTTGGCGGACCTCGTATTAACGAACACTTTATAGAAAATAATTGCATCGATCAAGTTATGTGGAAGGAGATGTGGCGATGCTATGGTCACAGGTAAAATACATATGGTAAAGGTAGAGGAACAGGAATAATAGAACTTTTGAGGGAAACTGATAAGCCTTTGTACAAAATGCGAAAAATTGAAAATGTTACAAAGATTTCGTGTGATACATTGATTCCATCATCAACATTCCTGTAATTGTTAGCTGTTAATCGATCTTCTTCTCTACTATAAGCGTATAAAGAATTCCTCTTCTTTCCATTTGTCAAAATTTCGCAATCTTTTATCGACAATAACTCATCGTCATCATTGATGAAGACAGACACAGAAGAAGATGAACTCATTACTTACGAACTCACAATGAAACACTATACCACCATACAGGGGCGGATGGGCAACATCTTAGCGGCCCGGGAAATAATATTTGTCGGCCATTTATTAATTTCCGGAAATGGCTAAAATATACATTTACAGGATGTCACGCATTTTTCCTTTAAAATTTAATAGAGGATCTTTGAATAAGATCATTTACTATCCAAAAAACATTATTTTAGTTAAAAATGCCGGACTCCCAGTCAAGTAGGTACATACATATTATACAAGCATTGAACAACAAAAACAAAATGAAAGCAAATCAAAGTTTAAAGTCTTTTTATTCCAAATGTAGAAATTAGGTTTGTTATAAACGATATCTACTTTCAGCCACCGGTCCTGCGAGCCTCTGAACAGCCGGCCCACCGGGAAATTTCCCGGTTCGTCTTATGGCCCTAAGCACCAAAAAAACGTAGTATGCAAAAAACAAAAAAATTAATGGGTCGCTTCTTTGATGAAAGTTCCTACCATATTAGTAAATTGACAATAGCAACTCTTTCTCACGTAAAGCACAGAATAGCAGAGCATTTCGAACAAACTGTATTCAACAGAGTTCACATTTGTGTGGGAGAGCGATCGATCTCAACGAAGAACAAAGTGAGGGGTACCAAGATAGTAATGGCAACAAATCCAGAGAAGTTCTTATGTAGATTTAAGAGCCAGCTGTATAATTATGAAGAGATCTTTCCACCAGTTTTTCCACAATTTTGTGAACCATACTGTATAATTGTAAATAATTTAAAAAATAGTCGTTATCAATTTACATATGTCAAAAGGAAGCTGATAACTTGTACCCTTTAGGTACAAGAGACAGAGGGAATAGTCGTGGAATCACCCTGTATAAAGGAGGTTTGAAAACCCAAAAGAAGTAGAAAGAAAAGAGGATACCTAACCAACAGATGGTTTAGGTAACTTTATAATCTGTTTATACCCATATTTGTATGCCATGGGACTATGTACTTAAGTCACTCGTTTGTGTCTAAAGCAATGTTCCTTAAAAAAAGGTCCTTTTGCTTATGTTAGAGGAGTCGCAGTGTGCGAATATGACCATATGAACCACATCTTATGCAGAATCTCTATGAATTATGTGAATTCATTAATTACAAAAAGTCATAGTGCTCGATTTTAACTTGACTTTTCTTATAATATCGTTTTATATGTCTGTTAGTGAAACTCCCCGTCCAATTAAATTATTATTTATGGTAGCCGTTGGGTAATTTTACCGACAAACGTTAACATAATTACGCTAGTTATCGTTACAAATCACACTCCATCTTAACCTACTATGACGTTGTACCACTAAGCAATTAACTAATTACAATATTAAACCATATGAACTTGATCAAATAATAGAAGATGTTCTGCCAATTGAACAAGTTGGTTTTCGCAAAAATCGAAATACCGGAATTCCAGGATTTCGAAAACCAGGCTCGCGGACAAAATTGATGCAGTATTTAAAACCGATGTTCATACGTCAATACCGGTATTAATTTAATTTTATTTTAGTAAAAAATATTTTGGATTAATGATATTTATAACTAGTGCAAAATATTGTATGTATACAGGGTGGGTCAATAGTGTGTGGATGGGAGTTGTGGGTGTATTACGAACATTTCGAAAGTTCGTTCATGGGATATGGTAAGGCAACAAATCTAAAATATTTTCACTTGAATCGCAAAGTTTATAACGGATGATTTATATCAAAGTTGCATTTTTTTAAATGAAACCCCCCGTATATTCTCCTTGGTCAATTCTAGTGTGACTTTATGTGTCAAAGATAGTACTTAAAACGAATCGTTTGGCCGTATGTGTCCAAAAAAATTGAATATGGCAGGGATCACAAAGCTTAGAAGGCCGTGACGATGCGATATTACTAAAACATGAAAAATATGCTATCGTAAACCGGACGGTTAAATCCGAAATCTTCTTGTGTTCGAAGAAATTAGTACGTCAATTGACAAAATTTCTATAAATGGTAACTCAATTTTTCAAATGGCACTGCCAATTTTTCTTTATTACGTTTTAATTTTTGAACTATGAATTTACCAAATTATAATTGCGAGTTTATTATTTCGAATTCTATTTAGAATTTAATTTAAACTTTTTAACTTTAAGTAGCAGTAATGTTTTGCGTTTTGAATTTGCAAATTATAATTTAGGATTCATTAGCATTAATATTTTGAGTTTCAATTTTTTATTTGAAATTTTTATTTTGAATACGAAATTTTTGACTTTTAAGTGGATTTATTTAATTTACATTCTATATTTACATCTTTAAATAACTTGAATACTTTGAATTTAGAATTTTGAACTTTGAACTTGTTCTAAAATCAAAGTAGGATGACGTTTTGATCCCATTCAATTTTGAACCTCTCAAAAGTATGTTATAGAAATTTTCAAAACGAAAAGTAAAATAAATAAATAATAAAAAGAATTTTGAATATTGGCAAGGGCGTAAATAGATTAGCGAAGACAGTAAAAAGTTGAGTTTTTATACCGTTTAAAATTCCGCAATCGCTTTAAAAAAAAGAGACACTGTAATGTACCAATAACATTAAACACAAGCGATAACAGTTAAACAACATTAATAATTAAATCGAGTACCAGATTGTGCGTGCAACAACTAGAGATAATAAATTCATTAACCAAGTGCAAATAATTCTAATTACTAGTCATGTGAAACTAGTGTAGGTCTATGAATATGCAATGAACTCGTATGTACTGCAATTGTCGGATAATAATTTAGTAAACTATTTACAGTTCGTTTTAGCGAATCTTTTTTTTTTCGTAAATAATTTCATGTGCAGGTTCTGAGGTTTCAGTGTCGCAATAAAGGGATTTATATATAAACAGGAATGCACCATACATATATTATGTCAGAATACGTTCTATGTTGAAAGTTATGTACTAACGTAGGCAGACACCTGTTAATACAATTTAAAAAGCCACCAAACCTGTGCGCTTTTATTTTGTCTGTTGTTTTAAGAAGTTACTGGTTTTGTTGTCCATTGATAGCTTAGGTATATCCCTTTCAAAAAGGAAATGGAAACGGTTGCGACTAAAATTAAGCGTTTTATGTGCCATCGCATTGTGTTTGTACCATTACCATAAAATGAAAATGCGCATTTTGTGCTTTAACCGTTATTGGAGTAAAAATAACATTGAGCTTACTTATTCACGCATTCTAGGTGAAACCACAGATGTAACACTTATTACATCTGTGGTGAAACCAATAACTATTATAAGTTATCTGTTATCATATCAGTATTGAAGCCTTTAAAATGGTGATTTTTAATAAAGATAGAAGAAAGTAGCATAAAGAATTGGTCAACAAGCGTACGATTATGATATCCTCTAAAAGGACAGGGTCGATTACCCTCTTCGTCAAAAAACCACCGAAACACCTGCCTTTTGATTTAATCAGAAAAAATTAAAGATATCTGCAGTTCACCATTCCGATTATTTGTGAGTTCACACATCCTTATTATATAAAAAAACCATGACTCATCCGATAAGAACGCCAAATATAACTATTCGGTTTTGCACACAATAATTTTACTGTAATTCTGCCGAAATCATTTACATTATTTTGAAATCCTAAGTTCATATGCAGTGCGAACATTCGTTTCTCATCTAATAGGATCTTCATATTGATTTAGCTACAGTTTGTAACGGTATGGTGAAGTGAATCAAGAATTTCTCTTCAGACGGTGCAACTAAAGGAACATATCATAAGACACAATTTAAACATCTTGGTGCGTGGCTGGCTGCGTACGTTATGGCTGCGGAGCTTAAACTACTACAATTTTTATGAAATTTAAAACTAAGGCCTATAAAAAAACTTCATCAATAAAACAAGCTTCTCATCAAAATCGACCCAAAGGGGCCCAAACTAAGGGCGTTATTTTAGGAGCAAACATTTCAATTTTAACCCAAACTAATTTCCCTTGGTGAAAAGTTAGTAGACATGTTACAAGTAAACCGCCGTTTTTCGTTTGTTGCTAAATTCATAATGGCGATCAATACCTATAGTAATTCTCCAAGTTTTTACTTTTTAGGGTCTAGCTCAAGAACCGTTTAACGTAATTACAATTTGAAAATTGTAGCCAAAGGATGGCCAGACCAAAAACTTAATGTGGCCAATTTAGTAATGCCCAAAATTGCTCAAAAAAGCACTTCTTTTATTTTTTGAAATGTTATACGTATAGTTCAGGAAAAACTATGACACTACATTTATTTCTTATTTCCCATAGGGAAAAGGGGGTGAATTTTTGAAGTTGAATATTGTATTTAATTGTCATTGTAGTAAATACGGGAAAGTTGTGAGCCAGTTTACTGGATATTTAATTTTATTTCTTATTGTTTCTTATTCAAGATAAATTGAATGCTCAATATTTTTTAATGCAAATTGAATCTTAATTTCAACTATTATCCTTTCTACCTGTTTTTGATTAATGAAATACTTTTTCATTGTGTTCATTGTTACATTAATCGTGTTTGTAAGTCTCATTTGATGAACTTTGATGAGGCTGGTAAGTAATTTTGGATCTTGCTTGTTTCCAGCGATCCAATCTTTCTCAACCCATCATTTCTTTAAAGAAAACGAAAACGTAACTCAGGCTTTATCACAATGGTAGTTTACTAAAATCGCGCTTCTTAGACCGTTACGACATTAGGACATTTACAGGCCGCCACATTGAAGAGAAGTAGCACAAATTATCGCCTTTGTTCACATCAACGTGGTACGACTTCTTTATCTCATGGTACTTTTTAATAAACTGCACTATCCACACTCGTTCACCGTTCACAGTAAGTTACAGTAGTAAGTATTTAAGTCACAATCCATATAACGATGACATTGATATGGAAGAGCGTTGAAATATTGTAAAATAAAGAATTAAGTTGTATTACCTGTTGTAATACTGCTTAATTACTAATATTTTAATATTTATAGTTAATTGTTATTATTGTATAACTATTTAATTATTATTTATATAATTAATAATATAACTACAATACCTTTGTCCTGTTTGATGCTAGAGGTGTTGTTTCAGATCGTGCATTCTTTCATATTTCAAATGGCTTCGTACCAACGCGCGAAATAACAGGTTTAGTTTTTTATAGAAATATGTGCGATAAATTGTATTTTTTATGAAAAATGTATGATCTTTTGGGGAGGCTTCTCGCAAAGGGGCGTCATTTAGGGGGGGTCAGGGTAGGGCAGTTGACTCTCTGGAATTACTACTACCAAAAAAAGGTATGGCTTGTCTCAATTTATATCGTCTTGAAACTTAACTCGTAAAAGGGTTTATTTTCAAATCTGCATTGTTAGTAGATAAACCGTTGTAAATGCCTACCAGCCCACTCAGGGTTGGGTTAGGTATGCGTCACCCAGTGCTATAACACACCATTTTTTCCGTTTTTTGCATTTCTTTCATTGCCAAGTAAATGATATTGACATCCAATCGATGTTTCTAGTTTCGACTACTTTGGAGGACTATAGAGCAAGAAAGATAACAACGTCTGCAAAAATTGCACTCAACGAAGGAAATTTAATTCAAACTGTGGACTAATGAATATGGTTCTAAAGACAGCAATGACATGTGCCTGCGAGGCCAGTCTATTGCCACAGAATAAAACATGTTTTATTCTGTGCTATTGCCGCTTGGTTACATTATGATGATACTTTGTTTATTAAATCCGATTGAGTGCATGTGGGCTTTTTAGAAGAACTACTCGAAGTGAGACACCGCTAGTTAAATGTAGTAAAAATTTAGTAAGAGAACGCGTATTATTTCAATAATTACTTCAGTAATGAAAGGTTTAATTCGTTTTGGTTACATTTGTTACAATATAAGGAAAAAAGGGAAGAAATTTAAAAAAAATTCCTATTTTTAGAAAGACCATAAGATATACTGTGATTATACAGACATAATCGAATTGGATGTACCGGTAGATCACGTGGTATGACATAAAATTGGAGGAGTAGAGACTGTGATATATTTATGTCTCTCTATATAAATATCTACAACGATACCTACTAATCTTGAATAGTTTTCGCGAAAAAATTTGTTAGTAAAATTCCGATTCTGTCCATCGTCTAAGTCTAAACATATTAATTAGATAAAACGTTCGGTTTTTATTATAGGGCATTTTATAACCTTTATGGACATTGATTATTTTTAAATTACCACTTACAGCTTTAATGGATTGTGAAACTGGCTACTTAGTTCAGCTATAAATAATCAATTTAACTTTTAAAAAACGTTCCCATCAATTTTTTTAAAAACGGAACTTTATAGCGATTGTTTAATTTTTATTGATTTTAGGGAAGATCGTGCCTACTTTAAAATGGCGATGATGGAAAATTTATAGTTAAACATTAAGTTAGATTGCCTTATTTACGAGTAGTTTTCAGGACATAATCCCGTTTACGCGCCGTGTATGTTATTTATAAAGAAGAAAGATTAAGATTTCTTATACTGAAAAAAATTAAAGTAACTCTTGTCAGTATTCATAACATGTATTCAGTAGCTTGGGAAATAGCTGCTCGGTTTGTTGCATGCGAGCACCTAGGGTGACGAGCAGGTTTAAAACATATACCAGGAAGGTATAATTTAAGAAAAAAAAGGCTCTGCGTGCTTAATTTTTTCTCTCCTAAGGTAGAATCCAAGTTGCATATATATTTATGTTTTATGTTATAATCTTTTAAAGAAAATAAAGCAATTGTCTACTACAATTTACAACAAGATGTTATATTTATAATCGCTATTTTAATTATATGGATGTTTCCAGATTTTCCGCTCTCGTAACAATGTACATGTAGTTTTGCTATCGTGGTAACGATCGGCTCGCTTCATAATTGCACAAACATATTATAGCGAAGTAAATTTGAATATCAGTTAAGGTATCACACCTTTGTTACGAACGAGTTTGAATTTGTACTGAACGTTAGGTAAAATTTACCAACAGGAATACTGTTCCATGTTCGCTTGGTATACAGTTTACTTACAACCCATCTAGAAAAATCTATAAGGAATGCAGTTTCACTATACTCAGGAGTCCAAATGTCGGACATCGTGTTTCAAAGTAGTTTGTGGTATTGATTGGTATAGGCAACCTAATGCTGGTAAGGTAGTCACTTACGAGACCAAAAACATAAAGACCATTACATTGTATGGTATCATTCGCAGAAGGTTTGATACGTCGAATTATTTTGAGCATCGTTGTTTGAAATGCCTCAAATATCTGAATTTAGGCATATTGAGCCTAGGTTTCATTTTTTTTCATTTTGGATAATTATTCAATGTGTCCCTAAAAATGTTAAAAATCAAATAATATATTCAAGCGCTCCTTACCTTTCAAATGAAAATCCTTTGGTTCCATTCTCTACTGTGGTAAAGATAATGAAACGAGTATCAAAGAGCAAGTATCAGGTATGCAAGTATCATTACTGAGTATTACGGACCTACTCTCTATTTATTGTGTTGCTTATGTGTAGACCACATAGGGCGCATTCCACTTTCCTATAAAACAAAAACAACCATACCGTAAGATACGTTTTGCTTATGTGAATATTACACTCTTCTCTGTGCATTTATGGTCTCAAATCTCTACCAAGAACTAACGTCTCCATGACACCTCATCCTTTCAAGGAACTACTTCTCAGATGCGCAGCTTAAGAGTTGACAGTGTAGCAAATAGGATTTTTTCAAAATTTTCTTCATAATTGTTACTTCGTAATATTTTCAAACAATTTAAACCATCATTGAGATGCAGGTGAATTGAACGGGAACTTAATAAGAAAAAGTATATTCAAGGAATGGGCATCGTTCCACCTTATAGTAGGAGAGCCCAAGCGAGGATTTTGCGCATTACTTAAGCGCATCAGAAAATCATATGAGGAGAAACCTTGCACCCTGTAATGTACCCCTACCATATATGAACCCTTAATATAGGGGCGTGCGTTGAGGGCAGCCGGTCATATTAGTAAAAAAAAAATCGATCTTCAGAAAAACTAGAGCGCGTCAGATTAAGACAAGGTAAAAGTACATGCAGAATAGTGTATACATATTTCAATAAGGGGGGTAAATATAATGATCACCAAATAATACATTGAGACCCTAAGCTCTATTACCAAAAAAATACACTAAACACCAAAAAACGAAACATGCACCAAAACAAGAAAGTCTAAAATTACAATGTTTCTAGCTGTTTTAGTACGATTGCACTTTATATTGTGTATAAACACCAAATAGTAAATGATCACCAAATCTTAGCGAATAAATTAATGCGCTTTTAGTACCTAAATAAAGCACTATGATTGCCGTAAAATGTAGACATATTACCAAATAAAGTATAATGACGCCAAATTAAGTTAAGCTCGCGGCCAATGAGGCCCGTATGACACGAGACTAAATTTAGTGCAAAATTTTGGTGACCATTCACTATTTTTTAGTTAACAATTTTTAGTTTGGAGTCATTTGCTTTAATAGGATAGCAAAATGTAAAATGGTTGGTGATAATTTCACATTAAAATGGGGTTTTAATTTTGGTGATCCTTTACTATTTTTGAGTTAACAATGATTAGTTTGGAGCCATTTGCTTTAATAGGATAACAAAATGTAAAATTTTTGGTGATAATTTCACATTAAAATGGAGTTTTAATTTTGGTGATCATTTACTATTTTTGGCAGCATAAAGTGCTTTTTTGAGGTTATATTTTACTATATCTGGTAATCAGTTAAACACAAGCCTTTCAATAATCTGACAATTTGAACCTGACATAAGAAAATGGGTGAGTCACAAAGTTTTAAAAAAACCTCACCTCGAAATATTCGAGCGCGATTGATTTTTTTTATTTTGAAGGAAATCCTTTAAAGATTACGGAAAAATATAATTAAAAACAAAAAAAAAACAGAAAAAAACAAAAGAAATTTTTGCTTTCAAATTGTCAGATTAACAATATTCCTTCATATAATTGTCAGATTATCATTTAGGACGACTAGGACATCAAGCTGAACCGTCATAAAAATCTGACGCGCTCGAATATTTCAAGGTCGCGTTTTTTTTTACATTTTGAAAAATCGTTCATGCTTTTGGTCGGGTCCAAATCGTGAGTCATTTGAATAGGACATTTTTTTGAGTTCACTTAACATTCCCTCTGAATATCTGACACGCTCGAATACCTAACTTTTTTTTCTACCCCTTTTTACGGCCACCCTCCACTAACAAATCGTCAGATTAATATCTGTCGGTGATGAGAAAGACATAGTTCCTATACACTATGAATGTCTGACGCGCCGAGTATTTCCGTGTTACTGTTCTTTTACATTTTTGAAAATTTGTACCCCCCCCCCCCTCCCCACCCACAAAAATTGCAAACGTAACATAAACTTTTTTTCATTTTAGGACCTAATCTTTACATTCCAATAGGTCCCTATGACGCTTTAGTAACTACAGATTTAGCATCCCCGGCTTTCCTACTATTAGGCGTACCCACACGTACTCGTATATCATTCATTCCATTACATAAGGTAACAGCCTCTATCTGTAATCCGATTGGAAATGGAAACTACTTCTACTTTTCAGGTACTTAGCTAGTTAATAACGATGAAAGTGAACTGTCTCAAGAACTCGATGAGATAAATGCGTTTTCGGTAGTGGCCATTTTCTTCATAGATTATTTTTCAACCCTCCAGTACTTGATTGAAGAAGTCATCTTGCAACAGTGAACTTAGTTAGGAATGTTGAAGGAACCTTGTTAACTAAACGCTGAAACACCAGGCCTCGAACACAATGACCCCAAAAGGGGACGCGATTTAACATGATTCTGCTATGTGCTATGTATTTCCTTTTATTTATTTATTTATTTATTTATTTATCGCACTGATGGGATTTAAAAAATATTTATGTATATTTAAATGTATATCAACCTCTTTCCCAAAATGAGAGTAAAAAGGATCGAAATCTGATGTAATGCTGTTACCTCGGGATTGTTATAAAAGTTCGCACTTGAGAATTTTCCAACATCACTCTTAAATAGAGATCCACCTCGTATTACTCGTATTATGTCTTGCATTTTTGAATACTTGTGTCCTCTATTGCTATGAGTGATCTTTCAAAACTGATTCGATTCATTCCCGAAACTTGCAATTAGATCACAATTTTCTCTTGAAAAAAAAATTTGACTAAATTAATAGAGTAGGTATATCACTTTATGTGGAGGAGAAGTATTACTTTTCATGGCGCGCTGTGTTTAGCCGCCTCACTTCGTTAGGCAAGCCATGAGAAGTAGTACTTCTCCTCCACATAAAGTATGCTATTTTTTCTTCACATTTTTGCAAAACATTTATTTTTAAATGTTTTTAAGGGATATTATTAGCGGCGTTCAGTAAATTAAACCCCATTGTCAAGTAGGTATTTCTTTACACGAATGGGTAGTTAAGTGCTGTTTCCTTGGTAACGCAGTGAGAATTACATTGTTTTACCTCCGGCCGGCGCCGGCGGCAGCAAAAACAAAGTAAAATCTGCTCTAGCGATAATGTCAAACTTTGCCGCCTACTATTCAGTCGAATACAGTAATATAAAAAAAATATATTACGTTCTACTGCTACCCCTCGCTATTATACATATAATTATATAAGTATAGCTTAAATTAAAACAACGTTAGCGAGAGAATAATAATAATAATATCAAAAACTAATTCTGTTTTTCTTTTATATTTTCAGCAGCAGCACGAGCAGTACATAGGCCCGGCATACGACCCATCCCGCGATCTCTCGCCAAATCTTCCTTCATGTGAATCGTCAATGGGTGACGTAGATCCTAGCATTTCAAGCAGCAGTTCATGCAGCACACCATCAAATAATAATCATCATCAATCTTCCTGTTCGTCCGATATTTGTAGACCCCATCAAACCGAAATATGCGCACCATCAACGGAATTTAGACACCATCATTCCTATGAACATCAGATACCAAAATTAGAACATATACCTAAATTAGAACCAATACAACCATCGGGCACACCGCCTTCATCACCTAATAACAATAACGATATAGCTATTTGTGCTGGATGTGGGATGAGAATAACAGATAGATTTTATCTACAGGCGGTTGATAGAAGATGGCATGCTTCTTGCCTTCAGTGCTGTCAATGTCGAAATACACTCGATGGTGACGTTACGTGCTTTTCGCGAGATGGAAACATATACTGCAAAAAAGATTACTATAGGTAAGTGATTTTAATATTGTGAAAAACGATATATCGAATGTATTCACGAAAGTTATTCGCTTCATTTCATTCTTAATGCGATATGACACTTGATGTAAGTTATCTCTACAACTTTCTAGGTATAATGTTTCTTGCATCTTAATCGGACGAGTGTCAGAATTTATTTATTTTTCCCCCCCGAAAAAAAATTTACAGCACAAAATTCTAACATGCTCGAAAATTTATGATGTACTACGCACCATTTAAATATAAAAACAAGCAACTGGCTTCTCATGTTATTAATTGTATAACAAGTTATATAAATGTTTCAATGTCATCCTTATTCACTACTGTTAGTTTATAAAAGTCATATAATGGTATGCAAAATATTTTCAGTTTGTGATTTAGATTCGAAACTTTATTTTATATTACACAGTGAAGTGCAATGACCAGATATTTTGATATTTAGAAATATTGGGAGAATGGGGAATTTTAGTGGAGCTTAGTTTTTTACTACTTATTGTCAATTTGCCGTTATTTATTCGAGTGTACATTTTTATGAGGTTTAACTATAACCGATTTTCACTAGTATTCGCGTTTCGCAATATGCAAATGACGTGAGATCTCTCTATTAAATGAAGTGGTACAATTAATGTCGTGCCAAATCATTTTGGAATGGAGCATAATTTCTTAACTTTGAGAAAAAATTAGATGGTAGCGATTAAATATTTTGACAGCAGCACCGTAAAAGAGGATCATTGATAGATTTACGGTCTGCAAAACTAAAATGGCCGCTTTAATTTTGATTTTTTGCTGTCTTTTGATTGCAAAATATTAATTTTAATCTCGTTCAGAACATCTACTTTGCTTTTCCAAACCATGACGTGGTACGTCAGCTTGTTATTAGCGTAAGGCTTGTCGAAAGATGCTGTCGTAATAGTAATGAAAAGTTTCATCTCTGTAAACAAATTTTCTGAAAACGAGTTCAAAACCACAGAAATGGGTCCTGGCAGACAGACGGGTTTTTCCACAGAAGTTGCCATATGTAAATAAAGATATTGAAGATCACTTGTCCCCAAAGATTTTTACAAATCCCTGATGGATAACTGTGACTGAGTAAAATCTTAAAAGCTTGGTCTTCCCTATCGAGGCAACATGTTTGGCCTATAAACAGAAATTACTTAAGCTAAAATATTACATGGGACTATTGGGTACTCCCAAAAACATACGTGTAGTAAGTGTGACACAAATGAATCAACACGTGCAGATGTCACTAATGTCAAAACGATTCTTCAGGAAGTAATCCGCAGAGGAGCCCGACCCTATTTAAACGCAAACTTTTAAAGATCGCTTGGAACATATTCAAGGTGAAAAAGTGCCCTCTCTATAAATTGCATTGCGCAAGGGCCTCTAGCATTGATTCAAGTTCCTTGGGTCCATCTTGCATAAAAATATATTTTCGAATACGTTCATTTGTTATTTTCCATTTGGTCAATGAAATACGATCTAATTATGAAATTAGATGCATTAGTTACACCAGATAGTGTGACATCGTGTAAACTTTCATTTGGGTTAGTTTAGGCCCACGACCTACAACTGTGTGTCTTAACACCTCTATTAAATATTATTATTATTATTATTATTATTATAATTATGCCGAAAATTTCCAACACAAGTAGGAGTTAATCGAGATGAATTAAACTGGGGCGTGTTTGCAGAAATCTCGAGTTATTTTTAATTAATATTAATCTTGTTTGTTTCACTTGTGTCCATAGTTTAAAGATTAATGTATTTGTAAAATTGGAATTTATTTACTTTTACGTCTTGGTCTGCATCTCCACTTCTTGCGTGGGCCAGTACACTTTCGTCCTTATTTATTTCCACCGGCGCCAAAAACAGCTCCTGTAGATACAACTACCGCAGTAATCGATGACCAGCTGTTTGTATCACAAATAAGGCTTATTGATGTGCCATTAACCGTTTTTATTGTATTTTATTTTTGTTTGCTTAATAAGGAATTTATTATTATTATTATCATGACGGTTAAAAGCAAATGTATGTTCAAAATAGGAACATTCGCTTCCTTGCAAAGCGGAATAATCTCTGCAGCACTTGTGCACCAGGATATTACAGTAATTTCAATCACAAAAAGAAAATGGTTACTATTCCTGAAAAATAATGATGAAACTGTTATAAATTGTTTATAGAAGCGCGTAAGTATCCAACGGCGATATTTAATATGAAGGATCCTATATTTCTCCCTACCAACATTGAAAATTCGTTCCTCCTTGTAAAAATTTACAAAATAGCATACTGTGTTTCTTTTTGAATTGTTTTTGAATGCAATATGTACCCCATTACTATCAATGTAGCCACATTTAATCATGTAAATGAAGAATTAAGAAACCATTGTGACTCTTTCAAATTTCCAAAAATATCCGAGATTTATTTAAAACAGTACAAAATTAAAGTGTGGCGAGTACATCGCGTAAAATGAAAAAATACGAAAATTTTTATTATACTTAGATGGCCAAGGTCCTTGAGGAGAAATTTTATAATAATATATAGTTTCTTTTATACGGCCGCGCCTTACAAACACTGTTATTTAATGTGGGGTCATCTGCACACAGGTCGCAATTAGAGACGTATAATATTGGGAAAGCATGAATAGAAATTAGAGAAAAGAGAGGTCTCAAAGCTGACTCTTGTGGCATACCCTCCGTTATTGGTCGGAACTGTGACTTCGACTGTTTGGTATCTGTGTTTTATTAGTTTTAGGCTGAGATAATGTTCAGAGAAACTTAGCTATATTCACGTTTGTTACAATGAAGTAATGGCAGAATACAAACTGTACAATTTTTAAGTTATTAAATTATTAGTTTCGTAATAGATACAGCGGGATTTTCTCATGAACAATCGAGGATTATTTTACTTAAAAAGTGAGGTTATATTAAAAAGATTGGTATCAAGTGGAGTTGACCGCATGATCGACTGTTAACCCAGTTTAGAGAATGTCTGTACAATGGAATCGTGCGTATGTACGTCGTGGTTTTTTTTTATATAGGTACTTTTACGTTTGTTGAAATTTAAAATTGATTTAAAATTAATGTGAATTTAATGTAGATATAATATTAACAATATTTCACATCACATCACGAGTTGACTTATACAACTGTCAATATACCTCACACAGGCTAAGTGTATCTCAGATCTATTGTGTGCTGACATGAAAATTCGAGCGGCGGCAATTTATCCGCCGATAAGTCTCTCTCCTGGAGGTAAATGGCCAAGTCGTGACCATTAGCCGGACCAGTCGAGTTAGGTAATGCAAGTTGATGTATGAGCTTCGTACAGATTTACTAGATGTTGATAATTGATTTTCTTGTGTAATTTAATACTTTGGCCCGTTTTACTTTCGCTTTAATAGATATCGGTATAAGATGTTTCAGATAGGTGATATCTCTTACACGTCACATTTTTTATATTGAAATTACTGTCAAGTGTATGATGAGACGGAATGTAACACAAAAAATTAATGGGTCAATGATGGACTTTTCAGAAAACCCGCACGAGTCGAAAGCGAAACTAGAAATGTAATTGGATGTACTTTGAATTAAAGTGTTTTCTTCGAATCATATTGATGGACCAATAGCGACGAGGGAGTACAGAAATGCATTGCAAATATAGTGGCCACACATGGCGTCGCAAACTGGTCGTGTAGTTTTCATCCCAAGGGATCCCGACTGTATATGTATAAAAGTAAATATTAAAATACTTTTCCTTTTAACAAAAATATAAGATAAAAAGATGAAATGTTTAGTGTTAGTATACGAGAAATTAACAACAACTAACTTGACTATAGATGGTTCTACAAAGACGGACCGAAACGTTGTTAAACAATTAAGAATCCGCATAGCAGCAATTAGAGTTTTTCTTCATACGCACACGTTTGTAATCGCTAATTATTCTTTTATTTCCGTATTAGATCATCAATCTCAATAGGGATTGATTTATTGTACTTTTACTATTATTTGCTGTATTTGTCACATTTATTGAATTTTTTATTAATACTGTATAAATATAATTCAAATATTTATAAGTGTTGAAACGGAAATATAAATAAGCTTAACCAATTACTACTACTACTACTTACGCCCCTAACCATTGGAGGTTGAATTCATCAGATCCATCTTGCCGAGGAACTGAGTGGGCCATGGAATCGTTGTTAAAAGAATTTGTGTGATTTTGAATCTGAAATCGCAACCCTAAATGTTGATGTCAAATACCCTTGCACTTGATTGTAAAAAGAAGAATGTTACAGACCGACTTAATCTCGCTATAAAACTGCAAAAGAACTTTGATCATGATAATTTTATGGAGCTTTTCGGCTTTGGTTCGCAAGATGAAACAATTAATAATGTGGCGAGTGAAATGAAGTTATTTTATAAGATGTGGTGTTTCACAGGATAACGTGTTCGGGACCTATTCATTTCTCGATTTCTCTGGTTATTCGCATTAATTATTTTTTGTGTGAGTCTAAAACATTGAGATTCTTGAATTGTATTGAACTAATAAGATTGTGGTTATCGATATACCTACAGAGTATTCAATATACTCCAGCTCAACTTATTCTATAAAATAAGTTTGAAGTGTCTGTCATCGCAGTTGTTACGTTTTTTATCATTCTAGGATATTAACAATATTGCAGGTGGTTTTTGAAAATTTTTTTATCAAAAGGACATCACAATTATTAATAACCCAAATGTCAATATTCAGTTGATGCTGTCTAGTTGCTCCAAAATTTTGAAGATTTTTAGTTACGCATTAATTTACGTTCGTTCCTTGAGTTTTCATCATAAACTCCTTTTACAAATGCAATCTCTTCAAAACGTTCAACAATTTGTTAATTATATTCAGACAGTTCATAAGGAATGTGAACGTCATATCACACTTTATTATATTCCTGTTAACCACCTTACTTTCACGGTCCTACCTGAAGAAATTTTATGAAGTGTATCTTACTGGTTGTAGTCCTACGTATACAGGAATTGGATGAAATGTGTTCTGATATTCCATGTGTATTTGCGTTATTTATAGCAATGAGAATGTGCATTACACATAGTCCAGGATTAAAGATCATTGCTCATTATTCCTTAAATAAGAGGAAACTTGTGGGATCCCAAAA
Source organism: Pyrocoelia pectoralis (assembly GCA_036250285.1). Taxonomy (NCBI): domain Eukaryota; kingdom Metazoa; phylum Arthropoda; class Insecta; order Coleoptera; family Lampyridae; genus Pyrocoelia; species Pyrocoelia pectoralis. Next base: position 19,491,431 of record CM070079.1, on the reverse strand, counting down.
ATAACGTTTTTATAACATGTTGATTTACTTTCGATTGAGTAAGATGTGGCCCAGTGAAGCGCTAAATTATGACGACTATAGCCCCGGTTCAATTTCTGATCACGCCAGAATAGCTTTGGCTTCTTGGTTTTCGATGTGCAAAAAGCTAAGAACTTCTACATAGGAATTTAATTTAAATTGTAAAGTTCAAGTATTGACAACGTGGAAGTAAAAGCGAAAGAAAATTAAATTGAAACAAGAATTCCGGCAAATAAATTTCAAGTAAGTGTAAACTAATAAGGTCACATTGGTAAAAGTAAGCTAAAGTAAAGCTAAAGTTTGTAGAACTACAATCAAATAATGACGTTGAGTGAGCACCATGAGGGGATAAAGTTGAACGCTAGTCATAAAAGGTAAAAGCTAACAATGGATCTACTGAGCCCTAAGGAGGGGATCAATATGTCCTAAGTAACCAGAATTTTATAACCACACTCCCATATAAAAGCCGTGTTAAAATTGGACTTTGGCATGCATTTCTGGACAACTCGCTGTGACCATAGTTTTGCTTCGATCATGGAGTTTTATGTCCCAAAATGACCCTAAGAACATGCTACGACTCATATTTCTAGTTTTAGCAACAAGTATAATGTTTCAAGCTGTCTAGGATGTGTCAAAGTGACAGATACTGTTTTCTTGCAATATTTTGCGATTCTTTCAAAATTACAATAGAAATAGCATACCCCAATGCGATATCGATAGGCATAACTGCCATGAGGGTTCATTGGGGTCATTTTCAGATATAAAAGTCAACAATCCGACCAATACAGTGGTCACAGCGAGTTGTCCAAAAAATGAAGTCCGGTCTTCTTCAATGGGGAGTGAAGATTTGGCGTACTAGCAGGAAAAATTGTCGTTGCGTGACAACTCTTTACTTCAGGCTAAATTTCCTCGTAAATTGTTCTCATTTTTCGAAAATTTTGGAATTCATCAAACAAATTCGTAGAGTCAATATTTTTTCAGTGCAATGGGCGAACGTAAACCAGGATCGGTGTTGATTCGAAAAAAGCTTGGATTTTTTGAAACCCGACTATAAATAATGGAGATATAGATTTGTAAAAAAAAACAAAAAAAGGTTCATAATTCGAAAACAAAATCCAAAATGAAAAAAGTTACTTAAAAAAGTGTTGGTTTTGAAGAGTTCTACAACCTCTATTACGTTGTCCACTTCGAGTAGAAACACCTTGTACAGTCCCTCTACGAAAAGCAAAGCTATAGGCATGAGTTGAATTTATTCCTGATGTTATTGCTGATTGAATCTTTTCCCCTAAATACAACTTTCTTGTAACAATATTTCAATTTTCCATTCTTCAGCAATCTAAAAATGCTTCAAATGTGAGATCTAGAGCTCATCGATAAGTTTTTTGCTGTTATTTGAGCCACTCGATTACTCATAAAGCATTAAACATCTTTCAAGATAAAGTTGGAGAATAAAAAATTTAAAGAAGACAAATTTAAATTCTTATACCTTTCAACGTCTTGTCCAGTTGTGAAATCTCGACAGTGGTTAAAGCAAATTGGAAAAAATTGGGAAAAAAGTAATGCTTACTGATTTTGACCAATATCGAAAATATGAAAACCTTCAACTGAAATGCCATTCTCGTCAATCTGCACTGGAAACTGACTAGTAGTCAAAAATTATTTTAATAATAAGTAGAATGATTTGAAGGTTTGAATTGAAGGTTACCAATTGCGGCCCATTTCAAAATTAATATAATACATACTTCACAACTGCGTTCCATCTTAACATTTAATTGTATTATCATTCTTGAGATATCTACATGCTCTTTAGATTATACAACAATTGAAATGTTCACTCCTGTTTATCATTGCAATGCAATCAAGTTGTTTTGTTCTAGATACTATTTAAGCCATTTGCGATTATCACAACGTCACTTTAGTGCAAGTGCTCTACTTTTTAACGATACAACACAGTACCTTTTACTCGCACTTCACTACATTTATAAAACGCACCCATCATAAAATGTGTGTGATAGATTTCGCTCACAGATCAAAGCAAATAAAATGTTCAAATAATTTATTATGAACAGGCACAATATATTTATGACGATATATGGATCGAAACGTCTAATGAAGGAAGCCTCATGCTAGGTTTGATTTTTTATTTAATACTGCCGTACATAAAAGCTAGAATTTATATAAAATATTTATGACAAGCTGTAGCACCATGAATATTATAACTGTTAGTAAACCAGCTTTTTGCACGCTCAGTAATAATCGCGTACTTGCCAAACCCGATGGCTTACAACACATTTTACTATCAATCCGTCTCGCATGGACCACGTGTCACTTATCTAGATACTGAGCTGGCATCGGTCACTTTGATCAAGTTTAGCCCAACGACTTTTTCGAACTATATCAACCAGAAGATGAAGATATTATACATGTACGTATACCGTTAAAAAGTTGTATTGAAAAATGAACACGTGAATTAAGTTCACGTAAAGAGATCGAGGTGAAGGTTACTTCAGGCAACTGGAATGTTTTTTTAAGTAGACCTGTTTTACAAAATAATTATATATTTAAGAAGAAATAAACGATTCTTAAAAGAGTTACATTTTTGTTTGTTTTATATTATTTCTTCAATGTTTAGTCATATTTACCTACTATATTATTATAGGTCAACGGTTTGCTTGAGTATATTAAATAAGACTGACACCCCCATCGATTTGATTGCATCTTTCAGATACTTAAAAGAGATTAGCATAAATTAAAACTATTAAATTATGTTAAATGGTAAGCCGAACTTCCAGGTGTAACGCAGGAAATGCTCGAGCCCATATAAAACTGACTGTCAATAGTTTTAAATGACATGCTGATGACCGCTATCTTTTGCGTGATTTTGCCTCATACTGCCAATCTGCCTTCCCTTTGCGACTATTCCTCCATTTTGATTAGATTTAAGTGGGTAAATTTAGTACAAAAGGTTTTTTTTGCGCTTTTAGACATCCTTTCAGTCAATCGTCAAGAACCACAAAACCTTCTCTCTCATATCAGTTTGCTTGATATTACAGACTCATTGATGCTTTTAGCTACAATTCAAGTTACTATGTTGCGACGTTAATTATTACTCATCATAAGTCCTCCGACCTGTATCATTTGAAAAATGGTGCACATATTAATGAAATCTATGAAGGGATAAAAAACATGAATTTTTTTCCAATCACTATGTAGACGAAATTACCCTTTTAAGGTAAAGAGAGGCAGGAACAACACAAAAAACCGTACACTATTCCTTACAATAATGGAAAAGTGTTTACCTTTAAATATGGCACCTGTTGGAGAGCTGACAGTTCAAAGAAGAACTTGAATTACACGTATTATGAAAAATAATAAGTCTCTGATATTGCACATTACAAACCACTTAGGGGCGCAGGAATATAAACCAAAGAATAAGTAGGTACTTTAAATCTTCACCAAAATAGGTTTTATTTGTTATAGAGCACCCCAGCACCTTGAAGAAGAGCTTCCAGCATTTGAGCACTATCTATATATTGATTGTTATGCAGGGGTTGCGGCGTGAAAGATAAAACGCCATACCACGTCATTTGCCAATGTGAGGTATACATAAAGGCAAGGGGAAATGAAAAGATTACACAAGAGGAAGTAACGAAGATTCGCCCTACTAAAATCCTGGACTTTGTTAAATATAATAAATATAGATAGATAGATATAGATTTTAGCGGTGGAGGCACAAAATGGGACCACCCCTAGAACAAATAATAACAATAATCATCTATATTGCTTTATCTTCTTTCATACATGTCTCACACACGCTTTTTTAGCTTTTCAAAGCAAAAGATTAATATGGATCACATAACTTGGGGGTTCTATAATATCCTAAATATACCTCTGGGTAGTCAAAGTCCATAAAATGAATGCTAATTGGGGCCTACTCCCATGAGTACATAAACTCCCAAGTTCGATAGACAGGTCGTTCTACAAAGAATTGAGAATCTCACCTTTCTCCACGTCACCTTCGGTTCCACACGCAGCCGTGGAACGAGAGGCAAACACGATGGGGTGGTTCGGGTGGAAAACTTCGCGGCGCGTTAAAACGAAAAATCAGAGTCCGGACGCCACGATTTTGCCCGTGCCAGTACTACCGGGGAGGGCGAGTCGAACGCCGCAAGCGGCAACGTTTCGATATCTATCGTTCGACCGCCATCGGCACTCGAAGTTTCAAAATTGCTTTATGGGCGAACGGAAAGTCCCAGGAGGACGAATTTTTTTGCGTTAGCCTCACGTTCTAGTCGGTCGACGAAAAATTAACTCGATTCGATTTCCTCGCCCGGCGGAGGGGTGGATAACTCGGTCGAATTTTTTTGACACATATAGCGCACTGATCAATTGGGCGTAACTTTTGCACCCGCTGTCCGATTTTGACGAAACTTTCGCGGTACCGTTTTCTTTTACGGTGTGCTCGCGATAAAGTCGAAAAACAATTCAAAAATTCAAAAATAAAAAACGACATTTTCCGCCATCGATCAAAATTAAAAAACACAAAAAAGGTGAATCGCCGAAGTTGCACTTCTAGCGAAAAATTTCGGAATTTTTTTGGCTGAACTTAGAACGGTAGATGCTCCCCATCGCCTACGATACCTTTTTTTTGCCAATATGGCCTTCCGATTTTGCGCGACGTCGGACTTTGCTTTTCGCGCCGCATCTCGAATTCCAAAGCGACGCCCCCCCCCCCCCTTTTCGCATTATAAGAAAGAGGAAACTCGGGCCTTTCTTTCCTTGCGAAAATCTCCGCGAAGGTCTGAAAATTGAGAAAGATATTGAGGAAAGAAGGCGAAAATTTACGACGTCGGTCGGCGCGAAAATGGCGTTGCAACGAGACAGACAAATGCGCAATTTTGACGTCCCTTTTTCGACCCTAACGACTTTTTATATATTCTACGACGTAAAAGACGTTTCGGCCTTTCGTTTGGGGCCTTTCGATTCGATCGGGAGACGAAAATATAAGAGAAACATAATTTTAAAAATGGCCAAAAGCTAAAATTAAACGTAAAACTTTTAATGTCAAATTTTCGCTTCAAATTGAATTTGTAAATTGTGAATCGTGTTCGGGTGCCTCAATAGTGGCGCCGTTTAATTTTTGAGACGTAAAAGAAAGGGGTGCGTGACGTTTTACCCTTAAAATTTGCCAAAATTAGGTCAAAAACGTTAAACGCTCGTATTTTCGTCATTAAACAAGTTACGATTATCAAAATTGTTTCCGAACGTTCGAAATTAACCATTTTACCTTGACGTAAAAAGAATTTTCGAAACTATCCACAAGGGCCGTACTGAGCTTACTCAATAAAATTTCGATTTTATATATTAATCGTATATTAATATGAAGGAAAAATATAAATTTGGGTGGTGCGTGGCCCAATGGCAAAGGAAGTCGCTTCTGAACCGTTCGAAAAATGAACTCCTCCAGCCCCACCACCCCCCTCCGATTTACAAATTTATAAGTACGTCGTGTCGCATATCGTTTTCATATAATTTTTACCGATACAGACGAATACGATATGGATTTTAGAAGCATCCTTCACCCCTATTCACATATCACCCCCACACCCTTAAAATAATCTTCACGCGACATGTCTCATCAAATTTTAACTAAATTTCAACTACGAAATACATGGCATTTGTCGACTTTGACGATATTTGGATTTTAAAATGACCGCAAAGTAACTCACCCCCTCCAACCCTTCTAATAGATTTTGTTAGGTATATGGCATGTCTCACACTCAATTCAGTCAACTTACACGAATTTGTTGTGTTTTTAGAACTATTTGTCATTCCGCTCTTGCATCACCTCTGTGGTGCGAAAAAAGCGAAATCTTTCAACGTAATTGACGAGTTGTAGCGGAGACTTGAAATGCGCAGCATTTTAACAAACAACAAATAAGCAATTTTGGGGTAAAATGTATTGGTCCCTCGAACCGTAACAAAATAACAAGTAAAGATAGGTATGGCTCATGTACAAGGCTTCCAATCTTCAATAAGTAGTGCTTCATCGGTCTACCTTCAATCACTTACATTCAAGCAGTTTTTCTTGTAACCTTTTCGAAAGCAAAAAAAATATCAACAATTTTGAGGACGATTTTTACAAAAGCAAAGGACTTTCTCACACATATAAGATCGTGGATCTGTGGCGTGAAAGAAAGAGGAAAATTGCCCATTTTGAGTATAAACGTTTAAAAACCAGAAACAAAACTCCATAAAAATTATCGAGAGACAAGACGGATTGTTTGGAGGGAGGAAAACAACCGATTTGCAGCTCAGGAATTCAAACGCTCTATCATCTAACTAATGTTTTAACTTACACAGTCACATTAGTATTTACTCAATTGAAGATGATATTTTAGGGGATGAACATAAATTTACTTCGAATGGTGTATGCGCAGATACCGTGTCTGACATGTTTACAAGATGGCCTTTTTCACGTTCAGAAGTATGAACATAATAATTGATCTGACAACGGTTTACGCGTGGTTGATGATACTATGATGCGTCTGTTTTGTTCAGTTTGGTAGTAATTCGGATATTACATTATGTTCATTTACCTTTTATTATTGTTCCGAAGCGAAGTCTGCACTCAGTCCGCCCCTGCATATAACGTGCATTTTTAATAAGTGATCTGATACAAAACAGTAACTGTGAAAATGATAAAACTTCACACGAAAACGGTTTTTACGCAATCGTTCAGATTTCGTGCGAGAACCTCTCTCAATGTGGCGTGTCTTAGTACCTTCAGAAATAATCAGTGAATTAAAGTGCTTTTATGATTATATCCACTTTGTTTCCTTTTCAACATAATATCAAATGCGCCGAAGAAATGATTATATTTATCACTTAAATATAAAGAGGAAGTTTGCGTGTGAAATTGACGGTCAACTATAAATAAGTAACGTGTCTGATTTAAGATCTGCCGTGACTAAACACAACGAGAGGGTTCAAAATTAGGGTTTCAAGATCAATCCGAAAAGGAAATGTGTTATTTTCAATCGTTATTACTGTGTGAAAGTAACAAAAATCATATAGTAGTAAGAGAACACGACGTTTACCAACTGTTAGATGATGATCTAAGTCAATTGCTTAAGATGCTTTTGATTCAATAGAATACCGTTTAATATTTTACCCGGCAAATTGAAGTTGTATTTTAAATGTGTTATAACTGAAGTTTTAATTGTGCAACCCATGTATGACTTGAATGCTTTTTTTCAATGCCGTCTATTCAAAAGCAGCTACCGTACGTAGAAGGTATATTTATTTACTGTTAAGACATTTTAGCACTATTATGTTTAAATTTGTATGGCATCAATCAGCATTTCTCAAAGAATTATGATGCCCTAGGTAATGAAGTGCATGTATAGGTAAATATGAACTATGCAAGAGTTCATCTTTCCTGTTTTATAGCTAAATTCACTCTAATGAGAATTTCCTCTCCTTAAAAATTGTTTTGATAGTGCTTGGGAAACAAAATTCCAACTGTTTGAGGAACTCTGGTACCGAACAGAATTATTTTTCAAACTTACCTATTATCGTCTATTCTATAGGTTTACATAATCCTGTGGATAAAGACCAGAGGTCAAAATTACGTACTTACAATACGATAGAAAATTGGGTTAATCATTAAGCTGTCCAGTCACGAACTTGTATTTCAAAATGGACCGTACCGACTGTCAATATCGTACATAATAATATACAAATGCGACAAAATTGGCTAAATAAAGCAGAATTTCTGCATATCCCAAATATGTGAACACTAAAGAACAGGAAACGAGTAGGTATAGAAAATAGTTTAACGGTTGAATTATTCCCCAAACATCCCAATTAAGATAAATTATGAAGTTTATTTATTTAAATCTTGCATGCAAAGATTTCATACACGTCAATAATAACCCCTCAAATTCAGAAGCAATTTAATGCCAAACTGAAAAATTTTTACTCTTATAAATTATTATAATTTCGCCGCAATTAGTAATTATTTACATAATTTTACAGAAATTATAGCTCACAACTATAACATTCAACAAACCTCAAGTGCTAAATTCTTTCTTTCCTGTCTTTGAGAAACCAGAAAACACCTGCACGGTTTAATATGACGGCGAAATATGTAATTAAGTTTTTGCTCGAGCTTCAACCTTATCTTGTTCCTTTAAAGATTATAACCTACTATTTATTGTTCGTATTCTTTTTACTTTGTTAAAAGGTAACAGGATCCAGGTAATAATTAACTTGAAGTAATCAGTAGTAAATCAATATTAATTTTCAAGGTATTTGCGTAAAATTACTGCTCTTTGCTCATCAATATGTACACTTTATCTTATACATCGAGCACCTATACTGTATCACACAAATTAAACTAACTTTAAATATTTTCTCAGTTCGAACAAAATTGAGAATTTCCCAAGTCTTCTTTCTCTTTGATCTTCTTGCAAATGACTACACTTCATGATGATTCAGGTTTTGATGAATTCTCTAAAAAGTTATGGCGTAAGGAAAGTATCACACTGAAGTCACACGAAGAGACGAATTAACATAAAGAATCAACAATAACTTTCGCTATCGATATGTTTTCCACCAAAATCCATCATAGCATCATTTAATCGGAATCTTCACCATCAAGTTCCTCTCTAAAATCAATGGGATACATCTGCATGAAGTGCCCCCCTTAACGTATATCTTGAGGTTAACGATCCCCTAACTATCACCTAGCAGTGATAACCCTTCTCCCGTGCCTTACTTACGACAGTTACTAGTTTTCTTATTAAATGATCTCCTGTAAAGAACTATACTGTAGTGCCATCTCCTGGGGATATATTGGAGCTTTCTTGAGGAGTAGGTATATCAGTTTAAAACAATATGGTGTACTTCGTTAGGCCGACGCGACGTTTCGGTTAGTTGGGACGAAAAAAGCTAGTCAAGACTAGCCGAAACGTCGCCCGAACGAAGACCGTGTTGTTTTAAACTGATACACCTACTCCTCAAGAAGGCTCCAATATATGCCAAGAAGACCCCACTACAGTATAGTTACTATTCTTATATCTTAGTGGGAATGCGAGTACGACAGAATTACTTGGTTAAGCTCTAATCCACCTCTCTCTAAACAGAACTATTAGATTACCGAACAAATAGAGATAAAGCTGTGGCCGCATGCGTCATTCTCAAGGGATATGCTAATATAGCAAGTAATGAGGAACTAGTATGCAAGTAGAGTGCAATTGCCGTATTTGGTTTCAAAAACCAACCTCGCGCAGTTTTGTATACTGTTTACACTATAAAAACATTTATTTTTAACTAATTTACTTCTATATGTACCATACAACATGTTCAGTTTACATGAGGATACTGGAAAAGGCCCTTGGCCTATCAATAATCTTTCATACATTTTCAAAAACATGTTCATTTTTTAAAAACCTTAATCGCTTATTTGTTATTAGAAATCATTTTTAAAAAATTTTAGAATTGAAAGCCAATGGAGATTTTAAAAAGTTCCAACTTTTATTTTTCCTTTGGGTTCCATATTGAATTATTGTATAATTAAAATTCTCCTGGTGTTGACTATGTTCACAGAAGGGAAAATACGAAAAAATACAACATTAGGTGATGAAAGTATTAAAAAATGCTACACAAGCATTGAATCTAATTAAAGTCAATTATTCTTTTGTATTTTTATTGTACGTGAAAAATAATAAGTATACTTTCACATTGATCATATGCCTGCAATTCATGGATGTTCGTATTTGAGGCCATCTATTATCTTCTATGTGACTTATACTACTCCTACAGCCAACAGTATTTCACGTGATTTTTATTTTCTGCCATTTCCTGTTCCGACCGATGATTCTCGTGGAGTTTCTGGGTCTTCATTTCCCCGCTGCTTATTAGCTATCCTAGATTCTGAACGGATTTGAATATGTTCAACGTCCTTGTTGCTTTTACTACAGCATCGTAGTTTGTGGTTGGGTCGTTCAGAGTCACCCATGGCAGACATGCTTGTCATATCTTAAATTATATATTTTAAGTGTACGTAATCGTCTTCAATCGAATTTTATTTTGCACCCCTTCTGAGCGAAATAACTTAAAAACATTCATTAAATTGACGAGGTTCTTCGGCTTTTGGGACATTAAATATTTCTGTTTGTAAAACACGGCGGTACCACTCTGGTTTCCTTTGCTTTAAAAATAGTAATTTATTTGGTAGGTAATTTTTAATAGCTCTCACGTCATTTTGTATTAGTTATTTACACACGAGTGAGGAAGGTACAACTTTCGTTCACGCGAATTGCGTGTTCGTCCACGAGCGCAGCGAGTGGACGATGCAATTCAAGTGAACGAATGTGACCTTACTCACGAGTTTTGTATTAGATTTTGTTCGATACCTCTTTAGAAAGTGACTCCGTAACTTTGTATTACAATTGGAATTATTTTATTTAAAAAATCACACAGTCGTGACGATCCGTTGCTATGAAACAAATGTAATTACAAGTGACGTGAATACTGTCAAATATGCGTGAGTGAAAAATGCGTGAGCGAAAAATGCGTGAGCGAAAGTACAACTTTCTCTCACTCGTAACCATAGTTACGGGCCACTTTCTAAGGAGGTATCGAACAAATATTTTTTAATTATTCATTGCCATTTCTTGTCTAAATCTTCTTTGTGAGCTTTTAATTGGTTTTTCTCTCTCGTTATCATCTGTTTTTCATTGTTCTTCTTGTCCAAATTCAAGTTCCGACAGTTAATTATTATCTATGTGAGGTTCAGAATTGTCTATCGCGTTTCGACCTTGTTTACTCTGCTCCCACCATCTCCATTTATCGTTCATACCTGATAAAGTTCTAAAACTTTTACCCACCCTTCCATAATATTGCTTGTATTCTTGTCTCCCCACTGATTACTTCTTAATGTAACCATACCAACGGTTCACTGACCTTCGATGCATTAGTAATAGACAACCCTTTCCCTCTATTCCAGCTGCTATTTATAAAGCTCTTATAGCGCAGAAGATGGTTAGATACGTTATTGCTTTTTAGCTTGGTAGAGAAGCTAATTTAGTGACAATAGTAATAGTTAATGAGTTTGTTTTGCCACTTTTTTCGTAATCAGTGATCTGCAATAATCGCTGTTCTTTTGGATTGCGTTGTAAGCAAAATCATGCCTCGAATTACGTAAAATACAGTCTAAGCGTTGAGTGAACAGTTTTCACTCAACGGTCTAAGTTTCAAGCTCTTTGAATAATAAATCAACACAAATACATACAATATTTTCATTTAAATTTGAACTTTTCAGCAACAAAGTTCAGTTTCAACAATGTTTGCTTATAATAATTAAAGGTTGTTTAAATGGTCTTCGGACATTTGACCTTATGTTATTTGATGTCCATTAAGTTGGACCCCCACCAACAGAAAAAAAATTCCGACTACGTAAAGCTGAACCCCCCCCCCCCCCCCCCCCCCCACAAAAAAAGCTTATTGCGTGCAAGAATACGAATAAATGTCAGGAGGGAATTTGTTGCTGTAAAATAGCAATAACTAATTTGCAAAAAAAGTTATGTAGGTGTCCTTTTACAAATGAAAACGATTAATTGTAAAAGATAAACACCATACATGATTTGAGTTTCAAATAGTTACTACTCAAACTGCTCAAATAGTTACTACGTAAAATTCTTCTTCGCACTAAACTTAACGATAATTTATACATAATGAAATTTGTTGCTAATTATAAACAACGAAAAGTCCCGTATGAAAGCACATCGATGTTCCGTCGTTTTTTATTGTTTCTAATTAGCAACAAATTTCATTATGTATAAATTATCGTTATGTATAGTGCGAAGAACAATTTTACGTAGTAACTATTTGAGCAACAAATTGTTTATGCAAATTAAAACAACGAAAAGTCCCGTATGAGAGCACATCGATTCTCCGTCGTTTTTTATTGTTTATAATTAGCAACAAATTTCATTATGTATAAATTATCGTTAAGTATAGTGCGAAGAAAAATTTTACGTAGTAACTATTAAAGCAACAAATTGTTTATGCAAATTCAAACAAAAAAAAGTCTCCTATGAGAGCACATCGATTCTTCGTCGTTTTTTATTGTTTATAATTAGCAGCAAAATTCATTATGTATAAATTATCGTTAGGTATAGTGCGAAGAAAAATTTTACGTAGTAACTATTTGAGCAACAAATTGTTTATGCAAATTAAAACAACGAAAAGTCCCGTATGAGAGCACATCGATTCTCCGTCGTTTTTTATTGTTTATAATTAGCAACAAATTTCATTATGTATAAATTATCGTTAAGTATAGTACGAAGAAAAATTTTACGTAGTAACTATTAAAGCAACAAATTGTTTATGCAAATTCAAACAAAAAAAAGTCTCCTATGAGAGCACATCGATTCTTCGTCGTTTTTTATTGTTTATAATTAGCAGCAAAATTCATTATGTATAAATTATCGTTAGGTATAGTGCGAAGAAACATTTTACGTAGTAACTATTTGAGCAACAAATTGTTTATGCAAATTAAAACAACGAAAAGTCCCGTATGAGAGCACATCGATTCTCCGTCGTTTTTTATTGTTTATAATTAGCAACAAATTTCATTATGTATAAATTATCGTTAAGTATAATGCGAAGAACAATTTTACGTAGTAACTATTTGAGCAACAAATTGTTTATGCAAATTCAAACAAAAAAAAGTCTCCTATGAGAGCACATCGATTCTCCGTCGTTTTTTATTGTTTATAATTAGCAACAAATTTCATTATGTATAAATTATCGTTAGGTATAGTGCGAAGAACAATTTTACGCAATAACTATTTGAGCAACAAATTGTTTATGCAAATTAAAATAACGAAAAGTCCCGCGTGAGGGCGTATCGATTCCCCTTCATTTTCTTAGTAACAAACGCGTTAATCTGTAAATTATTGTTAATTGTAATGTGATGATCAATTTTACGTAATAACTATTTTAGCATGAAGTTGTAAATACAAATAAATAAAGGCAATGTGACTTACTTGCGTCGCGTGGGGGCGGCAAACGCATGGTGGTTATTTTAGAGAAGTGGGTACAGGGTAGGTAGATATTCCTAATAATTTTAATTTAGATTGTCTTAAACTGATTGATGTTTTAATAACTAATTTTCTATCGCTATCCTTTTTTTAAGGAAACTCAAATCATGTATGGTGTTTGTCTTTTACAATTAATCGTTTTCATTTGTAAAAGGATACCTACATAACTTTTTTTTGCAAATTAGTTATTGCTACTTTACAGCAACAAATTAGCAACAAATTCCCGCCTGACATTCATTCGTTTTCTTCGAGTCTTGTACGCAATAAGCTTTTTTTTTGTGGGGGAGTCCAGCTTTACGTTAAACTGGCCCCACCCACTTCATTTCTTATTTACTGCTGTTTTTCTTGAGCAACAAAATTTTGAATACGGTAACAAATTAGCACATAACTAGCACTAATTTTTTTAAGTAGTCGGAATTTTTTTTCTGTTGGTGGGGGGTCCAACTTAATGGACATTGTTATTTACTGATACTGGTCGGCAAAACCTTTACTCGATTTGGCAATGTTTTGCTGTTAAATTTTAGAACATGGATGAATTTTTGACTAAAAAATAAGTCATTCTTTTCTAAATATCCATTAGTGGTGAAATACCATTAACGTAGTCGTTCCAAGAACAACAAGTGATTTTGCTGATTTTTAGACTAAATTATATTAGAAAAACTTATACGATTATTATTTGGTATAAATAAACTGTAATTACACAGTCATTGTGAACAAAGTTATAGCGCACTAATTAAACACCTGATACTTCGCTACCGTGTTGAGTCATGTTTTTTTTACCTTTTTTTCAAGTGTGTTTCCTGTATACAAGTAATTCAAGGAAGACGCCTTTGTATTATTATATTCTGAGATTGTTTAATTACCAAAAACAAATAAACGTCTTCCTTTCGTATTAGGATAAAACCAGCACTAAGTATGTATAAAAAAACGGAAAAGGGGTACAATGAAACATAAATAAGTATAAGGTAATACATTCATCTAACAGAGAAATGCGCGGCGGTACAATTCGCGACATGGACCTTTTCTATAGAGTTATCCCTCACTCCACCCTTTTTTTGAATCTGATGATTTGATACTTTTGACAAAACTCTCCGTTGTGATTTCGTCCTTATTCAAGCCCTTTGTTGAGAACTCTTTCAGTACTAGAAACTACACCTTTAGGAATCATCCTTTTCATTATCTTTTTGATTTGGTTGCCCGTTCTCACTGATATAAAATCAAACGATTTGCAAAATGTTACATTTAATTAAAGATAATGAGTTTTTTGGTCACTTGCGTAATTGCGCCCCACCCATTGAAGAGGAATTGCTCAATGTGCATTGTGGTTCCACATAAATTCAATTGTTATTTATCACACCAACTCAAAGAAATACATTCCCTTGAAAAACTCACACTTTGAGAGTTAGCGACGGATAAATTCCTGAAACGCGCACGTAGGTACACCGATGTCCGTCAATGAGAAAGAAATAATGAGTACCTAAGTTCGAATATTCTACTTTTCATAATATAATGGACTAATGGAGTAAATAAATTTCTCGAACATCAGAAGCTGTTTTTCTGTAAAGTTTCAATCGATCGCATTTCCAAACACCCTTGAAAAACAATATTCTGATGACACGGTTACGTCCTGTTGATGTTAATCTATACGATGCTTGAAACGTCTAAAAGTTTAAATATTCCCCAAGATTTGCGGTAATTTACGAAAAAATTAAATGCGGAAAAGTAATTTGTGTCAATACGCATATTCGTTTAGGTGAAATTATTTTTAGCACAGCGTGAAATTAATTAAAAATCTTGACGGTACATTTTGTTTTCCGGATATAAGCTGTCATAAACTTTTAGATTAGAATTTAGCAGATGAGATATGAATGTGATGTAGATTTTTTTAAGTAATAACTGGCAAAGGAAAAATGTTTAAAAACCGACTCATAACCTTTACTTTTTATGATCGTAGCTTACATTTATCTCTTTATTAAAGAAAACCAATTACAAAAAAAAGAAATGTAAACATGTTGCTACGACAGTCTAGATGTGTATGTATACTCTAGTCGCAAACATCTCGCCGACAGAAATATGTTACAACTTTCTCGGTGAATTTCGTTATAAATGTCTTATAAATTAAAGTTTAAAACGAAACATTTATTTACAACTGATATTTCTTTCTATAGACTGGAGGTATTTAAATATCGGGGAAGCCAAAATGTGATTTCATCGATGTGACGTTTCTTTGGCATGTCCCTGAATTTCAGTGAGCACATCAAAATAAATTTATGTGTTTGTGGTCCAACTTGTAAAAATAGCGAGCGAAGGCGCTGAAATTTTTTAATATTAATATGGAATACTCGTCATTACCGTTCGCATTTACCTTAATTAGTAATCTCTCAATACAAAAGTACGTTTGTAATTGTGCGATAAATTATTATACGAGTATGTAGATAATAGTACAATAATTATATATAATATTACAGATAATGGGTTAAAATTAGTTGCCCTATATTGTTATTACTAAGCAACAATATCGGTAGATAAAAACAACGACGACCTTTAAAAACTATTTCACCAAAATTCATATTTTCTACCACAGAACTCGCTTACTGTGAAAAAAATGGGATATTAAATTATTTCTTAGCTTGTTGTGTCACAGCCCGCGAGCTCGACAATTTTTCTTTGCGTGTTGTCTGTCTGTCCGTTGTACGTTCACCTGCTTACCGAACATGCCATGTCGTGATGTTTATGTACATGCATACGTGTAAATTGCTGGACAGTTCTTAAGTGTAATGCGCAAGCTGTTATAATTTTTTTCAAATTACAGTTTGCTCCACATTACATGAGGCCACAATTTTTCAAAACCTAACATTATGTAAATATCGTTATGATTAATTGGTAGTTTATATTATATTGTTATACTTTTTATGCTTTAGATACATGATAAGTAGAGAAAATAAATAACAACCTCTCTTTACGAGTATAAAACGTGGCCTTAAGTTAGTGATAATTGTTCGTATCAAGACATTTTTCGAATTTTTCAATACGCACAAACACCTGCATTTTTAGTCGGAATGCGTGTTGACAATATAATTAATACGTTTCGAAAACCAGCTCAACGTGCGTGAGTAGAGTTGCACACGTTTTTGAGAAACATTGAAACCTTTCACCTATAATATCAACTGAAAATGATATATACTATCGCATGTTACCCTATTTTTACGCTTATTATCAGAAGGAATAATAATGTAAGGACAACTTCCTATAAAAAAAATATATCTCAATTACTGACTCAACTGAACATCATCAATTTATGCGTACTATTCACCGAACTCTTTTATTATATAGAGTACAGTGGTACTAGTATGTAAGAAGAAAGAAAGATACAAACAGTTCACACATCCCTATTTTGCTTTCTTACAGGGGTTGAAAGTATACGCGTCTGTACGCATTCGTTCAACTTTCCATTTTGAAACGTGAATAACATCATATTGGTTTTATTCTCAATGACACAAAAATTTTGGTGTCCGCCTTTCTGTATTTCTTCTTGACCATTTCTTCAAAATACTCTCACTTCTTTATCGCCCCAAAATCTACCAAGTTGACTTCCTTGTAACTGAATATTATGCGATCTAGCACTAAAATTGTTTGATCAATGTCCAAAAATCATATTATAGTGATGAGAGATTTTTTCCAGTGAGCTATTGAGTTTCGTTGTTAAATAAGAGTACATAATAATTACGTTCAATAGTTGAATCTTTATGTGTCGGAAACGGGGAGAATTAAGCTTGGTGTAAACATCATTGCTGGCTGAGTATCCCATACATGCACAACCACACAGGAAATGTGAAAATGTTTGGTTGACGATTCAAATTTGTGAATAAATAGCGAAGTACGCACAGGTGGCATTAGCGTAAGATCTTCTCGAAAGAAGAATGGGAAATGTATTTTCTCTAATCGAAGGGTTGGAAGATGCATCTTCCAACCCTTCGATTATATAATTTATGGCTAAAGAAATAATTCTCAAGATGTATTTTCTCTCTTGTGAGGTTAAATGGCAGTAGGGATTAACCTGCAATTTGTTCATACCTATCAATAGTTAAATAGTTGCCCAGATATTTGCAAGTGGTAGGTAACAGTTTAAAATTCGGGGCCATCCCAATTTCGGGTAAAAATGTTAGGAATGATAGGGAAGGGAGTCCCTTATAGGAAAAATGTGAAAAATTGTGTTACGGTAACAAATGATTGGTACCGCAATCAAAAATGCAATGGCTCGAAAAGCTCAGTTATAACGTGCAATCTAAAGGGCGTGGGAGATATGAGTATAGAACTTAAATTCAGCAAGCAAAAGGGGTAGTCAAAGCTAAAGTTAGTTTATATCAGGTTAGCAAATATAGTTAAGTAAATTTTAGGGCGCCACGATAGTTCCTTAGAAAGTTAAAGCTGGTAAACAGAACTACGGAGATCTTAGCAGCTTGTAGTAACAGAGATATGATTTCTGAAAGACAATGTGGGTATTCGGTAAAGTAATACACTGGAGGTAGTGGTGGTTATAATGAACCAAAATATAACGATTAACACAGAACAAATTAATTATATTATAACAAAACTTCACAGGATTGAATGAAACAATAAGGGGGTTTAACTTTTACCTTGGAAGGATTGAAGTTTACAAATAACAAGTAATGCAAAATAGGTAACACAAAAATATAAGTACATATATCAGCAACCGGCTTGGTAACTGTGCAAAAGTCAGTAAATGTAATTAAACAACCCTCACCTTGTACGTTCCAGCAGTAGTGTATGTTGCGCAACCTCAATACTGCCGAATTATCCACCTAAATAAAATGGTTAATTAACATAAAAAATTAGGGCTGCGACAAGCAGACCGACTGAAATATAACAGTTAAAAACTTTAGTCAGTAATTTGTATCGAGTGTTGACATTTATCTAAATAGCACTTAGCTTTTGAGTTTTATCTTTAGGCAAATTAGATCTTCAAGGTAAAAGGTAATGAATAAATAACAAAAGTAATTTTAAAGATAACGAACAAAGTTAATGCAAAAATTAATAAGAACGTAACAAAATGAATTAAATAAGTTATTTAAATTGAAGCAAAATATGAGATATGATTAAGTAATTTAGTATAAGCAAGTTTTATAGCAAACAGTAACCAAATTCAGATAATATTAAGCAAAAAAAAGGGTAGTGACTTATCGATCTTGTTTCCAAAAATTGACACAAGATGGCAGCACTTAAATTCTTGAAGTACGTAATTTTCTTTATTCAGGAATGCGGAAGTGAGTAGAGATGATATGAAGAACAGGAATTTGTGTAGTTTATCAGGAAACTAACCATCGACGTTCGACAGCAACGAAACAGTAATAATTTCAGGTAGATTTCAAGACAAATTCTTAACAAGATGGCAGTAAACCAATACGTGAGATGTAATCCAAAAGTAATCCAAAAGTTAACCAAATATTGAACCCAATAGTAAACCAGGTATTATTAAACCAGATATTGAACCAGATAGTAAACGCTAGGACAAATAATATAAATTACTGTCAGGAATTCAAAGAATAACGCGATATTTGATACAAAAGAATTCGGTACATACCTCGAGGTGTAGTATTCCTGGAGCGTAGCGAAACTTTAACGTCGACGAAACCAAAATGCGTAAAGACGTATAATACGTTTTAATGGTATTTAGAATACGATTTAGAGACGATAAATATCGATTATAAGAAACTTGTGAAATTTCCGTAGCACTTAGTAACGTGTAGTTAAGCAACACAAAGTACGAAAGATGCGCAGTTAGAAATCGAGCTGCTTTTTATGCAAGCACGAAAAGATGTGCCGGTAACGTAACAGAACTAACGAAACGAAAAGTTTTAGAAAGGATCAACCAATCAGAGACTAAATGACGTACATTGATAGCCAATAGAATAATTATTATCTCAGCCGACCAGAAAATCTGTAATGGCCCAAACGCAAACGCTGCGATTAGAAACACAGCTTCGCTTAAGAAAAAAACAAAAGAGGTGCAAAAATAGTACAAAAAGTATCGGGAGCGAACTCTATTGACAAAGTATAGAATTACGAAATTCGTAACCCTTACTAAAATCAATATGATTGACTTTTGCGAATTAGGCAAATAATCGAGGAACGTAACAAATTTGTCTCGAATAACGACCCTTTTTTTAAAGCACTACTCAACACTTAATTGATAAGTCAAGAAATTGTTGAATAATCAAAAGAAACACGTGCGTAATGTACGCGAGCAATAAATGGAAAAGGTTTTAGCGAAGTAAATCCTCTTCTCAACCTAAGACACAGATCAATGTGTAGAGTTGATTATCGTCCGCCTAATATCGGTTTGTTGAGAATTAGGAATACATAAGTAAAACAGTGGCATTTAAATGACCTTATATACTAACGGATAACCTGCAAAAGACGCTGGCTTCGAATTCTCGTAAATTCCATCTAATTTGCTCTTCTGTGTATACATGCCGCCTTATCAAGATGGTCCCGCCAAATACATAATTGACAACAGATTAGGTGTAATGACAGGCATAACATTGTCTATGGTCCAAGGTTTTCCGTGAATTTCTCTGCTTACGGTATCATAGTAAGACGGTGTCGGAAGAAAGCAACAATTTCGATTTTTTCACCAAAACACCCCACTTCTGCAACTCGGAAACCTTCATCCGCTTTGCAGACTGTACTTAAGGGTTGTTAAATTACTCACCGACTTCAATTGCTTCGGTCTACTTAAAGGTGCTCCTATCGTAATGTTCCCTCCAGTTTCTATTGTACCTTTCACACCGAGAATTCAGCATAAATTGTACTTAATAAAAATAAAAAGCATTGTTTATTACAAGATTATTGTTTATAAATAACGTTAAAATAATGTTAGATTCGAGCGGCGCATTTTAGTTGAGGCCACACCTGATTCCTGACCAGCCCTGCTATGCTACATAAGGCAACGGCGCGCTCGATACTGAATTCTCAGTGTGAAAAGTACAATAGCTTGAAACATCTACTTTTTTACCGTAGGCCTTCTCTATTCAGTGAAAATATCTATCTGAGTATAATATCGCTTTTCGCAAGAGTACTTCAGATTCATTGACTTCGGCCATTGTAAATTTTCCCGATAGCTGATTCGTTTGGTGTCAACCACAATGTTATAGTACCTTTCTAAAGTGGAGTAATATGGATTAATTAAAGGAAAATATAAGGACGGTAAACTCTGGAACTAGAAATCCATCCCTGTCCGTATTGTGTCAATTTATAAGATGCTTCCGCCCTACTTTCCTCAACTTTCAGCGAAATGGAAAAAATGAAAAATAGGTGAAACAGGCTGAAGTTGTTTCAACTTCTTTATGGTTGGTGTTACGCACCTCCATCCAGTTATATAATTTTAAGAAGTGAGGATTTGTCTGAAGATATGTCTTTCTTCTGTCTTCAGTAATTATAAATCGAAGTTTGACAACTCTATCACTTTCTGTGTAATCAGCTGTAACTTCACCAATAGTTCAATTAATTATCAAAAATTTCAAGCCAAAAGCAAAATAATATTACTGTAGTTAAGATTTTCTCAAGCATGCAACCTGTTTTAGCTGTATCGTTGATTTATTATTTCATTTAATTACTACATTGTTATTAATTGTGTCGTTTTCGTTATGTGTTTCGGTGTGTTCAAGAAAAGATAATAGCGTCAGCATAGATTATCCATAACTACATAGCTTAATAGCTACATTTTTAGTGTTATACTTACAGGTTTTAACATATTCTCAAATTCTGTTAAAAGTAAAACAGCAATTATATGGAGGTGACGTAATAGTTTTGTACAGTAGATGGAACGGACACATAAATTTCTGCTCGAACATTCAATTTAAATTGATCAAAATACTGCAATTGTAGAACCCACCTGTTTTGTTTTATGTCTGTGGAAACAACAACATTAGAATTTAAGACAGTGGCAAAAGAATGTTAATGTAAAAAATTCACACGTAGATCTCATACCTACAGTATAAATGTACAAAATTTCGTGTTTTGGATGAGTCATAAACGACTTCTACATTTAATTACCATTCTAATATGCCGCGATACATATTAAACAATTATTGAATTAATTTATTTACTGCATTAGTCATTTGAAATACACAATTTGAAAATGAAATATAAATGGTAATGAATTTATACCGACGCTCCTATTATGCTTCATTAAATCATTTTTAATTACGGTATAGTTAATAAATATGGTACTACATAAATCATCAACGTATTAATTTGTTACTTTGTATGAATATTACTGATCTTACGTATTATGCAGGATTTCCTGACCGGCTTCTTTTATGTATTTTCCTCAATATACCTTATACCTACAAGACATTTCGTTATACACGGGGATCGTTGATTGCATGAGAACAAGTTCTCATCAACCGATGTACCATCGTAAGCATGATTATTATTGTATATAATTTTCCGTATTTTATTAACAGATTGAAATCTGATTTTAACATTGCGTATTTTATTTATTTTCAAATTACTTCATGCACAGTCTACTTTTGTTTAGTAATTTATCGACGTTGACGATTGAGTTATATTAAATTGGAATAACCGTAACACTATAATCGAAAATACAATGTTCTTACTTTTTCGATGAAGGTGTTCTGTTTTAAAATTTAATTTATGGTCACTTCACGCTCTTATTTATAATCAACGTTTTATTTGAATAGAAAATTAAAAAAAGTTCCGGTATTTAATTACTTATGATTATAAATAATATTCGTTTCTACTTTCTATATGTTGTTCTAAGCTCAAAGCAAAAAGTACGTGGATAGGCTGAAGGTGGAGGTCTGAAACGAACTATATAGTATAGTCAATTATAAATGTAGATATGCAGAACGATTACAATTTTATGGTGTAGTAAAGCTTGAAATCAAGGGCATATTCACATATTCTATTGACACCTGAAGTGCCTAGCAACTTAATCCATTTAACATCAAATACAGTGTAATTCTTTAAAGAGTTGCTAGAAAATAAAGCGAATCCCATCGTGCAATAAGAAGTTACAGTCATTCAATAGGTAGGTATCCCATAATAATGGCATTATTCTGATTCTTTCCTTGAGACGATTTAATAGCATCAAACGTCTCTTTTCCGTTAATTTTCATAATATAGGTACATACAGTTTTTAGAATTACTTTAAATCTGTTTTTATAGCCAACCACAGGGTAATACAGAGAAACAAATTTAAGTTTCCTTTTTACCTAGTGATTCACCAAGCCAAGTAGCTTGAGTTGAAATATAATAGCTTGGCTTGAGCTTGAGAGGTAAACTTTTTAAGAAGAAAGCTTGGCTTGGCTTGATGTTTTCGAATGCAGGCTTGGCTTGGTTACCAAGCTTTCCCAAGCTTTTTCAAACTTAGTCTTGCTCCTCCCGTAAGAGTAGTGAGGTTGGAACACATTGCGCATATTCATAATAAACATTTTTTGAAAATTTTCAAAGCCAACCATGTTTTGTAAAGTACGTAATTATAAGTTTAAATAGAAAAATGTAAATAACTCTGTAATCATTGATTTTAGGTATAGGAACATGGTATATCAATTTAAAGAAAATTTATTTCTGCATCGAATGGGCTGATAATTAAATAGGCATTCCATTTGAAAAAAGAGACTTCTTAAAGTTTTCCTTAAGTCTGGAAATAACGTCAAATAGATCAGTAACCGCGGTCTATTTTTTATTATTCGTTACAGACAATTGTGTCTCAATCTTTTGACATTGAGAACCTAAAATCCCATTTCCCTAACTTTTACCACTTTCGACTTTCAATTTTATTTCCTAAACAAGATTTTCAAATTTTTCAGTGGAAAAAATTTTTTTTCTCAACAATCGAAATTGATACGCCGATTATTTTAAGCATACTTACTAAACATTTTATGACACATCAGAATGTGAAAAAAAATTGCCTGGTTTGTATTTAAAATAAAAATGTTGATGCTCACTTCTGGTATTTCCGGAAGTGCTGCCATTTGGAAAATATTTTTATTTAATAGATTAAACACGGCATGTTGCATGTGCAAAATTTCAAATTTCTAGCTTTTACCGTTCTTGATATACTTCTAACCGACGGTCACCGTGAGACACCCTGTATGTATAGCTCATTGTCGGACTTTCACAATATTACTCAACTGCTGGTTAGTGGGCGATTATTAAAATGAGTTATAACAAATTATCTAAAAATTCCGAAGAGCCGTTATGTAGAACGTACATTTTCCAGAATATCTACACATTCACATTTTCTAATTTGTAATTTGTATCATTTTTGACTTCGTACAAATCAAAAACCGTTGCAGGACATCACCTGATAGCCGTATCATTTTACAATAAATTAAAAACTAGTGTTACAGCGTGACGTGCAACAGATTTTATACAAGGTACCGTTGTGCCCATTGCAATTTTGAGAAATATATATCTATACAGGGTGATTCATTAAGAATGTCCAATCTCTGAATTGTAGATTCCAGACCTCAAAATATGATGATTCTGCCCAACATGCCTTATACAAATATTGCTAGTTTCCGAGATACCGGGTGTTTAAAGTTTAAATATGAATTTTGATTTTCGCAATAACAATTAATTAATGTGATTAAAAATAATAGACAAGGGTTATTTGATATGAAGAGATCTTTGCGAAAACGGATCATAAATAATAGTTTATTGTTGTTACACATTTAGAGAATAAATTTTTTTTTAAATTAAAATTTATTGAACTGTTTAGAAGCAAATAACTCGATAACTGATCGAGTTACACGAATCAAACAAGAGTAACTTTTTTTTGTAGAATCTAACGCTTTTCCATATTTTATTATTAGTTTGCTAATAGTTCAGCCGAAAAAAATTTTTGCTTAGATTTACTAAACACAACCAAGTATAACTAGCGCCCTCTATTAGCAATGCTAAATTAGAGTCCAAATTGGCAATCCTCATGCAAAAAAAGGTAAAACTGCCAATTTTCAAAAAGAAATTGTGAAAAAATAGAAAGTTATTGCGAAAATCAAAATTCATATTTAAACTTTAAACACCCGGTATCTCGGAAACTATCAATATTTGTATAAGGCATGTTGGGCAGAATCATCATATTTCGAGGTCTGGAATCTACAGTTCAGAGATTGGGCATTCTTAATGAATCACCCTGTATATCTACTGGTAATTTTTTTACAATGATTTTAAGTAAAATATTCTTTTCTTACTAAATCGAATCAACATACCTGCTAATGGTATATTTTTTTTTAGTAGAGCATAGGCTATCTCAAATATACTCTGAATTAAACGTACCTAAAGTGAACGCCAAACAAAATCCGTTGCACGTCATATAATGTGAGTGACGTAGATTGGGGGCAATGTTGCCAGATTGTAATTGAAAGAAGGTAACGCAAATAAAACTTCTGAGTTCACTCGTAACTTTAGTTATAATAAATAAAAAACAAAATCAAAACTTCAAAATTGTGACAGTCAAAACATAACCACAACAAAACATTACAAAATTGATACCTTATGGAATTGGCATTGGCAACGTTGCTGAAAACAATCCATTGTTACCAACGTGGCGATCATAAAATTCTGATGAAATTAATGTTTACAGGTCGAATTTTCACGATTTTTATGCCGTTACATTTACGGCAGGGACGTCAATTATCAGCTGATTGCTGACGTGCAACGGATTTTGTTTGGCGTTTACTGTAGGTACTTCTTTTATACCGAATGAATATATTTTATGGTAGAATGCAAAATCATCAGCGGGAGCTTCTAAGAATTATGTTCCATGGAATAGCAAAAACATGCTTAGAAGGTTGAAAGCTTGGGAACAGCTTGGCTTGTATAATACTTAAGCTTGGCTTGGTTTTTTGTAGGCTTGACTTGATTTTATGTCAAGCTTTAAAAATTCAAGCCAAGCCCGTGACTCCCTATTTTTACTTCCAGAGTACGAAGTAAAAGCGAAACATGTTTCAAAAAAAAATTGACCTAGCAAATTTTTACATATCTTTGCGTTTCTGAATACGTAGATTAAAAATATGAAAAAATAATTTCGGTCTGTCGTCTGTAGTCTGTACACATTTTCTTGCAGCGCTCTATACTCAGAAAGTATTAAAATTATCGAAATACGGTTTTCGCCAATCGATTGCATTCGGGCCAAGGACGAAAATGCTGTTACCTTTGATGACGTCACTTCCGGTATAAGCTAAAATGGCAGTACTCATTTTTTTTATAAGATAAAGTTGCAGTTTTTTTATGTAGTTTAGAGTATTTTTTTCTGAATTCAGCTATACTTTTTTTTGAAAAAAGTCTTAATACGAGGGAAGTCTCGTGGCAATACTTGCCAGAATTTTTTTCCACAGTAATTATGCAAATGTGAGCATGAGAGATTTTCAAAGGTTTGTACCGTACTCAGGCCAGCAGAGAACGACTGCGCAACTCAACTTTTGAAAATTAACCCCACTCACCCCTCTCTAACTGAATCCCCAAGGCGTGTCGTATGGGTGCTGATCTTATAAGGATGGACATGACCAAAACGCAAGAGATTGGGGGAAAATGAACTTTATTAAAAAATACTTCAATAAGTGCCTTCTCAAATTAAGTCGAGGTAGAAAAATTACCGACAAATACTAATGTAATGTAATCGCTGATAACTGTTAACTTCCACACAATTTGAGATTCGCTCTGGATCTTCACTGATTAGAAGAAGAGCTACAAAAAACCTTTCAGGTTTTCTCCCAATATAAATTTTCAGATTACATTACAATCTACTATGTACTATTCTCAATATGAACGATTATGTCAGGAATTACATTTCCCTTTTTTTTTATTTCAATATTTAAAGTATAATCGGTAGCCTTCTGCTATAACGGCTGTTATGTAAGATATCCTAACATTCACACAGGGGTAAGGGTTAATTTTGGATTGGAGTGCATTAATATTAAGGGATGTGAAGTTTAAATACATCCACCGATTCTCCATGTCATATATAAAAATGCTACTACGTACATAAAATGTTCCTCCGAAGTTAATTACCAGGTAATACTAAATGAAATGCATACTACTTGTTGCGCCCCTCTACCAACCCTTCTTCAGTTTACCAGAACCATTATGATTCAAATCATACAGTCCACTTCGCCAAATGTAAATATTTCTTGTATAATTGAATTGTTTCTGCATTATACGCACAACATTGTTGGTCCTTCGAGCCGTATCAAACACATTCAAGAACGTACAGTTCATATCTATTCAAAATAATCATCAAAATAACGCCACCAGCTTTCGCAGCATCAGCAGACCACGGTTGCAGCGGACCTAGGATCGATCATGGATCTATCAAAAAAAGATTCGAATTTTGTCCTATTAATTAAGTACCTATCAGTTTTGTACCAATCCATAACACAGTTTCATATTTTAGTAGAGGGGCGCAACGCTACTCTTCAAGCTAAACCCTAAAATACCATGAAACGAAGGCCGTCACCTAAGTTAAAACGTGATAATCAATTATTTTCCTACATGTGATAAACTTAAAAATGTATGATATCTAGTATCTACTAAACAAACACAAAACGATACAATGATATTGAGAAATTGCCCTAGGCGACCACAGACCTCTTTACGCGGTAGCCAAGTCTTCCTCCGTACCTACTTTGTCTCTGCCATTTTTCCATTATTTTTCTTCGCTTTTCTGTTTCCCAATCGGGCAATCTTTTAGCGAGAAACATTTAAATTCAAAGGTGCTAGGTGTGTTACATCACAGGTTTAAGCGACTTAGTTGCACCAAGCCGCTATATCCACGTGGTGTTTCTGTTTTAGAAAACACACAGTATCGAAAATACAAACTAGTTACTTAAAAAGTACCTCAGTTACAATGATCTCCTATGTCTGAAACCGTAGCGAGTATGTCCTTGAATATAGGAGCCTTCTACAGGAGTTGGTGATTGGTTCAATGAAACACACTAGTACTTCGTTAAAGCCGACGTTTCGACTGGCGAGGGCCTAGTTTTTATCGAGGCATCTAAAGCATTAGAATATCCTCAAAAATTGGCCCTCGCTAGTAGAATCTTCGGCTTTAATGAAGTACTAGTGTGTTTCATTGCACCAATCACCAACTCCTGTAGAAGGTCCAATATTCAAGGAGACACTCACTACTTTAAAAAGTAGTATTGTTCTGTGAACAATTCCAAAATGTATGCAACAAAGAAAAGCTAGAGATACAACTACGCAAAACAATTTACTTGCATTTATACTGTATAGGTTTAATCGATGATTGCCACAAGTTTTCAACTTACGGCACGGTTGAAATTGTTCCGAAATAATAAGGTAGCTAAATTACCACTGTTTGGCGACGCTGAATGAGACACTTGCACTTACTTCATTTTGTCTTTTAGACGTTTTCGTATGAGTTTTCTCTTCGGAAGACCTATTGTTGGCTGTAAGGGTGCATCTTGCTTCGTTTATGGTCTCCTGGCCGAAGACCATTACTTTGACGTGAGTTACTGGGGATATTTTGACATCAACATCCAATGTCAGTGTTCAGTCTACCATTTAGCTAATTGTTGGAGACGCCCTGCAAGCAATTTGATTGCAGTGGTGCAGAGCATCCACGTTTCACCTCCTTTTAGGCTACGTGCTATGGGATTTCAACAATTAATTGCTGTGCTGTTGGCCAATTAGTATTTTTGATGAATTCAATATTGTCGTTGACACTTGAACATTCATAATTCAGGGATTGAGTTTGTGTTACGTGGAAATCATTCGAAAGGTCTGCTGAAATTTACTTATACATATTAATTAAGTTTGGTTCAAGAATAGTTTCACTGTAAGAGTATTTATGAACAAATACAATTTTCTCATGTCTCGAATAAAGAAATAACAAAAAAAGGTGTAAAGAACAACCTTTTCCTTAACATTTATCAAAATTCCTTCACGTAAACCTATCGTTTGATGTTATACAGGGTGTTTCAGGAGGAATAGTAAATATTTTAGGAGGTGGTAGTACAGACCAATTGCAATACAAAATTCCATATAACGTAGATACCTATGTCCAATTTTCATTGAGTACAATTTTCAAAGATTTCCCCGCCTACTTCAATGCACTTTTGACTTCTCTTGATAACACCACGTGTAGCTTCTTCTGAAGTCGTCTTGGCGTTCTTTTATGTTGCCTGCACTATTGATAATTCGAACAACCCAATCGGCTCTTGTGTTTACCTTTTCTTTGTAGACTTCGCCTTTCAACCATCCCCACAGGCAATAATCCAAAGAGGTAAGGTCCGGGGACTTAGTGGCCAAGAGGTTCACCTCACATTCTTATCTATTCATCACATGATTGCCTTTTCAACTCAAAGGGTCCTAAATCTGTCTCATTCTGTGAAATTCATAGTTGCATCACTCTGTAAACAAAAAAGCTTTAAGGTTCCATATTTGAGGACCAAACAATAATATCGTTCGTAAGTCACTCCAAATGACAATTTCTTCTTTTTTGGATATTTCCCTTCTTCTTTGAGGTTCTGTGGGATTTCATATATTTCTGATATAATATATAGAACAATGTAAAAATCCTACTTCATTTTAATCATCCCCTATTATAGCCATAACAAAATCCGTAAAGTGTTAATTTAATAATTACCACATCAAAAAGATACCGGCTTTTCTTGAAAATGAATGAGGAAATGAAGTAAGTAATAAAGAAAGAGGCGTAGACAAAACAAGATAAAGATGTGAGAGTAAGTGAAAAAAACTAAGAACCCCAATTTTCGCCTCTACGATAATTTGTACTAATTCAGCTTTCGTTTGCATAATAATGCAAGATTTAATCAAATTAGGCAGAAATGTTTCGGGCTAATTATCGTTTATGTAATGATTATGAAATTAAAGTAGTTTATGCTATTAAATTATACGATAAGTGATCATCTGATAACTATCAAAACTTCATATAAATTCAAAAATCTGTATCCTAATTTTACACACCGAATTAGTTAAACGAACTTCAAAGCAATACCTACTTACAAATTAGATCAACGATAAGCTTAAAAGTTTAATTAATACTTTAATTTAAAAAGAAGTTGTTTTTGCAATACAAACTGAAAGTTACACTAATTCATATGTATATCTGTATACAAAATCGATCATAAATTAGATACTAAATTATAAATATCATTATAAATCTATGTTTTATTTATATTTGTTGGTACATATAAATAAAACAGATATTTATTATGATAATCATGACGATGTTAACGTAAATGAATGGCGCGGAGTAAGTATATACCTACCTAAATCAAAATTGCTTTCACAAACTCGATTGTGTAACGAAAAATTATTAGATTTGCATTTTGGATTTAAAATTCTGAACACGAAAATTTGCGAAAGTGTTTTTAGAGCGCGCGAGCTTCTCCGCTGGACGTCATCATAATGGTTTAGTACTTTAGTGCAATAAGCTCACTGAAAAATATAATAATAATAAAATGTACGTTTCTATGTAACAGTGGGCAGTTTTATGACTTTCTGGAATACTGTTTTTAGAAAAAATATTCTTAGTTGTTTACTTTGATAACATCAGTTATATGCATACCTTAAAAAGTTTTACATTTTCTGCGTTGACCCCCTACTGATGGCCACTGAATACAACCATTTGGTTTCAACTTACACTTCTGCCATCATCTTTGTTAATTTATTTACTACAACGGTATTGTAGTTAAGCCATATCAGTTTGCTTATTAAACTTTTTTTTTAAATATATACGCAGTCAGATTGGTAGGTACCTTTTATAATAATCAACAATGCTATAATATCACTAGCGGAAATAATGGGGTGTTTTTACAATTATCCTGGTTAGTTCCACTTACTTTCACGCAAGTGATCATTTGCCGCGCTTCCTTAAATTCAAGCGACAAATTTCTGTATTAATTTGCCGTTTGGGGTAAAAAACTGGGAAAATCGTAATGACCCATAATTTCAGCAAAAAAGTGTGACTGAAATTCTAAAAAAAAAGTGTTCACATGACTTTTCATACAGTATAATTAATTACATCGCAAGGTTTTATAGTTAATTAGGTGTTAGAGTAAACTCGTAGTTTGTTATTATATTTTTTAGGGCAAATAAACAGTATACTTTTCAGTGTTCATGTTGATGTTTACGTCCGGTGTGATATTATGTCTTCATTACTTTATTACGGTTTCGTAACGTTTTTGTAATAAATCTCCCTATTAAATAGAGTCATTATTTTGACAACTGCTTTAAAATTCACTCTACAGTAACAAATTACCCTTACCAAATTACATTACATTGTTATAGGTTTTTATAAATAGTTTTCTAACGTAATGCGTGAACATCATGATCAATTTAATAAATAAATAGAAAGATAATGTTCACGGTTAGTTTGAAGCGTAGGTATTACAATGGGCAATTATTTTCCGTTATGGAATTAATTTTCATGCAAGCTCTTACTGAACCTTGAAATTAGATAGATGCAACTTTAATTGATGTAGGAATTTAGAAGATTCTCATACGTTTTAATATACAACTTTCGATGACAATAAATATGTCAATTTTTCGATGGTGAACAACTTGTAACATTATATGAAGAAAAAAATAAAAACATGCCGTAAAAATTAAAATTCCCATATATAAAACTTCAAGTTTACATTTTTGAGTATTTATAGAGTCATAATAACTTTGTCAAGATCATAAAGAATCTTGAATAATCTGGAAGCTGCTTTCAATGACATGTCAGCTTGACTCCACGTAAAATATAGCATATAAAAATTTATGAAAAAAAAAACTTTGAGTGTAATAGTTTGACCTTAGGTCGACGTTAACATTTCAAAAATTTAAATTGTATCTGACTTACGTCAAATATTTATTGTAGGTGGCCCGTTGAATGAAACATGCCCGCTTCTTTGTCTTTATTAATCGTGTGAATAATTTTTTGAGGGAAACGCGGAATTTCCTAAAAAACAGTCGATAAATTACGTAATAATAGTGTTTTCTGCTATATAAAACTTTTAATAGTTCTCACATTCTAATGCGTCAAGGTTTTAAATTCTGGTCCTTACATAGCATACATGTTCTTTGGAGGATGTATACTTAAGATAACGTTAGAGGATCCTTCTATATTGTAGTAACATGTTGTCACGTTTCTGAACTACTGTAAGTTTGACCCCCTACGGATTTGTGGCGCTTTACGAATACAAATTCCAGTTTTATCCTTTAGTCATAAACAAAACTGATGGATGTTTCTAATTACCGTTTTTTTTTTCCTCAACGCTGTTAAAAAGGCTTACAACTGCGTTTGATGTGATTGTCTCAAGTTTGGTGAATTCGATTAAGGAACTTTATTACTCAAAAGTTCTTATATACCTAGACGTACCTATATATTTTGTGCAATATAACAACCGAGCAGTTACCACTAATCATATCGATTTAGATCTTATCTTTTATATTCTCTGCACTCGACTTTTGAGATTTTCTCACGCAATAGGAGGCACTACTTAAATATTGTCAATTAAAAAAGAAAGGCATCAAAGAAAAAAACTGGTAATCATCGAAGATCCTGTAATAGCAATTATATGTACGAGATATAAAATAAAGAAATTACAATTTCTGCACGTTATTAAGCTTCAATATAAAAGCTTGTAAAACGCGGATAATTACTGAGACTGAGACCCAGTTTTTATCCTCTCACCAGTTCTGATTTATGGCCTGTGGCCTAACATTCACGAAAGTTCTTTATCATTACACAAGTTATCGTAATGTTGTCTGGTCGTATAATACATATATAAGAAGAAAGAATGTGGAGCACTGTCCGGTTCACCGTACTGCATAATAACACCATACAAAACTTAGGTCGACGTTTTATATCTAGTATTAAATTAACACCTAATTTACTATCTTCACTTTTTTTAAAAAATTGGTGAAAGTAATTCATAAGTAAAACAAAGCTTCTCACAGTAAATTACCGTTTAGTTATTGTAAAAAAACAACTGGGAGCTCCTTATAACTATATCTACTCATGCGAACCTCCAAAACGATTCGAATTTATCTAAGTGAACGAGTCATTTCGCTATTATAATAATTTATCCGAAAAAAAACTTGTAAAGTTGAAAAACTGTTACCGCGGGGTTAATTTCGTGAAAACAAAAATATGTTCAATCACATTTTTACCTCGGGCGATAATTACGCTTGTTATAATTTTCTATAATGTTTTTCTTCTTCCTGTGCGTTCACTGCAAGGTTCAAAACACTTTTACTAAAATTGCAACTTTGCAAATAAAATATTCCTTCTTTTTCCCGGTTTTCCGTCATCAGTTTATCTTGAGTCAGAGTCAGTAGATCAACAGAGTACCGCAACCTCCGCCATGTTTAGTCCTTTCCGTGCTTCAGTCCCCCCTACACGCTCAGTAAGGTAAACGATGTTTTGACTAAATTTGTCGGAATATCCGAATTTAATAAAACAAATTGATATAATAAGTATTATTTTACGATACTGTGGATTTACAAATTTTATTGAAACGCGGAAAGTACTAAACATGGCGGAGGTTGCGGTACTCTGTTAATCTACTGACTCTGTCTTGAGTCTACTTCTAACGCCCCCTGTAATTTATTGGATCAAACATTTCGTATAAATAAATGATACATTTATTATTCACGTTAGTTGCTAAAGGTGTATAGAAGTGGATGTTTTTCCAATTTTTTTATCGTATTCTGTGATCAGATCGATGATAGTCAACGACCAAATGCATTTATGGCGCCATTATTTCACTGAAAAACATACGTTGAAGCAGTTCAGCTTTTGTCTTGCAGATGGCAGTACGCCCTTTTAAGTTACAGTGACTCTATTACAAACAGTGACGACAAGCGTGGTATCGATTTTTATTGGTCGTGGTATATTTTGCCTCATAATGGCGGCCTGACAGTGTTTACCTTTGATCAGCGTGTAATTTTTATTTGAATTTGGCACGTTGCTAGGATACCACCGTTGAGTCCATAGAAACCCGCCCATAATTTTGCCTCCTAATGGCGGATGGGTGGAGCTAATCGCTGCTTGTCGTCACTGTTTGTAATAGAGTCACTGTATTAAGTTAAGTAGTAAAGTCACTAAATATTCTAAAGTACCGCAACGTTCGCCATTTTGGGGTTAAAATTTTGGCGGCAATTTCAAATATTGAAGACCTAGTCACTAGAAAATTTAATGACTTTATGAAGTGTTTGATAAAAACTAAACTAACATTATTTAGATACTTATCAATATATTTCTTAAACATTATTTGTCATTGTTATTAAAGGGTACAATTTAATTGAAAGATAAAAAATTTGGGACTTTGCCAAACTAACCTAACATATGTTTTTAAAATTGACATTTTATTTTGTCGTGTTAATACTTCATTAATTTAGAATCGTTATTTAAATCACAGAAAAGGATAACTACAAAAATACAGCAAGTAGTGTGTAAGAATAAGAAGACGAGCCTGTTTATGGAAAAACTACAAGTTTATGATGTTTTTCAAATTGCCGCGTTTCAAACCAAGTGTCTAACGTCGAACTTTAGTAATAGTAAATACTAATTTTCAGCGTACGTCAAACAGATCTGACATTTTTCCGCCATTTTGGGGTTAAAATTAGCTTTCTGTCTCTAACTCATTGGAACATAAGGTTGCGGTAGGTACTTTAGAATATTTAGTGACTTTATTAAGTAGCAGAGTCAGTAGATTAGCAGAGTACTGCAAGCCTTTGACGTGACAAATTCCGCCTTGGCGGCCATGTTTAGTCCATATACATAAGATAGACTTACGAAAGTGCGTAATTTTTAATAAAATGCCGTGTTGTTGTGCCGTTAAGTGTATTTGTTTTATTATACTTCGAAAAATTTAGTGAAAACATCATCTACTTTACTGAGCGTGTAGTGAGTGAATCGCGGAAAGGACTAAACATGGCGGAGGTTGTGGTACTCTGTTAATCTACTGACTCTGTTAAGTGACTCTATTACAAACAGTGACGACAAGCAGCAATTAGCTCCACCCATCTGCCATTAGGAGGCAAAATTTTGGGCGGGTTGCTATGAACTCAACAGTGGTATCCTAGCAACGTGCCAAATTCAAATAAAAATTACACGCTGATCAAAGGTAAACACAGTCAGGCCGCCATTACGAGGCAAAATACACCACGGCCAATAAAAATCGATACATCGCTTGTTGCCACTGTTTGTAATAGAGTCACTGTATTAAGTAGTATTTGTAGAAAATTGGAGAACTGTATTGTTGATAACAGACATCCAATTCGTCTTGGTATCAAACTACAATGAGCGATTGAACAAACAATCTATATAACTTGTAGTCCAAGAGCTGGCTGCAAAAAAGCTGACCTATCGAGTAACTACAGCATGAAATGATCTTTAAAAGCTAGTACTTCTACAGACCATCCATAAAATCTTTTGCTGCCAAGGCGGAACTTGTCTTCTGAATATTTTTTGGACACGAACAGTAACAGCTTCAAATTACTCCTAAAATGTAGCTTTTTACATAGTTAAAAAAGAAAAAATGTTCTGCCTTGTTAAATCTTGCGCTAATGTCTTGGCAGAAAACTTTATTAATTTTTTTGGCACGTTGTTGTACGTATGAAGCACAAGCTTCAAACTATAACCAAATTAAAGTTTGAACATAATTCTATAAGAAAAAACATTTCTGCCTCGTTAAATCTTGCGCTAATGCCTTGGCAGAAAACTTTCTCAAAGTCTTATGATACCACTAATACAAACTATCATAGAAGTATTTAGGGATAAACAAAGAATCGTCCAATGAACAATATAAAATATTTAGTAATAGTATACAGGGTGTTTTTGGGAGCTTTAGTTAGACGTTTTCGGGAAGTTTTATAGGTAGATTTCTGAAAATGTGTAAGTACTTAGGGGTTACTCTGAAATCCGAATAGATGTAAAATATTTTCAAAATGGCAGCACTTCCGGAAATGCCGGAAATGCCGGAAATGCCGGAAGTGCTTCGTTATTTTAAATGGCAACCCCTATTTTTTATTGCATTTTTGGATTCTACGTGAAGTTTCAGTTCTTTTGCTACCTACATATCAATATCTACAAGTTATGGTTTTTAAGTTATTCTCACTTATTTAAAATAAATGACGGATGCAGACGGTCCTTATTATTATTTATCGTGAAATGGACAGAATCGCCAACATGTCATGCTTGTCATACGTTCATTGAACGATATCCAGAAAGACCGCGTCCTAGTGAACCTACCTAATACCATCCGAACACTGGAATGAAATTGTTCGAATATTGGAAGCTTTGTACCACCAAAACAAGTACCTAGACCTAGAATAAGACCCGTTGTTGAAGACGAGGCTAAGATCTGCATCCGCCATTCTTTTTTAAATAAGTGAAAATAACTTAAAAACAATAACTTGTAGATATTGGACATGCGGATAATAATAAAACTGAAATTTCACGTAGAATCCGAAAATGCAATAAAAAATAGGAGTTCCCATTTAAAATAATGATGTTACTAGCTACTTACGGCATTTCCGGAAACGCTGCCATTTGGAAAATATTTTACATCGACTCGGTTTTCAGAGTAACCCCTATGTTCAAGTTTTCAAAAACATATCTATAAAACTTTCCCAGAAACTAAAGCTCCCATAAAAACACCCTGTATACTATTGCTAAATATTTTATATTATAAAATTATTTTGTCGAAATCATTATAATTGTTCATTGGACGATCCTTGTCTATCCCTAAATACTTCTATGCAGGGCCGGGTTAGCCGGGGGGGGGGGGGGGTACAGTCTCGGGCCCCATGAGATAGGGGACCCACTAAATAGGGGGCCTCCACTAAAAAAAATTTTTGTAAAAGAAATAAAATTAATGTATTTGTTTATTTAAAATATTTATTTAATTATTTAGGTACCAATTTCGATAAGTTTAAAAAGGGCTCCTTTCACGTAAAGAGACCGGGGGCTCCTCAAGTCTTCAGTCCAGGCCCGCTTCTAGGGTAGGTTATATTAGTGGTATCATAAGACTTTGAGAAAGAGAATGTTTTCTGCCAATGCATTAGCACAAGATTTAACGAGGCGGAAATGTTTTATCTTATAGAATTATGTTCAATTATGCACAAATGAGTCATTGTTTTTCTTTCCGCCCTTAAGGGTGATGGGAGCGGAGAGGGTGGCGGACAATTTGTAAATCACGAAAAAATGTTGGAGGAAAAAAAGTCAAAAAAGATCGTTTTTCTACTCCTTTCCACCCCCAAAAAAGGGGTTGCAGTTGGGGGGTGAAATGTACAATTTGAGAATAGTTTTTATGGAGAATCCAAAAGTGCAATAAAAAATAGGTGTTCCCATTTAAGTTTTCAAAACTCAACCCCGCTCCAACCCACGGGGGGGGGGGGGGGGTGAGGGGTATCATGACTCAATAGGTTTCAAAAAATAAAGGAAACGTGTTTTTTCCTTTTTGTAATTGGATGTGTCGTTCTCGAGATATTCAAGGGTGTATATTTTAATGTGTTTATTTTTCTTCCCAATACACCATAAGTATTTACTAATTTTCTATCACTAGAAGCTTTCCGGAGACAAATCCTTTGACATAGTCATCTTATAATTATTGTTATTATTTATTTACAATCTGGGAGTCTGATGTCGGGCCTCTTATTCATCAAATGGATAGGCGCGGATAAATACTTCAGCGGTTTATAACAATCTAAGTCATTGTGAGGAAGAAATATGAAAACGATGTTCATACCGCCGATTCTTCTTCTTCTCGTTTCGTAACTTGTATTACCGTGCAATTTCCAAGCCACACATTTGGCTGGAACATTGATAATTCGACCATTTTGCACTTTGCCTGCTCACAATACCACCCGCAATCTTAAATAGGAGAGAACGCGGTTCTAGCATCTTTTTAAATTTCTATTTTCTTATTTTTCTGGGGTTTTTCCTCATTTGTGCTAAAGTAACCATTATTAGAATTCCTGCTCGGCGATTCTCACCTCCCCTCTTATGTAGGGTTTTCCTACACTTGACTGCGACTGGCATTAAAAGTGATGACTTTTTAGGAATATTCATTTTTCTTGTGGCTAGAACAAATCACTTTGAGCGACGAACACTTAAATGGCGCAGGCTAGTAAAACGGGTTTGACGAATTAGGCCGCGGCTACTACCTACTAATCGCCGCTACCCAGTCGCAGTCGTCGGCGACTGGCGAAGGTGTAGGAAAAGGCGATTTTTCACCTGTTCGGAGACCCAACTCAAGTGTAACCTTCTCCGTAAAGGTTTGTGTAGTTAATAGTTGATTATTACACAACTGATTACCTACTAATACTGCCTTTTCAGGGACCATTTCCAGGATAATTGATATATCTGACGTAGATTTACATACATAATTCAATTTGATGCAGCTTTAAAGCCAAAATTCAATAACAGCCTTCCTGTTGCATAATGAACTAATTTGATAGTAGACACCTATGTAACTGTTTTTCGACTAAAAATTTGGCAAATATGGCATAGCTTGCGATCAACACCGTAACTAAATAAAAATCCTAATGTGTAATGCATTAGAATTCGAGAACGAACAACATTAGCATATAAATTCAATATTTTGTAACTGAATTGCTATCTGTTACATCGGAGATTTACGAACATTCCCATAAAATAAATTTAAACCTGCGCAAAACTTCAGATAGAGCATGATTTGTAACATTAACTAAATAAGGGAAGATGGCCAAAAGTGAGAAAACGATACGAAGAAATATGACCGTTGAAAGATCATCTAATAATGCAATAATATAAAGGTTTCATACTATAAATTAACGAGCGTTACGATTTTATAAATTATTATGTCAAATTAAACCTATATAGGAACATTAATTGTTACTTTGTAATGTAGTCTTTCGAGTGAAAGGTAACAACAGGTGATTGATTTCTTACATAAAAAATATATATAAAGGGTACGCATTAAATTTATAGCTCGGTTTGATTTATGAACAAATTTAGCGGTGAATTTTAACAGCTTTACTCTCTATATTATAACTTACTTTTATTCGCCCTAATTCGTATAGGTACTAACCAAAAAGGAATTCGTTCAATAAATGGAAAATAAAAACTTTTTCTAACGGTCTATTATAACTGTTGGTTTTTTTTATTAACGTGCATAAAATTAATACAACTTTTTCTTTGCTTAATTTCCCTGAATACATCGTTCTGCAGCATGCAAAATGTTCGCTCACATTGTCTTACATAAATCTTAGGTAAAATTAATGATAAATGATACATAATTGGAAACAAAGATGCTGGACCTTTCAATTTAGTGGGCAGTGCATAATTATATAGCGCGGGAAATGTTATAACACGTGTTTTACTTACGCTTAAATAGTCTATATTCAACACAAATGAAATACACTTTGTGAAGGCAACCAAACCAGCTAATAATGAAGGTGAGGCTATTTTGAGTTGAGGATCACTTTATATCTCCATTCTCCACCCAGTAGTGTATTGATGCGCAAACTACCTTTGAAGGATAATTAATTGAATTAATTAATTTTTGGTTTCCCACGTCCCGCCATTTTCACTTCTTTCGCATGGTTCGTTGCTTCCAATTCCCACTGAACCAAGAAACGTAAATCGCCGAAACCTTGCGATAATAACCATACTCAAGGACACACTCATAAAACAACTAAAGAACACCTTCCACCAGGCCATCAACAGAACAGTACTACAGTAGTACATAAAAGGCTAGAAGCATCACATTCAGATTAAAAACATCATCGTTAAACGCGATTTGTGAATAAGTTTAGCAAGATTCGAAATGGTAAAATACCAATTCCAAGTGTGAGTTCTTTCAATATCAGAAACTATAACAACCATATGTTAATTTCAAGACTAATTTATTCATTTTTCACAATTTTTCAAAAAGCTTGACAAAAAAGTCATTTGCATGTTAACAATTCAAAATTTAGAAAAATACTCAAATAATTTTGGAAGTGTTAAATACTGAAAAAGCCTCCATTTTTCCACGCTGTGTTTTCACAATTCTTACTTCTCTATATTTTATATGTATAGCATTCCCTTCTACCTAAAGCCCACACATCAAAAAAGCCACACACAGACTTAACATATTCATATTCCGAACGTTTGATCATTTAATCAACTTTTTGCAGTCTCGGAAAAAATTTTTGAAAATTTTAAATTTCCAACAATTAAATAAATCTTTCTTAAGCTTCATGTAAGAAATTCAATTACTCTTGAACTTAAAGAACCAGTTTTAACATAAACGTAAAATAATTATTAAAAAACCAAAGAATCAATGGCACCTAATTTTTTATTTTTTTAATTTTCGATATTGACGTTTAATTACACGAAAATAAAATATAACCACCAATGGCTCCCGATGAAAAACGATCATTAAAATGGCTCGCAATTCGCAAAATAAATAAATTAACATTAGTATGTTAATGAAATTATTTTTTGGGTATTTCAGACTTATTTTATGAGCAGCCCCCGTGTTATTTGACACAAATTATTCGTTAGAGTAATGGTGAAAATCAATAATGGTTTTGTATTGTTGACTTTCACCATTATTGAATTATTATAGTTTTAATATACCATGGGTTGCCAATAAATTATTAGTTACACGTGCAAAAATTACATTATGATCAGTTTAAAGTTATATAACATTTTAAAAGAGTGAGAATTTATACTTTTATTGCTTACTTTAGGTAAACTAGTTATTTATAATAAAATCAAAAATAAATTCTTATATTTTCAAAATTTGAGAAAAAAGCAATACAAGATATTTATAGAAACATCTTAATATTTAGTGGAACCTCCTTTGGCGTTAATTACAGATTGTACCATTTTTGGCATGCTCTGAATGCATTTTTTAACATTTTCTTCAATTCTTCATGATGCCAAACTTTAATCTGGAATCTCTGTTTCTTCGTCAACTACCATTTGTCTGTTTTTTGAATTATTAGTTGTTTGATTTTAATTTGTTTCCACGTCACGTGGGATTATTTATTTATTTCGCACTCGCGGTACTGGATCAATGAGCAGATACCTGTCACTTTTTGAGCTGCTACCTCTTCTGAGCCTTGAAAAAGACTGGGCCATCAACCAATCGAAACGTCGGCAATATATTTCATGAAGAACTTGAGTCTCATTAAATAACTTACTTGACACCTCCTTTGAAGGTCCCCGAATTGGGGAAAACACAGTATAATCATTAATACGAGGAGTTTCCAAATCTATTTAATCATTGCTTCTATAAGATTTTGTTTATTTTTGGTGCTTTCTTCGGAGATTTTTCGTTTGGGAAACTCCCATGAATACTTTATTGGGTTCAAGTCTGGCGAATTGCCAAGGCTTTGATTCGTTTCATCTCTAAGAAAGTTGTTACTGATTTAGCTTTGTGGGAAAGAGCGAAATGATGCATAAAAGTGCATTCAGAAGCATCAGCAAACCACTCATTCATCTGAGGAATCAGTCGTGCCCCCAAAACTTTTTTGTATTGATCCTGCTTCATCATACGACGATTTTTAGCCCATGCCAAACGTTTTAACTTCAAGACTGGAGTCAGTTTTGGTTTTTCGTTGGCCTGCAAAATTTGAGCCCCATTTCCACAAGACGACACCTGGTTGTTCTAGCAGAAATAGTAACGCCGCTTTCAGTTATGATTCTCGTCAGGCAAAACCTCAACTTTGCTGTGATTAACCGTATACAAACTTAACTCAGCACAGGTTGTCGGTACCTAAAATTATTCAGAAATGTATGAAGAAGTCGTTCGAATTGCCAGAATTGCCAAATATATGAATGTCTGGTTGCTATTAGGAAAAAAGTAGAAAAAAAAGCAAATTTTTCATTAAATTTTACCTAAAAATCGACAATTAAAAATCTGTCAAGCGTTTAAGTTCAAATAACCATGTCTCGCTGTCTGAATCACTGGAGTGGTTCAATAGGAAGCGAGAAAGTTAGGCAGAAAATGGTGTTCCGTAGTGATCATTTGGCCACCTTCTGTAGTTCTGAATTCGTTAAAATTCTAAACAAGCTCTATTATTTTTTAACGCCAAATTCGAAAATTATAGGAGGTACTATTAAAATAATAGCTCCTTTTAGGCGTTTAAGGGGTATAGGGTCCCGATGTATAAGTGACAATAATCTTTAATTGCAGCTTAATAGTACTAAAATTGATCTTATTTGTATCTTATTATGTGATCTTATTATATGACAAGTATTCCATTTAATTCCTTTTTAAAAATAGGCCAACACCTTTCAACGGGTGTCATTATGAATGTTAATAAATAATTAAATAATAATTAATATTAATAAATAATCATAATTAATGACATTTAGCGTTGGAATATTTTTCAAACAAAGCATTAAGTGTAATTACATGTTATTATTATAATATAACAACTTATGAACTTTTTTTATATAGTTGCTTAGCAAAAATTCTTTCATTGGTACAAGCCTGGAATGAATTTCATGATGACTTGGCCAAACTTTAGAGTTTACTTTCAGAAAAGATACTTTTTAATTTTTTAAGGTCATTTCCACTTCCTACTGTCTTCAAATTCTTCTTTTGCAGTATATAATCTCTGAAAGAATAAGTACAAGTACACTTAACTTGGTATTTAGGTTTATGACAAAAAACTAAGTTTTGAAATTCAAAATAGAAAAAACTACACTACCTAAGTAATAATTAACTTCGAAACATCAGAAGCACCGAGAAAATGATAAAAATATTAGTATTATTCACGCATTTTGTTTTATTTAATTTCCGCCCCATGAAGGGAGGTTGAGGTCATTAGCCTATTTACGCACTTGCGCAAATGCACAGAAAATGAAACGAAAATAATTAAAATGTAATTAAACGAAACACATTTCACTCTCTACGTAAGCGGATTATCAAAAAGGTCTTCTATGTATATTATGGCGAAAAAGTAAATAAGAGGTACCACCAATTTGTCCTGCGATAATGTTGTTTGGACTATTAGTATAGGTACCTATACAAAAATTAAGATGTATCTAAGTACTATGTAAAACAATTTTAGCTTCCTTGGCCTAACAGTGCGATTATATAAGCGATCATACCTGCGGCGGAAATACTTATTCTTCGACCTTGTTATAACAATAACATTTCTCAAACCTTTTCTCCTTAAAAACTAAAGTTATAACACGCGTAACGTTAAATCTGTTCCAGATTCACGCAGGCATTGCAATCATGGCACATTTCTCTTACCCCAGTGCAAATTATGTTAATTAATTCTAATGCAAGTTTTTTTTCCCTGGCAGTTGGTTACCGATGTGTATATCTTAACTAATCTAGTAGTTTATTTATTTTAAAGCAAACCCTGAATGTAATAGTTGTAATATTCCTTGCTGATAAACATCATAACAAGGAATTGCAAAACTTTTATGTGTAAATCTCCATTTCCTTTTTATACAAACATGACTTAATAACGATTAGTAATTAAGACTTGTTAATGGATTTTTTTATTTTTTTTTAACCCTCACCTACAAGCGCATTTTATAATGTATACGTTGTCTGGACCTGTTAACTAAACGCTTCGCTGACGCGACCACAGCGGGAAAAATTAAAAACAGGAAACCTTCAGTAATTATTTTCACGCATTACTTGACGTAAGCTTTTGAATTATTAATATTATTAATTAATTCAATGAGTTCGTTTATAATTGTTCATATAATTTCTATTTTATAATAAGAGTATTTCTCATGCGCTAACATTTGGATGTCGCCGTATACAATACGAAGACTGGCTTTGTAACGTGAGTAATGGGATTCGGTAAGAAGATCGGTAAATAATCTTCAAGTCAGAAATGGCATTGTTTTTCGCATTCAACCATTTTAAAATATATTTATTCACCATTGTATTCCAGGAATCAAGACGCGGGGTAAAGCCGTATTTTAAAATCAACACAAGCAAGATGTATTCACTTGTCTTGTCTATAAAAGTTGCCCCCACGGATCAGTTTGTCTCCAGCTGTTTAGTTGGGGACTCTCCGTTCAACTTGCTCCTTGAGTGGCTACGTTGAGACAATGCCCCATTGTGTACCACCAATCTGCATAATCAGCGGTCTTGTCCTGTTTCTTGATATTTATTGGGAGCTTTTGAAAGGCTGTTTTCTATCGCTACCGTTACCGGTTACCTACATTTTTGCATTTAAGAAATATTGATCCAACTATCCCTTTCCACTCGCATACATTTTATAATGTTTAAATAAAGAGGGAGATGCCAAATTACAATTGGTAGAAATTTTTGGATAATAACGAATTCATAATTGTTAAAAT
Source organism: Pyrocoelia pectoralis (assembly GCA_036250285.1). Taxonomy (NCBI): domain Eukaryota; kingdom Metazoa; phylum Arthropoda; class Insecta; order Coleoptera; family Lampyridae; genus Pyrocoelia; species Pyrocoelia pectoralis. Next base: position 19,447,961 of record CM070079.1, on the reverse strand, counting down.
AATCATGTGTGCATTTGCATTTTCTTGTGCATGTTATGTTGAATGAAGTCATGGAAGATAAAAACGTCGCTTTAATTTACCGTTTTTGTTATTTATGAGTGAATCTACTGCAATGGAGGTGAATTCTTGCATTTCTTCTATTGTTTAATTACCTGTTTTAATTTTAACTGTTACGGAAATGCATATCGGAATGTCAGTAATTACCACATTATTTCATCCCGATCCACGCTGCATTTGTAAAGTGACATTTGGTAATAGTCCATACGCTAGGTAACATCCTGTGTTTTTCAGAGGTCCACGACTTATTTTTGTGGCATTATGCTGTCTGAGACGTACGTCGTACATATTTAGTATCATTTGGTTAACAGGCCCAAAAATGGCCACTTTGGATTTAAACAGGGTGGTCATGTTTTAAAACTAAAAATATGGTATTCGCCATACAAATGTTCTTCATTTACTCAAGATGTGAGTTTGTATGTGTTGTCAGTGTGGAATAGAATTTACAATATGTATATCTATAAAATATTTATGTCATTGGTATTATAGACGGTGGTGCAAAATATATACAGGGTGGGCCATTGAAAAGGAAACACGCCTGTTTTGGGACATTTAGACCAGTTTCTTAAAAAAACGCTCGGACACGTCGATTTTTTATTTTTGGGGGATAACTTTTGATGTCAAATTTGATATTGTCAGGTCAACCCCCTAGCCCCAGCAACCCCTAACTCAAGAATTTAAATAGGGAAAGAGAGTCGCGCGACCCCTCATTTGAAGCGTCTTTTAATTCTCTATTCGACAGTATGAATGAAAATTAGTTTTATTCAATTTTTTTTCGCCTCCATGAAAAGCACCCTCTAGATTAACTAAGGTGGGGGTGCTGTTTAGGAAAAATCCTGAAACACGCAACCTTTGACCTTTTGAACGGCACATTTCACGATTTTTCCTAAACAACACCCCCACCTTAGTTAATCTAGAGGGTGCTTTTCATGGAGGCAAAAAAAATTGAATGAAACTAATTTTCATTCATACTGCCGAATAGAGAATTAAAAGACGCTTCAAATGAGGGGGTCGCTCGATACCCTTTCCCTGTTTAAATTCTTGAGTTAGGGGTTGCTGGGGCTAGGGGGTTGACCTGATAATCTCAAATTTGCATCAAAATGTACCGTTGCCTTTGCGAAAGATGTCAAGGCGGTCTTACCGTCCGACATATAATTATGGACTGCCAAAATTTAGAAGAGGCGAAACGAGTCACTCCATTCAAGGCAAGTCAATGCGAGATATTCTCAACTACAACCCGCAAGGCGCAAAGAAAATTATTGCATTTTTGGAGGAGTGTCACCTCCTGAACAAGATATAATACATAAAGATTTAAAAAAAGTGAAGAATTCTAATGCCTAAGTTCGAAAAGTGCTAATAGCCTCAGTTCGATTGCCCTTTCAGATGTACCTGTAACAGTTATGCTAGTAAAATGTATTTCAAACAAGCATAAGTATTCATTTTGACCTTTATCAAAACTGCCGAAAAATTTTACTGGACTAGCACCAAGAGCACTACATTTGGTTCCAACTTGGTTGTATAATCTCCACCAGTCAAATGGTAGAGTTGGAAGAATATTACACAATTCTGAATCGTGACGTTCAGCCATCAAGCTCTCAAGTTCTCAAGCATTAAAAATAAGTTCGTGTTGAGCATCGTGCATCACGTTCCGGGACAAACAGTATTGCCACATTAAGTATGACATATTTAAACAAGTATCAAAAGGCGCAAATTCTTATAGAATTATAATTTCAACCAACTTCAAATCTGCACCTAATTATGGCATATACTATATAATACAATATATATGTATATAACTGTATATATCTACCCCTCACCTCAACACAAGCACCCGGGATTCTGCACAAATGAGTCATTGTTTTTCTTTCCACCCTCACGGGAGATGGGAGCGGAGAGGGTGACGGACAATTTGTAAATCACGAAAAAATGTTGGAGGAAAAAAAGTAAAAAAAGATCATTTTTCTCCCCCTTTCCACCCCCAAAAAAGGGGTTGCAGTTGGGTGTGAAATTTGCAATTTGAGAATAGTTTTTTATGGAGAATCAAAAACTGCAATAAAAAGTAGGTGATCCTATTTAAGTTTTCAAAACTCACCCCCGCTCCACCCCACAGGGGGGTGAGGGTGATGTTTACGTATAATGAATGACTCAATAGGTTTCAAAAATAAAGGAAACGTGTTTTTCCTTTTTTTAATTGGATGTGTCGTTCTCGAGATATTCAAGGGGGTATATTTTGACTTTAATGGCGTCCCGACGGTGAACGGGTGATCCGATCAAAAAATTTACCAGAGATTTGGAATCAGTAAAGAATTTCCTATAAGATGATACCACTTCCAGCTTTGTAAACCCTGTAACATCGACCAATGCACAGACACAAGACGCACGGACACACAGACACACAGACGCACAGACACACAGACATCCGCACGAATTTACTAACCAACTTTTTGAAGTTGGTTGAATATATGGCCAACTTTGCATTCCTATTTATTTTGAGTTTTGTGGTCTAGAATTTATTTTAATTGCAGTTAATTGTAAAAATGATCGAATTAGACCTATGTTTACCATGTAAAAGGGCTTAAAAAAGAAGTGGCCATTTTCAAGGGTGTTAACCTGAAAAATCTTGTATTGTAAACCTTAAAATTGACTCTGCAAGTGAGTTATGTCGTGGACCTTGAAAAAAATACAGAACGATAGCTAGCGTCTGTATTATAAGAAATCCCATTAGAGCTAACATTTTCAGGCATCGATTTTCAAAAAAAAAGACGAAACTACAACAATGAAAAGAAGAAATCCCATTAGAGATCATGCAAAGTTTATTTACCCTCTGCGTATGTGGAACATTTTGCTCAAGTTCACCTCGCAAAGGTTGCGCCATATTCTATTAAATTTATCCAATAATTAGGTATTTTGTAAATGTGATGATTTTGTTTAAACTTATATATTGAGGAGTTTCACCGATAAGTTATTAAGTAATTAATTCCTTCGGGAAATTTTCAGTGGAATCAATTAATTATTTATAGCGTTATAAAATAAATATTATTCGGAATCATTGGAAACTATGTTTTTTTAACATTTTATAAATTGAAAATCGTACGACACTAATTTAGAACAAATAGGAAAATTAATTTTGGTGTGGTTTTCGAGGCAACAAAAAGATTTCTTGAAGAACTGAAATTATTAGGCGATAATTTTTTGACATTCACGTCAAAATATGAAATTTTCGCTAATTTATCCTTCGATGTAGATCCATCCAGCGTATAATTTGTTGCCTCACAAAAGGTCAAAAACTGGTACCATACAGAAAGTTTACTTCTTTTTGTATGTTTATAGGCACAGTTACCTCTATTTCCTCATTAATATTTGCTAAAAACGCGACCTTTTATTGACTGTCACAATATTTCGTTTATGTACAAATTACTATGGATAGGTACACTTGATATTTTATTTTCGAGTAAAATTTAAATTTTATTTTTTATGACAGTATCGTAGCGATTTTCATGCCGAATTTTCTTGCGTACCTACCGCTTGTGCCGATTAATTCGTTATTTCTGTGCACTCTAAAAATTACCGGAAAAAATTAATGCTCTTATGAGATTATAAGTGATAATTTAATGGTCTCCAAATACGCGGTGAAAAGCCTTCCAAAGAGGGGGGAATAGGTGTGATTTGAAAGATCTGCCCACTTAGCACTTAAAGTCGTACGAGCTGTTTAGTCGTTATTAGTATACTCAGGGTCTATTAATTCCTAGAAAATTGACTGATCGTCCCGAAAAGGCTTTGAGGTTGGCGATCGATATAGATTATAGAGCATTAAGCCACCGACCAGACTAGGACGGACCAAATGCAATAATTCAAAAATTACTATACTTAGATACCTACATGGGCTGTTTTGGACTGTTCCGGCCCAAAAGCGGCCTTCGATCACACCGGTCCTATGATTGCATATGACGCTCTTATGGGCAATCTACCTCTTCCAAAGTAATAATACCAAGAGGTATATCACCATGTGGAGAACTAAACATGTGTAAATTAATAAGTTTTGTCATGCAAACACAGGTAAGAAATAGATACCTACGTAGGTACTAGATTCCTAGCATGCCATTTATATAACAAAGGATTTCCAATTTTCAAAGTTAAAGAACTAACCAACACTGTAAATCCAAAATATTGTTTGTCTAAGGCTGATGACCAACGAAACGTTAATGAACAGCAACAAGTGAATGTTAATGAAAAAAAATAGTCGGAAAGGTAACTTGGTTAACTCAATAATCCTCAATTATCATAAATACCAACAAACGTCCAATAATGAAAAACTGATAATTTAGAATGTCACACCGGTTTTTGAAGATTCCTAATACGTAAACTGTAACATACTCGAATCCTTAGAAAAGGTACAGTTACACTAGAATCACAATCAACCAACTTGTTTATTAAAATTGCCGTGTGACAAGGCGCAGTATCGTGATGCAACACCCAGATGTTTGGCTCCACAGGAATTTCGAAGTTTTTCAAGGACCTCTCGCTAAAAGTGTTGATTCACCGAGGCACATACTCTTTGGAGGACGATTCCCTGACTATCGAAGAAACAAATCAGCATGCATTTGACATTCGACTTGCTCATTTTGCTTTTTTGGGCCTTGGAGAGGTGCCACTACTTGCCCTGGCGCTTCGTTTCGGAGTCGTACTCAAAAAACCCAAGACTCATCATCAGTAATGACACGTTCCAGAAAATGGGATTTCAAAAAGTCAAGACACCTTTCGCTCCTGATGTCTTTGGTTTTGCGAAAGGTTTTTTGGAACCATTTTTGGGCAGATTTTTCACATCTCCGAATCATTGGTCAAAATCTGATGAACGGTGATATGAGTCAAATTCAACTGCTCCCCGATCATTCTGATTGTCAACCGACTATCTGAACGCGCAAGGTCGCGGATTCTGTCGACATTTTTATCGGTTCTTGAAGATGAACGCCTTTCGCTTCGTGGTTCAACTTTCTTCCTTCTGAAAATGCGTTAAACCACCGAAAAACACTGTCTCCGTTGAAGTTTTGCAAAGTTTGCGTTGCACTGTACCCAAGTTTGAAGCAAAACCTGATAGCACACCGTGGCTCGAGATTCATGTCACTCATTGTTAGAACGCACTAAAAAAAATATTTTACGAAAAAATCGTTACGGACAACCAACGAGTTGAAACTCGTACTCGTATCACATGTTCACCTGCCCCTCCTCCAAGTTCCGCGTACCAAGTGTCGGCAAATCGAGTGCTACGTTGCCAGTCTCATTACTTAATCTACACACCTCGTACATACATACAAAAAAATACATCAAAACAATCAAATTGTGTACGTTAGCAATTTATGAAATAAAAAAATCATGTTTTGAAGTGCAACGTTTGGTAATTATTTACAAATAAATGGGGTAGGGTACTACTTATATGGCTGTGAAGCAGTCAATACCAAATTAAATTGATATGGAGCAAAGTTATAAATAACATTCAAATAATATAATGAGACGTAATTCAATGAACCCCCTACAAATTTTAGTACATTTTATCTACTTACCCACGTAACCAAACTCTTCGAATGGAAATTGATGAGGCCCATTTTCGTTGTTATCAAAAGAAGTGTAAAGCTCAAAATGGGGTGAAAAGATCAATCATGAGTTGTAAAAATACAAAACCTTCCCCATGTACTTATACATTTTATTAATATTTAAAGTAGTGATGTATATCGAGACGTCTCATCTTCGATGAACTAATCATATTTTAACATTATTTGATTTTCACCTATCTCATTTTTATAATTTGTGCTTACTTTCACCACTAATTGTAGTTAATTGTAGTAATTAGCCTGATGATGATAATTTTACAAATTTATCGAAACTTGTCGCTACTTTCATATCACATCAATTCAACTTAACTTTAAACTTTAATAAAATTTATACATGGCGAAGGTGTGTGTTATTACAACTACTATGATTGATCTTCGAATGGAAACGTTTATGGAACAACAAATCTGTTCGTATCTCTACAAGTCACACTAAACACAATAGTCATAATGTACGCACACTTACACATGTATACCGATACAATGTGAATTTTCACTTAATTTTTACTGAAGTTATGAATGAACTACTACATACGACGAAAACGTTTCACAATTGCGTTGCCTGGAACCTGACGTGGACTAAAGAACAATGATGAATAGCAGCTTCGACATGAAAAGCGGCGAAAATACTTTAAGTGGATATACTTGTTTAAATTACCATGTTTTCTTAATAAAATTTGTTACAAAGAGTGATATCCGAAGCGTATCAAAGAAGTGTATCAACTTCTAAAAATGTTATTAAACTCTAAAATAGTATAAATAGAACTGAAATGTAAATTTTAAAACAAAGTACTGTTCTCACATTTTGAGTAAAGAAAGATTAAAAGGGTAATAGACGAAAAATAACACCACTGCAAATGGTTTTATAGCTAGGGAAATATGAATAATATATTCCCTGAGGTTGACTCTTGGCTAGTTACAACCAGAGGGCGAAGCCCGAGGGAATTATAGTCAACCGAAGGAAATAGATAGGTATATTCATATTTCCCGTGACGTAATCAATAGTTTTTTTCTGATTGAAAAAATATTCTGAAAAGGGAAAAAAATTGGATTGAAATGTTTGGAATTTATCCCTTTGGTAACGTTGCTTAAGAGCCGTGTTTGTAAAATCATTGCTTGATCTGACATTCGCGTTACATAAATTGATGAGACGTCGAACTACGCGCTAACGCAAGCGGCAAAAACGTGTGAACGTTTGATTTTCACGAAATCTAAAGCTGCTTACGAGAGAAGATTTTCAAAAGTGTAAACGTAAAAATTTGGTGAATCGTGTCGACGAGAATATTTTGCTGGCGTTTTGAATATTTGGTATGTTGCAAAATTTTTTTGGTATTTTTGACGATTCACTGCAGCAGGCTTTCTATCCATAATCGCAGAAATACGTTTAGGCCGAAGTGATCGATGCTGAGGTCGATGTATCCTAAGGAAAAATGTGATATAAAAATATTTGATGAAGTGGAGACATTTGTGAAGAATAAAAATATAGGATCCATTCCGAAAAATTGGAGGTTCTGACCCGAGAGCAGCTGAACAAATTCTTAAGAGAAGGTCCTAATGAAATTTTTCTAATATACCTACAGTGCTCGCCAAAAAGTTGGCACCAAATGGATTTTTTTTTATTTTTGATTTTTTTTTTTAACTTTTTGCGGCAATAATTTGTGCTTGTCTGAAAACCTATTTAGCCCATATCAGATATACCGAGTGATTTTCACTTTTCAATCTCAGTAAAATCTTGCTTAATTTACGAAAAATAGCACACTTTGAATTTAGACAACTTCGAAAAACGCCATCTTCTAGCTAAGTGAAAATCACTCGGTATATCTGATAGGGGCTAAATAGGTTTTCAGACAAGCACAAATTATTGCCGCAAAAAGTTTTTTAAAAAAATCAAAAATTAAAAAAAATCCATTTGGTGCCGAGTTTTTGGCGAGCACTGTATAAGGTGAAATAGTAGGTATATTACAGTGCAAGTGATGAAACTAAGAATTTCGCTCACGCATATGTCGTTTCGCAAACGAGGCGTTAGCCGAGTTTGCGAATGGCATATGCGTGAGCGAAATTCTTAGTTTCTTCACACGTGCACGTGCTGTATAGCGTTTTGTTCAATAAGGTACCAAAAATATGAAATTTTAGTAGTTTTTGATTGTACAAGACGATATGTTTTGCGTTGGTATGGCTTGTGTAAACAAATTACATTTTTCTACAAACGTCAAAAAATGACAAGGTTTGCGCATTGATAATAATACGCGAAGTGGCCCTTTTTTTCACTTTCCTACGTTACCATGACACCGTGCGCGAAGTAACGACGCCGTGCGTGAAATACTTCGCGCACTGCATGTAAACTATATGAGAGTTTTGTATTTTAACGTTAAAATTATTGTCAACTTTTTCACGTTTGTAGAAAAAATTGTGTTTGCAACTCGTGCGCGAAATACTTTGGTGATCTCGACTATTTAAAATCAGTTCTCGATCACCAAAGTCGCATTTCGCGCACTAGATACAAAAATAACTATTTTTACCCACTAGTGGTGTAATAATACTTTCACCCACTAGTGAGTGTAATAACACCTTGAACACCTTCGTCCACTCGTTGCCATAGAAATAATTTGAGTGAGTAATACAAAAGGTTTCTAATAGGGTACCCAAGTAAGAAACAACACATTTCAATGGAAGGATTGAACAGATGTCATTGTGATTTTCCTCAGTTGAATTGTTACATCTATAATTTTGTAGGTCGCTTTAATTATATGGAAATTTTTGGTGCCCGCAGAACAAATGAGTTGGTGAATATGCTTTCTTCGGATATTGAAGATCGCCGGTCGGTGATCGTGGTCAAAGTTTCAAAGACGAAGAACGATGTGATTTTATAATTATTGATGAAGAAGGTCTGGGTGCCGCTCGATTGGTGAGAGAATATTCGGTGTTGCGTCCGCCAAGAGTTCTTCGGTTCTTTGTGGCTTATCGAAATAAAAAGTGTATTCTGCAGCTTGTCGGCAAAAACACCTTCGGAAAGATTCCAAGTAAGGTTACTGAATGGTTGGGTTTGGATAATGCGAAACCGTATACCGGCCATTGCGGACGACGAACATCCGCGAATTTGGTGGACGACGCGGGAAGCTCGATGGCTATGCTAAAAAGACATGATGGGTGGAAAAGTTCGTCTGTTGGCTGATAAGCTAGCAAATATGATAGCTGGTGTGGAGGGGCCACTGCAGCATCGTATGGAGCCCAGTCATGACAATCTCTGATTACGTTTTCTGGAGAATCCTTCAAGACTGCAATTGACCAGATTTGTGAAGAAGGTTCTTCATACGTTGTATCTGGTTCTGTTCGCCTTAGCGGAAAGTTTGAAAATTGCCATTTTTATTATGGTTCTGGAAACTGTTAAAACTATTTATTTCTCAACTTTATTTTTGTTGTTTTAATTAAAATATGAGCGCTTTATATTTACCTAGGAAAATGAGTTATGAAATTATGACATCTGAACCAAGACGATAAACTCCATATTGCTTCAATCAGAAAAAAATAATACCGTATACGACTTTTTTAACGGAAAATGGCACACATGTAAGAGAACAATTTGAAAACTTCTCGTTAACAGTCCCCAAGTATTTTAATGATATAAAGTTGCACTAATTATAAGTTAATTTTTTTTATATTTTCACAATATTTTCTCAATTGCAATTAAAATTTACCATTTACGTGTTATAGCAAGGACAATAATTCATACTTTACGTTAGGTTATGTGAATTAGGTTAATCGTATTGCATACCTCACACTATTTATTGCAACTAATGAATGCCCATAAGTTTATAACTAAATTATAGCAACATTCATATTTTCTATTGTATCTACGATAAATTTACGGCAATACTTTGTACGGGTGAAATTGTTAATTGCCATTCTTTGTTTTTTATTAAAACTTCTTAACATATAAAATTGTTATAAAAACGTCCATATTTTGTTTCTCGTTTCTGATCGACTGAAATATTTTTTCTTTGAATTTGACCATGTTAGTACCTATAGTGTCATGGGTGGATCAGAATTAAGATATGTAGATATAGCATGTAAGTTAATATGGGACAAATTGTAGGTGCAGTTGGAGCAACCTCTCTACATAACTTCTCTATCTGATGACAGCAGCAAGTCGATAAGACAAGATAATATATTTAAATGGACAGCACTAAATCTGAACGACGTCATAAATATTCACGTTATGACAATCCCGTTTGGACTAAATACTACAGTGACAGTTTATAATGTTAAGTTTAAGATCCTGATAAATTCCACCAAACTGTACCTACGAGATCTAAATTACGCAATTTGATTACGTTCACGTGGTGAAAGAGGCATACCGAGACGTGCACGTAAAATTGTACGACTGTAAAGCAACTTACTTTATTTTTGGGTGCGACGAATGTATCCATTCATCAACCTGCCCGTCAAAAGTTGGAAGTTAAAAAGCGACTCTTCGGCCCACGTGCGTCTTTGACAATAAAATTAAAAAATATTTTTCTGAAAAAAAAATGTTGAAATATAAGTAGCTTTAATCAAAAAGTTTACTCATAAACAAGATAATTAAAAAAAAAAGTTCAACGTACTTACTTTTGTATAAAGTTACACATTTCTAGTGATATGAAAACACCATTAATTCACGTCGAAGGAGTATAGATAAATTCTTAGTTTATCATCCAAAATTATCATTTTGCTCTCATAAAAATGCTATAAAAACCTAATAGATAAAGTCAAAAAAAATTTATGTTCGAAATATACAATTTTAGTAACTTGAATCGATTCGAAATTATTGGATTGTAAAAAACAATTTTTTATGTCGTATATAAAATATAGGTAGGAGTGCTTACAAACATTGGCAAACGTACAAGTGTTACTATATATTACAAGAGACACAATAAATTCTTCAAAGATAAAGTAAATCACTTCTGTCGCTGTGTCGATGATTCACCCTATGTCATGCTCTAAAGATCAAATGTTTTTTTTTTGTGTGGAAATTTCGTAATGTTCCTGAATGGGAGAAAGTCGTAGTATAAAAAAGGTAACTGATAGCCTATTAAATTAATAACCAGGGAATAAAGTATTGAAATCGAATACAACTATAGATACCTTTATATTTGTGTAATCTTGACCTCAAACCCTTTCTTTGCCGAAACGTGATAAAGTTACAATATCGAGATATCTTTCGTTTTAGATTATTGACCTTTTCGGTTGAGCGTAATCGCTTTTCGGTACTTGGTCGTTTATCTCTAGTCATCATACTCGAAAGAATCGCAACATCTCTTCTAATCTCAAACAATAAACTATTTGATACTGCCTGGCGCCCCTGTAATTTCTGGAAAAACGATCCGAAACCCAGATGTCAATAATAATTGCCGGAAACTTTAATAAATAAAAGGACGGATTTAAAACTTTTTCGAGGAATCCGGCTTTAATTTTTCGTGAAATGTTAATGAATAGTTCTGGCACAACGCAATGTATTGTTGTTTGTATGGCTAATATGGAGAAAGGACGGTTAGACTGTAGGTTGTTCTTTGGCATCTTCCATACTAAAGTTTCCCCTGTAACATTGAACAATGAACAATTGTTTTTGACCGCATCATGGAATTGTTTACAATTCATTACTGTTTTACTGGCAAAGACTTTAGAATGTAAATCAGGCATAACAAATTTCCTTATTTTGTTATGCCACAACGTCCTTAAAAGTTTTTTACCATACATTCAAAGAAGATTATCTTGAATACTCCTTTTTCTTTTGACGGTCGTCAACCAAGAAGGATAAGATAAATAGACAATGGAGAACAATTCCTTCGATCCGGTAAAGATTGACTCTATTTAACTAGCTTCAGTGCAGTAAAATCGCACTTCAAAATCGGCTACTTGAAGAGCACAGTGATTTAATGCGTCGCTGTAAATCCATGTATGCCTTTGACTAAACTTAATATTCAAATGGCTTTATCGGTTTAAGTTCCTTATATGAATTCGGACTTCAGTTACATTTCACGTCAAGAAGTTTTTCATATAACTTATAACATTTTACCAGATTCATTAAAACTTTTATCTCTTGAGAACTGTAAATTGCATCTCCGCTAGTTCGTAATGAGCTGATTTAACGGATAGACCGGTCGCCAAAAGGTTTTTCTTTTAACACTACTGAACTTATGTTTTAGCAGCTAATATTTGATTATTATTATTTTTGTGTTCATTTGCTTTTGTTTGAATATTGCCAACGAGGAAGATGCGAATACGATTTACAATAAATGAAAAATAACGAGTTCTGTTACAATAAATGTTAGCATCCTGATTGCGCTGTTCAAAGATACACTATAAACTAAATATGCTTCGTGCATTGCCTTTCCTCTTGGTAAAAACGTACAGAAGAGCACACGATGCAAAATCTCATTTCAAAACTACATACTTACGCAATTACTTATTTTAAGATCATAGACAAGCGTTTGGGTAATAAATAAGACAAATTGGTCTAGTAGGAAACTTCGAAAAAAATCGAGTCATCCTGTACGATGCGTTGGCGTCTTCCTTGTACCTATATCTGAAAAGCCAAAGGGAACGTTTTAACAAGGCATGCAACGCTCCTGATTACATGACATGACATGCGCAAGCGGTGATGGACATGAATGACATAATCTCGACTGAGTATGGAAGGCTGCTAAGTTTTGCGACTGGTCTCTATAATCGCGATTCTAGTGTATTGTGTCGGTGAATTTAACATGGAATGAAAAAGCCGACTAAGTGAAACGGGAACTGCGGAATCGAACAGTTGATAAGATAATGAAAAGCGATTGAAAGAGGTGTGATGGTACACATCCCATTACCTCGCTGGCAGAAACCAAAGTATTTGTTCAACTTTACCTTTAGAACACAAAGGGTTCATTACTACTACCAATATTCTTTGCTACTACTATTGCTAAATATTAGTTTCGTTTTTTTAACTTGCATTTAGAACAAATAGTCCACTCAATGTAGCATAATTCCATGCAAAAGGGGGGTAGTTTTGAATTTTTGCTAGGTTATTAGGGTTACAATGGTGATGTAAACTAAGTTTTCTACCTCGGGCCACAACCGCTGGCTGATCCAGTTTTGAAAATCAGCAAAAATGTGGCTATTATTTTGGTTTTTGCCATGTAATTAAAAAACTAACCGATTTATAAAAATAATTGTTCCTATATTTTTAAAAGAACTTAAAATTTGATAGAAATTTGCTTTCAAAGAAAAACAAATTTTGGGTTTATTTAAATAAAATCACAATAATTTTCCAAATACATTAATTTGTATTCGATTTGGATTAATATTTCAAAACTACAGGAGGATATGTAATGTAGATCAAAAAGTGCAATACATTTGCAATAATTTGTAATAATACACGAGTACGGAGTTGGCTAAGCAAAAATAACTTCTTTGATGAATATTTAGTTTGTAATATTCAGTGCTGGGTACTAAATTTAAAATGAAAAGTAATACATTACATAGTGTTTTACGCACCTATTATTGAACACTTATAAGACTTTTATAGAACAGTTTCTTATAGACAAAATAGAAATTGAACAGATAAATATTATAATACACATATTATCACAAAACTGGCCAAAGCAGGATATGCACAGGAACGACAACACACGCGTATCTGCACCTTTCGTGTTTCGCGCATGCGATTCAGATCGGCTATCTTCGGCTACAATTTAATTTTAGCATCCAGATTGCTTTAAAAACAGAAGATAGCCGATCTGAATCGCATGCGCGAAAAACCTTCAAAATTTCGAATTTCAAATGCCTGTAATTAATTTATTAATTATCAAATTGTAATCAAAAAATTGTTTTTAGAAACGTTTTAAGTGCCACTTTAAATCTGCGTCAAAATTTGTGCGATTTTTTAATTTGGGAAGCAGGAAAAAAATAATTTCAATTTTCCCATGTTAAATCCCATGGGGTACCCCTAGCGTGGGACACAAGGTAGATATCTGCAAGCAAAATATTTTAATGTATGAAAATAATATTTTACATAAATATAACAAGTGATACATCAACATTTAGGAAATTTTACTCTCTTTTCAAAAACTCTAAAATATACAGGGTGGTCCGTATGAATAAATTTAGTTTACGGTCGTACACAAAGAACCAAACACCCTGTATAAAAACTGTCTATCGCGATGGATTATGCGTAAAAAAGTGTTCTAAGAAAGATTTTGCCAAAATCACTTTTCACTTATCTTTAATAATAAGAAAGTTATGGAGCATAATGAAATCGACTAAATTCGAGAAACGCTCCCTAGCGTCCAAACGATTAAAGATAGCTGAATGCTGTTTACGTCAGTGATTTTCTCATTAAAATTGAGCTCCAGACACCTAGCTCCATTTTATCTATCTCTTAAAATAAAGGATCTTTCCATAAGAAAGTGTCCAATTTGGATCACCCGGTACCAGGGGCGGACTAAGGCCTAGACAACCTAGGCACGTGCATAGGGTCCGTAATTTCCGGGGCCCGAAAATTAGTTTTTCAATTTTTTTATTTTTATTTTTATTTAACAGAAATACGTCATATTCATAATTATTGCTGAAACGTATCCAAATTATACCGAATCGTTGATTGATAAAGTCGGCAACTGTGGACGAGCGTTCCCGTGCTTGTGCATCACGCCTGACGCTTGCTAGTGTCGATGTGTGTAAATACGATCGAGCCTCGCGCCTATCGAGTCCTTACTATGCACGTGTTTAAAAAGTCAAACTATTTAAAATCAGTGTCTCCTGAACGTTTGTTTGTTTTAGTAAATTATGTTTATTTAATTTTTGTACATGTATATTATTTTTTTTCCTTTTTTTTCTTGGAATCCGATAATTAAATAGAACTACATACTATATGCTTTAAAACCAAACTACCAAAGTACCTATGTGTCATGACTGAAAATAGGCCCGGAATTGCAATGTTGCCTAGCGCCCGCTTTAGCTTTAGTCGGCCACTGCCCGGTACAAAGCAAAAGAATTTAATGCAAGCTAAAAACTCGAGATTTCCTTCTTTAATTTAACTATACTAACAGATTTGCCATTTTCTTTATAAAGCAGATGTATAAGTTATCATAATCATTACGAATGTGTAAGGTTCCATTCAGTAGAGCAAGAAACCCTGTGGGAAACCACAGTAATTTTGCACAGTACAGTACCTATTCAAACACATTCGCACTTTACACTATCAAGATCAAACTGAAGCAAAGCTTCAACCATTACGAACTAAACGAAATGGCGTAATGATTTTTTTTCGATAATTTAAAGCGAACGTTCTACATTATTAATGATTATTAATTTGCCTAAAAAATCATAGATTTCGAGCGCGATTCCTATAATGCGCACGACAATTATTCACTTCATTAAAGTTGTAAATTTGAAAATCATTACTAAAAATTATAATAATTATACCATAACCGTGCATACTAATGTATTCTTAATCAGAAGTATTACATTGCAAATTGCTTCTTCACGTTAACAAGATAATTAAGATTGTCCGATTGCTAAGTTTAATTCTATCTTTTGATCATTGATAACCAGGAGAATAAATGATTTTGAATTCGATTTTGTTCATATTTATCCATTAATTGCTGTTAGAGGAATGCGTATTTGTATAAACTAGATCAATAACGGGCTACAATATGATTTCCATCCATGTTAAAGGAAAAGATCTATATAAATAATGTCTATGAATATGCAGAGCTTTCACAGTATATAAACAAGTTCAGAACAACCAGTTTGTGTTCAACATTAGTTTTTATATGGTGATATTAAAACATACATTTGCGTTAATATATATGTATGTATAATGTATATATATACACAAGTCTTTTTTTTCTCAAATAAAATATATCGAAATCTATAAATACACTTTAACGCGTCTTCTAGGAAGAATACACTTTTTTGTCTTAATCACTGATCTAAATAATCCTCAGATTGATTTACATAAATGTTCGAAATATTTGTATCCTAGACTTATTTTTTGAAAAATTATTGCTACCTTTTCGTAATTAAGCTGCAGCTGTAAATAATCCATTTTTTTAAATGCGGAAATCAATAAAAGATGCCGACATATATCCAATTAGGGTTTATATCCATTTGGAATGAACTTATTTTTTATAAAATTAATTGGCCATCGACTGGGCCAATAAGGATACTCTTTTCAAAATATTCAGCTACATTCTACTGCCTTTGTTTCAGATCAAACATGGGAGATCGGTTTTTCAATTCTTTACACAAAAACTTGTTTTGATTTTGATTGGCTGAATTGAATCGCCGACTGGTTTTTTTTTATTCTCTTATTGTGAACAAGAATACACCTCAGCTTATATGTCAAGATTCTTATTTATTGACGTCTTCGATGCCGATCAATATTCCAGTTTTACGAACTTCTTTGAAACAGTGGCGTCGTTAAAATTTCTAAATACCGATTCTTTACAAGTTACATTCTTTGTAATGCAGTTAAGGCTTGTAAACAGAATAAAAATGATCTTATGGATTAACAATTTCCGCTTCACATGTCAATGAATAAGTTTTTGTCATTTTCAAAAGATGAGTGTTACATTTATACGCGAACTAAACAAAAACTTTTTTTGTGAAATTAATGAATTTTCATTGTAACTAAGCTGCTGAATACTAATGATCGGATGAATCTACCGATTTAAAATTCTGAACTCATCATTTTTTCGATGTTGAAATTACGTCATTATCACGCATTGTTCATTGATATGGCTTCATTTAACTCTGATGCCTGGTCTTCCTAATAATAATGCAATATATTCTAAAAACCAAGGACAGTGAAATCCTATGAAGCCCTAAGAAACATAATTTCGTAATGGTAAAAACTAAAAAATTTCGTTAATTTTTTCTCGTAAAAGGGTGGAGGTGTGATGAATACACCTTGTTATTTGGTAACTGGTCTAGAGTAGAGTTTGAAAACCTTTCACCACCTAAACAGGCCCGTTTGCTGAAATCTACATGATGCTGTATTAATCTTAATCGTAGTGTAAACAAAGAGGATTTGTCGTCTATCGCCACAGGGGACGAAACGTGGTACCACAATTTCGAGCCGGAAAGCAAACGTGGAAGCGCCAGAATTATCCCACACCGAAAAAATCAAAAGCAATTCACACGAGCTCTGGGAAAGTCACGATGACCTTTTTTTCGATTGCCGAGGACCTCTGCGCGTCGAGTTTCTCGAACATGGATCCACGATAAACGCAGAAACCTTAGACAAACTGAGGCCCACAATCAAGAACAAAAGATCTGCAATATTATCGAACGATGTCGGACGCGCGTCCTCACACTTCCAACCTGGTGAAGGATAGGCTGCAGAAATTCAAGTGGGAGACTCTCACTCATGCTCCCTTTCCCTTTGTGACTTTCACATTTTCGGCCTCTTAAAAGAGGTCATTCGAGGGCGCCGTTTTGGAATAAATGTAGAAACAGCAATGGCGAGTACTTTTGAGAAGTAAAAGGTCTATGAGAACGTAATTCAAAATTGTAAACGTTTATACTCATGCAGTCAATATGATTTTCTTGGACTTTTGCCTTTACTACTAAAACAAGAGACATTAATGACTAAATAACGCCCCTTTACATGACAACCGGATTTTACATAGCAACGGGCGTTATTTTTTATAAAGCTAGCTTATAACGCCCGCAAATGTAAAATATTATACCTCATCACGATCAAGGATGTTAAATGTCAGTCTGTACTGATTTTATTGTTATCATCTGTTTTAATCATCTTAATCAACTTCTTGCAAGTATGACATAAAGTTATGAAGGCACCACGGGCGTTATTTAGTTCATAACGCCCTACTATCGGAGTAAAAATGCAAGGCCTCTGACTTTAAGTGGTCATAACGAAAAAACTGAGGGGTGAAATTTCTTCATTTTTGGGCAGTACATGAGTCATTTATATATGTTTAACATGTGTAAAAATCAAATTGGTAGAATCAGTTGTTTAACTTTTATTTTAATTAACAGCAATAAAAACGCTGTATTTAGTATTTTCCTGGCTGACGGTCAGTTTTAACTTATCATAAAATTGTTATTGTTTCATAAATTGTTACCAAATTTACAAATGTTGTAGCACACATACTTCTCAAAAGTCGACAGTCAATAAATATTGATTATTCATATAATTAACTGGTTTTATAACCCCTAACCGAAAATTTGATTATTTTGCAATATACGGTAACTTAAGAAAAAATTCTTGTTTTAAATGCTAAATCTGTATTACTCAAATCGAGCTGCATTATTGCTTTATTGAAAACAAAATTTGTTTTCTTGTAATTCAGAGTAAATGTTATAATCTTATAATTATGGCGAAAGAAAGACGCACATATTCCCGCGAGAGGTAATCTACCACATCGTAAATCGTGAGCGGCAAACCACAACAATGTGATTATTGTTTAGCATTGTGCAAAACCATGCGCTTCATAGCAATAGTGTACGACACCATCGTCCAGCCCGTACCGCACTTCCCGCAGGAACGCAAGCATCCATCCTTTTTTCCAAATTTCTTTTAAACAAAACATGTATACATGGCATTATTTTTGTGAATCGTGTTAGACCACAATATAATTGCTTTAACCTTGTTATGTTACTGTCAATATTATTAATATCGAACGTTCAGGTATTGAGTTACACAAGATGTCGTTTTTTCATTATAGCTTTAAGACTAATAAACCAATTGGCCTCAAAAGCATCTCACACCGACAAAAAAGTATACACTTGTCAAATATATAAGTATCTACCACTCAGTTTCAATAATATAGCCGTAATTAATTTTTAAAGTCGAGCGCTTGTGCGATTTCAGTCATAATTAGCGCTTTTTCGCACATAAATTAATACAGAAAATTAACGATGTGTTGCAAAAATCTAAAACTGTACACCTTTTTGTAGGAATAAATGATCTTTTAAATGCACTTTATTTCATTAAATTATGATTGCTAATTACTGAGATACAAGCTTCTAAAGTCAGAGGCCTTGCATTTTTACTCCGATAGTAGTTACCTTAATTACTATGAAATGTTCACTAATTATATTTTTATAAAAATATCAAATATCATTCAAATACGCGAGTGGTGTGGAATCCTCGTTCATATCTTAATGCATATCGTCTTTGGAAGATTAAGTAGTGTTTAACTGTTAGGTTATGTCAAATACTTTACTACTATTAAAGTATTTGGTTATGTTTATAGAGTTCAGTTTAACTGAAGTTCACTTTATTCTCTTTGAATCTTTGCTAATGTATTCATCTATACACCATCTTTGGACAGATTCGTAAATGAATTCTGAGGAATATTTCACACAAAAATCGAAGATCAGGTGCTCGATCGGTTCGCGTGGAATCTGCTAACTTTTTTCGGTGCAAATTGTTTGTCTTCGGTTTCAAAAACCAATTCCTCGCTTCAAAAAACATAAAAAATGCCCATATCCCAGGACTAATCGTTTTCAGATAAACTCGTACATCGAACAGTTGATACTGAAATAAAATTCTTTTGCTTAATGGTAAACGATTTAATTACTTGCTAATTATGCGCGCATGAGATAGCAAACTGTTTTATTAAAGTGTGTTATTCTTGCCCTCGAAATGTAGCTGTCGGATATTGTTTAGAACCCTCTATTTAGAATTAGGATTTAGCATATAATTTCCAGTAAAAAATATAAACATGCGGATTATATTTTTTTACATGCCTAATTGTATCCTGTATTCATGCCGTTTAAGTTTTGGTCTCCACCTAATATAATTTCCAAATTTATTCCATAAACGATTTTAGATAAAAAGATTCGTATCAACAAAAAAATATGCTCTACAACCTGCAATTTCAAATTTAAATTTGTGCATAGCAAATTACAAACATGCCATATTAAAAGAATTAACACTTGTTGAATGGGTGGATATGTAATTACAGTATTTATAAAGAAGTATGGGTATTGGTCATGGTTTTGCCTTAGTAGGTTTCTTAACACATAATTTACAAAAGAAGAAACAAAGCTTTTTTTTAAATGTACTATTGTTCACATAATAAATGTATTCTACAAATTTATATATACCACCGCGCAACCGTTAGAATTTATGTTTGATCATTTTAATTTCCTTGCACGTCTGTTGTTGTTGCATGTGTAATAATAATTTTACTTAATTACTATAATTATCCTTATAGTTTATACTTGCTCTGCTGTTAATGACGTTAGATATAGATTGTAATGGCCCTATTTAAAAATTATAACTTTGTACCATTGGGTAGGTACTCTGAAGACGTAAGTTCTATGTACTTGACACAATTTTATTATATTGTGTTGTATAGTCCAAATTCCGTTAAGTAGACGTGTCGAATTTAACTTAAATTTCAAGAATTTTTTTTAAATAGTTTGTAGTTTCAGGTAATATGTATTATGTTTTTTTTTAACTTTATAGAATTTTGTAGACAAGGTTAATACACAGTACCTACATAATTATAGGCGGGATTTATAAAATGGTACGGCTGCTGAAACACGAAGGATGTGTATTATGTGACGCTAAACGGCTGTTGGAGTGCTCTGACAATATATTTGTGTTAGTTATGTTGTCGGGCAATACCTGTGGGTGAAAGTGATTTGTTAACTTACATGGGTAGTGAAGTGTATGTAAGAACACTGAACCACGGTTATAGCGGAAATTCACTGATATGATACACCCTGGTTCTCCTCGGCAACAAAACGTGCTCTCTGGATAAAGCAGGACGCGCACTGAATCGGCGAAGCTCGGCTCGGTACAGCTCAGCACAATCAGCAATTTTGCTATACATGGGAACAAATGAAGTCTCGCGCACTGAATCGGCTGGGAACGGTACGGACCTTTTCATTCAGATCGGCTCAGCATAGATTGCTCGAGGTATAGTCTATGTAAACTCTTTTCAATACCACGTGATCAAATTTCATGACGTCACATTTAAACAATGTTGTCAAATGTTTGTTTACATTTCAACATTCAATAGAACGGTTATGTTATTAAATTATGAGGTTAGAAATTAAGCAAGACAAATGGCAACGTGGATTATTTTAAAACATTGAACTATACGCTATACGCAACTTTTAAAACAATTCAGCCAACTCGCTCTAGCGAAATTCACTAGAACTCACTGTGATTTGTAATGGGGATGTATAACTGGTACGTTGGTATAATTAAACGTCATTCTGACGTTAGAGATCACGTGGTATTGAAAAGAGTTTACATAGACTATAGCAACTTTTCTGAACGGACGGATAGCTTTCAATAGTTTAGCCAGTGCAGTAGGTGCAAGAAAGTTCTAGTAATTAATAACATTAAACATGGCATTTTCAAGCGACGAAGCCTTAATAGAGATCGTAAGAAGGTACGAGGTACTGTACAATCGCAAGCATAGGTTTTACCACGACAACCGCCAAAAAGAAAACGCGTGGGAGGAAATATCTAGAGAGATTCATAGGCAGCTCAGGTATGTAACTTCTCAGAATCCTCTAGCAAATCGGGAAAAATGTGATAAAATTCTCCGTACGTTTCCCGCTTTAAATTAATCGGGTGAATCCAAAATCTCGGGTGACGCTTTTCGATCTCGTGGCAAGCCAGAGCTATCATTATATCATCATCTTATTCGTCCGAAGAACTGCTCATTTTCACTATTAACAAGAGGAAAAAGATGACCGTACCCCCATGCTTTTTGTAAATAAAGACTTCGCAGGTCTAAACGTTTCGAAAGGACTAAATCAGTGCGCGGTAGGGCGGGAATGCTGATTGTGCTGAGCTGTACCGAGCCGAGCTGAGACGATTCAGCGCGCAGTACAGAAGTAACTGCAGCATACGATGTCCGTGGACCGTGGGTAACCCTGCATCCTGCTGCATCTCAGAGACAGACGATGAATGAAACCTTCCTTCAACTGTCGCCTTTTTTTTGTTTTTAAAGATGAAATTTTTGTAATGATTTCATAGAATTCTAGTGATTATGGTCTTTCATTGTAAAGTTAGGAATTTCGAGAAACATTCAACAAGACGTAAACACATTTTTGGAATAAAAGGGGTCTCTTGACAAACTTAAAAAAATTACCTTCCGAATGCGTCAAACACGCATAAGTACTAAATTCTGAAAAAGGGAATCAACGAGTGGAATTTATCTGTATATCCCCTGGTCGTTTTTTAGGGCGAGCTCGTTAGTACGGCATCGATAAGCTTAGAATGATATCATATTATTTCCTGACACCATGAAAGCCACCATATTGGAAAAAAAACGAATTGTTGGGGAATAATCAGTATTATGTCCCTTAAACGTCAGAGTTTCGCAATGTGTTTAAATATGTACATAAACTGACGACGAACCACGCACATCTCCGATTTTGGAAGTGCTGGGTTCGATTGCCAAAATGATCAACTCTTCTTAATGAGGTTTCTTCAGAAAGCTTTCCTCATACACATGATGCGAAGGATACAAGACGACTGTCGAAACAGTAGGTTGTACCCCTCAGCGTCCTTATACCGTCTCTTCTTCCGAACTCATTCTCATTTACCCATCGTTATATTCTTGTTCACGGTACGAAGCAGCTCATCTTCGTCACCTCTGTAGTCGGGATAGGGAGGCAGAGGAATGAATTGTCATTCCTTTTTCTTTCTATAACGTACAAATTATATTGAGTGCATCAAATTTTTGATCCTGGTTCTTTACAGTATGTATTCTTAGCATTATCATCTTAACGATTTCGTATATGAAATCTCCCAGTTTAATGAAGACTTTTAAGTTTCTTAAAATTTTTACTCTTCAAAAGCTTCACTCGCAGTTCTTCCTCAAGTTCCTTTCCTATTTCTGTCACGTGAATCTCCAGGAAACATTTTAAAGAGCGTGGTAGACAAGGAAAACAAGCAATTCTTAAACAACTAAACATTTTTCTCATATAATGCATTTTTAAGTGATGTTGAAGTTGAACTCGAAACGTCCATTTAAGGAGAGCGAATGGAACAGTGGATTAATAATAAACATAAAAAATTGCTACAAAACGGAAAATACTCTACACCGTGTTGGAAGCGACGGAATTTGAATGAAAGTAGCAACAGCTTGAAAAGAGAACCAAAGCTTGTTAATTGATAAAACGGGATTTATTTATTTATTTATTCCAGCCAAAATACATATAAACGTAATGTTTACAGTCGTCAAGATTTATAGCAGGTTAAGGAATTAATCTTTGAATTTAAACTCCTCATTCGAGTAGAAGGAATTCTTAATTAAATATAATTTTTATGAGCTTTTCAGCTTTTTGGGTGGTAGTTTGCGGATAATCCTGAAGGAGGCGTTGGAGATAGAATCGTATTGACACGGAAGATAAAGATGTTTGGTGTGGGGAAAAATCCGATTAGGAGGGAAGTGTACAATAAAATGATTACTTATCTTATTTTTTGCTGTTATTGATAACAACAAGCTTTGTTTTCATGAAATCAGTTTGACCAAATTTAAGACAATTTACTCTTAATGGTTATAGGGCATATGTTATAGTATTGTACCTATTATACGAATGTGCGGGAACATTTCGATGTGCTCGTAGTGGCAGTTGGGGTTACACAGGGGTCGGTATTACGATCTCTACTTTTTACTATCGGTACTTTTGATATGATGAACTCGTTAAAATGAGTATGTGGATTCGTTTCTTCCACATGAAGAACAAAATGGCATGTTCAACATTAATGCAGATTTACCAAGGGCAATAGCCCTTCTGGATTAAAATTTAATACTCAAAGAAGTTTTATTATGTCATTAGGTAGAACCAAAATGCACACAATTAACGTAAATTAACTCCTTTTTTGGTTCTTGATATAGATGGACTTACGAACAACGCATTTGGTAGATAATTGTAAAAAATTGTGCGGTGTACATCTTTGATTGTATGGTAATCTTCTATTGGAATAATGTGTATGGTCCAAAAAGTATTCTACGTTTCAATCATTCATAATTAAAATGAAATTAAATGACATACCTATCACATCGTAGAAAGCTGCGTAGCACAATGCTAATACAGAACCAGGAATCCCATCTCAATTCTTAGCCACTTACCACTCTCTCTGATCTCAATGAAAATCTTTTTCCCTGTAATAATTGAAGGAAAAATTTCAAAAGATACTCAATTACCTAACTGTTTACTTTAATTGTCATATCATTCTCCTCATCTTGATCTCCGCCCTTTTCCATTTATTATTGATTCATTTTGAGTGTAGCGATTACATTTCTGTTCTATTTGTTTTTGTAATTTTTATTATAGCTATAACTGTTATTATTATAAATTGAAAGAAAATAGGATAAAGGGAAAAGACCATGCAAGCAAACAGAATAGGAGCAACGCCAAATCATGTAAATTATGATGGGTAAAACCAAGAGTTTTTGCATGAAGCCATAATGGAAAACGATGTTTAAATGGGCGCTTAAAACAAAAGTGGTAAAAATAGTAAAGCGTATTTAAATAATCCTATGAGCTACCAAATACAGCCAAAAAAGCACAATGGATTCAACTAGAGGAAAATAGGGACTATAATGTAGAGGTGGAAAGCCCGATGTGCATGTGCTTTATAGACATGCAGAAAACTGGAGTTCATCTGATTTTCTGAATAATTATTTAAGAAAGTGCTCTATATAGGTAACGGTATCCTGCTGCCTGAAAGCCTTGGCATCTCTAGCAAGGTAAGATCTAGTAAAAGAAAAATTACAGGAGAAGGTTGGTGTAATATGATACATGTATAAAAATTGGATCAAATGGGAGAACTTGCTGAACAATCAGAATTATTTTGACACCATGTGATGGTAACGAACTACAATTCATAACAGCACAGTTCTATTTATTTCCGAGATATTGGTTATCCTGCAAATCTTACGGTTTCTGTGATTTAATGGCATGTCAAATACCGCTTACTTACCAAGAGTCCATACTTGCGACAACCGACCTGATGATCCCAGATGTCAAAATACATATGCTTTTAAACTACTTTTGCTTACCTGTTATCACTTTATGACTGACTGTATGGTTCACAATATGTGAAAAATGAGGCAACGCATTTAAAACTAAGAACGAGATGTCCAAAAGGGCGAAGTAGACAAGCTAAGAAAAATATTGACCTTAACGTAAACCAGAAACGAGCGATTGCCGAGTTTGTGTGGGGAAAAAGTACAAAACCAAAAAAGTAAAGAATCACAAAGGTAATTGAATAGAGGGGAGACGCATTTTGGAGATAAACTTGTTTAATTACTCAAAATGAACTAACCATAATTATATAAGTAGTACATAGTACCTACCTATACATTTTTTGTTTTTCAGTAGGGATAGTTTTAAATACTGTTAGAGAGTATCCTCCAAATCTACATCTACGTTTGGGAAAAAAGTTGATTAAAATAGACATTAATAGGTGCAAGAACTCAACTTCAAAACCATGTATTTAAAAAGAAAAAAAGACAATAAAGTGATACCTACGTGTCAATGTCTTCCTACGTGAAACTAAAACCTCTATGCGAAATATAACAAAAAGCTTATTGGGGATTATTCTCTTATAACGGATTTTTTTATAGTTTTACAGTCGAACACAAGCACTACATTATGAAAGTTGTCAGAACATAACTAATTCCCATTTGAAAAGTTAAGTATCCGTGTTAATCCCACATTTTAACATGCCTAAATTGTGAATAGAATATAATACCATTTAAGCAGATTTGTACATGTTATTTTAGGAACCGTATGTACCTGTTCACATATTTTTTTAATTACGAACGAAACAGTTTGAGGTGAAAAAAATTATTATAGTATGTAGTAAAACGAGTTCGGCACGGTTAACTGTGGTAGATAAAAAAATGTATTACAGGTGTTGATAATATAATCTACGTTGAAGGATAAACTATAAGTAATTAGCGTTCTGTTGACAGAAATATGGATAATATTAGACAGCGGCAAGAAGTAGGAACACGACGCTTGAGTGAGACGTCGTGTATTTTGAAGAAGTTTAGGTCGAGATCATTAAAAGCAGAAAAGATCAACCGCAACTCAACAACTGTAGCAAATCACTACACTTTTTATAAAAGTTATTTTAGGAAATCCTGACAGAAGTAAAGTGAGAAATATCGAATTTTATTTTGGATATACTTGCATCGGCATCTTTTACTACTAATTATGTGGACCATCTACTTCTTCTTAGAAAATTTTTTTTAAAAAAATCAAAAACATTTTGAAGTCTGAAATATTTATAACTATTGCAATTGGCCGTTACCTCACTATATATTACGGAGCGAGTACAAATTTAACCGATCGATTAAAAAAATTTTTTCAGCACCATTTAATTACCTGTCAACAATAAAATTCTTCCTGTACAGAAATAAAAATCCGTGCGAAATAAATCCGTGTGAATGTGTTTGCTCTATTATACGTAGAACAAACTCTACGCATTCGAGATAATATATAAGTTATCTGACAGCGTGAATTAATAAAAGCGGACATGCATGTTTTAACTATTAAATAGTGCCGCACTTTTTTAATCTAGTAAAACAATAATTTTTGTAGCGCTGCCATTCCAGGCATGCAATCGTCCTTACTGAAAACGCATAAAATTGCGAGGTAGCATGAAATATTGTATTTACTTATTTTATTACATTCCTTATTCCCATTTCTTTTTTTCTTGTGAGAAGTATATGTAAATATTCCTATTTGCATAAAACATAAATACAGAAGTTTCAAGACCATTAGTATAGGTTGACGTCAAGCTGATTTTTTTTATGAAAAATGTACCGATCATGTGGTAATTTTATTATAGTGTAATATACATTACGGTTATAGACTTCAATATTGCTATATTTCTCATTTGTGTATACAAGACGTTTTCAACACCATTTGGGATTATTACTGTTTAACAACTCCCGTAAATTACCGACAAGGATAAATGATCTCGTTTTCGTAATTATTATTTTATATATTACGTTAAATCGGCGCTTTTAATGTTTGTCTGCCTTTTTTCACGTATTATCGACCATTTAGCAATTACTCAAATTAATGTGTTGATGTATTAAATAACCATTCAAATAACCAGTTTTAGATGAATCTATTTACTGACGGGCGAAGGAATTGGATCATTTTACAGTTTTTGCACTTCTTATTTTTTATTTACTATTCGATAAAATTATAATTACAAATTATAATACTATACATAATTTTTATAAAGGATGGGCACAACTTTTACTTATAATTGATAAAGAACAAAAATTTAACGTGGCAAAAATTAAAAATCGATTTTCTCAAAATCTATGCTCCCCAGCAAACACATTTATATATAAAATACATATAAATTATGTAAGAGCTTTTTAAATTTATTTAAAACTGGAAGAAAAATAAGAGATATTTAATGTCAGGATGTCAGCAATTTTCAAAATAATATACAGGGTTAGTAAAAAGTCCCGGAACGGTCGAATAACTTTGTTATTTGAAAATTATGATTTCTGAAATTTGGTATGGGGGGTATAGTTAATATAAATGCATTTTATGCAATAAAGTTTTTTTTTTCACTTCCGGTGTAATCGGAAATACGTCCAATTTTTTTTTTTAAATGAAACCCCCAGATTTGTTTAACACTTTTGAATGCAAAATAAAAAACTACGTTCAGGAAGTATTAACATGTTTAATTTTATTCACAACAAAACAGTTAAAAAATTAAAAAAGTGTCCTAATACAGAAAAATCAAGATACCTGTCTATTCAGGTTGCGATTACAATAATTGTTCAAAATGCTCTCCATTTACAATTTGACAAAAATGTAAACGGTCAGTAAAATTTCTTATTGAATTTTGTATTTGTTCTGGAGTGATGCGATTGACTTCTTGAACTATTCTCTCTTCCAATTGTTCAAGATTATGGGGACACTTTTTTTAATTTTTTAACTGTTTTGTTGTGAATAAAATTAAACATGTTAATACTTCCTGAACGTAGTTTTTTATTTTGCATTCAAAAGTGTTAAAAAAATCTGGGGGTTCCATTTAAAAAAAAAATTGGACGTATTTCCGATTACACCGGAAGTGAAAAAAAAACTTTATTGCATAAAATGCATTTATATTAACTATACCCCCATACCAAATTTCAGAAATCATAATTTTCAAATAACAAAGTTATTCGACCATTCCGGGACTTTTTACTAACCCTGTATATGTCTAAGTATTAGATGTAAATTCTTCTACATGAATTTATATACGTTTTATGTATATTTTATGTAATATTTACATAAAAAAATATTAGTTGTAAAAGCGTTGCGATGACCAAAACGGCAGGTACTCGAGCATAATGTATTTATTATCAATGTAAAAAATTATTTAAGCAGTTCAATACAAAAAATGGAAAAACTACATTTTACGTGCAACTGTACTTTTAATTATATTTAACTTAATTCTTGCACGAACCCGTTTTCACATGAACTGAAACCCGACAGTTTATTATGATATACTGGCTTGAAAAGTGTCCCTTAACCGGATTCGAACGTTTGCGGGTGGGCGTTGCAAATTCTGAAATCCGACATTCTACCACTGCGCTAATCTGTAACATCCCTTCTTTTTATTTCGTACTTCGTAACTTTGCGCTGTTTCGCGTTATTAGTTTAAATTTTGTTTGATTATACCCTTGAGTGAAGTCTTATTCAATAATTATAGCTATCTTTAACTTTATGTTAAAAATGACCAGGATTTAATTTATTTTATATTATTCATTTTCTATATAAATTAGACGCATTTTAGTCGATACGGATCTAATATTAAAGGTACGTGAACTACAATTTTTGGCGTTATAGAAAACACGCGCGTGCGATTACTTATGTGGCGCAAATAGAAACGGACTTTATTTTCGACCATACAATATGTGTAATGTAATGATAATTTCTAATTATATTTACAGAAGGCATACATAAAAAATAAGTAATATTACATATAATATTTTACATATAACGTACATAAATCTAATCATGTAAATATGACAGCACATGAATTTCATGAGTGATATGTAATTATCTATATGTATATATTATATGAATTTTTTTTTCCAGAAGAAAGTACGAACATTATATGAATTTCTGTATACAGAATATCTCTAAGTTTCTATACTATTATGTAAAATATACGTAATTGTGTGACATACGGTTTATATAACTTTATTAAAGAAGACTTACATACTTGATATATAAAAAAGCATATGTAGGGGTATTTACTTCAATTTATATATGTTGTATGTATATTTTATATGTGTGTTTGCTAGGTCCAAGCATTTTTTTATTTTTTTAAATTTAAAAAAAATTCTTTTTTACTAACAAAAATGAAGAAGTAAAATTGTGCAGTAACAATCTACTTCCGGTCTATCCGGAAATTAACAAAATATTAAAATATTTATGATACATATTTATATTATATATGTATATTATTTCAGAAGATAATCAGAAATCGTTTTCTGATTACAACTATACTACACACTATACATATATTTATTTTTTTATATTTTTGAGTTATTACGCAAAAAAATTGTAGTAAACACGAGAACGTTTTGTGCCAGTTTACCGGTCATTTATTTAATGTTTATCTGTTTTTCACACTAAAATCGAGGTCTGAAAATTAGAGCACGAGTTAATCTTCACCTTTTGAGGGGATTTTTATCGTTCATTGGATTTCCTTATCGTTTATTTTGTATTTGTTAGCGATTTTTAATGACGTATTGGTTGTTTAAATTCATACACTTAGACATTATTGATTTAACAATGGTTTTTCTCAAGAGACGAATATTCTATAGTGTAATGTAGAACCGTCAATTCTTTTTCCCTTTATTTCAAATAACCTCAATAGATTATGGGTACCAGCTTGCTTGTGCTAGTTTTGTAAAATAGTTGACGATCCATGTTGGGGGACTCCTGGCCGGACATGGCTAAGATCAGAGCCGCTTCCCCGTCCAGCATCCTCAGGTTTATCTCACGTGTGGGATGGCTTGAGTGATGCTGCGGGGTCGAACGACTCTAATCAGGGAGGCAGCACAAAGGGCCCGAATAGGTGGCCTAAGTGCGCGTGGACTTCTGACCACCCTCCCATCGTAATCCAGAATCCAGAATAGTGTGTGCAGTGTTTGAAAATGAAGACGATGAACTTTTCGAGAAATACGAGGCGTATCCAGAATCTATGAGTACTGAGGCTCTCACGGTCAGAGGGATTTTATTTTCATCATGTTGGCCACACGGCAGTGTAGCCTGACTCCTCCCCTTTGCAACGAGACCGGTTCGAGGTCAGTACGTTGAGAACTGTCAACGCGACAACAAGTTTCGTGAATAATGTCAATCCAATCTCCCGCCAAGTGCGAAATACGCGGCGTCATCCGTAATCTCGTTTGGAAGGGAAAATCTCCATTTGAGATTTATAATGAGGTGAAAACTGCATATGGTGATAAAGCTATGAATCGCACGAATGTGTACAAGTGGTGTCGCGAATTTAAAGACGGTCGTACGTGTGTGCATGATGATCAGAGGAGCGGAAGACCTTCAATTGTGACTGACGAAATTGTGGAAAAAATTGAAAATGCGCTCCGTGCCGATCGCAGATTGACTGTGGATGAACTTTCTGCGATGTTTCCGCAAATCTCCAGATCTCTACTACACGAAACAATCACAAAAACCCTCGGATATCGGAAACTGTCCGCGAGGTGGGTCCCAAAACAACTGACAGACCAGCACAAGTTGAATCGAGTGGAGGCCGGGCAAGAGTTTTTGAGGCGCTGGAAACTCCATGGAGATGAATTTCTCCGCTCCATCGTAACTGGAGATGAAACTTGGGTGGCCCACCACACGCCCGAAACCAAAAGACAGTCTCAACAGTGGCGTCACACCTCTTCACCCCCCGCCAAAAAGTTCAAAACCACAATTTCAGCCAAGAAAGTCATGGCATCCGTGTTTTGGGACTGTCAAGGCATAACTTTAATCGAATATTTGCCTCAAGGGGAGACCATCAACTCTGCAAGATACTGTGAGACCTTAAAAATATTGCGGAGGACGATTCAGAACAAGAGGAAAGGCATGCTGACAAAAGAAGTCTGCCTCCTGCACGACAATCCCACACCACACACGGCCAACGCCACGAAGGAACTGCTCACCTCGTTTAAATGGGATGTCCTGAATCATCCCGCGCATTCCACTGATCTAGCACCTTCAGATTACTATCTCTTTACCTCCCTGAAGCTGCACATGGGTGGAAAAAGGTTTTCAACCGACGAGGAGGTAAAGGAGGAGGTGGAGAAGTGGACGAAGGAGTTGGCGGGAAACTATTTCGAGGAGGACATCAAGAAATTGATACCTCGCTACACCACCTGCATAGAGAGGAATGGCGACTATGTCGAAAAATAACTTATATTATGTACTAAAGTTTCACGTAATTTTTTTGTTTAAATAAAAATTTTTAACACCTACAACAATTCAGTACTCTTACGCTAACAGATATGGTTTATCAGAAAATCATGGACCAAGATACTACTCATGAAGCTTGGGAAGCGTTGAAAGTTCAGCTTGAAACATAACACAAAAGACTAAATTTTTAACATCTGTTACGATTTTTTCAAGTTTGATTGGACATCAACAGATGATGTGCCAAATAAAAAAATATGTGGCATGAAATGAACAATGGTTTAAAAGAAGAAAAGATACAAACATACTTCCAAAAGGACCAATGATAAACTATTTAAGTCCAAATATAAGAAAGAAGATGCCTGTAACTATTGTACATTAAAAGCTCAACATCAGTGTCCAAAGTGGACTGCCGATGGAAAACCAAAAAAGTCAGAATCAGCTACAATTGCCGTCCTTTTAGTGGAGGCAGAGGCTTTCTAAGCTGAGGGAGGGTTCAGTTACCTGGTGGGTTGATAATGGAGAATGAATGATGTCAGCAGTAGTATACAGAAATTTCACAGATTTTTACAAATTTAAGAGCCCCTGTGATGTGAAAGGGTCAGACAAGGATGTTTTGCCGGTGGTATTTCAATTTAAATTTCAATATTTCAAGTAGGGGCGGGAAAAACTTTGGCAAGGTCAGATATTGATGTTCAGAACTCTCAGATGTATATGGTCTGTTCCGGGGATATCTAAAAATTTATTCTAAGTTTGTTCAAACAAACTCTACAGGATATTGGTTTTTGAAGGAAAGCGGGAAGCGCTACTACTGGTCGAACGTTGTATAAGACAGAAATTCAGTCACAAAAAGTTAAAATAGATGCAAGTATTGTTGACAATTCATCAATGTTACAGTTATAGCACGAGAGGTGGGGTCACGTTACGTAAAAGCCATGCTATAAAAGGAAATGAGCATAAACCCAAGTTAGCCAGGAGAACTGGTTTCAGGAGAGGTTTGTGGACATTTTTGTGAGTCTTTTGGAAAGCAAAGGTATGTGGCAATTGTTAAAGATAATTTTACAAAGTATCGCCAATGTTATTTCTTAAAAGAGAAGTCAAAATACTTCTTTCTTCAATACGCCAAAATAGCTGGGCATACTGTAAAAGAAGTTTTAAGTGATAACGGAGACGAGTTAGATAATAAAGATATGAGAGACATCCTACAAGCAGAAGTCATAACTCAAGACTGACAGCGCCGTATACACCACAGCAAAATGGCGGCAGTGAAGGAGAATTTAGAACTTGCATTGAGATCTCGAGTAGTGAAACAAGCCACCCCACATCCTTAAAACATCAACTCGCAGGAGTTGCGGTATTTTCATAATATCAATTTTCGTCTGAAATAATATGGATCACGGATCATTTATTTAGGAACATTTCTATCTTAAAGTGACGTAACCACCCATAATCACTAATCAGTTCCGTTAGTCAGTATAGTTTTCAGCAAAAATAAAGCATAACTGCCAAGAGAATGTACTGTGACTTTTGGTAATCTCGCTTTTTTGAATCACTCTTATTTCTGTCGCCTTATTTCTTCGACAGTACCGTCCAAGATTTATTATAGTAAATTGATAGATGTGCTAATTTTGTATTTTTCAAACGGGAAAATGTGGTCGGTTAGTGAACTCAGTGTTGTTTTGAGTCTAAATTTCGAGCCAAATTATTTCTTTTTAGGTTGTTTGTGACATACTATAATTCAGTGGTGACACAAAACCAGTCGATATTAAATCGAACCCCAAACGGATACGTGAAATCTTGTATAAGCACCAAAGTTTTTTGGATGTTAACCGGGGTTTGTTCTTTATGTGATTATAAAGAGGATATACCTAATTCCAGAAATAATTGTTAAAGAAACCGCAACGAAACATTTTTCGCTATAAATGTTACTCGTAATGTTTAAAACTGCGCTATACATAAGCATTAACGAGTTATTGGTAATAAAATTAACGTATTATTGCTTTTAATATCCAGCTTGTATATGAAACAATATAATGGCATTTTTTTAATTTCATGTAGGTACGCTTTGCAATATAAATCGATGGTTGTAAAATTTGAATGCGAATAGTTACGGAAATAAGGGTGTTCTTAGTACATTGAAAGAAAAAAATTCTGTTTCTACAAATACATAACTGAAACTGCTGTGGGTAAAACGGCTGGATTACTTTGTAGATCCACACAACGGGGGGCGTCCGGACACCCCCTGTTGAGGTTTTTGCTATTAATACAATACCGTCACTCAACACTAGTCTGTAACATTCTTTATTCATAAATAGGTTATACTGCAGATGTAAAAACGGATTTTAGGATTTGTTAGCTTATTGTGTACTTAAGAAGGATCTTCAAAATGTCTACGAATTTCGCTACCTACTTTAAATTATCGGGGCCAATTGTTTTACGGTTAACTATTAAACAAGTGAAATTTATGCTCCCTTCTCTGAATAAAAATCACAACGTTTTGAGGGTTACAATCTAATGTGTTTATTCAAGCATATGTTACATGCTAAACCCTTGTTGATCTCAATAGGGGTCCACCATTGTTCTCTGTTGTTCAATATTACATTTTTGCTTTCGCGTTATTGTTGTACTTGAATACAAAATTGTTATAGTGGGATTTTAAAAGCGACTATTTTCCATGATGTA
This sequence comes from Pyrocoelia pectoralis, assembly GCA_036250285.1. NCBI lineage: Eukaryota > Metazoa > Arthropoda > Insecta > Coleoptera > Lampyridae > Pyrocoelia > Pyrocoelia pectoralis. Next base: position 19,414,206 of record CM070079.1, on the reverse strand, counting down.
ATTATGCACGCATGAGAATTCGATCACTATTTTTTTTTCTAATTCTGAATTTTCTTATTTTCAGGTTATTTGGAATGAAAAGGTGCGCGCGTTGTCAAGCGACAATTCTTTCGTCTGAATTAGTAATGAGAGCACGTGAACTGGTTTTTCACGTACATTGTTTCTCTTGTGCCGTCTGCAATGCACCGTTAACTAAAGGCGATCATTTTGGCATGCGTGATGGTGCCGTCTTATGTAAATTACATTTTGATATTCCATTATCGGATCCAACGTCACATGGTATATATTCTGGTCCAATGCATTATCCTTCACCATTTCCGAGTCCCGAATTTCATTCATGTACACCTTTACCTCCTCCAACATCCATTGAACCTGTTGGCAAAGTTCCTTTTTTTAATGGTACACCTACACCGAGACAGAAAGGAAGGCCGAGAAAAAGAAAACCTAAAGATTTGGAAAGCATGACCGCCAGCTTAGGTAATATATTATACATTTTTTATTAATTAGTTACACCTAATACTCTCGCTTACAAATATCTTCCCAATTGTATTCGTTAAGGTGCTGCTCCACGCTCATTTTGGTACCGACTTGGATTAGTTTAGTCCACGAATTGCATAACATACAGTTAAACATGAGACCACTTATTCACTTATTACCTTAAAGTACAATTACTAGTGTTTTCAAATTACCAATTAATATAATTAATTTACGAATGCAGCGAGTTACTTTAATATCATTTGTGGGAGGGGTATTCGTGTAAGTTAATAAGCTGGGAATAAGTTAACAATTGATTTAATCGTTTGTCACATCACTAAGTAATAAAATGAAACTTGATGTCCTACAGTATTAATACGTAATACGACGCCAACTCTCATCGTAAATCCGTAAATCATACGGATTATCCCTAACGCAGTTGTGTAATTATTCTTGATATTTTCATAAGCTCATATTGGTCAACTATTTACACGAAAAACTTCTCGGAACAGTTTGGTGTAACAATTTAATTACGTTTTTCATCTCAACTGTACAAATTGGCAGAGCTCAAAGTGAGAAAATGTTCTTCTGCATGTAGCGTTAAAGTGTTGTCTTTTGGGCTTCGCAAATATAATCAGCAAGGGCGAAAAAACTTCAGAAGTGGAGTGAACACATAGACAATGCTGATATGATATAAGACTATTTTTAATTATTAGTAATTCTTTAACTTTGAATGGTTTCAGCGTGTTGGTTACGAATTAGGAACCTGTCAATTTTGAACATCCAACACGTCGTCGGTTTAACTTAATTTTGCCTCAAGTAATTAGTGACAGTTTAGGTCGAAGGTTACGGCCATATTGAATTAGTTACCATAGCTTTATATTGCTAAGCACACAATTTTAATAACTCAAAATAGTAAAGCACGACGGCGCAGCCGGAGTGCTTGAAATAGAGCAAGTGTTTTAAAGACCAGTTATCCACGAATACTTTACGCTATTTTTTTTATTGGTTCACTTTGAAATCTGTTATTAAAATGGAAATAAGAACTAATAATGTGAAATGGTTGAATTCCTAATGTGAAATCAGTATACTTTCGTTGTCATGGAAATGAGAAAAACGGAAATTAATTTGCAATCTGTCACATTATTTGACGTAACAAAGTACTCCTGTCAGATCAATAACCAATAGAAGTTACGTTTTTCAAATTTGTTGATGTTGGCATGGCAACTTTAAAACGCGCGCGTTTTAAAAAGTGCGATTTAAACACGCTGGGGCGTGGTTTAAAAGGCTAAAATAAAACACCAATAAAAAAATTATATAATGTAATGCTTCCGTATTCAAAAGATGCTGCTAAATGAAGGCACAATTTTCTTTACATAATCCAATATCGCACTATGGAGAGATGTTCCATTTTTTTGACAATATTTCGTTGGATTTCTCTTGAAATGCAAAGCAAGACGTTGTATAGTCTACAAAACTGAACAAACTTCCGAATGTACATGTTAAAATTATAGAAAAATAGAAGGAATTAAACAATAAAACACTGAAAGGAAACATCCATTGAACTAAGAAGGGGACGCGCCATAGACACCAAGCCCACATGACGACTTTCAGCAATTGAGTATGTAAGGCTGTTAACACGTTCAATAATTTGAAGATCAGTTGGTCATTGACCAGAGAATTTTTCATTATGATCGTTCGATAGTATTAATGAAACGCACCTTCATATGAACAAATCGTTTATGCAGAGCCTTAAAAAACATAATCTCGCTATTATACTTGTTGGTGATATTGTGTGCATAGCAGTTCATCCGTGAAATTTACTTTAACCGAATGCGAAAAAGTGAATGAATGAATGAAAATTAATTTAATGATCAAAGGTCTAAGGACACATCAGTGTTTTTTGGGTGTGAAGGTTACACTATTAAAGATGAGTTTACTGTACAATGGCAAACAATCGAACGATTAAGAATAAAAAATGGTATTGCTTGAAGGGAACCAATGATTCTTTAATAGGTATGCTTATCGGAGTATCGAGGATTTAGCGTTTACGAAACTACGATGATTATGCTCTCACTGTTCGAAAATTCTTTGGTTTCAGGACTTTTGGTCGGTAACGGTGACTTGGTCTCAGATAAAGTATGCACAGAAACAAGAATTGTCTGGTATTCTTTGAAATTTGACGAATTATCATTTTTTAATTCTATTAATAGTGGTACCACAATTCTTTTCAGCAAGCTACGAATATGCTCAAAAGCGAATACACTGTATAATAATATGTGGTTCTTAGCGTTATAATATGAAATGTTTTTTACGAAAATAGCGCGATGTCCATTAATCTAGAGTTATAGCACAGGTTATAGGAAGTCACACTGATTCTCCAAAACCATGCGATCTGTGGAAAGAAAGTACTGAATGTCGAAAGAAAGTAGCCGCTTTTGGTTAATTTATATTCAGGTGAATGGGCCAATTTTCAAATAAGGATTCTTTCCATTTGTTTTGAATTCATAATTTTTAAATGACAGTTCATCTTTCATCTTCCATTATTCTTCATTAACTGTTGTTCGTTTACTATTTATTATAATATTGTTGTGGTTTTTGTATTTGCTGTATTGTGTGTATAGTGTTTTAGTTCAGTTCTTTAAATTGTGAAAATGTACTTTGTTCTCTTTTGCATTGCCTGCACAAGTGAAAAGAAAGAATTTTTCTCCATAAGACATATGTGTCCCTTCAGCACTTTCATAATATGTATTCTACTATTGGCGCTTTCGCTCATAATAATGCAGTATTTGACCTGCTTTAATAAATAAAAAGAAATGTTCCATAACGGAGCAATATGTTGAGATCATTCACCAAGGGTTAAGATAGATAGGTACATAAAGATAGAAAGGTATTTTTAGTTGTATCATAACAATAACACGTAATAACACAATTGCACTAAAATGATTATTATTATTAAAATATATACCAAAGCTTTTCGACACTACGTGTTATGTTATATTATAAATATTACATAAAAGTATATGACCCTTAATAATAATGAGTCATTATGTCGAAACACGTTGGGATATCAGTGGATTTGTGTGTTGTTATTATAATATAACCATTTAGTCAACAACGTAAGTGTACTTAACTATCTTTATAGTTCATTTTATGTACATTTACGTTGTGCATCTCCATAAATAGTGATATTAATTATAATAATATAGAATGAACTAGAATTACTTGTTATTTGTATTACATATAAAAGTAATTTTTAAGTAAAATCCGATATTGAAGAAATCAAAAATTTAAATATTTGTATCACAAATGTGACATTTCTAATTTAGGTCCTTTTGAAAGTGTATATGAATACAAAACGTATCGTTCAATGGTTACTATTTTTTTTTAATTTTGCATGAACACATTTTGGACTTCCTCGATGGTGAGGAGTTATTAGTTTGCATCGTGGATTCTACGAACGGCCATACATCTTGCTTAGGAGACGACCTTTATGAAAACTGTCACCATGAGACCTTCACTAAAATTATTTATTAGTAAACACTTGTGACTTTCAAAACTCGTATTTCTCAGCAATCGCCATTTCGAATTTTCTTATACAATACTCTCAGAATGAGGGGGTTTTGTAATTTGTTTCTCAACACTTTTTCAGGGACAGATTTTTTGTTTATACTCTGCGAATTTAGATAAATAATTTTGCAAGCCACTAAAAAAGCATTAATATGTTGTGTAGCCTACAGTTTCGTTAATGTGGCTTCAGTGTGGAATAGTAGAATATTCGATAATGTTCCTTAATAAACAAAATTTTTATTTGTATTCATTGTATTGGCTTTTCATACAGATTTTTCTCCTACAAGTCATTCGCTGAACTTTCCATCACTTTAATATCTTGCTGTAAACGCTCAGATTGGTTCTTACGAATTGTACAGCGCGAATCCGAACCATGTCACACTTATCCTGCATGTTTGCACCAATAGAAACGAACTGCTTCAGTGATACCCAAACCTCATTTTAATGTAAATCAGTTTTTGGTTTCAAACTTAATATGAAACATCATTTTTCCAATGTTGGACCAACAATCCATGTAGCATTTAATATTGGTTTAATATTGGTATTTCATTGTAAATATATTAGTAGAATATGAATGTACAATATTGTCCCAACATTGAAATGTGAACAATTTTACATATTGGCTAAATATTACTAACCGATATTATTTCAATATTGGGGAAAATATTTATACAATATTGGCCCATTATTGTTTTCTAATGTGTCCCAAAATAGTAAGAAAGGGGGTGGACCTGGGCTACCTCCACAGCCCTAACTGCTCCGAGGGACTCTTTCCCAGTGAGCAGCGCCTCCAGGACTCTTCTTCACTTGTGTAGACTAGGAGGAAATCACTTTTTTCAATTTCACTTCCAATAAATGGAGAACTTCTTATAGAGGATTCCCTTAAAATTGTTTTTCAACAGGCATGAAACATTGTTAACTGCTGATCAGTTAGTCAAGTAATTAAGCAATATAATTATCTGAAAGCACTATAGTATCATGATTAGATTTCTCTACTGTAACCATAGCAGTTCTTGGTCTTTTTCCATAATTAACATATTTCCGTCATCAAGAAATTCAATTATAGTTTAGTTTTGCGTCCATTGTGCTCTGCATTTCTCATTTCTTATTCTGAGCTTCTATTCTACGCATTACGTCAGAATGCGCTTTAAGAAGTTGAGACAGTTGTGCAGTATAGTAACCATCTGAATTATTTTGTGTTTATCTGGATCTTCTTTTTAGATAAGCCTTGTCAAAATCGTCAAAGAGAGTTTATGATCCCCAATTCCTGAAACTTTAACACGCGGCATTTAAATTGTAATTGTAAAATGCGTGGGAACTAAGTGAGCTTTATGGATACTAATTTCGACTGGAAGCCATTTTATGAGTACAATTCAACAAAATGGATTCATTAATATAACTTTTGTAATTTATTTATTACGTTTCATTGCGTTTACTGGAATACGTTTACAGTTTTTTGATTTATGACTTTTTTACAATTTACATGAGACTTATTCGACTGTCGGTAAACTCCTGCAAAATTCGCAAGATGTGTAAACGATTTCGTAATTTATCAGTTATTTATTGCATTTTGAATTGTTTCCGAAGGTAGCAAAGATTCTAATAGCCATGAATAATGGATTAGTCTTTTGTTTTCTTATGGTTTGCCGCGTAACAACCGCAAAGTAAATATGCGGTTGTTGTCGGTGAACATCGATTACAAAACAACTAACCACAATTTGGGGTTGGTTTAAAAGCTTACAATGCGTTGCAACTGACTCTACGGATTATTGTGTGAATTTCACACACGAACGAGTCAAGGACCACATTAACATAAAACAATTTAATACTCTCATCAGCTATTGTTAATAGTCAAATAAGCGAAATAGGTGCCCTAAACAACCCCTACAGGGTAAGGTTTATTTGTTTTGACGGTTATGTGAAATTTATATATATCTACTTGAAATTATGGCCGTTGTAAAGTTTACAACTTCATTGAGGTGTAAAAGGGAACTCAACTGGGGCAATTTCATACCATTATTGGAAGTTTACCTCGAAGATTGCACTTAATTTATTTATATTATGAACTGTTTATAGCTCCGACATTTTTATCTATAAAAATAGTTCTTTTATAAAACAAGCCGGTTGTTGTTCAATTTCTTACCCAATAATAATAAAAGACATTAATGGTTTTTTGACCGTTCGCGTTCTCAGAATTACTTTTTTTTAACTTTTAGGTAGGCAGGTACGTATTGTAAATGCACAATTGAGACCGACGAATTCAATTTATTACTCAGATCATGTGATTTTATAACTTCTATGTTCACCTCGAAGAAGATAGGTGAGGTGAAATATTATATCCGTATTGCGTGGAAACGGTATAGCTACCGGAACCAACAAAAATTAATTTTATATAGGCGATTGCATTTGCATATCAATTTAGTCTTAATTTTTTAATAAATGCAGGAACTATAAATAATAATCTTTTATACGTTACATAATCGTACCTCCTGTTTTGCGCAAAGATGTGATTCATAGTTTCGTAAACGAAGATTTTTTCAACCTTGGTTTAGAGAAATTTACATTTTTATATAACAAATCGTATTTTTATGGATATAACAAAAATATCTGGTAATCTATAATAGGAAATAGCTGGTCGACAGCTGCAATTCTCTTTTTCGAAGCTCCTTTTAGAGGATAATAGGTATGACCATTACCATGTACGCTACTGACTATGAAAACAATACAATATTTAAATTGGCACCAAATTATGCATATATAAATTTATAATTCGTCTCTTCAACTAAATGGGAATCCCCACGCATTTTCTCTATTTTTAATAACCATAATTGCATACTACATTAATTAAGACGATACACGGTACTAATATGGATTATCGATTACTACGGAAGCGCTGAAGGATCATCCCAGATTATTTTATCTCGACCGGTCGAAATAATAAGTCGACCGGTTGTGACAATAAGTCGACCGGTTGAGATAATAAGTCGAACGGTTAAGATAATAAGTCGACCGGTTGAGATAAGAAGTCGAACGGTCCAGATAATAAGTCAACCGGTCGACTTACTCCCCCTTAGTACTTTACTTACCGCGTTTTTGAACAAGTTCCTGAGAGACGTCGCAGGGGCCATTGTGCAGTGCGTATCTTTCCCCTTAGAATCCCTTTATTGTTATTCAACTACGCACACCACAGAATGCGCAAGCGCAACCATACTGCAGTAAGATAAAGTATTTATAGTGGGGACTTAAATAGGTCGACCGGTGGACTTATTATCTCAACCTGTCGACTTATTATCTCGACCGGTCGACTTAGTAACTCAAGCGATCGACTTATTATCTCAACCGGTCGACTTATTATTATTCATTCAACACATTCGACAGATAGCCAACATACAAAATGCAACACTCCGTATAATTCGAGGGCTATCGAAATTGAGAAAATGAGTTGATATCCAAAGGTTACTAAACACTTGGAAACCTATTCTTGAAAAACCAATGACAAAAACGAAGTAACACAGAGAAAGTCGCAAGAAAAAAGTGAAAGTTGAAGTTCAACAACTGTTGATCCAGAGGAGTAACCTACAAATAGCGAAGACTTCAATTTGAATTGAGAATGTCAGATGAGACTCTGTCGGAACTACTTACCAAAATATGGCCAAGCTTTTAGGATAGTAAGGTGTCGAGTTCAGCTCCTCATTTGGCTTCTTTCCAATTGCATATTGAATATTTTTGACTTGTTCGACATGTATTGGTACATTCAACTACATAATTGGACACAATCTTGCGTTATCTTCAAGATCTGGCCGAATTCAAAGATAAAATGAGCCTCAGAGTCTAATGAACGGATGTATGTACACGAATTGGATCAAGGCCACATTGGATGCGAAGTATGAAATTGGAATAAAATTCTTTAAGCTGGCGTATTATTAAATTATAAATGTAAATATCACCGAGGTGCGCAAATGGATTAAATAAAAAATAATCTTATAACCAGAAAAATTTGCGAGCCAATCCTGAGATGTAGCTTTGGTGTTTCGAAATGGAAAGATCAAAAAATAGAAAGGTAGATAAAAAAGCTAGAAAAACGTTACAACTGAATATCTTTAATTCATTTGTCTACGTTAGAACTGTCGATACTGGCGAGCAACGCAAATATATCTCAGAAACGTACAGAAAATCAAATTTTAAGATGAATTATTAGTTATAACCATTGGTTAAGTTGTTGAGAGTATCAAAAACGCAATCGGAGCAATCATTTGTTTTGAACCATTTAATTAAGCTAAGTAATGTGGATGTCAAAGACCTGAAAAACTAATGAGAAAAAGCAAAATTATTGATTTACTGCAGTCAAAAATGGAAAACTACAAAAAAAAATAAGAAGAGTTACGAATAAAAGTAAATATAAGGACGCGTTTACATTAGAAAGGCAAAGGAGTAAACAAATCATTGTGACACAGTTAAAGACATTTATTTATTTAATAATAATAGAAATAATAATAGTAATAAGAATAACAATAACATAGGTTATATGGGAAAAACCATGACAGTTAACGCCCTTATTTATTATTTTGTAATAATTAATTTATAATTAAGTTTGTATACACTCACATTATGGAACTACATAAGCAGTTATATTATAAAATTTACTCCATTCAACTTTATTTTAGTGTAATTACATGCTATTTTTATAATATAACAAATATATACAATGAACACAAATTTATAAGCGTGATACAGAAGAACGACAATGGATAGAAGAGCGAAAAAAGAGCACAGTGAACACATGTAGACAGTTTGGGAAGAGAAAAAAGAAACAAAAAAATCATCATGGAACAAAGGTGGCTAGAAAAGCTAGACAAATGAGAAAAAGTCAATACAGTGATCGCTAATAAAAAATTCCCACGAATTGAGTTTATTTACATTTAGAGCAACATTGTTGTTTAAACACCATTCAATTCTCAATTATGTAAATCGAAGAAGGCGGAGAAAATAACCGTACAAAGCTGGACTGTTGTGGTACTCCAGTTACATATTTAAAAAAAGTAGTTTGGAAGGGAAATACGAAGAAGTATGCAAGGGAATTCATTAAGTATGAAAACAGAAAGATGGCTAAAAGTTAATTAACGGAAGACAATAAGAACGTAGGGAGCATCGATCATAAATAAACCCTGAATCCGAGCTATCAAAACGAAGAAGTTGATATGCGCATGCGCAAACATAATTTTTATTAAGGGCACTAATTTTACTTTTATTAGAATTGGTATCGACGACGTAGATTAATTAATTCACTTTGAGTTGGTTGTATGGGATCAATTTGGAAAAACTGTCTTAACTCGCTGTTTAGAGATGGGATTTCCGTACCTACAAAGGACTAATTTAGTATTGAAATGCGGAATCGATTAGCAAAAATTTGTTAATTGTTTCGTTACGGATGGCATTCTCGAGAAGGTTCAAGATTAACTGTCAATTATTGATTCAGGTAAATGCATATTTGCTAACAATATTTTATCTGATTGTAATTGACACGACAACTGTTTATACCTGAACTTTATTGTAACAACAATTTATTAATCCTTGACAGGTTTACACAATGCTAACACTAAATGATCACATCAACGTAAACAAATTATTTTTTCAAAATATTGTGTATTATTATAATTGTGCGCTACTGAATAAATGAATCTATAGATTTCGATAAAATGAAGATACCACCAAAAAAAAAGATGAAAATATATGAGGGTCGTTTTAATTAGGTTAGATACTTTTACGACAAACCGGTCGCATTCTTACAAACCCGAAATGTCGTTCGCCAAATAATATATATTCACCTGCTCCAAAGCTTTTACAAATACAAGCTACGGTTAGAGTTGCTCTATATATTGCCCCCCATATCGACAACCGATGACAGCAAATGCTATAAACGTAAATAACCCAAAGACATATAAATTATTGTGACTCTACACCGACCACTGTCTACTTGATTATTCCTCGCTACTTCATTTTAATTATTTAATCATTTTCTTTTATCTATGTCATAATGTAAAAGCATCTTTTGTGTATGTTGTTATTTTCCCAAGTGAACGAGATTAATTGACGGCCTTTCAAAGATTATCGAAATGTTACAATCGTTCCTCGACACCGAATGTACGCATATACTGAAAGATGAAGCTTCCAGATTCAAAAATACGAGGTGTCGCTGAATATCGTGACCCCTTGTGAGAAAAAGTTTTGCAATATTGTTGTTCAGTAGATATTTAATACTTATTATCGGATGATTAATGTTTGTCAACTTATCTAACAGGTATTTTCAAATTTACGTACTTACAGTGTGAATTATGTATTGGGTAAGCGGGAAGGCCATGCTGTTTAGATTATATGCATTTCTTCTTAACAATGAGGTTTTCTTTTGTAACATAATGCTGGTCGTCCTCTTCCTCTTTTCACAGACGGGTACCATTTCAGTATTCATTTTGGCCATCTGTGCTCGGACATATTCTTTGTACACGACCACACCACTCGATGAATGTATGGTTTTTTAAATCATCATTATCACCACAATATCGAATATTTTCAAAAGATCATCTGTTCTAGGCAATAAAGGAAGCGCATGCGATTGTATTAAAATTCATCTTTGAAAGATGGTGTTTTTTTAGAAATTCCGAATCATGTGTTAGCCTTTAATAATTAATCATTTACCAATGGTTGTACGAAAAAATCCCATGGTCATCTTGTAAGCTACCAATAATTAATCACTATATTCTTTGAGCTGTAGTGTAATGTGCGAACAGGGAACGTTTCATTGGAACCAGATGGAATCGACTAAATTATGGAACAAACTCATTATTTTGCAAACAATTTATTTCAGATAAAAATACGTCGATTTTTATTTTTTACCAAAAAGTCAACATGGCGTCCACGCGCCATTTTGTAAAAAAAATTTAAATGTGGCACATCGTTGGAAACAATGGGAACAGTCGATTAAGGTATAACAAAATGGCGACCTTTCCAATGCGTCACTTTTCTCCTTTCTGGAACGCATTAGCTGACTTATATCATATGATATTACGTCTGATTACTTTGTTACAGAAATAAAATTGCTTTTTTGAAATTCGAAAGTGTTTTTTTTTGGAAAAATTTATTAAAATGCGTTCCGGAAAGGAGAAAAGTGACTCATTAAAAAGGTTATATCTTAATCGATTGTTTTCAAATTTGGGATTTGAATTCCCATTGTTATGAGCTTTCCAACGATGTACCACATGACCCCCTTTTTCATTTAAATTTTTTTACAAAGACTTTTTGGTAAAAAAATTTTATACTAAAATCTGCCCAACAAAAAATAAAAATCGACGTATTTCAGGAATTTTATCTGAAATAAATTGTTTGCAAAATAATGATTTTGTTCCATAATTTAGCCGCAGACTGTATATCACCGATTATTTTTAAATTTAAGGTTCTTTTTAGGAAATGGTAAATGTCAGAAGAGCAAGGAACAACAGGATTTATCATTTAATCCTTGACAGAAATACATACAATAGGGCATGATCATTCATAATTGCTCAGTGATTTGACACCTTGGTTTTGAAAAATCCTACGCATCTTTCCCTTTAGCAGATGTTGGAATGAAGAGTATTAATTTTTGTAATTTCCGCGAGTGATGCACTGAGAGTTACTACAGCTTACTTGGCATTAAACACCAAGTTGATCATAATAATCTTATAAATAACTCTTCATTTAATTTGGGCAAATGTATCCAATTATTGCAATATATACAGATTGCAGTACTTGATGTGAACCACACTTTTGACATTTCTTTCTAATTCCTTTGATACATAACGTGTAGATTATCGGAATACCAGAAATTACAGTTATGTTTGTTAACATGGTTTCTCAAATCGCCTGGAAACATGATTCTGCAAAAAACGATTGACGCTACCCTCCCACACTCCCACAGATTTAAACCCACAATGAGTCACGTGGTCATCTTTCCTCTAGTTACTAAGCTTGCACCTTAATCGTAACCGTAATCCGAGGTATTTATGTAATATTCTCTTGTGCACGGCGTTGACCTCTGTATTGGGTTAGACTTTTTGCACGTGTGGTAGACGTATTACGTAAGCCATTATAGTGAAAACAAGTATCAAAAGGCGCAAATTCTTATAGAATTTTAATTTCAACCAACTTCAAATCTGTAACTAATTATGGCATATACTATATACAATATATATGTATATAACTAACCCCCCCCCCCTCCCCACCTCAGACACAACCACGCCGGATTCTGCACAAATGAGTCATTGTCTTTCTTTCCACCCTTAAGGGAGATGGGAGTGGAGAGGGTGACGGATAATTTGTAAATCACGAAAAAATGTTAGAGGAAAAAAAAGTAAAAAAGATCGTTTTTCTGCGGACGTGCAATTTTCCCCCTTTCCACCCCCAAAAAAGGGGTTGCAGTTGGGGGTGAAATTTAAAATTTGAGTATCGTTTTTTATGGAGAATCCAAAAGTAATAAAAAATAGGTGTTCCCGTTTAAGTTTTGAAATCTCACCCCCGCTCCACCCCACAGGAGGGGGAGGGTGATGTTTACGTATCACGACTCAATAGGTTTCAACAAATAAAGGAAACGAATTTTTTTCTTTTTGTAATTGATGGACGTGTCGTTCTCGACATATTAAAGGGTGTATATTTTGACTTTAATGGCGTCCCGACGGCGAACGGGTGATCCGATCAAAAAATTTACCAGCGATTTGGAATCAGTGAAGAATTTCCTATAAGATGACACCACTTCCAGCTTTCTAAACCCTGTAACATCGACCAACGCACAGACACACAGACACACAGACATCCGGACGAATTTAGTAACCAACTTTTTGAAGTTGGTTGAATATGAATGAGCTTTAATCATGTTTGTCTGCTTATTTCATTGTTTTAATTTCTTCAAATGGTATTTTGAGTATATGTATAGGTAGTGCACACCAAATCAAAGCACTATTAAAAATTTGCATCTGAAGAAATGATATCTATAGAGACTGAAGAAGATGTTATAAAATACTTGGAGTTTTAACCCCTTAAGCTCTGATGATTTTTTGTTTTTGGCGATTCACTTTAACACTCAGTCATAGCTTCATTTGAATTTGATTGATTAAATAACAATTAGTACGCTTCCAAGTTTACCTAGTCTTTTTGAAAAATTAAAAAAATTCAATAATTTCACAAACACGTTTGTGACACAAAAGAATGGCCACCATACCAAACATGGTCTTTGCCCTTATCCCTTATCGTAACAAAAAGAAGAAAGGGTTGATGTCCTTGCGTTAAATTTCTTGCTTCTATCTTGAAATACATTTCGTATGAAAAATCACGACAGTTGTGGCACAAGTTCTAAACTTCCATCCTGATCCATATATAAAAGTTATCTAAACCTTTAGGCAGTGGTCTACGATTTCCATATGAAACTACGATTTTTATTGTATTGTATGTCTACTTTCTGAACGGCTGTTCAGAAATTTTTAAGAACCGAAAAGAACCTATTGACATTTAAAAAAATATCCGTAAGTAATTATTCCTTGTGAAGAAATATGGGTTTCGGTTCTCATATTTTAACGGTTCCGATCCGGTTTTCGATTCTATTAAGGTTCGGTACAGAACCCCGCTTTTGCTTCATATGAGACTTGTAAACATTGTTTTTGTCACAACATGTAATGCGAAGTTGACAATCAGTTTGAAGGGATAAATTACGTAAATTTTAGTGACATGGGAATGATTTGGCTCCTTGTTTAACGATCAAATTCTTTGAACTCATATTTGTAACATATGTGGGAAAAAACTTAAAATGTTCATCACTTAGTTTTCTGAAGATTTTCAACGTCAAAATATTGATATGTCATGCAGCTCTTTGATATGAACGTTTATATGCGGCTAGAAATGTGGAAATAATTTAGCGAAAGAGAAAAGAATTTTACAACTTCACCAAAATTGCAAAATTAAAGAAACGCGAGTAGCACACTGATTAGATTCAAAAGCGGTGAAAGATAAATTAAAAGAAATTCTTTTTTTGGATATGAAAAGGAAGATGACACTATCGGTAGGTACATGATTTTGACATTGATATTTAGATTGGTTTTATAAATAGGTAAATAAAGTCTGAGATAATATTGTTCATTGCGGTAATGGAAAAAAGGTACCCTAAGTACCTAAAAATATGACATGTAACATTTCTTTGAACGAAAATTAAACCATTAAAGAGCTATGTAAAGTAGCATTACTGCGCTTTAGTCACGCTTTCTTGAATTTTTTGTCATAACCGCACAATTAGCCATATACAAGGTAATAAAAGAAACTGCACACGACAATTCAAACAACCAATAAAGCACAATAACGCGTATAATTTCTATCGTAAAATTTACTTTTAATACTTTTACTCAATGAATTGCTTTTAACAAGGCAAATGTTCTAAATATAAAAAAATCGCCGCTGAAACAATAAAAATAACGTAACTTGACATGTTTTAAATTTAGTTCTGCTCTAGTTACACGTAAATAAGCGTTCGCATCTTGGGATTATTGGGATCAATCCTCAAAATTGAGGTGTACAATATTTTACTTTATTGTGTCCACCAGCTTTTGCTCTTTTACGACTGTTTTAATGACTTTTGTGGGAAGAGGACGTAAAATTTAACTGTTCTTCGAAATTTAGTCTACCCAGAGATATTCCAAGATAATCTATTTCATTTCAAGGAATTGAAATGTTCTCCGATTTTATGTTCCTTGTTTTTTTTATATCGTACACAATTTTTTACTTGATAGTTTTATCTAAAAACAAACTGCTGTGTTATATCTTATGTCATGGAGACTGATGGGAAACATACTACTAAAGCGGTTAAAGCTATCGATGACTATAATAGTGGGAAATGCGGCGAGTTGGTAAAACAATAAATTTTAAAAGGTACCGATAGGTACACGAAAAAAAATGTGTTAACCTTAGCGTGAAACCTCATGCATGTTTTAATTAAGGTTAACGCAAATTTTGACGTCAAAAATACATTACATTATTTTGTAATACAAATTTCGGTGCATTTTGCTTGTATGTGTAATTGACTGTGCATTACAAACGCGGTGTTTGCATTGAATTAATTTGATTGCCTATTATCAAGTGACGAATTACGGTTACTTTACATTACAATTATTGTATCCACTATCCACAGTATCTTCATTAGCATTTTTCCTAAATTAAAATGCAAAATAAAAAACTAATTGTAATGAAATGTAAATAAGATTTTTGTTACAATAGCTACCATTTTTCGCAAGTTTCATTTTGAGACGGTTAAAGATCAAAGTCAAAGTGGATATGCAACAATAACGAACATCTAAAGTGTCACGAGTGTTAATTGTTACTATAAGTAATACACCTGCCAAAAAATTCTTCAATCGTTTAGCTCACACTTCCTTTGATTTCCAAAAAATTATTTATATACTTGACAACAAATTAATACTATTTTTTACGTTTTACAAAAGATTTCTAGAATTACAAGGATCATTTTGTCACAAATCACGTCACGCTATTAGAAATTAAATTAGAAAATGAGCCAAAATGAGTTTCCGGTAAATCTACTACTGAAACTATAAAAAAACTTCACGAACTTCTGTTTGAAAACATGTGGACAATTTTGAAAATTGGAATATTCATTGACATTTTATATTTTTGAGTATGTTTGTGAAGCAGTATGAAAATTACGCTGTTACACAGTAAACGTGCGCTTAGGTATAGTCTTGAATGCCACTTGAAATGCCAATTCCAAGGGGGAGAAGAGTTTGAACTGGTCTGTCGGTCTATCTGCATGCCCGTCGTGTTTGTATTCGAACCAAGCTTTTTTGCGAATCAGGCAAATTGGAACAAAAAGTGCACCTCTGTACGAACAGTGAGCTATTAATTCGACGTTCTGCGATTTGTTGTGCCGTGAGACAGACAGTACACTGCCATAGAGATATATCTATTGACTTATTGATGCCAATTCGGCATTGACTCATTGACTGGTAGACGACCTTGTAAAGCGATACTCGATCATTGTTTAGTTTCGTTTTTTTTTTAATAAAAGAGTCAAAAACTTTCTACAGCACTGCCGATTTTTGCAACTCTGCCTCACATAACAAAATTTTTTTAAGCTAAAAATAATCAAATGGTTTATGATCAACTACACTACTACAGTACATTAGTCCCACAACAAATCACTGTCCCTAGTAATTTGACGTTTAATTAATCACCATTTATAGGAGCACAGTTGCACAGTGTACAACTCCAACTATTGTATAATGAAATTGGTCATTGTTGAGAAAATTATAGCGTCCTTGCTTTTTCAAAGACAATGAGACCACCATTCGTTTCTCATTGTTTTTTTTATTTTTTAACGGGTTGTTTCTATGTTGTTTTTCTCAAAACGGTTTCAGCCAATGGAAGTGTCTCCTATTTCAATGATTCTGTTACTCTCTGTTACTGTCATCAGGTTCTGTACGTAGATTGCCAAGTTGGATACCCACAAACGACTTGATGGGAGGAAACATTTCCTGCTTTAATAAGGATAAATTCACCCAAATTACTTCTAAAAATGCTACCTAGAACCTTCATCAATGTTTGTATAGGAGCTAATTTATTTTTTGATCTCAGACCCCATCAAAGTTTAAATTTCTGAAGAAAAACTTACAATTCCACTCAGTTATTGTAAGGTAAAACTATGGGTCATGTGCTCGTCAGTTACACCATAAATAATAATAATAAGTTCGGTTATTCCCAGGTAGGACATAGGGTAGAAATGAAATCTTTCCAGTGTTTTCGAGCGTCTGCTTTGGTTTGAAGTTGCGCTATTTTTTCCCGCTTTCTTGTATCATTGCCCTTCTCCAGGTTGAACACGGTGTTCCAATTGTCCTCGAACCTTGTGGGATCCATTTTAAGGCAATTATAGAAGCGTCATTGATACTTTCTCGCAATGTATGTTCGATCCACCCATATTTTTGTTTTTTGACGTCATTTGTAATATCACCCTGTCCTGTTCTATTCCACAGCTCTTCGTTAGACATCATCTGCGGCCACCAGATTTGTAAAATATTTCGTAAACATGGATTAACGAAGATCTGCAGTTTCCGTTTAATGTTATTTCTCATGCATCACGATTCATATCCATATAACAATTTCTCTTTTGTATTTACTTATACGCCATAATTGTGATAGGTGGGAAAAAGTTTTATAAATGCCTTAGTATTATTAGTAACCATTTCCCTTGCATTTCTGTCTCGCATACAACGATCTTAAGTTGTATACAGTAATAGTCCAGTTATTTTGAACGATGTTGTACGGGTTAAGAGTGTACAGCCGCTTAATTGCAGCCAGATAATATCTGCCCTGGAATACTTCCAGAGAGACAGTGTGGCAAGCACTGTGCTCTTTAGTATACCCCAGAAAAAAACCACAAACTCATTTTTGGAGGGCGAGTCGACCTCGTGGGGGAAAATGGTTACATTATATTCATGTAAATAATATTACCATGGCAGTTCAGTAACGGGTGAGCTTACTGGACAAGAGGGCAGGACTAATACAATTACATTCTCCTGTTTCAAAACATCATTCATATCGGTTGTAAGCATGATACAAGAAACACAATGTATCATG
This sequence comes from Pyrocoelia pectoralis, assembly GCA_036250285.1. Classification (NCBI taxonomy): domain Eukaryota; kingdom Metazoa; phylum Arthropoda; class Insecta; order Coleoptera; family Lampyridae; genus Pyrocoelia; species Pyrocoelia pectoralis. Next base: position 19,396,509 of record CM070079.1, on the reverse strand, counting down.
GGTTGTAAGTGGGGACTATCACAGATAAAGTTACTATTTCTATGAACAAAACAATGAAATCACACACTGATTTCTAGAAACTCTATAACAGGGATGGCCAAGCTCCTTGATAGTCCGAACCATTTTTCAAAATTTGAAATTTTTCGCGAGCCGCAATTAAATACGTATTTAAAAGGTATGCAAAAAGGTATTAAAAATTTTTTTTACAGAAACTCTCCTCCCACTCATTATTAAAACTTCTATTTTCTTGCTCGTATTTTCTTTTTTTATTTTCGTTCTCTGTCGTCATATTTTTAAAAGAACTTACCAAAAATTCCAGATTACAAATTATATCCGTAGCAAGAGTGATACAAATTGTTTCCTCCAAAGCACAATGTCAACTGTCCGTTGCAATGAAAGTTTACAAATTCAAAATCGGTCGATTACGGACGATTACGCCACTGTTTATGTTCGTTCGATCAGTTTTCGATGAGTCATATCATTCTTAACTTGGACGGAAATGAAATTTGTTACAACTTTGCACTTAGTCTTTCATATTTGTTCTCAGTAATTTAAAAGACATTTTGATACACATACGGAACGATAATAATTTTTTAAAATATAATAACACAAAAATGAAAAGGGAACTCGGGTAAATTTATCGAGAGCCACAAATAATCCTTCGAAGAGCCGCATGTGGCTCGCGAGCCACAGGTTGGCACCCCCCTGCTCTATAACATACAAGCCAAACAAATCTCAGATGGATGAGTTATTTCGCAAATTGGATGCCGCATTTGATGACTGTGGACAGCAACCGTGCACGAAAGTGTACCTCAATCGCGTTAGCTTGGTTGGCCCAATATAGCGATGAGATTGAGGCAATATTGTCGAACTGCAGCCAATATTGCCCGACTGCAGCCAATATTGCATGAATATATTTTTGTAATATTATACAGATATTGGAAATGCAATATTTAGTGAATATAAGAACAATGTAAATTCAAATATTGTACACACAATAATATATCAATATTGCGTGTACAATATTACTAAATATTGAAAATCGACATTTAAGCAATACATTTTTGCAATATTTAGTAAATATTGCTATAGAACATAAAGTCAATATTTATTTATCAATAACATAACAATACCGTATTTTCAATATTACTGGATATTGAAATTATTACAAATAATAACGGTATGATACTTTCTCAAAATCCGCCGAATGCTAATTTTCGCCGACTTAGAGATATCAAAATACGGTTTGTGCCAATCGACGTTGTGTTGCCCGATTATCTTCAATTTTTATTTCTGATAACAAGCAGTGAAGTACGAGGAGGTCAGGAAGAAGGCAGAAAGAATAATGGTGAATGAATGTATGAAGGAGATGAGGGGGAAGCGGATAAAGTATGGGCAAGAGGACAGGAGAGTATATTACGAGAGGGTGGGGTACGCGAGGGAGGAGGTAGAAAGAAGGGGGGAGGAAGGGAGAGAGGTGGTAAATGAGGTGGTCATGAGGGATAAGGATGTGCAAGGGCAGGAAAGGAGAGAGAAGATAGCCGGAGGGAGGTATAATGAGGGATATGGGGAGATCATGGCAGAGGGCAAGGCCAACTACCTGACAGGGGAGATGGGACTTAAGGAAAAAAGAATTGTAGCGAGGTTTAGGTGTGGAAACGAGGAGAGAGAGGTATTGGTAGATATTGGCGGGAGGAGGAGGAGGAGAGATGTTCTTGATGAGGAGGAGAGAGTTTGCAGAATGTGTAGGGAGGGGAGGGAGAACATGACGCATATGTTAAGGGAATGCGAGGAGATGAGAGAAGAGAGAAGGGAAAGAAATGAGATACTGTGAGTGAAGGGGGAAGGGTTGGGATGGATGAAGGAAGTGCTAGAAAGGAGGGAAAAGGTGGAAAGTAGGGGGAAGGACAGGCGGGAGTAGTTTTGTGATGTGGTATTTACAGAATAGAATCTTGTATTTATTTGATTAATTTGTAAAAAATACAATAAACCGATTTGATTTGATAACAAGTAGGAATTCTGTATCTACTTTTGTCACCTTATACTTTGGACCGTTTCTTTTATAAATTGTACTGACTAAATTTCACGACGAATGAAAAAGTTATAATTCAAACGGAAATTTAGAACATTTGTTAAATCTAAGTTCTTATTTTTTTTTATTTTAAACCATTATTATTACACCGGTTGAATTTCTTCTAGAATTTTTAACCAAATATCTTCAGAAGTGTCCGTGAGACTGGATTATGATTACACAAAACGTGATGGAAATGCATCTGCTGACACATTTGCGTTGAAACCATTACAGTGTGCACTGTACCTCCGTCTTGTAGATACTAGATTTCCTCCTATTGACCGATTGACAGCAAACATTAGCGCCAAAACATTGAATAGTTATTACTGTAGCGCAATGTTATTCAAAAAATAAATTCCGAACGATTTTTATTATTGAAACGTCGCCGCACCAAACTGTAACTTCATCACTACGAAAAAGTATCGGATGCAATTTTGCTTACGGTATTACGGTACAACGATCCAAATGGAAATGTTCTTCATCGTTCGTCATTATTATAACGTTATTACATGCCCCTATATAACATTAAATAAATTGTTAACCAAAAACCATCCGAGAGTAAAAACGAAATCATCGTTTTTGAAAAGCTGTCCGTATGTAAATCAAGGTATCTTCCACTTAACCATTATTACTAACAACCACATGTTTTGACCCTTTACAGTTCACAGGTCATTCTTGTACCAACTTTTATTATTTCCACTTAAGAATAAGGAAAAATAAAATAAAATGTGAAACTGGACAATATGTAACTTTTCCAATGCAATGCAGAGCAACCACTTTCATAACTGAATTCTTGGAGGACTTGGTGTGCCCAAAACATGAATTTACTAAAGTACAACATAATTATGTTGGTGGCGTAACTGGCATAACTGCGACTGTTACGTTTAAGACAGCTTCTTATGCATGCATAATTGATATAATTCTATGTACCCGCTACATTTTCACTTGACTGTCCTGCAGGCAGGTGTTAATATACACCCTTCCCTTTTTAAATATCCCCCATCTACAAAAATAGAAACGTGGAACCGTATGGAATGGTGTGAATGTTATACGGCGCGCCAACTTGAAAAGATGAAAATGGAAAAGGGGCGAAACCAGAATTCTCATGAAAGTTTGTATTTCTCTAAGGCGTTTTGTCGTTTTAGCCCTGATCGAAGTAAGCTACGTATATGGTCAATAAACTTTGGAGTGTCTTAATGATAAGAGAATCTTTAAATTGACCACTCAGTTTATTTAAAAAACCAAATTGTATCGATTGTTTGTTTGAAAATTTAGACATCGTGCATTAAGTAATTAAAAGACAATTAGGTTCAAGGTTCTCATGAACAGGAAATTTTTCTATACCTACTTTTGTATAATTTTTGCACAAAATGGATTTTTATACGTAGGTATTATACAACCGACGGCGGCGTACGTAAGCTTTGCATTCATCCTAAGGTTTTACATTTTAATTAAGTTTTTCGTTAATGATAACTTGTCATTGCTAACATAATAATAATCCGTAACGGAGTTTATAATTCTATTCATAAATCAATCGTGAACGACGAAACTAGTAAAACAAAACCTTAATTAAATATCCAACTTTTGTCAAGAGTTGCATCGATAAAGTGACACGTACATGGATTAGCTGTTTGAACAAGACCTGATCAGATTGACGGCAAGTTAATTGTGCCCCATGACAGCAGATCTTTCTGGCTTGTGTCTACCGCTATACAATCCGCTTTTGTTAAGCGGATTGTCGAGAGGGGATTATGGCGCACCATATTGCACGATGTACTAGAGGCCATTTTGCTATACTTTTTTTATTGCCTTTAACTGCGTATATTGACTCATGAGGGAATATAACAAAATTTATTATGTTTACTTTACTGCTGTTCTTTATTGATGGTTATTTGTTGTTTTTAACGGCAAGTTTTCTATTCACTACCGATATATCTACATGCTTTCGCTTTTGTGCATACAATTGCGCTTTTGTCACCGAATAACGTGATCTACGCTCAGTTAACAGTTTATGCCTTAAGTGTACCGTTGAAACTGTATCCGTAGTAAATGAAAAAAATTTCGTTCCGGTTCTGTTGTGTAGGTACTCAAATTTCAGGTATTCTGTTTATTTTACCTCTATCTGCGAAAAGTGAATTATTTACAGGACGTAATTATCGATTTGTACAAATGTCGATAGAACGAGGTATAATTAATACGAGTATAAAGAAAATAAAAAAATAAATCTTTCAAATTATCCACATGTACAGGTATGTGTACATCACTGAAATATAAGCATATATTTCAGTGAAACAATCTTCATTAATTTATTGCAGAACTATTAACTGTTCTAATAAGCTCGTGTTATGGTCGACTTGTTATAGTGTCACTCAAATTTTCACGAGTTGATTGGTTGGTCAGATCATCATTTGATTTGGGAAAGTATCTTACACGTTTCGCTTTGGCGATTTAGCAAAGACGGTTTGGTAAAAAATTCTTAGTTTCCTAGTTTATAAGGTAAATTTTAAAATACGTGACACATAAACGTATTGCACAAGTCGACAACTTATATCCTCATTGGATAGGTTTTCCTTTAATAAACTATTTGCATCTAAATGAACTATAGCATAAACCCATAGCCTTATCTAGGTATAGTGCAGCGTTTCCCAAAGTGTGGGTCGCGACCCGGCACCGGGCCGTAGAAAAATTTTGCCGGGTCACGGAAAAAAATGGCAAAAACACAAAAAAAATTGTTTAAGTACCTACCTATTAGTTTTTTTACATCAGTTATAGGTTATACACTAGGAATAGTGGAAAAGTGTGCCATTGCACTCTTTCACATAACTTTATCGCTCGCGTCCGCGCGTTGTGCTGCTAACGTTGCTAGTTTACTTCATTTACTAGTTTTAAATGAATATAATTTTTTAATTACTTTTATTTTTCTTATATAATTTTTGTGTATGAAATAAAACAAACAAACAATTAACTCAATTTTTAATTAAAAAATAAAATTTGTTTTGTAAAGAAGTGGGGTTTTTTCATAAGATGGGTCGCCAAAAATTTTAAAACCTCGTACCGGGTCGCGGTCAAAAAAGTTTGGGAAACGCTGGTATAGTGCTTTCTTCAAGTGGTGAATAATTCTAGAATCTTTTGTCGAAATTTTGAAATGATTCGACCAGAAGACATTCTTCGCCATAGACTTCCTAGCAGTGTCGGAAGTTGCTCCGTCCTGCTGAAACCATATTCTTCGGACATCTACACCAACATTACGAAGTTATTGTTCAAAATTTTGCAATACATGTTGATAACGTTGTGATGGGCCAAAAATTCTAAAAGTGGATACTGTACATCACACAGTAACTTTGTCGCTATGAAGGTTCATGCAGTTACTAAGGACTTTGCGTCGCCAAGTAACAAAAGTTCTGTTTGTTAACAACTCTAACAGGTAAAAATGAACTTCGTCCGAGATGAACCAGCAATCCTTGCGAAACGCTCGTATTTCAGTATCTCGAGGCAAAAGTCTGTGTACGACAAGAATTTTGTAGGGATGGAAGTGTTAAGTCTTTTAGAATCCGGCGAAAAGTTTTGTTCGAAATATTGAGAGCTAATGCTTGTCGTTTAGCAGATCGATTAGTTAGTACTTTGTAGCACAATGCCCTTACTCTCTTTTAGTATTTTCCGGTGTTCTTACAGAACTAGCTCTTCATTTTGGTTTTTCTCTAACGGCTGAAGCTGTACTGCGAAGCTTGTGCACTCGCTTTCCGATTGCTACACGAGTACGAACTGGATCTCGTCGATTTAAATGAAAATGACACCCAAATGGACACTGGGTAGTGACAATAGAATTGATGAATTCATTTTCCAAATAGCGGAGACGTTAAAAATTACTCGCCAAGGTATTTCCAAACGTTTACATGCCTTAATTCCAAAGGAAGGAAAATGGATGCCGCGTGAGTTGACCGAGAAACAGATGGAAGCTCAAAAAGCCACTTTTGAAATTTTGCTTTTGCGACATGAAAGAAAGAGTTTCCTGCATAGAACAGTTACTAGCGATGAGAAGTGGATATATTTCGAGAATCTCGAACGTAAAAAATCATGCCTTTCACCTGGCGAAGCATCAACATCGACGCCACGGCCAAATTGCTTCGGAAAAAAGACAGTGATCTGGTTTGGTGGGACTAAAAAGGAATCATGTATTATGAGCTGCTGAAACCGAGTGCAGTTGTCAATGGGTATCGCTACCGACAAGAATTGATCAATTTGAACCATGCACTGCTCGAAAAAGTGACACTGCAGCAAGCCATCGCACTTCCATCATCCAAGACACCTGAGGACAAACTGAATTGAGAAGCAGCAAGGCTTCGGAAAAAACAAAATACGCAACTTTGTACATATGACATTACATGGGTGTACGATAAGAAGACTTTGCATTATTTTTATCTAATTGTGGATCAAATGAGTCAGTCTCTTACAATGAAGACTGGCTACAAGCTGGTACAACAAAATTAAAGGTAATATGCTATGCAGACGACGCTACAGAAGCTATGACCATTACAGAAAATACGTATCTATAATATAAAAATGCTCAAATATACAACCATACCATTGTTGTGAATCAACTTAATTCAATATTAAAATAATTTTATTATGAAATTAATTTTTGTTACCGTTTACTGGGATCATATCTTTGATACAACTTTTGCGATTGGTTTTTCTAGAGAGGGAAACGTCTTCGTTAAATTTTGAAGTTAACAGAACTGAAGAACTTATTATATCTACCTACCCCAAAATTTATAATAAAATTGGAAATAAAGATACACTCACTTGAGTGTATTTGTGAGTGTGTTTCATTAGTACTAAATTAATGAAATATTTTTACTCGAGCCATTTTTCCTTACCTATGTCTCCAACAATAGTTTCGAATACTTCCTAATGATAATATGCAGTAGGCACAGATTTTTTCATCCTGTCATATTTGTATTTATCCATACTATTTCATTCGAGACATCTAACGACAATTAAATGACAGTAAATACAACAATAAAGGCACTTTCAAACTACAGTAACATAAAGCCCTACAAAGATTTGATGATTCTAGTAACTCCACTGTCACTATCCCACACACAACCCAGTGGGTCAATTCACTAAAATTGTTAACTGACGTTGAACCTATAAACCTCACTGAAACTGAAGTTGGAATTGTAATCTTAATGAAACTTTAACCAACGAAAAACACTGTTTATTTCAAAGACCTAAAGAAAAAACTTCCATTGCGTTATCTTACGTATGAATATCTGATTTTGTTCAAATACGAAATTAAGATACAACTAACTCCATTAGGAATTTTCCTTTGTTAAGTTACAAATCCATAACAAAGGAAAAATGTTAGTGGACTTGAATTGACCTTTAATTCATGAAGTGTTTGACAGCTTTGAGAATGGTTTTTTACTATGTTCCCAAACAATTCATTGTTATCACGTCCACAGTTTAAGGATTAAAAAATATTGAATGATTCATTCAGTACACAGTATTCTTGTAGCCATAAACTGGCACTGTAGGAAATTGTATTATAAAATTTAACAAGGACCAAGAATTATAGGTTGTGAAGAATGCATTATTCACAATCAGATTTTAATCGAAAAATGGTCGATGTGTTTGTCAATGTTGAATTTGTTGACTAGCATTATCAACAGAAAATATCGTGAAGCAGGAGCCGCTACGCCCACTTTTACTTGTTCCACTCAGCCATTTAAACCTACGCTTCTTTTTCATTTTCAATTGGTTTAGTTCCTTTTTGTATCGTTTTTATTACACCCTCAAATAACATGCATCACACAAATATCTCACTTTAACTAAAAATATCATTTATAAGGCAAAAATAATTATTGCAGATTTAAATTCAGATTACTTGGACATGTCGTTCGGCCGATCGCCCGGGGGACCTGGAATGGGATCTAACCAAAGGACGAAAAGGATGAGGACATCGTTTAAGCATCACCAGCTTAGAACAATGAAATCCTACTTTTCAATTAATCACAATCCCGACGCGAAGGATTTAAAACAATTATCACAAAAGACTGGATTGCCGAAAAGAGTATTGCAGGTAAGATACCTTTTTTCCTCAATGTTTATTTATGTTGTAGGTATTAATATTTATTAAAAATCTATTTTATGTTCTTACCAATCCTATAAACGTCTACTTGGTCTTTTCTACTTGAAATATTGGAGTTACGGGAGTAATCGTAAAGTCTTAAAGCCTGAGGCGGTAGTAACGAGGGCCCAAGATAAACAACCTCACTCGACTGAAAGATTTTAATAGGCCCAGTTTTTACAGCTAGCGGCGTTTCAGATGGTGCACCAATTGTTTATCAATGAAAAAAGCTGAATTTGCACTTTAAAATTTTCGCATTAACTCAATTAGAAAGAGATAATTTGCACTAGTAGTGCACCTTTACGTTGACGAATTTATCGAGATATCATCCATCCGTAATGAAAAAAAAATTGTAAGTAATTAAATAAAGCGGGACGGCGAAATTTTCTTATAGAATATTAAATCAATATGAAAGCAGCATATTCGAGCACGCCTTTTTAAACCCACCCACCCGCATCTTCAAATAAAATAAATCAGTCTACCCTCGTGGATGCGGTCCAATTACTCCACATCCCCAGAGAGGGTTTTCTTCCAGTCGCCATTTTGTCAGTGTCAACTTTCAACTAAAAGAAAAATGTGAAAAATTTACAGCAGTTAGATTTTACGAATTTGTGTCTTTTAGTACCAAGTCAACTGCATTTAGAACTGTTTACCTCATTAACTTTACACACGATTCTCTTTTAATGTGAAACCTTCGCAGGCGTAATTTTGTTTAGTGATGGACGAATGCTTTTCGCAGAAATTATATGTATGTACCTACCTACGCACTTTCCATGTTTAACATATGTTGTACTGAACAAATATATGCCATTAATCCGTGCGGATATCGTGTCATAAATGTGTACCTTCTAACGCATAACTCATATTTGCAGGTTACTTTCCTCATTACAGTTGGTATTACACCAAATAAGCTTATCTATTATAACACTCATTCGTCACATATACAAATGAGTTACAGCGTTACAGGTAAATTTCTGTAGTCCCTTATATGCAACCAAAGTTGCACATATGTCTGAGGATGATTCTTTAATGTTGCATAACGAAAATTGATAAATAGAATTGTGTATTAAATGGTGATCTTTTTCTGTAATTTTCTGGAAAAAGAGCGTGTATTCAGATTAGAGTCATGCGCAAATGTACTAATAAGTACTGCACATAAATGTTGTAATTATAAGCATAAAGTACACTGGGGATAGTAATTAATTCTGTACAAAATTAATAAATAATTTGAAAAGATAAACTTGCTGAAGTGTGCTTCATTCACTTAGGTATGCTTAGTAGTGGTTGCTTACAAATGTCATGAATAGTACCTTAACACTGTTTATTAAATTATAATTTAACATAGACTACTGCATCTTCAAAATTGTACATTATTGCTCGAAATGTTATGCTTGGGTTCTATTTATCAAAGGAGTTTTGGTTCCTCCAGTTGGTAATATTATTATCACAATGTATATCTCGAGAACGACACATCCGATTACAAAAAAAGCACGTGTTTGTTATTTTTAGAAACCTAGTCAGTCATGATAAATGTAAACATCACCCTCGCCCTCCTGGGGGATGAATTTTGAAAACTTAAATGGGAAGATCCGTTTTTTATTCCACTTTTTCATTCTCCATAACAAACTGTTCTCAAATTGCATGTTTCACCTCCGACCTCCCTTAAAGATGGAAGGAAGAGCAATGGTTCATTTATGCGTAATCCGGGGTGCTCGATATAGGTGAGTCTTGGGGATGGAGGGGTGGGAGGGTGCGGGACAATTTGTAAATAACAAGAAAATGTTGGAGGAAAAAAAAGTAAAAATGAAGATCGTTTTTCTACGGACATGTGCAATTTTTCCTCTTTCCTCCCCAAAAAAAAGGTCGGAGATGGGGGGTGAAATTTGCAATTTGAGAACAGTTATTTATGGATAATGATCATGACATCACCTATATAAAATAACTCAAGTAACACAAATAAAAATTATTCAAAAAATAAACAACAGGCGGGTGGTTCTTCCAACTATATCAGTAACTCGGGTGGTAAAACTCGAATTCTATAATCAAAAGGTCTACATTCACAGATGCGCACGGTTAATAGGCCATTTAACACAAAATTATCGGTATTAATTGGTGTTGTTGGGCCCAAATTACCAAGCTTGTTAATTAGATAATTAATTACTCCTGTGTACTCCAGGCGTATAGTATAGTCAGGGTCAAGAAGGTTTACGGTATTTAATTAATCGTAGAATCTTAACGTGTCAAGAATTTTGATATTTAACTTTCGAAACTATTACACTTTTAAATAAACTCTTTAGAATTTAACTCTTTTAAATAAACTCGCAATTAAACTCTTTAGAATTACTCTTTTATTACTCTTACAAACTCTTAGAATAAACTCTGTGAAGAAGTGACAATTCTCCGCTCCGTTCCCCTATTTATAACATTACTTAATTAAATAATAACAAAGTACAAAGACTGAACAAAATACCATTATGTTATTTACATATGATTAATATACTTAATATAAACAGTGATTAGATTATAACTATTAATAACATGCACACTAACAATCTTATTATTCTATGGAAAATATATATTATAACTCCTCCTTACCCAAATCAGAAAATACGGGTTCGCGTATTTTGTGAGATAAGTTATTACTAGGTTTCTTATTTTTCTTAAGACGTTTCACAAATTTAAAGTATATAACACACGCACAACAGACAATAACAATTATTGAAATTAATACGGTGTTCGTCCAAGTATGATGGAATTTTAGGGGTATCATCTAATTTTGAGAGTTCCAAGTTGTCTGCTAAGGTTTTCACGTTTTTGATAGTTTCGCTGTCCACCGATTTTATGTGTAACGGTTTTTCTTTTTGGTGTTGTATATATGTCGTAATGTTCATCGTGGGAATAGAAAAAACAAATTCTTCATGTAATGTTGGTTCCCTTTTGTAGGTCTTCTTGAAGACAATAATAATTTCGCTCGATTTCTGGACATATTTCTGACATCGTCCAATAATCTTGTTCATCAAGTAGTAAGAAGGGTCTTTCTGGTATGATAATTAAGTTGGAAATAGGAATAGGATGTACGTGATAATATACAAATTGGAAAGATATAACGGGTACATGAATCTTAAGTAAAATCAATTCGTAATCAATTATAACTTGAGTAGAGAATAATGCATTAAATTATTTAACTTAGGTATTGTTTTAGAAATATTTTCGTTTAGTTAATTTGGATCTATTATAGAACTAAAATTTTTCAAGCGTTCCATCAATCTTTCAAATTATGATATATTTTTACATGAATTTTAGTATTTCTGAATATATACTCAATTATTTCTTTAACTATTGCCCAATTTAATTTATCCAGCCCACAACCCAATCTTGGGAGACTGATACTGTATTGATCATTCATTATTAAGTGATTTTTTAATTTAACAAGTGTTTTGAACAAATCGGAGTATGTTGGTTTGTCCCAATGATTAATTTTTGTTACTAGATAATATATAGCTCTATTATTTTCCATTATTATTCCTAAATCGTGAAGTTTTAGGTTTTCATTTTGTAGTTTAATTTTATGTTTAAATTTTTTTTCAAATTCGTAAGCCAATCCTTCACTCATCTTTGTATCACAAGAAATACAATTAGCTAGGTTATCATTACTGTTAAGGATAGAATCTGGATATTCTGTTATTAAACAATCCAAAATCTCAGTATTCGGATTTCCTAAGAACTTATATTTCGGTAATTCATTTTCTGACATATTTACTTTATTAAAATAGGTAATATCATTGTTAATCTCAAGTATATCAATAGGGTCTGGGGGATTTACAATTGTAGAGAGATTGTCCTCCTCAATAGTATTTATTTGTATTCTAGAAAGGGCGTCTGCATTAGTATTAAATTTCCCTTTTTTGTAAATAATTTCGTAATCATATTCCTCAAGTTTAAGTCTCCAACGAACCAATTTTGAATTTGGCTCTTTTAATGAAAATAACCATTGAAGGGGTTTATGATCCGTAATAATATTGAATTTTACTCCGAATAGGTAGGGTCTAAAATATTTAACTGCCCACACAATGGCTAGTAGTTCCTTCTCAATGGTGCTGTAATTTGTTTCGGATGTGTTGAGAGTTCGAGATGCATATGCGACTGGGAGGTCTCGTCCAATAAGGCCTTGAGAGAGGACAGCTCCAATTGCGAAATTGGATGCGTCAGTAGTCAAATTAAAGGGTTTTGTAAAGTCCGGGTATTGAAGAATGGGGTCGTTTGTTAAAATTTTCTTACAAGTTTCAAAACAATTTACAAATTCAAGGGAATGCTCGATTTTTACATTCTTTTTTAAACATTGTGTCATTGGTTTAGTCAATGCTGCAAAATTGTTTATAAATTTACGATAATAACCGATTAATCCAAGGAATGACTTTATTTCTTTGGCAGTTTTGGGTATGGGAAATTTCTGGATGGCTTCAATTTTTTTTTCATTGGGTTTGATACCCTCTGGTGTAACAACATGTCCTAAGAAATTTACAGATTTACATAAGAATTCGGATTTATCAAGTTGTATTTTTAATCCGGCAATTTTTAATTTTTCAAAAACCTCTTTTATATTATTTACATGTTCTTGCAGTGAGGTTGAAAAAATAATTATATCGTCCATGTAAATTAAACAATTTTTATTTTGTATATCCTTAAGGATATTATCCATAACCCTCTGGAAGGTAGCAGGGGCATTTTTTAGACCAAATGGCATTCTTACGTATTCATAGTGTCCATTTTCTACACTAAAAGCAGTTTTTTCAACAGAGTTAGGATGCATCTCAATTTGGTGAAACCCGGATGCCAAATCCAAGGTTGTAAAGTATTGACAACGACCGAGTTTATCGAGAATATCGTTGATATTAGGTAGCGGATATCGATCATCGATAGTCTTTTCGTTTACTTTTCTGTAGTCAATAACAATACGCCACTTTTGATTGCCACTGGCATCTAGTTTTTTCGGGACGATCCATATAGGTGAACTCCAGGGTGACTGGGAAGGTCTGATTATGCCATCTTGTAGCATTTTAGATATTTGATTTTGGACCTCTAATTTATGGACATATGGATATCTATATGTTTTTGTATGAATAGGTACGTCATCTGATGTTTTAATTTCATGTTTTATGTTGTTAGTAAATGTCAATTTGTGATTGGGGTTATATAAAATGTCTCTATATCTACATAATAAATTTTTTAAGGTATCTTCTTCTTCTTTATTAAGATGTTCAGTTCTAATATCCGAGAATTTAAAATCCGAATTGCCTAGAATGGGTTTGGATGCCATTTGTTCAATATGAAAACATTCAAATTGAGAGGCAGAGAATTTATTAGCGACAGGTGTCAGAAAATCTTTGTCAATTTCTATTATTTTACTTTCAGAGGTGGGATTAATGAACTCAAGGGTAGTTGAACCATTTTCTATTTTTAAGAGACTTTGTGGTATTATAATCATATCGTCGCAGAGTTCCGGAATAATTACTTCATCATTAGGCAGTGTAGTTTTTATTTGTTTTAAAATTGAAGTTAAGGGGGGAATTTCTATTTTTTGTTTGTTAAAGTCATGTCTATAATGTAAGGGAATTTGAACTTGATCATTATACAATAATTTATCTCTTATGTTAATATTAAGATTGAGTTTTTTAAGATCTCTTATCCCAATTATGCCATCAAAATAATCATGGAAATTGAAAAGGACAAATTCTAAATTATATGAAAGTGGTTCGGATTCTTTAAATAGGGGTATGTTAGCTTTAAAGTTAGCTTCACTTTGACCTGTGCAAGTGATTATGGGGGTTTCTGATTTGAATATAGTTTCAGGGAAATATTTTTCCGCTAGGAATGGTCTAATGATAGATGGGTAACAACCAGTGTCTATTAACAGTTTCATAGGCGGGTTTTCTATTTGGATAAAGGGTAATGAGTTTGGTAAAAGGTTATTTAAATCTACAGGTTGAGTAATAGTGGGAGTCCTGTTCTTATTTTCAATATTTTCATCGTTTAGTTGTATTAAGGAGGTATTATTTTTATCAGTGGTCATTAAATGTTTTGATTCGAAATTATTGTTTATGGAATATGTATCTGGTTCAGGCAATGAATGTGATGTAGTATTTTTTGAATTTATGGATATTCTGGATAAGGGTCGAGAAGCCGAAAATTTGTATTATAGTTATCTTCGGATTCGAATGATTCATAGTTATTCTGGTTTTCTCCAATGTCTGTTTCTAATTCGTTGAGCGTTTCTATATTTGTTAACTCCTCTGATATGAAATTTCGAGGAGCTGTTTGTTTAAAATGATTGTTAATAAGGGGTTTATTTTGATATCCTAATGAGGGAAGGCGAGAAGAAATGGACATTGGTTCTGGTTCATTAGATGGTTTGTGAGAGTTTCTTGGAGAAAAAACGTCCTTTGGTTTACCAAAAATTTGTTCATTATTAAAATACCTTTGATTATACTGTGGTCTTGTTACATAATTAATTGGTTGACTAGGAAATTGGGATTTATAACCTGGTCTCATATAAGGTGGTATATACGAGTTCGTTGAATAATTAGTCGGTCGATTTTGTGTTTGATTTTTAGTTGGATTTGGGAAACGAGTTTCATAATTATTGTAATTTGGTCTCGTTTGGAATGAATTATCATGTGCGATCATAGGTCGATCTATTGTTTGAAATTGTTTGCGATAATTTCGGTTTTCTCTATTAATGGGATTTTGATTGTAATTTGTATGCTGTTGATAATTTTGACTGAGATTAACTTGTTGTTCTATTGATAAATAATTTACGACAAAAGATGTTGCTTCGTCTATATTTTTTACATCTTTAATCATTAAGAGAGTTCTTAATTCGGAATTAACATTACTCATAAGCACCGTAACTGCTGTTATCTCATTCTGATTAATTAGTGAAATCTTAACATCGGCAGTTAATTGGCTATCAGAATTAATTTTTAAATTTAATCGTGACTTTATAACTCTCAATCTGTCTAAGAAATCTAACATGTCTTCGTTTTTATTTCGCGTTAAGAAAATAAATTGTTGTTGTAATACGTGCCTGTCTAACCTATCTCCAAATTTAGTTCTTAGTATTTTTTTTATTTCAGGCCAAGTCTGTAAATCGGGTCTACACAAAATAAAATCTGCTGCTTCATCTATTAATTTTGAGCATATAGACGCGAATACAAATTCACTCAAACTATTATCGGTCGTTTTACCATATCGTTCATAAAATCTATCAACTGAATTAATGAAAGATTCAAGATGTTCGCTTTTGCCATTAAAATATCTAATAGTACTCGCAATTTCTTTTGCGGCTTGAATAGTTGTCGTCATTTTGGACACTTCAGTATTCTCTTTATTTAAAGTTAAATTATTTAAATTCTCAATTAAGTTATTTATCTCAATGTGGGACATAAAAATTTTACATGTACCAGAAAAGATTTTATCTGTTATAATTCATGTATTACAAAAATAATTAGGAAAATGGAAAGGATCTTACTTGTAATAATTTCTTTGAAGTTTTCTTTCTTCCTTCTTAATATGATGTAGGTTGCAGCTTCCGGGATAAATGGTTGAAACCAATAGGTAAGATATTCGTTCTTCCTTCTCGGATCCTACCGACTGCGCCAATTTTGATATTTAACTTTCGAAACTATTACACTTTTAAATAAACTCTTTAGAATTTAACTCTTTTAAATAAACTCGCAATTAAACTCTTTAGAATTACTCTTTTATTACTCTTACAAACTCTTAGAATAAACTCTGTGAAGAAGTGACAATTCTCCGCTCCGTTCCCCTATTTATAACATTACTTAATTAAATAATAACAAAGTACAAAGACTGAACAAAATACCATTATGTTATTTACATATGATTAATATACTTAATATAAACAGTGATTAGATTATAACTATTAATAACATGCACACTAACAATCTTATTATTCTATGGAAAATATATATTATAACTCAAGCCACAGTTAAGAATTTTATTTTATATTAAATAAAGGATTATCCTTTTGGTAGGTAGCCCTCCCAAAAGTAATGACTCCCTAAATTTCTTGAACCAGAACGGTAATTTGGCCAATAGGCCTGTGTTGATTAGGTCGTAATATAATCGGTCAGACAAGTCAGCATCAATTATACTGAAATATAGTTTAATGATGATAGAGCTTGCATTAATCGTGATCTGGGGAGCCTTTAGTAAAAATGAAATTGTCAAAAATTCTAACAAGATTATGAACAAATTGGTAAATCTGTAGTTCCTGGCTTGTATAATAAAAAAGGCTTAGAACACCAAGAAATCAAAGAAAATTAACAATAACACAATAAAGTTTAAGTAAGTAAATAAGTAAATTTATTAATCATCTAACAAGATGTTTACATTATATCGCCTAATCTCTAATTACTATACAGGGTGTCCCAAGTTTAATGATCAGGACTTTGACATTTTGTAGAGAAACACATTTTAAGGTTATTATTAGTATTATTACTCTTTACGTGCGCTGAGCATGCTTTCTTAAGTCAGCTTAAGGTAGCCTAAAACTATTTAAATCTCTAGTGTTATATTGAAGTATATCCTTATCAAAAACAATAAATTTTTGCATGTATAACGTCTCGAAGTTGTTTGTACACTTAAAAGTATCGTAGTTCGTTGAGGGATATACCTAATGGATTCGCGCCTAGGCAGCGGTCGAATTGGACTTATTCACGAACCGGAACGCGTTTCTCTTCAAAGCTACCGATATTTTTTATTAGGCACCTAAGTAAATAAAAATTAAGTAAAGTGGAACTCGCGACTTTTATTTTATTACAAAGTGTTCCACAACTCATATTTTTTATCTATCTTGTGAACTCTTTTGCGGCTTGCTGCATCATCGGCTGAAACCAACACGCATTTCTTCTTTTCCTTCACTCATTTTGAAGACGAAACAGAACGATATGAGGAAAACTTTTTACGAAACGGAACGGTAATTTTACGATCTGGTTCATTTCGACCACTGCGCCTAGGTATAGGACCTTTTGTATTATTACCTGGGAGTATACTGTCGGTGGAAACTGTGGTAGTGGGTTGCTCCCCCTTCATGGTGAAAATGAGCTGTTGTTTAGCATGTAGGACCTTGTGCGGATTTGTAGTGACTGCAGAAGCCCATTAACTAGGTGGGCTTTGAATGAACTCCACCTTCTAATAGAGGAAATTGAGGGAGTCTATGGAAAACACTGCTGCGAGTGAAAGTCGTGCGATAAATTGTTTTGCAACACATTGTCGGTTATAAAGGAAATACTATCATAGCTGTCAATTTAATTGTTTCGAGGTGCTTTGTCAGGTCACTCTCATTGTGGTTCAATCGTTGAAATTACACGAATGAGACTACCCATGGAGTATTCGTCGGTGTTGGGCTGAAAGGCTAAAGTAACTTTTTTGTATATAGGTAAGTGAGGTTCAATCAACAACAACAATTTGACTCCAGAATATGTGGTCTAATTTATAACCAATATTTTCGGGACACCCTGTATATTTATATTATTTAGTTACGACTCACTGAGAAATGATATTAAATTAATACCTGCGATTGTTTATCAAATCAACAAAGTAAAAATCAAGCTTTTTGAATATTGTCACATGAGCTATTTGAAGAAATTTGGTGGCGATGCTGGAATGTAACTGGTCATATCAAAAAAAGCACACAAATCTTTCAAGCAACAGCTTACTAGTTATGTTGAAAGGAGCAAGAAACCAACGCAGAAAAGGTGTACACATATTTTATTTTATTTTGGAAGCCTAAACAACAATATATTTTGAAAGCATTTGCATAAACAATAATAATCAACGCAAATTTGTACAAATTAGACTATTAATGGTAAGGTACCAGTGGCGTACCCAAGATATAAGGGGTATATATCCCCCCCCCCCAAACGTCCAACCCTTTCATTCTATTTTACGCTTATTTTAATTAATCCTTAAAAAAGACCTATCTTAGAAATTCAAGCTCACAGAATAGACTAAATGTACTGGCAATGATGTCAATCCATAGAGAATTACCCATTTCAGAACACGAAATAATAGAGAAACTTGCATAAGAACCAAGGGGATTGGATTTTGTATTGTAATAATACTTATTTTATAACTTGTATGTATGTATTTATTTGTCTTATTATTATTTAACAAAAGATTCTTATTTTCTAACAAAAAACAAACTTGGTACCTTTACAAAACAAAACAAAAATAAAAAAGCACTTCCTACACTTGTCCCCTTCACTCCCAAAATCACCTTTCTTTCTCTCTTCTCTTCCTTTAGTTCCTCACACTCCCTCATCATATGCCATATATTTTCCCTCCCTTCCCCACACATTCTACATATCCTTTTCTCGTCCTCCCACCAGTAGCTGTTTTCGTTTTCCTCGTTCCCGCACCTGAACCTTGCCACCATTCTTTTTTCCTTTAACTCCATACCACTCACTATATAATCGGCCTTGCCTTCCACCATTATCTCCATATATCCCTCATTATATCTTCCCTCCGCTATCCTCCCTCTCCTTTCCTGACCTTGGACATCTTTGTCTCTTGCTACTAATTCCTCTACCATATCCCTTCCTTCCTCTCTTCTCCTTTCTATCTCCTCCCTCGCATATCCAACTCTCTCATAAAACAACCTCCTCTCCTCTTGCCCATACCTTATCCGTTCTTTTCTTATCTCTCTCATACACTCATTTACCATTACAATTTCATTTCTCTTCCTGACCTCTTCCTCATACTTCACCGCTCTCTTTCCTGTCTGCAATCTTGTTTTTTCAAATTTTATTTCTTCCTCTACTATGTACCCTGGCGTCTCTCTATCTAACCCCAACGTCCATCTCCACTACTTTTCCTGTATTTTTTCCATTTTCTCCCACTCCTTCCATCCCCATATCTCCGCTCCGTAAACCATCACGCTCTTTACCAACTTGTCAAAAATCCATCTTCTCTTCTCCATATCCTTCCCAAAAACTCTTTCCCCCACTCCCCACACTTTCCCCACTAGTCTATTTCCCTTCTTTGGCAATTCCCTGATGTGCGCCTCATCCTTATTATCGTACCGTAAAACATACCCTAGATATTTCCATTCATCCACACTTTCTATCTCCTCTTCTCCCCACCACCACTTTTTCTTTACACCCCTCCCTCTTCTCTTTTGAAATACCATCAACTTAGTCTTTTTTACATTCGCGCTCAAACCCTTTCTCTCTAAATATCCCTTCATCACTCCAATTAACCCCCTCATCTCTTGCTCACTGTCCGCCATCACTACCACGTCATCCGCATATGCCAATTTTACAACTTCCTATAAAATAAATATTTTTTAAAATTGGTAGATCACACCGCACTTTTTATATCCCCTCCCAAGGCTGTAGTCTGCGTACGCCACTGTAAGGTACCGGAAGGCTCGTGCAAACAGGATGAATTACTGAATGAAATCAGAATCCAAAGGAAACGTGCAATAGAATAGATTCTGTAGGTATATCATGGGAGCTACTGACTGAAATGTAATTGATTACCATAAATAGACTGTAAAATTGGCATAAGTGCTCGTATTTTATGCTTGGTACCGTTAGATAATTATAGGTCGGCCCAAATCAGTTGACTTTTGCAAAAAACGCTAATAATAAGCGCTTAAGACGGTAACAAATTACGCTAAACGCTTGTGCCAAGTGGTTCTTTGAATTTGTATTTGATACACTTTGACGGCAGTTTTTGATTATTTTTGGAATCAACGAGTAAATGTGAAAAATACTTCATGATTACCGTTTCCGTTGCAATCTCTAATGTTAATTGTTGGCCATTTCTCGAACAGTAAATTAGTCCCCACTTAAATATCAGCTCCATTTAGTATCTAAAATTTCACATTTTGGCGTAAACCACCATCAATTTATCAGTTAGAAGGATGACTTAAAATAAGTCTTTGCCAACAATTTTGAATATAACTCATCCTAAATTCAGAATTTCATAATGCATTTGTTTTGCGGTTATAAACAGGACAGAAGGTTTTTTTGGAACAACAGGACATTTGATTAATTTGAAATTAAAGCTCAATTTTAGTCTGTTAAAAATGCTCGCTATCACGAGATTTTCGTTGGTTTGATTTATTGCGACATTTTTTGGCAACGTAAATTTTCTTGTTTGATCTTTCCAATTCTTGTTATCAAAGTTGGAGATTATCGATACCGTAAGCAAATCATTTAAAAGTACGAAGTTGTGTTTAATGTATGAGTTTAAGTCAGAAGACAGAGAATTAGTCTATTTAAAATAAACATGCCTAAATAAATGTTCGGTTTGTCAAATTAATGTGGCGTTGGAATAGCACCCGGATGAAATATTATTTCCGAAGGAACATTTTTTTTTATTATTGATATTAATCTTGTGAGCTTTTTATGATTAATTTTAACAAGAGGAATTTTCACTACACATTTTTTTGTTATAATTTAATACAGTTGACAAAATGTTTCTGATAAAAATCTAATATTTTTCCCCCCTTTTTATAATGTGAATTGATCTACGCGTAACATGGAATCGGGCCAGTAACAGACGTAGAATCTCCATGGTAATCCGTCAGTTTAGCCATTTCTCACTGCTAACATTCCGACACAGACGCCTCCAGCAATTAGCAGAAATAGAAATAGTCGCTAGACTCAAACGACGCTTTTGTACAGTCGCCCATGCACAACAACGTATACGAGATTTTTGATCGGATAACAAACGAAAAATTTTGTTTAGAATAAATAGTTCACAAAAATTTTAGGCACATTTGTCGTTTGATTGCTATTAATACATAATTAAAACGTTGTTTTTTTTTAAATTAATCAATAATAGTTATAACTGCATAAAACAAACACAGGAAGAGGTAATAGATTTTTTCGTCTAAGCTGAATATGACCGCATATTATTTATTTCCTATTTTTAAAATATCAATCAATGGTAACGTCCGCTTTTGATTACATTTGTTGCTTTCTATAGGCCTTTCCTCCTCTTTTCATTTTAAATGGGTAACTAACGTCTCCTTAACGTTAGGTAATGAATTGATTCATGTGGTTATTTGACACTTCCTTTAGAAAGCTTCCTGAACATTTACGCAAATTTGTATTTCGTTCGATAATAGTCAACCTGGTTTCGTTTATCATCCACAATTAGTCCATGGGCCATAGCTCAAATAGAACGGTTTCGGTATAAGTTTGCGGGACAAACCGGCGCTTAGGGAGATGTTACTAGGGATTACACTGATGCTAAAAATTCATGATAGCCATCCCAAGAGGGTAGCTTTCCAAAATGGCGACCAATTCAATATGGCGGATGTGCCGCTTTAAAAAACCTTTATATCTCTCGTTCTATTGATCGGATTAGAGAATAATTTTTTTTAGAATAAAGATTATAATGCATACTAAAATTTTTGTTCCCACTAACTTTGGTCTAACATTTCATTTTAAGGCGCAAATCTCAAATTTTCGTTTTTCATAAATGTTTTGTGTAGCATATATTCCCGATACTAATTCCTCTGGAAAAATATGCGTTATAATGTTGGTTATATTAGAAATCATATTTATTTTTATTAAAATTTCAGCTCTCCAATGATTTTTCTTCAATAAAATTGGTTGAATGTCCATGGAAAAACGTGAGTTGGAGCAGGAAAACGGACGTTCTAAAATTCGCGCGCATAAATTCTGGTTGCGTTGTGCTACGCCAATGACCTTTTGCACCGTAATTTTTAAGTCATACTGAAAGTTAAGTAAAGCTTTATTACTGTAGAATTAATTGCTGCAACAATCGTTTCTATGAAAATTAGATTTCACTTAGCTGTTAGTGTACAGCTTAAAAAAATATTTTTATGCAACAATTAAACCTAAGTAAAACTAAATTGTCATAGAAACAATAATTGTTGCAGCAATTATTTCTATAGTAATAAGTATGACTTAAAAGTTACGGTGCAAACGATCCTGATTGTGTATTACGTCACGTACTGCGCAGGCTATTCTCAACTTGTCGAAACTTGTCTCTGAGATTCAGTTTCACTGATTCACTGTCACGAGATTTGTGTTGAGTTTGTTTCATAGTGCGAGTTATCGGTAATTACTTATTTTTTAGAGATTATAGTGCTGGTGTGCTTGTGGAGAGCTGAGCTTTTACAAATTGAAAGTAGATCGTTTATAGTGTGTTTCCGTTTTTTTTTGCCATCAATTATTATGTTCCTTCCTCTTTGGTAAGTAAATTTTCACACATTTTGTATTGCCCAGTAACTGTGCAAAATCCTCTTCAGAAATATGAGTGATGAAGAAAGCGATGTTAGTGGATTGAGATCTGAACAGTCCAGTAGAGACTGTATAATCTGTGGAGATAGTAGTGAGCCCTTAACTTCAATGAAAGATAAAAGCTCGTGGCTAACATTATATGAAGCAGCAGTTATTCGAAAATTTTCTCCTATTCTGAAATGGAAAAAATCTGATTTTCCAATCGTCTTTTATCATCGTAATTGTCGATCACGATTTACGGTTAAAAAAGATCTCGAAAAAATTGTTTCGCAGGATACAATAAATTATCTTGATAATGCTGTCGAAAATTCGAGCGATATACCATCCCTGAGAAAGCAAAATTTGCGAGAAAAGACTACGAGTTCGTCATCAGCTGCTTTGAGTACCGTTTACGAGAAAAAATGCATTTTTTGCAGTAAAGTTGACAAGTATCAGAAAGGACAAAAAACGCGGGAACCGTTGAGACAAGCTCTTGAACTTCGAGTTGACGATACTCTTAGAAAAATAGCCATCGAAAAAGAAGATAGTAAACTGCTCGCTTTTACTTCTCGTGATATTGTTGCAGCAGAGGCGCAATATCATGCGAGTTGTTACAAAAATTATACTCGATCGAGACCAATTAAAGAAAAAATGTCCGAGTCCGCATACAGTATTGCAGAAAAAAATGTGCGATTAAATCTTTTCTGTTACATACGTACAGAAGTCTTTTCCTCACCTGATGTGATACCTTTAGTTATGCTCCAAGAAAAAAATCTTCATTTTATGAATGATGCTGGATTTACAGAAATTGTCGAATCAACGAAAAAAAATAAACCTGAAGAAAGCAGCGAAGAGGAAGATTTTCCTGTAGAGTGCTCTACTGATTCATCCTCTGAAGATTCGGATGACGATTTTTAAATAAAATTTTATTTATATATCATGTTTGCGGATAATAATAATATTAATATATTTGTTTCCTTTGGGTTATGTACATAGTATAAGATAAGTCAATAAAATGATTCTCAGCCAAGTAGGGAGGTTTTGGTAACTCCTCTCACATTATAAAACAATTCCCGAGAGTGCGGATTCTGGTGTTCGAGGAGTAGATGCCTACTTCAAAATGGAGCAAGAGTTACTGCTAGGTGCTAAAAGAACATAATTTGCACTCTACAAAACATTTTTGAAAAATGAAAATTTGAGATTTGCGCTTTAAAATGAAATTTTACACCAAAGTAGGTGGGAACAAAAATTTTAGTATGCATTATAATCTTTAATCTAAAAAAAATTATTCTCAAATCCGATCAATAGAACGTGAGATATAAAGGTTTTTTAAAGCGGCACATCCGCCATATTGAATTGGTCGCCATTTTGGAAAGCTACCCTCTTGGGATGGCTATCATGAATTTTTAGCATCAGTGTAAACCCTAGTAACACCTCCCTAAGTGCCGGTTTGTCCCGCCAACTTATACCACTTTTCACTATGGCCCATGGACTAAATGTACGAGGACTGCCTTGTTATGTTACTGACGAGCCTACTGTCGGCGCAAAAAGTATATATACCTACTCGAGTTTGAAGCTGAATAAAAAAATAACCATTGGGCTGATTCGAATGAGCTTGGCATCAAATTAAAGCCTATTTATTTCTACGTTATTTAGAAGTAACAACTTTTTTTAAAATGCACTTTAAGGGCCATTTCTACGGCCGAACGGTGGAAAGTGCCCGTTTTCGGGATTTGCGACACGCTAGCTAAGTTTAGAGTTACATAAAAACAAAACTACTATTATCAAAATTTGATTTTTATAGACACTACAGACTATATTGTAGCACATTGCATTCTCGGGAATGGTAGGTCGTAGGAGCATTAGACTTACACGAACGTCTTCGTTGTAATATGAATAATAAAATGAGACTCATTTAGAAACCAAAATTGTGTCACGTTTTAGGAAATCAATTTTTAATTAATTGCAGTTTTTACACCACCGCTACGGCTACAAACAGCGAGCGTGTGACGTGCCAGTCCATAAGAATGTTACGCTTCTCTCTCTAAGCGCCGGTGTATGCATGTATCTCTAATTTTATAATTTTCTTTGCTATAATCATTACTGAAATTCGGTTAACTTTCCTGTTTCGTTTTCAAGGACAATCATGTCTGGTAGTTGCTAATTTTTATAATTGTGATAATAACTTAGTAGCAAAGAAAATTCTAAAATGAGATACATGCATACACCGACGCTTAGAGAGAGAAGCGTAACATGAACTGATGTGCTGCTAGGCCCATGGGAGAACCTCAGATGCAAGACCATTGCGACGGTATACGTCACGATTGATTCTTCACTCCTTGGTCCACGTAAACAAGGAATGTCTTTTCCCTGGCACAAATTCCTCTCCATACCATAACGGATTTAGGGTTTTGGATGTGTTCAATGATTGCTGAGGTACCAGGAGCTTTAGCGGACCAGATTCTATTATTTCGACGATTTTGCAGTTATTCTAGTTACCTCTTCATCTGTGAAAATAATTAGTAGTCATCGCTGATTGTAGGCCCGCATCTAAAGTTATCGTTCGTGAGGAGCTGTAGGTACTTTTTGTCATTTGTAAGGTTAGAGACTCAGCTCTTTTTCAGCAATCGCTAGTACTCATATCGAGAGAGATTTCTTTCATAGAGATCTTCGGATTTCGCCGCACACGCTTCCGAATAACCTGCCTGTTCCTTTTTGATCAAACTCTTTCAACGTGTTAATCGCTTTGGACACAATTTTCTGAGGCACATTGGGGTTTCCCTTGACGGAAGAGCTCGAAAAAGCAACACGTTTGTTTGACATCATCAAAAAACACAAAGGTAGTAAGTAATACTACTAAGCTCTAACGACAAAACGTTATATCTAGATCAAAAAAGTGTGGAGAATTTAATGAATGAAAAACTCTGCTCCAAGTTGCAGTACACTTTAACTGCGTTATTTGCTCGCACTCTGTACGAGGACAACCCATTAAGTAGCTACAAAAACTAGGAAAGAGAACATATTTACGTCTCATGTCGATCTTTTACAATCATGTTGCGCACAGCATCGATGTTTTTTGGAATCACAGCGAGTACATCGACATTCGGCAAACCAATTGTAAACGAAACATAGGTTAACCAAGGGAATAATTCTCCCCGACATCTTCTCGTCTACAACTCTATAAGGTTCAATTCAACAAATGTTAACATTGCGAATATCAACGCCATATTACATAGAATAGAAGTTGACCTATTTTAAGGGTTTCCTTTTATGAAACCCATTGGAAATATCCATTCATGGTAGTGAACTTGTGGGAAAGGGCGCCCGATGAAACAATCTTCCACGGTTTTGATCTGATGTAGAATGGTGGGAAGTCGAGTAAATGAATTACGAACTTAATTTAGTTAATAACATAATTAAGGAAATTAATTTTGACAAGAGTAGGATGTGGTTAGAGTACTACACTGCAACGTGGGTGATCCGGTTCGATTCTCGTTCCCGCCACAATAACTTTGGCACCTTTTCCGCTTGGGGTCGATTCAGTTTCATAAAATAAGTACTTGAGATAATAATAGGCGGCTAATAAATGCAATTAAGTGGCTCCAACACATTTAGACACCATATACAACATCACCGGAAATTCAAAAAGTGGGGCTGTTAATTAATTACATTGACATAATCAAGGATCAGCGGAGGCGAATAAAGACTAAATCGCAAGGCGGTCCCTTGTTTTTTAAAATTCTCCAAAAGTGACAGGTTTTTTAGGTTAAAATTTGTCTTAATATTAAATTTAACCTAGTAGTAAATAGAGGCCAAAAAGAGGGACTTACTTCCTCTGTACCCGTCTTTGAGGAGCAGTCGTAGTTAGTGTAAAAATACCTGGGTGACAATGGTTCTTCCCCCAAAGTAGACCGTAGTTTTATTTCCCAAATGACTCTCCTAGAAGATGGAAAAACTGAGTCTAAGTCATTGCGTATTTGTTTATTTAATATCTAAATGTAAAATTTAATGCACAACTC
Source organism: Pyrocoelia pectoralis (assembly GCA_036250285.1). Taxonomy (NCBI): domain Eukaryota; kingdom Metazoa; phylum Arthropoda; class Insecta; order Coleoptera; family Lampyridae; genus Pyrocoelia; species Pyrocoelia pectoralis. The sequence continues at coordinate 19,370,004 of CM070079.1, read as the reverse complement.
AGCACAAGCATGAACCATTTTCGTGAGTAAGTTATCAGCCTTAGGGTCCACGTTTCGGATATCTTTGGACATTCAGCGTTTTGACCTCTGCCATAAAGATGGATTTAAGCATACTGTATTTATAAAATCCTGGTATCTGCGGTTTGGACATTGTTAACCTCGCAGCCAATGGTTGTTTAAACCAGGAAAAGTATTAGCTATTTTTCCACTTATCTATTTATTGATATTCGTTGTAAGGAACGGATTTACAAGGTGTATATTGGGCAATGGATATCTTGTATGTTCTTGATCAATTCCTCCATTTGATATAGTTTTAATTTTAATGGTGAAATAATAGAAATTGTTATAAACTATATTTTATTGAAAAGTTACTGTCGGCAATCGATTTCGGCCAAAGGTATGGCCTGATGATGGCCAAAATTGGCCGAAATCGATCGCCGACAGTAACTTTTCAATAAAATATAGTTTATAACAATTTCTATTATTTCACCATTAAAATTAAAAGGATATCTTGTAATTCATTTGACGAATGAATTGAGTAATGCAAAAGTGATTTCCGATTGTAACCATTACATCCATATTCCTATTCACTACAAAATTGGAAAACCAGACAGGAAAGCATTTATCTTTTCTTATTCGACATTCATTTCGTGCGGTAAATTTTCAAATAATTAAAAGAATATCACATAAAGTTTATAATACCAATAAAAAACATGTTTTGGTTTGTTATGACCGACGTATCTCTAAACTGATTAAACGTATCCAGGAAGGAAATTGTAGAGTTAACATTTTTGGCAACACTTTCAAACCGCTATTTCCTTTCATAACTATTGATTACATTTTCTTTGTAGATTATTAATCTCTTTACAACTACCGGAATGATACAGGCTACATCTGAAATCTTATTTACGCTGTTCTTAAAACGAACTTAATTATATTTTCGATTCTGTTAAGTAGGCCATTGACAAAATGACATTTAAAAAAAGGTGCAAAAACTGCGTTCTAGTAAAAAGAAACGTAATTTATCACATCTGCCGCTCGTAGCTTCAGGCGTTTTATGTTAGTTATAAATTTTACATATTTTAATGTAAATGGAAAAAAATCAGTAGCGTTTTTAATATAAAAAAAACACTGTATAATTTTATCATACAGATCTGCATTCCTTTCACATTAGATTTTTATAGCTCCATATATTTCAATTCCTTTTTCTACGTCTTTGGACTATTGCGATCTTACATACCTACACATTATCAACGTTTCTTATTTGTAATCGGTTTTTTTTACATTGTTGAATAAGAGCAATTTTCAAAATTTTCTTTTCACAGCTCATGAACTAAAGCGGTAATATACTGTTCAATAGACGATTTCTAATCCGGTTTATTTTATTAATTGTGCACAACGGGCCTTATAGGCCTTATAGGCCTAGGCCTATCAATTCATTTCGTTATAATACAAAACTTTTTACAATATTTTTCCGCTCCCTTCTATCACTTGCTTCCAGTCAGCAACATTTTGCTCAAATCGTTCTCCATCCTTTCCTTCCATCTCGTTCTCTGTTTTCATCTTTCAGCTGGTAGTCTCCTTGTATAATCCTAATTATTTCATTCTCTGCATCCTCCTCATACCCTTTTGCGATTTCTTCTTTTCATTTTATTGAGCACCACATGCATAGGTAACTTTGGTGTTAACTTTGTTTGTTTTTCTAGATATGTGTTTTGATGTTGATAAGATTTTCAGACCTCAATGTTCTTCTCTACTTCTGACCATTTGCATTATCGCATATTTAGCCGTTTTACGTTAGTATTTATTTTTAGCCCATATTATCTTGTTGAATCTTCTATTTTTCGTCGTCCGCGAAGGCCAATATTATTGATGCTCGTTACGTTACTGGCCAAGATTAAATAGGCCACTTGGAAAGTTTCTGATCGGTCCCTTTTCCATAGCACTTTCTGTTGTGTTAGATTAAGATCATTTTTGTTAGCTTTACTCGGTGTCCAAGGATGCCTAGTCGAATCATTGCGTGATTCATTTTTTCTCTCTATTCTATCGTACGCCTGATAGAAACATATGAACAGAGCGCACAGTTTTATTTCGTACTCCACAAAAGAAACGTAAAAACCAAAACAATGTTTTTGTATTACAGAAAATTGCGCAAGCAGCGGCACTTTAGTACAGCGTGGTTATTTTGTACCCGTAATTGCCTTTTCCCTCAGCGATATTGTTAACCCTCCAGAACTCCCACCATGAGAAAAATACTCAAATCGAATAGAAAAATCTATTTTTCTACGTGTTATGCGACGCTGCTGCGCTCCTTAGCTTCATATTGTAACCTTCTCTTCCCGCCCAAGTTGCAGCCAAACCAGTTCTAGAGTCACACAGCTTGACGCGAGTTCTGGAGTGAGTGATTCGTTTCTATTTTTATCTTTTCCTAATAATTTTGCATTCAGCTCTCTTATATGATGTCATTTTTTATTACATTGATGCATGTGTGTGGTGTAAAAGTTTTACGTGGTTGCCCTTACTGTGGCTATTAAAGTAGAAAAATCAAATGGTTTTTTTCGCGTTCTCCCTTTAATTTTAAGACCTATAGCTTGGCGCATATCAAGTGCTTAGAATGCCAATTACCTATTAGAAGGGAGCGTCGAACTAACACATTTTTTAACCAATAGCCCTGTATGTTCTTTATTTAAGTAACACTGACCTTTATGTCTAGTTAGGCTTATACACAAAATCCATTACTATTGCTCTTTCTCCATACCCTCTCCTCACCCCTCGTTACTGCTTCAGTCAATTCTCCTGTGTTTTTCTTCAAGGGTTAGTTTAATTCGTCTATACATATATTAAATGACTTGGTGTGCAGCTTAGGGAACCATGGTAAGTAGTAGCGAAGGAGAGTACCGTGGCTTCCCATGTGGCACCGTTTATTGGCGTAATAAAGAGAGATTTTGGCAATATTGTTGGACTGCAGCCAATATTGGGTGAATATATTTTTGTAATATTATACAAATATTGGAAATACAATATTTAGTCAATATAAGAACAATATTTGCAATATTTAGTGAATATTGCTATTTAATGTAAATTCAAATATTGTACACACAATAATGTACCAATATTACGTGTACAATATTACTGAATATTGAAAATCGATATGTAAGCAATATAACATAAATATTTACTACAATATTTAGTAAATATTACATTACTATACAATATAAAATCAATATTTATTTATCAATAACATAACAATGGTATGTTTTCAATATTACTGGATATACTTATGATATTTTCTCAAAATCCGCCAAATGATAGTTTTCGCCGATTTAGAGATATCAAAATAATCAAAATATAATATGCACGCCCTCCTCCATGTATTATAGTGTTCAACTTTAAATTCCAAAATTATATAACGTTCCGTATCTCAAATGTATAATGGCTGACCTTCCAAACGGGTTATCGATGGTTCGAGTAAAGCTTTTTTGATTATCACCGTTCTCCTCCGAGTCTGCACGAAGGGAATGGCGTTTTTGGGGGAGGGCTACCGCACCACATGGAGCCCTGCAGGTGCTGCGCAATGGGAAATGGTCCCTCGCAGCAGTTAGGGCTCATCAGTGGTCCAGGTCACACACCCCCTTTATACTATTTTGGGACACATTGCAAAACAATAATGGGCCAATATTGTATAAATATTTTCCCCAATATTGAAAGAATATCGTTTGGTAATATTTAGCCAATATGTAAAATTGTTCGTATTTCAATGTTGGGACAATATTGTACATTCATATTCTACCACAATATTTACAATGAAATTCCAATATTACACCAATATTAAATGCTACATGGGTTGGAACGATACCATGTTCAGTTGACACTATATTATAATGTATTTGTTTGTCCCTATTAGCGTATATGGAATTGTTCTTTTTTATACTGAATTAGTTCATTGCTTAGTAAGGCGTTGCTATAATTGATCAATTGCCCATTGGAAGTAGGCTGTAGTGTGATCTTACAAAATAATTAAGATTTTGGAATGTTCCTTGCTTAAACAGGTTTTCTTCTATCATTGATGTAAATATTTTGGCCTACTGCGTATTTTTGGTTTATCGGCGATATGGCCTTCATCTAATATCACTATTTCTTCTTTTCTCCCATTCCCTCCTAATCTTTCCTAGACACTACTATCACTGAGCCCTCTTTCTTTTAGCCAGGCGCTGATTTATATAAGACCTCTGTTCACTATTCTTTGTTTCATGTGGTGCTCCCTATCATTACGTTTTCAGTACATTAAAGGGTTATACTTTGATTGTTTTAGGTTCCTTTTGTTTGCTTATTGTTTGTAAAAGGCATTACATCTCAAAAAATCTAAATTTAGACGTTTTCCTTAATTCTTCGAACATTTTCCACTTTTTCGGTTAGTACAAGGTCTGAAATTGATCTTACAAATACCCACAATTCTTAAAGCAAGCCTTGCTTAAATCCTTCTTCGCAAAGACTCGCCCAAAATAAAGTAATCTGTGATATTTGGGTGTTTAGTATATATTCTCTTCAAAAACCTCGTCAGATTTGTGGTTTGATGGTGGTCTGCATTATCCTTTTGTCCTTGTACTTTTAGACATAGGATTCCCACTTATCACACATTTAGTTTCCACCGTTTACGTCCTCCCCGTTGCTTATTTACCCAATGACAAAGGTTGCTCCGTTGGCAGTTTTTTTAGTTACCGAAATCTTTCCTGTTTAAATTTGTAACCGTCGCATCCTATTTGTACCGAAGACTCTTCTCCATTCTGCTGATGTAACTCTTTGATGTATTACATAATGAAAGTTACCGTAATATCTATTACGAATGTTTTATCACATCTTTGAAATAGTGATTTACGATTTTTGGATTGTGGTTGGCATTCTATTTCGTTGATGGATTAGCGATAGTAGGAATTCCTTTAGGTTCATCCTCTTCATGCTCCACAATTCATGATCGTTTGCCAAAACATTTATGACGATTTGCTGTATTATAAGTCATACTTATCAAAAAGTCAAGCGATTTGAAACACCTCACTTATTTTAGAACCTTGACACATTTAAATTTCTCATGTAGTAATATCAACCTATTTTTAGCTTGAAAATGAAATAACTCATCTTAGATAACGTCAAAGTTAAATTTTAATCTAGACGCGTAACCTATGATTGCGGGTCCTTCCTCCAGAGAACGTCACATTGTTAATTTATGAATGAATTAGTCAAGGTCGTGCATAATTTTATAGATTCTTAGCTATACGAATTTTTTAGTTGTACCTAATTCTTTTACAAGGTTGTTCTTTGTTTTTGCCACCCGGTATACCTAATGGCGCTGAAAATAAGTTTTAGATCTATGTCTAACATTCTAGCGGTATCAATCTTGAGAATTCCGTTTACATTACAACGAGTTGATTTCATTAATCGGGTGACTAAAATGTTTACAAAAGCGGCTATTTTATTCCTAATATGGTTACCGCTATTAATAACAATAAAACAAACGTGGTAATAATAGCATTACAAGAACCGGATGGTGAGGATCCGTGGAGGAATCTTAAACTACCCATTATCATTTGTTAGCGCTACTACTTTCAACATGGCCGATGCAAAAACTACTTGAAAATGAATTAGCAAAATCACGAACGATCCAGTTTTTATATAACCGCTTTTCATATATAAAGTTTACTCTCTCTGAATTCGAAATTTATACGTATCGTTCATTGTATTTTTATTATAAGCGCGGATTGATGAAATTATTCCAGCGCTGTCAAAATTTCCACGTTAGAACTTCATCACCCATTTGAATTTGTTCCCACTCTTTTAAGGTTTGATGCTTTATTCGTGGTTAACCGAATATTTCCTTTTGAAAAATTAATCGTTTTAATAACTTACCACAATTTCCTGGTGATAACGTCAATCCGAGATGGATTTTATTAATTTTTCTCAGCTACTAGCAAATGTAATATCGGCACTTTGTCAAATTAAGTTAAACGTTTTTGTATCCAAAAACGTAAATAGTTTAGTTGTGCAACTGGGAAACGGTCCATCAGCTCTGTTTCACTGTTTCATGGAACTGAAGGTTACGTTGGGATACGAGAATTCGTTCCATATTTTGTTTTGTAGATGATCTGATGAGTCTTCCTACACTTCAAATGACACTTCCAGCACATAGTGTGCGGATAAATAAAGTTCTTCGTTGTTAATAAATTGCAGGTGACGTAATAAACATTTCATATACGTTATATCATTATCTGAACTGACTTTTTGTATATTTTGAGAATTTTTGAGAGAACATATTCATCTCTCCCATTATTAATACGTGGTGTTTCAGGAGGAATAGTTGACATTTTAGGAGGTGGTAGTATAGATGAATTGCAATGCAAAATTTCATATAGCTCCAGCTGTTAGGGTGTAATCCAAACAAACAAAAGTTGATTTTCAATAATTCCACCACCAATTTTTGGCTTCTCTTGATAACACCACTTGTAGCTCTTCTGAGGTCGTCTTGGCGTTCTTTGATGAGGGCTGCACTATTGATAATCCGAACGATCAAATCGGCGCATGTGTTTACTTTTTCATTGTAAACTTCACTTTTCAACCTTCCCTACACAAAAATGCAAGGGGTAAGGTCCGGGGACCTTGGTAGCCATGAGACGTGACCATATCTACCGATCCATCTTCCGGATAATGTTAGGTGAGGACTAGAATGTGCAGAAGCCCCGTCATGCTGGAAGAACATACGCATTCTTATAGCCAAGGGAATCTCTTGCAATAATGCTGGAAGCTCATTTTCAAGGAAGTGGGGTTCTGTAAGACGATGCGGTAACACAACAGGCCCAATCAACTGATTGTTTATCAAACCACACCACACATTTACAGAGAATCGCTCTTGAAAATGTGTCTCCACAACGGCATGTGGATTGTCTTCCGACCACTGGCACTCAAGTGAATTACGAGTGTTATTAATGCCGTCACGAAAGTAGCTTTATCAGTAAAGATTGCAAACGAGGCGATTTTCAAGTATCCAACGATAAAATTCCAATCGTCTATCTGTATCTCCTGCTGGAAGGTATTGAATGAGCTGTAAATGATACGGATGGAACCCGTCCATACTGAATGGCCGCCACATTCGTACATGTAGATACGTGCAGAAATTCTACGTGTGATTGTTGAAGGACTACGTTCTACCGACGAAATAATGTCTTCTATTTCATCCACAGTCTGTTCATTTACACGTTCAGATAAAATATGACTGCTGGAAACTGCACCAGTGTCACTCAGTGTATTGAAAACACGAGTAAACACTGTTGAGTCTGGTGGTCTGCGGTTAGGAAATCGGATGCTGTATTCTCGACAAGCAGCAGCATCGTATCCATTACAAAACCCATACACAAATACCATATCGGCATAATCACCATGTGTAAATACGTGCTTCATTGGTCAACAAATCACAGTCACAGTAGAAAAATGCCCATAGGAACCGGTGTACCAACACACGAAACGAAAATGCATTGAACTCAGTGGTGGAATGTTTGAAAATAAACTTTTTGCCTTTTGTTTTTGTTTGGGTTACACACGTATAACTGTATCTCTGTATTCAATAAAAACAATGGAATTTTTGTATTGCAATTCGTTTATACTACCACCTCCTAAAATATTTACTATTCCTCCTAAAACACTCTGTATATATAATTCTAGATCTTTCAGGGAATATCGAATGCAAATTTTGGTTAAAAAGGAGCGTTTAATAAAATTGGTGCACGTATCTTTATGCTTTTTTACCGGAAAATGATTATTAAGTCAATTTGGTATAATTTTGATGTTTTGAATTCTTGGAAGTGTGACCTCCTGACCATGCGCTCGTACTTGGTTCACAATCTGCATAGGCGTACAGCTTTGCTTCCGCCGTTTTAACAGCTCATAATACACTTTGCCAAGCTGAGCCAGAGTATAACCTTGGAACCGTGAATATTCGGTTTGGACGTTGACGTGGAATCATGACCGGGAACTCCACAGGACTTCCTACGCTTGGGGTTATCGTAATAAACTCATTTTTGGTCCCCAGTCACAATGCGATGCATAAATTCCTTCCATCCTTGCCTTTCAAACAGCTGTTCATAAGCAAACAAACGCCGTTCAACATCTCTTGGGTTCAATTCGTCTGGCACCCAATTTACTTGCTTCTGAAACATTCCCATGATTTTTTTGAGTCGCTTACAATGACAGTGCCAATTTTTCTTGATTTTGACATGAGTCTTGATCAAATAATGTCTGAAATTCTGCGTCTTCGACGTCAAAATGAAGCGATGAAATCCCTCAGGACACGTTGATTCACTAATAGAGGCTTCACAATAAGTATTTTAAACCATTCGATTAGCCTCAACCGCAGATTTATTTATATTCAAGCCGAAAATAAAATCGTTTCGAAAATTACGTGAATTTGGCTCGTAAACTGACATTTTCCATCGAGTTATGATAGACACAAAGTCTATGATGATTCTGTGAATTTTTGTTGGCAGATGCCGAACTTTACTGTATGACATCTATGATCTATTTATTTCGACCAGCACCAAAGACTATCCTTCCTCTACATTTGAGACTCTTAGTTTAACCGCCCTACTAAAATCCTGGACTTTGTGAAAGATACAGGTATTCTTGAAGGTAGACATCACCGGGGAGCACAATAGACCAAGGTCGCAGTGCGGGAACCTATTGGGACCACCCCTAGTATAAATAATAATAATAATAATAGTTTAACCTCTTCACTCGAAGAAAAAAGCGTAGACTAAAATACGGTTATCTTTTCAGGTATGGTTTCAGAACGCACGTGCCAAATGGCGGCGAATGATGCTGAAGCAAGAAGGCAAATCTGGTGAAAAATCTGGGGCGGATGGTATGAGTGATATGGAATTATACACACACGGTCCAGGCCCAATGACAAGCAGTCTACAGTCACTACCACCACAAAGCCCACCATTTATGCTTCCATCAGGAAGTCCATCATCATCCCTCGATTGTTCTTGATTAGAAGTGATAAAATATTGTTGGACATTTGAAGGTATGAAATTAACACCACATTTGTAAAGTATTCTCAGAGACTTACTATATATATAGATGTATATGTAAAAGATTGTCCAGTTATATATTAAACACACAACGTGAAGCCAATAAAAAATATTCCTATGTTATTTATTTAATTAATTAATTAAGAGGCACATGTGATTAAAATTTATTTATTAGATCATTTAAATATCTACTATTTACGAGAATTTTACTGTTTTGTTTAGATTGTAATAAAATAGACAAATAGGGGTAATTATTTTAATTTTTAAGAGATATTGTGTACTTATTTTAAAACGTAAATATGGCGATGGTTAAGGGCACATTTCCTATTTTTACAGTGCAAAAATGTTAAATTTAATTTTCCTGCTCATAACGTGGTGCCCATTTTTAGACTATATGTGTTTTATTGGTAAACAAAAATCATTCGGAATTTTTTTTAAAGTAATGAATTACGGTCCCCGACTGATTTTTGTTAAATTACTGTTACATTGTTCCTATAACAAATAGACTTAATAAATAAGGAGCACGTATTAAAAAAACGCACTTTCTTATATTTATAACTTGTTAAAGCAATGTCTAGTGCAGGTTGTTTTTGCATTGTCTTCCTTTCAAACTTTAACACAAAGCGAGAAAAAAACACGCAGTAGATTTGTGGTCGATTCAATAATAAACGAAGATAGAGAATCAGACAAAAATTATTGTCTTCCTCGACCGCCAAACAAGTTTTTATATAATTTTAAATCAATTCAAAATGGTGCACATTCATTGATAATTGTTTTTGTATCTCGATTCAATGCTATAATCAGTCGTATTTACATTATTCATTTCATGACCAAAAAAAATGTTCAATGTATTGTCAAAATAAATGTAGTTTTTTCAAAATTATTTTAAAACACGAAAATGTTGACCTTATCTTACGTTTACGCTACCTCACATTCTTTTGTAAATACATAATATAAAGGTAGCAAAAATCCTATTAATAAATAAATTTCATTACCGTAAGAAACTCGAATTTTCTTTTTATTGTTAAAGACGAACTCGCTGTTGTAAATTTTAGGTCATTTACTCACCTTAGCATGAAGTAAAGTTGCGGACTTTAATGTTTTGCAAACGGCACATTAAAAGAACATCAAATGGGTGGATCAATCTTAAATTTAAGCACACATTTCAGGTTGGTATTATAAATTGCTCAGCTATCTTATGACTTAATCTTTTCTCATTAATTTCTTTATCTGTTACACTTCCAGTTGAGAAGCATTCTCAAAAAGGTGAAAAATGTTAAGTATTAAAAAACGTGTGTTCAATGTGAATATGGGCGTTAGAAAAGGTAGGTAGGTAATAAAGTGTTGAAAGTAAAAGTCTAGGAGTTTTTCGTTTTAAAAGGTCTTCAAAGTACATTTTACCAGTTTTTCTACAAACCGTGTGCAAACAAATTGCTTTTGAATTAAAGAGGAGATGTGTTTTCATTATCTTGACATGCTATACTTTTACAGTCTAGTTTTTTTTATTATAATTAGCACAAATGCGCATCTTATAGTTACGTGAATTCGGTACAAATGAAATAAGCTACCTTCATTAACGTATAAAAAACGGCGTAATTACCATAATGTCTAATAATTGCTGTTGAAAATATGATTTAATTAGGTACTATCTTCTTGTCATAATTATTAAAAATAGTAAATTGCCATTTTAGCAGGTAGGTATTCTTATAGTTATACGAGTAAGTTAAATAACAAACAAATTTTGTTAAATTCACACAGAGAAAAATATATGTATAGATTTTGTAAGCGTTTAAAACTTTATTGTAAACGGCTCCTGGAAAATAAATGTGGAACTTTGCTTTGTCGAAAACTACAGCAAAGTGTATAGGTACCAAAAGCTATTTCACACAATTGTACGACGCATTACAGGTAAGATATGAAGTAGTGAACAGCGTAGATCACAGATTTTTAATTGTAGGTTGATGGAAGAAAATGTTTTGGCTAATAAACCAAAATTATTAGCCAAAACATTTTCTTCCATCAACCTACAACCAAGTTACCCCCATGACTAAACTCCTAAATAATAATAAAACAGATTTTTAATTTACATTTCTTTTTTGTGATGAAACAAGGTATTCAAATATTACTGCTTGTGCAATTTTAAGACGTATTCTTTTTATCAATTTTAAGTGAGAACGATGTTTTTTTTCATTTTCGTCATTTGTTACTTTCGGCCTTATTAAATTTTTCAAATTACCTGCTATATTACATTTGAGCATATATGTACCTACATTATTATTATTATTACCTATCACTATTGTTAGATAACCTCTCCAGTTTTTAGATCCAGTATTTATAGTACACGACATATCAAAATTAAATGAAATGACCAGTAAACTGGCACACAACTTTCCCGTGATTAACAATTAAAAGTTTCTCGGAAAATATTTACTCATTCGCATTAATTTCACTCATAAGCTTCTTTTTTCTCTGACAGAACACCCTGTGTATAGGCTAATTATTTCAGATTACGATGCTTTTGTAGACAAACAAAATTTCTTTGAAACGTTCGTTATTTTGTTTTTTATCGTCAATAGAATCATTTAACCGAGGCTATACAGGGTAGACTTATGGGGTAATATTAGACCGATATACCCCAATTTACCTTTATGCAAAAGTGCACCATTTCAGAGTTACAGCTCTTCAAAGTTGGTGTTTGAAAAACGTTTATTTATCATAAATGATAAACCGTTTAAGATAGAAATTTGAATTTTGGAATAATAATTGCCCTTATCAAAAGCTATAATTGTACACATTTTGGGGAAAAAAGACGTACAAGAAATAGACCATCCGCATTATCGTTACTGTTAACAGTACCTAGAATAATTTTTTAGTTCTTTACTAAAATGTAAAATTCGCTACACCAGATGAAAGGAAATTTCAAAATTAATAACTTTCGCCTCTTCACATTTTATCGTAAATTATTTGGTTTTCCAGATAAAAGGAAAAACTAACGCTAGGTTTTTCTAATAAAAGTGTTTAATTGCATATTATCTAGTAGCGGTAGACATAGTAACAAATAAAAGTTCGACCGATTGATTTTGAATTACTTTGAATAACAATAAATTGGTTAGTTTGCCGGAAGTCTTTTTCCCGTAAAGTGCGTTTTATTTCGCCCTTATCGCTTTCCTCATACGAAACCACAAAAATCTTTCAAATCCGAAAGTTTTAGACGATTGGCTCTGCGTCTACGGCTACTAGATAATTATGCAATTAACAACTTTTATTAGAAAAACCTAGCGTTAATTTTTCCTTTTATCTGGAAAACCAAATAATTTACGATAAAATGTGAAGAGGCGAAAGTTATTAATTTTGAAATTTCCTTTCATCTGATGTAGCGAATTTTACATTTTAGTAACGAACTAAAAAATTATTCTACTGTTAACAGTAACGATAATGCGGATGGTCTATTTCCTGTATGTCTTTTTTCCCCAAAATTTGTACAATTATAGCTTTTGATAAGGGCAATTATTATTCCAAAATTCAAATTCCTATCTTAAACGGTTTATCATTTATGATAAATAAACGTTTTTCAAACACCAACTTTGAAAAGCTGTAACTCCGAAATGGTGCACTTTTGCATAGAGGTAAATTGGGTTATATCGGTCTAGTATTACCCCATAAGTCTACCCTAAAGCGTTATAAGGTGTTTTTGGAGACACCCTGTATACCTACATTGATAAATTATACTACAATGACGTATAAAATAAAATAGTTTTTGCGTAATAACTGAAAAAAATAAATATGTAGTATCGTTGTAATCAGAAAACGATTTCTGATTTTCCACTGAAATAATAAAGTACAGGGTATGTCATAAATATTTTTAATATTTTGTTAATTTCCGACTAGACCGGGAGTAAATTAATATACTTATTATATCTACCCGATTAACAGAATCGTATGTCCTCTATTTTAGTGCAGAATTTTATTTCTTCATCTTTGTTACCAAAAAAGTTATGCATTTTAAAATACTCAACTTCATAAATTCACCCCCCTTCAGGGGCGCCGGAGGAAAATTTGTTGGGGGGGAGGGGGGGGCGGCTTACATTTTTTCAAGTAGAAATTAGAATGCTTGAACATTTTTACCTATTTTTAAATTAGTAACTCAATAGGCTACGCAGAGTCACCGATGAGATAGAACATTATATTCCAAAAGTGGTTATATTGTGAGCTTTTAACATTTTCTAAAATGGATTTACGCGTTGCATGAAATTCCAGGGGGGGCGGGCTCTCCCTTGCCCTTTAGTAACGGCGCCCATGCCCCCCTACCCCCATGGGAAATGAAGAAATAAATTTAGTGGTAATAGTTTTCATCAACGATATATATAACATTTCAAAAACAAAAAATTCTTGGTACAGATTTTGAATTTTTGACCAATTTTGGGCATCAATAAATTGACCACGTAAAATTTTTGTTCTTTATCAATGATAACTAAAAGTTCTGGCCATACTTTGGCTACAATATCCAATTTTCAAATTTTAATAAAGTTGAAATGTTGTTGAGCTGGACCCTAAAAATTAAAAACTGGAGGAATTCCTATATTGACTGTCAACTTGAATTTAGCAACAAATGAAAACGACGTTTTACTTGTAACCATGTCTACTAACTTTTCTCCAAGGGAAATTAATTTGAGTTAAAACTTCAATTTTGGCACCCAAAATAACCCCTTTCGTGGGAAGCTTGTTTTACTGAAGAAGTTTTTTATAGGCCCTTAGTTTTAAATTTCATCAAAATCGGCCTAGCAGTTTAAGCTCCACAGCCGTCACACACCCACAGACAAAACATTTTTCAAAATTGGTGGTTTTGGACTCAGGGGGACCTAAAACGTCGAGATTCATCAAAATCTCGAGTTCGTTTTTTTTTCGTTTACAATTTACTTTTCCGAAAATCGTCTTGGAAACATTTTCCTGCTTATTTACGCGCAGGAAATTTGAATTTTCCGGACTAGTACTGTAAAGACTTTACAAGACGTAAAATATAGTTTGTAAAGTTACCTGCTAAGAAAATTCACAAACTTGATTTTTGTGGAATTTGTAAACAATTTTTCTAAAATTTGTAAATTTCGTCTTTTTTGCGATTTCCGGAAAAATTTAAGACAGAACACGGCAGTAAAATCTCTTACTTAACTCAGAGCTTTAAAATACTCGGGACAAAGTTCCTCATTGATTACTGTTTTAAATAAAACTAATAACAAAAATCGTGTAGTTATTGAAGGACGACCAAGACATCAGTCGCCACAAGACAAAGCTCCTGAAAACATCTACAATACGTCTACGGGATATTTAGTATTTGAGCATTGTATTGTCATCCCACTTACACTTCGCCAGGCAATTTTAAAAGACTTGCATGGGGCCACTATGGGGATCATGAAAATGAAGAGAGACGCCAGTGCATTTGTCGTTTGGCCTGGTATTGACAAAGACGTCGAAGACATCGCTAAACGTACAACGAATGCGCCAAACATACAGATCTTCCTCCTAAATTCGTAGATCATCACTGGGAATATCCAAGGGGGCCGTGGGAACGCATACACATAGACTATGCAGGCCCGGTATCCGGAATGATGTTCCTTATTGTTATTGAAGCGTTCAGCAAGTGGCTTGAGATTAAAGCAACGGCATCAATGACAACAGCTGCAACTATCGGTATCCTAGATGACTTGTTCGCGTCATAACGTCTCAGATAACAGAACACAATTCAGATCTCAAGAATTCGAATTATTCCTGAAAACAAGTGGACTCAAGTATCACAAATTGACGTCTCTATATCACCCATCATCAAATGGGCAAGCGGAATGTTATGTACAAACAGTTAAAAAAGCGTTGAAAGCCATAACAACCAACAGAGGTTCACTACAAAACAAATTGAACGAGTTTATGCATCCATTTGTCCCGGTCACCCGAAAACAATAACTTTGGTTATGTTAAGATTTACTTTAACATTCCAGCGGTGGCAAAAAGCTTCAAGTTTATCCAGCAAATGAAGCCTATATAATCTATAAATAAAACCAAATCATCAGCGTAGTCAACAATCCTATGATTTAAGTTCCCCACATTCATAGATAATGCAAATTCCAAGAAACTGAATAATGCCCATATCTGTTCTAAAAGTTTTACTACTCCATAAGAGAATCGTTAGCATCTACCCAATAGTTTAATCTCGGCGCGAGCAAACGCGTGAACAATTTCAGTAAGTAGGCACAGTGTTGATGAACGAAATACCTCTACAGGTTTTGTAGAGAGGTTATTTTTACTGTACGTCAACAGACTTCAAGATATTTGAAAAAAAGCCTACTCTCCACTGAACAACAGTACCAACAACCAAACTCATTTGCAAAAGTTTCAAAACTGATGGAAAAGGGTCGAGAAAGGTGGCTATTAGTTACAGTCATGATTTTTTGTACTATTGTTAGAAGAGAAAATGAAGAATTTCAGTAACGTTCTCCAAAGTAACTATTGACCTTTAAGCAAGGTTGGGGCCCTATCACACAATCCGTTTTGGTTAAAAGTTTGGTTAAAACTAAGTACCTACTACCTACCACATAAAATCAAATACTCACAACGCTCCAAGCCTGTTTAAAGCCAGGACTGAAGGTTTGCCTTGTTCCGGTAAGGCTTAGTCGTGTTTGGAGAATATGGTTTGTCACAGAGCAAACAAACAAAAAGAGATATACCTCATTGTGTTATCTACAATCATTACCTAGAGGGTCAAACATGGTTATTTCCAAAATAGCATTTTCAGTAAAAAAGCTGCATTTGCATTGTTGGGAATGCTTCACATGATCTCCGCATTTTATTAATTGTCAACTGAAACTTAATGGAACATAAACTTTAATTTAACACAAAAAGGGAGCCGCTTTTATCACCGCTGTTTTCGATTATAATTGCATCCACACACAATTAAGTTTTTAATTTTAATATTCAATCTGCCACCGTCTACACGTCAACATCGCATGAGCTTTATCACACATATAGAGTTAAACACGGCGTGTTGTTGTAGTTGACCTTGTTCAATTTGTTTTTCTTCCATTCTATTTTCACACTATCCTGAAAACCTCGTTTAACTAGAGCACCGAAAACCAAACAAGCTGATAATGTTAAAGTGACGCTCTTTTTGTGCTTTTAAATGTAGATTTGAGTTCGCACAACATTAATTTATTTTTTCGTATCACGCTTTATGCTGTTTTCTGGTTTAGGGGAAATTTTCATATAGGTACAGTAAATACGTATTGTAACCTTCACGAAATGAATTGTACTGATTGTCTTTTCATTCAATGCAAATTTCACTAACAATTGAATTTACAACAATTCAAAATGACTGAAATAAATAAATAAATATATAAATTGAATTATAGTAATTATGTTGATTTCATAGTGGGCGGTTTAAACATGATGATAACTAAGGAGATCAAAGAATCTATCTGTCTAAGCTAGTTGTGCGGTTACCAAAAGAGGTCGACATATGTACTTTTTGCTAATTATAAATTGGCAAATATCCAAACAGCACCGAACAGAAATGAAATTGCAATACTGTATACTACCGAACAAAGTCGATCAACTGAAAGGAAAGAAATGTCTCAACTTAACTACAATTTTGGGAAGTCTTTTTCTCCAAAAAGTCCTCGTCTTACCATCTTACACGTAGGAATCCTTCGGGAAAAATTGGATATTCTGTTTATTTTTTTTTTTGTCGCCTAGCTACCTGTAGCTTCAGAATGGAGACTTTCCCAAAAGTTCTTCAACATCTATTCAATGAAGTGGAAACGCTCCCATTACCGTGATATTTCCATAAACAAAGTCATATAAGGATTTAAGTGGATTTGTAATTACAAAACTAATCATAAGGCACTTTGGTATATTGTTGAAAATTCCTTATACAATAAAAAAAAATCTGCAACTCTCACAAGCAACAAGTATTTTGGGACACTTTTAGCTGCATTTTCATTTCAAAACATCCGTTAATAATAAATTAGGGAATCCAGCTACCAAAATACTTAAATTTTTCATAACCGAAATAAATGTATCTAGAAAGGTATTTACCCAAAGAGGCCATTAAACAAACGTTTTAAAAAACCTTTCGTCGCCTATAGTTTTCGTAATTTTAATGTCAATCGTCTGGTTAAATCGTACTTAGGTAATAGACAAAAATTGGTCAAATAAAGCAATAGGTATTCTAGATATTATAAATGGCGTCTCACAGGGGTCCGTAGTAGAGCCTTGTTTGTTTTTGATATTTATCAATGTGTGATATTAAATTGATGATGTTAGAGTCGTCAACTGCAGCCCTACCTTTCTTCGACCTACTAAAATCTTAGGTCTTTAATCCAATATACTCATGCGAATTGTTGTTTTCCAAGGGAATTAAAGGTTTTCAAACAGCTGTTTAAGGTTTCTCCTTTACCGCTTCCTCAAACGAACGAAGTCTATGTCCAGCAAGAGAACTTTTCAACGCTCACAGTAATTGAGTGCCGAATAAACGAAATCAGATGAACACCAGTTTTATCCATTTTTGAAAATGCACTCCCCTAATTAAGCTCGAGTGTTTACCAAAAACGCGCCATTTGACATACCGTTTTACAATTACTTTTTGATTCATATGAATGAGTTGAATAGAATAAAATGGCTGACATACACATTTTCAGTCAGGTCAGTCCTTTTTTTATATTCTAAGGGTCAGTCAAACAAGATTCTACAGGCAAATGCAAAAACTTTTTGGCGATCTTTATTAATGTGAAAAATCTGTTCAGCGCTGGTCCCAGTTAGTAGGAAGGAAATAAATATGCCAAGACTAACTACAATGCTTCAAAATAATTTTTTATCAAGGAATTCAGCAGTATAAGAGGATAGAGTCCTTTGGTCCAAATTTTCCATTTAAAAGGGAATTTGTGTTCTGAAAAAAATACGGTATTGTACGCCTTACAGGCCGAGATTAGTCTTTTGACTTCCTGGGCCAATTAAAAGTATGCAACATTGTCGGATAATTGCGACACAAAGACATCCAAACTTCCAAAAGTAAATCTTTCTAGAAGTAACTTATGAGAGTGAGTAGCAAACTCTAAAGCAAGACAAGATGAACGTAAATGTAAAGATGATGAAAATAAGTAATCGGATATTAATATCCTTGATTTCTTCTTCTTGTGCGTCAAAAAGAAAAGAAAAGGCAGCGATTGGAAATCTTAGTTAAAATAAATACTAGACACTACAAATTAACATCGAAGGTAAGAACGTACGTGATAAATCCTTTGAGACGGATGGAAGATTGGCAGGAAGGTAAGGCGAAAGCTTGAATCGACAACAAAGAGGGAGAACGAGTAGGTACGCGACTACGCTCAAAAGGCTATAAGATAGTAAGGGAGAAAACCACCACGCGACATCCCGGTTTTCGAACCACATGCAGAGCTACCGAACATTCAGAGTGGTACTTACCATATATAAGAAAATCGAGGCAGTGACCGAGGAAAGATGGAAACGGGATGGAGTTGTCGAAGAAGAAAATATTCCAGACTACGCCAAGATCATCTATGGACCTAAAAACTTCTCTTATGAAGGAACCAGAAAAGGGCAAAGATCTTCCTCCAACCGAAGACATGTGGAAAAGGCGTTATATATAAAAAAACTACCGATGAAAGCGAGAAGAAATTGGCATAATCCGCGCAAGATGGTGAGATAATATTAACGATGGAAACAAGCCAACCTACGTGAGACATAGCCCGAAATATAAGCAACTGAGAGGTAATAGAGCAAGGCGACTAAAAAACCACATATCGGCATCGAAAAAGTCGACATTGAGGTTAAAACGGAAAAACGGAAAAAACAAACAAAGGAGCCGCAGAAACCTAAGAGCAGCGATTGAAAGAGAAAAACTAGTAAAATGCAAGAACTTTTGCAAGAGCCTAAGGTAGGTCTAATAGAACAAAAAGTAAAAGCCTTCAAGGATCTTTTGTCACAGGATAGTAGATCGAAAAATACGCAAATATCCTAGCAATTAATAGGTGCAGGCCGAAACTGTACAAGATCTTAGCACCGAAGGAAGCGTCATGGCACATATATCTCATCAGTTGGCTGAAGAATCTTAAGTTGGAAGTAACAACCGAGAACGTCACCGTCTCAGTAGGTACTAAACAGGCATCTGTACCTACCTGAACAAGCAAAACGAAATTACTGTAGAAAAAAATTGAAATGCTGTTTATGAGTGCTCATGTGAAATCCTAGTAATGGGAACTCTCATATATTACTATATTTAATGAGGAAGATAGGGTCACTCGAACTCCTAGCCCGAATGATGTAATTCCGACCGAGAGGAAGAAGCATTACACCTCAACAACAAGGGAAGAAAATAAGTGGCCAAACGCGAACCGAAAATTGATATTCAGTGTAAATGGCCGATAAAGCATAAAAACAGATGGACTTACACAAACTATTTCTTAAGTCAATCCTCGACGATCAGGACTGCTACATGAAACACTTACTCTGTAAGGACACGAGAGGGTGCTTTACATTTATATGTATTGCACAGAAGTGGGACACGTTCTTCTGGTGCATCCCGGCAGCATAAAATAACGGAAAACTTGGAATTATTATACCAAGATCTGTGATTAGGAATACACGACAAAATACGATTAGTTGGGCAACACTTAAGGAGTACCTACATAGAAAATGTAATAATAATCACAGAAGAATGCGAGAGGCGCGAAGAACGCAAAAGTAACAACAGCGTACTACTAAGAGATAATATGAACCACGGTTAGCGGAAAGAAGAAATAAACAGTCATCGCAAATTTCTTTTTTTTCACATAGGCCCAGGAGTAGCTTTGGTGAGTAATTCCGACCGAGATGGGATCAATAGAACCCAACGCACCTTAAACTGATTTCTTCTCCTATACATTCACATAAAAACCGAGATTAGTGAAATCAGTGAAAAATAGTTTGCCTTCTCTACTATTTTAGGTTCTTTTGTTTAACTTCTTGAGTGCGCTTATCAAACCTTTTTGAAGTGTTGATAATGATTCATGGAATCTCCGCATTTTTGTGAGCTATGCACCTACTGCAGATGTTCTTCCGGTAAGGATCATGGTAAAACACCAGTTTCAATATTCCAAGAAAGTTGTCTGGCACGAAAATATTGGATTGCCCCCCGCAAAAAAATCAAGCCTCCTTCCATTTCCCTCTTTCTCAGAGACAAAGGCAAAGAGGTGAACCTGTGACCACGCAAGGATAATAGGGACAATTCTCCACCTTTCAACTCCTCTCGACGACAAGAACTCATTTTCGAGTAAATTTGCATACGTTTCTTATGAAACTAAAGCCTTCCTCCCTACAAATAACTCTTTTATCAAATCTCCATAACACGACTGCACATTTTGACAAAACCTTGTGCACGAATTAGCGCATCGATTGATTGAGGCAAAGAATTTTAAAGTGAAGAATCAATAACTGCTTTATCGATGTGATGGACATTAACTTATACGTCACCTTTTTTCATCTGCAAATATGGCATTCTCAAGAATCAATTTCAGCATTGCATAGTGTTCTGTTTTCACGGTTCGATCGCATACCAAAAAAAGGTTAAATTCATTTTTTTTTCGTAATCTGCAAGAATTCAATATAAATCCTTTCAGTCGCTATTTTTTATGAGGTAAAAAACCGGTCTTTTGCTCTAATTCGTAACGTTAACAAATTACAAGCAATTACACAACTCGATTTTAATCTTTTAATTAATTGTTGCTTTACTCGTTTTGTTGAAATACTTTACATCGTATTAATTGAACATATATATTTTTTTTTCTCTTTACTATGCCGCACATTATAATAATTTATAAAACTATTTCGTCGAAATTTTTGTAACAAAACACTTCTTAATTCGTCTCTCACTAAGCATGGGAAATGCAACTAAATCTGAGTTCATCTGTTAAGCATATGTGGTATACATATGTGTTTGTATCTTTTTGATTGATGACATCAGTGACCCGTGGCTAACTTGTATATGGAGCAACTATCATATATCGTTCACTTGTCAAAATCGTCAAATTTTTTAAAAGAGAAGGATATTTTGTCGTTTTTCAGATTTTCAGGTATTTTATTAGAAATAAAGATTTGTAGTCTGTTGAATTATTTTAATTCATGTAATGCAAGAAAGGTTTCAAAAAAAGGAAGGTAAGTATACGAAAGAGGGCTCAAAGTTCGCAAAAAAGACAAGTATGCGAATCCAGTTTTCGTCACTGAACTAGACAGTTCCAAAACAAGTCATTTAGACTCTTCAAGAGATGAAAAATGCTTTTCATTATTTAATATTTAATATATGGAAAGAAAAGAAAACATTAGAATATAAGACAGAGAAATATGAGCGAATGATTATTCAAATGTCAAAAGGTGGCAGTTTCTTGTGCTGTAAATCACTTTTATGTCGTTTCTTCTGATTTCTTGCAAGTATGTTAACCCCTCACACATGTTTATTGTATCGCTAGTACGGAGCAATAGCGCTATTACTCAAAATCACAGAATAAAGACGATTTTATTCTGTGCTCAAAATATTAAGTAGAAAATCGATGAACGAAAACAATAATTTGTGATGAAGGATCATCTATGGGGCTCGCCTATAATATTAGGGGGCGAATTTTTCATCATAACTATCACTCATTTTCACTAACAATATTTTTTTCAAAATGCCGTGACATTTCTGACTTAAAAACATGTTTCACGATAAATTAGTCAAAATTGAACAAAAATTCCCATTCCAAAGAAGGATTCGCTTTATTACGTTTCACTCGATTCATTCTTCAACTTTTCTCCACTGTGCGTGCATTGCGAATTTATGAAAAATGCAATAATGATCGATTTTTCTGCTGTGAATAGTAACTTTACTTCTTCGTGGGTACTATGTCTACTGTAAGCTTGTTTAAAGTTATGTTATTCCTTGTAAAGATCATAGTTTACTATTGATGTTTATTTTGTTGAACTCTGCTTGAGCATACAAAACATACTCAATCGGGGCAGTGAACCCATGTTCGTAACTACTGAAGTCAGCCTGTGATTGATCTTAGTCTGGTCTCAGCGAGTATCGCTGACTATACATATAACGAACTGATAAGTCACTCCAGAAGCGGCTATGTCAGATTATAGAAATTTTGAAATGAACAACAAGGGAGACGTCCAAAGGGGTTACCGTAACCCCAAAATAACGGACATTCCATTATACAAACATCTCCTTGGAGAAAGACTAAGAAAGCGCCCATCTTAGGGGGATCTCTTGAGTCCTGCTGCGCTCGAAAAGCAGAAAACTCAGCTGGGCAAACTGTTCAAAAAGGCAAATAAGGGCAAAGCCACAGCCAACTGGGAGGCCTCTAAGGCAAACCTAAGACAATACAAAAAGGATATTTAGGAGGCGTCAGAGAGAGGCATTTAAGAGTTTTTGCGGTTCTATAGAATCCTCATGGAGGTAGTTCTCTTCACAAGACAGAGAAGGGTAGGGTATCTTAGAACTCCTCTGCCGCTCTTCCAAAAACACCTCCAATTATCAGAGTAAGTAAAGTACGAGCTAGTCATCACACTTGACAACAAACTGAATTGTAGTAAGAATATCCAGCCCAAAGCGAACAAAATAAGGCTTTCTGGCAACGTCGTCACGCAACTGGAAGAGTTTGAGGCGCATTCGCAAAGGCTGTCCTGTGGCTATACACTGCCGTGATTTGACCTATGTTCTGTTATGGAGTAATTGTCTGGTGGCCTAGAACCAGACTCTCCACAACCATAGCACTTCTCAATCGTGTGTAGAGGGGAAAAAAAGAAAGGAGGAGGTTGTGTGTAATTTCTAACCTATGCAAAGACTAGCGTGCCCTGCGTGCACGGGTGCAATGCAAACAACCGCCACAGCCGTCACGGAGGCCCTTTTGGGTCTGCCTCCACTAGATCTCCACGTGAGAGATCAGGTCCTGCTGGCAGTTTTTCGTCTGAAAACTAAAGGGTTGTTGAATAGTAGAGGTATTGAGGTAGGCCACTTTCCAATTCCAGGCCAGGCAATCAAGCGACACCATATCCTAGAAGGGCGATCGGACCCATTCTTCCCTCAATTTATAATAGCAAAAAAGTGCCACATTTTTTTAATGCGGAAGTGGCATCCCAACCTGACATATTCATCTTCACCGATGGATCTAAAACATAGGAAAGGAACAGGTACTGGCATTTACTCCAAAGAACTGAACTTCTATGTCACCTATTAATGCTTAGTGCAAGAAAAGTTTTGTATGCAGAACAAAACTATTAGAATTTTCAGTGACAACAGGGATGCTCTGCAGGCACTTGGTCACTGTAAAATTACCTCTAGTTTGCTTTCGGAATGTCACCATGCACTAGAGCAAGTAGCAAGCAGCAATACCCTCGAGCTCGTATGGGTTAAAGGGTATGCTGGAACGAAAGGCAATGAGAAAGCCGAAAACAGCTGTTTTATGATCCAGAGCCGGCTCTTCCACTTACAGTATCAACTGCAAACAACTTAATAACTTAAGATACCCAAGCCCAGAATAAGGCTAGGTGGTACTTGGTGTTAGATTGTTGTCATGCGAGAGTTGCCTTCAGAGGACCATCTCGTACCGTGCCCTGGCCCGTATGTGAGGCCTACGTACACGTGGACTATGTCCAGAACACATATAAATTTCATTCCCAACTAAAAGGAACTAAATTCCCCCGGCCCTTAATTAGTCGACACGCAGCGCCTCTGCGGTATGGTTATTTTCGCTCCACTTCCATTTAAAGGTCAAAAATTCAAGAACACCAAAAATCCCGATACACCATATCGTTATGTCTAATAGGACTGACTACCTGAGGGCACAGGTTTATATTGGAAATTCACGAACTCTTTCGGAATATATGTATAGTTTGAGAAACCCTTTAAAGGTATATAGTTTTCTACCCGCTTACAATGCCTGGGCGGGAGCGGTAGTTACTTGAATAATAGTATATTAAAGAACAAATTTCATATGGCCGGTTTTATAACACGAATCAAAGTTTAGAGAACGAGTGGCGTAGCAACGAGTTTTCTTAAGGATGAGTGACATAAAAGCCTTATAAATGAGTTCTTTATACTATTTTTTAGAATTTGCGCCTTTTACAAACAATTTTAAATAAATATTTGAAATTATAAAAATCTAGGGAATTTTTTAGAGATTGGCACTAATTATTTGTCAATTCAAAAATGTATTACAGTTAATAAAAATTAAACTTTATAATATTTACAGTATTACAGGCAAATTCTAAAAAATTAAGAAGTCGACGTGTTTACCAAGCGTATTCCCGACAAAGCGACACAAGCATTATATTTTCTAGTATGACAAGATTTTAGTTAGTTCACCAATAATTTATTATTATTATTATTATTCATCCTTTTAAATATTATCATTTTTCAAATCCATATGTTCACAAGCTTACTAGCATTTACCGTTTTTTTTTTAAAACATTGTTCGTGCATTCTACAAACTCATAAATTTAATTACCAGTCATTTACTAATGAATAAAATTGGTTACATTATATAAAACTATTCCGTATGTAATATCCCAATTAATTACAAAGCTAAGAATCAGTTACGCAGATACGCACGTCAAATTACTTCCACTGAGCAAAATTGAATACATACGTATCTCCAGAACCGCTAAAGAAGAAGAGGAAACGAATATAAAACTAACTTACGCTATAAAGCTCTGACTGGAGTCATAATGTGTCACATAAAAAATAAAATTCGAAAAGATAACAATTTTTAATTACACATATTTATTGGCGTACTAAAATTAAATAATTAATCTGTTTAAAAAAAGGCGTCTTTACCAGGTGGACTAAAATGATTTTACGTTTAATTAAGAAAACTAAAGGCCATATTTAAAAAAAAAACATATGAATAGAATAAAAACCAAAAGGCTTAATTGGCGTAGCATATGCACTTGCTATTTATACATACCCTCTTGGCTTGAAGCTTAACGTGATCCCTAAATAATCCTTGGTTGTTACCGGCTCTTAAGCATAACCCCCCTTTAAAGTATCTATCGTCCCTAAAACATACCCCATGTACATCGGATATATGATGTGTAATGGTTGTTAACATGATCAAGTGTGACGTGAACATATTAACTCACATTGTCACTAATTCAATGGTTTCCATGACCAGTTGGCTGTTAACGCAGAAAATTATACGAATTAGGGGATGCGTTACTACTAGATAACATCTCTTTTTTCCTTCGAAAGATTATAAATTGATTGGCCAACTGTGTTCAAAACGGGTTGATTAAACGAATGACATCAGAACTCGAAAATTAAGTGGCTATAAATTCACTTTTTACGGTTACGGTAGGGTTGAATGTATTGTTAATTAAATAAAATTAAGAAACATTGTTGGTTGAGGGGTTTGAACACTTCATGATGATTACATAAAAACTACGATGTTTATCTGGTAAACATTCGTTATTTTTATTACATTTAGCTACTTGTTTATAAAATAAAATGATGAAGCTGTATGCCAAATCGGATTTTGTTCGGTTTAAATTATTATGTATTATCATTTCTGTGAGTTCCTTGTATCCAGTTTTATTTCAGACGCTTTTAAAGAAAGCAAAGAGATGTCTATTAGAAGTGTTTAATTATTTGTTACAACCCTGTTTTCTTATTGGGAAAACTCAAAAATTACCTCCAGAATGTTTATATGTACCTACCTATATAACATTTTTTTCGGATTTGTGTCAAATTCTATTTGAATTGTGAATTGTGAAACGAATTTTACGTACCTACCTATAGGTACGTAAATCAAACGTACCTATTCAAAAGATTTAAATTGTCTACTACATCTTCTTTGAGTAGGTATGAAGTGATAATTAAAATACAAAGCAATAAAGGTGTTTAGGAACAAACAAGTAGATTATTTACAATTAATTTCAAAGTCTACCGGAGACCGACCGATTTCAGGAAAGTATGAAAGAATGACCTACATAGAGCTTTCATTTAGAATTTTCACGAGGACCACGGTGCTGCTCAATTAATTAAATTTAGTCTATAAAATTTTGCAAATAACGTACATTAGAAATAGAGAAATTAGGAAATATAATGTGAACAAGAATCGTCAAAGCCAATGATAAATATAGGGATGTTAATTCGGTTAAGAGTTTATCCGCAAAAAAGATAGTGAACATTTTGAAAAAGCATGGAATTAGAAAGATTATCTGAGAAGACAAAATCGGGAAGTGATCCCTCAATTGGTTTACAAAAACAACTAGGTATACAGGGTGTAGCCGATAGGGATTTCAATCTTAATATTCGATCATTTGCTTCCCTAATTATTTTATGGAGAAAGTCTATTTAACTTTTTTGTTGGAACAAAAATTCCGAATTGACTGATGTTACTTATTTTTACTTTGAATTTTTCAGAAAGCAAATATTTAGGCAAATAAAAATTTCCACTTTCCCAAAACCGGCGACGGCTTGAAATTGTTGACAGATATTAATTTAATAACAAATAAACTTTTACACAATGCAAATTAATAATACTAATTAAATAAAATAACTTCATTTAACATGTCTGAATCTTGCTGCAACGACGCTCAAATTAGATAAAATACACTGTAAGGATGCTCATTGACAGACTAACAACTATTCTTTTTACGTCAACCATTCCATGGCACCACTATTTTTTGGCCAAAGTTCATGCTATATTAAGTAAAATAAAAAGAAACAACGTGTACGCCTGTACGGGTAGATTTTTAATCTAAAAAAAAAGGTTCAAAAATATCCTTTTTGTCTAAAAGTAAAATGATTAGGAAAGCAAATAATCGAATCGAAATCCCTTTGGTGCATGGACTAATTCTACACCCTGTATACGGTAAAATTACAATGGTAAGAAAGGGAGGAAGGTCTAAACTTTTTTTGTTCAGTTCAGTTCAGTGTAATGTAAATCGACTTCTTTGCGCCATGCATACGAAATAAGGTAACAGATCCTCATAACAGCCGTCCACGGCTAAGAGAGAACAAATTTTTTAAAATAAATTATTAGTCAAATTTTGTTGCAATTAAACCTAAGTATTTTACTATTTCTACAGATTTAAATTTACAAAAATTTGTTATTTAAAAATCGAGTAATTATTTGGAATCCGGAGCCATACACCAAGCTGTCTCAACTTTTTCAAGAGAGTATTACCAGACAACTAAGAAAAGCTAAAACATAATGACCGCAAGCCACTAAATTGTTTAAAATTTCATTAAACAAATAATAGCAAAATGTCAAAACTGGGCAGATTTGTCCATAGGTGGCGATCAAAAAGGATCGATATTTAGAAGGTTTTTTTCAAAACAATTATGAATTGTGTTAAAAATTCCCTTTTAAAGGGTATTCACTCCCTTGGGATTATTCTACAATTTCATTTTTTCCTTTAAGACTCTCCTGAGGCATCAAGCCAAATAAAATGACGAAAGTTGGATTTTTATTTTTTTTTTAAAGTTCGCCAAAAATAAAAAAATGTTTGATGTATGATTTTTAATCGTTTGTAAAATTTCAGAAAAAATGAAAACCTAACTTTTGCCAACTGACTTCGTGGCCCTTGAGGATTAAAAAAAATGTACTGTAGTTTTTCGCATTTATTCGTTTTCTTGGGGATCAGAACGAAGAAAATGATTATAGAAGTGGAGAATTTAGTGTTGACAAAACGCAGATTGAAAGTTTGCTGAACTGCTGGTCAAATTCATGCTGGTGTAAGTGTCTATTTAAATGGCAGCGACCTGTGACTATTTCTGTCGTAAAAGTTTTATGTCCTACTGCTCCGTTTGGGTGTTCCAGAATGATCTTAGAATGGTTCTGTGCTAGAATTTTCGACCAATGTCTGCAGCGCTTTTTTGTTAGTATTGCCCGAAGATCCTCCTTTTTAGCTGTTATATGTAATCCCAGCAGTCGGTTCCAGTTCTATAAATAGTTTCTTGATTACAGCTTTCGCAAGCTCCTCCGCAACCCAGGTGCCCAGGTGCCCACACATTCTGTCATACTTACGTAGTGAGTTTAACATTTGTGTACATTCAACTCTGACTTTTTTACATAGGAATCTACTGCTGCTTTGGTGTATGTAACTAGAAATATTTTCGCATGTACCTCGGCTCACTGAGCGATTCAGAATCGTCCGCGATGCTGTAATGAAGACAGTTTTCAGAGGTATATTAACTCAGTCAAGATTGAGCGATCTTGCTGTCTTGTTCATTAGAAAAACTGGATGCTGTTATAATTAGCTTATTAAGTTCAAAGAAAAATGAGGATTAGTAAAAATACATAAGTAACATAGTTCAAGAGCAGTAGCTGCCGTCAAAAGCCGTTAACAGAATTTTTTGCTGGAGGACATAATGAACTACCGAGACGGGAATTATGGAAGCAACTGAGCAAACGTCATAGGAAGGTACTGACCTGCCACTGAAGGCGTAACTTAATCAACAGCTGTGCAAATACGAGAAGAAACTTGTGAGACTGACACTGACACTAAGAAAATAAACGAGTAACCTATCGGACTAAAACAACTAAAAGAACTAAGGAAGCAACTGAAGAACCTGAAGCCAAGAAACAAATCACATTTGATCCCGAACGATTTCAATGCGGATACTGAAGTTAGTATCACCATCCCTTTGTTAACTTATGTAATTATAACGTTTTATGGTAGTTACACTCAATGTGATATTTGGTAGTATAAAAACCAGACTCAAAAATGCTTAAAATGAACTTGTGGTGGAAATTCTCAACTCGAGCCTCAGAACTGAGGCTGATATAAGCCTTTTGTGTACCTATTTCCTCCAGAATGTTCTAAGAAGTGCTCAACTGCTCATATTGTGTGTATGTAGGTACCACACAGTAGTAGTTAATTTATTGCTAAGTGATTTGAATTTATTGTTTCCATCCATTAGGAATAACTTGAATGGATCAATTTGTGATTTATTTTGGGGGGGGGGGGGGGGGGGTTGTATAGAGAAATTAGAAAATTATATTTACAACTGAAAATGAATTACACCAGCTATGAAAAACGAAGGTTGATCCCAATAGTGTCCCCGTACCTTAAGTTTCACCCATATTTTATTACAACGTAATTGGCACTTAGTAATCAGCGGAAATTAACCTTAATATGTCCTAAATTGGTTAAAATAATAACAAAATCACCCTTCTAAACAGCCGAAGGTGGCGTCGATATGATTCAATGTTTTATTGTAACTTTTCTGGGTACCAAACGGAATCATGTTTATTAATTATTACACGTAAGAAAACACTTACAAGGCTCTTTTAGTTACAAATATATCCGTACTCTCAAATCTTCTTTATAAATCAAAGAGTGTATGATATTTATGATACCCATTCTTTAAATCTTTAATTATATCTATAGAAATATACGCTACGCATACATATGTATGTGTTTAAAATATATTACGACGTGCTAACACTAATTAACTTTTGTGGTAAGTACAAATAATATTTAAACCATTATAGGCTACACCCAGGCTAGAATTCTAATGAAATAAATATATCATCATATGGCGGCTATAGTAAAGGCAAAGGTCTGCCGTTACATTTCCTTGTTCCTAAACGTAAAACATAACCCACAACTTAACCAGAAACATATGATATCCTTCGAAACTATAAAAGCAACCACACGTGTCCATCCCCCTTTAACGCATATTTACGTAATGGCACTTAAGAAAGACAGACAATTCGTTTATAACTCCCGAAATGTTTAAATACATATAATTTCTTCTTCGTATAGGGCGGTCCATATGGGTCATTTAATTTCATCTCCGGTCGCATATGCTTTAATTTTTCGAATTTTTCAATTAAAGTGTGACAACTCTCTCGCTCTCTTTCTCTCTAACATACTTTTCGCACTAGTTAGTACCAATGTCATTAATGAATGAAGAAGGAAGAGGCGTTTTGAAAAAAAAAAGCGCAAGTTGAACGTTTCGGATGTTGTACAAGGTCACGAGAGAGTGGCGCCAAGACGGCTGCATGCCGAATTAGATGCACCACAATTTTTTCTTTCTATGATTTATAGCTCACAGACATGCACACTCGTTATTTACTATATGGTTTAATTTTCGTGACTTATAATAAATGGTTTGTTTGCAAACCCTTTTTACAATAAATTGATTTAAATTTTTATGAAAGTAAACCTTACGTTAGTTTTCAAATAAATTATTCGACATCCTGTATCTAATACAATCCATGTTTAGATTGCAGGTGTGTGTTAGAATAAGTGGGTCCGTAATATCGCGTTACATTGTAAACATGCAAAAAGATAATTAAAGAAATTTAGAAACAAAAAAAAAGGTTCGATGTTACCACGGAAAAATAGAACCCCCCTAAAAATTTGTTCTAAGATATATGTATGTAAGGAATTCAATTGGCAGAAAAAAGTTCGAAGTGGGAATTAGTTTAATCCCCTAACCAAGAAATGAAAATTAAAGTACCTAGAGACCTTATTGTACCTTTGTTCAGAGGTGCTGTTAGGCATCATTAATCATTTTGATAAGCTGATACGATTGCATTCCCGAAGTATCTTAAATTATCTTTTCACCGAATCAAGGTTAAGTGGAAGAACAGGGAACTACAACTTGTAGGTCATCTGATCTTCGCCTTGGGGTTCACCCAGGATTCAAATTATTTAGAGGTAAGTATTTTAATTTTAGTTCTTTCATATCTATTTTGGGCGATTATTGTTCTAACCTAGGGTATGTTTTCGGGCGTGGGGGTAGCATCATCCCCACAGTAACGATCGACCAAGTAAAAAATGAAAGCCCAACAGAAATACACAGATGTGGAGAAAACCATTTTGAACACACTCACACAGATCGTCACATGAATTTCTATACAGGAATTACTCCTTTACAACTTCTGAAGAATGAAAAAATAATTCGGTCTCAAAGTGGAGCATCAAATGTCTTGCAGGACATCCACAACTCTAGACGGCTGATGGCTGATGCTGATGGCTACAAACAACTCCTCCACCACCAGGCTAGTCTCGGACAAAATCAACAACTTGTGACAGGTTCGGAGATTTATAATTTATAAATATAATTTATAATCCTACGCAGAGGCAATCCCTGTTACCTCCACGACTATGACTGGGGTAACGACAAAACAAATGGTAAACCTAGTTTTTATGTCCAAACCTGGCAAAGGTGATGATTACTGCACACCTAAATCACATTGTTCGATTAGTTTAATATCTTTTCTCCACAAGTCCTTTTGTTTTGGTCAAGGTCTGTTGCTCCACTCTGACCGGGGATCCCATGGCAGATCCGGTTAGAAACCGACTTGATGGCAGATGGCACCCATGTAGACACGCCATTGCTTATAGTTTTTAAGGATAATTGCCAATATTGTAATAATAATAATTAAAACTTTAGCTTGTAATAGCATATTATACAACGAACATATAAGAGAGGCTATTAATCACGAGCACGAATTTTTGCGAAACGAGCCGCATGTGAGTGAAGCAAATCGTTCGAGTTGCACAACTGTGAACCATGGTTTTTGAATAACATAGGAAAAAAATATATAATTTTTTTCTAATAAATGCCAGATTTACTCTTATTCTAGTTGACATCTTCTACCGTTTAAAAATATCAATTACAGCTAAGGAAAAAAACACACTGGTTTTATAAATTTTATATTGACTTATACAAGGTGTCCCAGGTATAATGATCAAGACTTTGAGATTTTGTAGAAAAACACATTGGGAGGTGGATTGCTACTATATACATAGGTCCTAAAATTCTTCGTTTCTGAGATACAGGGCATTCAAATTTTCTAAAAATTAAAGTTTTTATTTATTTATTTTTGGACTGTGGAAAATATTCAAACCAAAATTGGCACACAAGATACATGGACAGAGGGTCATAAGACTGAATACTATGCATTTTTTTAATGAACCAGTGGTGGAGATATGGGTAATCCGTTCTACCAATTTGATAAATAAAAAAAATACGGCCCTGAATTAAAAATTCTCAATATCTCTTTCGATAGAGCATTCAATTCTGAACAAAAAAATGTCTCTTAACTTTTTTCGTTGCTGTTACCGTCCGGCCGTAAACTAGATTTTTGTCATTTTTTTCACGAAAAATGCATCTTGGCTGTGTACAAAAATAATGATTGCCACACATCTTATGTTCTATCCATGTATCTTGTGTGTCAATTTTGGTTTGGATATTTTCCACAGTTCGGAAATAACTAAATAAAACCTTTATTTTTTAGAAAATTTTAACGGCCTGTATCTCAGAAACAAAGAATTTTAGGACCTACGTTTATAGGAGCAACCCACTTTAACACGTTGAGCGCCTTGTGAGCCCCATGGGACCAGCGCTAAATTTCCTAAGTGGGCTGCGTTGGTCCCATGGGACCAGCGGTTGTATTGCCTTCAATAAGCCGCTGGTCCAGCTCAGCATATTATCATGCATGCGAGAGGACCAGCAGGGCCTGTGTACAAAAACGAGAAGGGCCCACTTAGCATTTTTTTTAAAATATTGTAGGCAGTCAACGTGTTAAAATGAGTGTTTCTACAAAATCTCAAAGTCCTGATCATTAAACCTGGGACATCCTGTTTAACATAGATGTATAACGTAGTTATATGGACCGATTCTAGACCTAAAAAAGATAGTGGTTTTGGACTCAAGAGGACCCAAAACGTTGAGATTCATCAAAACCTCGAGATCGATTTTTTTCGATTACATTACTTTCCCTACACGTGTGTATATGCACGGAAAAGTAAAAATGTCGATTTTCCAATAAAATGCAGAATTTTATCTTCTACAAAGAAATTTGAAGATAATTAAAATGAAACAAACCTTACACTCAAATAAAACTTGTTAATTGTACAAAGTGCCCTACAAATCTCTATGAATGCAAAAATAGGGAAATTAATCTTTAAAACAAAATTTCAAAATTCAAATAAAATTTTATTAGAAAAAAAACGTTCTTATGAACAAGCAAGTTCAAAAGGTACGAATTCTAATTTCAACCAACTATAACTAATTATGGCAGATACATATATACATTTTGATTTTAACGGCCTCCCGACGGCAAACAGATCAAAAAATCTACCAGATATAAGATAACACCACTTCCAGCTTTCTAAACCCTGTAACACCGTACAGCGCACAGACAGACGCACAGACATCCAGACGAATGAATTAACGAACTTTTTGAAGTTTTGAAGTTTCCGTGATTCAGTCTTCGCCAGTCACGTTATCTTCAAAAAACCTGATTATAAGACCCTTACGATTCAGATTGATATAGTTGAACGATTTCTTTTGTCTTGCTGTATAAATGGATATCCATAGTTTGCCGCTGTTAGCATGCCATTTATCACATTCTGTTCTTCTATAACACTTAATACCGTCGGTTCTCCCAGTTTATCTGTATATGTGTCCCTATATTTATGGTAGAGAATAGTTTTTGGCGCTTTAAATAAGTAGCAGCTTGCCGAAATGACATGCCTATCTAACCTAAGTGACATATGCCACGTTACAGAACCGTCTCCAGAGCCAACTTAATGTTTTTTACGTTGTAGTTTCTTCGGTATTTCGTTTCCAGCATATGTCTGTGTTTTCGCGACATCGTTCCATATATTCCCAGCGAAAAACCAAAATATTTAAAATTATTTGTTGGTAAAAATATAATGTTAAGATTATGTTCCAAAATAAAGTTCATTGGAGACAAGGAGACTATTCGGTATGTATATCTAAATATGAAAAAATTTTTCTTCATAAATATAAGAGAATTTTCACAGTCTAGTGCCATTTCACAAATCACTCAACTCAACATAATAGAAAAAAATCACTAGATGGTTAGCCGCTGTTAAAATATCGCGGGGAATATCTAGTTTCGTATATACCCATAATACAATAATAATAAACTTTGCTTTTTTTCTTTATACTTTTCATCACCTGCCAACCTTTATCATTATTTACTTGTAATGTGGATTTGTTAGTGTCATCGGCCTCGTTGTTATCCTGACTGATTTTATTCAAAACATCGACTAACTTTCGCATTTGTTATTTACCTAATGTATTAAACGGTATTTCCGATGTGTTTATATTTTTAATTACTTTATTATTAATTGGTTATTTTTTAAACCGTATTATTTTGATTTTTAGTTGTAATAGCATA
Organism: Pyrocoelia pectoralis; assembly: GCA_036250285.1. NCBI lineage: Eukaryota > Metazoa > Arthropoda > Insecta > Coleoptera > Lampyridae > Pyrocoelia > Pyrocoelia pectoralis. Next base: position 19,335,737 of record CM070079.1, on the reverse strand, counting down.
TGTTTTTGAATATGTATTTGTATGGTCATCTCCACTTTGTGTTGCAGAAACCTGCTTAGGTATAACACTAGTATCGCCATCTTTATATTTCTGGGAAAAAGGTTCAGTAGAAATCTGTTTCTAATGTAGGTATTCTATTTAATTCAAGAAACTCTTTACGTGAAGATTTACTTTCGTTTATAACTTTACTGATTTCAACTTGAAAAGAAATTATCAACGTTGTACCAGTGATACTCTTAATTGCATCATTTAGTTTCAGTGTTATTACTCACATTCAATATGTACCATTTTTGGCCATTCGAAACACTTCCAATTTACCTATTATGGTACCATTAGTTTTCATGTCCTGATATTCTTCACTTGAAATTTTCACACAAGAGGTTTTTACATGTTATTGTATAATGATCAGTTTTATTCACGAACTCAGAACATACCTATATCACAGCGGGTCACCATATCACTTAATTATTCCTGTAAATCCTGCTGAGTCCGAATAAGTTCTTCTTTTCAGTCAAAGTTAAAAACACGGAAACACCAATTTGATATTTACTGTGTCGTGCTCCGTTTCTTTACTATTTTTAGCATTTTAGCATTTCTCCACTATACTATTCCAATGACTTTTTTACAGTTCCATCGTACGACCGTTTAATCCACAAAAAATTCAATAACCCCCACTTGGTAAAATTTTTTGAATACACTCATTTCAAAAAATTCTAGCGCTTTCTATCATGATGAATGCGTAAGTTAATCCTTTAGGCAAAACTTGTAGATCGCTTTGACAATGTGCAGCGTAAAATATCATGATGATTGCTTGATGCTGGTTTGATCCTGAAAAAAAGACAACAAATTGCAGATTGGATCTTTGAGAATAGGTCGACTCAGACAGAGCGGATAATACTTAATCAAAACGCTTTAGCATTATCTGCTTGAATGATTCTGCAAAACGTTAGCGAAAAGCAATAAAGAGACTTGGCCATTTTGCGTTGTATCCATACACTGATCATTTAAATACTTAAAACATGACAATTTTATTAGTTTTGTTTTTCTTCGTAATATTCTCCATAAAGAAATATGAATAGAAGAGTTGTTCATTCATTCACTCCGTAACTGTTGGTCTCTATTTAATTGATCGGGTACCAAAATTCTGTAATCGACCTAATTTGCGTTAATATTTAATTTGTAAGCAAATTTCCGGTTCTTTAACTCATAACTATCCATACTTTACGATAATTTTGAAATTTGTCGAATTAATAAAATAGATTTTCGTTTAAAGATATATATGTGTCCGGCAAAGAGATTATAAATAACAAATTTATTCCATAAATTAAACAATCTAATTTCTTGAGGTGGGTTGGTTTAACAGATCTCGTGGCAGGGGGTATGTTTGGAAGCACCCGGTCTATCTCACCACAAAGAATCTTTCCAACTGTTTTATCGACGAAGAATGATAATTACACGACAACACGTTGTTTTTAGAACGGCGATGGTGGTTTTATTGATTTACGATGAGAATTGAATCCTTCTAACGAATGTAACACACGTGTTAACTCCTTGCGGTTATGAAATTGGTTTTCCTATGAGGTCTTCATAATTTATAAATAAATTTTATTACATAAACACTTACAAAAGTCATTCGTTGTTTGGAAAAATAATTTTTGATTTTGTACGAGAGTGTTTTGATTTCTCGTGCGTTAAATTGGAAGGGAAGCACAATGGGAACATGGCGCATCAAATGCTATTTTAACACACTGACTAAATATAAAGCGAAGAGGATTTAGTTAGTCTAGATCTTCCTTCCGTAGCTTTGTTACAAGATTCAATTTCGTTTAATTCATCATCACAATAACTTCAAGTTATGCCCTTTAGATCAACAAGCGTGCAAGTGCAATGTGACACATGACGTCATTATTCCACCGGATCATGTCGTTCACTAATTGGGAGGGCGAGCAGCCTACAGCTTTATTTCACTTACAATCCCCCTGCAGCCCCAGCTCAACTTTATAGATACCTAAAAAGAATATTTCATTTCTACCTCATCTAAATCCTTTTAGAATATCTCGATCTCACCTTGCGCAGGTGGATATCGAATCCGTGATCTCTGCGAACTTTTGAATTTGAAAAAATATGATAAAAATAATGGAGATCGTTTACATGTTCACCCCACAAAGAAGTATGTTCAGGGGTGGTATATAACATACAGCTTAGTTTTCCCTGTGGTTGCACTAATGAATGGGTTTACATTTCCCGTGTGCCGGTCACGTGTAATGACACGTGCAAATGCAGACTTGCGAATAAAAATCTCGAAATAAGAATAATATCCTCGACAAGTACTACCGTTCTTTATGCCCTATAGGGATTACTCTATAGTTTTTATTTTCAAAAAATTCTAAGGGGTTTGATAATGACCGAAATTTAGTACGATTGTTTAGATTAATATTAGGGGATTTCTCACAGTCTGTAAGTTTTTTGCTTATACTCGTTATGACAGGTTACAGATTGGGTAATAAAGGAAATATATTGATTCTGGGGTGGGTTTGTGGCCTATTGAATTCTATCAAAAGGATTTACTAGCATTAACATTATTTGTATAATGTTTAGCTACAAATGATCTTGATAATATACAAGTAAATAACAAATTGATTCATTTCATTTTTGAAAAATCTGGTGGGAATGCTGTGGAGGACCTGAGAAATAAATGGGCAAGTAAAAAGCCCATTTTTCTACCAATACTAACGTTAATAATAAAGAGAATCAAACATTATTCAATGTAATGTTACAATGGAAGTGAGAGGATAGAAATTTTCGCTTATAATCTACTGTGAGTACGACATAGATGAAAATTCGTAATTGGAGCGACCAACACTGATATTGAGATCAGAAGGTTTCAAAAGTTACTTTAAACAAGATCGACAATACAGAGAGTATTTAAATCCACAGAAACTGTTAACCATCCGTTCGTGATTGATAAAGATTCACAGTCTATTGCCTATTGACACCATAGTCCAGACGGATTTCACACTAGGATCGGCAGCGATTTCTAAAATTGCACAATTAAAAAAATATCTTTGCTTAAATATACGTACTTTTTCCGTTGAGCTTTTAATGTATGTATTTGAACAGTGTTAGCTTAGATCAGTCTTTATTGTATACGCTACAAAAATCTATTCTTTTTTGAGTGAAATAAACCAAAGCTGAATGACTTGTGAGTTAACTGGTCTTGAGGACTGAATTGGATCTGCACCTGGATTTTGTGATAGGAGTAGGGGCATAGTTCATCTGCATGTTGGCCTCACATCTGGGCTACCTCCCAGCTACAGTCGTCACCCAAACCACGTCACACGAAAGATATTCTCCTAAAGTGGATCTCAGTGCGTCGTCTTGTCGTTTGTGTAGCATCCACTGCAAGAAGACCCTTGAACCTCGCTCTAGCACATCAACATCTATCTTCGTCGGGCTAACTCATCGGTTTTCCCATTGCTTTTTATTCTAGCGTGTCCTTTAAGCCCACACGATCTTGATATTTTGTTTGCTATTTGCTCCGGTGACATTCCGAAACCATCCTAAAGAGAATTCTGCAACCTGACGGGAAGATCTGTTCTGCTATCACTGGGGATTCTAATTACTTGAAAAGCCTCCATAACGGTTGTAGAGATCGTCCGCATTTCACTCGTACACCCTTTGCTAATAATGCAAGCACTATAATTCTAAAAACTCCCTCATAAGAAAGCCACAGTGTGTGTCTTTTTGGGATGGGCTTCAAAGTGTGGCCCTCGTCACGTCCACTATCTGATCGGTAGTCTCCAGTCATTAGACTGTTACAGGGACAGATTACCTCTGGTCATATAGGATATGGCATAATGGTAACCTCGGGAAAGCGGATGCTTCTAAGTACCTTAGCTGTCTCCTAGAGGTTGTCGACGTTGTCGTATAATGACCATCCTCTCTCGTGAGGCTACCTGGATTATAATGACAGTCTTCAGAGGAGGCGATTCTATAAAGCCACAAAAGCACCTCCATGCCTTAAATTTGCCTTACCGGGTTCCCAGTCAGCTGTCGATTTGTTTTTCTGCGCCTTGTTGAACGTCCCTCAGAGGCGTACTCTTTTACTTTTTCCCAAAAACTTGTTTGTAGTTAATTTCAAAACGAATGTAGTTTTACAGTCTTGTTGTAAAGTATTCAAGTAGTCATTTACTCCCAAAGTAAATGTGCTCCCCCGTGTAGTATGGTGAGCATATAATGAAATGGTTGTTGTTTCTCTTACAGCTCTATCTCATTGCTAGGAGGAAGGTTGACATAATCTCCTGGTAGTTGTAACATCGTCACAGATGTCAAGGGCGCCGCCAAGGGGGGCCAGGGGGACAATCGCCCCCTCTGGGAAAAAGAAAAAGGCAAAAGTTATTAAAAATAAAAATAAATTTTGTACGAAATCTTGAAAAAACGCCAGAGCCACGAACCCCCAATACTACTTGTCCCTCCTGAGAAAATTTTCTGGCGACGCCCTTGACAGATGTGACGACAAAGGAGCTTTAATGTGGTTTTTCTTGCCGTTTATCAATTAAAACTCTTTTTTTGTACTCCTAGGGCCCTTGAGTAGGAACAATGCCTAGTAATGAGGCGTCTGTTTACGATGACAGAGATCCTGAAGTCTTACCACCTGTAATTCAGCAAGGTTACTAACCCTCGCCTTTATCGAGATTCTATCGTTTAGGATAGCCTGAGCGTCTTCCCCAATGCTGAAAATAATCAGCCTCCCTTGAGAGTGTGGAAGATACGCTAGGGATCCTGTACCTCCAAGCACAGCTTAACTACCGGCAAGTCTCCGGGTTCTGCCGGGACCCAAATGGCTGGTATACAGAGTATGTACATCCAATGAAAGAGTTGTATACAGAGCTTTGTAAGTTTTCCTCGATTACGTCAAGGTGTGCAGCGTTCCATAGTGGTGGAAGGAAGTCCACCAACTTTTTCAAAAACTCAAGGGAATGACTATTTTCCACATGAGATCCTTAGTACTACCTAAGAGTCTCTTTGGTAGTACCTCTAACTCTTGAAAGTGGGTTATTCTAGAAGTGTACCTGTTGAAAAAAAAATTGCTGCCAAACCTTAGCCAATATTGATAATATACATAAAATATATTTAAGGATTATTTCACTCATATACTATTAACCAATAGAATTGGGTTATTATATCGTTCTCATCCAATAACAGACGAATATGTCAAAATTTTATCGGGAGTAAATTTTGACGTTTCGTTTACAGTTTGCATAAATCGTAATTTGATTGAAGATCTTTTTAAAAATGCAGCGTTTTGGAGATAATTCTACTGTTATTGCTATTCGAAAAATAATCATGCCGTATACCACACGCGCACGCAAAATCTTTGATAAAATTTTGACGTTTCCTTTACTCAAATGCTTTGCTAAATGGAAATACTTTTTTCTACAAACGTCAAAAAATGACAAGGTTTGCGCATCGATAACAATACGCGAAGTGGCCCTTTTTTTCACTTACCTACGTTACCATGACAGCGTGCCCGAAATGACGACGTCATGCGCAAAGGGGACCTGGACACTTCGCCGAATGGACATAACGCCGAATGGACACAACGCCGAAACTTGGACACAACGTCGAAACGAATTGTTGGACACATCGCCGAAACTGGACACAACGCCGAAATCAGCCGTTGGACACAACGCCGAAAAAGGACACAACGCCGAAATTAGTACTTGGACATATTGCCGAATGTGGACACAACGCCGAAAAGCAAAAATGGACGCTGCATAGATCGGAAATCGGGCGTCGAAGCCGAAGTCTCACAACATCGAAACAGCTTAATGGACATATCGTCCATTGGACACTACGCCGAAACCTCGCGATGGGATATACGATATACCTATAATCGAAATTTCTTTCTAAAAGTAATTAAAGTTCTGATTATATACATTGTTTATAGTCATATGTATCTCAGAATATTGGAACGAATTGAATATGTTGTACTACTTAAGCCTGATAATTTATTATTTTTATTTTGAAACAATTCTTGCGTTAACTTAACAAAACCTGTCTGAAAAATCAGGTTCCCAGAAATGTAATAAAGCAGGTAGTATTTAAAACTATTTACCACAAATTTTATTGTTTACATTGGGTTAGTGTTTCAAAAAATCGCAACTCATTCTTAACGTTTTTTGAAACACTAACTCTTCTGACGCCTCGATAAAGGCTAGGACAACTAGCCGAAACGTCGACTTAATGAAGTATAAGTATATTGTTTCATCTTTGAGTGAACTCAACGGTTTCATTAAACCATGCAACAACCCCTCAAGAAGACTCCACGAATATCATAAGGAGACACCCACTGCAGAATTCCTATGAGACCATCCAATTAATTAATATACCTACCTGTTCGTAAAGAATAACACAAATCTCAAAATAATTATTGTTCAAAGTTTGACGTTGACCGACGTTGACAGATAAATAATACCTACTTATAATGTGGCGTCCTATGTTTTAGCGGAAGACTAGCCTTCCCGTTTGCCGAGGTGCTCTGTGACTACACTATGAATTAAATTTTGTTTTACGTTTCTAATTTTTTTGATTGGTAAATTAATAATTAATTAACGTGCAGGTGCGATCTTGGTTATTTTATTTATTAACTCGTTTACTGTTCCATTTCGTTCTGTCTTTTGCTAGTATCTTCGTTTCATTCCATGTGTTTACCATGGTGTTTTAATTGCTTTTGTACTGTCCCTCATGTGTGTTTCGGTCTGTATAATTCTTCATTGGTAATCATCTGGTCTTGCATAATATTTCTCAGGCATTATTTATTAACGAATGCTTGTATCATATATTTATGATATGAGTTTTCTCGTTTCGTTCCACGTTTCCGCCCTACATATAATTTTCAACAATTACTTAAATATCCAACTTGAACATTTCTGTTGTTTAGTAATGATTATTTTTAGAAATCTAACGGAAATAGTGTCTATCGGTAATCCCTAAAGTACAGCCGACAGGTATGCAATTCTTAGTATTTCGTAGGGTTGTGGTCAGTGGTCAGGGTCACTTACGACTTCCTAAGTTTACGAAAATCTTAAATATGCCTCCTGCACTTAAAAGGATTAAAGATTTTCTGTCAATCAAAGCCCTGTTATTGTAATCCGCACCATAAATAAAGGTGGCATTTTAAAAATAAAGTATTAGGTGCTGACTGTATTTAATTTGTTACACGTTACACCCGTAAAGTACCTATAGTTTGATTCAAATAAAATTGGGTATGACTCATCGATGTTAAACTCTATAATAAAATTACATATTTTTATCTCTCACTCTCAACTCTATAATAAAATTACATATTTTCATATTAGCGCAATAAACGTCTGTCGTGATTAAGAAGCAGCATCTGTCACTCCTGTCATTCTTTAAAATTTTTGTTTATGGGTTTCTTATAAAAACAGTGTTGACTCGATCAATAAAATAAGTGGATAGAATGCATCATTTGTCTAGCCTTAAAATATAAAAAACATAGAATAATTTTCCACTTTCTTTGACATTTTATCGAACTTCATCTGGAGACATCTGCCGAAAAAAATATTAACTAAAAGATACTTTGCCGATTTAATCAAGACTTACGTCGCCTAAATATATATTAGTTCATGTAATTTTAAGAATGAGTCATACCCATGTTTATTTGAATCAAACTATACAAAGACATTTTCACCATTACACAATTTTATTTCAAGCGAGGCTTTGTTTGCAGTGTTACTTTGCATTCTTTAAGTAGGTACAGTTGGGGTAACAAAAAATGGGACACTATGGTTTTACAAGTTCAATGGGCATATCTACTTTAAGTAGTACCTGACTAAGGGCGGATTGTACGAGAGTGGTTGAACTCATAGTCATATTTGAACTTGGTGTCTGTGACTTGGTTTAATCTTTGTAGGACAAAGAAATTTTCTTATTAAACCAAGTTCAAATACGACTATGAGTTCAACCACTCTGGTACAATCCGCCCTAAAAAATTTAAGTAAGTATTGTTTAATCGCGAAGGTCAGGTAATACTTAAAGTACATATGACCATTGAACTTGTAAAACCATAGTGTCCCATTTTTTGTTGCCCCAATTGTACATAAATACATAATACTTAGGTACCTTACAAATTAAGGTATGCTTATAGTTAAGTACAGCTTAAATACCATAGCAATCATTGTTTCAATAATCGTTGCCATGGCATTTAAGTTCTGCTTAACTTTACGCGTTACTGAATTTTTACGGTGCAAATGGCCATTATAGAGCGTTGATTGAGTGTTTAGTCCAATGAATAAATACTATTTATTCATTGGTTTAGTCAATGTTAGAGTGATCTGGTCCTATCGTTTTCAGTACATATTTGGAAGAGACGTGGTGTTATGTATTACACGTGTCTTGCATCAGAAGATGGATTTCTTATTTTTATTGTTGCTTTTATTTTTATTATTGTTTTGATTTTGTCCTGATGAAGCCCCTTACGAAAGTGGGCGAAACATTGACTTTTTGAATACTGACACGGTCCTACCCCGGCAGTCTCTGGCCTGGCCGTGGAAACTTCCGCTCTGACATGGATTTCTTTATAGAAAAAATAAAACCAACAACGGAAAACGAGATTTAGTACCTGTGTATTGAAAATGGCAAGACATGTTGCAATAAACATCAATTCATAAAAACCATCTACCCGATGTGGAAAAGAAAGATTCTTTATTACTTAGATATTCAATGATGGATGATGCTGCTGCGACTAGCGAAGACGTAAAGTCTATATTATTTATAACTTTATAAGACATACTGCAAGGTAACCATTCATTTGGCCTTTTTTCGAATATTCTAATGCGTGATTGATAAAGACTCGAATACTTGTTGATACTTTTATTTAAATTCCATCCATTGGAGAGGACATCGCCTATTAGAACAGTTGATCATTCCATCTGTCCAATATTGACCGAATTCAAGTTGAGCAATATGTGCGACTAGTACAAACATAACTGACTCTTCTTGGTACTATAAAATATTAGAAAATAATAAATACCTATGTATATTTATTGCTGTCAAGTGTCAAATGTTGATTTATGTGTTAGTCTCCTTTTTTTTAAATACCTATTCTACTATACATTTTTAATAGTACATTATTATGAATTAGTTCATCTTGATATTGTTTATTTTCTAAGTATTTTTTAAAGTTTTTTTAACAAAAATTATGTAGGAAAATTCTGACCAATCTTTGAATCGGAAAAGGGAGCACTTTGCTTCCTATAAACGTCGCTTACGGTGACTAGGATAAATCGAAAAATGAATCGAACCAATAAACTATTAGTGTGCGTACGGCACTAATTTTTCATATCATTTTCAAAAGAAAACATGTACCTATTATTAACATTCGATAGTCTGACTACTCATTGAAACAATATATTTAAATTTACATCACTTTTGTCATAATTAAGGTAATTGACGTTCGAAAATGGAATATAATGTACTGAATGAAAGCAAAATAGTGTACATGCTCGTGGAATTTTCTAAATTTCCCAAGTTTGTACAGTCTTTTAATATAAACGGACAAGTCGTTGGCCTGATAATTAAAATTAATGCAGAAAGAGGTTTCGGCGTAGTGTCCAATCGATGATATGCCCATTAAGCTGTTTCGATGTTGTGAAACTTCGGCTTCGACGTCCGATTTCCGATCTATGCAACGTCCATTTTTGCTTTTCGACGTTGTGTCCACATTCGGCAATATGTCCAACTACTCATTTCGGCGTTGTGTCCTTTTTCGGCGTTGTGTCCAACGGCTGATTTCGGCGTTGTGTCCAGTTTCGGCGATGTGTCCAACAATTCGTTTCGACGTTGTGTCCAAGTTTCGGCGTTGTGTCCATTCGGCGTTGTGTCCATTCGGCGTTATGTCCCTGACTCGCGCAAAGTACGCACTACACGCAAACTAGATGAGAGTTTTGTATTTTAATGTTAAAATAATTGTCAAATTCTTCACGTTTCGTTTGGGTTTGTAGAAAAAATTTTGTTTGCAACTCGTGCGCGAAATACTTTTGGTGATCTCGACTATTTTTTAACTCGGCTGCGACTCGTTAAAAAAATCAGTTCTCGATCACCAAAGTGGCATTTCGCGCACTAGATACAAAAATAACTATTCGTGCATTTGCCATCCAAAATGTCCCGACTTCGTCTCGACATTTTGTTACTATGGCAAATTCACTCAAAATATTTCCTAGCAAAACATTTTTGTAGAAACCTCAAAATTTTAACACATTTTTCAATAATGTGGGGTAAGAACTTAAACAAATAGTTTATAATATGTGTAGGAAGAGTAATAACATGAGGACACAAATGTGTAATTTGCAAACTGTTCAGCATATCAATGCTAGATGATTGGTTGATTGCGTTTTAATGTAGTTTAAAATCTTTACTACCTCCTCTTCTTTTTATAAATTTGAGTACCCACTGCGATAACATGGGAATGACGACGATTGCTTCTAGTTATTTCTATTAATTTGTTTTGTGGATTTGTCGCCTTAAGAAAGCGGAGAAATGAAAGATTGAAAACTTAATTTTGTAAAATTGGCCGGTTTTCCTAAATTTTAGAACTTTGTAGGTACACTTTTGCGACACAAAAAGTAAGTAACAGAACAGAGAAGAATTCCTACAACGTGTAAGTCCACAAAGCGTAAAGTCCATTAATCATTATATTCAGCTAAAGTGTGTATTTCTGAACTATAATTAATTTGAAGATAATTTTCAACAAAACTTAAGAAAATATTTTGATTTAAATTAGGTGGTTTAATAACGGTTATTACATACCTAACTAAAATATGTAAGTGATGATTTCTTTTCAATTACAGAAAAAAAAATTAGGCTACCTTCAAATGTTAATATTGATGTTATTTGTCTTTTCCCACGCCCTCGCTACCTGAGAATGTCGAACTCGCGATCTTTAAACCTTTTTACTTTGATAAATTACAGCGTCTGCTGTATAGCCTTCAGTGTCATAAGGAAAAATACCGACGTGTCAACAACAACATTACAATCTACCAAATTAAATCATCAGATATATTAATAATCGACGAGAAAACGTTTCACTTGAGTCGCTGAAAAGATTTTCGCTTCGTCATAGTACTGTCGTCAGTTTCGTTTTTTTTTTCGAAAATGAAGGATCGTACTTGGCTACTGCATTTTTTTTAAACTCATGATTAACTACTCTTACATTTCTATACTATTGAAGTTGTCAGTTTCCTTCATCTTTCAGAGCTTGTTCGCTATGAATAAAACGTTCAAACAAATCGCAAATGGTATCTACTCGTATAAATAAAATTGGAACGCTAGTAAAATTTATTTTCTTTAAACATTTTTATAGGAATAAGAGCGCAGATTGCTCAACTAAAAAAGAATCTTTGGTTATTATGTATTTTTATTCTGTCATTTCGAGTTGCCAGTTAATTTTTTAATCCTTAATAGGAAAACTTACCGAAATTTCTACCAAATTGAAATCGTACTTAAGAAGTCGATTTTTCAGTAACATTTTTTAACAAGGGCTCTGCATGTTGTATTTTATTCAATAATTGTTGGACTGTGCATTGGCGTAGACAATTGATTTTATTTTCAGAAAATAGAGGGGTGTGAAATTCGCACGATCGTAACAAGGAGAACTTTTCGTCTACAAAGTGATTATTTCACCAGTTATGTGGCAGGTTCCATCCTGCTTCTTTGAAAAGAAAATTATTTATAATCATTTTGTGCTTCTTTCAATTTCTCCTGATTCGCCTATACGCAGCTAATGGGATTTTCGTTGCATAAAAACCTTCCATACAATCGTTCTGTCAAAGGTGATTCGATCAAAATTACCATTACATCCCAGAAAAATTGAATTCTAATGTCGAAGGCTTCCAAAGAACCACACACTAGAGCGAGATGTGTCTCTGAAACGAATTGACGAATTTTCCTAACAAGTACCTTATAAAACTGGTATATGAATAAATACAAGTAAATAAAATTCCTGGAAAACGTTTCTAGAACATTGAGGAGGTAAGCAATATGGCTCATCCCTTACGTTCCAGTCACCTCACCCACATTTTTTATCTAATAATCGGTTAATAAACATTTTCATTAGTACTGATGATTAGCATTTTTAAAGGGCTTTCCAATGATATGTGATATAATGGGGTAGTGTAATTTAAAAAATAGGGGTGAAATGGCTGGAAGGAGTGGGTTGCAGAAGAATGCCCTGCGGGTTATGGTGGTTCCCCCTTCGTGTTCTGGGAACGGTTTCGAGAATTTGTACTTATCTGTTACAGTTTCGCTGATATGTGGTCTGGCAAGTTTTCAAATTGACACCTGGTATATGTAACTTCTGCTTAAACATACATTTTGCAATTTTTAAATTTTACCAGCTTTTATATGACATCAATAGTAGCACTATATATAAAGAAACAGAGTACAATTGGGACAATACAAATGAAAAGTGTTTGTTTAACTTCGTGACTAAAGTTGATAGGGATTCACGGGCTTGGCTTGAATTTTAAAAGCTTGACATAAAATCAAGTCAAGCCTACAAAAAACCAAGCCAAGCTTAAGTATTATCCAAGCCAAGCTTATTTGTGGAAAAGCTTGAGTTTTCAAGCTTTTCCAAGTCAAGCTTTCAAGCTTTTCTCAAGCTTTCAAGCTTATACTTCTAAGCATTTTTTTACTATTCAATGGAACATAATTCTTAGAAGATCCAGCTGATGATTTTGCATTCTACCATAAAATATATTCATTCGGTATAAAAGAAGTACCTACGTGTAATTCAGGGTATATTTGAGATAGTCTGTGCTCTATACTCAAGCAAAATATACCATTAGTAGGAATGTTGATTCGATTTTTAGTAAGAAAAGAATACATATTTTGATTTTAAAAAAATTACATATTATTCTCAAAATCGCAATGGGCGCAACGGTACCTTGTACAAAATCTGTTGCACGTCACACTAGTTCTTAATTGTAATCAGGTAATGCCCTGCAACGGTTTTTTATTTGTATGAACTCAGAAATCAAAAAATTATAAATTGGAAAATGTGAATGCGTAGATATTCTGGAAAATGTACGGTCTAAATAACGGTTCTTCGAAATTTTCAGATAATTTGTTAGAACTCATAGTTAACAATCGCTTACTTAAGCACTCAACGGTGACTAAAAAAGCTTGATAAAGCTTGGGAAAGCTTGATAACCAAGCCAAGCCTGCATTCGCAAACATCAAGCCAAGCCAAGCTTTTCTTCTTAAAAAGCTTGCCTTTCAAGCCCAAGCCAAGCTATTATATTTCAAGTCAAGCTACTTGGCTTGGTGAATCCCTGAAAGTTGACACTAGTGTGACAATGTTAACACTTTCCTAGTGCATTTAATATTTGTGTGCATTTAAGGACTAGTTCTGAATTTGTCATATAAGAATCGTTAAGTTACATCATCCCTAATGTAACGTTCAATAAGTTTCTCCAGAATGTTCAGAAGAAACTCCACTCTATGGAAATGTATCCTAGAGCAATATTCGCCTTTACTATCTCACATAACGTGGAAGTTCCAACCATCCCTGGGGATTTATACGGTTGCAAATTCTTCACCGCTCACCTAAATTTTAGGTTAACTATTTGACAAGCTTAAACCCAATCCCCTTCAATGTTGTTAAATCACTTTCGTCAGTTTCAATGAGTTTTCAGTCCAGGGAAGTGTGACTGAAGGAAAAGCTCGAGAGTCTCTATCACGATTTTTTATAACCCCACTCAGTTCCTTGTATTTAGCAACCGATTCTTCCTTCTCTTGCTCTCTGTTAGGCTCTTTAGAGTCTGATGCCTTCTGTAATTTGCTCATTCTCCTCACAGTACCTTCTCAAAGAGTCCCGTTTGCCTTGCTAGTAGCTTTTATTCTACTCAGTATGATCCCCATCCTCCTGTGTATTTTACATTAACAATGTTTATTCTGACATTAAAACATTAATTGCATAAGTTTATTACCATGTTTTTGTTTCCAAATATTGATATTGCCGATTTCTCAGAATTAAACTTCAATGAGTGCCTTGTAGCACCCTCGTAGATTTTCATAATCTATATTTATGCTATTCGTTGTCTTATCCAGTTACGCGCTTCGAAAGAATAAGAAAATTGCCTCATTGCGACTTATTATTAATTTTAAAAATAACCTTACAGAATACAATGAGATGAACCGTTCTGCGCATAGATTACTTAAATACATTGATTACTTAATGATCTTGCCTTCAATTTCGAAAATTCACGTACCCACGCGTTGGTTCATCACTGTAGGCATCTTGGGCACACCATGGCATATCGATACAATACCCCACTTTCAAGATATTATACTTCTTTCCCCTGCCGCCACCATGAAATCCATGGAGGGCAATAAGAAATCAAAATTATTAAGAGGACGTTCGTGGTGGATTTGCTGGAGACCCTACAGTAAGTAATAAATCTGTGACTTTCGGCCAGCGTAGGTACATTTGTGTAAGGGATAATTAACCAAAAATCTAAGAAGAAATTTCTCGACCCACATTCATTTGGGACTATGACACGGTCTTTACGGTCTTATTATCAAAAATCACTAGGATACATTCTCGATAAACCTTTGACTTGAATTAATTGATAATCAATTCATTGTGCCATACATAGTACCAAATCGGCTTATCGGCGAAGCTAGTGGATCCCTGCAATGGTGCACCTCGACACTTTTCAAGGGTAGCTAGAACTGTTCTGTACGTATAGACAATTTCCGAACAAATAGATACAAAAAGAGAAACTATTAAATGGCTCGCTCGATCTCCAGATGTAAACTACTTTCTGTGGGGTGCGATAATTCAATTTGAAGGAAGGAGAACTGTTAGTGAGGACTATATAGCTGTTAAGGGAGACATTAAAGAAAATCGTGATGTTATACAAACAGTTGTCACTGCGGACTTATGTACATGTAGGTACTGGAGAATGAAAACCATTTTGAACATCTATGTATAAAAACAAAAACACCGACAAATACAATTAATTCAAACAATAATAATTTAAAACAATTGAAATAAGGAAAGTTATGTATTGATTTATTGTATTTTTCGTGTTATAACTTCAAACGAATCAAGTGTTTCACAAGGCCAAATTGTGTAACAAAATTTGCTCATTAATACAACAAAGGAGTTTTTTTTCAAAATCCATGGAGGCATTTTTGTAATATTGCTTAACGTTTTCTATCATCGTCACTTTGTCATTATACGTTTTGGAAATGTGTAGAATATAAATAAAAGTCAAATTTAAATATTTTCTTTTTTAAATCCGCACACAAATAAGGGAAACATTACAGTTTCTTGAGAACCAAAGGAAACTCGATAAATTAAGTTATGTTAGTTCTGTCAAAATCTATACTACCTGCAGGATTCAGCATTGTCAACATTGCTGTATTATCGCTTTGATCATTAACTATTAGCACAGATCTGTGCTATTAGTATAAATAGTCGGAGGAATCGTTAGAATGAGATATGTATCACGAAAATATCACCAGTTGTGTTTTTATGGATCCAAAAATGCGGTAAATTTTAAACAATAGAAGTCAACAGTACTTTGATGCTACAAAAATTGATAGTTGATTTTTTCGACAGGTCAGAATCAAAAAATTGTAAGAGAAGAAAGTAGTTTTCGTTTTATTTAAAGCCATATTGGTTATAAATTGTACGATAGGTACTGTACTGGACACAATATTGAGCATTAGTGCTTTTTTTTGGCACATTTCTGCTGTATGAGATCATTCATTGCAAAGGCAGTCCATAAATAAAAAGATCTTGTACACAAAGTCTATAGATACCCAATATCCCGGGGTTTAATATCAACGATATATTTACATTATTATTTAAACTAACAAAGATAAATAGTTAAGTGTGGATACTTAAAAGTGATCACTCATTTTGTTCAAAGCGGTATCTGCGGGTAACCTGTAACCTGCGGTTTATATTTTGATTGTCAAGAAAATGAAAATCATTGTTAGAGGTACCGACAATGAATGAACATAATTCGGTTACGCCAATTTGATTTTATATCATCGTCCGAGATAAAATAAAGATTGTTTTATACTAAATATTTATTTATATAAGCTAAAATGTATTTGTGCCGTTTCTTTCGACGGTAGGTAAACGGTAACTAAAAAGTGTATGATTAATGATAGAGCTTAAACCTTTATAATTTCAAATGCATCGTCATGTAGATTGCATCAATCAAACTTTTTTAAGGATGCTATTTAAAGCGAGGACACGTTAGGAACTTGTGGTTTGTTAGTATAGTAAATGCGGCCTTGTATTGCTGATGAATGAATGAACCACTTCTGTGAATTTCTTTATTAGGAAGAATTCGAAAATAAAAACTGTATAATTCAGCTTGATTTCATCTATATAATCTATGTTTTACGGCAGGACCTATACTTCAAACCTTTAAGCATCAAGAATCAAAGTAGTAATCCAGTATTCGAAGTTAGCTTGACCGAAGAAAATAAACGAGGAAATGCACATTATTTAATAATATATACATAGAACTAGCTGCTTACCCGCAGCTTTGTCCGCGGTCTTGGGAAATTCGTATTTTTCTTATTTCCCGGTGTGAATACTCGATTTTGCCTGGGGTAAAGTAAAATTTAGTTTGAAAAATTTTATAGCTATTAAAGACCCTATATACAAATTTTCAGCTTTTTAGCTCAATTTTCTGTTAGAAAACTGAAAATCGGGTATTTTTCGGATTTCCCGGTGAAATTCTGGAACAGGACCTATTCTATGACCTTCTCCTGATTAAGTGTGGATTTGTATAAAGGACAAACTACCCGCAACTTCGCTCGCGGTCCACTCAACAAACTCCTTAAGAAGGTCTCCGAACTTGGAGAAAGCAGTACAGTTATTAGTAAGTTTGTTAAACACGATGAGACATATGATTTGATTACGGATAGAATTGTTTCGATGTATGTACATTTTTGTTAGAGTTTAAGTGCTTTAGCTGCAGTTGAATGCAACAGTTCGTTTCTCTCCTTTTTCGCCATGTTTTAAAATGAACTGAATGCTTCATATACAGTGGTGTGCCCACGGATTGAGTTCACAATAGGTGAGGGTGGGATGGACCAAAAATTTTCGAATTGGAATTTCATATTTTGGGATTCCGCCCCGCTTGGTCTGAAACTTATTTTTAGTTTACTTTCGATTTGTTAAAAACAAGTGGGCCTTTACAGTTGAGCAAAAATCCTTTATTTGTTAATTTCGTTTCCGGTAAAGTATGTACCTTTTCCGTTCATAGTACGCCAAAGTGTCACTATACGTAAAGTTATTCAGAACGAAAAATTATGGCGTTATGCAAATTTTCAGACTGATCGGCCTACTTTGATAATTGAAATTGAAGTAGAAAATAGGAGAAAAATAAACTATAAACTTAAATAAAAACCGAGGAACAAGTAATTTGCAACTTACTGAGATAAGTATAATCAATTTAGATTTTAGAACAAATACTTCAAAGTTTTGACGTGTATCTAAGATTCTAAGGTAATAACAGCAAATTGTTTGCTTTATTACGACGCGATTGTTCGTTCATATAAATAAAATAAAATAAACAAAAAAATAAAATAAAATAAACAATAAACAATGAACAATGGACAATGGACAATGAACAATGAACAATGAACAATGAACAATAAACAATAATCGGAAAAGGTACTTTACCTGAAACGAAATTGACAAATAAAGGAATTTTTGGTCAACTGTTAAGGCCTGCTTGATTTTAACAAATCGAAAGTAAACTAAAAACAAGTTTCAGACCAAGCAAGGCGGAATCCCAAAATATGAAATTCAAATTCGAAAATTTTTGGTCCATCTCACCTATTGTGAACTCAATCCGGGGATACACTGCATAATGGTCTCCTCTCTTTTCCTTTCCCTTATTAGTTTTTGATTACCTTCACAGTAATTCAAAATATTTTTCTATACATTTAATCTTAGATGATTTTGGGAAAATGTAGCAAATTTTCGACAAATATATTTTTCCGTCGACTTCCCCATAAAATGAATTTTTAAGGACTCGTTTGCCGATAAAAAACGTCATGTTTTTGGACGCCATTATTTTTTTGTCCGCAAACCTTTTCGTTCGCAAATCTTTTTCGTCCGTGCTGCAACAAGTGGTTCCTACGACAATAAGATAATTTTTTTTCAATGAAGTGTAATTAGCGGCAAGTACTAACGATGGCTTTGGTCGGTCGCCTACAAATGTTTGACACGTTTCATTCATACATTCATATCTTTATTCATGTTTTCACGGGCATAAGCCCTTACAGGGCTTGTCAGTCGACGGAAAAATTCATTTTATGGGGAAGTCGACGGACAAATTTAATATGCACCTGTTCGTCCATAAAAAGGCAATGTTTTGTCCTTGATACATATAAATAACTATTTTAGGCGGCTATTACATAAATAGTTGTTTTACGTATCTTCTGAAAGCCGTAAAGTATAACTTTTTTTTGACATCTGTCATAAACAACTTTACGGCCGCATTTACTAGGTAACTGTCACTGTCAAAATTATGAAGTTGATTTTTAAATTACAGTTTATATCTTTTTGTGATAGTCGCCTAAAAAATGTTGTGTGCACCTCGGTTAAAAATTCTTTTTTAGCCTCATCTGATTTGTTAGCCTCGGCTTTCGCCTCGGCTGCAATCATCAGATTCGGCCAAAAAGATCACTTTTACAACCTTGATACACAAATAACTATTTTCTACAAACGTCAAAAAATGACAAGGTTTGCGCATCGATACCAATACGCGAAGTGACCCTTTTTTTCACTTACCTACGTTACCATGACAGCGTGCCCGAAATGACGACGCCAGGCGCGAAGTACGCACTGCACGCAAACTAGATGAGAGTTTTGTATTTTAACGTTAAAATAATTGTCAAATTCTTCACGTTTCGTTTGCGTTTGTAGAAAAATTTTTGTTTGTGCGCGAAATACTTTTGGTGATCTCGACTATTTTTTTAACTCGGCTGCGCCTCGTTAAAAAAATCAGTTCTCGACCACCAAAGTGGCATTTCGCGCACTAGATACGAAAATAACTATTTTGGGCAACCAAATATGATTTCGCGGCCGTTACTATAACAGCGGCCGTTAAAGTAAATGCCACTTTGATATATTTCAATACATCGAATTTTAAATTTTAACTTAATCTAATAAAACAGATTCCCCTTACTAGAACCCAAAGCGTTACATTTAACATAAATACTTGAGTAGAATTACGTAAGTAATTATTATAATTCATACAACATAAGTTATTTTTTTGTTACTTTTTATAAAAGGGACTAAAGCAAGTGTCTCCTTATGAAAATTTTTAGAATTTAAAAACAAAATTTATGTTATTTAAACAAAATAATTTTGTTAATAAAATTCAACAACACTTTGGACCATTTCAGCAGTACCAAGTTCGTTAAAAGGAGGACAGTAATAGTAAGAAGGTAAGTGTTTAAAGTCTTTAGGAAATGTAATTGCATCTGGATGATAGACATAAATCTATTCTTCATTTTAAAAATAGCAAATAAAGAAAGTATGTAATGGGTTAGGCAGATGAGGTTAATCAGTAAAATTAAATTTTAGCATATCCTTTCAAACTAAAGTAAAAATTATGAGAGTAGTTGATAATTTAATGCTTTTTTAAATTCGCAGCATGACAAGGCATTCTTTAGCGATGCACCCACGTTTCATCCATAGTTACTATAATCGACTGACGAAATGTTCAGAGACTTTCTGCAAAGAAACATTTCAGTTTTTGGCACTCAGGCCATGTTTCGTCTTTCTGTGGAAGATCCGCCGGGTTTGAAATCCGCAAAACGCTTTTTTACAATGAGATGAGATGGAGCAAATTCGCCCAGTTTCCTGCATGTATTATAAAATTTGAATCTTTTCTTCATGTAGTGATAAGTATTTATTTATATAATTCGTGTACTATATTTTAATAAAAGCAAAGTAGCGCATGTATGTATCAATTCCACAAAAATACGGTAATTCATATGAAATACTACACTTTCGGCTTACCTAATTGACACATATGAAATCTAATAGTTACATCACAGACACTAGCTTAAAAATCTAAATAATCCAATAAATCACAACAAACTAACCAGCTTAATTAAGAGATAAACACATTAATTTAAAGCAATATTTGTTTAATTACAGGGAAATTTCAAGTTTCTCTAATTAGTTATTTGCATATGAAGTATTAGTAATTGATTATGACTAACTTTTACGTTTTTATGGCATTAATTGCGGTATCTTATAGGTCTCAAAAATTTGAAGAAAAATTTGTATTAGTGACAGCGGATATCTTCACTATTGCAATCAAAAATGAAGGTGATAAATTTATATTATTATTTTCAACATCAGTATCAACATTGAGATCTGGCTTTTTCATGAGTCAAAAATACCATTAGAAGATCGATTTATAGTGGATACGTGTAAAAGACTTCAGTCACTCTCACACTATGTTCGTTTGGGAATTCTGTACCACTGTTATCTCTAAACATGGAATTTGAAGAATTCGTTAAAAATTGCACATATTCATAATTTTTAGTTATTTTATTTTTGAATGTTTCTTTTAATTAGATTTTCAGTTGAAGATATAGGTAAATGTGATCAACTAAGGAAACTAGTACACAAAATAGTGGTTAGAGCTGAAGAACATACAAAATAATACAAAACGTTCCAAAAGCGTCAATCGAAAAATGTACCTACTTTCATTAGCTTAGTTCTAGACTGAAAGTTATGGTACCTTTAATAGAAATTTTGTAAATTGACGTAGTAATTTCTCCGAACACAAGAAAATTTCGGATTTGACCGTCCGGTCTACTCTACCTACATTTCATGTGTTAGTAACATCGCATAGTCACGCCCTTCTTAAGTTTTGTGATCCCAGCGATATTCAATTTTCTTTAGACATCTACTTTTTGTAAAAAAGAGGAATTGCGGCTAAACAATTCGTTTTAGGTACAATCTGTGATACAGAAAGTCGCACTAGAATTGACCAAAGAATCCAAATATACAAAATATGCCATTTTAAAAAAGGCATCTTTGATATAAATCACCCTGTATAAACCTTGCGATTCAAGTGAAAATATTTTAGGTTTCTAGCCACACCACACCCTAGTAACGAACTTTAGAAATGTTCGTTAATAAACCCACACTCTTCCATCCACGCACTATTAATTGGCCCACCCTGTAAATTGTTCTATAGTTAAATTTCTCCTTGGATCCCTCAATGGATAAATATTCTGATTCTGGTGAACTTCTTGGATGGTAGAATCATGGGGTGTGTACGGTTTGCCTTCCGTTTTACGAATAAAGTTTAATAATGGATATGATCGTTTCCTCCGAACAACTTATGGGCAATTCAAATACCCGGAACTTTGAGGTGAGTATTACGAATGCCCAATCAACTGTCTTAGGACCCAAACTCAATTGGTAGTTGAATTCTCAGACAAAGATGCTCTGGGATATATGGTCACACTTTGTAACCAGCGACCCAGACGTGATTGAAAAACACCACCATCACTATTCCCTCCAAGATTTCCAAGATCTATCGATAAAAACCAACCATCAGCATCGGCACATGCCATGAGATGAACAGAATTATATCCCTTGTAATTGTAGTTTTGGGATCCTGTATTTTTAAACTTTTAATCCTGATATGTTTCAGACATCGAGCATATGACACCTATCCACTTTCGTGAGTTTAGAACGGTTAAGTTTACTTGATCGGATTTTGACGGCCAAACCTGCCCAATAAATCTCTAGTTCATCTTATCCGATCGTTCAAGTACTAGTCTCCGTACTTCAGATGATTGGATTCATGAATCTTCATCGTCATCTTACAACGATCAGTCGTCTACATTTGCTTCTCGCCCAGCGTGAATCAGAATACGATAATTGTCAATAATAAATCTTGTTTTTATCATAGTTATATTACAATTACAATTCACTCGTAGAAACAATACAAACAGAAATGGAGGTTAAATCGTCGATTACCAGTAGATTAGAGAAGAGAGCCCTAAAATAGTACTGTCATGTGAATCAGATGGGGGAGGAGATGGCCAAAAAAAATCGTAATGTGGTCACCGAAAGGAGGAAGAAGAAAGTCGTCAAATTGAAAACGTATATAATAGAAATAATGCAAGAAAATGAATGAAGCGAAGGCGACTGGAAAAGATCTGCGAATGGAAAGCCTATAAGGGAAGGAAAACCGAGGGGGAGAGAATGCATGAGTTATAATGCTTTCTTAAAAACTTCTCCCTCAACCTTTAAGGTCATTATCTACAATATTCTTTAAATGAATTAATGTTTTTTGTCACAGTAAAGGATTTCATCATTTTTGTCTCTTATATTTTAGTAATTACTTTAGTACCTACTGAAGATGAAACTAATCATTAGAAAAATGTGTTCTTAAAGGTAGTTCAAAAAAAAACATTAATTTCGAAAAGAGACGTACAATATTCATAATAATAAATTATTTTGATAGTTGTCCATTAGAAAACCATGTTAAAAATATTTTCAACACTTTTCCCTGAACGTTCAGTGACAAGTGATGGATGCGCATATAATCATAAAAATAAAGTCTTCATTTCGCAATTTAGTGCGTCAGAAAATTAAAAATTCCAAATTTCTCAGTGGGTTTTAGCACAGTTACAAACAACAATGACCTTTTAACTTTCGAGGTGCTCTTATCAGATGCAAAGTACACATGTTATGTCATTCCATCAGTCTGTGGTCTATTTTTATATCAAAATATTTCCAGTAAAATACGTGACACTGTCATAATTCTATTTTATTTCATGTAACAGCCAAACATAACTGTCACAAAATATAATATACACATAACTTTCGTCTTAACTATTTTTAACTTACCTATACATACCTTCATAATGCTTTAGTTGTCATTTAATAATTAACCTTTTTTTTTCTGAAGAAAATGATCGAAATAAAAAAACTATTTTAATTGGGACCAGTTGATATAAAAATAATTTAATCTAGCTTCCAGATCCAAAGAAAGAAATAAACTTGGGTAATAAGGATCAATTTAAAAGTATCAAGCTGTTATATATTTGAAATTAACACAAACTTCAAAGTAAAATAAGTAAAAATGTTAATAAAATCACAACTTTTATACGAAATGGCAATAAAAATCATGATTGGTTGGCTTTTAATATAAGGAATACCTATCAAATATTCAAAGCGGCTTAACAACATTTGCGATAGCTATAAAACAAAACAGAATGCGTTTAGAAAATTTATGTGCTCACATTCTTGTATTTTGTCTTGGGTTTGGTAGCGTTATGTTATACGTGAGTAACACTGCGATAATAAACTTTTTAGGATAAATAAATTAAAACTGTCATATTTTGTGAGTGCATCACGTTCTTCACACGTTTGTTTTGCCCTTTGTCAAGGATACTGCTATCATAAATATAACTGTATATCTAATTATTTACATCTGGCATGACAAATTAGTAGAGGTTAATTACGTTTGTTCTTCAAAATAGTTTACAGCCGGTAAATTGTACGAAGAAATTCATTAGGTCATTTCACTCGCTTGTTGGTTTGGTACTGTACTGTACTCGCGTTCATAGGTATGCACTATGCCTACCAAGCTCATTGTAATGAGATCAGTTCTTCAACGTTGTTTTCATATGTATAATAAGTTCAATTAACGAATTGCGGTGACCACCTGAATAATGAAGCCATGTCACCATGTGTCTGAGATTCTGAAATTCCTTCAATCAAGGCAAAATTGTACGAGGTTTGCCACAATTGAAAAATATTTTTCTCAAGTTAGTGTTCTCTACACACTAATCAGTTTGATAGACATTATGACTTTGAAATGACATTTGTTGTCAAGAATGCTTTCAATTAAACAAGCTTAAGCTTCGTAGTTGTATAGAAAGTATTAGGTATAATAAACGTAATGAACACATACAATGAGAATACGAAATTGAAATTTTACTCTACAAGAACATAAAAATTTCTAGGTTACATGAAGTGGTTTTATGTGCATAAGCACGACGTGCATCCCATGAATGTTAAGTACATATTAAACATCCCCACCAGCATCGGCGATTGTTAACTGCTCGACTAATAGGCAGGCTTATACTCAAATTCTCAAGCTTCAGATTAGCTTGAATAATAATCTATACATTCTCAATATGTATCTTTAAGACTAGATTAAACACTTACTTACAAAGATTTTGATGTATACTACGCGTGGACTTATACTAAATGCAAAAAGAGGAAAAAAAGAAAGAATGTGTGAATAAGAAGACAAGTTTAGATGTAAGTTAGGCAGCTCTAGAGAAAGGATTTACACTGTATAAATTCTTCCAAACCCTGTCCCTTACATTTTGAGATATTAAGTACATCGTATACCGCTCCCTTTTGCAACAAAGAAAAGCAATAACGAAAACACGGAAGTGTTGCAGTGGATACTGGAATATTTGAAAGAGTGAAGTGAAGTCCCCAACGTTACTTTGTGGCACTCCATAGTAATTATAACAATAATTTAAAAAATTAGTGAAATTTTACACATATAAACTTTGCACATTTGCCGCAACAACTACAATACAACGACGTTGCATTTCGTTTTTATCTTGGTCGTATTATAAGTTTGGTCCATGTAGATGCTAAGGAATTACTCAAAATGGGGTCAAACGAGACTAGACAAGAGGTAAACTCTAAACCTTCCCCTTTTCATCATCCCCGTTTTTCCCCAATACTCCTTAGACCTCTAATGTAAATGAAGCTTTGGTTTTATTGGAAATAGTGACAGTTAACTGCAGTAGATGGCAGTACATGTATGTATAGAAAATTGAGTCAAATAAATTGTTGAATAATACAAGAAGAAATATAGAAGAAAACTTTTGTCAACTCAACTGGTCAACAATTGCTTTTGTTGAAGGAGTATCACGTATCAGAACAGAATTCACTATTCAGCATTATTGCAGTTACTTGAACCATACGTTCATAAGTTTTATGTTTTATTGTTCCTCTGATACAAATAGGTTAACACATTTACAGGCAAGGACGTGGCAGGTATTTTCGGCGCCGTCGTCGTGCGAAATAATGATAGGCGCCTTCGCGCCTTTAACTAATAACGCCAATATTATAATATTGAGCTAAAATTACCACCCTTCTCTCATTGTTAGCCGGTGCCTTACCTACATACACACGATATTTTTAAAATCCAACGACCGTCCGTCCGACCTTGCCCATATGGACAGCGCGGGCGCACGCGTCCCTGTCGATACAGCATTGTGATTATTGTGAATTAAACGCTCCTTCGAAGGATCGAAACTCGAACCCTTCATAAAAGCGGAAGTAGCGAAGTCGTCGTTACACCCGGTTAATTTTTTAATTTCTTTTTTGAAATATTAAGTAATATAGGTACTGCTTCTCCTGTTAAAAATAGTTACCTCGAAATTCTAATTGCATGTAATCAATTTTAAAAAACACAAGCGTAGCGTAGGAAGTTGACTTAAAAACGTTCTTAACGTTCACAATCAACTAAAGTTCATTATCAATAAAAAATTATGACAAAAACATTTAATACAAAATCTTCCCTTAATCCCTATTACCAAATAGGCGAGAAAATAAAGCACTGAACCCACCAAATTTTTGTAATAAGACCTGTTAGACGGATTGAGATGGGGTTTTTTGTATTCGCTTCCTAAATTCAATAGGAAACTTTGGTAACAAGAAAATTTGGAATCAGCAACCCAAGAAACCCCCGGATGCGATGTCTAGAATCATTTGAGAGTAAATTTCACAAAAAGCTTCGAAGATGACGTTGCTCCGCTATCCTGACCTCCAGGTGGGCGATGAGCCAATTTGGAGGTCATATTCGGAATCGGCGACCTAGAAAACCCCCGTGAAACCGAATTGAGTCAATTCTAGAAGTTATAACGAAGTTATGAATTTTTTATATGAAAATGCATTAATTTTTCAGGATGCATTTTCCACTGCACGAATGCAATTTGTAAAAAAACATGGTCAAAAGTAGGTACAAAGTTTCCTATTGAATTTAGGAAGCGAATGCAAAAAACCCCATCTCAATCAGTTTTACCGTTGACTGAACGATTCAGTAAACGATTTTACTACAAAAATTTGGTAGATTTGGTTTATTTTAGTGCTTTATTTCCTCGCCTAAAACCAACAATTGCGATTTTAACAAAAGGTTACATCATATTGAAAATTTATTACGAATCAAATTACATTGAAACTGATATGGAAAAAATGATACGTGGCATAACAGGCTCGGGCACCTAAACATTAAAACATTTAAAAAGTTTAGTTAGCAAAGGTCACATTCGGGGAGTAAATTTGACAAAAATAAAAGATTTGAAGCGTGAAAGTTGTACCTATTTACCTATTTAAAATGGAGGAAGAATACTTTTTGGCCTACGTGTCTATAGAGCATCCACATATTGACCATAGAGCAATTCAAACAGAACCTTACGGGGGAGGAGTGCCATTTTTATTAGATAAAATCCACGTTGACCATTAAAAATATCCTCTCCGCCTATGGGAGTGATGCACTTCAATTGGAGCTCTTTATTTCTTAGAGCAATGCTTACAGGTCCCTGTGGACAGACACATCTTTGAATTTAAACTGTTCGTTGCAATGGTTACCCATTCCAGCGAATATTGCTTTTTTTTTGCGCTGGTGGGTAATTCAAACATAAATTCTCTCCAATGCTCGATCCCAAGGTTATGCCCTCTACATTTTTTCCAGATCTACAATGAGGATTGAATTTCTATAAATAACGTCGAAAAAACCTGAATTTGAAGCCATATTTAATATTCATGCTATGATAGTCATAGTACGACTCTGTCGCCACATTCACAGAAAAGTATGAGTCTAGGGCTCGACACATATTCTGAGATAATCTATTCACATGCTGTACCAATGGATCAATGTTATTACGCTGATCAATATTCTCGTGTAGATTTCGGTGGATAAGATCGAATGAATCTATTTCGAGACATTGCTGACCAGGAAAAGATAGGAAAAGAATATACATATAACTCATCAGGATCACCTTTTAAAGCTGAAAATAAACCCCATCGCATCTCATTGCATCTCCATGTAAAATTTTTAATATTCGGTTGTTATATTTTCGCCGCCAATTGAAACAAAACTTGATTCTGGTATGACGCAGGATTTAATTTCTCATTTGCTCACTCTAGATTTGCTATTACTCGCTGACGATTTTTTTGATATTTTTTCTTTATAACATCATCTTTGACGCTGTCTTTGTTGTGACTTTGAAAATATGATTTTATTTTATATTGCCTTTTGTTACCTAGTTTCCATAAAGTGAGGAATTAAGAATAAGGAGGGCCTTGATAGTTCAGTTGTTAAATAATTTGTATCTAATTTCTAATTTCTAATGATTTTCTTTCTCTGAATATTAACTCAAGATTTATAATAATTAAATCACTCTGATACATCTGATCTGAAGATATAACAGTCTTCAGTATTGTTAGAAGGGTAGAAGACTTCCAAGTCCTGGGATGTTTGCACATTTTCATAGTTCTGGTCATCAGAACTCACTTTTTAAGATAATTTCGGGTCTCTTCAGAGTTATACAATTTTTTTTCTGTAAAAAAATTAAAATTAAGTAGGTACTCACTAACGTGCAGCATATGATAAATCATACATTGATTACAAAACTGAAAATTCGCATTTTTTTCTACGGTGTGAACTGATTCTTTGTGAAATTCGCACTTAAGTGAGCTAAGCACCAAAGTTTTTAGGTAAATGTCTTCATCATTAATATTTTCTGGATTCTTGCATATTTAGTCATATAACTCATAAGGTTTTACGTTGTTTGAGTTTCCACACAATAAAGCATCGTACCTATTTAAAGAAACGAACGGAAAACAATTTCCGCAAGAGTGTAATTGTTTAAAAAAAATTGTGTTACCTAGACCATAATGAAAATGACACACTTTTACATTTTATATTGATTGTAGAAACAATTATGACAAGTATGGCTATCAGAGTAAAAAGTTTAGCGACTTCTTTACTTTAATTTGAGAAACGTCAATTTTTAAGAATTAATTAACAAAAAACCATTTACTGAAATGCAATATAATTCGAACTATGTGGCCCTGACAAGTACGATTGATGAAATTGTATTTGTATGTATTTGTTTCGGAATAGACAAATCCAATTTTCAAGCCAGGTGCTTTTACAAAATTATCATTACTTACTTACATTAGAAAATTGTCTGTGGGAAAGAAAAATGTGTGTGAAACTGAAAACAACACTTAAAATAGTTAGGTTAACATGTTTGAAACAATTGAAATTAAAAAAAAAAACAACTAAATTTGTTGTAAAGCACATTTTTTTGCCTTTCTTGCAAGTACCTATATCCTATATATAATTCGTAATTCCTCCTCAAAACAACTTTATTAGTTTAAACTTTAAAGAAAGGCTTTAAACTAACAATTTAAACCTCTACTAGTATTATTGTAATTAATTTTTCGACAAATATCTTGTATTGTATTGTATGGATTGTATTTTTTCAAGATTTATAAAATATGGAAATGATCTCCGGAATAGTCTTTTGACTTTGAAAAGCAGCACAATTGTAATCTCATTATAACCAATCCAGAAAGTACGCACCGTCCACAAGGAATCCCAATTTTATTGTAAAACAAAAACAAATTATGAGATTTTTCCATTTTCCTAAGGTTTGATTGAGGCGTAAACCACTTTGGAAATAGCGTGTTCAAAGTTTTCTGAAATTCGAAAATATTTTGGCAATGAAAGCAATTTCAAAGAAAGGTATCGAATTAAAATAACCTGCAACTTGTTCACAAACAATTGCTGTATTAAACTAAGCTCAAATTTGTGAATAATTATTTTTCGTACATTCAATGCGATCTTATGCGATTTTGACACACCTAATCAATATTGATATAATATTGCATGACAAGTATTAAGCCTTTATCGCCAGAACGTAAATTCGTTCTTTAACGTTTAATTATTATAGTCATGCTGAAATCTGAAAAATGGACTATATTTTATAATTAAAAGATTATTATTTAATTTAGGTAATATAACTACAATTTTATATAGGTATTAGTAATTAACTATGTATGTGGAATATACATTCTCACCTTCTACATATTTAATGAAGTTATATACATAGGTATCTACTATAAAACTACGTGTGCTAAGTAAAACTATTTACCTAGGTACTATTAACCAAAGTTCCCAAATCCAAAGTATCACAAACGAAATTAATGAATGGACCTAGAAGTTTTTTTATTGGAGCGAACATTATTGTATTAAAGTTGTTACAAAAATCGGAGCATTCTTCGAGGATGCTTTTCAGACAATCGACAATAGTGCCCGCGCTGTTCTGTATAATCCGGCGTAACACCCTAAAAATATTTGAGAATTGTGCTGGAGTTAGATTTTGTGAATCGCTTGCTGCGCACTTCATCAAATTTGTTAAAACTGCGCGTGTTGGCGGTATTGTTCCAATGTTCTTACATAAACCTAACTCAGTTAGAATTGCACCCAATTGTCCCACAGCGAATGGCACATCCTCGTCGCGAACACCAACAAATAAACAGGTCGGAATGCGGTTAACCAAAGTACCAAGATTTATACTCTGCCTGGTTTGTAAGACACATTCTGTTGAAAGGGCATTTTTGGTTTAGTTTCACTGATCTAATATGGAATAAGAAAAGTAGGTACTTACTTGGTTTAGCTTCAGCACCGCACGCAACTAAAGTAATGAAAATGACTGAAAGTACTATCTTCATCATGGGCCTTGAAATCAAATCTACTACTGTCATTCAAAGATAGATAGATAGATTCTTGTAACCGGTCGCGAAGGTTGTGGTTTTGGTTAGTGCGAGGACGATTAATTTGAGTTGACTTGTTTTAAAAAAATAAAATAGTAGGTATAAAGATGTGTTTGCGGTATTGAAGGTTACAGGTGTGAGATATCGCGAATATAAGATAGCGATAGCAAGGTTTGATCTTAATGCTCGCATTTTCGTCCTTGGCCCGAATGCAATCGATTGGCGAACACCGCATTTCGATAACGTTAATAGTTTCTGAGTATAGAGCGCTGCAGTCATTTTTTAAAAATGATTTTTTTAACACTTTTTTCAAAAAATAAGAATAACTGAATTCAGAAAAAAATACTCTCTTAATCTACATAAAAACTGCAACTTCATCTTATAAAAAAAATGAGTGCCGCCATTTTAGCTTATACCAGAAGTGACGTCATCAAAGGTAATATCAGCATTTTTGTCCTTGGCCCGAATGCAATCCATCGGCGAAAACCGCATCTCGATAACTTTAATAGTTTCTGAGTATCGAACGTTGCAGTCATTTTTTAACAATTATTTTTTTTAACACTTCAAAAAATAAGTATAGCACAATATACACTGTGTCCAAGATAAGGAGGGCCACTATGGGGATTTCGGAAGCGGTAAGAAATAGAGTTTCGGTTAAATAGGAGAAAAGTTGGGTAATATTGAGTTTAGTAAAATACCATTTTTAAGCTGACGAAATTCCGTTCCGAAGTTATGCGATAAAAAGCGAATTTTCAGGATTTCGTTTTTGGTGATTGATGTTACATAAAAAGTAAGAGAACCTTCTACAGGTACTTTTTAAGATTCTTTAATATGGCATGCAGCAAATTGGAATCCGACGTTTCGTTTTCGAGCAACCATCATCAACTTTGTCTTTTTTAAATACGGTCCTGATTTTTTTTGTACATAATATTAGAAGAACTTTTTATTCTACATTCAAGCATGTATCACACATTATGGTTTAATTGCGATTTTATAAGTACTTATTTTACTATTTTACTTAAATTTACCAGATTCTACTTTTGAAGACGCTCTTGATATTTTACCCTAAACCGTAGTACGCGATTGTTGGTTTCAGAAGGATGGTGCACTTGCGCACAATTCAGGGTGGTTAAGGATTACCTTTCATTTTCAAATAGGTTTACCGAAAGAGTTTTAAGCACCATTTCTGAAACACCCTGGCCAGCTCGTTCTTCCGATATAACCCCGCTGGATTTTTTTCTTTGGGGGTACATAAAAATTATGTTTACAAAGATATCTTTGGAATAGAAGAAGAACTCCGAAGGTTTGTACTACGCATTCCAAACTGTAACACCTGCAATGTTAAAGAATGCTTTGGATTCTACAGTTAGAACATGCTATTTACGATTGGAGAATGAAGGAGGGCTTTTCGAGCATTTATTATAATTTTTTTTTAATTATTGGTATGTGTCATGTTTAAATTTTCTTTTCATCAAAAATGTTATCTGTTCATTTATGTGTTGTTGATTGTTTGTAATTACTTGATTATAAAATTTGTATTCAAAATTGAAAATTCTGTGTCATTTCATTAATTTGATGAGAAAGTACAGTTAGCAAAAGCCCATTTATGAATAAAATTCAGTTTGAATGTTATTGGGAGGGATACAGGTTCATACTTAGATTTTTTTCGATACCTAATCGTAAAGTAAGTATAAAATCGCAATTAAACCATAAAGTGTGATACATGCTTGAATACAGAATAAAAAGTGCTTCGAATATTATGTGTAAAAAAGCAGGACCGTATTTAAAAAAACAAAGTTGATGATGGTTACTTGAAAACGAAACCTCGCATTCCAATTTTCTGTATGGCATGTTAAATAACGTTAAAAAGTACCTGTAGAAGCTTTTTTTACTTTTTATTAAACATAACGGTAAATTAACAATTTGTCAGAAACGAAATCCTGAAAATTCGCTTTTTATCGCATAACTTCGGAACGGAATTTCGTCAGTTTAAACATGTCATTTTACTAAACTCAAAATTATCCAACTTTTCTCCCATTTAACCGAAACTCTATCTCTTACCGTTTCCGAAATCCCCATAGTGACCCTCCTTATCTTGGACACATTGTATATTGCTGAATTCAGAAAAAAATACGCTTTTAAACTACATTTAAAAAACTGCAACTTTATCTTATAAAAAAAATGAGTGCCGCCATTTTAGCTTATACCAGAAGTGACGTCATCAAAGGTAATATCAGCATTTTCGTCGTTGGCCCGAATGCAATCAATCGGCGAAAACCGCATTTCGATATCTTTAATAATTTCTCAGTTTAGAGCGTTGCAAGGAATGTGTACGGACAGACTACAGACTACAGACGGAATTTTTTTTCATTTTTTGAATCTACGTACCTATTCCGAAACGCAAAGATATGTAAAAATTTGCATAGGTCAATTTTTTTTTGGAACACTAATACAATACTTTCCTTTTACTTCGTACTCGGGAAGTAAAAACGGAAAGTAGTTCATTAAGTTTTGTTTGAGTTTACAATGTAGTACCTACCCCACGAGATTAATATCATTTTTCCGGTAGATATGTGTATGAGTGCCGGTATGAAGCAAATTCTTCAGCTTCATTATAGTTCAGATCAACTCAACTGCCTGTGAGCGGCATTACTCTCACTGATATTTTTATGTTAATTTCATTTACCTATGTTCTTTTTTTCATATAGTATAATCTAATGCCTCGAACAAGACATGGAACCACTAATAAAGCATCGTTCCGGTGCACAGTATATGTAACAAAGAATACCTTTAGTAAGATGTAGAATTATTATTTATCCATTTTTGTTCAATAATAACATTCTAATAACGGAAAAAACGCGTGACGTGGCAAACTAAGAAAAATACGATCATCGGCATTCAGTTAAAAAAATTGTAACGGCAGAAGGAGATTATATATTTTGCAGAATGAAATGGCCGCAACAGTGCAGTTCGTGGGGTAGGAGGAATGTAATAAAAGGACAAACTTTCTACTGCAACGTAGCAAACGTTAAATATTATGCAAAAAATTAACGCATTCATAGGTGTTCCGATTGGGACAAAGTTGTAAAAATAAAAAAAAGCTCATTTCATCTTCACTCAAACTTATTACTAAAGCTTCTACATTTTACATCTTCTCTAGATTCATCTTTTGATTAAGTATGTATAAATATTCTACTCCTTTATAAGTTGTTACCGCAGTTTCCATCAAGGTTTTCTCCAATTTTCTAGACCCAAATTCGTTTCTTTAGCCCATGTTTTTAATTCTATATAGAAACCTTCTTTTAACGCCCTTCAGAAAACCATCGATATTGGTTTTCGTTCTCCCAAGGATTATACAGTACGCTTTATAACTTGATTAGGCAAAATTTCGTCTACACCATTCTTTTTTTCCGCTTCGAAGTACGTTTATGCTCTTAGAACGATCTTTAAAACTCGATAGATTTTAGACAGTTTCTTCTTTTTAAAAACCTGCTACTCTACCTTCAGAAAACCAAGATACCATAGTAATATAGCTCTGTTAATTGGTCTGTATATATTTAGCGGTGAAGTATGTCTCTCTTGCTAAACAAGATATTTTAAACCACAAAGAACACCATATCTCACATGTATCTTTTCCAAGGTATGTATATGTGTCTAAATTTCTCTAGGTTTATTGCAAAAGTGAAAAGTTTTGTGTACGCAACATTTTTAATTTGGTGACGGAACATTCTGAAGCTGGATGCAAATTTGACTATAAATATATTTAGTTTGGCAGGAAATTTGCATTGACAGTTACGCGCATCTGAAATAATATTGCAACAAAAGTCAAGTAGAAATAGCAAGGGAATTAACACAAAAAATTGTAAGCCGATATTTTTGTGCGGAACTTGTTTTTTACAGTATTATTACAGTTTGTCAATATCACTTTCAGAAAGGCACCGGCATCAATTCGTTGATTTAATCATAAGCACCTTTTGAGATGTGATCGGCTTTCGTCTATAAACTTGAATTATTTAAATTTTTACATGCGAAACGCTTAGGTATATAGGGGAATTGCGACCGACTTGACAGTTTTATATACCTAACGATTTATTGACTGCCAAAACTAAAGGGAAGTTATGGAATATTTGTTTATATAAGTAAAATTCATAACCAAAACAAGTTATACGGAATTGACATAAGTTGGTGTCATCTTTTCGAGTAGATTAATTGGCACATACTGCATACATTTGGTGCGTGCCATTCATTCGTCTACTGAGAAATACAAAGACAGCGATTTCATCCCCCAAACTATAAAGCAAACCCCTCTGAAACATAAACCGACTTCTTTGTTCTACCGCCAACTCGGAACGTATATAACAAAATTGAACCAATTTAAAAGTATTTTAACACACATACTATCACATTACAAAGGAAATCATTAAGAAAATGGTTCGGTTAATTGCGTACTTACCTAATAGTTAATAGGATAATCGCATTATTATAGACGGACAGTTTTTGTACCAACATACAAGTCAATTGTTTTCAGCGTGCTGATACCAAATAAAGGCGTTACAAATTTGTGCCTATTTTTATACCTAACAAGAAATTGATAGCCTTTGCGGTTACTTGACAATGTAAAAGAAGTGTGAAGGAAGTCATGGTAGGCGGTGAAAAATTACGTCATCGACTGGCGTCATGAGGTACCAGTGGTGCATTTAAGTTTCTCCCTTTTCACATGTGCGCATCTTCCTTTAGGTCCCTATTAAACATAGTGATTTAGTGATTTGCAAACCACCCACTTGTCTGTACTGGCAGTAATTGGAAGAAGAAGAAGAAAAAAAAACTCCAGATATGCTGTCAATTGCATGCAATTAGTTCGTAGATACCTTGATGCAGTAATACTTACGTACGAAATGACGGAACCTCTGAATTATTTTCTGCAATTCCTTACACGACATCTCATGACACGATTCAATTAGATTTCTTGCTAATGGGTAGTTATTTCGCTTGTTTACCGAGAATATAGTAGCACAAATTGTTGATTAATGGTTTCTGCTTTTTTTAAATGTTAATATGTAACTAAGTATATACCCGCCTAATAACACCATTAGTTGTTATTACAGAAACCGCCTTTTATGTAAATATATAATTACTTTAAATTGTTTTAAGTCTTTGTTTTTAAATCGTTTATCAATAAACATTCGATGTAGGTAACTACTAATTGTCTCGAATAATTTACATTCATTAAAAAACGATAATGAATTTCAGACCGATATATCGGGAATGCTCAATTTGTGTAGAGGAAATTGATATAAAATGTAAAATTGAAGTTTCCACAACAGTATCATTATTTAAAATTACATCCTGTTGCACCTTATCTGGTTATTTAGTAAAAGTGAGAATGATCATTCTCAACTGATCAGAATAAGCACGACATTAATAACCAGTTGTATTGACAAATGAAGGGTTTGATAAAATTTCCATCAATTCAATGGGAACAACTTTTTGTTCATAAAGTGTCCCTAATACACCCGCAATAACATCTTAAATGGGGTGGGAGGGTAGGTATTCTAAAAGTCCATCCACATTTTCGTGATGTATATACGTCAAGATAACTAGTTTTTGATTTAAATCACGTCGTTATGTTTACTCTACAGCCTGCGTTGAAAGGCTCCCTATCACTCTGAAGATGCAAGCTGCACTGTCCTGCGAAACATCAAGAACTTTTGGTTTTACAATTAGTAGACAGGCCTGGCAAACCTACACTTAACAGCTAAGAGGATGGATAATCATCCCAAAAATCCTTGTTTTGGCTCACAAGGTAAAAGGCAAGGCAAGCCTTTCAACGCATCTTGACAGTTTGAGGAAGCGCGAAAGCCTCAAATGATGTATGCATGAGTGAAAAATTGTAAACGTTATCAATCATTTTATTATCAAAGTTTTATACAAATTTCAAGGATTTCTTGCAGTGGGTAAGAAAGGGTTAATTCGATAACATTTTTTATGTATTTTGGAAATTTTTTAAAGAAATCGAAGATAGAGATATTTTTGAGGGGACGATTTGACATAAGCACTATGTATATGAATTGCTATAGGTATACGTACCAGAACAGATTGCTTGCAATAAGGGAATGTAAAATAGAAGGGACGCGTAAAAAATATTAACATATGAACTAACTATATAGCTATTATCGGTGGAAGATAGGGTGGCAAACCTATCTAAGATTTGAGGCTCATTGGGTCAATAAAACCCAGGTTAATAACAAAATTACCATTATTCATAAATAAACAGACACCAACATAATTTAACGAAATTAAAAACATTAGGAACACTTACCAAAGCAACGTCTAAAAAACAGCTGGAGTAGATATATCTGTCCATGTCGTCGTTTTGAAGTGAAGCTTGAAGAGTGAAGAGAGGAAAAGTTAATCAATTTCATAAAGTACTGAGGATTGAGTCTAGAGATTATTACTATAACTCCATACGCTTGGCAATGTCCCTTTTCTCATTAAGTCGTAAATCAAATATCATTTATAACGCGATCGATAGCTTCATTCAATATGCACCTCTAATGCAAAGTAAAAACCAGTTCCCTACGGGCGAAAGTTGTTCAAAACAAATCTTATGGAAACTTGAATACAATAGAACAATAGATTTGAACTACCTAACTGGCAGCGGTACTCAATAGAAGATACACTAGTTTCATTATTAAATTGTGATGTTTGTATTAATAATTGATATATTACTTTGTAATTAAACTATTAACAACCGCTGACTAGGCAGGTAGTTGAAAGCTATTGTTCTATTGTATTCAAGTTTCCATAAGATTTGTTTTGAACAACTTTCGCCCGTATGGAACTGGTTTTTACTTTGCATTAGAGGTGCATATTGAATGAAGCTATCGATCGGGTTATAAATGAGATTTGATTTACGACTTAATGAGAAAAGGGACATTGCCGAGCGTATGGCCTATATCTCTGTGCTTGGGAAACATTTTGCTTCAAAGTTGCGGAACAGAGGTTCGCGCACATAATTATTATTGACAATCTCTGGTTTTAAAATAGATGGAGTTGGTAGTCTAGCTACCAACTCCGCCTATATTAAAACCGGGCCGTTTCTTATTTTTTTAATTTTATTCAACGCGTTTCGACACTATATGTCATTTATCGTGGGTATTATTATTCTTATTACTGTCGCCGGGGGTGGTCCCAATAGGTTCCCACACCGTGACCTTTTGGTCTATTGCACTCTCCGGTGTTGTCTACCCTTCAAAAATACCTGTACCTTTCACAAAATCCAGGATTTTAGTAGGGCGAATCTTCGTTACTTCCTCTGGTGTAATCTTTTCATTTCCAAGTAGGTGTTCCCTTGCCTTTATGAATGCCTTACATTGGCGAATCATGGGTAACAGATTATGACAATTATTTTGGGATACATATAAGATAAAAAATTTGGGGAAATTACTAGTTTTTGTTATTTCAATTTGAATAAAAACGTAAAAACTGTATGTGTGACGCATTCAAGTTGCGCGTAGACCGGAGGAGATGCAGAGAAGGAAGTCCTCTGGGGGGGAGGATTAGGATATTAGGACTATGTAAAACTATGTAAGTGGTGAGAAAGTGAACTGGTGCAACTACACATTCAAAAAAAGCGAATGCTGTTGAAAGCAACAGATACCGTATAAGAAGGGTGGTTTCGTGGCTCCATGTCATACAACTATTTTGAAAATGTTCGAAGAGGAGGTTTCGTCAAATGTTTAATCTGGTTTCTGGTTGTTGTTGGTGTAGAAGAATTATTTAATGAGAGCACGTTTACAACGTACACTGTTAAAGTTGGTCGTCTTGTATTGATAGCAAAGCTCTAGTTGAGTAAGAGAAGAAGATACAAACTTGGAGGGCATTTACGTGGTATGTAGTGGGAAGAGAATACGATGTTACTATTCGCGAAGGTCAAGGAATGCCGAATACATGAGATTAATGGCGTGCTGCACCTTGAAATGTATATCAGGAACTACTCAGAGGAAGACGTACACATTTGATAGGATAGTGGGTGGCGGAATGTGAAGGGGAAGTAATTACTGCGCCAGGTCAACATGAACACGTATGTAAAATGGAAAATCTTAGCCCAGCTTAAAGGCAAAAGTTGTAGCAAAAAGAGGAAGGTCATAGAAAAAGAGTTTTTTTTATTTAAACACCTGTGGTGCTTATACTATTAAAACTGGTCTGCAAGGCCAACCATTAATTTATTTCTGTTATTTCTTAATCTAAATGTAAATGCTTAACAACTATAGTCCATCCAATGATGTAGATTTTTATGTCTGATGTATTGCATTCCCACTCGCGCACTGTGCTCACACCACACGAGTTCGAATGGTTTGGTCCTCTTCAATCTGCGGACTACATGTTGTCTCTCCAACAGCTGTACAGCTGCTATGTTTTCATGTAGGTGTAATCTGTCTTCATGTTTACCGGTAACCCTTCCGATATCTTCGGTAACCGTAGTTATGTTTAGATCTCGGTGTCTACTGTTACGCATAACCTTTTTTTGGAAAGTTTTTATGATTTTTATGCTGCTAGCTTTGGCGCAACCCCACAGTTGTATACCGGCTTTAGTAGATCAGGATCTTACTATGTATTGGCAACTTGAATTTTCCCCCAATAAGCCAATGGAGTTGTCTACATTTCATTCTTAGATCACTTACTTTCTTTTTCACATGTTCTTTCCATCTAAGTTTGTCATCTAGTGTCATGCCTAAATACTTAGCGTTGTTCTTATATGGTACTATGGTTCCATTTATTTCCAAGGATGGAGGATCTTTCCATCTTCTTTTTGTGAAATTGATGTGGATAGATTTTTGCTCATTAAGCTGTATTCTCCATTGTTTCGTCCAGTCTAGTACTGTATTACTGGCTGCTTGTAATCTCCTAACGGCTTGCTCTTGATCTGTGTCTATTACCAGAAGTGCAGTGTCATCCGTAAATGTAACCACTGTAATTTCATCCAGTTTCGTTAAGTCACATGTTACATGTATATAATAGAAAAAGGATCGGCTCCAGTACACTACCCTGTCGTACACCTGCATTTATTTATTTTAGTTCTGAATAATCGTCTTCTTGTTTGATCCTGAGTAATTTGTCGGAAATGTATGATGTTAATATCTTTACATATTTATCTGGGAGCACTTTGTTAAGTTTATATATCACTCCTTCATGCCAAACGTTATCAAAGACTTGGGCAACATTTAGGAATACCGCTGAACAGATTTATTTTTCTTCCAGCGCACATTCTATTACTTGATCTATCGTTGTGTATTTTTGTTTAAATCCAAATTGGTAATTCGGTATTAAGTTTCCGTTTTCTATAAGCGACTTTAGTCCCCTGAGGAAAAGTTGTTCGAATAATTTTGACACATCGTTAGGCATCTTACCTGGTTTCGGCAGCATAATTACTTCCGCAACTTTCCAGCTAGCGGGAACATGTTGGAGCCTCAGGACTGCGTTGAAAAAATAAATGAGCATAACTATGCCTTTCTTAGGTAACTGCTTCAAGATTTCCCCGGTGATCAAATCGTATCCTGGTGCTTTTTTTGGCTTTAGGTTGGTTTTTGTTACTTCCTTTGAAGTTATATGGTGTGATTTCTGTTCTTGGATAAGTGGTATTGTTCAAGGTGTTATTTGCTTGTGTTTCGTTAGGAGTAAAGATAGTTCAGCAAACAAGTTAGCTTTTGGTTTATTGTTTATGGCCCACGGACCGTTTCCAATTTTTACTGATGGTATTGACGTTATGGGTCCTTTTATTGCCTTTGTAGCTCTCCAAAGAGAGTTATAAGTCAGTTTCTTAATCTGCCGTTAAGTTTTCCAGAGTTGAGCGTTTGTTATTTTTAGCTTCTGTATTTCTGTTTTGAGCTGTTGTGTTTTATTATTTATTATGGCCTTATCTGAAGGATCTCGCGAGTGTTGCCATTTTCTTCTGGCTCTTCTTTTCTCTTTTCAGCTTCGTCTTCTAATTCCTCATTTGTTTTTAAGCTAACATTTACGTTGATATTGTTTTGTAGTTCCGTTTTAAAGCTTCCCAGTCCGTGGGGCTGGTCGTTTTATCTTTTTTATTATCTTCACACTCAGTGTCATAATAACTGCTGAATGGTCAGGTTCCAAGTCAAAGTTTTCCTCGAGCTCCATGAAGCTTGGTGAAACTTTTCGTGATATGAAAATGGTCAGATGGTGATTTCAAAATTATATCGTTGTCATGATTTTAATCCATGAATAGGACAAGAATAAGTTCATTACTCAACTAACACGCGCGGAAAAACGATATGACCCCACTCCCAACAAACAATGTTAAATTAGTGACAAGAATGACAAAATATGTTGATATTAATGGAAGTTATTCTCACGCCATTCACCCAATTCTCCCCTATACAAGAAGAGCGAATTACAAGGTTATAATAAACACATAATAAATATGGGTCAGTAAAATCATCGACGTGATCAATACCAAAGATGGCTAGAGGTACCTATATCTACTTATATTTATTTAGACATTTATTGGAATACCTATCGTTTTTATTGTGTTGTAAGTAAACGATCTTTGTCTAAAAATATACAATTAGCGACTTAAGGAAACCTAAATAGAAAGGCATCTAAAACCGCTATTTTTCAGTTTAATATAACAAATAGGTATAATTAAATATACTTTAAAAGCTATTAAAATTTAGGTAAACAAGCTTCCTTTTTATTCAAATGAAACATATATGTATTTCTACGGATGAATCGCGTCTAAAATTTTGTCATTAAAATTCCTAGGCGCCAACCGTAATGTTCCTATAATATATTGATGTGGAAGTGGGAGGTACGGTCACCATAAATCCT
This sequence comes from Pyrocoelia pectoralis, assembly GCA_036250285.1. Classification (NCBI taxonomy): domain Eukaryota; kingdom Metazoa; phylum Arthropoda; class Insecta; order Coleoptera; family Lampyridae; genus Pyrocoelia; species Pyrocoelia pectoralis. The sequence goes on along the minus strand of CM070079.1, from coordinate 19,294,966 downwards.
TAAACATGACAGCAATGATCCTTGCCGACAAAATTATATTCATAATTTCCATATAAAACACTTTTTCAAATATCCTGCTTCAATATTTCAATTTATTCGATTATATTAAAATTAAGGAATACCTATAAGTATAAAGGAAAATTTGATGGCAATTTTTACTCACAAATATTTAATTAATAAATTGATTTATAGTAGCGTGTTTACGTTTAGGTATTATTCTTATGAATTATGTTTAAGACTATTGTACCTACATTATAGTTATTAATTTAACAAATAATAGTTTTGTTTTAGCGTTTAATTTGAAGCCAACTGCAATTATTTGGTTATTACTGACGTATGGGATGGTGAGCCTTAAATAAGTCTTTAAGACCGTGATGCTTGTTATCAACCTTCAACAACTTCATTTTAAAAGTCAAGGTAGAAAAACTCATCTAGGTATACGAAATACAACAACAAAACCAACAACTTTTTACTTAAGTAAAATTAGCTTACAAATTGTATCTCATCTCTTAGTCAAACAAAACAATTTATAGCCTCTCTTTAGGCAATGCGCGCGTTCTTCAATATGCTAAAAACTTTTACTACACAGTCCCAGTCCTTTTTGTTTATTTAAATTAGAATTTCCAATTAAGATAATGTAAACAAAACGTAACCGATAAAAAGTTATGGTTATAACTAAGGACTTTTTGACATGCCAATAGAATATAAATCAGTTAAATCGTTTTCTGATTTAAAATCGTTTACTTGTGAAATTTATGTCGATTAAAACTACTTATACTACAATTTGCGATATTAATGGAAACTTTTACCTTACTTAATTTATTACTCACATCATTGTCAATCGAGCTTAATGAAAACACTAAAATCTATTACTATAATCTCGATATAAATCAGAAACATCACGCGAGTAATATTTTATTACCTTACCTATAACATTAAAGGCTTTATTTACGAGTAAACTTTATTATAATAATGTTTGCTAAAAAGTTTAAAGTGTGAACGTCATTTTTTTGTTATATTATACGGCTGCCTTTGGCGATTTGCATTTCTTGATTAAAAACGCCTTATATACGATTTATGTCTTTCTTAAGGAGAATCCTGGTTTTGTTTCACCATGTCGTATTAACACCATCTTTTAAACGAGGTAGTATGATTAGCTTTTTCTGCAGTTCTGTAAAGGATATTAAAAAAGTTAAGCTTTTCTTTTCGTTTACGCTCTATTATTATTTTCTACCAGGTTTGTCCTTGTGGACCAGTAGGTATTATAGTACCTCAACTCATTGCAATTCTTATAAATGTTTCGGAAGTGTGTTCTTCGCCGACCAGTAAATTGGATTTAGGACTTAACTTTCCTTATACATACAAATTAATTTGTTTTCCAAGCGTTCTTATACAGACAATTGTTAGATCGTAATTGTTGAGGAGAAGTCGACTTGTTATAGAAAAACCGACTCGAAGGTGAAAGAGCAGCTTGCCGAACGTCGGCCTTCAGATACTTTAATTTTGTTCTTTGCATAATTTTTTAGAACACCATTATTATTATTATTAAACGCTGCTTTGTTCCACGTTTGTTCGAAAAAAAATAATGTACGCAATGTTCCTACCAAAATACTCACACAATACTACGAATACTCTCTAAGCATTGGTATTGATTGAAAAACTCGCGGAAGTGAAAATAATTCTTCTAAGCTGTGCCAAAAATGGTAATGGACCCGATGTTATCCTATGAAAGGTGTACAAATGCTTTCTTTAGCTTAGGTTAGTAGTAATTTCCAAATTTTAGTTTACATGCCATTCCCAAAAGCGTTAGCTTTCGTGCTGTAAAAATAGCTTGATTTTTTCCAAAAAATTCAAACAGTAACCTTCTCGCTTAAGCAATAATTACTTTATGAAGTTCCTTGCGAAATCATATTTTCTCTTCCATATAATTTATCATTGTTTCACAAAATGGCAGTTAAAGCTAGGTGTTTTCATGATTTAAACATTAAAGGGGAGTAACATTTGTTTCCCAAGTCAAAGATATTGGATAATTCTTGAGGAACGTTGTTTTTGTGTGTCTATTGGTAATCTCTTCTAGCTCCTTTTTGCTAGCAACGTGTAATCGTCGATGAAACATTTTTAAATAGTGCTGAATATTTTCGAACTACAACTAGAAGACATGAGATATCAAAACAAGGTACTTAAGGTTTGACACTCACAAAAAGATTTTGAAGGTTAATAGGGCTGTATTGGTTAATCAATGGTCACTTATCGGATATAGGTAATTGTTTTCGCAGTAATAATGAAGTCAACAAGTAATCAACTAAACCAAATTAAAGAAATAAAGAACTTCAATCCCGCTCGTTTTGTCTGAGTACGATATGCACCATAATATTATTTTCGCAGCCCCCCATGCGTATTAGGGATTCACGGGCTTGGCTTGAATTTTTAAAGCTTGACATAAAATCAAGTCAAGCCTACAAAAAACCAAGCCAAATTAATTCTACGCAGGACACTGAAATTGACTCTTCTCAAGATGCTGCGAACTCTTTGCAAGACCAACGCCTGTTGAGAAGAGTCAATTTCAGTTTTTTGCGGACAATTAGGGTCGCAGGGTCGAAGAGGTGGTGGTCGTATTGAACATTTATTGTGACTATTGTGTGATTCACTCAAAAACTAAAAGAGATACACTATTTTTGTAAGAGACGAAAAATACAGAAAATTAATGTATCTTCCTTTTTACAAAAAATTTAACCACTCCTACGACCCACAAAAAAGTTACCATTAAATGTATCGAACGGTAGGGGTAGTTTTCACCCTTCCCGGAATTCAGTTAAATTGATATCCACTTAAAAACATAGTTCCTTCATTGATATGTGCCCAAACCAAATTTTAAAAAAACCGATCAAAGAATTTCCGATTTATTAAAATAAAACAAAAATATTCTTCCAACTTTGACGCCCTCTCACGGCTTACCGAAGTACTTTAGTATATAGGTAAGTTTAGCCCATTCGATTTTTTTTGTTCCCATAAACCTACTGTAGCTCTATGTCCACGGAATATTGGGACACCCTGTATATTACTAAAATCGATTAAGGCTACTTTACGGTTAGAAAAAGATGTACTAAGTCGTTATTAAAAAGAATACGCAAATCGGCAAAAGGCGTGCACTTTACAGATGATAACGTTAATTTTTATATAAGTAGGAGTACAAGGTACACTCCACGTAGCAGACTGCAGTTTTATTGTTTCATTCTTTCATTAGTAACTCCTTGACGCTGCATTATGAATGTATGATACGTTTTGGTTAAAACCTAAGAACTTTACGTATTAGTCTTAGGGCCAATTTCATAATCAATTTAAAGGCCCTTTAACTTTAAATGCTGCTTTAAGCATACTTTAAAGTAGGTATGCTTAAAGCACTGAAATATAAGCAACCTGGAACGCGCACGGTGCATTTAACCTGTAGGAAATAAACCGAGCGTGCGATAGCAAAACGAAGGGACATTGTGTCCTTGTTGTACTCATTCACAGTTAAGCTGTTGAAGCATTTTCATTGTTTTACGATTAATCAAACTAGTTTTTTATTACGTATACGATACAATAAAAAAAAATGAGTAAGACACAGACCGAATGTCCCTACAATAATTCCCTTTCTGTCGGCTCGGCTGTAAGTTAAGCGTAAGCGTTCCAGGTTGCTTATATTTCAGTGGCTTAAAGGAGCATAGCTTAGGTTAAAACATCGAATAAACTCAACGGTTAAAACTACCAAAAGAATCTATTCGTTTCAAAAACTTTCTGTCGTATAAATAAATAGTTTTCTTTATTATTATTCTTTATTATTATAATATTAGCCTAGTGTAGTAGATATTTTAAAATTGCTGTCATAAGTCCAGGTATGGTTTGAAAACTTATGGCTTGTTTCCTTAGAAGGCACTAGGATTTTATTTTGTGAAAATTCAGAAAAGAAATACATTTCAAGATCAATTTATTTTACTTTTATTTACAACTACAATAGGTACCTACGTTTAGTAAAAGTTTCCTTCTAATTTTATTTTCTTGTTGGTTTTTGTAATAATTGATAAACATTAAATTCCAAGATTTGTATTACAAGTTTTTAATATTTTATCATAACTATACAGTGAGGACGCGTGGGTTGGAACAAATCATTTAAAATTCAGGGTTCTGTTTTGTGAAAGAGCGCTAGGAGACGTCGATTTGTATTTTTTGGTGGTTTTTTTTAATGGTAAATTCATGTGTAGGTACAGGGTAGCCGAAAAGTAAGTTACGACCATCAACTTCATTTTTTCAATTGGAAATACATACCTATATTTTATTTTATTTTTGAATTTTATATTGAATTGTTACTGTAAGTATGTTTCATATGTACCATGTTCTATACCTAAACTCAACAGTGTTCGAGAAATTTATAATTGAACCTAATAACTAAAAAAATATTTCAGTCGATTCTTTTGTATCGAGCAAAACTTACTTTGTTTTTACTTACTACCGAGTACGAAGTAAAAGGGAAGTATTGTATTAGTGTTCAACAAAAAAAATGGACCTATTAAAATTTTTACATATCTTTGCGTTTCTGAATACGTAGATTCAAGAAATGAAAAAAAATTCCGTCTGTCGTCTGTAGTCTGTAGTCCGTCCGTACACATTTCCTTGCAACGCAACGCTCTCAGAAACTATTTAGCGAAATGTGGTTTTCGTCAATCGATTGCATTCGGGCCAAGGACGAAAATGCTGATATTACCTTTGATGACGTCACTTCCGGTATAAGCTAAAATGGCGACGTTCATTTTTTTTATAAGATAAAGTTGCAGTTTTTTTATATACCTAGCTTAAGAGTATTTTTTTCTGAATTCAGCACTATACCTATACCTACTTATTTTTTGAAAAAAGTGTTAATACGAGGGAAGGAAGTCTCGTAGCAACTTGCCAGAATTTTTTTTTGAATGCTAGTATTTTTGACTCTTCACTTGTTACACTTCCTAATTACCTCCAGTAAAAAGCTTACTATTTAACTTAATGAAAACGTCTTCTGGGGCAGGACCGTGTCAAGATAACCGAAATTGCCAACGTTACGCCCGCTTTTATAAGAGGCTTCATCATGGCAAAAGAAAGTAAAATAACACTTATGAAAGCGGGCGAAAAGCTGGCAACTTCGGTTACCTTGGCATGGTCCTACCCCGGAAGACGTTTTCATTTAGATAATGGCTCCGGCCGTGGAAGCCTTCGATCTTACAGAATACCATTTGTATAGTACTACATCTGTACAGTAAACCCTCGTTAATCCGAACTCCGGTGATCCGAACCGCCGGATATTCCGAACAGAGCTTTACGAGTCGTAAGGATGTCCATTTGAAGACCATCCCAAAAAATGTGTTTCAAACAGTTTAACATTAAAACACTATTTTCACTAATCCGGAGTCGGTGCGGAACCATCAAGCCCGGATGAACGAAAGTTTACTGTACCTACATAATTGGTTTTTTTATTATTTCCGGCATTAAAGCAGTAAAGAAAAATTTTGAAAGTTGTGTTTTCATATTTTCTTGCCAAAAACGATCATCCTTCTCTATTTTTTCGATAAACATATTACCTACAGGTGTCCATATAACGAAGTAACAAAAGCTCCTACCAGTTACATGCAATTGCCCTTGAATTTGGTAAAAATAGTTATCATTACGTTTCAATGTTAAACGATCGTTATCGGTAGGTACGTTTTAAAAACTTAATTTTTTTATCGGCAACTCCCAGTTGGAGTGAAATGTGTTTTAAGTTTGCTGGACACTTTATTTCGCTTTTCGTCAACAATATTACAATTACTAAAAGTGCACCTAAACTATGGCATATGCTGAAATGTTTGTAATTGCTTTCAGAAATGAGAAATGTCAACAATTCTTCTTCCTTCAAGGATAAATTGACTCGGTAGTTGCCTCTACGTCTTTCACTTTCACTTTCAGGTGAATTTTGGACATCTTCGACATGGTCTTCACGATTCACGTCCAAATTTAAACGGTCTTCTTCAGAAACATTACCCCCTCTCGTCATGACTGCACTGCACGAGACTTCCCTCGTATTAACACTTTTTTCAAAAAATAAATATAACACAATATATATATATTACTGAATTCAGAAAAAAATACTCCTTTAAACTACATAAAAAAACTGCAACTTTATCTTATAAAAAAAATGAATACCGCCATTTTAGCTTATACCGTAAGTGACGTCATCAAAGGTAATATCAGAATTTTCGTCCTTGGCCCGAATGCAGTCGATTGGCGAAAACCGCATTTCGATAACTCTAATAGTTCATATTCTGCACTTTTTTCGAATAAAAAATTTCTTCAAATTTTGTCCAAAAAAGCAAGATTAACCACTTGGTTTTTTTTTCTGGCTAAAAAACGAACTCTCGAAATTCGACCAAGTAAAGACTCCTTCTTTTAGATCATTACACGCTAATTAAATAATTCCAATCCGTTCCATTGTAAGTGGAAGCGTTTCGGAGATATCGCTCTTTAAAGATCCAAATAGAGGGTCCCCTCGCAGAGCCCTTTCCTCCATTATCGTACAAATGACACACTTATAGGTGGACCTGGTTCTGAGTATAGACCGTTGCAGTCATTCTTTAAAAATGATTTTTTTAAATACTTTTTTCAAATAATAAGTATAGCACAATATATATTGCTGAATTCAGAAAAAAATACTCTTTTAAGCTACATGAAAAAAACTGCAACTTTATCTTATAAAAAAAATGAGTGCCGCCATTTTAGCTTATACCGGAAGTGACCTCATCAAAGGTAATATCACCATTTTCGTCCTTGGCTCGAATGCAGTCGATTGGCGAAAATCGCATTTCGATAACTTTAATAGTTTCTGAGATTAGAGCGTTGCAAGGAATGTGTACGGACAGACTAGACGGAAATTTTTTTTCATTTTTTGAATCTACGTATTCAGAAACGCAAAGATAATTGTAAAAATTTGCATAGGTCAATTTTTTTTGGAACATTAATACAAATTTCCCTTTTACTTCGTATTCGAGAAGTAATACAAAATCGATACTTTTTCGATATTATTTAACTGAAATGTATTTTAAAAACTCACCAAATTGACAATTAAATATGAATCGCCTTTGTATACATTGTTATTGGTTTCAAGAAAAGCAAATCTTAGAAAGTTTACCTTATTGTTATTGTTACATAAGATAAGATAAGATGTGATATACAGAAAGGAAAGTAGTAACTATTAGTAGTGTCTGCAATATATTATCTTGCATCTTAGCACTGATTAAAGGAGCAATTACAGCAGTAAGAAGTACCCTATTGGCCTATTTATTGAAAAAATTCACTTAGGTTAGGAGTAGGTACTGTCTTCTTAACTTTTTTACTGAAGAAAGCAACGCTTTTGGTTTTCTATTGTTTTTATTGCCCATAACTTCCCCTTTTCACACACACACAAAATAATGATAAGCAAACTCGATAAATATTACAAGGAAAAAATGCAGTAAGACGATACGGCAGCCCACGCGCTATTGCGAATGTTTGATATTTATTTTTATTTCGTTCGGGTTGGGAGTGTACCTTATAATCCAAGTAACCGCGCTAGGTAGCGCTATTTTCCGGATACAAAATCACGGAAATTTTAAATTACAATAAAATAAAAACTATTTCAAATAGAACAATGAAATTTTAAAGTTAGAATAACCTTGACATTTTCTAGCATCGTGAGTATAGAAATTAGTATATTTGATTATATTTCTTAATTTACACTCTGTATCTTCAAAAGTATAGCTTCAATTTAAAAAATGATACTCACGTTTATGGGTCTAATAGAATTATACACGTATTTTAAATTTCAAGTAAATCGAAGAAATAATAAAGGAGCTGTGAATTTTTAAAAATATAGTACAGCAAACAAGTCCCCTTAATATTATGAGGTCATGTTAAGAAATAAATTTCATATATGGGTTTGGAAACAGTTCGTTTTTTTAGAAATTACACGGTATTGAAGTTTTATTATTTTCCTAGTTTTTCTTAAATAACTCCTACAATTTTTAAGATATCGTATTGATATTTGAAACGCTTATTACTCTTTAGGAGATCAATATTTTGATTATGTTACTGACATTTTTGGGGAGTCAGATTCAATCCCCCCACCCCCCTTCAATGTTGTTTCGTTACGCCATTGATCTTCAGCGATCAAGGATGTGTGGTGCTCATTCGATTTAGAAACTTTGTTGCCTCTTGCATTTTTCCGAGAAATGCACAGATTTTGAGATAAATGCGAAACTGTAATACAAAAAACCGGTCATTCTGTCCCTACCCACGAAAAGGTATCACCCCGTAACAATTCCAATTAGGAGAAAATCACACAACCATACTCCATGTATAACAACATCCATACATGGACCAAGTCAACTTATCACTCCGTAGATATTGTGTGTTAGTAATTTTTGTTTACTCTTGAATTTTCGGCGGATCATGCTTACTTTCCGAAATAAAAAATAAAAACCAATTTAATGCAAGTACCGACATTTACAAAAAAACCATCACAATTATGGGCCTATCACCGAAGCTAATATGTAAAACTGGAAACTAGAAAATATTGATCTCCTTAAGAGTACCTAATTAACGTTCCAAATGTCAAATCGATATCTAAAAAATTGTAGGAGTTATTTAAGAAAAACTTGAAGAATAATAAAACTTCAACAAACTTGCAAACGAACTGTTTCCAGACCCATGTTTACAGGAAATTTATTTCTTAACATGACCTCAGGCTCAGGAATCACCCCTTTGATGAATATTGGCATGTCTTTTTTAAACAATACTTGTATATTCACTAGGCCTATTCTAACTATGGTATCATACCCTTTGCTCTAGATATATAAGTATCTATAATTAAAAAATGTGTAGCAAAAAATCTGCGACAAGAAAGCGTGCAAAATGTTTCGCCTCATGAATGAACAAACATGTACCTAAGCTTAATTATATAAGTAATTTATTATTACCTCATACATCAAAAATGTTGCGCCGTTACCATTTACGTACAAACTCACCTTTAATGTGAAACGAAAAACAATTGGTTATTATGTTATTAAATATAAAAATTAATGACGCGTACCTATAAACTGGAGTCACCACTGTTATAAAATACATAGGTATGCAGATATAGTTAAATAGCCGCTATAACCTTAGAAGAGTTGGAAAATAAAAATTTTCTCTTGCAATTAAAATGAAAAACAAAAGAAACTTTTCTCCTAAAGGTTATTTTTTTTACAAAAAAAAATGTAGCAGATTTGTAGTCTGTAACATTCACTCTCGTTTTTAGAATTACTTTACTCATCATTCCTGTTACGTTAATTTACGCAATATGTAAAACACAATCTCCAAATTAAAATATGAATAATAAATAAAGGTGGACGAAAGCAAATAAATATTCTAATTAAATCGGTAATTTAACTATTTTGCGTATTACGTTGAGTCATTAATTACTTTGTTCCACCGAAAGTAAATATCGTAAACTAAATCTCTCAGGATTAAGCTATTTGGATGGTATCCAAATTACTTAGAAATGTATGTCACGTTTTCCTCCTTCATTTTATTATGTATGTAGGTACGTACTTACTAGGTTTAGGGGAAATTTCGGAAGAACATTTCATTTAGGCAAGTTCTTAAAACATAAACAGTTATTTTCGAGTCGCCCCATTTTTAACATTTAGGGCCAGTTTATTATGATAGACGATTTGTACATTATTTATCTCCAATCTGTCTCCAATCTAACGGTCTAAAAAATACGTGTGGATAGGTATAATAAACTAGTTAGAACCAAAAATCTTATTATAGCTACTGCAACCCTTATCCATAGTAATCCGATTACCACGTACCTATTAACAATATGCAAATCGATATTTTGCTATGACGAATTATAACACTACAGCTGTATAATGATATATCTACATATGATAACATTGGAGGACGAAAAGCAATGCTTTTCGATTCTGGAATTTTAAATGGAAGCACAGATAATAATGGTAAGAAAAGTTCTATTTGGAATATGTATTTAAGCTGTAATTTTTTGTTCAGCATCTTGAAGCTTAAGTTCAAACTGAGGTACACTGAATCGATTTCTCCCTTATTATATTTTAAAATCAACTCGACACTGAAAGATTAAAATGTACAGCATTCTGCTTCAGCGTTTCAAGTATTTTCCTCTGAGAACTTGAAAGATTAAATTTTGGAAATTTGGAAGCTAAAAAAAGTTGTAAATATCTACATTGAGCAAAGATGAAACTAAACAATGGTCGAACGGGAAAACTTGGATGAAATTTTTTTTGAGAGAATCTGACGGTCAAAGTCAATAGGTACAATTAATGGTTTAATAAGTGAAGTAGTTGTTCTTTTGTGATTGTCAAGCATGAATAGTGACATAAGTTCAATAGTAACCATATCATCAGCAAACAAAGGAAAATAGGTAATTGGTGTATGGCATTATCAGAGATCAAAACAAAGATAAAATTGTATAGGAAAAATAAAGCGAACCAAACAGATTTTAGTTCCCATTTAAATCCCATACATTTTAAAAGGCTAGGTAATTTAGATTTTAATTCCCGCCTTTACAATTTATGTAAGTATGATATCATCATTCCTATATAATTCCTGCTGATTCTATAAAATTTATATGGCTAATTTATGAGTTTAATCATTGAGTAATATAATGAATAGAGAAACTTTTTCATAGGATTATGTGTCCCATTTAAAATTAACTCGAGAGGTGCTGTCACCTATTGGTTTATATTATTATCTGCTACAGGATTCAATATCAACAGCTGTAAAGGTTTAAACGCCCACTATAGACGAAAAAGGACAGAAAATGAGTTTGCAACGTGTTACAGTGACTCTATTACAAACAGTGACGACAAGCAGCGATTAGCTCCACCCATCCGCCATTATGAGGCAAAATATACCACGACCAATAAAAATCGATACCACGCTTGTCGTCACTGTTTGTAATAGAGTCACTGTAGAACGTGTCTTCCAAGGTCTCCATCTAGTAGCATACTTAAGTATTAGTAGTGGTAATCAGTCTGCTATTTTGTCATTGAAATTATTAGTTACTAAGTGTGCCGTAAGATGATTTCCGTAACTCCCTCTATTATTACACTCAGTTTAGGCGTTCCCCATTTTACATATGGAAAAGTTTCTCTATTCATTATATTACTCAATGGTTTAATGCAATGTGCAAGTTAATTACATAATGAAATATTGCATTGTTTGCGTGTTGCGAAGTATGAAGATATCGTGAATTTTCGCCCACTATTATTTTCTTAAGGCACATTCACCCTATCTTCTTGTTTATTGTAAGAAATGAAGTGATATAGACCTCATATAGGGCAGTTGGCTCCATTGTATCAACTTTCTCTCATAAACAACGCAATAAAGGTTTTAAACCAAATGGCGAATTTAAAAAAAGGCATATGCCATATCTCTAGTTCTAGTAACCTTGTGATAATACAAAATAAAAGTCTTTTATCATTAATGATTTGGATGCTCCCAGTGGCGACGAATGTTATCCGTGAGGTTTTGAATGTAAAAGTTCTGTAACATCAGTATGGATTTGGTGACCAACTCAATCCACTTATACAGTTTCGGGGACTAAGCCTTTTTAAATATGACCATGCTTTGTATATGCATAATACGTATATAATACGTTGCGAAACTTCCTGTCCTCTATACTCTGACATAGGCTGCTACCATTGGTTCAGGGCTTAGGAGCTTTCGCTTTTGAAATACATTCATTTTCGGAGTCTAAGCTTTGTTCGCGATCTGTGATATTAGAACATGAAATACTAAACTGGTATTGGCATTAGGCAGGCCCCAACAGTTTTATCAATAAAAAATACTCACCGTCACTCCCAATAAAATGTATCACAGTCAATGGGAGAGATGGTGAATAGTACCTAACACGCAATTTTGAATGCATTCGGTTTATAAAGTTATAGCCAGGGGCATCATTTAGAGGGGGGGGGGGGGTATAGGGCAGTTGACCCCACTGGAATTACTACTACCAAGAAAAGTACGTTAAAAACTTATAAAACTGGCAATCACGCCACTTTTTCAAAAAAAATTTCTTGCCTTTTTACTATAGTTGCCCCTCTTGTAAAATACTGAAATGACGCCACTGGTTATAGCCAATTATGTATAAAGGCCTTCAAACATCAACGTACTAAGTACCGTAAAACGGTGCTAAATTGACCTAACGGGTAACTACTAGCATTACCTCCAGTCCGAACGTATTTATCATTGGGGTGTGTACTGTGTAGTGCGGTGCGCAAATACGGCTTAAAACATTTGGATACGTAGTTTTCGTAGTTTATATTATAACTGTGATAAACCAAGATGTCCCAACAATCAATCATGCCTCAGACAACGGTAGGTATTTCAGTTGTTGGGACTGTCCCAGCAATAGATAACTCGAGTTTCGAAACAGCCTCCTCGATCAACTTCTTCTGCACCGCCCGCAAAAGACCAGACATCTGCCGATGAAGATGTTTCCTTGAGTGCTCTTTGGTAGAAGGCCAAAGAGAAATTGGGTACTTTGGTCTGCCACAAGAAGGGCAAAAAGGAAAACAAATATTTTTTGACGTTTCAACAATTATTACCGCATTTGCTGTGAAGTGGAGTGGGCGTGTTAGGTGACGCCGTATTACCTTAGTTACCAACAAACAATATTGGTTACAGCTCTATTACTGACCAGTGTTAAAATAGTTATTTATGTATCAAGGGAATTATAAGGGTCTTAATTACCGAGGGTAAAGTTTGCGTCCCGAGGGCCTTGCGCCCGAGGGACAGCAATTACCCGATGTAATTGAGACCTATTAATTCCCGTGATACATAGATAATTTTATTTCTGACCGAGTTTAATAAAATTTGTTCATTTCCGGTATATTTGATTCAGGTATCGTCGATTGCAGTTTTGGTTGTTGCTAGGTTACTGGTTCATAAAAGAGTCGTAGAGGGAATTATAGCGTCTTTATATCCGTCCCAAGTGAGTTATGACACTCTTTATTGGTATCGTAACTATGACAATATAAGCTTATAATATCACTGTCAGAAATAAATATTTTTATCCACGACTATCAGTGATTAATAAGTTATTGTCATTAGCAACGTGAGTAATGAATATTACTCACTGTTATTTTATATATTTCCATGGTAACCGTCCAATACAGTCAATTAGAGAATTTTCAAATAAATATGTATTTAAATTGAATTAACATTTATAGTCGTGGATAAAGTATAGTATTCTACTCGCGTATAATGGCTATTATTCTCTCGGTAATTTATGCCACTCGCCTGCGGCTCGTGGCCATAAACTTACCTCGTGAATAATAGCCATCATTATACGCTCGTTGAATAATATACTATTACCACTAGTGTTAAAAGTATGTTAAGCGCGAAAAATACTTTTAACACTAATGTTAAAAATATTTTTAACACGCTACTCTGTAAACGTCATCTTTTAACACTCTTGACAGCCGTTAAAAATGTCACTTTTAATGACAGTTGTACAAAAAATTTTTTCCATTAAATCCATGTAGGTACTTAATGCATGGAACATAATTTGTACTTTCCCGTGCATATAAGAGAAAGTAATGTAATCGCAAAAAAAATCGATCTCGAGATTTTGGGGAATGTCAAAACCACCGTCTTTGAAAAATGGTTGTCTGTGGGTGCGTGGGTGGGTGGCTGCGTACGTTATGGCTGTGTAGCCTAAACTACTAGACCAATTTTGATCGATAAAAAAAGCTTCTCATCAAAATCGGCCCAAAGGGGCCCAAAGTAGGGGGGTTATTTTGGGAGCAAACATTCAAATTTTAACCCAAACTAATTTTCCTTGGTGAAAAGCTAGTAGACATGGTAACAAGTAAAACGCCGTTTTTCGTTTGTTTCTAAATTAAAAATGGCGGCTAATACACCAATTCTCCAAGTTTTTATTTTTTAGGGTCTAGCTCAAGAACAGTTTAACTTAATTAAAATTTGAAAATTGGAAATTATAGCCAAGGGATGGCTAGAACTATTACTTATAATTGGTAAAGAACAAAAATTAAACGTAGCCATTTTATTGGTGCCCAAAATTGGTCAAAAATTAAAAGTCGATTTTCTCAAAATTTGCTACAAGCTTTTTTTATCTTTTTAAATATTATACATAGATAGGTACATATAGTTCATGAAAAACTATTGGCATTACATTTATTTCGTTATTTCCCATTGGGTAGGGGGATGAATGTTTGAAGTTGAAAATTTTATATCTTCATAACTTGTTTGCTAACAGAGATGAAGAAATAATATTGTGCAGTGAAGTAGAGGAGATGGGACTGTTTTAATCGAGTATAATAAGTATACCAATTTTACTTCCGGCCTAGCTGGAAATGAACAAAATATTAAAAATAATTTTGACAAACCCTATAGATATATTGTTTTAGGAAAAAATGGGAAATCGTTTTCTGATTACAGTTATACTATACATAGATACTATTGTATATCTATTTCTTTTTTTATCCGGAAATTAACGAAATTTTAAAAATATTTACGACATACCCTGTACATTATTTCAGGAGAAAATCAGAAATCGTTTTCTGATTACAACTATACTACACACAATACCTATATGTAGCTACCTACTAATTTTTTTTTATTTTTTGAGTTATTACGCAAAAACTAGGTATTTTATTTTGAGTTCTTATGCAAAAAACTATTCTATTTAATACGTCATTGTAGTAAATATGGGATAAAGTTGTGTGCCAGTTTACTGGCCATAGGTACTAGGTAGGTATATTTATTTTATTAAAAAAATTTAGGTACATCGGTAAACTCATTTTTCATTGTGTTAGTTTTTTGTCTCTCCTGTAAAATGACCAATTTAGAAATAGGTACCTACCTACCTACAAGGTTTTGACATGTGAGCGGCAATAATAAGTATCCATCGCTTGAATAGATGCCTATAGGTAGGCACTAATAGGTACCTATCACTGAATATACATTTGATTTCCCTCTTTTGTTTAATAAACAAAAAGAATTCATCTACTTACCTACCTACCTATAGGTAGGTATGTTAACACACTCATTGCCTGTGCAACGGTAGGTATACTAATAGGTGAAAAATAGTAGGCATTCCTAGGTAGATAATTGGGATACTTAGTTCGCGAATTCACCAAAGCTGATAGGTAAGTGATAACATTCCTGTGCTATCCCATATTGCCATCAGAAGTCACGTACCAAGAGAGTTAAATTAGGTAACCTTCAAGTTTTATACCTACCTACGTATTTGTAGGTATATAATGGTACGTAGGTAGGTACATTGCTGAGCTTAAAACGCTGCCATGGTATAAATATAGCAAAATAGGATTTCAATTTTCATTGAAAGGAAGTTCGTATGACCTTTAACACTTGAACAGTGCCATTCATAAAGAGTTGTTTATCATTTCATTTCATTCAAATTTTCTTTACTTTACTGTGGGAATCTCAGGATTGCGTCTCCCTATGAAATCAGAAGTGAGGGAAGATTTTTGTGGCTTTCTGTTCCACTAAATCGATACCAGCAGTGCGATGCAACAGCGGAACGTGACAACTAAAGATACACATTCAAACGCTACAGTAAAACTAGAAAAGCAGATAGATATAACTATTTAGTTACTTATAGATTAGGAAAACTTTTAATTCGGAGTACCTAAGTAGGTAACTTACGCAAAGTCCGCATTACAAAAATTCGATACCTACAAAGTGATTTTAATATCTAAACTAAAAGAAAAAAATATATATTTTGCTGCTAGTTAAAAATTGTAGAAAGTATTGAAAGCTGCTTTAAATCAGAATTCTGTATGTTTCAGGATTTCCATAACCCAAGGATAATTTAACGTTTGTATCCAATAAGGTACCGACTTCCATCATCCATACTCTTAGCTGATTGGATGTAGATCCGAGAATATCGCGAGGCGTGTCGTCGGATCCTGCGTACACCTTCTAGGGCGGGTGTTCCACAGCATCCTTGATCCTCTAAAAACATTCATATGCGTTATGCCGTCGGAAACTTCGATTATGCTCTATCGGCAGGAGTCACAACTAACAGTGTTTGTGTAATTAGTCAGTGCCTCTTACATTTATGTTTGACAGTTACGGATCACATTTATTACGGTAATTACTTTTATTAATTAGTCTTTGAGAATTGTTGTACGCGTCAATCTTATATATGTAATTTATATTTTAGTGTTATTTACTTTAACATCGGTACATACACGCACACAACGACAATTAATTTAAAGCGCACGCCGTGTTTTGTTTAAAGAAATTTATGTTTATTTGACTGCTCTTTAAACTAATCTACATTTTAATTAGTATCTATACCGATCGTTTGTATTACTTCACGCGCGACTAATTCCACTTCACGTTAATTTATCAAAAATTAGATTGAACATTTCAAATTTTTTAAATTCCAAAACTCACTTTCGCTAACTATAGGCAATCGCTACCGAATACAAAAAAAAGAGTGCGGGAAAATTTAGCCCTGCATCGCCGCGCCGACGGCCAATCGAAAAATAAATCTATTTACCTATATATGACAAAAACAAACATTATTAACGTAGACAATAAATTGTGAAACCTAGACAATTAGGTATAAATCTCAAAAAAGTTTATTTAATGCATTAACCGCGCTTTTATAAACCAAGTTTTGTTCAAACAATACAGTCCACAAATTCCACCTAATTCGCATATTTTTAATTTCGTCAGAACGCCTTTTCCAAATTTTTGACATGCATTTCAGTCTCTTAATACGGATATTTTTATCGCTCCTGAAATTTACAACCGCCTATATCTTATACAACACTTCGTGCGCTTTGCGATTGTATTTATAGTAAATGTCGGCATTTTAACGCCCTCTCAAGCGTTAATTTTTTTGTAAATAATAACGGATGCTTAATATTCACATTCGCACCGAGTCTAGGTGATTGTTAAAACTCGACCTATTTTTGACGTGACGAAGTTGAAAAAAGTCTATTTCGGTATTTCGATCAACCTTTTTCTGGCTCATTGCAAAAACTTCTAATTTTATTATTAAAAAAACGACGATTAATGTTGACCATAATTAATGATGCCCGCCATATTTTTTTCTATAAGTACTGAAACAAAGTTACCCATTAGAACTTCATCGATCTCTTTGGGGAGAAACGTTTATCGAAAATTTATTTTAGGTAAAAATCTAGAAAAGTTACACTATACATTATAGGTACAAGCCTGAGAGCTTTTCTTTTTTCCCAATTTCGGATAATGGGTCTACGAGCTTTTTAATTTTTAGTTAAGAAAATTTATTCGTTTTATTTGGGTTTTCGACCTTGCGTGCGAGTGTTCCTTTAGCTGCTATCTTAGAAAATAGTGACGAAAATCATGTTTTTTTTGCAAATGTCTCACTCTCTGTACCTACATCTAAACTAAATAAAAACATGCAGCTGTTCAATTTTGTACATACATGGATAGTTTAAATGCTAGAGCCGTAAGAACATAGTTACCTACTTGTTGCAAGCAACGTTTCTATTAACGTATCTCACTTCTCAGGGATTTTACTGAAGTGTTCTCTTCATCACGAAGTTTCCTATTTATGCATCTAAAAATGGGAACGGTAGTCTGAACTCCTTAAGAGGAATCTGTGGTAACAGGGTAGATATGAGTACCTATAGAGAAGTGTTCCATTTGCGAAGATACATTATTTCACGGTGATGTTCAGTGTTGCTAAAAGGAAAAGGGATTAAATCTTTTGCTGAGGGTAGCAGGGTGAAGAGAGATAATAAACTATTGCTTTTGCACGGATTGCATAATGTGACCGTGCAGAAACTGATCACTGCATCACTGAAAACGAAGGAGAAGGTCGCTTCGATAAGTACTTAGTGTCCGAAGATCGTTTTCTTTCGATTTATTATATTTCTTCATTTATCGAACAACTTCGAGATGAATATCAATTTTCATTAGGCGATATTTTGAAAGGATATAAAGATGAAGAAGTTTTAAAAAAAATTGGTGATGACATTTTTGTTAGCGTCAAACAAATCTGAGAAGCTGTTATGTGCTTCCGTGGATGCAGGTCATAACATTGTTACAGAACATTTTTGGAAAAATCGGAAATCTGACATAAAAAGGAACGCTCAAGAATCGTCAAAGCTGCATCTGCTGAAATAATAACAGAAGATATTAGATCGAAATTACTTATATAATGAAGACTATGTAATTGTCATTCCTGTATCTTCTATGCATAGCGTAGAACTAGAAATAAGGGACATACAAAATACTCTTAAACTCCTCCTAAATACCATCGTTATGAAGGACAAACGAGGAATTCAACAGAAGTGAAATAAAACTGTTCTATCATCATTGCAAGTTGGCCTATTCATTTATCGAACAGTTGTACCTTGTAGGTGAGATAGGGAAAGGTTAGTTAGTAGTGTCCGACCGAAGGTCGATTTCTGGCCGAAGCCGAAGCCGATTAATCGGCTTTTGTAACAACCTTCGGCCGAAGCCGAAACCGAATCCAAAGGTTTAATAACCCTAAGAAATTCAGTTCAAGATTGGCTAGAAGTAAAGAATTAATGATGAAATTCATACTTTTATAAGTTTTTAATGCCAAACAATGCTGAATAACTAATGTAGACCGTAAATAATAATTACCTACTATCACATAAAAAAACTTAATATTAATAATAATTAGTAATCAAAGTTAAATAGTCGTACGTACCAAAGTACTTAACCAAATGCGTGCGCTAACTGCTAATTTGTTTTGTTTTGATTTAGTTACCGGCGGTACAGGGTGATCTCGGTCAATCCCTTCCCTCCGCGCGACCACTTTTTCATCGCACTCGCGCGCATTTCGAAATAGTTCGTTGATTTTCGGTACTTGCTAGAAACCTTCGGCTTCGGCCAAAACTTCGGCCTATTTTAGCCAAAGCCGAAGGTTTGGCTAAAGATGGTATTTTTGGCCGAAGGTGGCCGAAGCCGAAGCCGATTTTCTCAGTATGGAACGTCATTAGCTCATTCATTACATATGATACGGCACCATCAGCTTATTAATGACGTTTGATTCGTACCTACTTGTTATGCTCGTGACGATTTCACATATTACAACCCACAATAGTTTATTCGAAAAATGTGTTTATAAATTCACCGCAATGCGTTAATTTTTTTATCACTAACGAATCGGTTTTTAATTTTTAAAATTGGTTTTTAGAAAAAACCTTGCCTTATCGGCATCGAATTACGAAAACTTTGTTTGTTTTTTAGAAACCATGGAAATTTTAAATGTTTTTTTTTTAAATGAGATGTTTTTTTTTATTTTTTTACAGAATCCCTTTCCGGGATTTACAAATCCGTTTGCCGGGGTGGGTTAGTCCCCACATAATACATTTCACATGTCACTGATGCAGTGATTCATCCTTCCTACTCATTTCTCTTCTTCTTTATATTCTTATCCTGTTTTCTCGCCACCCTGTATGTCTCGCCGCCTTTCTCACAATCTCCTTCCAGTCTTGTCTGTCGTTGTATTCCATCTTCCCGTTGCTGACCTTCATTCCCCTTTGAGTTATATTACGTTGTGTTTTTTGTTTCTTTATAAGTCGATAGTATATTTTTGATTCATTTTACCTGTTACATGTTTCTATCTCCTGCATTTTTTCGTCATCCATTCTATCTTTTTGCTCTTATACATCTTATCAGCTTCTCTAGAGCATTTCTTGTACTCTTCCAAATCCGTCTTTAGCCAATCCATCCTCTTCTCGACTTTCCTCTTCTTGTAGTCTAGGAATTCCTTCGCTACCTCTGTACCCTAATTTCTCTCTTGCACTCTTATGTAAATTCGACCTACGTAACGATACGCAACTCGTCATCTATGTCGTCACACTTTCCTCTCTTCTTCATTTCTTTTTCACAACGCTTTTGGATGGTAGCCATTCAAAATTGCTTACGATGAAGTAATGTTGAATGTTACCAGGGCATACCACGTGGAGGTCTCTCATTAAACCACCCCCCCCCCCCCCCACTCCTTCCTTCCTTACTCTCAAATTGAGAGCGTGATAGACAATTTTTAGAACCAACATCGCTCCGTTTTTCATGAATCCTGGGGGCAAATCTCAACAAAAATTCTTCGGAAATGTCTTGAAAAATCCGGGACGAAATACTCTAGCGGGGAACTGTATTTTCTATTTTACCTTGATAATAATCTTCGGAAAGTGGATTTTAATAACTACAAAGCTTTTGTTTCAATTCCACGCCTTTTTGTGTCTTTTGAGTACTAGCTCGCTCCGCTGTGCTCGTAAGTACCTACCTACTTACCTATACAAAACGAGCCAGACTCATCTAGTAAAACTTCACTTTTCTAAACTTGTTGCGTAATATAGGTACTATTTATCATCTAAAACATCGGCCAATAATTTTTAGACATTTATTCGCGACTCTTTCTTGCAAAATCCGTTAAAATGCTGGTTACGTACAAATAATCCAGCACCACTTCATACATTCAAAATTCCATGCTTCAACAAACAATTTTCTAGTTGTTTGTGTTTCGGACGCAACATAGAGAATGTGGGGCTTCTGACTGATCGTTAAGCGATTCAGATTTGGTGGAACTCAAGATCATCACGGCTCTTGAAAACTACCCTTAGGTACACTCCACTTGTGTTATAACACAGAAATTGAATAGAAATAAGGATCGCTGTATAATGAAGAAAGTAAACATAGCCTTATAGCCCAGGAGATTTAGGTTTTAACCTAAAAAAAAATGATGTAAAGCTGAATTTTTGCACATCGATAGTATTGAACCCCCTGAACAACATATCAAAATACCTAAGCTTGCCTATGGGTGCTTCATAGATTTTATGACGTCACAAGATGCGACTTCCGGTAAACACTAAAAAATTCGTATCTCCGTTAATATTGCACCGATTTCGGCGATTCTTGGCGCAATCGATAGCTGCGTAGATACTCTACAATGTACTTTAGAACACTCATTTCCGAAAACGTGACCGTTTTTATAGCATTTCAAGAAATGTCCACTTGAAGGCTTTCCGCGCGCGCTTTTTGGCTAACGTACTTAAAAACTATTAAATGTACGAGATTTTGTCACTAGAACAATTTTATTCCTTCATCTTTTAGCTTTCTATATTGTGCTAGATTTGGATAATATGTTAATTAGTTCCGAAGATATTAAATGAGTACCGTACGAAAACAAATTTTTGTTTATGAAAAATAATTTTACTTTCAATCAGGAGATCGGTAATACTGCCTCCTCACGCATCCCTCCTCCCCAGAGATAATTATCGTAATTACGTATTTGAAAACATATTCCCATGCTCATTTAATTAATTTTTTTTAAATATAAAGCATCAACTAGATCACTACTTTTTGGTAGGTACTATACATAGAGTAAAGGCGGTGAATGTGGAATACCTTTTTATTTTTAATAAGAAAAAAATAGAAAAAAATTGTAAAACGATCTAATTTAAAGTCCAGTTATATTTTCAGATGTTTTACATCTATTAACAAGATTATCAATGAAAGCTATTTCCCTATTAATTTTTAATACCTATTTAACTTATTAATGTACTATTTTAACTTTGGAAAATTGGTCTGGTAAAGTGGAATATACTGATTTGAGAATGTGGAATATAAATATTAAATAAATGTACTTTATAAGTTTATTCATTATACATAAAACGGGTGTTTATTGACAAAAATCACAAATATAAGGTTGTTTTTCTGGACTAGAACATGCTTCATGGGCCCATTATGCACATTATCCACATTTCTCCTCGACGATCTTTGGAAAACCGTTCATCACAGAAAATACAGTTAGCATCTCCTATAGGAGTTTCCAGTGAAAATGTTTCCTCATCTGATGAGTTTTTATGAGATTTTAATAAAAGATTCGCTAATGTGGAATAGCCCACATTCACAGACCTATTTTATTCCACATTACCACACTTATTGATTCATGTTAGACATCATCGAAACTTATTTAAATTAATAAAATTATAGAAACTTTGTACCACTCATACAAACTTTCATGTTTTAACTTACCCTGGATATTTTTTTAAAGTTTAAAAATCAACGTAATTTTGCACTCACAATGAATACTCACAACACTGTTAAAAACTCTGGAGGGCGCGTAATATCAAATTTCAACATTTCGAGATTATATAAAATGACGTGGAACTTAGTTTATAGGGGCCTAACTATTTCAGTTTGGACTATATTTTTTGGCCACCCAATTAAAGATGGCGTCATTAGTTCAAGAATAATTCAGGTATTCCACAATACTGACCCTATTCCACATTCACCGCCTTTACTCTACTATCGGAGTAAAAATGCAAGGCCTCTGACTTTAGAAGCTTGTATCTCAGTAATTAGCAATCATAATTTAATGAAATAAAGTGCATTTAAAAGATCATTTATTCCTACAAAAAGGTGTACAGTTTTAGATTTTTGCAACACATCGTTAATTTTCTGTATCAGTGTATGTGAGAAAAAGCGCTAATTATGACTCAAATCGCACAAGCGCTCCACTTTAAAAATTAATTACGGCTATATTATTGAAACTGAGTGGTAGATACTTATATATTTGAAAAATGTATACTTTTTTGTCAATGTGAGATGCTTTTGAGGCCAATTGGTTTATTAGTCTTAAAGCTATAATGAAAAAACGACATCTTATGTAACTCAATACCTGAACGTTCGATATTAACAATTTGACAGTAACATAACAAGGTTAAAGCAATTATATTGTGGTCTAACACGATTCACAAAAATAATGTCATTATACATCGTTTTTTTTTAAAGAAATTTTGAAAAAAGGATGCATGCACCAGTTGGAGGGGAGAAGCGCGGCCGCGCGGGGCAGCTGTTGTCGTACACTATTGCTGTAAAGCGCATGGTTTTGTACAATGCAAAAGAATAATCACATTGTTTTGGGTTGCCGCTCGCTGCTTACGATGTGGTAGATTACCTCTCGCGGGAATACGTGCGTCTTTCTTTCGCGATAAACAACACATTTTACTTGGAATTACAAGAAAACAAATTTTATTTTCAATAAGAGAATAATGCAGTTAGATTTAAGTAATATCAAATTTAGCATTTTAAACAAGAATTTTTTCTTTAACTTCCGTAAATTGCGAAATAGCACATTTTCGGTTAGGGCTTATAAAACCAGTTAATCATGTGAATAATCAATATTTATTGGCTGTCGACTTTTCAGAAGTATGTGTGCTACAACATTTGTAAATTTGGTAACAATTTATGAAACAATAACAATTTTATGATAAGTTAAAACTGACCGTCAGCCAGGAAAATACTACATACAGCGTTTTTATTGCTGTTAATTAAAATAAAAGTTAAACAACTGATTCTAGCATTTTGCTTTTTACACATGTTAAACATATATAAATGACTAATGTACTGCCCAAAAATGAAGAAATTTCACCCCTCAGTTTTTTTGTTATGATCACTTAAAGTCAGAGGCCTTGCATTTTTACTCCGATAGTAGTTGTTTTCATTTTAATTAACTACACTAACTATCTTAACTATTACTACTAACTACAGTATTATTATTATGCATTTAGATTATAAAACAAAATCCTGATTGTGTAAGTATTATAGTGACTAAGGAGCCTGTATTATAATGAGTACAGTCAATTTAAACACAAAAATATACAAACATTGCAAAAAATCCTATGTTAGGTTTGCTTTTTTTATGGTGTTAGGTTCGGTCCCAGTAGTAAATACTCAATTTTGCAACTTCGAAAAACTTGTGGGAACTGGGGGGGGGGGGGGGGGGGCACCAAAAACCGCGATTTTTTCGGACTTTTTTCAGTTTTAGCCTCGTAGCTCAAAAACTATGAGTTGTAGTGCAAAGAATACGATTATCTTTTTTAAACTAAACTAAATTTGCTACCATTTGAGCCCAACCGGAAGTCTGTAAGTATAATAGTTTTCGAGATACAGCTCTTCAAAGATAGGCAATTTTTCCAAAATCTGTTTTTAACGTATCACTCACGATTCGAGCCAGATATTGCCGCAACGACGTGCCCTACGACCCTTGGCACGGAGGGAAAAATTGTAGGACAGTTTATCACCTTTTATTTAAGCATAGATGCGTTCCTATAGGCCTAACAGTTCTCGAGAAAAAGACGGAAAACCGGAAAACAGTGAAATCCTCCACATATATGTATCTAACAGCGTTAGTATGATTAGAAGACATTTTCTGATTATTCTTATTTAGCCTAGCGAAGGAACGCTCAAAAAGGGCTTGTAGACAGACTTTTTGATCCTAAAGATTTTATTTCTGGGATGTGTTTGGAGGTGTTTGGTGATAATTATACGAAAAGTAGCGTAACAAAATGTGCGGGTTTGTTTGGTTTTCCGTTTACATCTCTTGAACAGGCCATCGTAGTCGGAAATGGCCAATTATAAAATAAAAGCTGATTAAATTTTCTACAAGTTTGCTTCTATTCGTTTTTTCTCTATCTCTATCCGTTGAAGAAAATATTCGCTGTCAAAAATTGACATTTTTTTAAAAATCGTTTTTACACGACGTTTTTCGGCAAATGTTGTGTCCTAGCTCCTAAAGTTATGGGTTTATAGCAAAAAATGGTGGAATAAAAGTTGTAGACCATTAAATTTCCTATAAAATTCATATACAGTTTAATATTTTATCTCAAATAGATTAGATGTTATAGTTATTTAAAAAAAACGTTGAGTTTAAGAGGGAATAGAGGACACTAGAGAACAACTAATTTTGTGGGAGGTTTGGAGCTAAATCTGATATGTGAGTATTAAATACAGATGACGTGCATCCTTAGCCAAACAATTTCAGTCTTATGCGCCACCATGTTTAATGGTCTCTAGTCTTTTCTAAATACATTTATGATAGGGTTAATGTTTGACGAAAAGAACAAAAGTATTTTCTCAAGGCAGCTTTTATTTTATAATTGGCCATTTCCCACTACAATCGCCTGTGCAAGAGATACAAAGGGAAAACCAAACGAATCATCAAATTTTGTTACGCTACGGAGTTAGCTCATACGGTAGGGCCGGGGACTTTTCGTGTAATTATCACCAAACACATCCCAGAAATAAAATCTTTAGGATCAAAAAGTCTGTCTACAAGCCCTTTTTGAGCGTTCGTTCGCTAGGCTAAATAAGAATAATCAGAAAATGTCTTCTAATCATACTAACGCTATTAGATACATATATGTGGAGGATTTCACTGTTTTCCGGTTTTCCGTCTTTTTCTCGAGAACTGTTAGGCCCATAGGAATGCATCTATGCTTAAAGAAAAGGTGATAAATTGTCCTACAATTTTTTCCCCGTGATAAGAGTCGTAGGGCACGTCGTTGCGGCAATATCTGGCTCGAATCGTGAGTGATACGTTGAAAAACGATTTTGGGAAAAGTTGCCTATTTTTGAAGAGCTGTATCTCGGAAACTATTATACTTACAGACTTCCGGTTAGGCGCAAATTATAGAAAATTTAGTCTAGTTTGAAAAAGATAATCATATTCTTTGCAGTATAACTCGTAGTTTTTGAGCTACGAGGCTAAAACTCAAAAAAGTCAAACGATCACGCGCCAGTCAGATTATGTCTCATGTGAGCAGTGACTTAAATTAATTAAATGAGCATGGGAATATATTTTCAAATAGGTACGTAATTACGATAATTGTCTCTGGGGAGGAGGGATGTGTGAGGAGGCAGTATTACCGATCTCCCGATTGAAAGTAAAATTATTTTTCATAAACAAAAATTTGTTTTCGCACGGTACTCATTTAATATCTTCGGAACTAATCAACATATTATGCAAATCTAGCACAATATAGAAAGCTAAAAGATGAAGGAATAAAATTGTTCTAGTGACAAAATCTCGTACATTTAATAGTTTTTAAGTACGTTAGCCAAAAAGCGCGCGCGGAAAGCCTTCAAGTGGACATTTCTTGAAATGCTATAAAAACGGTCACGTTTTCGGAAATGAGTGTTCTAAAGTACATTGTAGAGCATCTACGCAGCTATCGATTGCGCCAAGAATCGCCGAAATCGGTGCAATATTAACGGAGATACGAATTTTTTAGTGTTTACCGGAAGTCGCATCTTGTGACGTCATAAAATCTATGAAGCACCCATAGGTAAGTTTAGGTATTTTGATATGTTGTTCAGGGGGTTCAATACTATCGATGTGCAAAAATTCAGCTTTACATTATTTTTTTTGAGGTTGGACCCATATTTTGTCTAAAGTGACTGGGCTATTACTTTGAATTACACAACCATAATAGAAGCTGTTTTGATTACAATTTTGAAAAAAATATTAGATATATAAAAATGTTAACTGACCTAACGTATGTTACACCATATTTTCCTCAATAGAGTAAGTAATTCAGCTATTAATCATTTTGAAATTATTCCTAATTATAATAATATGCAAATTATGTAAATGTGAGTAAACTGGCCTCACAAACTCTTTAATAAAATTAGAATGCTGTGATTCAAAATCTATTTACCTATACATGCTTTAGAAATTGGGCATAAGAAGTTGTAGATTGAATTTGAAAAGCAGTGTCCAACTACAAACAAAACATTAACAAAAGCAAGCTAAGGCTTATTTTATTTATAAAATTATAAACCTATCGAAAGTGTATGTTAATTACAGTTAACAAACTCGTATTATGAATTCTAACAAGCATAAAAAATATTTATGGTAACTACTACATATTCGTAACCTGTTTTTTATGGAAATATATATTTTCTTCACCTTTTGGTACATCATTTTTATGATTTATATTAAAATAAGTTTTAATTAAGGTAATTATGCAAGAAATGCAAATGTGAAACCAAACAAAACGGATAGGTATAATTTGTTTGCCCCTTTCCGAGTTCCTGGTACTTAGAATGGAGAGAAATTCTATTCGTGCATTCTTGATACAATTCGAAAACATGTAAAGGTTTATCAGAAAGTTTGGATAAACTGAGTTTGTAGTACTCAATTTTCAAAAATCGAGTTCCCCCGGACACTTAAATATTATCTACTTAAAATTTTCACATGTTATGAGTGTTATGACTGATCGTATATTTTATTCTAACTTTCCTTAGATAATCGTATTGCTTATAATCTGTGAATCTAATATTTAAGCTTTTTTTCTCCTTTACATCATGTTTTAATTTGTAACTTCATTATCTTACTTGAGTAGTCTCCTATAATTGCACTATATGGTGAGTGTCTCCTTACAATACTGAGAATCCTTCTTGAAACCATTACTTCGAACTCCTCAAGGAGACACTCACCACATATAACTTCATTATGTTGTAAATCATCATTACCAAGCCTGAAGATGGCTTATCCAAGTTGAAACTAGTAGCATTTATCAATAATAAATATATAGATATGGGGGAAGTTTTAAGTTTTTATGTCATTTTTCTATAGGTATTCCATTTAGACTTTGTTATCAGTATCAAGGAATTCAATTAATCAACACTCTCTATACAGTATCACATACATAACCTATGGTGATGCAACAAATTCGTAATTTCATTGGCTGACGTTTCAACAAATCCGTTTGCCATGACTAGGTATAATCAAGTCGCAGTCGTAAAGAAGGGTTTCGAATCTTGGCAAAGTAAAAATTTTTTGATTCGATACAAATTTTATAGGCAATCTATCCTACATGATAAAATGCATTGAAATCATCGACATCGATGATTGAAATGCAAACTTTTGCCTGATTAGTACCCTTCTAGGACACCAGGTTTTTTTCTGGCGCGGACACCACCTAGTCGATTACGAGACCGAAGTTTATTAGTTTTAAAGAAAAATGTCCCAAATAAAATTTTCAAAAATGTTTTACCGAAGCTGCTAAAAAAACTATTTAAACCTGGAAAGGTACTTCCAAAAACAATTTTATTAATTAATTTGTCACAATTACAAGAGGTTGAAGTGAAGGAAAAAAATGGAGAACAATTTCATTTCCAGCTGCTTGTCTCATGTATTTCCAACTGGAACATTTCCACCTTATGTAGGTAACTAGGTAATGTAGAAGAAAGGAACCTAAATAGTACCTGGAAATGAAACGCAAACATGGAGGCGTTAATATTAACCGAACTACTTCCGAAAATCGTATAGAGCTTATATTGAAGTGATCTTTTTATTGATTACATCTTAATGTAATGGTTGCTTACCTAATCCAATACTAAGTAGTTCGAAATTCGAAATTTTTGACAATCGTTACTATTTGTTGTCCTTTATGGATCAGTGGTGGGGAAACATTCATATTTTTGAAGCTCTACAAGATGATAACTATAGACTGTACTTTTTTCCGTCTCTCATAATTTCTCAAGAATGAAAAGTCGAGTAGGTGAAATCTTGGCAATGTTAATATCAAAAACTTTTCCATAAGTTACAAAATAACGTAAAATGAATACGGTTTTTAACACTTTTCCAAATTTTTTTAATATCTCAAGAACTAATTAGGTAATATTTCAAAGTACCACAACTAAGTACAAACATAAAAATTTTTGGGTTGATCTAAAAATCTAATCACTGCACGTTGTTCTTCCGCGGTGTAATGGTCCAACAGACGCGTCATCGTTAACTGAGTAATTAGAGGTTATGCTTTCTAAATACTCTCTAACAACTGATCAGACACAACGTAAGTACAAGGGTACAACCTTAACGGCATAACCCCGATTCGGCCGATTCAGCGCCCCCCTATTCAGCGGTCCCGTTTCGGCGGTGCCCCGTTTCAGCGGTCCCCGTTTCAGTGCTCGCCGTTTCCGCGGTGCCCCGTTTCAGCGGTTCCC
This sequence comes from Pyrocoelia pectoralis, assembly GCA_036250285.1. Taxonomy (NCBI): domain Eukaryota; kingdom Metazoa; phylum Arthropoda; class Insecta; order Coleoptera; family Lampyridae; genus Pyrocoelia; species Pyrocoelia pectoralis. Next base: position 19,266,109 of record CM070079.1, on the reverse strand, counting down.
ATTTCAGCGGTGCCCTGTTTCAGCGGACCCCATTTTAGCAAGGAAGTGGACCTAGTTGCGTTAGCATAAAAATGAATGAACTTATCAAGTACTTTGGTTGTTCAGAAAAAAAGAATAATGGTTGTCACAACATGTACTTAATTATTGGTTATATTCTATATGAATAAGTTAATTTTAATTAATAGTTCACATGTTACACTTTCAAATTAACTTTTTGATGGAGTAAACCGCGTCCTTTTTCGCGGCGTCCTTTTGACGACCTGTTTGCCTTTTTGTCCTAGATTCGTTTTGTGTAATGCATACCGATTCAAATGGTGCTTAAAAATCAAAAACGAAGGAAACCGAAAAATTCATTTTTGAATAGTTATTTGATTTACATATTGTAAAAGGTACAAGAATTTTTTAATTAGAAAGTTACTGCTTTTTGGCAAACAATACCTTTTGAGATAAAAGAAATATTTATAGTAAACTAATTACAAACAATTTCGCGAGGGTAAAAGGATGGGAGCTCATCGTTTAAAATTATTTTTTTCAACATTATGCTTTCTCGTTAATCATAAGTTACTACGAAACAGTGCAAAGGGGCTCCGAAAAAGATATACCGCCGAAACGGGGACCGCTGAAGCGGGTGACCGCTAAAATGGGAACCGCTGAAATGGGTGGCCGGTGAAACGGGGACTGCTGAAACGGGAGCGCTGAAACGGAGACCGCCGAATCAGGAACCGCTGAATCGGGGTGCAACCAACTTAACGCCCTCAGCTAGTTATACTTATTGTAAGAAAATATTGCTTGAATATTACGGACCAGGAAAAACTTATCTACGTTGCTGTCACTTTTCCATAAACCGAGAAGGATTGTTCCCCGGAGTCCCGAAAAGTTCACTAAAAAGGTATAGTCTGTAAAATTTAACATTTTCTATTTCGGATTAGCGCTTTATTTATCACCGACATATAATACACTATTGCCGTTTCCTTCCTGTGTAGGAAATGTAGGAAACGGCAATAGTGTATATATGTCGGTGTTAAATAAAGCGCTAAGCCGAAATAGAAAATCTTTATTTTTACAGACTATCACTGCAACTTAAAATGATAACTCTATAAGACTGGTTCAAACGGTTCAATCAATAATCGAAATGGTGGTCATAGGTTCAGGGTCCACATCGAACATTTGCAACAAAGCCCTAAGAAACTCAACATTTTGCTTTCCTAATAATATTTCACTAAATATTATATCAGTTTTATTAAAGGAAATCGTTAGGAAAGTGATTGTTATCCATATAAATCATCATGACCCAGTAGTAACCTCTTATTTATTCTGCAAAAAAACCAAATTAAATATTTTCAAAGTATCCAACCCCAACTATTGTTAACCAAACATCACCTTCTCATATTGATCTTTTTTGATTTTTTTGAAAATAAATTAATCAAATATAACGTTGACTATTCGAAAACTTAACGAATAGAGTCAGATAGAAAATTGGTCGTTGAAGAAGAATCTCGTTTTTCTCATTTAAGATTATACAAAAAGGAAATGTATTATAATTGCTGCTTAGAAGAATCTATAATATTGTTAATACATATAACAATCCAGCAAAAACGTTACTTAACGAAATGGACCTAAGAAAAGGGAGTCTAAAAATAGACGATGCCTATATAACTGAAAGTAAATTAAGCTGAAGTTTATAATGGAACATAAACTTTAAAATGTTGGTTTATAAAAGGCGAAGAAGAGTTAACTTTCCAGTTGCATGTTAGCAGACTACTAATAAATCGGTTCATTTTGCTCACTGTTAATTGATGTAATTAGCCAAGAGAGGCGTAGTATGTGACTTTAACAGCAATTATTATTTTTTTTATTTTATATAGGTAACTGGTTTCACAAATGCTTAAGCTTAAAGTAAATTTTTTATGTAGTAAAAGGTAGAGGGTAACGAAAAACTTTAGTTTAGTACTGAATGTTTCATAATATACTAAATGAAATAAATATGTCCAAGGAACTGAATGACTTATTACTTATGGCGCCATATGTTCAGGCGCTTGCCAATGTTAAACTTATGGTTCACGGTTATTTAAATGAAGTAAAAAAGTCAGTGCCGCCAGTATGATTTTACTTTTTTTTATTTTGTCTGTTTTTAAAGGTTTTTTACGTGCTGTTAATTTTTGTCCGTTCGTAGCTAATTAAATACCTACGTAGTACCATTTTTTCAATCTTTTAATCGCAGACATTTATTAGCTGAGATCAATAAAATTCACAAGTAAAGTAGGTGTTCGATAGTAGAAATGATTTTTTCATAGTTTAACCGTACTTTTTGAATGTTTCGGTCAGCTATACATCGAGTTGTTGCTCGTGTTCAAAACAAAGCTATCGATTTACGTAATTGGAAAGTGAAATAAAAACATGAATACATTCGAGTTACAATGCAAACTGATATGATTTAAAGTAGAGAAACAAATTATTTATACTAAATAAAACAAGACATCTAAAGTACAATCCTAACCGTAATATTAAACTAAATGTTACAAAATAACTCTGTTTTTGGTAGTGTCTTGTTTTATTTAGTATAAAATAATAATTAGTTTCTCTACTTTAAATCATATCAGTATTTATTATTTATGATTTTTTGTTAGATTCAACGCTTGCTTTAACATAATAGATTAATAATTATAGTTTAAAATAAATATTACAAAATAACTCTTGTTTTTATAAACTTTGGGTATAGGGAATTCTTAACAAAAATTAAACCTACATAATCAAAGATTCTATTTATGCAATTAAATACAGGGTGTTCCATTTAAAAGAAGAAAGAAAATGAAAAGTCTGAGTTTCGATCCACCCTGTACACAAAGAGAGAAAAAAATTGAAATGTAATCGAATATGAGGAGATATTACATCATATTACGAAACTCGATTAGCCAAGAAATTGTCTTTTTCTGTAACGTACAGTAAGAGAGAGAGCGTTGATTGAGCTACGATTTTAACATAAACGTGTCCATAACTTTTAAATGACTCTGTATAACGTAGCAAATCCTTATATCAAAAGATTCGAAAAAATGTGGGCAATGCTAATTTGGCATAATATGCAGGGACTCTCATTTAAAAAATCACATATTTGGTTTGTAACGGAGTTATGCAACACCCTGTATAGTTTAACATAATTTCGAAATATGGTCCTTAAAGACGTCTATTATTTTTCTTAACAACATTTTTTTATATCTCTTGAAATAAGCCATATACCGAACTTTGTCGTAAGATTGGTACACCCTGTAGGTACATACAACAACATTCCGGAAAACCTTCTATTTTTAAATTCATCTCGTTTGTATAAGACTTGTAAACAATATTTATTACAGTGCCAAAATGAGACACTCTGACTGCACTTGTATATCATTTGCATATATTTTTGTTCTTCATCTTCCTATTGAAAACTACAAGAGAATTATGTTCATTTTACATCAATATTACAATTCTAATTTTATTGTAATATATTACATTTATTAGATATTATTTTTTTTTTTGTTTTGTTTGGTTGTTCTTGTCTGTCCTACTTATTGTGTATTCTATATTTCTTTGTATAGCCTTGTCTCAGAAATTTCAGAGCATTGCCAAATTTATTTTATTATTATTGTACCTCGGTTCTTATCGATACTCAAGCCAAGCCTGGTTAACTAACCGTACGGATCGGAATCAAGTAACGATTAGTTCTAGTAATAGATACATATACCTATTATAAAATAAAGCTGTAAAAAAACATATGTTTTGAAATAGTATTATGTTTATTGTGTAAATGTTTGTTGTTTAGCTCGGCGCATAGGTTGCACTCGAGTGGGTAATGTATTGTTTGTGTTTTGTGCTCATTGTGTTTGCGTTTGGGTGTATGTAATGTTATGTTGTGTATGCAACAGAGTTTCAATTTGTGAAGGGAGGATTGAGTGTTGTGTTTCATTTTGTGTTTGAATGGTATCTATTAGTTGAAAGTATGTGATGTTAATTAATTCATAGTTCCACTTTCTATTTTATGATTGAAAACTGAAAAAACAGTTAGCAATAGTTATTTGCAAAGAAGGAATGTTAATGTTGGTTTTTAAAAGGGACAACATATTTTTACATTTTTTATTTCAATAAAGTACCAATACCAGAATATCAAAAAAATCAATTATACAAGTTGCAGCAAGGAAATTGCATTTAAATTCACAATATTAACAAAAATACGAGCATTAATAGAAGAGTTTCCCAAATGACCACGATAACAATACAACTGTGCTTTAAGGTAAATTTAACTTTTTCACGTAATCCCTCCAAAGTTCAATACCTACGTTGTACGAAAGCTACCTTTTAAATAGTTACTAGGAAAGGAAACAAAGTTTTGGAGCAAACTGTTTTATTGCTTTTCAAAATGTTCGTATTTAAGTCTTATACACTTGTGCATGCGTTCAAACCAATTTTCGTTGCATTTTTTCCATTCTGCCAGTGAGACATTAATTTTGTTCTCCTTCAAATAATCAATTGTTCGATGTGCTGTGTGGAAGCTGGGATTGTCATGATAGAAGATGATAGAGTTGTTTTTCCTAATTGTATCAATGTTTTCTGGCAAACAATTTGTCATGTACCACACAGTGTCAACTGTCGATCCTCTAAAAGCCTAAAGGAATGGATGCGATATGTCGAGTACAGACCGAAGAAACAAGCGATCATTTTCTTGGAAGGGCTTCAGCAACAACTTTTATGGAATTCAGTTAATCTTGGAACACCCAAACAGTGGAGTTCGAGTACGAGTATATCCAAATTTTTGCACGTATAGACAGGTTTTGCAACCCCTCGGTCGCCAATTAACAACAATCTATTTTTGGTGTCCAGTCAAATTATGCACAATCCATGGGATGAAAAGTTGAATGTATTGCAGGCTGTAATATTCCAAGAAATTTTTTACCACCCGACTCAGCTTGTAGTGACTCACCTATCTGACACCATTAGATTCAAGTGTATAGTGATGAATCCACGTCTTATCCATGATGACGAACTGTTGCTTAAAGTTCAATGAATGGTAGTTGAACAAGTTGTCACTCAACTGAAAGTTAGACTGGAATAGGTTGTTGCTCCATATAAAGGAGATGGAGCGGCCAACCTGACGAAAAATGTACTTATATGCAGTTCCTACTTTCTTTATTATGCAATTATCTACATAATTGTTTTCACAAGGATACCCTTCTGTTCTAAAGCAATGTATTTGTGCAAAATAATAAATATCTAGCATATCAACTTTTTGAGGAAAGCTCATTGTAGCAACTCTAAGTGTCTTTGCTATGAAGAAAATATACTTCTGAAATGTGGAAAACTAGCCCGTTGTACGGCAGCATGTATAGTAACAATCCATGCAAGTATTCACGGTTAAGCAACTCGAGCTCTGGCCAGTACTTGGATGGGTGAGCCGTTAATTCTGTGGCTCCCTGTGTCCGGCAGGGGGTAGTACAAAGGGCCCGAATGAGACCTACGTACGCGTGGACTTAGGTCCCATCCTCCATCGTAATTTACATTTATTTGTGCAAAACTATACAGAATGTTCCATTATTAGAACAACTTACATTTTTACAAGGAAAGGCACATATCCCCGAAGTTATACAGATTCAGATTATTCTGATCTCATATAGGTGTTGGGCAAAAGGAGTCTAAATACAAATACCGTGATTAGACGCAAGTATCAATATAAAAAATGTAACAAAAAGTTTTCCTGATCAGAGTAAATTATATTTACCATAATACATACTATAACAAAAATAATTGAAAATTAAAATAAATTAATTGCGTTAATAAAAATAAAACTACATAAATTATATTATAGTATGACATTATTAATAACACAAACAAAATATGTTGAAATAATTTATTAAATTTAAATAATGCTCGAGTTTGTACGAGTTAACAAAGAGGCGGACGAGGATAGGAGACGTTTTTCAATTGATTCGGGAAGATTTGGGAAACTGAATTGGCCCCTGCGGGGTAGGGGTGGGGAAGACGGTAAACGTCTTAAATGAAAAGGGGGATAATTGCTTTCATAAAGATAATAATAATAATAATAAAAATAATACCTAATAATAATAATGTTTAATTGTCCAAACAGTAATTATGAAATATTAGTAGGTAGAAGTTATGAGTTGCAATGTTGTGTCACTTGAAATCGATTCAATGTCAAGCGGTTACTGTTATGAATTTTGTAGAACCAACCCTACTACCAGATGAAGAAATACAGGTAAATTAATACATAAAAAAGGATAAAAAATTGATCACGTTAAATGGAATTTTATAAATATTTTATTAGATGCTATTAATGAATTCTTAGTATTTTTGTTATCTTATAATTATTAGGTATCTATTAATTAGGTATATGTGTTAGGGTATAGCAGAATTTTAAATGTCCTAGATGGCATAATTTTGTAAGTTGACCATAGACAAATGTCGACGATTTTGTCCTGTCCATGAATTGGTAGATTGCACAAAGGTGAAACGTCATATTACCATATTTTATGAATTTGTCTACCCTCTTGTCACATACATTTATTTGTAGCAATAATACATACCGCAAAAAAGAAATGAAATAACGCCAACATGTTAAATAAAATAAATTACGCAGGTAAGATTAAAAAATTGATACAGAATATGCTAATAGCGGAGAACCTTTTTTTATAAAAGAATTTCGAGCACACTCTGTTACTCGCATAAATTCAGTTCGAACCGATATAATTAATCGCCGATCAATAACGTTTGATTGCATTCTAAATTAAAAATAACCAACAAATGATACAGAATACATTAAGAATTTCCGTTCGGGACATTTTATTATCATAATGGATAAACTTGAGGTTATGTAGATGAATAAATTGTTATACCCGATGGCGATCCCCACAACTATTTGACAATCTTAAAGGATTTGTATAAATTAGCAGTAAAGTATAAACACCAAACTGTTGGCAATAGTTAAATTGAAAACGAAATTCAAATTAATGTTAATTATTTTGTTCATTGCGTCTTTATTCAGTGGGAGGTTGGTAACTGGTGATAATTTGCCAAATTACGTGAACGTGAACAAATGGAACAATTGTGTAGAATTGCAAAATAAACATCCCAGGCGAAGAAAAGCAAAGGTAGTTGCAACTTTTGCTTTAAAATGGGGAGTTGAATTTACTGATCGCATAGTGGTAACGAAAAGTGACTGAAAAAGAAACCACCAATGGAACATTTGGCCCTTTTAGTACTCATAGTAAATTGCCACAAATCTGTTACTAAAACTGACTGTTCAGAATACCATTAAAGAGTCCATCATATGAATTTACAAAGTCTGGATGTTTGGATGTCTGAATCGCCTTTGCTTTTTTCCTGTAGACATTTAGGACATTGTGACTTCGGATTCTTGTAGAAAATCAAAAGTTAAGGCATTTTTGTATCGATCATTTTGTGTCTATCTCATCGGAAGCTCATTGTCTTTGTTGGTGTTCACCAAAACGTGATCATCTATTCATCTTCCCTACGAAATGGGTGTATAGTATAACATAGCTCACTTCGATCAGTTAGCTATAGTATTTCAATACATTTTTCACATTTATTGAAACGCAGGTCATAAATTAGAAGAAATGGAAAACTGCGTTATAAAACTTTTAAAAGAGCATAAAATTGACATAAAAAGCTGCAGACAATACCTACCAGTAGGTAATGTGTCAGATAAATTACAAGCGAGAATCAAATCTAAAAACAATATTAGGCTCTATTCGTTCCATCCGCAACTCATTCTTTAAACATTTTAGGACTAACTGCAGCTGAAAGTTACTTAATAGCTATCTCTTTTTTATGTTTTTACAGCAAATTTTTTTTTCTTCATCTTCTACTAATGCACCTTCTTCAGTTCTCATTTTCTTATTTCAATTCAGTTGGGCAATGGATTCAGGTTTCCTCGGAAATGAAGTTAGCTACGAATTCTTTCGAATGTGAGACCACCATGTTGGACACTACAGGGGTCATATACGAACGATAGAAAATCATAGAGACTGCTTTTTCATGATAGTCCAAAAAATTCTAAGGTAAAAACATATGCATTATTATCGAACTGAATAAGCAAAAATTATATTTAAAAAAATGAAATTAATTTTTGATTACTTTTATTATAGTGAACAATTAACGATATCTATACGACTGTCCTAGTTTGCGTACAGCCACATACTAATTCTTCTATGGTTTTTTCTAGCCCTAAAGTTGAAATACGCAAAATACAAAATTGTTAATTTACATATTAATTTTGAATATGTTTAGTAAGAATGTTAAGAACCAATCTGGAAATCAAATAATGAATATTGAGTATTGACATTCCTTGGAGTTATCGAATGGGTTGTTTATTTGCAAGAATATGGTTAGCATACAACTTTGTATCTTAAAACGTTTTTTAGAGCCGTTAAAGTTGTTTTGTACACTTTTCAGGTCTTTTATATTTATTAAGGTGAAAAGTACGCTATTTTGAATTTCGCAGATATCCTAAACATTTTGTAACGAAAATTAACAATTAAAGAAAGGACCACTAAGTTAGTGTTTATTATTAAAAATTATCTACACAAAAACTGCGATCACTAACAAAAATAATAATTAATTGACGTTTGTTTTTTATTTGTGACTTCCATAGCAATAATATTCTATTAAGTAGGTACAGTTGCAATATTCAACGAACAATTGTTTTTGGTGTTTGTTGTATTGTATTCCAGTTCCTCTGAGATATTAGCAAAAATGTTGTGTGAATTCACCCCCTTTTAAGGGCTGTATCTCAATTAGAAATCGTTTTCGGACACATCTTTATAGGGACTTTTTTATTACTTTGGGCTCTAGAACCCGCCCTAGAATTTCTGCCGGACATTTATGAAACACCCTGTATAGCACACAAGAGTAAAAAACCACGTGTGTGTGGCGACATCATTAAAACTTTATGTACTTTTCAAATTTCAATTTTCTCGACTCTCTAGCGGCCAAACGATGCACCGTGGTAACTTGACCTGACAAAAAATGATCAGCTCATCAAGCTCTCTCGGGTAGGCCTCAACCCAGTTCCAAAAACCCAACTCTTAACTTGGTTACCTTTGACTCCAGGAAACCGGATGTGACCTGGATCAGGTCATTGGCCATAAACTATCCCATGTACCTAACATATCTCCCTGCAAAATATTAGAATTAGACCTCCAACTCTTACAGTTATTTCAGGAATATCCATCGACATATAGAAATGGACTGCGCGTGGTTATGCTAAGCCGGGATACTCCAGGTGAGAGAGAGGGTAAACGTGGAGGCCTAGTTCTAGCTTTATCTGTCACGTATCTATTGGTCGCTGCATTCCCCTAGCTTTATCTGTCGCGTATCTATTGGTAGCTGCATTCCCATTAAAATGCAGCAACCAATAGATACGCGACAGATAAAGCTAGAACTAGGCCTCCACGTTTACCCTCTCTCTTACCTGCAGTATCCGGGCTTATCATAACCACGCGCAGTCCATTTCTATATGTCGATGGGAATATCCATCAGACTGACATGTGCACACGCAACTTTTAGTAGTTAGTACCATATTAATTGCCCCCCAGGGCCATAGGTTCATTAAAAAAAAAACGAGCAAAGAAATTTATAGTATAATAGGTATCATTAGAGGTTATGCAGCGACCCTAAAGTGACTGCACCTAGTTATTAACTAGAATTTACTATGAAAGTGCAAAGGACCTCACTTTATTGTTAGATGATGTGTGGAAGGAAACAACACGATCCTAATTAAATCAGAAACGATTCAAAATATGTATAGTTGATACTTCAATGTTGAAGTTATAATTTTTGAGCAGAACGATTCGTCTAAATTTTTGATGCACAGATGATCACAGTTATAGAGTTATAAAATTAGCGTATTCACTTTTCAGTTTCTTGTGACAACAATTTTTATGATATACTGTAAATGTCTCTTTAACCAGTGGATAACGCAAAGTTACATACATCCATACGGCACAAGCGTAGGACAAACCTATAAATGCAGGAAGGGTACATGAGTTATCGTCGTTCCCGTGGAAGTAGTGAAACTAAAGAAAACAACGGAAGTAAAAGTATTAAAGACTTTAAACTCCACAGTCATCTGGCGTTGATAGACTGAAGAGTTTGCTTTCTTTTACTTTCCTTGCGCCATCAAGTTACCGAAAGGATTATATTTAATAAATTTAATCATCATTATATCTTCTTATAAGCTGGGGTCATCTGCTCCTGATCATTTGACATCGTCGATCATTATACTTTGTTAACTATCCTACTCTGGCTCTATTACATCTTATTAATCAGTCCCCCATTGAGAAGCGAAATGGTGTACCGCAAGGTTCAATTTGTGAACCTTTACTATTTACTATATACGTATACCAGTCAGTATCTCTATGGCCTTCAGGGAGTTAGTGTAAATCTATATGTCGATGATACCCAAATCTATCAATCTTTTGATAATATTGCAAATTTATCTTCCTCAGTCAATGTACCAAGTAATGCTTTAGAATTCATCTCAACACAAGCATCTATTGTCGGTTGAAAACTCAACATAGGTACTAAAAATTAAATCTGAAGCATTAATTTTTACAGGGGAAAAGGACTCTCAGCATCTTGTTGATAAATCTTAAGTTTTTATCTTACGAGATTTAAATCACGTGTGTCTAAACTCTAAAGCTTGTACGTGTGTCTTTTTAGCAATAAAGTAAATTGGCGCGCAAAAATTGAAAGCCGCTTCGTCCTTTTAGAAAGCAAACTTTCACTTCATTTTAAAGATACAGTAGAACTCGGTTATAGCGTCATTGTCAGGACTAGCGATTTTTGTCGTTATAACAGAGTGACGTTATTCGCGATGTAATTGATTTTTGGGTAAAATATAATAATTCAAAACAATTTACGCATAACTAATGATATATGGCTAAATTTTATTAGCAATGTTACAAACGTGAATTAGTACATACCACAGATATCGTGCACATACAATGTATACATACATAGTATGTATGTATTGTAAAAAGTTTATTTTTGGAAATAGTCTGTAATTTTTGTTTTTCCGTCGCGTGCGTTGATACAGTACTGTTGTCTCCTTTTTATTTTTACTCGTAGGAATTAAGATAACCTTTCTAAATCCTTAAAGAACGAAAACAGCTTATTATACAGCGTGATTCAAAAAGAATACCACAATTTTAAACGTCTGTATTTAATCAACGAAACATAATGGAACCTTGTGTTTTACATGATTATAACGAGTAAGTATTTAAAAAAGTTTTTATCAAACAAGTTCACAAATGTTCAATATGACCCCCTCCAGACACTCGAGCGATATCAACCCGATAATGAAACTCGTTCCACACTCTCAGTAGCATATCGGGCGTAACGGTTTGGATAGCTGCTGTTATTTGTCGTTTCACATCATCAATACTAGTGGGTAGAAGTGGTTGAAACACCTTATCCTTAACATACCCCCATAAGAAAAATCGCAGGGGGTGAGGTCAGGGCTTCTTGGAGGCCAGTGATGAAGTGAATTGTCACGGGCTGCCTGTCGACTGATCCATCTTAGCATCAACTGACAGCGAACAAATGAGCAACTAAATGAAACTTCAGAGTTTCCTTAATTCGAGGACAGATAGTGCTTAGCTCTCCTTTTCTTCTCTGCAGAGTTACCTATAGATGTTTAAAATTGTGGTATTCTTTTTGAATCACGCTGTACATTCTAAGAATATGGTCAAAAGTTCCCAAACCTTTATTTAGAATGACGTTAAAACCGAGTATATTGCAAATATTTGGTCGTTAAATGAAATGTTTTTTACGTTGTAAAGGTAAACTATAGGAAGTTCTAGGGACCTGGGACCACGACCATTATGACGTTATACCCGAGTTGACGCTAAATCCGAAGATGTTATAAACAAGTTCTACTTATTAAACACCTATTGTACAGTTATTCAAGAGGCCAATTTCATGTAGTATTTGCAAAATGTGCAACTCGCTGCTTTAGAACATTAAAAACATTTCCTCCTTAACTTTACTTAAATGTACCACTATTTATCAACAAGCAACTGCTTGTAGGCCCCCACCCTCAGGGGCCCCGCGCCGCATTTTTTGTTTGGCTGGTCTTTAGATAAAAGAAAAGTAATACAATTATTTAGAGGGGAGGGGGGGGGGTCATTTAGGTGCTTGTGAGCCCCGCAATATATAAATCCGGCCCTATTTGGGCCCTTTGTGCTACCTCCGTGATTTAAGTCGTCCGACCCCGCAACGTCACTCAAGCCATCCCACACGTGAGATAAACCTGAGCATGCTGGACGGGGAAGCGGCTGTAATCGTAGCCGTGTCCGACCATAAGGATTCCCCCAACATTCCACCGAGCCCATGCGGTGCATGTGCTTGCTAAGTTTACAGTGCCCAGAAAGTATGCCCACAAGTAGACGCAGGTTCTGAAGGGCTCTCTCGCGAGACGGCAGTCTGACATCAAGTTCCACCTTGTCTTTTGCTGGGCTTCGGTATCGTGAGTTATTAAGTTAAGTTATACAGTTGATACTGTAAGTGAAGGAGCCGGCTCAGGACCATAAAACATTTGTTTGGAGGACAGTCGAGCTAACTTATCGACTTTTTCATTGCCTATTGTTCCAGCATGCCCTTTAACTCATGCACGCTCGAGGGTATTACGGTTTGTCACTTGCTCTAGTACTTGGTGACACACCATTACACCATGGACAATTATTATTATTATATTTGTTTATGTGAAACTATCAATAAATTATTCTATAGGTATTCTGTAGAAGAAAAATCAATCAAAGTTCATTGCATGGGGATGTAAGGACATACCAATGTCTACTGTTTTTTGCGCTGTTGTCACATTGACCGTCACAGAATACAAGTACATAGTTGGATAGGTATTATAATCAAATTATGGCTTTTTAATGTAAATTAGATTCAACTAAATTACAAAACACCAACTGAACGTTATAAAACAAGTTACATTACATTATTATCTAATCTGAAAAATCCTTTTCACCTATTCACATTTCAACTAACAATTTGGTAAATTGATAATTAATGTATACCATAAATATCCTAATTTTACAATAAATTATTTTCAATTGCTTATTAAAATCTCAGAAAGTATGACATGTAAAATTATTGTAGCCAATCATAATATTATACTGGGAACAATCGGGCTGTCATCCCAGAATTTCGAAAAACTTTTCTATAATTTTCTATAAACCGAAGTGTAACAAAGGTAAAATATTTAACAAACTACCAGTTCACGGCTTCGGCTACATATTTTATCACTTACAAGCATAATCTTTCAATTAAAATCAAGCACAATTTTAGCGACAAGCGGCTTACCTTCAGTAGACTGAAAAAAAGTAGACTGAATTATTAGCACCTAAAATGGTTATACTTATTAAAAAAATTAGCTGGATTAACACATAGAAATTACATTTACCGTTGGTTCGTCTGAAGACGTCTCTTTTCTCACATACGCAAGGCGCCCGGCAATTCCTTGAATAATTCCGGTACACGGTAAAGGCGCCGGTAAAAAAACGTAATTACGCAAAGTGTAGGTACTTTATAATTATTAAATCAATTTTTTTTCTGTTTCAGACAAATCTATATATAGAGCGAGATTCGCGTTTGTCGACTTCTTCATTTGTACCCTCGCAACTGCAACGGCATCTTGAAGGTTGGGATGAGTGTGTGCGAGTTTCGTGAATAATGTGATTGCCGTGTTAAAATAAATACTAAATGAGTAAAAAACAGCAATGTTAAAAGACTGTGAGAACATAGAACGTAGTGGAGAATCTCCTTGCTCAAATCATATTGGTGGTTCGGTAGAAGCGGTGGCTTGTGCGGGGTGTGGAACACGAATTCATGATAGATACTACCTTTTAGCTGTTGACAGACAATGGCACGGGCACTGCCTTAAATGCTGTGAATGCAAATTACCATTGGACTCAGAACTTACTTGTTTCGCCAGAGAAGGAAATATTTATTGTAAAGAAGATTATTACAGGTACGTTGCAAGAATTAACTTTATTTGTTTGTTTCATTTATTGATCATGTACCATGTACCTACTCTATTTTAAAAGGTGGGATTTTCGACTCACTTGTCTGAGTTTATACGCCCACTACTTATTTATTTATTTAAGAATTACATTTGTGGTTCCCTAGCCAAAATAGGTAGTTACCATTTCTTTTTAGCTCGACTAGATAGGTACCCTTTTCAACGTTTTTCTAACTTTCAAAACTACATTGGTTACAGTACCTACCTAAACATTACAAGCATTCATTTTCATCTTTTTAACTCATTTTTAACCATTTTGCTAATCTTTCCTCTTCATAAATATTCACTTTTCTACGGTTTTCTAATCCTTACTACACTTTTATTACTATTATTGTTGTTGTTGAATACTTCGATTTCTATTCGATACTCAGGCCGAGTCTTGTTAACTAACCGCGCGGATCAAAATCAAGTAACGATTAGTCTTAGTAATACAGGGTGTTTAGAATTTCAGGAACACGTTCCCTGACACGTTCTAAGTTGATTAAATCTTGCATACCTCTATCAAAAATTCTATAGATTTGGATTATTTTATTTTATCGCTGAATACTGAAAGAAGTAACACTAATTTCCAAAAGTGACATGTCTATGTCATTGTTTTTATTATTACCATATTACATTTTAATATCACCTACATGGGACTGTGATAGAAACAGTGCAAAGTTGGAAAAAATGTCCTTTCTTGCGGAAAATGTGACAGTAGGTACAATGCTAGGAGCTGCCAGAAGTTCTATTTTTTCCAGCTCTGTTATCACTGTAACCTCTCAATTTTGGTTATAGGTATGTTAGGTTTAATCGACTTAGAACGTGTCAGGGAACATGTTCCTGAAATTCTAAACATTAAAGTTGATACACCCTCTATATAGAAAATAAATTTCAAGTAGGTATAAAAAAAAACATAATATGTGTTTTGAAATAGTATTATGTTTATTGTGTAAGTGTTTGATGTTTAACTCCGCGCATGGCTTGCACTCAAGTGGGTAATGTGTTGTTTGTGTTTCTGTGTTTGTATTGTGTGTTTGCGTTTGGATGTATCTCGACGAGTTAGAGATGTCAGATGAGTGGTTATTATAGTGTTTTGTGTTTGTAATGGAATTTCTGTAATGTTATATTGTATGTATACAACATAGTTTCAGTTTGTGAAGGGAGAATTGAGTGTTGTGTTTTATTGTGTGTTTGACTATATTAGTTGAACGTGTGTGATGTGGTTCTGAATGAAGTGCGATGTCTTCCGTTATGTTTAGAAATTGTCTAACTATGTCGCAAGTGTTCATAATGATTGCCTTTTGTAATTGTATGTATAGGTTTTTATCTAAGCCTAAAATGTGTAAATTGTGGCGTATTGTTTTTGGTATAGCTCCGGTTACACCAGGAACATAGGTAAGAGGTAAAAGAAGTTCCCACTCTCCATTGCGCTTTAACTTCCTGAGCTATATCAGTGTAATTACGGTGTTTCTCTCAGGGTCGGATTTACCATAAGGCTAGAAAGGCTATAGCCTAGGGCGGCACATTTTAGGGGGCGGCAAATGTTGGAGTTAATTAAGTAAAATTAAATAATAAAATGACATCTAGACAAATTCAAATTATATGAAACAAGTATCAAAAGGCGCGAATTCTTATAGAATTCTAATTTCAACCAACTTCACATCCGTAATTAATTATGGCATATACGATGTAAAATATATACCTATACTACCCCCCCCCCCCCCAGACACAAGCACCAAATGAGTCATTGTTTGAGGGTTTGCAGTTGGGGGTGAAATTTACAATTTGAGAATAGTTTTTTATGGAGAATCCAAAAGTGCAGTAAAAAATAGGTGTTCCCATTTAAGTTTTCAAAACTCACCCCCGCTCTACCCCACAGGGGGGGCGAGGGTGATGTTTACTCAATAGGTTTCAAAAAATAAAGGAAACGTGTTTTTTCTTTTTGTAATTGGATGTGTCGTTCTCGAGATATTTAAGCGTATATATTTTGACTTTAATGGCGTCCCGACGGTGAACGGGTGATCCGATCAAAAAATTTACCAAAAATTTGGAATCGGCAAAGAATTCCCTATAAGATCACACCACTTCCCGCTTTCTAAACCCTGTAACATCACGCGAGGCACAGGCATCCGGACGAATTTAGTAACCAACTTTTTGAAGTTGGTTGAAAATACAATATTTTAGTTTGTGAGTACATATATAGGGTTGCCATATTTGGGTAGGGTCTCGTCGGGACATTTAGGAACTCTAGGAGGGGTTGTATATATAAAAATACTCAATTTGGTGATATAAATTACAATTCTTCATTTTAGATAAAATATTTTTTTATTTATTAAGGTTACCTACATAAATATATTTAAATTTATTGCAGAAGTAGTCGATGTAGGCCAGTCGATTTGGTCCATAATAGGTGATATAATGCTCCAAATCGGGTGAAATAATTGAGGAATGGTAAAAAATTTCACTCAACCTTCCCCATACTTTATATATTAAGTAAAATTAAATTGCTGAACGTTGACACAAAGGGATTAAAGTTAAATTTAAATATACATGTTTCAACTCAAAAGAGTCACCATCAGGTATCGTAGCATGTAATAATTATTAGGTGAATGAAGTGATGGTGTGCGAGTGAAATGGAAAAATTTAATAATACAGTTGCTAAATCAAAGCTTCATATTAACAGATTAAAAGGTTAAGGTGGAAGGCTGACGGTTGGTTTGTTGGCCCTCAGCCTTCCACCTTAACCTTTTAATCTGTTAATATGAAGGTTTGATTTAGCAACTGTATTATTACATTTTTCCATTGATTTGTATTGCGCTGTTTCAATCGGGACATTTTAGTCTTTTGTCGGTACGTCGGGACAGAAACCTTAATAACGATGACAGTCCCGATATATCGGGGCGGATGGCAACCCTATACATATATCAAATATTGTTTAACAGCAGTAGAAACAAAAAACGAAAATAATCGTAGAAGAGGGGCGGCAAAATATTTTCAGCCTAGGGGCGGCAAATTCGTAAATCCGCCTCTGGTTTCTCTGCGTGTGTATTGGCTAAATTGTTTGAGTTGGGAATGGCAATATCTATTATGTGTATAATTTTTTGTGTTTTATCTATAAGTGTTTTATCTGGCCTGTTGTTATAATATATATTGTTATCTGTGAATAGTGCCCTATCCCAATAAAGCTTGTGTATGGTGTTTTCAAGTACAACTTACAGTGTTTATTATTATTTGTAATAGGGTTTGTAATCAATAGAAAGGTTATGTTTCGTGGCGAGTTTTTGGTGTATTATCTTACCTACTTGGTCGTGTCTGTGTTTGTACATACTCTGTTTGTGCTAGACGTAACATGTTGATGTAATGTGTTGTATGGTTACTGATGTTTGCGAACATTTTCTACAAAAATCATGTGTAAATGACCTATCTTTAATTATGTGTTTTCTGTAATTTCGTGTGTACATGATATGATCTTGTATGGCAAACATGAAACCTTTTGATTCTGGGAAAATATCACATTTGGTTAACCAAGCATGCGTTGTTGTAGTATCTCCGTTAATCTCCTGTATATATCGCTCGTGTAAAGTCTTTTGTGTCCAAGTTTGTATATCACGTGTGGTGTATGTAAGATTTGTCTCCGTGTGTGACTGTTTTGTGTGGTGGTGAAATGTGTGATTTGTTATAAAAGTATTCTCGTAGTTTGTGTACTTATTTGTGTTTGGTGTAACAGGGCTATGTCTGTGAAGCCTCGTAAACAGGAAAGGTACAGTCTTACTGTTATGAAACGTGTGGATGATGTATTCGGTGTTTAGTGAGTAATGTACGTGTGTTTCTCTGTACCTGTTCTACTTCTGTATTGGTCCACTTTATTATTCCAAAGGAATAAGTAAGGACCGGTGTAGTTAATACATTCACCGGCAAAATAATCGATCCACTCAAAAAATTGATGAAGTTTACTCATTAATAAATTTGTTATTTTAAATTCGATTTGATTAATTTTTTTTCATATTGTAGGAAAATTTATATGAAATCTACTAGCACATGTTTTGAATTTTCTTTACAATTTCTTTTTTATTTATCACAATAGCTTAATTTTTGTAAAATATACAAGGGTTTAAGAAAAACCTTACATTTTTAATTTTTCCTATGGTAATAACTAGGGCTAACAAAAATATTGATTTACATATAAAATATTTATTTAAATATTTCGAGTAGATTTAGAGTTTCATCCATATTTTTCAATTTGTATTCTTATTATCAATATTTTTCTCTTGTTTATTCCTTATAAAATTTAACTTGTAAATTATAACAACTTATAAGTTATACTGACTGATGAGTGAGGAACTGATGACAAATAAAACAAACTTTGATCATCTTAAATTTGTTATAATTCCCCACTATGCTTGCATTTAGATTCCAACCGCAAAGCTGGAAGCTAAAACTATATGCTGCTCATTGATGCAATCCAGAACCTTAAGCCCATCCGAGCTAATATCTTAGCTATTCGGAAACGTACAGAATTCCTGCAGAAATTCGATTTCGTTCACAATAAGAATCATGGTTTAAAAACGTTGCAAATTATTAGGGAAATTCTGGCGGGGGGTACACCACAAGGCGTAGAGCAAGAAAACCGAATCAATGAATTCACTCCAGTCGAATTGGGAGCTTTTAAGTACGCTCCAATCACGTCGTACGACGTTTAAAGATCTTTTTCAGCGTACAAAAGGGTGCTCGAAGAGTGAAAACTGTCGTCGTTTATTTGTGTTCGAAAATTTGAAGAAGAATGTCGTTATTCATTACAATAAATTCAAGTAAATGTGAATAAAAATCAATATTTTCATCCATATTTCGACTGTTTTTCGTTCATACATATTTTTTAGGTTTTTCGTCTATATTTTTTGTCAGCCCTAGTAATAACAATAAGTTTACAAATTTGACTTAATACCAAACATAATGAAAACGAACTGAAAATAAAGTGAAAAACATAAAAGACTTAATAAGAAGTATGTTTCTCCCACGTGTACGGATAAAAGCTGCAATTCGTCTTGCCATGCCCCCAATTAAGTTTTGAATGTAAGCCTGGTCAATTTGATTCCAATCTTTAATTAGAAGCTCACTAAGCTGCTGTAAATTTGGAG
Organism: Pyrocoelia pectoralis; assembly: GCA_036250285.1. NCBI lineage: Eukaryota > Metazoa > Arthropoda > Insecta > Coleoptera > Lampyridae > Pyrocoelia > Pyrocoelia pectoralis. The sequence continues at coordinate 19,246,894 of CM070079.1, read as the reverse complement.
GAGTTGGTATGGGAGATCGTATTTTCCTCCCAAGAGCATCCCAACCATGCTCAATTGGGTTTAGGTCTGGGCATCCTGAACCAAAGCAATAGCTCTCGCTACGTTAGTTACAGAAAGATACACATTTTAAATCACTATTCGACAAGGAACACGTTGAAAAATTTAATTGACAAGTTTTAGATTTCACAACTGCCAGTAAAAATGTAAGGTTTGCTTAAACCCTTGTATCTTTTACAAAAATTAAGCTATTGTACACGTGGTTTTAAAGTGTAAAAATAAAAAAACACACTTTGTGTCACCATGTATAAAATAACGTACGCCCAATTTTCTTAAAATTCAAAACGTGCTAGATTTCATATAAATTTTCCAACAATATAAAAAAAAATTAATCAAATCGAATTTAAAATAACAAATTTATTAATGAGCAAACTTCATCCATTTTTTGAGTGGATCGATTATTTTGCCGGTGAGTGTAGCTTTGATAGTGTTTCTACCGTGTAGTTGTGTTTTAAGTACACTGCGTATTCTGTATAAACATTGTATGATTAGATTTCATTTTATTTGTGTTGTGTATGTTTTGTGTGGGTGTTTTGCTGAAAACCAAGATATTTGTAAGTTTCATTCTCGTTCATGGATCTTATATATAGTCAAATTCTCTCTTACCTTACCAGTTGTGTTTTGCAATAACATTTTGTACAATCTACTCATGAGATGTATATGAAACATTTATTACATGACATAGTTACAAGTTTTTCTTGAAAGACTTAATTACATAAGTGTTATAATTATCTTGTTAATTTTCTACATTTTAATTAGTTACACATAGTTTCAATGCGTTGAATGGTAAAACGACGCATTTAATTGCATTTCAAAAGGGGTTATTTTAGAACACATCTCTATGTTATGACATAATATCTAGATAAAAACATTTTAACAGTAACAAACGTTTGAGATAGAATCTATAATATATAACAACCCTCTAGCAAATATGTGTATTTCACATTATAATCACACATTGATTACATAGCGCTTTCAATCAAATTTGACATTTAGGGGTAAGTGGTTAACGTATTATTCCATACAAATTTCCGTCAATTATGGGTTGAACCGAAAATGTGTAGGTTTGTCAGGTGTTTTTATAACATTCTTAATTATAATAATAGGGGCAGAACTGGCGACCCCTTTTGAAATGTACGGTAATTTTGATTATTATACATTCTTATTCTTCGTCAATGGTCAGTTATGTACCTACTCAAAAAATATATTTAAATTAATTTAAGTAATAAAAAGTACAAGAAGCATTACACATATCTACCTATTGTTTTATTAAAGAAAACGTTAGATAAGCGTTGTTGTTTTCAATTAGACAAATTAGATACAATGGGACGTTTCACTAAAATACTAAAAAGAGCAAATCTCTACACATTCTTATTTTTGTTTACTTATTACCAATACGAGCATTAAAAAGTTCCAAGGTTTACGAAAAGACTAACTAATATTTTGTTGTAACCTTTATAGAAATTGTTGGCTTAGCAGCGGTGGTTGTGGTTGGTAATAGTAATTTGAACGTTACAAACCTAAATAAAAATGTGTACATTTGTGAGGAACACTTTTCAAATTCCATTAGTAATCGTCTATTACCTATGGTATTAACAAATGCCAGAAGAAGTTGCCAGGAAGTACGTAGTCAGCAACCTCGCATTATCTATAGCTACCAATGGATTATACCTACATCGTAACTGCAGACCTCAATCCTATTTTCCAATACGAAGACAGTGGAACTTTCCAAAGAAAATTTGTTTCTGTTTACTAAACTTTCAAAAACGCAGTAGGTAGTTTTTTATTGGTTTTACTAAAAAAACACTAACAATGGAAGAACTCCAAAAAGTAAAAACCATTTGTTTCAATAATGTTCTTTACCTCGGTTCAATTTACGAACATGTTGTTTCCGCGATGTGGAAACACCGAAAGCTGCAATCTGCCTGCTGCATTTCAAACATTGGAGGATAAAGTCACTAACATTACTAAACATACTACATACAATATCCTTAGTATCCAACAATATCCGCATATCCAATGATCAAACACCGATGCAACGGAACTTTTATCTAATGTTAAAAAAGGAACTGCAACGTAGACTTGATTCTGGAGAGACAAATCTCTCTATTAAATACTTTCATGGAAAACCTAATATTGTTAGTAACAGTACTGCTCAAAAAAACTAATAGAATGTTCTGCTTCCAACCCTACAAGTACTGAATTACACATCTGTCACGTTAATATTCGCTCTTTAAATTCGTGTTTTCCGGAATTTTGTGATTTTGTTAAAGACAATAGTTTTCATATAATTGCCGTTTCGGAAACTTGGCTGTCTTCGGACATGCCAAGCAAACTGTTTAGCATCCCTGAATATAATCTTGAGAGAAATGATCGCAAAACGAGGGGTGGTGGTGTGTGTATCTACATAAAAAACAACATAAATTATAAAATCTTAAATTTGGAAGAGAAGACCAACATTGACGAGTTATGGATAAGTACAACTGTAAACAAAATCAAAATAGCTATTGGAGTTATATATATACCATATAGCTCACCCTCAGAGCTAGAACAGCTAGAAAAATCTATTAGCTTTGCAAATTCTGTAGCTGATAAAACTATATTTGTGGGAGATCTAAACATTGATCTAATTAATAAAAAGAATACTCTGGTTTGCAAGAAACTCATGTCAATTTTGGACATTTACTACCTAAAACAAATAATTACAGAGCCTACACGCATATCAAAAAATAAAGCGGCACTACTGGATATAGCCTGTTTGTCTAAGGATATTATAACAATAGAATCTGGTGTTATTGATTTATTACATATGTCTGATCATCATTTAATACATTGTAAGATAAATATCAAGATACCAAATTTTAAACCGTCAAATATAACTTTTGGAGACTACAGTAACATTGACAGCTACAAGTTTTCTCAAGATGCTTTAAGTATTGATTGGAGCAACATCGACTCACTTGACACTGTTGATGAAAGGGTGGATTTTCTTAACGCTAACATTAACATCTTGTTAGATGTACATGCACCCTATAAACAAATTTCAATTAAAAAGAAACAAGCACCATATATTACTTATACAATCCGTAAAATGATACAGCTCAAGCGAAAAGCACATAAAAGATATTTAAAAGTGAAAACTATATCGAGTTTTGAGTATTATAAACAAATAAGAAATGTGCTAACAAATGCTATTAAACAAGAACGGATAGCTTACCTTAAGTCCGAAATAAACAAAAATAAAGGAAATTCAAGATTATTGTGGAGAAAATAAATAAATTTAATATTTATACCAAGAATTCTTTAACTATACCATTACACCTTTGTGACCCCATGGGTATAAATTCATTTTTTGTAAAAGGTATTGGATCGAAACCAATAGATAACAACTTCCTAAAATTTTATAAAGACAATAAACGCGATGGCTGTGTCGAAGAATTTACTTTTAAAGCAGTGACACAAAAGGAAGTGAATGATATCGTCAACAACTTCACGTCTAACGCCGAAGGCATCGATAACATCTCGTTAAAATCTATTAAACTAGTGCTTCCGTATATACTACCTAGTCTTACAGACATAATAAATTATTCATTAAAGACATCTTGTGTACCGAATATTTGGAAAAAATCTATAATAATTCCGATTCCAAAAATAAGAGATCCTAAAGATTATAGTGACCTTCGGCCGATTAGTTTACTGCCAGTTATGGCTAAAATAATGGAGAAAGCAGTATTCAACCAAATATATAACTTTATCAACTGCAACGTATTACCTAGTGCACAATCTGGTTTCAGACACCACTACAGCACTAATACAACCCTATTGAAAGTCATAAATGACATAACAACAGCGATGGATCGGTCAAGTGTTACCATTCTAGTTGCTCTAGATTTTAGTAAAGCCTTCGATCTGATTAATCATGAGCTATTATGCGCCAAACTTCACTACTACAGCTTTTCACAACACACGATAAACTGGTTTGTAAATTATTTGTCTAAACGAACTTCTACAGTAAAATTAAACAACCAAAATTCTTCTGAACTGGAATCTCTGCAAGGCGTACCTCAAGGCAGTATCCTAGGACCGATTTTATTCACCATTTTCACATCTGATTTGGTTAGTATTATTCCATCAGAGGTGGCAGTCCAACTTTACGCCGACGACTCTCAATTATATATCTGTGGACAACCTGATGAAATAAATCGTATGGCGGAAATTCTAAACATGGCTCTCTCTAACATTTATATGTGGAGTGTCAATAGTGGTTTAAAACTGAATCCTGTAAAATCGTATGTTATGTGTTGTGGCCTTAAACACCAACGTGAAAGTGCTCTCCAAAAACTCAAAACAAATATAGTACTAAATAATGAAGTTTTGCGCTTAGTAGATAATATCAAAAATTTAGGTATTGAGATAGACTCTGAACTAAAATTCGAAAAGCATGTGATAAAACAATTATCTATTGCTTATTCCAAATTTAAAACAATTTACAAATTTAAGTACGTGTTGTCTCCCAGTGTTAAACTATTGTTAGTTAATTCTGTAATCTTAAGTAACTTTAATTATTGTAGTTCTGTATATTATTTCCAGTTAACAAATCAGTTTAAAAACAAATTAAGTGTACTCCAAAATCGGTGCTTAAGATATGTTTATAACATAAGCTTTATTGATCATATGTCCCCACATTATAGTACACACAAAATTCTAACTATGCGACATAGGTTTAATATTCAATATATAAAGGTTCTCTATAACATTGTCAAATATAAAAAACCTGACTATTTGTTAAAATTATTAGAAAGTAGGCTAGATATTCATACAAAAAATACTAGATTTAAGAACAACTACAACATTCCACATCACAACACAGCTAAGTTTGAATGTTCATTTTCATATTTAGGCCCAACATTTCTAAACGAATATAGAAATACCTTAAAAAGTGATGAATCTTGGAATACAATTAAACATAAATTAAAAAATCTGTATCTTAATTTGCTTCAATAGTAGCTATTTCTTTCTTATTTATTTGTCTATTTTATTGTTATTTTTAGTTATTTTATTGTTATTTTTTTCTTACGAATTATTTACTTGATTTTACTGTTCTAAACTACCTATATATTAATTAATGTGCTTAATACTAGTAGATAGAATTGTTTTCCGGTTGGAATGGCAGAACAGCGTTAGCTGAACTTCCATCCGTTTGTGTTGTCACGATAAACTTATTATTATTATTATTATTACAATTAGGTAAAGTCGTTGGTTGGAATATCGCGTAGAGGAGCAATTATTTATAAAGGTGGGTCCGTAATTGACGCGTACGCGTAAAGCGTACTACATGCGCTTCGCGTGCTTAAAACGAACAATCCGAATTTACTGCGTTTTTACGCCGCGTTTGCCGTTTTGGGCTTAGCATTCTGTCAAAGATACTGATCTGATAGGTACTGTCAGAAAATTTGTTCCTGTGCATATTTAAAAATGAGCGCGATTACAAAATTATAGGCTGGCGGTTTTTCTATGAGTATAGTTTATAACTAACTAACTTCTGGCGTACTGACCTTGAAATGCGTGCATTCGAAAATAAACGAATACTATTGGCTGTCGGTAAAACGTTGTACGCGTACGCGTCAATTACGGACGCACCTTAACAGTGAAAGATACTGGAGTGTATTTTTGTAATATTCGTACTACCCTCCAATATATTCAATATTAGGTACCTACTGGTTTTTTAGTCAGTTTTCAAAAATTAGCAAATTACGTTTACGTAGTGACACTAAAATAGGCAAAAATTGATAAGGAGTAAGTACACAAATAAAATATACAGAATGTATGTTTTAATCTTTATTACAAACCTATTTGTGATAATGTCTGTTTCAATTACAACACACTGTTCGCCCGTAAAAGGGTGCAAAATTACAATTTTATCTTCCTATTTACCTACCTGTGTGGTTTACAGGATTTTTTAATTGGTATCACACTACTTTCTCTTATATTGTCCCCATCCAACTCTTAATGAATGAAGCAAACCTTTGTTAGACATCAATTTCACATCCAGTATCTTACAATAAAATAATTTTAAGTATGTATTTATTTAGGTAAATCAGTTTCTGCAATTTTGCAAAGATGCATTACCTACCTACATCTCATCCGTAAATCATAATATTATTCTTCGGATTTCTAATTTCAGAATGATATTTAGGTACCTAAATTTGAAAATTTTGAAATTCAGTAGATACACTTTCGAGTGAAGTTGTCTTTAACTTTTGTTCTTTATAACATCTGAGTTAATAATTCAAGGAAGTAGTACTGTAATTGTCAATTACCTACATACATTGCTATTATCTACACGGACAAAATTAATACATAAATACAAATTAAAAAGTGTAAGTACCTACTATATTACCTTGTCCAATACGACCTTAATTTGAAAGAAAGAGTGCCACTGACGTAATTAAATGGGGAGTAAGCCAAAAGCATGAAGGATAAAATTCGTACAGGAAATTTCTTTATCAACCTCGCGATCAATACTTATATTTAATTGGAGCACCTGCAATTAAGCTGCATATTTAATAGGTACTTACCTGATACCACAGTGTAAGATAAATAAGTGGTGACACGGGCTATCCTTGCCGTACGGCTGAGACGTCTCAAATCTGCTAACGCAAATGAGACGGAATCTTACGACAAGGAGCGCTAATCCAGGCCAATCGCACGCATCTAATTGCATGCAAAAATCGCGCCAAATCGGATATAAAACAAAAATTACATATCATTGATAACAGGACAGCCACAGTGCATGTAGTAGGAGTAGCGATAAGATACTGGTAGTGGTTATAATGTCGCACAATAAATTATTTACTTTTATTAAGCTCGCTGTTTTTATTTTGTTACGTTACAGTATATGAAAGTGCCAATAAAATTAGCTGTTCGTTATTTATTGTAAAAGTTTCAATAAACAGAATAACGATTTCAGTCTCTTTTTTGCTTTGACTTTTCGCTGATCTTGAACTAACAATCATTAGGTAGGTAGAATTACGCATTATAAGAATATTATCCCGAGTGCATGCCAAATTGTGGATAATTTTGTCGAGTACACAACTATTTACCAAATGAAATTTACAAAAACAATACTTTCTTTGTGAGAAATACAAAAAAAAATTAAGACAAAGGTTTTCTTTGGTTTAAATAAATTAGAAATTGTGCACTAGTGCAAAATTATCGCATAATTTGGATCTAAATTTCAGAAATTTAAAAAAATTGATTATCTTAAATTTTGTGAGGGAAATAGTCATTTTAATTCGCTGTTAATTGCGTATTTTTATGCTTTTTACGTATGAGAACTGCGAATATCTAGCGCGAAACACGACTTGAATTGGGCCCGTGTACAGCCCGCGTCGTACAACTCTCTCTAAAGTCGCCACTCTTCTAGCGTTAGCAGATTTGAGACGTGGCCGGCGAGCTCGTTGCATCACCTATATATCATACACCGTGCCTGATACTAAGTAGATGGATTTTAATAATGCATAATGCTAAAAATATATCAGTATAAAGTTTGTTATTAAAACATACCTACATTGTTGTGATAACATTTCGTTTCCTGTTATGATAATAATGTATCATCGTGCCTCTAGCATCGAACCTCATGGGAAATTCTAACACCTGAAATAAATTTCAGTTTTATTATTCCACTGTTGAATAGAATACCTACAATCTAACTTTCTTTAGACCTTTTCATTTTAATTTTTTATCATAAACAAGCAGACTTGTGTCATTAATTAATAACTAACTTTTAGTATATAGTTACAAAAATTAGAAAACAAACTGTGCTTTTTAAAATATTCGCTTTCAGTTTTATACAAGAGGTAATCAAATTACTGTCCACGCATTTTTTGTTTTCCTTTTGAGAACAAAGAAAAGGCGATAAATTTGGTTTATAATAAGACCTTAATTCGATGTTTTCTTCCTTCAAATAATCAATTGTTCAACGTACCATGCGGAAATTGTCTGCAATTTTCAATTGCATCTCCTACAATCTCCATGGCAAAGCATTATTTTAAATTTTCTATAGTCGCTTATAACAGGATTACAACGCAACCTAAAAATGGAAAGAGTAGAGGACAAGACGCGAGTGCATGATCATCATTAATGTGCGGCTAATCCATAGATCTTAAGTCTGGTGTTCAGAAAATCATAAACTGCATTAACATGGAAGTAATGCGGAGTACCATCCTGCTGGTAGATGAGGTCCACGCTATTCAGGGACAGTAACCTTTAAATTTAGAAATCGCACAGAAAACATTGAGTTTCTGAGAGTCACCAACGCTCTGCACTAAAGCATGGTAATTTTCAGTTCCCCAAACCCGCACATTGTGCCTGTTCACTTTGCTACTGAAGAACAATGCTCCCTAGTCACTAAAAACAAATTCGTCGTAGAAGAACTTACCTACTTACTTATCTTCCATATGCCCATGGGAACTTGCATAAAACTCAAAATGCTTCTAGCAGGAGTTCAGGGGTTTTTAAAGACTTTTCAGGCAGTAGATCATGAAACGCCCAACTCATTGCTCGCTCGCTTGACATTTGCGTTCAACTGTTTGTTCAGGCGCACAATCACTCAAATCATTTGTGCGCGCCCTGTATTTCAAAACAAAACAAAATTTTAATCCCATAGAGTTAACAAGCACTAGTAAAAGTCGAAAGTTCTTAAATTTTTGAGATCGGGCGAATATCTTGATTTTATCAATTGGTTTTCATGATATAAGTACAAGAAGATACGGAAAAATCATTGCTCCACCGCCCTTTTTAGAGTCCAAATTTCTGCACACTATTTAGTTAATTTTATGTTACGGGACTTCGTTATTAATTATTTTAGTTACCACATTATTTTAATTAATTAATACATTGAAATAGGTATTTTTACAATAATACTACATTTACATACAGCAATTTATTACCAGTGTAACACGCTTTCGTACTTTTGAAACTGTAATCTTTTAGTTTCTTCCGTAATTGATTAATTGATAGTTCTCTTACAGGGCTAAGTGAAACGTCGTGTAAACTAGCTGCTATGTAATTAGGTATCACCTGATGCTTTTTACTGAAGTATTCTAGTAGTCGGATATCTTTTCCGGTTGTCGTATTGTAATCACGGTATATTATCATCACGCGTATGCTTATCTAGATTTTATTTGATTATAAAGTGCAACTTAAATACTTAATACATGCGTACTTAACTGCTGTTAGGATTCTCGCCAATAAGCAGTGGCGGTGGCAATCATTTCAGGTAATACTTTAGTACTTTAACTTTATACATACATATTTTGAATGCCTTAGACCTTAGTGCTTAATAGTAAAAGAGTAAGATAAAAATGACTTCCGGGGTTGGACTGTGACAAACTTGTAAAGGTCAACGTTTCGCCCCAGGGCGGTTTTATCTTACTGAGTCGGGCGGCAGTGGGAGCCTTCGCTGTAACAGTAAAGTAGTACACAGTACATAAAGACACGTGTCTAATCTGTGCCAGTAATATATGGAAAAGATTTTAGCGACGTGGATCCTCCCCTCAATCTAAGACACAGATCAATGTATAGAATTTACTCTACTCTACATGTAAAACAATGGCATTTAAATGTGACTGTCCACATTATCCGGTTGCGCCGCACCGGCGGGAAGCAATAGAGCCATGTGTTTGGCTCGTCCCGTAGAAACGGGACCAGTAAAAACGCATAGTGTGTTCAAGCACTAAGGGTCTGTCTGGTTCAACGTTGTTTTTAAATTTTTTATTATGTTGGTAAAACTTATACAGGGTGTGTATAAATTGACGGAAAAGCTACACGCTGCGACATTCTTCATTCAATTCTGAATCGAAAATCCTAATGTTAAATTGCTCTATTATGCTTCGTATGTCTTCAGGAGCCACTTAAAAGAAACATACATTTGGCAACACTCTAAACCAGCATACGACTGTAATACCTACCGTTGCTATGATACTTATGATTGAAATCTTTTGAAATCGCATTAGAATGGAAATTTTGTTCTACAACATTGCCAAATGTGTTTTCGGTAAAAATACGTTAATAAAGAAATGTTAAAAACAAACTTTGAAGCCAAAAGAGGAATCGTTAACGAAACAAAATGATCAAAATTCCTTCATTATTCTTAAGTGCAGCTAGCTCTACAAACAGATATCGAAATTAACACTTATTTATAGATCAAAAGTCCTAACTTCGAGAACCTCGTGAAGACGTATGAAGCATGATGCAATATTTTACCATTAAGATTTTCGATTCAGAATTGAACGAAGAATGTCGCAGCGTGTAGCTTTTCCGTCAATTTATACACACCCTGTATAACCTTAAGTTTTTTTCTTTGTTCTTTTACGCATATTTTAATTAAAGTAGGTACTTAAAATAAATAATGTTGTTCATTACTTTCTAAAACATAAGAAATACATATACTGGGTGTCCCATTTTAATCTTACCAGCGGAATTTCTCGAAATGAGGACCCCTGACAAAAAAAGTTGCCAAATAAACGTTTGATGGTTTGGAGGGGGACGTCCGATTCTGTAACAAATTTCACCCCCCGACACTCACGGGGGTGGGAAACGGGGGTGACTTTAGAATCTTAAATGGAAACCACTATTTTTTATTGCAGATTCAGAAAGAGCATAAAAAAATATGAAGATTTTATTTGAGAACTTTTTATTTATTTGCAACAGGTGGCGCTGCAAACGGGGTGTCCACGTGTCCCATTTTAATCTTACCAGGGGAATTTCTCGAAATGAGTACATCTGACAAAAAAAGTTTCCAAATAAAACCGTCATAGGTTTGTATGAGCTTTCTGAATATGCAATAAAAATAGGGGTTTCCATGTAAGTCACCCCCCTATCCACCCCTGAGTGTCAGGGGGTGAAATTTGTTACAGAATCGGACGTCCCCCTCCAAACCATCAAACTTTTATTTAGCAACTTTTTTTGTCAGGGGTCCTCATTTCGAGAAATTCCCCTGGTAAGGTTAAAATGGGACACCTGGACACCCCGTTTGCAGCGCCACCTGTTGCAAATAAATAAAAAGTTCTCAAATAAAATCTTCATATTTTTTTGTGCTCTTTCTGAATCTGCAATAAAAAATAGGGGTTTCCATTTAACATTCTAAAGTCACCCCCGTTTCCCACCCCCGTGAGTGTCGGGGGGGTGAAATTTGTTACAGAATCGGACGTCTCCCTCCAAACCATCAAACTTTTATTTAGCAACTTTTTTTGCCGGGGGTCCTCATTTCGAGAAATTCCGCTGGTAAGATTAAAATGGGACACCCTGTATATATAATTCAGCGCTACTCGCCTTGGTGGCTCTTGTCTGCCATTTTCTTGGGTCTAGGACGTTTGGACGCGACCGTTTGAACGCGGCCGTTTGAACGCAGAGACAGTTGAACGCAGGGACGTTTGAACGCAGGGACTTTTGAACGCAGAGACGTTTGGACGCAGGCGATTTGAACGCAGGGATGTTTGAACGCAGGGACGTTTGAACGCAGAGACCTTCGAACACAAAATTTAAATTATTTTGTAAATTATTACCGTTTAAGTTTAGTTTAGAACACATTACCAAAAACTGAGCACTTGTAAATATGTAGTCTAAAATGATTGTTTTTGTTAAAGACTTACAGTTAGATCGTCGAACTTTCGCGATAAAGACAAAATTCTATTTAGGAAGTGCTATCTTACTATTTTTAGGTTTTCAAAAAAAACTTAAGAGGTCCTAACAACAATTCAATATGCTTCGCCCCCATGTACACAGAGGTCCGCCCTCACACGAAGGTTTTTACAATGGTCTTCTTTTTTCATTTCTTTTCTAAATATATAAATACACAAACTTTTAACACATATTTACAGGTTCTCAGTTTTTGTTAATGTGTTCTAAACTAAACTTAAACGGTAATAGTTTAAAAAAATTTTAAATTTTGTGTTCGAAGGTCTCTGCGTTCAAACGTCCCTGCGTTCAAAAGTCCCTGCGTTCAAACGTCTCTGCGTTCAAACGTCTCTGCGTTCAAACGTCCCTGCGTTCAAAAGTCCCTGCGTTCAAACGTCCCTGCGTTCAAACGGTCGCGTTCAAACGGTCGCGTCCAAATGGGCCATTCTCCATTTTCTTCGCCAACTCTTTCCGCTTCTTCCGTTATTTTGCTCTCTTTTAGATCTCTTTTTTCTTCTAACCATTGTTTCCTTGGACAACATCTTCTTCTTGAACCGCTAGCACTGCTTCTTATGATACTTGCGCCCGGTTTCCGGGAAATATGGCCGGCCGAATCATCTTGTCCTTTGTGCTCGGACATTGTACGAAATTGTTGGCATTTCTTCTCCATTTCCCCATCAGTATTCATGATTTCACCGTATATTCACGCAATTTTTCCCCAACTTACTTTCTTGACCCTTTGTCGTTAACCAGCCATGCAATAATTATAGTTATAGGTCGTATGATTGTTGCGTAAGCTAGCTCGTAACTTTGTTGTTCGAGATATGATTTTTAATTTAAAATTCTTGTTATTGCTCCCTTTCTTCCTGCGCAATGTTTGTTATTTTTATCTCTAAATTTTTCAATTCTTTCAGTAATATTTCAAAAAAAATATCCTTTCAAAATTTTTCATTTTGAAACACCACATTATTATCTATTATTGTTATTATTCGCAATTTACTTTAGTTTGAAACTCGATGAAAATAAACATGGAATTTTAATTTGAATTCTTATCCTTATAAAAACCAAAAAAATTGTTGAAGTTTGATATATTATTCTTTTACCTTATCCGTGGACATTGAAAAGTAGCAATCTACCCGCTACATTAATCCTAGCCACATACAATGTAATTACTTACAACAAAATTCGAACGTTATGAATCTATTAGACTAGAAATTAGTAATTAAAATGAGTTGAATGTCAAAGTAAAATTAACACACTACTGAGCTCTATGGTAATGATTTAATGAATAAAAATCCTTTCTGCCTTAATGGACCGAGTTGGAAGCATCAGTTATAATTGATAGAGACTAATATTTTTCTTATGTTTGTTTATATCTTTTGCTCCGCAATACGTATAATTCAAAAAAAAAACTATTTAACCGTATTTGGATTAAGATAGTATATAAATCTATAATAAATCTTATAATAAATACGAACCCAATAACATGTTTCGCTTTTTATTTAAGTCTGGGAAATGTTATAATTATTTTAGTTAGTGTAATGAGTCATTACATGTCTACGTCAAACTAGACCATAAATTAAATGACATAAATTCTTTAGATGTCAACAAGAAAATTACACTTATATGTACAACTTTTTTCCCCATATAATAATCTTGTAAATGCACAAATACTAAAAATTAATAAAATACCATCGTATTACCTACCCTTTTTGGTAGTAGAAAAAATTAAAATCCTTTACTAGAATATAGTACCTATATAGATCTTTTTGCAGGTTATTTGCGGTACGACGATGTGGACGATGCCAAGCCGGAATAGCAGCTAACGAATTGGTTATGAGAGCACGAGATTTAGTATATCATCTTCACTGTTTTTCTTGTACATCTTGTGGGGTTATGCTGTCTAAAGGTGACCATTTTGGAATGAAGGACGGATTGATTTACTGCAGGTTAGTACAATACTATTCATTTCCCATTATTTGTAAATCAATCGTTTGGTATAAGTATTTTACAACTGTTTACGTTTTCCGAAAATACTTTACCAATGGATGAACATAGACTAACACTTCGCGCCCAGTTCCGGTCATGTACTTGATTTATGGCATCAATCCATCACCCTAATAGATCTTTTTTACTATAGTACCTACCTATTACCAACCTGGTGAATATTGCCACCCGAAATGTTTCAGTATTTGATCTTTCATTATAAATCATTTTTATTTCATTATGGTAACAAATCGATCCATAAGATTTTTGGATTTGAGGTTAAGTATTTGATAAATGCGTCATCATTCTTACACAAAATTGATAAATATTCAAATTCTATCTGGAAATCTTGTGAAATACAGTTTTGTTCAGAGACTCAATGATAAGGATTTGAAGGGTACTTGGTATGGGGCTTAATATTAAAAGTAACTGCCGCTGATAATAAGATATACAACATTACCACGTCCCTAAATACAGAAAAAGCAAAAAATAATGCAATTTTGTGGAGAAGATAGCAATGCAAAAAAGTCGATAAATAGAGAAATACAATTCAAAAATTAATCTAGTACGTGTACCGAAATCAAATAAGGAAGATTGTGACTATAAATAGAGTGAACAAGATGAAAAACAATAAAATACATAAACAACTGACTTACTCTAATCAAATAAAAACAAATCGAAGGGCGCCCAACCAAAAATTTATAATAAGGTTACGACATTGTACCTACCTACAGTTAATTACAAGAATTTAAAATTCAAGTAAGTTAATTAAGGTTAACGTTTAAACAAAAATAAACACTTAAAGGCAGTGAAAAGAAAATAATGTTCGCCTTTGTTTTTAAATTCGAAATGACGTATTAAACTCATACGTCAATTCATAACAGTTTAGTGTTTGGTAAGGTGGAAATCATACGTTACCAGAAAATGAAAATGTCCCCTTGCTTCTTCATACAGCAAGTTAATTAATTTCCGATTGTAGACTCCAAGCTGTAATGTAGATCCATAAGTGCGTCATATTCTTAATGAAATCAATAAAGGGAACAGAAAACAGATGCGCTGATGGAGGAAAACCTAGGAGTGTGTCCGTTTAAGGAAATTGGAATTTTCGAGAATGTACCCTGAACGACCTTAATATACAAGGCTTCGAAGCCTCTTAAGGAACAGAGAATGTCTTGGAAAGTGCCATGATGAAGAGCCCACAAGTCGAAGGCATATCGCTCCTCTCTCTCACAGAGTATATAACAAAGCCGACCAATAAAGAAATCCTAGAAGTAAGGGCATCGAAATGATATCCGATCTGTAACTTTTAGACCTGTGGAAACTAGGGGCACCTCATAACTGACCATTCCTATATGGAATAAAGCCTTAGACCTCTAACGATGACCCAATATGCCTACTAAATGGGGAAATCGGACGAATTAGCCCTACACAGAGTAGTGAGCAAAGTGGACAAAACAAAGAGGTTGAGCTAGATTCTGTTAATATGAATACTATGGGGATACAAGTCATAAGAGGATAACCGTAAGGAGGGGTCCTCTCCGCCTTGATGTGTGCGGCCTGCTGGACGATCCCAGAAGAGTAAGGTGCAAATCAATAGGATACGAATACGACATAACCATTGTGGAAGTTTTTATAGCGCTGTATACAACAGGATGAAGGGAGCTCACCAACTGGTACAAAGATTGTGTGAGAAAGAGGGACTGTCGGTAAGCCCCACAAAGAAAATGGATCCTATTTAAAAAGAGGTTAACTATAAAACGCCCACTCCTATGATGAATGAAATTAAGTATGTAGAGGTAACATTTAGACAAGAAACACAACAAAACCAAGTAACACTTTACACTTGGTGGTGAAGGTGAACGCTATGAAAGGACCATATAGGTTAATAATACACTCAAAAGAGCAGTACACCATAATGAAATACACGTCATGAATATGGTTGCAGACAGAATACAGAAATGGTACAAAAGTACGGTATAATGTAATCGTACCAACAAGGAACGTAAAAAAAAATTCTACCACTGATCTCGGCCATCTATTAAACTGATGGTTCTCCTACAGAACAGAGGGTAAGAATAAGAATCAAAATGTATTGGAGGTGACAAGAAAGGTCGCCCATTCTAAGATTCTAAATCATAACGCAATAATACTCCAAGCAAAAATATTCGCAATCAACACCTTCGGGAAAATTCTATTGGAAAGACCCTAAATAGTAACTGACTTTTGGGACACAAGAGTGAGCAATAAAGCGGGAAAATTCTTAAAAAAGATCCTCAAAAAATGAATTTAAAACAGGGAACCACTGCCAAGAGAAATAATAAGAGAACTCTAAATTACAAAAAAAAGCGAGTAGAACGCAAAAAACCAAAGTAAAAATCTCCAGAAACTTGAATAGCACATACCTAATAAAATAATCTTATCTAGGTAGGTATAAGATGCAATGATAAAATTATGAAGCACTCCTGCCACCATCCAGAACAGCCTCTTAAACGCTACAATCTCGTGGAGTCTTGAATAATGATGGCTATGAAAATTTGATTATTTATATTTTTCTAAAAATAACGATATTGTTTACCATTTCTTCCCCACAATCTCCTCAGTTGCCATTTTATTGTGACAATTGTCATATATATTTGCTTTGGGGATCTTAGATGGAGGTCCCGAGCACATTTTCATCAACCTCTTCCGTTTAGATTTATTTCGACTTCAACTTCCTAAATACAAGATAAAAATAAAATACTTATCAAGGGATAATCGATTGATTTTTGTTTCTTTAACTTTTAGGCCCCATTATGAATTATTAGAGTATTATGATCCGGTGGACATTTTTCGTGGAAGGGAATCAAATTTTTTTCACAATAGTTCAACACATCACAAAGGTCGACCTAGAAAAAGAAAATTGGAATCGGAAAACTCTTCACCCTGTTCAGATCTACCGGTTGCGATGGGAATGACCGCCGCCACTTTAGGTACGTAAATAATAATTTAGATCTTTACATTATTTATAGACACTGTTTATGTAAGTTCTGTAAGCATGTTCTTCCATATATTAACTAATATCATATACATGTTAGAGCAGCAGCATACATGTACAGGGTTTGTCATCACTCATCACCATACACATGTTATTTATTTTGATATATCGATCGACTGTCGCGAATGTCCATATCAACTATAAAGTGAGTCTCGGTCTAAAATGTCCATATAGATTGTCTGACTTTTATATTATGTACTTATCCTAGTTTTTCTCGATTACCTACTGTTTATACAGGGTATATCACGAAACCCGTTCATTAGAAGTTTCCGAGGTCTCTTACTACTTATGAATTTGAAACATTCAGGTTAAGGATAACACATACCCTTTTTTTATTCTAAAATATTGTCGATGTTGTCCAACTTCCGGAAGGACCGGAAATCGCCCTACGCCCTTCATTTTCTTACTTTAAAGTTTAAATGGAACACCCTGTATATTATTGCATTTTTGGATTATACAATCCATTCTGCGTTACACTGTATTAGATTATCCTATACCCATCTTCAACTGTTTTTGAGATATTATGATTTTTTAAAAAATTTGGGTTTTACAGAGAGATGCTTAATAGCCCACCTTTTGCTCTTCTTTGAATGCAAAACATTCATACTTTACAAACACCAAGTAAAACCATAAGGGTTCACAAAATACATTTGCAAACCTATCACAGATTATACAGGGCGTTCAAAATTAGTGGCAAAGTTAAAAAACTTGAAATACCAAAAAGTCATTTTTTTAAATTTATCTATTAACGCTTTTTATCTAATATTGATTAAAACTGCACTTAAAAGTCTTAAAACCTATGCACATTTGAAAGTAGGGTGTGAATATGATTAGGTACATAAACGAATGTTTATCGGGATGTCATTCTCATTAAAGCAAACAGGTGCGGTAAACAGTAAACAATTTTATAAAATGGAAGCAGTTAACGCATATTCCAATACTGATATTTTGAATTTTCAACCAACTTCAAAAAGTTGGTTACTAAATTCGTCCGGATGTCTGTGTGTCTGTGTGTCTGTGCGTTGGTCGATGTTACAGGGTTTAGAAAGCTGGAAGTGGTGTCATCTTATAGGAAATTCTTCACTGATTCCAAATCGCTGGTCAATTTTTTGATCGGATCACCCGTTCGCCGTCGGGACGCCATTAAAGTCAAAATATACACCCTTTAATATCTCGAGAACGACACGTCCAATTACAAAAAGAAAAAAATACGTTTCCTTTATTTGTTGAAACCTATTGAGTCATGATACGTAAACATTACCCTCACCCCTCCTATGGGGTGGAGCGGGGGTGAGTTTTCAAAACTTAAATGGGAACACCTATTTTTTATTACTTTTGGATTCTCCATAAAAAACGATAAGTACTCAAATTGCAAATTTCACCCCCAACTGCAACCCCTTTTTTGGGGGCGGAAAGGGGGAAAATTGCAGGTCCGCAGAAAAACAATCTTTTTTCACTTTTTTTTCCTCTAACATTTTTTCGTGATTTCCAAATTGTCCGTCACCCTCTCCACTCCCATCTCCCTCAAGGGTGGAAAGAAAAACAATGACTCATTTGTGCAGAATCCGGCGTGGTTGTGTCTGAGGTGGGGAGGGGGGTAGTTATTTACATATATATTGTATATAGTATATGCCTAATTAGTTACAGATTTGAAGTTGGTTGAAATTAACATTCTATAAGAATTTGCGCCTTTTGATACTTGTTTCTCTATCCATTAAACATTAAAGTGATTTTTATTTCTTTGTCGTATAAATAAGATCATTAAATTCGTTTTGTAAAAGTAATTGTTTTTCCTGTTGTCATACTCACATGGGTTTTGAGTGCAGTTTTAATCAATATTAGACAAAAAGCGTTAATAACTACAAAACCGCTAAAGATAGGTATAAGGATACCTATAGTTTATCGATGCGTAAATTAAATCGCCTTCCAAATATGTAAAAATATACGGGATGTTCGATTTGAAAAAAATGATTTTTTGGTATTTGAAGTTTTTTAACTTTGCCACTAATTTTGAACGCCCTGTATAATCTGTGATAGGTTTGCAAATGTATTTTGTGAACCCTTATGGTTTTACTTGGTGCTTGTAAAGTATGAATGTTTTGCATTCAAAGAAGAGCAAAAGGTGGGCTATTAAACATCCCTCTGCAAAACGCAAGTTTTTTTTAGATCATATCTCAAAAAATGAAAATAGGTATAGGATAATCTAATACAGTGTAGATAACACAGAATCGATTGTATAATCCAAAAATGCAATAATATACAGGGTGCTCCATTTAAAATAAGAAGATGAATGGCGATTTCCGGTCCTTCTCGAAGTTGTACAACATCGACAATATTTTAGAATAAAAGAAGGCTATGTGTTATCCTTAACCTGAAAGTTTCAAATTCATAAGTAGTAAGGGACTCCAGAAACTTCTAATGAGTGGGTTCCGTGATATACCCTGTATAAGAAATGGGTGTTGTTAACATCCCTAGTTTTTATTGATTTCTGTATACAGATCGAGTTAGAGAAAAAGTACCCCTGGATGTCTCAAAGAGTCATACGAACATCATTTTGGTGAACACAAACAATGGTTGCTGCCAAAAGCCTTTGTGTAGGTAATTTTATGGTTTAACCGATTTTAATCCTTATTACTTTCATTTCGTAAATATAAATTTTCATGGTTACCAACTTAACCTGAAGTACGAAAACGTATTAAAATGATACAATGTCTGTATTTTTACTGCTTATTGATTCTCAGTAGGTATAACTATAGCCCCTAGAAACACATAGTACCGACAAGCTGGAGCAAACCTGACATCAACATTGAAATACGAAAACTCCCTAAGGCAATCGACGCTAATTTCAAATGTTATGATTTATTATTTGAGGTTAAATTTTCATAACTAATGTGATTAATTGAACCATTCATGGAATGTTAATTCAATAATTAAACCTAGAAAATTTATGAAAAATGTCTTAACAGCCGTTTTCAGACTAATCGGGCCCTCTCATTACCTTTTGTTACAGCCTCAATAGTTCAGCTTCACGGCCTGTCGTTACACAAATAACTTATAAATTGCAAATTATACAATTTCAATGCGAGCAATTCACATTACTTTAAAGGATGCATTTAATTTAATTACCTAAATTACTGTAAGTATATTTTTGTTTATAAGGGGAAAGTAAGGTTAACCATGTTTTTGTCCTACTAAGGCACAAACCACTACTAAGGTTCGCACTTTCGCAGGGATTCTAAATAAACTTTGTCCGTTTTTGCCACTGCTGGTGCAACCTCTTGTAAAGCAACCTCGCACTTATAATAATTTACAATTTACATGTTATTTACGGAAATTTTCAGATGGAAAGATTGCAATGTAAACAAATAGAGAAAACAATAAAAGCGAAAAAACACATGTGGCGCTTGCGCTGTTGCGCTTTCTATTCACGCACTTCATCCGCTTAGGGAATTTTTTAGTGTTACCATTGTTACCAACCAATTTTGCTCCAGTCGGCAAGATCAAACGTTGTCGGTACTATGTGTTTCTAGGGGCTATAGGTATAACATAAAAACCACAAAAAAATATTAAAAGATCAAGAAAATTGAAAATATCTTATTCTTGTCCATTTTTGTTAAGCGTTTTGACTTTTACTCTTCCAAAAAATATAATAAGTACAAAAATCTTTAACACAAAATTTTTATTTCATTATAAAGATGGGAAGGGAGGGGACTTTGATATAGGTAGTTAGTATAAGAACGAATATTTTTATAAAACGGTCAGTTGGCCAAAACCAATATAAGAATCACATTTTCGCTGATTTTCCGAGCTGACTCAGCGAGCGGTCACGCCCCGAGGTGGAAAACTTGGATTTCACCATTGTAACCCTAATAATATATCAAAAATTCGAAACTACCCGACCTTTTGCAAGGGGTTGCCTTCTTTTGTGCTATATTAACTACTGAACTAAAACACCAACACCAACAAACGATTGAAATGAAAAAATTGAAGTAGGCATGTATAATAAATATTTCAAATATGAAGCCTGCGTCAGTAATAACAATTAGACGTTTTAATGATAATGGTCCAAGCGGTGTTTCAGTATAGACTTTTTTTACAAATTGTATTTGTTAAATTTTTTGTTTTTATTTTACCTCTTATACCCTATACCTAATGAATGTAGTTTTATATTTTTCTTCGTAGATACTACCACAGATGGAAATATACTATGAATTAAGTTTTATGGTTCCGACATCAATTATTGCAGTTCGAGTGGATTTTCTAAGCTATTAAAAGTCAAAGTTGTCATATACGTCAAAATAAATAAATAAATTTATATCGAAATATAAATTTAAGCGCATGACACTTAAGCTACCACGTTTACTCAAATGAGACAAAAAATGCTGTTTCTATACAGAAACAATCACGCTTTTAGCAAGGCCATAAAAGATTCAAGCGCGTACGATTATTATCTGCATTCTGTTTCGAGCTGCCGTAAAACAAGATAGATAAGCTTTCTTAGTGAAAATTCCTTTAGCGTATCGCAACGTAATGCACAATTCCAAAAAAAAAGCATCAGAACTAATACAATATGGCACACGATTTCGAGGTGTCGCAAATTTTGGTTGCGACATCGCACCGATTCCTATAAATGGCGGATTTATTCATTCAAGTAAACCGTTCACTTAATTTGCATGTTTTGCGCTATAAATATGTACCGTATCGATAATGAACTGTGGTAAAACGGCAGGTGTGGAAGGACACTGCAGATAAAATAAATATTGTTATTCAATGTTTATGGGGTTAAGAATTTATACCTTTTGTAGCCACAGCGTCGGACCAAATGGCTACCGAACGGATTATCCAATCGACGATCTAAGCATACTTTTCATCTGTCAGCACAGCTTATTCGACCACCCAGTACAACAGCAGCAACCTTATAAATAAGAGACCGATAGAAAGGTTGCATTCGATTTCGGTAACTCGTTTTTAGGAATCAAATAAAACTCATTTCCTTTTTATTTTCGTTTGCCGCTTAATGCCTTCGGGTAGTGTCGCTGAGAATTTTTGTTTAAACCCTTCCTTTTAACATTTTTTATCATACCACTAATTGGATAGATCCAAATACCTAGTAAATTATCGCCCATTTTTAACTTTAATGTCTTTTCTATGGCCAGCCACAAATATGATTAGATTTAGATTCACCTCTTTCACTTTCTCACTTTTTTTTTAACCTTTATCTTATACAAATTATTAGGTAATGGACGCTCTTTTACCAAAAATTAGCTAACGTCGATGGAATTTTATTGCTACAAAAACTACAGATTCATTTAATTCGGCAAGACAACGAAAGTAACTTTTTTTATCGAGCGTCGTGAAGAAAACAATGTCGCTTTTCTAGTTCTTCGTTGCTATACTATATCTGAAGACTATTTAGCATTCATTATAAACTAATTAATTTTTCAGTGACAAATTGATATTCTTCTTGTTTCTATACTAATTCACATCATCATCTAATTGTGAAATGGTTTATTGTGATTCGCATTTGTCTAACTGATTTATCAATTTTTAGGCACTAATGTACTTGCACTTATACATACATATTACAATTAAGTATTGTAAATGTAAATTATTTGTGGATTTTGTGGTAAATTTCAAC
This sequence comes from Pyrocoelia pectoralis, assembly GCA_036250285.1. NCBI lineage: Eukaryota > Metazoa > Arthropoda > Insecta > Coleoptera > Lampyridae > Pyrocoelia > Pyrocoelia pectoralis. Next base: position 19,224,500 of record CM070079.1, on the reverse strand, counting down.
TGAACTAAATTCGTCCAAGTTGTATAAGTTTTCCTTTCAATTTTAATAAACAGCTTTAGGACACTTTATCGATGTACCTATTAATGCAATGAATATGTAAAGTTCGATTTAAATACCTACTTTACGGCGTACTACTGTTTCTATTTCTACAACTGTCATTTGCTAATTTTACTACACTTACATCGTGAAACTTAGTAAGTAACTATTTTATAACACTTATAACATTACTTTAAATTACGATCACATTACATTTGCATCACATTTGAATTACATTCATATTACACTTGCATTACATTTGTACAAGATTTGCACTACATCTGCATCTTCCTTAAGTTTTCACTACATTTGCACTACGTATGCACTTCATTTGCACTACATTTACACTAAACATATTTATACTAAATTCCATCTACATTAGATATACATTATATCTACACTACATCTACACTACATTTACACTACATCTACATTACATCTACATGACATCTACACAACATCTGCACTACGCAACATATACAGTATACACGTTTTCACCACATTTGCACCACATTTGCCCATATTTGTTTACGTAGCGTTTACATCGCGCTTATGACGCGTTTACGTCGCCTTTACGTTGGTTTACCTTGCGTTTATAATTACATTATATTAAATTGAAAACAACTCGTTCATCACCAACTGAAAAAATGTAGATTAATTAATCTTATCATCGATTATAATTTTTAATCATCAAGACAAGACAAACCATGCGATACAAAGCTTACTACTTAATCCCTAATAACCTTTATTTTATTGCCAATACTACGATAAACAAATTTTTTTATTAAAAAGGTGTTCGCTTAGAGCTTAGGTGGAATGGTGATTAGATTACATTCAAAATGTAGTGTTGTACAGGGGCAGTATACAGGGTGTTTTTTTGGGAGATTTAGTTAGACGTTCTGGGAAAGTTTTATAACTAGATTTTTGAAAATTTGTATTATGTTGCGTACGACGTCACCTATGAGGCTCCAAATTTAAGAAAAAATGAAAAACTAAAAACTCAGATTTTTTAAATGAATGACCATTTTCTTGCTATTGCATTTATAATATCCCTATTTTTAATAGTTTCTGACTTATTCTCATTTCAACGCATTGATACCATTTTTTTCGAATTTTTTGTAGTAGTCGACCATGACATGGACCATGGCAATCGAATTTTGAACCAATCAAGTGATACTAAACCGTCACCTGTAATAGGTTAACATAAGTTTTTCAATAATCGAAAAAAATGAAAAATGGCTCGCAATGGTTTTACATATTAAGATTTCTAGAATCTAATTGTTATTTATGATGAAATGAACAGAATCGTGTCACATGCCTGTCATACGTTCATTGAGAGATATCCAGAAAGACCGCGTCCTAGTGAACGTACCATCCGAACACTGGAATGAAATTGTTTGAATTTTGGAAGCTTTGTACCACCTTACCTACAGTAAGAGTTTTACGAATAGCTAATGTTAAGGAACCAGGATTTTTTTTGGGGAACATTACTTGGTCAGACGAGGGCAAATTTAGAAAAATTTAATCACCATAATTCGCATTGCTGGTGCCATTAAAATTCTTGTTTGAATGGAGATGTACACTTTCAAGAGTGCTGGAGTTTTATTGTACTTTGTGCGTTTAAAAATAATAATATTTTGTGTTTCCACATTTATGCAGAAAATTTGAATACAGAACATTATTTTGAAATTTTATGCAATATTGTTGTTCCTGCAATAGTACGATCTTCCACACGAGAACATTTACGAAAAAGAGTTTGTGTTTAGAACATGAAGGCGCTCATTTTGAGCATGTGTTGAAGAAGACAAGGTTTTAAATTGATTTGAAATTAACAGGTGACGGATTGATTTGTTTAAAATTCGTTTGCCATAAGGTCATGGCCAACTACTAAAAAATCCGAAAAAAATGGTATCATCGCAATGAAATGAGAATAAGTCAGAAACTATTAAAGATAGGGATAGGAACATGTAATACCAAAATATGCCCATTTTTATTCTCTATTAAATGCAATAGTAAGAAAATGGTCATTTCATTTAAAAAATCTGAGTTTTTAGTCTTTGAATTTTCTTAAATTTGGAGCCTCACAGGTGACGTCGTACGCAACATAACTTTTTTTTAAGTATACCAAAAGAAAGCCCCATTCTTCCTTTAAGCGGTGGTGATAACTCGGTTGCCATAGCTACAACCGTTTTCAAGTAATGAATTTTTAAAGTACCGTCTGCATCCGCCATTTTTTTTAATAAATGAAAATAACTTAAAAACCATAACTTGTAGATAATGACATGTTGGTATCAAAAGTTATGAAATTTCACGTAGAATCCAAAAATGCAATAAAAAATAGGGGTTGCTATTTAAAATAACGAAGTTGGTAGCTACTTCCGGCATCTCCGGAAGTGCTGCCATTTTGAAAATATTTTACATCGATTCGGCTTTTTGAGTAACCCTAAGTACAAATTTTCAAAAATCTACCTATAAAACTTTCCCAGAAACGTCTAACTAAAGCTCCCAAAAAAACACCCTGTATAGTATTCAATGCTCGTACGTAATATGCCCTTCTTAACTAATTTTTGCAGTGGATCCTCTTAATCCTAGCTAGAATTGTGTTTGGACAAAGCTCGAAAAGCTCTAAAATACGGTTTGCGCCAAAATATACAGTACTGACTTTCGCGCAGCCTGCATGCGCATGCCTGTACGTCTACGTGTTATTGTATTGCTAGTTGTGTATCGAACGTTGCACTCTGTGGTTGAAAGTGACAATGGGTCTCGCGACGGAGACGGAGAAGTAACTGTTTCCACAAATGTCGACGAACATCCATGAAATTAAACATCAGCAATACACGTCAATTTGACGATTGTTTAAAGGTGGATTTCCGTACCAAATACAGGTTGGACAACGATTAACGGAGCACATTCACTTGGACGGTTTTATGAATCGCCAAACAACTCGCTTTCTTGGTTTCGAGAGGCGAGACGTTATCGTTCAGAAATACGTGTGACCATTTGGTGTGCAGTGTCAGGAAACGGTGTTCTGGACCCGTATTTTATTGAGGATGATACTTCTTACTATTACCCAGGAACGTTAGGAACTTGGTAGTCAAGCCATTCATTCAGGATCTAAGAAGGGTTTATCGTGCCAAAAACATTTAGATGAATACCAAGTGGTTCTAACAAGACGGGGCGACCTGCCATACCACTAGAGAGTCTGTGACTATGCTACAAGAAACCTTTCCAGGATGAATCGTGTCCCGTGGGACTGAGTTCCCCTACCACCCATTCCATTTCCCCGATCTGACACCACCTGATTCTTACGTGTGGAGAATGTTAAAGGAGAAAATTTTCAGCTGTTAAGATCCACCCAAAACCGCATTAAGTCCGAAGATCGTCTCATTTTTTCCCATTTTTGGTGGAGCACATTTGAAACATTTACACTATCATCCCGATAACTAAATAATAACAATAACAGTACTGTATTAATTATATTTATTTATTATATTTATTATTTATTATTATATTTTTTATATTTATTTATTATACTGTATTTTGGCGTATTCTGTATTATATGTATTAAAAACTACTCAAAGAACAAAGGAGTTCTCCATTATAATTTTTCCATTTTGCATGGCACAATAATTACTTACATCGGATCTCTTCAAAGGATTTCTCGCTCCATTACATTCATGAAGTTGCAGTTCCTAAAAATTAAAACAAAAATCTTATTTAAGGCGGACATTTATCGCAAATTAATAGTCGCAACTTTATTATCGACGGTATTTCAGAAGCAAATTATTTATTCAGTGAAAATAACGATATGTTTATTTACTTACTCGGATTGTATGTGCACGTCGTTTTGAAGTGCCCTTCAAATTTAGCGGGTGGAAGCAGTCTCAAGGGATTCCATTCGACCGGTACTTTGTTCTATAGCACTAGAAACGTGCTCAAGAGCCATGTTTGTATATACTTCTTTACGTAAATTCATACCGTGTATTGATTTAACAATTTCAATGCAACGAATATTTTTATCCACGATATATATACAGAAAGAGTATAAAGCAAGCGAAGTTAGCAATGAAATCATTTGTTACCATTGTTCTATTGTTTCAATTTTTAAATTGTTGTATAAGTACTTGTCTGAAAATGTATCTTTTGTTTATAGAACTGCTACAAGGTGATTTAAACCAATCGGTGGATAGTTTAGCTTACGATTCGTCCGTTGCTTCGCCTGCTTCGAGTACGGGTCATCAAAGTCAAAGGACAAAAAGGATGAGAACGTCTTTTAAACATCATCAACTACGTACAATGAAGTCATATTTTGCGATAAATCAGAATCCCGATGCTAAAGATTTGAAGCAGCTTGCCCAAAAAACGGGACTATCAAAGCGCGTTTTACAGGTTGGTCTCTTATCTGAAAGTTTATGAAATACCTACCGTAAGTTTTTTTAGGTCTGGTTTCAAAACGCGAGAGCTAAATGGAGAAGGAATATTATGCGACAAGATGGTTCGGCAACGGGTTCAGGTAGTAATGGTACCGGTGCAAATGGTCCAGGTTCGGTGGGATCCGTTTCGGCAATTTTAGGCGATTCAAATAGTTTGTCAAATCAATCGGGAATTGATGATGTTCATCACCACCTTCAAAATTCACAAACATTAAATTTTAGTGATATTTATTAATAAATAATAAGCGTGTGCAGAACAATGTCGTTGGGAATCGGTGCACAAATGTTCCTTTAGATAGTGATATCAATAATAATATATAACTGTAAAGTAGTTATATGTTTAATCAGCAGTATTTAAGCCGGATTTAGGTGCAATTTTTAATGTGTTACAACAGGCAACCATTTTGATATGTATGTTTGTTGGTGTTTGATACAACCGACGCGACGGTAAATGTGTTCTTTTAATTTGGACATTTTCTGTGAAAAGTATTATGAATGTGTATAGTAATATATATTGTAATAAAAAGATTTATTATTTGTCAATACTTTCCACATTCCACGGGGTACAATGCAAGAGGAATAAAATAAAATGTACCTAGGTACTTATGCACTCAAATTGCATCTGATTTGTATTTTTCAGGATGGCTTCTTCAGTACTGTCACAAAAGTTGGAAAGTTTGTATTACTAATAATACCTACTGATAAAAAGGCAAACAATAGCACAGGAGAAGCTGAAAAAATTGATGAGCTTGTAATTCATTCCTTCTTTAAACGTTCTCGCAGAAAATACTGTGGTACCTATATTCAAAATGGTCCAGGAAAACAAATCTTGTGAAAACAAAAGCTGGTTCGGCTTGGAATTGTTCTATTAGACCTGTGGTATGATCTTAAACTTCAAGAAAGATGGCAAATCCGCCCACAGAACCAATACGATAGTGACAGCTAGGGATGGACTCGGGCCCGGGCTCGAATCCGGGCCGGGCCAGCATAATTTTCACCGGGCCGGGCTTCGGGCCGGGCCATACTTTTTCCGGGCCGGGCCGGGCCAAAGAGCTCGGGCTTTTCGGGCCATTCGGGCTTTTCGGGCCGGCCCGAAATCTAATACACCTAGTATAACGAGAAGGATTATGTGTTCAAAGTTTAGTGCGCATCATTGCTAACATTGTTATCGTTGTAATTTCGATTTCGATTAAATGATCAAATTAGTCGTATTGTTTACGTGAAAGCAGAGAAACAAATAAACAATTGTTTTTTATCGGATTTGTTTATGATACCCAATAACAAAAACCCTGCGTCCAAGATAAGGAGGGCCACTATGGTGATTTCGGAAACTGTAAGAGATAGAGTTTCGGTTAAACGAGAGAAAAGTTGAGCAATTTTGAGTTTAGTAAAATGGAATTTTTAAACTGACGAAATTCCGAACCGTTCCGAAGTTATGCGACAAAAAGCGATTTTTCAGGATTTCGATTCTGACAAATTGTTACTTTGCCGTTGATGTTAAAAAGTAAAAGAAGCTTCTACAGGTACCTTTTAACGTTCTTTAACATGCCATACAGAAAATTGGAATCTGACGTTTCGTTTTCAAGTAACCATTATCAACTTTGTCAAAATCTAAGTATGAATTTGTATCCCTCCCAATAACATTGAAACTGAATATTATTCATAAATGGGCTTTTGCTAACTGTACTTTCTCATCAAATTAATTAAATGACATTTGAATTTTATATTTTGAATACAAATTTTATAACCAAGTAATTACAAACAATCAACAGCACAAAAATGAACAGATAACATTTGATGAAAAGAAAATTTAAACCAATAATTTAAAAAAATTGTAATAAATGCTCGAAAAGCCCTCCCTCGTCCTCCAATCGTAAATAGCATTCTTCTAACTGTACAATCCAAAGCATTCTTTAACATTGCATTGCAGTACAGTTTGGAATGCGTTAAGTACAAACCTTCGGAGTTCTTCTTCTATTCCAAAGATATCTTTGTAAACATAATTTCTTATTTTGGTGTTAAGCTCCACGATGGGGACCTTCTGAAGGAGTTGTCAAGTGGTAACCCCAAAGTCAATTACGAGGAGCTCCACCTACGCATAATTTTCTTATGTAGGTATCCCCAAAGAAAAAGATCTTGCGGGGTTACATCGGAAGAACGAGCTGGCCAGGGTGTTCAAGAAATGGTGCTTAAAACTCTTTCGGCAAACCTATTTGAAAGGTAATCCTTAACCACCTGTGAATTGTGCGCAAGGGCACCATCCTTCTGAAACCAACAATCGCGTACTACGGCTTAGGGTAAAATATCGAGAGCGTCTTCAAAAGTAGAATCTAGTAAACTTAAGTAAAATAGTAAAATAAGTATGAAATCGCAATTAAACCATAAAGTATGATACATGCTTGAATGCAGAATAAAAAGCTCTTCTAATAAGTATTATGTACAAAAAACCGTATTTAAAAAAACAAATTTGATGATGGTTGCTCGAAAACGATACGTCGGATTCCACTTTGCTGCATGTCATATTAAAGAACGTTAAAAAGTACCTGTAGAAAGTTCTCTTACTTTTTATGTAAGATCAATCACAAAGTAACAATTTATCAAAAACGAAATCGTGAAAATTCGCTTTTTGTCGCATAACTTCGGAACGGTTCGGAATTTCGTCAGTATAAAAATGGCATTTTACTAAACTCAAAATTGCCCAACTTTTCTCCCATTTAACCGAAACTCTATATCTTACCGTTTCCGAAATCCCCATAGTGGCCCTCCTTATCTTTGACACAGTGTATAGTCCCTTTGTTGCTAAAAGTCGGGCCGCGGCCCGGCCCGCCCCGAAGCCCGGTCCGATTTCGGGCCGGGCTTCGGGTCGGGCTGTGCTATTTTTCTTCGGGCCGGGCTTCGGGCCGGGCCAGACGTTTTTAAGTTCGAGCCGGGCCGGGCTTGCCTCAAAGCCCGGCCCGGCCCGGCCCGAGTCCATCACTAGTGACAGCAGAACCGGGATATCGCGTGATTATGATTACCTACCAACATCACACATGAAATGCGGAGAGTACTTTTGCAAATGGGGAAGGGTGGTGATACCGAGATCATGTCAGTCCTTCCGACCTTCATGTTAATTTGTATGTAAGAAGAAAAATGATCAACTACGTCTAAAGGAGGAGCTACGTTCAACGTGTTGATTGCGCTTTACTGACAAAGTACCAAATTAAACGGCCCTGACACGACACTCTTGTTAGATTCCTCAAAGAGGAGCTGACAGAAAGAGTGGACGAAGTCTCACAGTGACCAACCAACTACAAAAGACAAAATAGCGTGCCGTACCGCGACACTATTGGCCACTTCCTTTCAGGTGACTGTAGAGTATAAGAAAAAATTTCGACCACCAGGAAGATTATCGCCTTTACCCACATCTAACCGGTTTACCCTCTTTACCTTATGACCCAAAATGAGCATATGCAAATTCTACTTCACCCACTTGCTATGGAACGCTATTCTCATCTGTATGACAAGAAGGATCGAGAATACGCGTCGGTCGTTTCCAAGAAAAACGATATCATGATTACCTCTTCCGATGTCGTTATTCACAAGCTGATGGAAGGTTGGAACAAAAAGAGCTCATCGATGTTAAGTACCGAAATATTCCCTATCAGACTTACCTTAGCAAAACCCATACAACGACCTGGACCTTCGGTAGGCAGTAGGTACTTCAACATTACTGTGAGGACAATCAGTACCTTGACTCCAGCGCGCCGCTTAATTAGAGTAGGTATGTTCGGTGAGATATATATTGCCAACGTTTGTTAATTACAGTGCGAAAGTTCTGATAGGAATTATTTCTGAAGCTTGTATGCACTCGCCCTGGTAAGAAGGACGCTTATTGTCTGCCACATGAACATATCAGTACACCTGCTCGGTCGGCGCCGCGTGTAGGTGACGAGACCATTATTCGCGCTCTTCTGGCTTCTATTTCATTAAAAATTTATCAGAGAGTTTACAAGACGACAGGTTATAATTAAAGGGGAAGAAGATCGCACCGTTACCCACACTCTCCCCCACTTAGTACTTATAATAATCCTCTAGATAAGACAACGTTTTGCTTCTCTCGTTGGCCAAGTGTTGGACTTTAGACCCCAACTGGCCTAGAAGAGGAAATACCGACCTTGGGTCTCGATGCGTGATGTCCTTTTCCGATCCCTTATAGCTGAGAATACAGTTGATTCCAGTTCCTTACCGATACATGTTCCTTGACGCTGTTTTTTCCTGATTAAAGCATACTGCGGACATGTTTTACAAGATCAACTTCTTGAACAAGGTCATCGTACTATCTCTAACATGTTCTTCATCCAAGATGGTATAGGAAATCACACACTTCGGCAATGTTCATGCTACATGCAATTTTTCGAGGCACATGGTAGAGACCTGACAAAATGAGGGTCCATTTGGAGCATCGTAATAAGATGGTCTTCCAAATAGTGCCGAGATCTTGGAGGCCACGATAAAGTATGAATCTGGGCCTGTTCAAAGAAGATCAGATAAAACGAAAACCTTGCTACAGGGAGATGTGCATTATCTTTCTGGTATAATGGATCTTTGAGCTCTTGTAAGTAGCAGAAGATGTGTTCCTACCACCTCCGCAATATACTGTTGGGCTGTCATATTACCTCAAACTAACACCACGGGAGACCTGCTGCCATAAGTAATCGCACCCCAAACCATCGTTAATAAATATTAAAAATATTAATGGTCCCAAATGGAACCTTGCGGCATGCCTCTTTGAAGAAAATTGGATGTATTTCAATTAACCGCTACAGCTTCCATTCTGTCGCTCAAATATGATTGATTGATTGTACACATTTGTACAACTCTATCCAATATCTTCTGTTGCCAAGCACACCTGACCAGTTACATGTTGTTCGGCGATTAAGATCAAAGTCTATAAGAGTAGAAGTAGACCCCAAATCATCTAGGTACGCAGTTTGCCTTTCAGATAGTTACTCAATTCGTACATACCTACCTAAAGTGACTAACCCTATATTTCGAAAAGCTGTCTGCCCCGACCTGAGATGACCGTCCCTCCCACGGAAATGGCACCTAAAGCCACTAATAAAGGCATCACGTGCATATTCGTCTCTGTATACCTTTCTCAAAGGTATACCTCTTACCAGTTTGGCCACTCCTCCATTTCTCTTGTACAAGCATGCCTTGTGCAACATAGTCGTTACCAAACAACGATATTAGTATGACACACAACCGTCATATTGACGTTTACACTAATGAGCAAAGAGGAACACTTTTTAATTAACGTTACAGTAATTGAAGGCCGTCATCTTCAATTGTACAGCACCGATTCTGCCGTATACGTGAGAGTTGGGAATAAAAAACGGTGTACCTCAATTTGCTATGGCACCGATTCACCATATTTTAACGAGGTCCTTTTTGTCATTTTTGTACATACATAATTAAGTCATCTTTTAGTTCATCGTCTTTGAATTTTTGGACACGTTTGAGAATTTGCTGGATTACAACATAACCTTAACAGTAAGAAATTACAAAGACAATAAATTAAATCTATTAACGCGACATTCCTTAGGTGTTTCGACCTCGGAAGAAGTGTATACCTCAAAAAACTATTGGATATGTAATTCTAGATGTTGCCACAGTATGGATGCAGAAAGGTGAGTAATTACCTACTGTATATTTGCTAATTACATTCGTAAATATAGATCACCAATTCTATCACAAATGGGCTGTAATTGTTCCACCTTTCAAGGAAATGAACTCAAAGCTGTGCGGTTTTCTAAAAGTTGATATTGGCGTGATTAGAAGAGGGGAAAAATTTTTAATACCCGTCATAGATCCTCGTGCAACTGACGATATCGAACGGTAACCTACTCATTCATTAATGTCACTATTACGGAAGGAAAATTTAGGAATCTGTTACAATCTGCGGGTGTGACGGCGGATCGGCAAAAGGCGAATTATATTTTTAAGATTTATAGAGGTGAAGACTTAAGTAAAGGGAGAGGGTTGGATTTAAAATATTCGAGACCGATCGAGAAAGATCCTCCGAGCACATTTGTTGAAATTTGCTTCGCCGGTCGAAAGGTTTTTATTACCTACTCACTAGTAAATTACACCCTCGTACATTATTCCAGGCCAGAACCTCAACAAAAAGAAGGACAACAAATCCCATCTGGGACGTAAGTGTGGTACTACCCGAATACTTTCCAACCCTTTGCCAACGTATAAAAATTAATATTTATCACAATGATCGATGTTTTAACACCCTTATAGCATCTACCTGTATAGATATGCGATCGATTTCTAGCGATAGAGAATGCGGATTTTTGCCCACTTTTGGACCGAGCTTCCTTCATTTTTATACCAACATTAACAAAATTGAAGTATATGTTGGGAAGATATTAATGTCTTTTTCAACTGAGCTGCCAGGGGATGTCACACACGTCTATAAAGATATTTCGGTTAGTCGCATTCCTGCTATACAGGAGGTAAGAAAACATTGTTGAGTTACTTTGTTTAACAAAAAACGAGTATGGCGAGGAGAAGTTTGATATTTCAGTATGACGTTTTCTTTTCTAAAACTATTTTGGATGATACAATTTTTTCAATGAAACCAATTTCCGCGCTAGGAAATAGCAGAACACCAGTGGCGTATATAGGGGAGGGGGGGGAGGTGAACCCTCGCCGAAATAAGTTAACATTCTGCACCAAATTCTAAACCACATGGTCGTAAATTTTTTCATTAGGTACTGAATTGGGGATAGTTGATTCGACCTGACAAACTCTCATGCAGAACCCCCCCGAAAATTATCTATAGCTACGCCCCTGTAGAAGACTGGGAAGACAATTTACGGGGCTGCTGAAGTTTAGATATTTCAATACTGAAAAATAGTTAACGTGCCAATCTCGCCGGTAGGAACCTTATCCACATAATTCTACAGAAGCTCATGATGTGATCTGTTCCCGAAGGCAACCTTTTGATAGTTTCACCAATACGTTGCTGGGGTAATTTCAAGGGATGCTCAAGTTTATCTTCTAGTTACTGTGCAAATGATATGTTTTTAGTAAAGCATACCCTGCGACTTGCTCTTAAAGGATTTTTACGGTGCTTTTCTCGAATTATGTACAACTAGAGTGGACCGCTCCAGGAAAAAAAACCTGGCGTCCTAGAAGGGTATAATTTGTACATTTTATTGCATCCCCATACATAGATACATACAAGGTAGTTTTTTATGACTAAATTTACCGAATCAAAAAAAAAATTTTACTTTGGGAGAATCCGAACCCCCGCTTTATGAGTGGTTAAGCTAAGCATCAAAATGAGATTGTGGCATCTCTATACACACATTACATAAACACGTTCCAGGTTATACAGAGTTATACCATAGAGAACATGCTCTATGGTTATACTCAAAGCGGACAACGTAAACTAAACATTTTTTTTAAAATAATTTTTCTCATTTTGACTTTTGTTTTCGAATTATGGTTTTTTTGTGTTTTTTTTACAAATCTCTATATCTCCATTACATGTAGTCGAATTTCAAAAAATCAACGTTTATTGGAATCAACAGTTTAATATCTACAACATTTGCTCAAAACTTTTTTACAAAAAATTGACATCAGCAAAATGGCGGCCATTTTAAATTTTGGGAATTGAATAACACAAAACCTACTCCACAAATTTTGAAAAAATTTCACCAAACCTAAATTGACTAAGAAATTATCAAAAATTTGTTCTTTGATGGTTTAAAAATGTCAATTGCAGTTCTTGAGTGAAAACAAAGTTGTAGCAAAGTCTTTGGTGGTAGCACAGACAATATATTAGGTATGTATTATGTAGTCTGTGGTTGTAGGTAGAAATGAATTACTTGATTCGTTTTTAAGTAGATGCCACTTTAGTGTTCTTCGTCACGAATTAACAAAAGGTTTTTAAGGATTTTTAATATGTATTTCACATAAACGTTGCATTCCTCAACAACGACATTATGTAGGAGAATGTGCTAAATTGATTTCTTTCCATTCGCAGTGGCGTACACAGACTATAGCCTTGGGATATAAAAAGTGCGGTGTGATCTACAAATTTTAATAAACATTTGTTTTACAGAAAGTTATAAAATAAATATTATTACAATACAAAATCCAATCGCCTTGGCTGTCGTGCAAGTTCCTCTATTATTTCGTCTGGTAGTTCCCCATGAATTGACGTCATTGCCAGTCCATTAAGTCTGTTCTGTGAGGTTGAATTTCTATGATAGGTCTTTTTTTAAGGAATAATAAGAATAAGCGTAAAATAGAATGGAAGGGTTGATCGCTTGGGGGATGATATATCCCCCTTACCCCCCCTTGGGTACGCCACTGGGAATGTAAGTGCATTTTATTGATGGCAACTAAAAGGAAACTATATTGAATATTTGAATGGAATATTTCATTATAAGCTTATACTGAAATATCAAATCCTACTCCATATTTGTACATAAATAATTCAAAAACTGATCAACCTTTAACCTAGACTGAAATGTGGAAAAAAGAACAGCTTCTCCTATGTGCAGTAATTTTCAATTGTAACATGATCCATAAACGTCACAGTGCTTACCCCATAAGTTTTGAGATGAGTTTCGGCCATCCCCAACCCATCCCCAATGAAAATGAAAAAAGTTCCAGAACTATCCCTCAAGCACCAACAACCACGAACAAAACCTACTGGAATATTGAGCATGGCTCCGAAAAGCCATGCCTCTATGTACAATCGTTAATACCCGATCTACGACAAACTTTATATGCGCAAAATCATTTTTCGAAAATACTGGACGAACTTGTAAGAGTACAAATGGTGTATAAAGTGTTTTAGGGATGGGTATTTTTAGAAAGTGAAACAGGAAAGTATTGTTTCTACACAAGCAATGAAGTTGCACAATGGCGTACCGACAAACTTAGTGCAAGATGCGCTCTCTTTTATAGTGAAAACTTGTAAAAAGTTTGCCAATTATTTACAAATCCCAAGACACAGTTTTGGAACAGATCTTAAAACGAAGTGGGATCAATTGTGCATAAAGGAGATGGTACAGAATCACTGCATAAATATCAACCAGATACTTATGTATTTTTGTAGAGTGAAATTATTGACATTGCATCACAAGTGAAGAGCTATGACAGAAATGCTGTTAAAATTCTGAACGAGTTGTACAATAAATTACAACAGCTACGAATCGAGGTAAGTGAGGACTGGGCAACCCGCTTCTAGTGTAACGCATTATAGGGAGAATGCTGGCCGAATATTTACATTACAATGATTTGCGGTAACAAAAAGGTGGCTTTTGCAAAATTTTCTTCAAATCAATTGATCTACTCCAAAACTCCTGAAGAAAATGGGAAATTTTGTGGTGTTCTCCAAACCTTACTTTTGCAAGTAGGATTTTCACTGAACTATATACTTGTACTAGAATGCGCGATCCGTCCGCCAACCCGATACGAGAAAGAGTGATTTCTGTCCTACTCTCGACAGTACATTTTGGTTAGTATTTTTTGGTTTAACGCTATCTGCTCTCTCGTACAGCCCATGCGCAAAGCATTACGAAAAGGACAGGAATGACCGTTGTACGCTATGCTACAGTGACTCTATTACAAACAGTGGCGACAAGCGATGTATCGATTTTTATTGGCCGTGGTATATTTTGCCTCATAATGGCGGCCTCACTGTGTTTACCTTTGATCAGCGTGTAATTTTTATTTGAATTTGGCACGTTGCTAGGATACCACCGTTGAGTTCATAGAAACCCGCCCAAAATTTTGCCTCCTAATGGCGGATGGGTGGAGCTAATTGCTGCTTGTCGTCACTGTTTGTAATAGAGTCACTGTGCGCTATGCTATATCTCTCCCTCACGGCGTTTCTATGAGAGACTGGCAATGCGCGTTCCAGTGTAAGTAATAGTTCAGTAAGGTTTTAGATAAATACTGTAAGTACTAACCTCATTTTACAATTACAGCCCATAAAAAGAGGTAGAAACTCTACAGTGTCTTGTACACTGGATGTTTTAATGTGGTTAGATTTAGAGGCTGGAAAAAGAGAACGTTTTGAACAATTTTTATCAAAATTTGAATTGTCGAATGTACCCTCCGACCAAGATTTTCCTTCATACATAAAACCCAAGGAAATTCATGTATGTATTTGTGACCATGCATAAAAGTAACTCTTTCTCAGACTTTTCAAGGGAGGGTCCATATATATCAAGGGAAGTTTTTCTTTGGCGCCGATAAATCAGGACTAAGTGATCCTTTTGTGCGTATTATTATAGGAAATCGAAGCGTCGAAACAGACGTAAGTATCTCGCAATAGCGCTTACGCATAAAGTTGCGGCAAACCAAAAAGCGTTGCACGTCACGAGTATTATATACATGTCAATAGTGTTGTCATATGGATTAAAACGAAATAGAATAAAATACGAAATGGAAGACAATAAATGACAGATGTCCTTGGTTGCAACTATGTAATTTTATTTATGATGCTGCCAATTTGTAAAATTATTTTACCCTAGAATATTACCTTTAATGACAATCCGAAAAATTAGTATTACATTGGTAATGTTTTTACGTCATATGTCACGTGCAACGCTTTTAGGATTGCCGTGACTTTAGGTAGTTATCTAGATACAAAATTTTGCCATTTTCCACATTTTGCATACCTGAACCAATTTTTCGTTGTAATCGAACAATCTGCTTATTGCTTATTCATTTATTTTTATGCTTCAGAAAATGCAAAAAACCCCACAAGCAAGTGGTGCCAATTCGTCAAAAAAATATGGCTCAATGTGGAAAATTAAAGGCTAATTAAATGCCATATTCCCGAATTTAAGGCTCTTCAAATTTTTTTTACTGTTACAAGTTCCGCTGACTTAAGACACAGCTAGCGGTACTTCCGACAGAAACAATAAAACCAAATGGGACCTAGTTCATAATTTAAGGATAATTAAAGGCTCTACAATCACACACATAACTTTAACATTCGACGATTTTTAAATATATTTCATAAATAAATGTTACGATTAAGGCTCCTAAGGAGAGCTCTGTAGTTCATATGGCCATTTTGGACGGCCTAGTACAACTGGTCGCGGCCGACTGGCCGCAGCCGACTGGCCGCAGCCGACTGGCCGCAGCCAACTGGGCGCGAGACAAGTGGCCGACAGGACAACTGGGCGCGAGACAAGTGGCCGCGGGCAACTGCTTCTAAAAAGGGTCTAGGCCTATTCGCCGTCGTCGTTTCGCCGTTGCCGTTTCGCCGTCGCTGATTCGCCGTCGCCGTTCTGCCGTCGGAACAGTTGGCCGTTGATCAAATTCGCCGTAGGAACGGTTCGCCATACAAATCGAAAATCGAAAAAAACTTTTAATCTTGAGGGACTGTTATCAATTGAAAAAAACTATACTAAACCTACCTCTAACCTAAGCGCCCGAGTGGCAATATACGTTTAGGTTGACATTTTTTTAAGCCTCAAATACTGTTTAGTATCATAATATTCACGTTTTTGTATCAATTGAAAAAAAATATACTAAACTTACCTCTAACCTAAGCGCCTGAGTGGCAATATACGTTTAGGTTGGCATTTTTTTTAAGTTTCAAGTACTGTTTAGTATCATTATATTCACGTTTTTATATCACTTGAAAAAAAATATACTAAACCTACCTCTAACCTAAGCGCCTGAGTGGCAATATACGCTTAGGTTGACATTTTTTTCGCGGCCAGTTGTCTTGGCGGCCAGTTGTCTCGGCGGCCAGTTGTCTCGGCGGCCAGTTGGTCCGGCGGCCAGTCCCATTCCGATTTTGTACGTAATCATATAACAAAAATTTAAAAAAACGATGCATAGGTCAAATTCTATGTAGCATAGTGATCAATTCCTCAAAACCTTCTGGTTTCAAATTAAATATTTAATTTACAATCTTGGTCGAAAGTTCTGAAGGAGCGGTACTACATTTACGCAACTTTCGACCAAGATTGTAACTTAAATATTTAATTTGAAATCAGAAGGTTTACATTAATTGATCACTATGCTGCATAGAATTTTACCTATGCGTCGTTTTTTTAATTTTTGTTAGATGATTACGTCCTAAATGGCCATTTTATGACAATTTTAGCAATATGAATTGCAGAGGTCTCCTTAGGAGCCTTAAGTGAGAGATATTTTTTCGTTCAACAGAATCAAGCGGAAATGTTAATTGAAATAACAATATCAAGAGCGTTTAATTAGCCTTCATTTACTAACAAAGAAGATTTTCGGTATCAGGGCTATAAGCAATCAGCTCATTTCAAGGCCCTGCGTCTTATATTATACAAATGTCTTCAGATTCTAGGAAACTAATCAAAAATTAGGATTGTTAATGAATTCATAGAGCCTTTAATTATTAATAACAACAATTTTCAAAATCAGAGTCCTGTCACCTGTGTACCACAATTAAAATATTATCAGTAGTTATTAGGAAACTAATCGAAAGTAAATCTTATTGACGGATTCACAGAGCCTTTAATTAGTATTTAATTATTATTTGAGCCGTAAGCATATCTGCTCATTTCAGGGCCCTACAACAAAATTTGACTACCTATAATGATTTTGGAAAGCTTCGTTGTTAGTAATTAAAGGCTAATTAAAGCAGTGGCGCACCCCGCCCCTCCCCCGAAATTTTGAATAATGAAGTTATTTTGCCCTCAAATACCTTCGCCTTCAAAATTTAGCAATATTGCTGTACGGTACAGTAATATTGCTAAATTTAAATTTAAAGGTAATTATTGTCCCTTCTCAACTTCCGAATTAATTAGGTGCATTAATATTTTGAGTGGTTTCCATGGCACCACACAGTGTGAACGTTTAACGATATAAAATTTTAAATTTTATAACCCATTCCATACAGTACGACTGTTACCCTTATTATATCTTTGATAGAGTAATGCAAATTCCAAAACTATTACAGGATAGAGTTTCGTTTTTACAATCTCACTTTCTATCTAAATCTAATAACACATTGTACCGTAGGTAGTGTAGGTATACAAAAAAGTGGTTGGATACGCACCACGCACCACTTTGTTTCTTCGATGAAGTTAGATAGTCCGCTTAACTTTTCTCAAATATTTTTGAACCCCCCCCCCCCCCCCCCCCCGAAACAAAAACCTGGGTGCGCCCCGAATCCGTCAATAGAATTAATTTGTGATTAGTTTCCTACAATCTGATAATATTTCTGTATTGTACTACCACAGATAAGTTAGTACTACTCAGGGCCTGAAATTTTCAAATTATTTGATAATTCGATTTAGAAAAATGTAAATAACTCTGTAATCATTGATTTTAGGTATAGGAACATGGTACATCAATTTAAAGGAAATTTATTTCTGCATCGAATGGGCCGATAATTAAATAGGCATTCCATTTAAAAAAAGAGACTTTTAAAGTTTTTCTTAAGTCTGGAAATAACGTCAAATAGATACTTAACCGCGGGCAATTTTTTATTATCCATTACAGACAATTGTGTCTCAATCTTTTGACATTGAGAACCTAAAATCCGACTTCCCTAACTTTTACCACTTTCGACTTTCAATTTTATTTCCTAAACAAGATTTTGACATTTTTCAGTGAAAAAAATTTTTTTTCTCAACAATCAAAATTGATACGCCGATTATTTTAAGCATATACTTACTAAACATTTTATGACACATCAGAATGTGAAAAAAATTGCCTGGTTTGTATTTAAAATAAAGAAGTTGATGCTCACTTCCGGCACAGACAATCCGGTATTTCCGGAAGTGCTGCTATTTGGAAAATATTTTTATTTAATAGATTAAACACGGCATGTCGCATGTGCAAAATTTCAAATTTCTAGCTTTTACAATTCTTGATATAAGTACTTCTAACCGACGGTCACCGTGAGACACCCTGTGGCATGTTTCGATATTTCACGACAGCTAATATCACCATTTTTGAAAACATTATTAAACAGCTGTGGATATACCTATAAAGAAAGTATAGTCATTACTCATTATATTTTGGCTTTGACAAACAAAGGTTTGCAATAGTCTAGATAGCCCACATGATACATCCGACGAATCATCTTTTTTTAGGTACATTTACCTCAGAGTTGGGTCCCAAGATCGTACAATATGTTGCTTTGAGCATACGAAAATAAAAAATTCTTTGTGTCTCAAAGCTCATGGAATATCTGATACATAAGATTGAAAATGGTGCGCCATTCAGCCTATTGCAAACATTGGTTATGTGTGCCGACCAACATATAGGGTGTCCATTAACATAACACCTAGGAATATCTCCTGTGATAAGTGATTTACATTATCATTATTAAGGGTCAAGTTCATAGGTATAGGTTCTGCACGTACGTCGTACGTTTCTAAAATTTATAAAACCAGTTTTTTCTTGGCTTATGTGCTAAATTGTTACCACAACACCATGAGTGCATTTTTTTGATAGCCAAATTAGTTTTAATAGTTGGTAACGTTTTGGTTGGAATTTATTAAACATGATGAGATAGGTACATATAGTAAAATATGCACCTACTGTGTAATAAATGAAGAAATAGAATGGACTAAAATATACTTTTATAAAACATAATATATTTAGACTAACAAGTGTTTGTTTCAAATTTCAGGTATCCCAAGCAATTTTAAATCCAGTTTGGGATCAAACATTAATAATCCCTCAACTGTTATTGTACGGGACAAATGAATTTATCAAAGCCAATCCACCTCTGGTAATCGCAGAAATATTCGACAAAGATCGATGCGTAAGAGTCAAACATTTACAGTGACCCTCTGCATTCAATACATCTTCACAGAACAAGACACAATTCTTAGGACGATGCACATTTTACCCCAACATCAAAATGGCAGACGAACCATATAAGCCTCCTAACTACCCTCCAAAATTAGTTTGGCGTCGCGTTTTGTCTAACTACGAAACAGTTGGTGAAATTTTAGCAACTGTGGAAGCATTAGAAGTAAGTCGGTTCCTACTTAGGTATAGACCTAGCTTAAAATGGACTACATACAGATTACCTCCAAAGATATAGAATTAAAGCCGCCATCCCAAGAAATCAATCGGATACCCATCGATATTAAACCAAACTTAGTTAAGTATCGTTTGGAAATCTGCTTTTGGGGGTTGCGTGAGTTGCGCAAAATTAATTTCGTTCCTATTTATAAACCAAAAGTTGTACTGGAGTGCATGTACGCCACCGTTCAGTCAGAAAGTTCGTTTGCCGTAAGAGGATGCCTAAATTTTAGCCATTCTTTCAAAACACTAGACGTGGTATTAGATTAACGGCAATTGGTGACGGTAATGAGATGGCCATTTTAGAATCTCCCCGAAGAACTATATTATATTCCTCCCGTGTGCTTTAAAGTGTTTGACTGTCGAAGCTTTGGAAGATTTGTACTTGTTGGTATTCAACTGGTAGATATGGGACAGTTTTTAATGACCCCGCTTACGGTATCAGACAGGGACCGATTAATTTCCCAACAGAACATGGAAATTCCAGCACCTCACAACAAACGTAAGTGTACAGCTACACTGTTTCCATAATAAATAAGTGTTCATCCGAAGATACACAGTTGACTGGTTATGTAGGTAAAAGTATCAGCGCAAATATAAGAGAAAAGTTTCATGCAAAACAACCTAAATTCCGAAACAAAAAGCGATTGAAATGGAATATTGGAAGTAAAATACTAAGCCTCTGTAGGAAACGACAAAAATCGCCCGACTTAGAGAAAAATGAAATCAAACCTGGCAAAAAGAAACGTTTAGCAAAAATTGTCTACAATACACTTAAATCAATCATTACAGCCATTATGTCTATCTTTTTGAAAAGCAAATGCAGGCGTAAATCTCCTAAGAAGTCAAATAATCCAAAGAATACGATTTTTAAAGGTTTCCTACAAAAATGTTTGACAAAGTTTTGTTTTTTCGCAAAAAAAAAGAAACACAATCGTCAAAAGCGCCATGTTAACGATGACGAAGATATTGAGGACGCTGACTGGTGGACCAAATTCTTCACGTCATTAGAAGTACGTAAATGACGTACTTACTTTATTTAATTACTTACGCTTATTCTGTAGAATGATGGTATTGGCGTTGAATCTAAAACAAAAGTGAATAGATTAAAGGTAACTCACAAATGGAAGAGGGTACATTTCTACTCCAAAGCTTCTCACAGATTTATGGAAATGAATTAGAAGAACTGCCCCAATTTAAAGGTTTCCAAGACAGTTTACAGATATTCAAAATGCACAGAGACAGTCTAACAGGCGACGATACCGTAGATGAACGCAGTATAAAAGGAATACTAAAAGCGTCAATTCAAATCTATAAACACCCCACTGACGATCTAAAACATTACGTTACACACACTGGTCACCCCCTTGACAAAGGAATATTCCAAAATTTCTATTCGAACAACCCTATACAGTTTCTTTTGAGAGTTTATTGTATTAAAGGTTTAAATTTGAAACCAAAAGATCTTAGCGGCAGATCGGATCCTTACATTAGGGTGGTAATGGGAAATGTTACCATAAATGACAAGGCGAACTACATTCCACGACAACTTAATCCGGTATTTGGAAGGTGAGACCTCGCTCTCCCCTGCACATTAATTCGTACTTTTACTTAGATGCTTTGAGCTGAAAGGCACTTTTCCCCAAGATCACTTGTTGAAAATACAAATTTGGGATTACGACACAATTTTGGCTGATGACATGATCGGCGAGACGAAAATTGATATCGAAAACAGATACTACTCAAAACACCGTGCTCATTGTGGCTTACCATCCGAATATAACGAGCAAGTGGCTTAACTCTGTTGAGACTGTAACTTATTTGTGCAATACAGGAATGGTTACTGTTTTTGGAGGGACTATCAGAAACCTACAACAATTTTGACTGGCATCTGTAAGGCGTACAATCTTCCAGCCCCCGACTATCAAGAAAAGTGCGTCCGTATCGGCAATAAACAGTTTTTCTCTGCCAGAGAAGATGGTAGCAGACTGTAGCAGAAACCTGTACAATAATTACTTGTTTCAGGCATTTCGTCGAACAGAGAGACTTTAGCTTTATCTGTTTTGCGGCGTTGGGAAGAGTTTCCGTTAGTTGGATTTCCTTTAGTACCTGAACATGTCGAAACTAGATCTCTGTATCACAATGAAAAACCGGGAATTGAACAGGTACTTTATAATTTCTTTTGTTATCGTAAGGTTTACAATGTCTTCCATGTAAAAATGTGCCGATTGGTTTCTTGACACCTTTAGTATAGTTTTTCCTTGAGGTACATTATCCTCGCATTTGATATGAACAGGACGATAAAGAGAGAATCTTGTAGAGAATTTAAAGTTGGTGACATGACGGTACAATTAGTAACTTTAGTGCTAAGCATTTTATCTCTTAATTTGTATGTATCGCAGGAAGCCTGATGTTGATACTATGTATCGAAACTAGTCGCCTGTAATTAATTAATTCATTATTATATTTAAACATACATGGGGAAGGTTGCGTGATTTTCATCTTCTATTGAGTAACACTACACCCCATTTCGAGCCTTCAACATCTTTACAACCACTATGGACCCGATCAATTTACATTTATAATTTCTACGACATTATTTGATCATGCATGTGCGAAGGAACAAATCGTACCTGGGACTTCCATTAAAATAACCTATCAGATTTTGTTATTTTTTTGTAGATTATACTTTGTTGATCTGATATAATAACAATAAGTAATTATTATAGGGAAAGCTGCTAATGTGGCTGGATATATTTCCATTTATGGATACCGAATATCCAAAAGCAGTAAATATTACACCTAGAAAACCAATTTCTTACGAGCTACGAGTAATTATTTGGAACACCGAAGAAGTTATTTTGCAAGAAGACGATTTTTTTACGGGAGAAAAAATGTCTGATATCTTTGTCAAAGGGTAAATATAAGCACTCGTAACAGAAACTAACTATAAGAGAGTTTAGATGGTTGACAAATTCGATGGAGTCCCAATGCACTGATGTTCACTACAAGTCTACGACCGGTGAAGGTAACTTTAACTGGCGATTCATTTTTCGTTTCAAATACTTGCCAACTGAAAATGTGATGGTTATATTAAAAAAAGAATCATTATTTTCCTCTGAGGAAACAGAGTACAAAATTCCCTGTCATCTCACATTGGAAGTATGGGATAATGATATAATATCGAGCGATGATTTTTTAGGTAAGTAAATCACTTTGCAACAAATCACCCCTTAAGTTTCGCTTCAGGAAACGTAACACTGGAACTATCAAAACTTCCGCGTGGATCTAAAACGGCAAAACACTGCACCTTAAATTGTTTGGATCCCACTTCTCCTCATATTAATCTGTTTAAGAGGAAACGTACGAAAGGATGGTTCCCATTTCGGACAGGTGATGAAGAAGGCGACCATTATATCATTGCCGTGAGTTAAAATAGCCATAGTAACTCATTTGAGTAGTACAATTTTAGGGAAAAGTTGAACTAGAATTTGAATTGCTTACTGAAGAGGACGCGAGTAAAGAAAGTGTGGGGTTTGGAAGGTCCGATCCACAAGCTCTACCAATACCAACGTAACTAAGCTACGCATTTTCTTATTCTCGTTTAATCGCGATATTTTGTAGGAGACCAGAAACTTCATTTTTATGGTTTACAAATCCTTTCAAAACTTTAAAAATGATAATCTTCAAACAAAGTAAATGGAGACTCTTGAAATGCGCATTGTTAATCTTTTGTGTGTACTCAATATTTTCCACAATAGGGTCTTTGCCACAGTATATCGTTAGGAAAATTTTAAAAGTGTAATATTGTGTATGTATATTTTATTTATTATATGTAAGGACGCGCCTTCATTTTCAATTATAGTTTATATTCTACAGCCTTTTTATTAATAAACAAACGTATCTATATTACTACAATTAGGTAATATGTATAGTATATTAAAGTATAAGTGGATAAACAGGTCTTTAAAACACGCGCGAGTTTTCAACCACGACGGCGCAGCCGAGTGCTTGAAATTCGCGTTTTCAAGCAACTGTAGGGGGCGCTGTAGAATGTTATTAAGGCCGCCAAACGGTGATGTCACGTGGGTTTTGTACAAACGTACTCACGTTTTTGTGTTAAAATTCTTTGTTAAACTTGGGCATCGTTAACAGAAATTTAAACAATTTACGTTTTAAAACAACTTGTTTTAACACCAACCTAAACATCAACACCAGCTGATCACCGTTTGGTGGGTTTATGTATACGCCACCGGGGGCGACTCTTTTGATTGAAAACGCGAATAGAGCAAATGTTTTAAAGACCAGTTATCCACGAATACTTTACGCTATTTTTTTATTGGTTCACTTTGAAATCTGGTATTAAAATGGAAATAAGAACTAATAATGTGAAATGGTTGAATTCGTATGTGAAATCAGTCTACCTGAGTATACCTTTCGTTGTCATGGAAATGAGAAAAATGGAAATTAATTTGCAATCTGTCATTTTATTTGACGTAACAAAGTATTCCTGTCAGATCAATAACCAATAGAATTCCCGTTTTTCAAATTTGTTGATGTTGGCATGGCAACTTTAAAACACGCGCGTTTTAAAAAGTGCGATTTAAACACGCTGGGGCGTGGTTTAAAAGGCTAAAATAGGACACCAATAAAAAAAAATGAGTTTTCTCTATCTCAACGTCTCAACGAGTTAGGTACAATAAGAATTGTAATATTATAAAATTGCCTGCATTGCTTTCTTCTTCTTTATGTCAGCCTCATACGACTTTTCTTATGTTTACTTTGACCATTGACTTTGTGTGTATAGTCAATGCTTTGACACAGCATACCTTTCTTCATCGATCAATACCTACTTCTCTGTCATCAGGTAGTTTATTACATGCAACGCATATTAATCGATCCGTTGGTTATGCCACTTTTACGATTATTTCTTTAGGTTTGTACGAACTTTTGATATAATTGGTTATCAGGTTAACAAGGTTTCTTTACCATGTTCTTCCTTCGAATAGTTGTTTCAGGTGAACATGGCATTTTCTCTTTTGGCGGTAAATATGATTTATCAAGATTTTAGGGCTTTTATTTTTATCACCAAATACCTATATATTTACGTTCATTTTGACTGCTTGTATGTTTTTCTCCCTTCGAACATTATATATTCGAAGTTTTCTCCATCCTACAACTTCACAAGCGCCATCTTGGTAGGCGCCCACTTTTAGTTACACAACGTAGGTACAGATGGAGTTGGGTTCGTTTTTTTATAGCTAAGTGCGCGAAACCTGGTTTCTGTTACTTACCTACATCCATTGAACTGTGCGCTATAAGCAACTGGAAGGGAAACGGGTTATTTCAATTCATTGTAGGCGTTGAAGGCTGACAAAGGCAGATGCGGAATGGGTACTTCTGTCGCCTTTTGCTTATTGCGGTAGTAGAGCAGCCGAGAGAGATAACTGCTGCAATATATTTTTTTTTATCTGTCATCTGCATTTTATGCTCCGTGTCATCGGTTGTATGACGTTGCGTGTAAAAGAAAAAGATAGAGATACCCAGTCGTTTGGCTTCAGTGTTACTTATATGCGCGTTTCCTTTCCAGTTGAGTATAGCGTACAGTTCAATGGTTACATCACACTATACAGGGTGTTTAGAAAAGATGCGGCAATATTAAAGGGGGTGATTGCCCAGGTCATTTTATACAAAAAAGTTCCTATAAACGCTTTCCGAAAACGCTTCGTTACCGATCTACAGCGCGTTGAAGTTTAATTAAAAAAAAGAGTAAAAATTAGATTTTTCCAAGACGGCTTGAGATATCATAATGAAATTTTAGGCGTGTTAATATAGCTGTGGGAGACACATACTTTGCAATACAACACGATGTTTCAGTCGTACCGGTTGCGCGCGTATTGGCACGTCACAGGCGCCTATTTTTCAAGAAAAATATGTTTGTACGCATGATAAATGGATATGCACTAAAATGTTTTTTTACTAAAAAACGGTACGTCGTACGATAAAAAGTTAAGAGAGCTTTTTTCTTCACAATTGAACAAAGAATAAAAAAATATTTTTATTTTTAGAGAAATCAGCGGCGTCCTATTTTTTTCTTGAAAAATAGCCTGTGCCGTGACAATACGCTCTCAACTGGTACGACTGAAACATCGTGTTGTATTGCAAAGTATGTGTCTCCCACAGCTATTAACACGCCTAAAATTTCATTATGATATCTCAAGTCGTTTTGGAAAAATCTAATTTTTACTCTTTTTTTTAATTAAACTTCAACACGTTGTAGATCGGTAACGAAGCGTTTTCGGAAAGCGTTTATAGGAACTTTTTTGTATAAAATGACCTGGGCAATCACCCCCTTTAATATTGCCGCATCTTTTCTAAACACCCTGTATAATAGTTGATCAGAGAAACACATAGCAAAAATGTTGTCCACAGCGTGTTCACCAACTGAGATATCTTTTAAGCAAGATTTACCAATAGCTGTAATTATTTTCAAAATTAAGATGATTATCAAGAAAATATTTACACGCTGTTGATATGTACCATTTGACAAACAATATCCAGTAATTGAGAATTTCTTTAAACTTGACTGTAATTAAGTATCTGAACCTAATAGAAAGTTTCCCAGTTTTACGAATCTTTATACTCTCTAGTCCAGGGGTGGGCAAACAGTCGATCGCGATCGACCGGTCGATCGCGAACAGTTCGACAGTCGATCGCAGACGCAGACATTTTAAATAAAAATATTGGATGTTAATGATATTATGGATGTGGCAGTGAAAATTGCTAATTCGATAAGAGCGCGAAGTTTAAGGAGGCGTCTGTTCCGTAGTCAACTTGAAGACAATGACTCGGAATATGAAGATTTACTTCTTTTTTGTCATGTTAGGTGGTTAAGCCGAGGAAGCTTTTTGGAAAGATTTCTCAATCTTTTGCCTGAAATTATTGCATTTTTGGACACATTTGGACAACTTGCTTAATTTAGAATTACAAGGAAAAGGAAAAAATATTATTGAGTTATTGGGTTCGGTAAATGCTTTTAAAGCAAAATTAAAACTTTTTGCTTCACAATTAAAAACGCAAAATTTTAAATATTTTCCATACTTGGAAAAACATATTGAACTTACTGGTGAATGTAATATTGACATGTTTTGATCTGAACTAGAAAATTTTCATCAAGAATTTGAAAGACGATTTGTAAATCTCAATAATCTTCAACCAATTTTTGAATTTATTTCATTTCCTTTTGGAGAATTCGATAACGAGGATATTTCATCAAATCTAGCTCATACTTTTCAATTGAATTCATCGGATCTAGAGTTCGAAATTTTAACAATACAATCAGATATAATTCTGAAAGCACGTGCAAATGACAATAATTTTTGGAATTTATTACCAGAAGGAAAATATCCATTATTGAGATCGGTGGCAATGAGGATATTTGCATTTTTTGGTTCCACTTATCCATATATGAAGCAGCGTTTTCTCAGATGAAAAACATCAAATTTAATTATTCTTATTTTAACCCATTTTTCGAAGTAGATCGCGCATAAATTAGAAAAATTAATGTCGATCATACGGGTATTAAGTTTGCCCACCCCTGCTCTAGTCTCTCTCCATGTACCTACACCTTAATTTTTTATTGCAATGTTGAAATATTTAGACAAAGAATGAAGTGGAATTACTTGTTATTACTAAGTATAACTATGTATTTGTATAAAGTTTAACTGTTATTTGTCTGTGACTGTGATAATGTGTAGTCATAATCAGTGATTTTGCTTTAACGAGAAATGAAATTAGTAAGTTATATTTATTTACTAACCCTAACAATACAATTCATGAAGCAAACTCAAGGAAATGGTTGTGATAAAAATGAAGAACCATTAAGGTGATGTGCTAGGTAGCAAGGAACGTGGAGAATAGAAATATTGTTGAACGATCTAAATTATGTCACACTGTAATATTGTTTATGAGGAAGTTATAATTGGCCATTGATGTCTGTTTCTTGTAATTTTAATGTCTTATACATTTTTTTCATATTTAATATTAATAACTATTAACATAAGATTAACATAAGATTCATATACGCATATGTTAGAATATTACATATTAAAATCAATAAAAATTCACATTACACAGGGAACTCGTTTACGAATAAAATTGGATGTCATCTTATATATACTTATATAAAATTTGGGATTTTTCTTAGTCGTCCAAGATAAACAGTTGCTAAACCAAAGTGTCCAATGGTCACAGTTGAATAAAGAGTGATTGAATTACGAAACCAATAGTATCTGTGTTAGCTAGTTGTCTGTTGCGAACCTTTTGTTTGTAACCATTTTTAGATTGTTCTCGACAGTGTGATCACTTCCAGGATCTCCTTAACGAAAATACTGTGACTCATTCAAAAAGGTCATCGTATATTACAAGATCTCGCTTGTCTTTGTGATTTCCTTTTTGTGAGTGACTTGCGGCTGAAATATAACACAATTATCTATTTTTGCCATTGTTTTATACGAAATACCTAAAGTTGACCAGGTTGAAGATGATGTTGCATCATTAATTGGCTCGATTTGTGGTTGTCGCCTTGCTAAAGACACTTTTAAGGGAATTCCTGAAACCATACTTCCATCCATCTGCAATTGACAAACTTTTACTGATCAGTAAACAAATTTTTTTCACGTTACCTCAGCAATTGCTCTGTCTGATGCTTCTACCTTGTCAAATGTTACAAAACCACGACTAAAAAAGATTAAACATTAACTTATATAAAAGCAAAATACCAAACAGACTTTTTCTCAATTTCCATTGATATATTAACAATATTGCCCACGGTGGAGAAATGTTTCTTCAAAAATTCTTCAGTTATTTTATAACCTGTAACGTAAATTGTATTTCCTTGTCGCGGTTTATCCGTTTTCTCTCGTTGCTTCTCTGTCAAACCTCTTTCTTCTCGATCTCGTTGATTTGCAAACGTGTCATAAAGATTTTTAATTCTAGGTGGTTGATTACCGGGATTATCTGGTCCATCATCAGCTTGAACGGCAGAAAATGGTTGATAACCACTAACCGTTTTCTCTGATATTAGTTTTCTCTCCAAACCTAATGGAAAGTGTAAAATGTGTATTTCTTATCACTCGACAGGCTATAGTACCTCTTGGCCTTTTAAAGGCTTGCTCTGGTCTTTTTTCCTGTTTAGGTATCGCACTAATTGCACCTGATTTGATTAACTTCTTAGCTACCTCTCTCGCATCTCTAGCTTCGGCTGGTCTTTTGGGGACAACTGGCTTTTCCGGCTCAGGTTTAGGAGCTTTTAAAGCTTGTAATGCTTTTTTCTAGAGAAGTAATTAAACCTGAATAGATGCGAAACGTGTTTATACATACCTTCTTTTTTAGTTTTTGATATTTTGCTTGTAACATAAGCTCTTCTTCTGTAAAGTTTGCGGGGAAATGAATATAAACCATTTTTAATGAGCTTTAGGAAATTGTATTTACGATTTTTAAGGTTAAGATTTCAATTTGTAAATACCACAAATACATACCAAAATACATACAACGTTGCCGGTTGCCGCTTATATCGGCTTATATCTGCAATTTTAACCACAAAAGATGTGACCAGAATGAAACAACCGTTGTTTTTGTTTATTAGTCAGTCGTTTGATTATAATTAAAAGTGCATTTAGTTGTCTGTTCTTGTTCTTTTTCTATGGTTTTCTATGATTTGATAAATAAAATTCGTCCATATTTATAAGTAGGTATATACACTGACCTGTATCTTAAAGGACTGAGCATTCTAATGATCCCCTCCACTATTTTTGAAGCAAATTGAAAACCAGTATTTTAAGGTGCCAATTAGTAATTTAGGTTTGTTGTGTTGGTAATTATTGGTAACACTGTAACTAATGTTTTTATTTACATAAACATAACCTTGTTTCATACGTAGTATAAACTACGTTTATGCATTGCAATAAAATACAATTTTTAATAATTTACGTTTTTAAATAATTATGAGCCTGTAATTATACTACTTTTCACCAGATATTAAGCATATAAGTTAGAACAAGCTAAACTGTAACAGCTGATACCAGTACTACCAACACATTATAAACACGCGAGCTACCATCATTATATAACTAACGCACTAGTTGGCACCTGAAGTAACTAATATTTAGGTGGGGCTTGTTTGCTTCAATGTTGTATTGAAGAATGCTCAGTCCTTTATGATACAGGTCAGTGGTCTATACACTGACCTGTATCTTAAAGGACTGAGCATTCTAATGATCCCCTCCACTATTTTTGAAGCAAATTGAAAACAGTATTTTAAGGTGCCAATTAGTAATTTAGGTTTGTTGTGTTGGTGATTATTGGTAACACTGTAACTAATGTTTTTATTTACATAAACATAACCTTGTTTCATACGTAGTATAAACTACGTTTATGCATTGCAATAAAATACAATTTTTAATAATTTACGTTTTTAAATAATTATGAGCCTGTAATTATACTACTTTTCACCAGATATTAAGCATATAGGTTAGAACAAGCTAAACTGTAACAGCTGATACCAGTACTACCAACACATTATAAACACGCGAGCTACCATCATTATATAACTAACGCACTAGTTGGCACCTGAAGTAACTAATATTTAGGTGGGGCTTGTTTGCTTCAATGTTGTATTGAAGAATGCTCAGTCCTTTATGATACAGGTCAGTGGGTCTATAGGCGATTCAATCGGCCGCCTTTCGTGTATGAGCGTCAACTCTCGATTTTTAAACTGCAATTGCAAAGTGAAATGTAATCTAATCTAGTATTATTCTTCAGAGAAATGTTGTAGGTATAACATTTCTCTGTTATTCTTATGTTACTTCTTTAGCTTTCGATAGAAAAAGAATAATTAATCAAATTATATAACGTTCATAATTTTACTGATACCATTATTTAACAAATTTGCACAGTTGAAAGACAGACGAATAAATTTAACTTATAAGAATCCCTAATATTTTGATTTTTTTACCCAAGATTTCTCGGCTCCCGTAAAAAATGGTTTAAACAGCCTACATCCCCTGATTAAAAAAATTCGCCTGGACGCTAAGTACCTAAGCGCCTACCCTATCTACAGAGTGATCGAATTAGTTTTCAAACCACGTGACCAGTTACATTTATTGCTTGGAAATTTTTAGTGTTCAGGAATTGGTAACCATTTTATTTATATTTAGTGTAATTTTGTCATTGGCGTTCGGTCCGTTCGTAGTGCTTGTTATTTATTCTTATTATCGTTTTCGTACCTGTTGTTTTATAAAAAATAGAAGAGATCAATTTATTAACCAATTGTTTCAACACTTGCTATCAGTGCATACTTATTAAGGTTTATAAAATGTTTTGAAATTGTAAGTTTTAACCCCAATGCTGCGCTAATGCTTTTTTACATACTTTTTAATAACAGTACCAACTTAAGTAAGGTGTGTTGCCTATGCTATGAGGTCACGTGGTTTGAAAACCAATTCGATCACTCTGTATAGACCCACCAGCCGCCACTGGTCCCTATACAATATAGGAACTCTACTGAATTAAACGCAGAAAGGGAAACTGTGCACGTCAACTGATGTAAACGTTTGCATTACTAAACATTTATTAATATTTAATAAATATAACTAATGTCCCTAAGACTGTGTAAAAAAAAGGCCAAACAGATGCTGGATTCAATCTACGAGAAGAACAAGAGAAATAATTCCACAAATTCGACAATTCGATTATGAACTTTATTAAAATCAAGCAAGCACATGTAACGGAATTACATACAAATAAATTATGTATTGCAGAAGCTGTAATGTTCTTACCCCCAAGTCCTATGCTAACTTCATATTACAGTTACAAAAATTCAAATCAGGGAGGGAAATATTTAAAAAAAAGACAGCTGTAGTATCTACAGTTAGGTTACCTATATTTTAGAGATCCGACAACATGTACAAATCTGAAAAGCATTGGCAACGTCGATACTTTTGTTTGACTCTAGCTCCATCTGTCGGAGGATTTTTGGTGGAAGGCGGCTGAATCTTAACTTTCAGGATCATCCGAATTCAAACCGTGAAGTAGTAAAGACCGTTTGCATTTGTTTTAGTTTGGTGACTCCATTTTAGTGCTTTCTGCAGGTGAAACGTTTTTGATTAATATGATTATATCTGTCTGATTGAATTGCATTGTTTGTTATTATAAATTGGTCTTACCCTGACTTTTGCATTACCTCGCTTTTCAACGTGTTTTCAATTAATTTGAATCGCACATTGGAAGCGTTCGTTTAATTCTGTTGTTATCGTGTGTAGAATAGTAGATCTGTCTTATGTAATATCTATTTGTTTTCATTTTATATATGTGTTTGAACTCATGTCATTTCCGACATTTAATCTAATGTGTGTAGTAAGTAAAAATATGAAACAACAAAACATTAAAAACAGACAGTCGAAAATGGGGAATACCCACGTCTGATCTGCCTTCGATCGTTATTATGATTTTATTATGATATTTCTTCTGATATTTATTTATGTGTTTTATGATTAATTGAGGGACATTACAAATGAGTTCAAATGGAACATAATGTATTAAATATTTGTGGATAAACAGAAAAGATGGCTCTATTGTACTCGAAACCGGACCTAACTGTACCCTTTGTGTATTTTTACCTGAAGTTGAACCCTTTTATTTTAATATGTAATGTATTTGATTTGATTTCTTTGTTTAATTTGATTATTTATTGTACTATTTACAACTGCTGCATAAAGCAATTAAAGATGATCGAAGCGTATCAACACTGAAATTGTAAATGTTTCGTCTTGATATTATTTAACAGTCTTGTTGCTATAATTTTGTATTTGAATTGATGCCATTTATGTAATTATGTCAAAGGAGGAGTTTTTTTGTGTTCGCACTTTTTCTCCTCCTAATCGTCGAGTAACTGTCAATAAATGAATTTTGTTTGGTACAGTTAATGTTGGTTTTGTTTCTCCTTCCCGATTAGTTCACGACCAGTGTATTCGTACCCTTTATACGATAGAGGGCCTGTTAGACGATCACGAGGTTGTGTCATTTTGGGGTTGGTTTGTTTTGGAGGGAAAGTTTAAATTTTGTCGGCCATGTTTAGGGTTTCCCGCTTCCTTTTGAAGTTTATTAACCTAATGGGTGAAGTTAGCTTTTCGAACTTTTGTTTTATGTTAGTCAGGGGAAGGGGGGTACATTACACAGCCAAACTAAACTTCCCTCCAAAACTAAACTACCTACAAATTTATCTAAACGCGATACAATTTAAACAACGCGGCAAACCCCACCCATACCTAACACGTGACCGTAATCGTCTATTGTGCAAAAACAAGAATACACTGGCAGTGAACTAGAATCGGGAGGAAGTATCAAAACACACAATAAACATCAAAAAGGCATTTATTTAACTTTCCTAAAGTTCAGTTGTTTCGTAGAGTGCGGAGTTCAATCGACGAATAATGAAAAGAAAGAACTGGCGAAGAAAACTTTCCGTTTGTACAATTAATAAATATCAATTAATTTAAGCATTGATAAATATTAAGACATAACACATGAAAGTTTAAATTGTTCAAGGCCTTCAGTGTTTGGTGAAATTGCAACTTGATGGTTTTTAAGAGCTTTTACGTAAAATTTCAATTGTTCTCTAATAATCAAATAAGTACATAATAATAATATCTTATGTTGTGACCTTATAGCGGTAGTATTTTACCTCACAATGTACATATTTAAATAATAGTTGTATTGGCTTATGGCGGGTTTAATTAAATATCTCATTGAACTTGATTCTAGTTTACAAATTGTTAGCTCCCACCTTAAATCATATTTTTTTTGTCTTTGTAATGTACCCCCCTACCCTATCTAAATTCGCAAAGGCTATCTTCACACTACATTTATAATAATTCAAATGGAGGCGGGAATCCCTAAACATGGCGGACAAAATTTAAACTTGCCCTCCAAAACAAACCAACCCAAAAATGACACAACCTCGTGATCGTCTAACAGGCCCTCTATCGTATAAAAGGTACGAATACACTGGTCGTGAACTATGATCGGGAAGGAGAATCAAAACTACCATTAACTCTGTACCAAAATAATTCATTTATTGACAGTTACTGGACGATTCGGAGGAGAAAAAGTGAAAACACTAAAAAAACTCCTCCTTTGACATAATTACATAGGTACATGATATCAATTCAATTACAATTATAGCAACAAGACTGTTAAATAATATCAAACAATTTCATTGTGGATACGCTTCAATCATATTTAAATACTTTATAATTGAATTCAGTTATACACCGATAATATTTTTCCATACCTATATAAGTATATGTAATACACAAAACAAAACCACCTGTGTACACTGTACACTCAGTACTCAAGGCCACCAACTAGCTGAACTACCCACTACTTATACTCCCTCCCCTTGTTCATCAACTACCACATACACAAGACATACAAAAGCATATATAAATAGTTAGTTATTCGGGCCCCTCCGAAAGATACAGACTGACCTGGTTTTGGACTTAATCTGCTAAAGTTGTAATTTCGAGAAGAATGCTGCTAGCTTTTGGTAATACAGCCCAACATTCAACTCTTCACGGGAGGAAAAACATCATTAGTTACATCCACCAAGGCTCTTCCATAAATGAAGGAGTACGTTTGCAAGTTTAAGCTTCAAGCAAGTGTCCCTTACTTGAGTAACGAGTATACATGATAAAAGACAAATAAATAGCAGGAGAAATATCATAAAAGCATAATAAAAATCGAAGTCAGACCAGACGTGTGTATTCCCCATTTTCGTCTGTCTTTTTAAAGTATTCATATTTTTTTGCTAACTACACACATAATAGATTAAATTATCAATTCAATTCAATTATCCAGATATAATCGTATTAATCAAAAACATATCACCTGCAGGTAAAGCACTAAAAATGGCGTCACCAAAATAAAACAAAATACAAACGATATATTTACTACTTCACGGACTGAATTCAGATGACGCATCACGTTAGACACCTTGTAAAGTCACTAAATATTCTAAAGTACCGCAACCTTATGTTCCAATGAGTTAGAGAGAGAAAGCTAATTTTAACCCCAAAATGGCGGAAAAATGACAAATCTGTGTTTGACATACGATGAAAATTAGTATTTACTATTACTAAGTTTGACGTTTGACACTTGGTTTGAAACGCGGCAATTTGAAAAACATCATAAACTTGTAGTTTTCCCATAGACAGGCTCGTCTTCTTATTCTTACACACTACTTGCTGTATTTTTTAGTTATCCTTTTCTGTGATTTAAATAACGATTCTAAATGAAGTATTAACACGACAAAATTAGCTGTCAATTGTAAAAACGTATTCAGGTTCGTTTGGCTAAGTTCCAAATTTTTTATCTGTCAATTAAACTGTACCTTTTAATAACAATGGCAAATAATTTTTAAGAAATGATAAAAACGGGTTATTGGGTGTAGACCACAAAACGTGTATTAACAATGTTTTTTTATTATTCAATATTTCGCTAATCAGATATTAGCTTCATCAGGAACTAAAAATTAGAACAGTGACAATTACAATGAATCAATTTTTCTAAAATTTTAACTTACTATAAATTAGTTGTTAATTAAGTTGTAACATAGGAAGTTCCTATAGTTTATAGTAAGTTTATAGTAAGTTAAAATTTTAGAAAAATTGATTCATTGTAATTGTCACTGTTCTAATTTTTAGTTCCTGATGAAGCTAATATCTGATTAGCGAAATATTGAATAATAAAAAAACATTGTTAATACACGTTTTGTGGTCTACACCCAATAACCCGTTTTTATCATTTATGAAAGGACCAAATACTCGCCTCAACATTTTTAAGAAATATATTGATAAGTATCTAATGTTAGTTTAGTTTTTATCAAACACTTCATACAGTCATTAAATTTTCTAGTGACTAGGTCTTCAATATTTGAAATTGCCGCCAAAATTTTAACCCCAAAATAGCGAACGTTGCGGTACTTTAGATATCTAGTGACTTTAGACACCTTGGACACATTACACAAAATCCCCCGTAATCATACGCCGCCAGATGGACCTACGAGTAAAAACAAAAGTATCGACATTGTCACTACTTTTCCAACTGTGGATACATCGTGGATACATCTTTAAAGGCGATCGGCAAATGCGCACTTTAAGCCCTCTTTCTAAACCGACAGGCATAGGCGCAGGTTCGAGCGTGCTTTAATGCTCATGTCATCATGTGCCGAATCATGATACAAATAAACAAGATATGATATTGCGCATGTGGGCGGAGTAATGATTACGTCACGCGGTGGTGGATTTCAAATAATCGCGTTGGCTTGTGTGACGTTACCGCCGTTCTTTTTCTTGGAAATTTTTGTTGTGCGTCAAGTGATTTACATAAACCTTTTTGATTTAAAATGCGGTGTGCAGTTTCCGGGTGTAACAGTGATAATGGCTCAAAACATTTTACAAATAATGTAATGTTTTTTTAATGTGTTTTTAATAGTCCACAATTCTCGCGTGTTTCCTGTTTAAAATCCTGTAACTTAAAAAAATCCCTATACGTATAAGTACGTAATATAAGCATATTTAAGAATCAAATGTGCTATTTACCCTTAATCGTCGTAAAATAGTAATCAATAAATCCATAAATTAACTTTTTATATTAAAATTGCATAAGGAAACTTTACTTTCTTATTAGTAAAAGCCTCAAATCTATTTATTCAGCTCCGCGTGACATCATGCGCAAGCCGGACGAATTTGGGACGGCTAT
The DNA here is from genome assembly GCA_036250285.1 of Pyrocoelia pectoralis. NCBI lineage: Eukaryota > Metazoa > Arthropoda > Insecta > Coleoptera > Lampyridae > Pyrocoelia > Pyrocoelia pectoralis. The sequence goes on along the minus strand of CM070079.1, from coordinate 19,188,156 downwards.
CGATCATATCTTGTTTATTTGTATCATGGTGCCGAATGCTCTTGTTGGAAAGCAATATTTGGTTGGACGATTTGGTTTGCAATGTTGCCATCACAGACCATTAAAAACATGGTCTGTGGTTGCCATAGTATAAATCGCTGCTAATTTCACAATTCACTACAGTAGTTGGAGTTGGTAATTTATGTTGGTATCACAGACCACTAAACAGTCTGTGGTTGGTATACTTGCTGTACACTTTAAAAATATAAGAGGTTAACTTTTCTCATTCACTTCTTCATATTTAAATAGTTGCTGTTAATTGATTTATAACAATTTTAATTTTAGAGCAGGAGCATGTAATGTAACAAGCCAGCTAGACCCACAAACACTTCATATGGTTATCGTGTTATTTGTAAATGCCAATTTCTGCATAGCTGCTACAAAATGAAATTTATCGCCGAAAGTTTAACAAAAAGCCTCCCCCGTTTGGGCGCATTAAAAGAAATTGAAAATCGACCTAACTTGGTATTGGAAACCCCAATGGCCATGCTTTATACACGTGTAAATTTTCACATTGTAACTGCTACACATATAATGACTATTATTTTAAGGGCGGCGGTATACCACACATTACTAATGAAGTGTTTAAGCTTTTAACACAAAAGTCACAAATAATTCAGATACCTCTTGTTAGCACGTATAATTTTGGGGATGTAATGACGGTTTACAAGGGAACAATTGCTGAGTTTGTGGGTAAGCTACTTCCTTTTTTATGTAAGTAAGTGTATAATAAAATCTAAGATCCGTAGGAATGAAAGAATGCATATCGTGTCTAACAGTTCAAGATCCAGCCGATTACACATTACCCGGACATCATATCCAAGACTGTATCCCATTGTGGACCAGGCATGGGAAAGTTATGATTAATGCCAAATCTTATATGACGTTAGTAGATTTATTTAAACCGGATATGTATTATTTGCTCTCTGACGGGGACACTAATATAGCAAGCCCCGCAAAGAGAATAAAGAAAGCTGTACAAAACACGATAAAGTATCACAATGAATGCGTTGACATTCACAAAAACCTTAATGGGGTAAAAAATTCGTTTGTAATGGGTGCTATTGCCGGAGGATACGATTTAAATGCTAGAAAGCAGTGTATAGAAGGTGTATGTCAAAAAGATTTTGTCGGTGGATACCTAATAGATGGTTTACATAATAATGGTCCGGAAGTTGAGCTATTGCAAATTGGAGAAATTAGCCCCGTGGTGGAGTTTGTAGTTGTTAGTAATTTTCAATGTCCAGATTTACTTTCATGATGAAACGTTCAATTTTTAGAACCATATAGAACCAACGAAATTGAGGTCGATACATGGCTGTTGGAATCCAGTTGTTGTTTTAAAATTAGTGCAATTAGGTATTGATCTTTTCGATACGTCGTACTGTTATATAGTAACCGAAAGGTCGTGTGCTTTAACTTTTGTAACGGATATTGATGACAAAGAAGAAATGTTTGAATTAAATTTACGGCAGCCTCAGTAAGTTTTGATATCTTTCGACATCAATAAATCAATTTGATGTAGTTTTGCAGAAGATTTTACACCAATTTTAACTGGTTGTACCTGTCTGACCTGTTCCAAATATTCTAGAGCGTATATACATCATCTTGTTACTGTACAAGAGCTTTTGGGCCCTGTACTACTTACCATGTACGTAGAATACTTTACAAGTTAAGTAACACTAATATTTACCTCATTTTTAGACATAATGTTCATCATTATATGACATTTTTTAATAATATTCGCAAATGTATTGGAAATGGCACCTTAAATCTATTAGAGGAAAAAGTTACAAAACAATTTTGTACCTCCGAAAATGTTGTTGATAGTGAAAAGGATGTTTTATTAACAGATGGACATACAGAGTCAACTGAACTTATTGAAAATGATACCTATCGGAATAATGAAAATAGTTCAGTTCCAATATCTTCATGAAAATGTTATTTACACAAATTGTACAATTTTACATATTATACATTTAAATATAGAATTTTTTTAAAATATTACTAAATTAAAGGACCAGTAAACTGGCAAGAAACTTTCCCGTGTTTACTACAATGACATTAAATAAAATAGTTTTTTACGTAGTAATAGCTCAAAATAAAATAGTTTTTGCGTAATAACTCAAAAAAACACCGCTATTCCGACAATCCGCTTATTCCGAACAGAACTCTGAAAAAATACTGATTTTTTAACTTAAAAACAGGAGAAATAAAAAGTTGTTCATGGAAAAAAACATACAACTTCATATTGTTATAATATAACTAATTTAGACACATTGAAAAAGTAAATTGAGTCATTTTTTTCTGATGAAGTGCATTGAATCGACTTTAGGATGCAATCTTCCACTATATGTTGATATTCATGAAATCCGCCTATTCCAAATTCCCGCTAAACTGAACAGGGACTACTGTATATAGTGTGTAATATAGTCGCGTGTCTTCTGTGGTATAGTTGTAATAATAGGGACTCAGAAAACGATTTCTGATTTTTCCTGCAATAATATGCATGGTACCTAAATATTTTGTTAATTTTCGGATAGACGGGAAGTAAATTGGTATCTTATTATACTCGATTAAAAGAGTTGTATGTCCTGTACTTCACTGTAAAATTTTATTCCTTTATCTTTGCTAGCAAAAAAGTAATGAATTTTTTTAATTTTCAACTTCAATAATTAACCCCCCGCCCCTATGGGAAATAAACGAGTGTACAGTCCTCGCTGCGTCAGAAGACGAGCGGCCGACGCATTGCAAAGAACTACATCCGATACCAATTATAATAAAAATACCAAGCAATGGTGTAGCACATTTGTGTATCTTCTTTTCATTGAATAAAGAAAGTTTTCATGTGTAATAACATATTGATTTTATTAATATTTAATTATAGTATTTACTTCTACTACTTACAGCTTTTAATTATAATAAATTGTCTATTTACATAAAATATATGGTTATTTTAATATACCATTAAAATATACAATATGCACCATGCGACGCCCCTGAGGTAAACGAACGTGGGAATTTGAACATCATAAACTCGTATTTTGTGCATACGCCGGCTCGTCTTCTTACGCGCCGCGAACTGTAGTGCCAATGGTTTTCATAAACTATATGTGGGTATACCTATAAGGCTATAACCATTGTATTTATATTTCAAAAAATAAAAAAATTGCTTGAAGCAGAGTTTGAGAAAATCGATTTTTAATTTTTGACCATTTTTAGGCCCCAATAAATTGGGTACGTTAAATTTTTGTTCTTTATCAATTATAAAAGATACATTCACACGATGCAGGTAATCGCTGCAACTTTATGTGCAGTTTTGTTGCACTGCAATGAATTGCAGCACCTATTCACACCATACAATTTTGTTTCAATTGTATTGGATGTGATCAAGTGGATTTTATTTTTCGCCAGCTTAAGTTATAGTATTACCACAGTACAGTTCTGTAAGCCATAGATTGAGCCTAATTCTAGCCAAAACACGTTACTGATCAAAAACTATCCTAAACTATTTATAGGTTATTTTGAAATTACAGAGACAACACTTGTCTCATCCAACACCGACCAGTCCGCATCTACATCGAGCCGTCAGCCTGCATTCCAGAACCAGTCTACCCTCTGGCGACCGACCAACTACCTGTACCTCCATTATTAACCGCTTTCCACGCTGATAAAACTTTTACATAATTTGTAAATAGACATGTTAATTGTTTTCACAACTTCCAAAACTTTATTGTTTATTTGGCACGATCACCAAATAGCTGGTGATCCGATTCAACCTCCAAACCATCTCACAGATTGAGATTCGAGCTGCCTTACCCTTACTTAAACCGTTGATTATTTCAATCAACGCTTAAACTAAAAAATAGTTGTTGTGAAGACATCTGTGGTATATTAATTCACGTATTGTCGTTCGGCATTGCACCGGCTTCCCTTTCCTTCCTTCACCTTTTTATTGTATAAGTACATACTTTCTCATATCTCTTATCTCTCTCCTCCTTTTTCTACTTCCCTATTCATCTCCCCACATATATTCCTGTAAGTATGCTTTCTTCCCTCCATATATTTTTTGTCTTGTATTCTGTTAGCTCTTCTTCATATTCTATCTTTATTTCCCCTACCCTTTCTCCATCTCCATAGGTTGATGGTCAGATTCCACCCTTTCCCCGATCTTAGATCTCTCGATATCTTTCTACTCCTCCCAGCTAGCTATGGTGTAATTTTATCACCGACTTCCTTCTAGCCTCAATATATGTATGTTAACTCCTCATTCCCGTTATTCCCGCTTAAGATGCCCTATCGCTTTCTTCGCAGATTTCGATAAGCTCCCATTCCTCCTCTTGTCAACCTTTATTGAGTCTTTCGAGCTTATGCTCTCTTTTCCCTCTCCGTAGCTCCCCAATCCTCGCATTGAAATCTCCTCCAACTATCACTCCCCCCCCCTTTCCGTAAGTACTTCCGGTTTGTCCTTTGTATCCTCCATATCCAACATACTATTCTTTATATCATCCTTCGGTCATATACACTATGTCGATAAAGCATTACGCTGTCTTGCCATATACAGAAAACGAGTCAATATGCCAGACAGAGAAACGATATTTTTTTTGTCGTTTAAGGCGAACTTTGAACCCCGTTTCCAGAACCAACAGGCATAGGCGCAGGTTACAATAAGCGTGCGTTAATGCGCATGTACTCAACGCTCTTGATAAAAGTTTCATTTGTCATTCAACCTAGCACAAAATAAAAGGCCTAACGCTTTATCTACGAAGGCATCACCACACCATCTCTTCATTTTTTCCGCCTTTTCTCTTCCCTTCAGCACCAACTCCTCATTCACGCCTGTAATTATCCCCCCTTTTGCTCTCGCTTCTTTATTGCTTCGCTATGCGTGTTGCACTATCCAATGTGTACCACTCGGGCATCTTTTCGCTCAATTCTTTCCATTGCTTTTCTTCCAACCATGGTGTATGTGTACCTAGTATGTTAATATTTTTTATCTTTTTGTGACAAATGTAAGTGCCTATGCACAGTAACAGGATAAATATATTATTATTATTATTGTACTTCGGTTCTTATCGATACTCAGGCCAAGCCTGGTTAACTAACAGCACGGATCGGAATCAAGTAACGATTAGTCTTAGTAATACATATATAGGCAGGCCCGTGCGCAAGGGGGGGGGGGGGGTTCAAACCCCTCCCATAACCCCTTGAAATATAAGGAAATATAATAATATATTATGTGTAGTTATTAACGTACTTTATAAATACATACCTAATTATGTATTTAAAAATAGATAAATATTGAATACCTACCCAAATTTCAATGCTTTAAAGAATATGTTAAGGAGGGGATCAATTTTCCTAAGTAACCAGAATTTTATAAGCCATGTTAAAATTGGACTTTGGCATGCATTTCTGGACAACTTGCTGTGGCCATAGTATCGCTCCGATCATGGAGTTTTATGTCTCAAAATGACCCTAAGAACATTCTACGGCTCATATGCCTAGTTTTAGCAAACAGTATAATGTTTTAAGCTGTCTAGGATGTGTCAAAGTGACAGATATGTCAAAGTAACAGATACTGTTTTCTTGCGATTCTTTCAAAATTAAAATAGAAATAGGATACCCCAATGCGATATCGATAGGTATAACTGCCGTGGGGTCATTTTCAGGTATAAAAGTCAACAATCCTACCAATACAGTGGTCACAAAGAGTTGTCCAAAAAATGAAATCAGAGTCTTTTCCAATGGGGAGTGAACATTTGGCGTACTAGCAGGAAAAATTGTCGTTGCATGACAACTCTTTACTTCAGGCTAAATTTCCTCGTAAGCTGCTCTCATTTTTCGAAAATTTCGGAATTCATCAAACAAATTCGATGAGTCAATATGTTTTCAGTGCAATGGGCGAACGTAAACCAGGGTCGGTGAAATAAAGGTGCCAACAAACTGGGCAGACGTAAGAGAACTTTGGAGGCCTTCAAGGCGAACTAATATTGATAGAAATCAGGGTCAAAATTGGATCGAAAAAAGTTCTTGAACCCCCCCTTAACCTAATTTTATTATTGGGAGTATCGCAACCTAGTTTATGTTTTATGAATGTTTGGGCCCGTTTGAGGCGTTGATTGAGGTCATTCAATCAACGTTTGAGGTCTTCCCTGTTCCCAACCCAACCCCTCCCATGGACAAATCCTGCGCACGGGCCTGTATATAGGTACCTAACTTTTGAAATATTACTGCACTTCGGTTCTTATCGATAGGTACTCAGGCCAAGCCTGATTAACTAACCGCACGGATTTGAATCAAGTAACGGTTAGTCCTACTATCGGAGTAAAAATGCAAGGCCTCTGACTTTAGAAGCTTGTATCTCAGTAATTAGCAATCATAATTTAATGAAATAAAGTGCATTTAAAAGATCATTTATTCCTACAAAAAGGTGTACAGTTTTAGATTTTTGCAACACATCGTTAATTTTCTGTATCAGTGTATGTGAGAAAAAGCGCTAATTATGACTCAAATCGCACAAGCGCTCCACTTTAAAAATTAATTACGGCTATATTATTGAAACTGAGTGGTAGATACTTATATATTTGAAAAATGTATACTTTTTTGTCAATGTGAGATGCTTTTGAGGCCAATTGGTTTATTAGTCTTAAAGCTATAATGAAAAAACGACATCTTATGTAACTCAATACCTGAACGTTCGATATTAACAATTTGACAGTAACATAACAAGGTTAAAGCAATTATACTTTGGTCTAACACGATTCACAAAAATAATGTCATTATACATCGTTTTTTTTTAAAGAAATTTTGAAAAAAGGATGCATGCACCAGTTGGAGGGGAGAAGAGCGGCCGCGCGGGGCAGCTGTTGTCGTACACTATTGCTGTAAAGCGCATGGTTTTGTACAATGCAAAAGAATAATCACATTGTTGTGGGTTGCCGCTCGCTGCTTACGATGTGGTAGATTACCTCTCGCGGAAATATGTGCGTCTTTTTTCGCGATAAACAACACATTTTACTTGGAATTACAAGAAAACAAATTTTATTTTCAATAAGAGAATAATGCAGTTAGATTTAAGTAATATCAAATTTAGTATTTAAAACAAGAATTTTTTCTTTAACTTCCGTAAATTGCGAAATAGCACATTTTCGGTTAGGGCTTATAAAACCAGTTAATCATATGAATAATCAATATTTATTGGCTGTCGACTTTTCAGAAGTGTGTGTGCTACAACATTTGTAAATTTGGTAACAATTTATGAAACAATAACAATTTTATGATAAGTTAAAACTGACCGTCAGCCAGGAAAATACTACATACAGCGTTTTTATTGCTGTTAATTAAAATAAAAGTTAAACAACTGATTCTAGCATTTTGCTTTTTACACATGTTAAACATATATAAATGACTAATGTACTGCCCAAAAATGAAGAAATTTCACCCCTCAGTTTTTTTGTTATGATCACTTAAAGTCAGAGGCCTTGCATTTTTACTCCGATAGTAGTAATACGTATACCTATACAAAATAAACTTGAAGTTGCTGTAAAAAATATCACAATTATGTGTTTTGAAATAGTATTATGTTTATTGTGTAAATGTTTGTTGTTTAATTCGGCTCATAGATTGAACTCCAGTGGGTGTTTTGTGCTAATTGTGCGAGTTCTGATATTGTGAGTGTATCGTGTGTTTTTGCGTTTGAGTGTATGTGAATGAATTAGCGGTGTCACATGAGTGGTTGTTTTATGTGTTTGTAATGGACTTTCTGTAAAGCTATGTTGTGTATGCAACATATAGTTTGAGTTTGTGAAGTTAGAGGTGTCACATGAGTGGTTGTTGAAGTGTTGTGTGTTGGTAATGGACTTTCTGTAATGCTATGTTGTGTATGCAATATAGTTTCAGTTTGTGAAGGGAGGATTGAGTGTTGTGTTTCATTTTGTGTTTGAATGGTATTAGTTGAATGTGTGTGATGTGCGATTCTGAGTGATGTGTGGTATCTTCCGTTATGTTGAGAAATTTTCTAACTATGTGGCAAGTGTTGATCATGACTGCCTTTTGTAATTGTATGTATATGTTTTTATCTAAGCTGGTGTGTAAGAATTGTCTGCATGTGTGACTGTTTTGTGTAGCGCTGAAATGTGTGTGATTTGTGATAAAAGTATTCTCGTAGTTTGTGTATTTGTGTTTGGTGTAAGAAGACTATGTCTCTTAAGATTCTACCTCCTCGTGAACGAGGAAGGTAAAGTCTTACTATTGAGGGGTGTGCATGATATATTCGGTGTTTAGTGACTAATGTACGTGTGTTTCGCTGTAACTGTTCTAAATCTGTATTCGTCAATTTTATTATTCCACAGGAATAAGTAAGGACCGGGTAAAGATAATAGGTACTTTACATCAGACATTGTACCCACATCTTGCACAGTTTACAATAAGGATAGTACCTTCCCCCTGTGGCAACACTAATTAGATTAAAAAACCGTCTATGTGCATTAAAAAAGAGAATCAACTCATTGCATTGGGCGTTATCATCTAAATGAAATGCTACTAACTCAATAAATTACACTTACTTTCTAATAAGAAAATTAGTGAAAGCATATATAATCGTGAATTATACGGCTTTAAAAAAGGAATTGATGTTCTTATAAAGGAGGTTGCAGTAACATATGGCTATAGCTAAATCATTTTTGAATATAGATGTAATTAATTAAAGACGTTAAAAGCGGTTTAACACAATTAAAACTTCCATTACTTATTTATTAGAGTAGAAAATTAAGAGGAAGTTTTCTAGTCTACTAACTTAATTACTTATCATCAATAACGCAATTGTGTGAACGTCAACTATTGAAGTTCTGGATATAAGAATGAATGCAATAATTTTGAATACCTATAGAATAATAAATTATTATATGTGTCTCGCCACAAACTTATTAAAAACTTCAATACATACTTTTTACCTAAAGTCTTTGATGGACTATGAATAATATTATCTGGTGCACATTCCCCAATATGGTTCACAGTAATTCATCGATATTCCACCCTCAAAATGGAAATCTGTGAACCCTTAGGTATATTATATATAAAAGAGATTATGCCATTTGCCATTATACCCCACTCTTCTATCTAAATCTAATCTAGCACAAAAGGATATTCTTCAGTTTGGAGTTTAAATTGTAAAGCTGTGTTACATAACTTGTGATCTGCAACACTGAACTGCACTCTGCAGTAAATTATGGCAAATGCAATTAATTGTCATTAAATCGATCATTATTTATAGGTATGTAATGTGCGTTGAATAGTTAATTCAATACTGTCAGTTGATCTTGAATATTAATTAAGTGTAAAAATAATGTTGACATAACATTCCGACCTTTACTGATTAATGAGGTTATGTGTTGTAAGTAGTAAACAGATTTTTGTTTGTATATTTATTTGAGTGTAAATCGTGCTAATTCGAACAATGACTACTATTACAAATGAGAATTCTGTAAATAACGTATCTAAATTAGTAAATAATTTAACTGTTCAACCCACAATCACAATCACCCACCCACTGCTAAATAACAATGAGATTGAAGATTGCGAAGCAGCAGAAGAAGCGATAACATCAGACTCCGAAGAATATTTATCTGAACCTATAAGGTAAACAAATGATGGTTCCCTTTTGACATTTTCACCGGCACATATTTCAGATATAAAAATTACGATTACTCAATGACGAGTAACAATTCCTCGCTCACCTTAACACCAAATTTTCTACATTCCCCCGAACAAAATGATAACTTTATTACATGCCTTAACGAATTAACGTTTAACAACATCGAAATCCCCATTGTCGGTTACGAAGTGATGGAAGAACGAGCCAGATTTACAGTAAGTAGGGCAGTAGGTGTAGTTATTTACCTAAGTATTGTTCCATAACTTATTGTAGGTGTTTAAATTACGAATTGATAATAAAATAACTGGTGATTGTTGGTACGTTTTTCGTCGTTATACCGACTTCGTCCGATTATGTAATAAATTAAAACTATCGCATCCTCATATAGTACAACATTTACCTCGTAAAAGATGGTTGGGAAATAACTTTGATCCCATATTCTTAGATGATCGTGTAAATGGCCTTCAAACTCTTGTAAATGCTATATTGACCGAACCAGATCTGGTGACTTCAAAACAAATACAGGATTTTTTTTGTTTCAACGAACCACCGTCGGTTTCCGACATAACACAAGAATCGAGGGTAAGTAAATTACGTGGGTAATTTGAAAACGTCAACGATTGTCCGTATTTTTAGGCAATTCTAGAAGCCTTTGAAGACAGTATTTATCAGCTCAAAAAACAACTGAAAGAAAAAGAAATGGAACTTGACACTCTACACGATTCGTTACATGCCAAATTGGTTGAAAATGAAAATTTACGAAAAATCATTAAGTAAGTTTTATTGATTTTTAATAGGTAAAATCAGTAATGTGTCGTGCATTGTACGTTTCCTTTGGGATGGTAGGTACAAAACAATTACTGATAGATACCATTTAATGGTCTGTAACTGAAAATATAAAAAATCAGGATACTAACATCACTAATTTGCACTATCTTTACAATTTTATAGCAATTTTGACGATACATTATTATACAGGGTGGTCCAATAGTGTCTGGATGGAAAATGATGGATTTATTAACGAACATTTCTAAAGTTCGTTGCTGGGATATGGTGGGATACCCTTAAGGCTACATACCTAAAATATTTTCACTTGGACCGCAAAGTTTGTACAGGGTGATTTAAAACAAAGTTGCTTTTTTTTAATGGTACACCCTGTATATTGTTGCATATGTGGATTCCTTGGTCATCATTTTTACAAAAAGTAGATGTCTAAAAAAAATTGAATATCGCGGGTAGTGATGGCAAATTACCGGTAATTTATTTTTTGGTAATTAAGTGCGGTAAGTTACGGTAACTTACGGTAATATTCGGTAACATTAAAATTATAGCAATCCTTACCCATTTTTGATTAAATTTTATTAGGAATTTATACTCTTCAGATTATTTTCTAAAGTTCTGTAAAGTAAAGCAAAATATGTATATTGGGTATTTTTAGGGAAAACCCAATTTTTTTTTAAAAAGTATTGATAAATAATTCAATAAATTTAATCTAAGCCAAATAGCCAACTTTATTTAAATTCAAAACAAGTTAAAGAACGTTTAAATGACGAATAAAATAAAACAAAATAACTATGTACCATTAACTCATTAAAACAAAAAAGAACTAACATGCGTTAATGAAATAAAATTAGTGGTGGTACCTATACCACCTAAATCCTAACCCATCAATAAATTCTATACCTTCAACATGTTGTGTAGGAAGGTCAAAGAAGGCAGCAGCGTCGACAGGTTAAAACTCGTCAAAATGCGATAACGATATGTCGTGGTTGCAAAAATGAGTAACTATAAATTCTCATATTGGTAACATTACCCCAAGGTCTTGGTAATATTGCCGTAATTTACGTAATATTACCGAAACTTCTTTCGGTAATATACTCCCGTGCCATCACTAATCGCGGGGATCACAAAACAAAGGCCGTGACTATGCGATGTTACTAAAGCATGTAATGTACTAGCATAGAGCGGACAGTTAAATCCGAATTCTTCTTGTGTTCGGAGAAATTACTACTTTATAAAATTTCTATCAAAGGTAACTTGATTTTTTCAAATAGCACGGCCAATTATTCTTTATTACATCAAATATAAAATTTTACCTTTCCAACCATATGAGTTTGTCTGCATCTTCAGAAGATTTCTTGCAATTTCAAATTTTCTGATTAATTTGTTGTACATATTTTTCAATTTTCAGTTTGTATTAGTTTAGTATCTAATATACTATGAAACTTCACTTTGACAATACGTATTATAATAATAATAATAATACGCATTATGAAACATTATTTATTTAAGTAGGACAACACATAAATACAAGAACCAAAATTATGAGATTTAAAATAAAATTATTATTTTAATGATTGGTTGATATTGAAGAAGAATTATCCAGCTTTGCATAGGGGTTATTTTGTAAGCAATTATTTCTTTATGTATTATACATTTATTCTTGTTACATTTACATTATGTTTCGTAAACTTCTTGGTTTGTTTCTTCAGAATGCAAAGCTGGATAATTCTTCTTAACATATCTACCAGCAAAAAACGTTTATAGTATTTTCAAGTACAGCTCCACTCAGCAAACAAGATAGTCGGAAAATATGTCAACTAAAATAATGTATTTGAAATTTTTGACGCGGCAAATTATTTATCCAATCATATTTGAGAATTCTAAGGTGTACATTCACAGCTGAAAGTAAACTATTACAGTTTACAGATGACCTTTTCCACAGGCGTTTTATTACTTAATCCTTTTATTATGTTACTCTTGTTTGTTAAAATCAGTCTTTCTGATGACTTCTCATGCAGCATACAATACATTTATGTGTATCCAACAATACACATTTAAATTAAGCGCCCAAATATTTTTTTCCGGGTTGTACCTTAAAAGCTACTCTAGCGCCGGTATCCCCTCTCCAACTATCTTGTTTGCTGAGTAGAGCTGTAAAATGACGTACCAAAATAAAATCTTAATCAGGTATGTTATTCATGGTTAAAAAAAGTAAATTTTCAATGTTATTGTTGGTACTGAAAACCAACGATGCCAAACCTGCTTTACTCTTTGTGTAATATTTGTGTTGTAAATTTTAAGGTTGTATTATTGTTGTGCTTTCATTGTTTACATACATTTATATATTCCGATTTTTCGAATTTGCTTATTTTTCTGTCCTAAATTACACTGTCAGTGGATAGTTCCGATAGTACAAAGAATGTCTGCCAACATTGTAGTAAAATGACGTCTTAAATTTTGTGACGTGCATTGGAAAACTCGTTGAAAATACTATAACTAAAAATTATTTTAATGAATATTCAATATTTCTAGCACCTTCTTCTATACAAATTTGATGAAAAGAATTTTTAACTCTATGTAACATGGCTGGGTTGATAGTTGAAAAAACCTTTCTGATCCTATTTTTCATATCTTCCGCTGTGGTTGGTAGTTCAGTATACAGTTTCTCCTGGACGTACACCCACAAAAAATGTTCGTTAATAAACCCACAATCTTCCATCTAAGATTAGCCCACCCTGTATTTATATAATCATTTCCTCACTTACCGAAAATGGTATAAAACGATACATTATTTTTTTCAACAAACACTTGAATGACCAATGTCCAAAATTATTTATTCAAAAATTAAAAAAATCATTTCTATGACTCTGTTGCTTTGTCAATTATGTTAATGATAATTAATAATTTTTTTTTTGAATTTAAATACTTAAATAATATTGGAAATTAATACTTGGTCATTTCAAGTGTTTGTTGAAAATCTTAGAAGGAGTTTCCAACAAGTAGGACCAAAATATTCGATACATTATTATTATACAGTGAGGACCAAAAGTTTGGAATAATCGATTTTTTTCGTTTCCTGTCAGAAATATCAAGAAACTATTGGACACCTCAAATTGATTTTGGTCATGGAAAACATTTTGCGATAATTTTCAATTTTCCAACTACCACCGCTTTTGTGCAGTGACGTCATCAATTATTTTTTTAAATGAGAACACCCCACTTTCTTAACGGCTTTCAATAGATTATAAAACGACCTTTTAAGTGCTGATTTGAAGAGATATTAATTTTTTAAAATAGAAAGACATCAAAAAAGGACGTTTATTGAATGGCCGACTTGGTCTCCAGATCTGACTCTACGGGATTTCTTTTTATGGGGATATATTAAAAGTAAAGTTTACTTCAATCGGCTGAATAATATCGAAGACTTGATAGAAAGAATAAGTCAGGAGATGGCTGCAATACAACCAGAAACTTTGCAAAATGTTTGCACAGTTTCAAGCGCGATTGGCGTACTGTCAAGAAGAAAATGCGTTTCAATTTGAAAACTTACTCTAATTATTGTTACTAAAAAAAAAACCATTTAACATTATTTTTACAATAAAATTTGTTTATTTGTTAACAACGCTATTTGATGTTTGTCTCATTTTTCTATTTTAAAAAATTAACATCTCATAAAATCTGCACTTAAAAGGTAGAATGTGTATATTTGCTGAAATCGTCGTTTTATAATCTATTGAAAGCCGTTAAGAAAGTGGGGTGTTCTCATTAAAAAAAAATAATTGATGACGTCACTGCACAGAAGGGGTGGGATTTGGAAAATTGAAAATTATCGCAAAATGTTTTCCATGACCAAAATCAATTTGACGTGTCCAATAGTTTTTTGATATTTCTGACAGGAAACGAAAAAAATCCATTATTCCAAACTTTTGGTCCTCACTGTACTAAGACAATTCCTTTTAAACACAGAATGCAACAACATAAAAACACTATAAAAAAACAAATCCTCCAATCATTAAATTATTTCTACAATTTCGATTCTAACAACCCAAAAATTTTACATTTCGAACCGAATCCATACAAAAGATTGTTTTTAGAAATGGTAGAAATCAGACGCAATACTAATTCTATAAATTACCGAATTGATATCCAAAATTTAAGCAACCTTTATTTTAACATATTAATGTTTAACTGATTTCTTCCTATGCACCATCAATACTTGTTTCCTTTACTTACATACTTTATCCACAGATGGCTTCAACCTTCGCGCATGCTGCACTTATCTTTCCTGTCACTTCAAACTGCCATTTCGGTAAATCCATGGTACTTATTGGACTGTGGGTAAATCCATGGTACAATGTCTTATTGTACCATGGGTAAATCTACTTACAAGTTACATTGATTTTGGTCTTAAAATTTTGTTGTTCCAACATGTTAAAACTAATGTAGTAGGTGTTAATTCCCTCCCTTAATAATGTGATTTTAATCCCTGTTTATTAGAATGTTGAAATTTGGTAAATAATTTTTGGTTAATCGTCACACATCTGACACTGTTCTTATAAAGTTTTTTTCTTTTACCACTATAATACTTTCACTTCTTAACATATACATGAATATTATTTTGACCAAGCGGTTGACCCCGAAAGTGGACACCCTTTCGTCGCAACAAATACACCCCATAACATGTTAATTTTGTCAAATAAGTAATGGATATTTATACCAGCGTCATACATCTAAAATTGTAATAATTTACAGAAACTCTACCATGAACTGCCAGAAGTGCCAGAAAGAATATGAAAATATATCAAAAGCTTTAAGCATATCATCAGTTGCGACTGACAATCAAAGCATCAGTTCACCAACGTCTTCCACTACAAGTGACCTTTGATCTTTTTAATATTTAATACTCCATTGTAGTTTTTAGGTGCTGTTAGTTGAATATTAGTTTAATTACAAATACAAAACTAATGGTAAATATATTATTGATGCTGTAAATTCGAGTGCTCATTTTTAAAACTGAGGCATTATTTTTGTTTAGTAAAAATGAGATCATATTGCTCTATTTAGATTTTATAAAGTTATACCAATGCTATTTGGTATGTGCTTTATACTGTTACCAAAGTATTTTATCCTGTACAGTACTATAAGTGCCTACTTGGTTAAATCTGCTAATGAGTATTATTAAATATTAAAAATTATTAATTTATATACTTACTGAATAATATATTAGTTACCTATTATATCGATTGCTTATTTTTGTAATTGTATTTTATGGGAGGTTTACACCCAACAATGAAATATATTTATAAATGTGGTAAATTTACATTTTTAATAAATGTATTAAGGCTGTGCAGGTGCCTATAAATTTGGAATAAAGGTTAGACCACATTGCTAGGCATAATATGATAATATTGTTAGTAGTTTACAAAATAAGTATTTCATTAACATTTACTGTATTATTTAATCATTATACTAAGGAATATATTGCACTAATGTTAATATAATAATGCAATATAATCTTTAAACTTTACACAATCAAACTATCATCACTAAAGAGTGCAAATTATTTTACTTGTTCATTATACTTATGCTATTAACAATAACGAAATTTATGTTACACATATATGTAGTTGTTATTTCTTACCCTTTCTTATAAGTATAACAAAGCACTTTTCGATCTAATTATTGTAGGATAGCTAATTATGATATTAGTGTTAAAAGTGCCAGCTTGTTTTATGAACAGGAAAGTTGGATTCATTGCGTGTTTAACCACTTGTGTATCATGGATATCATATAATTTTCTGGATAATTAATAAATAATGTAAAAGTTCAGAATTTAGTGGAAAACTAATTGTAAGAATCTTATTACCTCTCATTTATTGTCATACGTAGCAGGCACTAAAGTTGGGGCAAAGCAAAAAGCGTTGCACGTCACGAGTATGATATACATGTCAACAGTGTTGTCATATGGATTAAAACGAAATAGAATAAAATACGAAATGGAAGACAATAAATGACAGATGTCCTTGGTTGCAACATTGTAATTTTATTTATGATGCTACCAACTTGTAGAATTATTTTACCCTAGAATATTGCCTTTAATGACAATATTATTTTACCCTAGAATATTGCCTTTAATGACAATCCGAAAAATTAGTATTACATTGGTATTGTTTTTACGTCATATGTCACGTGCAACGCTTTTAGGATTGCTGTGACTATACTTTTTTTAAATGGCATGTTAGTATTCTACAGAAATATTTTTTTCTGTCCATATGATAAAGTAATGTCAAATGATACGAAAATGCGGCTGTAAAGTGACCCAATACGGCCGCTGCCAAGGGAACTTCATTGTACGAAAATTATCGTCATATAGAAATGGACTGCGTGGACTGCAGGCAAGAGAGAGGGTAAAGGTGAAGGTCTAGTTCTACCTTTGTTGCGCGCAAGGGCTGTATTGACAATTTTTCGATGAGGTTATGTTATGAGGGCTCCCTGTTATAGGGGGAAAAAAATTAATAATGAAAGAAAATTAGCAAATTTAATTGTTTTTCATTTTACTGTACCTACATTGTTCAGTAGGCGGTATTGTAAAATGTATAAATATAAACCAAACAATTATCGATTATAAATCAATAAATTTTTAAAGTCAATTCCCACTTAGATCAAAGAAAACTGTATTAACATAAAAAATGCATTTGAACTTGATTGCATGAATAGTTATTTGTGTATCAAGGTTGTAAAAGTGAACTTTTTTGGCCGAATCTGATGATTGCAGCCGAGGCTAAAAAAGAACTTTTAACCGAGATGCACACAACATTTTTTAGGCGACTATCACAAAAAGATATAAACTTTAATTTAAAAATCAATTTCATAATTTTGACAGTGACAGACAGTTACCTGACAACATGTCACTTGCAGAGTGATTGTAGCAGCCGTAAAAGTGATTGTAGCGGCCGTAATAGTAGTTTACGTAACAATTCCCGAAAGTGATCTTTTACTGGACAAGTAGGCAAATTACAGGGCGAGCCGCAGGCGAGTCCTGCAAGCCTGAGAGTCCAGTAAAAGCACTTTTGGGACGTATTACGTACAATATTTTTTTTAAAACGAACAGAAAAATTGACCGTTCTTGGCCGGAAAGTAAAAATGAGTCCGGTAAAACCTTTTACCGGACTATCACAATAACTTTCTGGCTCGGCCCGACAAAATGAGATTTTCTGACCTAAAAATAAACCGTAAAGTACCTACTACTTTCTGGCCGATTTTAAAAAAAGTAAAGTAAAAACAGCTGTAAAGTAAATGCGGCCGTAAAGTTGTTTATGACAGATGTCAAAAAAAAAGTTAAACTTTATGGTTTTCAAACACGAACTTCATAAATAAAAATGGACTGATAATCACATGTATTCGAAATGACACCTTACAGCGTCCGCCATGATGAGCGCAAATTCAACCTGATTCAACCGCGAAAATTTGTAATCTAATTCGGATCACGTAAAAAAATACTTTTCTCAGTTCATAGCTGAAATGCACACTTCAATTTGATAAAACGAATATTATAAACAACTTTATTGTCTTCTTAACTGTTAAAAACTAAAGGTATTTAAGGCTAAAAATTTTCAGGTTATATCACGTTTGACACAAAAAAATAAAAATGCGATCAGCTGCTAGCAGAGGTACCAACCATGACCGATCCACAACACAAATATGCAAATGTTACTAATATTTGCGCTCATCATGGCGGATCCTTGGTGGCGTCAAAAGCGAAGAAGTAGGCATATGCTATTAGCAGTCCATTTTTATTTATGAAGTTCGTGTTTTCAAAAGATACGTAAAACAACTGTTTATGTAATAGTCGCCTAAAAATAGTTATTTATGTACCAAGTCAGTAATGTGAGTCTTTATCGAACTCGCCTGAGATTAGTAACAGGCGAGTTCGATAAAGACACTTTACTGACGTGGTGCATACAAACTTTTATCGCCAACCGTCAAAATACTTTTTTATAAAATTCGCGACAAAACTTCTTGTTGGAGCCGTGACAGCGACAAACGATTTCTGTCATACACTCATGGGTATATTGATAACTATTAGCGGCAGGTAAAATAGCTATTGATAAAGTGTTTGTTTACTTACGAAAATCGCTATGGTAATGCATGGATCTATTGCCGGTTGGCGATAATAGTATATTATACACCAAGGTGGTGAAGACTGTTATTATTGACCGAGCACCAAGATTATTTCGCGAGGGGCTTTGCCCCGAGCGGAATAAAAGGTGCGAGGTCTATAAATGGCTTCACCACCGTGGTGTATATACAATTTTTTCCACTATTAGTCAAATTTAAGACACAAATTAAAAATAAAAAAATTTCTTGTAAAAATCAAGTAGGTAGCACAGGAATGCAAATTCCCATTATTAACCTAGGTGAATAATATAATAGAATAATAGATTATTGACCACTAGGTAGAGAAATTAAACTTCTCAGTTGTCTAGGATACGCAATAAATTGTCAACTTCACAGCTAGTAGTGGAAAAAAGTATTTATTATATTATATTATTATAGTGGAAAAAAGTATTTTTTCCACTACTAGCTGCTTACCCGCAGCTTTGCCCGCGGTCTTGGGAAATTCGTATTTTCTTATTTCCCGGTGTGAATACTCGATTAGACTCAGCGTTTGTATGAATGCACTCAACAATATGTTTAAAAATATAAATACAATGGAATAATTAACGCCAAAATGATCCGCCATTTATTGAATTCATTTGTTACAAAAAATGTGATAAATGAAGAACCGCTCGACCGATTTAGTGCAAACTTCACATAAACCATCTAGTAAATAATCCGAACAAAGCCTAAACATTTGGTTTGGATAGTTGAGCCCGTTCTTGAGTTATAAAATTACAACGAAAAGTGGCATTGATTTTTATAGATATACACCCGATTTTATAAAGCATAGTTAACTACGTGATCAGCTGACAATGTGGTTAAGTAATGCGATAGGCTAATACGATCAACGACCACACCTATGTAACCCGTATTAGCAAATCATGTTGCATTATTCAAACTTAATCACGTCGTTAGCTGCGATCACGTATTTAAGTATGCTTTATAAAACCGCGTCATAGATTGAAAAGTGTGAACTAATAGTAAGAATTAAAAAGGAACAAACAAATGCAAAAAAGAACTTCTTTTGTTGACCATTATTAAGTGTTGTACATTTTGTAAAGAATAACTAGAGTAAAATTTTTATGAGAACTAAAAGTCGACGGTACATGCAAAAAAGATGCATCATCTTGAGCAATACTGTTTGCACACTGGGATAGGGTTGCCAGGTCTTCGGGTTTCACCCGGAGTTTCCGGGTTTCCATTACATTCTACGGGGTACGGGTTTACACTCCATTCCTCCGGGCGCACCATTAGACACGTCAATTGTAAAGTGACCATAATTAATAAGATGAAAATCAGGACACTCTGAACGTGACCGGAGGGTCTGGGGGGTACGTACCCCCGAGGGAAGGGGGGTCCGTGGGCACTCGCCCGGAAAATTTCAAAAAATTTGAGTTAAAATAGAACATTTTGACGCTCTCAAATGACTATATTTCTGCCACTGCTTCCCTAATTTCAGCTCCAAAAAATAAAAAAAAATACCAGATCTAAGAAAATCTAAGAGGAGGGGTTTAAAAATAATAACATACACAAGTAAAGCAACTATTGCTTTTGCTGTTATTGGGGTGATAAAAAAAGATTGTTGCGAAATTAAAGGATTATTTTTATTTTATAAAACAAATTATTATTCTAAAGTACATTATAATAAATATGTGCTAAAACGTTCTAGAAACGATATCGTGTGAATTGGTCACTGCTCGTAACTATGATAGCCGTAAAATTTTATTTTAGCATATCGTAAGTTTAGTTTAATTAACATTTGGGTAGGTATTTCACGGAATATCATCTGCAATTTATTGTAAATGTAAAAGTAATTAATAACTACCTAACGAAAAATTAGTCATGCTTCGAAACAACCGAAATTCAGTACATTCAGTACAGTAACCAAAAAATCAGGACATTTTGCGTACTGATTTTTTTTTTGAAAAAATCAGAAAGCTATGCTCAAAATCAGTACTGTCCTGATAAAATCAGTACGAATGGTCACTTTAGACTCAATTGTCATTTTTTCCTATACCTAATACTCCCAATGAACTGTATACTACGTACCAGTATACAGTTCCTTGTAATACTCCTCAGCGTCTACAGTCTACACGACATCGAGAATTTGCGGCGTTTGTCGATTTAGCTTTAGCCACATTAGGTGTTTTCTTTTTGCACGTTGTGGTAGACCTAAGTCAGCTCTGTCAATAACACACCATTCGTTTTATAAAAATAATTTGACTCAGTTCTCAATAACCCTATTAGTTTTAAAAGCTTCATTTAAGTTTTATATTAACCTGAGGCAGAAATGTCTACATGACGCAAGGCACTTTAATCACGTGATGATTGTAACTTTGCCTAACCCTGTGGCGATGCAAAAAGAAAACACAACAGCGGTAATTGCACTTCTTGTCGGCGTCTCTGATGTTGCCGTATTGAATATTTTCTCAAAATCTACTGCACAGCTTGCCAATATTTGCACCGAAAATTACGGCAAATGTAGGTACTCGATTTAACGTACTGTATTTGGCCACAATTATTATGGACGACCGACGAAGGGCTAAAAGTAAAAAATCGCATAATCAACCACTAAAACTTGGCACCTCGAGAGAAAAACTCATAATTTTGTGTAAAATATGTCCCGAACCTCTTCATGGATACCAAAGAAAAGTATATAGGTAATAGGGGCTGATACGACTCTCCTCGTTTCTTTCCCGCGTGCACCTCTACTCCGGGTTAAGCCTTATTTCAATCTGGCAACCCTAGATGCAAATAAGAAAAAAAGAAAACGTCGAATGTGGGTGAGAAATTGGATAGCGAAAAGAAACTGTCTGGGCGCTTCGGAAACTTTTTTGAAGGAAGTTGCAGTTCAAGATTCTGTTACATATAAAAACCATTTGAGACTAACTGTAACTCAATTTGAGGAACTGCTATCATTGATTTCTACCCATGTCCAAAAGCAGGATACTGTTATGAGACAAGCTTTATCACCAAGGTTAAAACTTGAAGTTACTTTAAGGTACATTGCAACGGGCGACTCTTTCAGCACCTTGGAACATTTTTACAGAGTGCCAAAAAGTACTATTTCGAGGTTCATTCCGGTCATTTTAAAGGCTATTTATGATCATTTAAAAGGAGAACACATGAAGGTTAGTAGTCACAATATAATTTTACGACATCCTACGTTATGTAAAAGTTATTTATTTTTATTTTATTAAAGTATAAAATAATATAAAATATCAAATGTCATTATCAATACCTCCTACACTATCTATTGCATTGGACAAAACATAATTGAATGATCTTTCCTCATATGGAAGAGTAAGGTCAACATAAGCTGATTCTTCAACTTCCTCGTAAATAATAGTTTGTTCTTCATCACACGATGTAGGTGGATCAGAGCATGGTAGTCCAGAGGATGATGATGAGTCATATTGCTGAGGTGCCTTTTTCACAGATTTATAATGTTCAATTCGTTTCTTTGTTATGAGATTCATTATATTGCTTTGCAGCTCTAGAGATAGTTCAATGGGGAGGTTTCTGAGCTGGATAGCAATATTTGCCGCAAAATGATCGAATTCGTCCGTATCTTTTATCCCGTCCTTCAGTTTTTCTAGTTTGTCTATAATGGCTGTTGATATGTATGAGGGTGAATCATTTTTTCTCCTTTTTTTTTGTTTACTTTCCTTATCTGATTTTAGAAAAGCATAATCACGATCATTCTGTTCGTCTTGCGCAATGCCCCCAATACCTGATCCGCTGGGACCACTACCTTCTTGAGGTTCCGTTTCTTCCAGTTCGTCAATGTTATTCTCCTAAAAAAAATATTAAATTAATTATCATTATTTTTTTCTTTTGTAGGTGCCAACTACGAAGCGAGAATGGGAGAATATTGCCAAAGGATTTAACGATAGATGGCAGTTCGTGGGGTGCTGTGGTGCCCTAGATGGGAAACATATAAATATTGTTTGTCCGAAAAACAGCCACACGGATTTTTATAATTACAAAGGGTATTACAGCACAGTGCTCTTTGCTCTTGTGGACAGCAACTACCGGTTTATTTATATTGATGTTGGTTCAAACGGCAGAGTAAATGATGCCACTATATTCCGAAATTCTTCTTTGAAAAGATGTATAGAAAATGGAACATTACATTTTCCCTCATGGGGTGTTATTGCAGCTGATGACGCATTCCCTTTAAAAACATACATTATGAAACCATATTGTAGACAAGGTACACTTTCGGTAGAAAAAAAATCTTCAATTACAGACTGTCGCGAGCAAGGCGGATTGTAGAAAACGCATTTGGTATTCTAGCTATGCGTTTTCGAATTTTTCGAGCACCCATCCCTCTGTCGCCTAATAAAGTTGACCTGGTTGTGAAAGCTACTTGTGCACTTCACAACTGGTTAGTGAATAGTTCACCCACCTCTTACATTTCGCCAGTGGTTAATAGGGAATTGAGAAATGGACAAGTGATACAAGGTGTTTGGAGACAAGAAGAAATATGTTTGGGTTTATCTACTGCTCAGATTAAACATGGAAGTAACAACTTTTCCCAACAAGCTGAAGCTATAAGGAGAAAATATATGGACTACTTTAATACAAAAGGCTCTGTACCTTGGCAGTGGGACAGCATACAGCAAGTAAAGCCTAGTTCCTAATTTTATAATAAACATGTCAAATATATAATATTATCTTGTAATACAATTATTAGTTATTCTTTTATTATAATAAATATACTTACTAAATTAGAACTTGTTTTTCTTGTTACAATAACATCCCTCAAAAATCTGTCAGCTGTTTCAAACCAAATTAACGAGCATTATTTGTAAACTTCATCAGATGAAGTACCGGATACTTTTGAACCCTTAATTTTTGCAAGTTCCTGTGAGTACGTGCTCCTTAAATTTTTTATTCTATTTTTGATTTCTAATTGAGTTAAATTAAAGAACACTTGAAGTCGTTTTAAAGCGTCATCACGGAAGTCTTTATTTTTGTAATCTTTATGTTTAAAATTCCATAACAGCTCTTCTTGTTCGTACAATTCTAAAAATTTTAAGTTCTCACTATCAGTCCACTTTTTTTTTTGTTAGCATTTGAACAAGGTTTATTACTTGTCGCCATTTTGAAATTGAACTCGCACGGCAAAAGTAGAACGGCATCCGAGTTAACTCGCACCAGTCAAACTGACTGTCTCCGTACTGTCTTGAGGTGTTGACACGGTGCGAGTGCTGCGCGCGCATACAAGACAGCCGACTCGTTCCAGTCAACTAGCATCGTGTCAACGTACCTTAACCTCTCAACATAGAACCCATATACGTAATGTTACGTATATGATAGAACCAGTAGAGCTGCTAAGGTTGGTAAAACGAACGAAATGAAGCGCGAAATTTAAAATTTTGATTGATACTGGTGAATACTAGTTGTTGCAGTGAGACCAGGTTTGATAATTTTAGTTGATCGTTGTTAATGGTTGTTGATGGTAGTGGGTGATAGTGGTTGCAGTGAGACCGCCGCCTAATGTATTAAAAACCTAACATTTTATTATTATTGTACTTCAGTTTTTATCGATACTCAGGCTAAGCCTGGTTAACTAACCGCACGGATCGGAATCAAGTAACGATTATCATTATTATTATTTTATTATTATATTATATTAAATATAATTTTATTTTGCAATATGGAATAATATTCTAGGGTTCAAATAGAATTCATTATAAACTGACGTACATGTAAAATGTCGCACGCTTCAGCAGACAGGAACTTTTTCTTCTTCAAATCATCCACAAGTTCCTTGAAATTAGTTATTGATTTCCGGAGTTTATTATTGGTGTTTTGCAGCTTGCGAATTTTTGCCCTCTGTTCGTGGATTGTTTCTATAGCCACTTCTAAACATAATTTCGCTTCTGCTGGAGATGTACACACTTTGGATACATCAATGTCATCTATTCGCCGGTATCTTGTGCATGGTATGTCTTGATCATGTACTGTGGCGTTTAATCTATAATAGTATACAAATTTATGTTATACACCCCCATATAGACTCGGAAAAATGAAGAATTTTAGAATGAACTGAAGCTTCCACATTTTTTAACCATCATAACTCAAATGAATTTTGTAAAAAATGGATGCTTTTTTCAACTTTGATAAAATGAAATTCTTCGATGTTATGCATGTTATACTTTGACTTCATGTAGTCCAACCCTTTGTGGAAAAGTGTTCATGATTTCAAAAAAGTCCAATCACATCAGCGTGTACAATTTTTGAAAGTAATCATTACATACCGTTTCAGAGGAGCTTTCCTCAGAAGAATGGAATCATGACCTTCCTCTTCTTTTTGTATCTATAAATTAACAGAACAAAACATTGCCTTGTGCAGTGGAAGATTCAACTATGATTATTACTTACAGTTTTGGGTTCATTTAAGAGTTGTGGGTTTTCATCATCGACATGATGGTTTCCATTCACCGAAGGCACAGCACCTTTTTTTAGTTTTCTCTTGGATCCAAGGAGCGGTTGCTGAAAATCCGTGCTAGAGAAATGCGCAGAACAAATTCTGGATGAACCTGCAATAGTGGTGAGGCCAAGTGCCTTTATCCAATTTTGTTTTTCTCTGTCATCCTGTGGGAACCTATATTACCAATCGACGATTAGGTACTATTGCACATCCTTATTCAGTGGCGTCTATACATTTTGCAAACATTGTTCACTATAATATTGCTACACCGTATGTATTGTATAAACAACAATAAAAAAAATTTAAATTTAATTAAATTGGATTCAAACATATAGTTTGTTTTACTTTGATAAGAATTAAATAATTTAAAGAAACATTAGACGCGTAACATCAATTACATTTACAATAACTATTGAACAATAATTTATACCACATTCATAAATGATTAGTAAAAATAATCACTTTAACATTTTTGAATTCACTATTAATTGGCAAACACAAATTATGGTTTTGATGAAGTGGTCACTTAAGTTCAGGTAGAAAGTGAATCAACGAAGATAGACTTTACAGAAAACTCATTCAAACGGTGTACAATTAAACAGGTCGATGGACAATTGATACGTTGTTATTACAGTAACTTTATTACAAACAGTCGCGACAAGCGTGGTATCGATTTTTTTGGTAGTGGTATATTTTGCCTCTTAATGGTGGCCGGACTAGTCACGTGGTAGTTTACCTTTGATCGGGGTATAACTTTTATTTGGATTTAGCACGTAGCTAGAATACCACCGTTGAGTTCATATGTCTATAAACCCGCCCAAAATTTTGCCTCCTAATGGCGGATGAGGGAGCTAATCGCTGCTTGTCGTCACTGTTTGTAATAGAGTCACTGTAGTTGTCATCAATAAAATTATGAGTTCACGCCAGTAGCGTAACGGGGGGGGGGGGCATGGCCCCGGGGGGCATGGCCCCGGGCGGCAAGAAAGGGGGCGGCGGCGGCAACCACCACGATTTTTTCAATTGGAGATTTAACAAAAATTAACTCCCGCAATGTTACGTGCCAAGCGAAACCGCAAGGGAGCGAAAGAGAGGAGGCGAGATAAAGTCGAGTGCTAGCGATAACCGGCTGGGCGGCGGCATAGTTTTCCCGAACGTGATTGAACCAACAAGCGGCAGCGAGTACTCAGTTATGCCATCGAACAAAACAATAACACTTTTTATTTTCATTACGACTATGTCTACGTTGAGACTATCAAATTTAGCTATTCTGCCAATTGAACATGACATACATTTTGATATTGACGATTGTGTAAAAGATTTTGCTTTGAAAAAAACACGACGAGTACATTTTTAAGTCCATGGTGGAGTCAGAGGCTCAAAAAGGGGTAGTGATTGAATTAATAAAACAACTTAAAACCTCCCCTTACACAATGAATATTTAATAAATCAAAATTTTTAATGAAGCGAAGGATGATGGTTTATGTTTTTTGTTTTTTGTAGATAAGTACCCGAAAGTACTAAAAGACCAGCCCCATCAATGGCAAAACTGGCCGATAGTGAAAATTAAAAGACTAATTAGGATTCACATTCTCAAGCTTAATAAAAGAAACTACATAGGTAAGATCACGATATAAATGGTAAGATGATCCAAAAATGATAAGCCTTCAGACCTGTAGGCCTCGAAACATGTCGCTTTTTAATCACTTTTATATTGTTTAATTAAGTCAAATTTTAAATGTTGCTCTTTGCACACCTTAGTTAAAGGTTAAATAACTAGGTGATTGCCCCCTTTGGATTAATTCAGAATTCCCCTACGTTAATCAAAAACGAGGTTTGTGAATCCTAATTAGTCTTTTAATTTTCACTATCGGCCAGTTTTGCCATGGATGGGGCTGGTCTTTCAGTACATTCGGGTACTTATCTACAAAAAACAAAAATCATAAACCATCATCCTTCGCTTCATTAAAAATTTTGATTTATTAAATATTCATTGTCTAGGTTTTAAGTTGTTTTATTAATTCGAGTACATTTTTAATCTAGTTTTGAAATTTTTTAAATTTGATCTGATTTAGGAGCTAGTAGAAGAAATAAAATGATGGGTGAGGCTGGTTGGCTTTTGCTCCTTAACTATAACTTATTTCTTTTAATTTCATTAAATTAAGCTCTCTACTCTGGTTATACCTTTTTTGCAATACCTATAAAGTGACGAGCACTATGTACTATGTATAGTACTTTAAGATCCTATTGTACAGTCAATTGGCAAATAAATACTTGAATACTTGTTATTATTATCATTATCTATCATTGTATGTACCTAGTGTTAGGTTAATAAAGTTATGCCTTGTAAACAATCTGACATTTTAAAAGATAAACTTCCTGTGGGTTTCTTGCCCCATTTCTTCCCATAGAGGTATGTTTGTTCCTTCCGAAGCAGTCTTAGTTTACAGTGGCGGATTTAGGGGGATGCTGTAAGGGCTCGTGCCCAGGGCGGCAAAATTACGGAGCACCAAAATTAATTGAAGGAATCTTTTTGAAAAAAATTGGAAAACAATGGAAAATAAAATTGAAGTAGAAATACGTCAATACGAGCTATTATTTTACGTGATAATTAACCTCATAGTGTTGTAGACCAATCAGACATTAAGAACAGTGTCACATGCACCAATCACAAGTTTCTTACACTGAAAAGAATGCATGGTACTTTTCTTGCCGCTACCTCATTGTTTTAGCAACCTATATTTAAAAAAATCAAATGTCATTTTGACAAAAGTAAAAAATTTGACGTATTTAACGCTTCATTCAGTTAATTCTCCAACCGAAGATCATTCGTTCTCAACTCTTGTCAGGCAAGATTTTTTTGTATGAGCATTGATTGCTAAAAGGTAATTAAACTCGATCAAATTCTTGGGAAAAGAACCCTCGCGCTTCGCGCTCGGGTCTTTTCGTCAATTTGATCTCGTTTAATTGCCAAGCAACCAGTGCTCATACAAAAAAATCTTTCCGACAATAGTTGAGCACTTATGATCTTACTGTTGATAAAAATCCCAAACATCAGTTTATTGAGTCGGACTCATTTAAATATGGTCCTAATAAGATGCATAATCCTATTTAGGCACAGGCTTTTGAAGAATTTGTATGACCGTTTGCCACTTCTCGTCGTCCAGATGTAGTAGTATGTTTTATTAAATTGCAATACGCGGAAAATGAAATAAATTCTGTAGGAAATAACTTCACAAAACCTTCCCCATAGACAAATATATATTTAAGTTAAAGCTGAAGTTGATTAAAGTTGCAAATTGAAGAATAAATTTGAAGATTACATACTACATGTATGTACGACACGTATGTACACGACAATATTAAGAACAGTCATCTCCAGGCTAAAATAATAGTAGGTAACTAGCATTATTTTAGCCTGAGGATGACAATTCTTAATATTGTCGAAACATGTAGTATGTAATCTTCAAATTTATTCTTCAATTTGCAACTTTAATCAACTTCAGCTTTAACTTAAATATATATTTGTCTATGGGGAAGGTTTTGTGAAGTTTATTTCCTACATTCTACGTTCCACCCCATTTAGTGTTCTGATTAACACCCTGATGGATCCAATCAATTTGAAATAAATTCTATTTATTTTTAATAAAAAATGTTTTCTGGACTTCAGACTTCCATAAATAAGTCCTATTCCTGTGGTGAGGGATGGGACGGGGCGGCATTTTTCTTGTGCCCCTAGGCGGCAGAAGCATAAATACGCCTCTGTTAGTTTATCTTGACTTTCAATGAGTTGCACTATGTACCTAGGGTGTACATTAGACCCGTCGAATAAAATATTTAAACTAATAATTAAAGTAGGGGGAAGCGAATATCCGGACGCCACTGGTTAACGATAAAAACCATTCTGAAAAAATGAACGCATTTTGTTTTGACGTTTTTTTGACATTTCGGCAGATTACTCGTTATTGAACGACATATCAGATTTCCATTGACTTGGACAATTACATTAACTAATTTTCTACCTTAATTTTACTACACTGATAATTAACTTACCTGTGAAACGATATTTCCTGTTCACTTTTTTTGGCCGTATTCTTACAAACAATACACCTCACTACCATTTTGTGTGGAAGTCAAGTAAAACCACCAATATCTTTCTTTTATTCAGTAAAATAACGATTACTAAATATCGCATTCACCTCTTGAGTCTTGACTTGACGTTAAACCGGTTAAACTACACTTAGGTTATATATGTAGTTCTTAGAATAGATCATTTGAACTGTACCCGTACAGTTCAATGGAATAGAATAGATCATATGTATTATGTTATGTATATGGAATAGATAGGCGATAGGCACTGACCTGTATCTAAAAGGACTGAGCATTCTAATGATCCCCTCCACTACTTTTGAAGCAAATTGAAAACGGGGATTTAAGGTGCCAGTTAGTAATTTAGTTTTGTTGTGTTGGTGATTATTGGTGACACTGTTACTAATGTTTTTATTTACATAAACATAACCTTGTTTCATACGTAGTATAAACTACGTTTATGCATTGCAATAAAATACAATTTTTAATAATTTACGTTTTTAAATAATTATGAGCCTGTAATTATACTACTTTTCACCAGATATTAAGCATATAGGTTAGAACAAACTAAACTGTAACAGCTGATACCAGTACTACCAACACATTATAAACACCGAGCTACCATCATTATATAACTAACGCACTAGTTGGCACCCGAAGTAACTAATATTTAGGTGGGGCTTGTTTGCTTCAATGTTGTATTGAAGAATGCTCAGTCCTTTATGATACAGGTCAGTGGCGATAGGCCACTCAATAGGTGTTTTCTTTTTGCACGTTATGGTAAACCTAAGTCAGCTCTGTCAATAACACACCATTCGTTTTATAAAAATAATTTGACTCAGTTCTCAATAACCCTATTCGTTTTAAAAGCTTTATTTAAGTTTTATATTAACCCACTGACCTGTATCATAAAGGACTGAACATTCTTCAATACAACATTGAAGCAAACAAGCCCCACCTAAATATTAGTTACTTCAGGTGCCAACTAGTGCGTTAGTTATATAATGATGGTAGCTCGGTGTTTATAATGTGTTGGTAGTACTGGTATCAGCTGTTACAGTTTAGCTTGTTCTAACCTATATGCTTAATATCTGGTGAAAAGTAGTATAATTACAGGCTCATAATTATTTAAAAACGTAAATTATTAAAATTGTATTTTATTGCAATGCATAAACGTAGTTTATACTACGTATGAAACAAGGTTATGTTTATGTAAATAAAAACATTAGTTACAGTGTTACCAATAATCACCAACACAACAAACCTAAATTACTAATTGGCACCTTAAAATACCGGTTTTCAATTTGCTTCAAAAATAGTGGAGAGGATCATTAGAATGCTCAGTCCTTTAAGATACAAGGTCAGTGTATTAACCTGAGGCAGAAATATCTACATGACGCAAGGCATGATTTAACTTTACCTAACCCTGTGGTCTGTGGCGATGCAAAAAGAAAACACCAATGGCAACATTTGTTTTGGCAATTCTCCGCCATCTATTGAAATGTAGTCTAACCAATAAATTAAATTGCGGGAAATACAAATAGTATAGTTAATAGTTATTGTCATTGAATAAAGAATAGAGAGGAAGGAGTATATATGCCCTCGACCTTGAAATCAAAGTGGTGGCAAAATGGCTACTAACCTGTTTCCTGTTACATAGAAATTGACAGAAACCATTGCCATATTTATAACTCTAATTGGAGTTCAGTGACTGTAACAATCAACAAATGAATATTTCAAATTTTGCAGGTTATGGTCAACTGTCAACACGACGAAAATGTAAACAAAGATGACTCAACAGTGGTGTACAAATGGCTGAACTTCCGTAACCAATTTTTATGCAGCAATGATACGATACCTGTGACAATACTCTCCTTCCTCTCTATTCTTTATTCAATGGTTATTGTGGAAGTGTGACGGAAATTGAATTAAATTTTCCTCGAAACCTTCTCCATAAATATTTATGGAGAAGGTTTTGAGGAAAATTTAATTCAATGTCCATTACACACGCAATACCCCATTTCGAGTTGCCAAATCCACCACAACAGTCTTTAACAGATCTTTAAAACATTTTAATGAATTACTATTGGTATAATATTCACAACTCTTCTTTAATAAAGCAGTTGCTACCAGAGAAATGTTGTAGTAGGGATAACATTTCTCTGGTTGCTACATACTGAAATGAACTTTGAAATTTTGACAGACTGTAACTAGGTACGGAGTACTTGTCCTTATGCCGTAGATTACGTTAATGAGCCTCTTAGCGTTTAGTTAACAGAGAATATAAATATGGTGGCATTTGTTTTCAGACAGATTATCGACCAAAACAAAGATATCATTGATTCTAGTTCCAGGTTAGCTTGAGGTTTAAGCTCACTCCAAGATACTTAACTCCCTGCGCCATTGTTAGGTATCAACTACTGTTGTTTCCTATGGCATTGAGCGACCTTTCACTTTCCATACTTATAGCTGTAAATTTGATCTGTACATGATGATGATGATAATATGAGCATAGCTTCTGGTGCAGGATCCTTGGCGAACTACATAGCAGCTTGTCTAGTATATACAACCAAGTTCCACAATAGAAGAGATAACGCTGCTTGTAGTAATAATTGGTGTAATTTGTACCATTTAATTTTCTTTAAATTTACTTTGTGCAACGTACTCCATAAATAATTTTATAATAAAAACAAGTAATTCTACTAAATTTTGTATTTTAAATGTAACTCGATCCATGGATATGATCTGTCACAATCTGATGTTTCCTTTGATAATGACATATAATAGTGTCGAAAAACTTGGTATTACATTCAGAATAAAAAAATTAGCGAAATTACTTATTTTCAATATTATTACCATTGTGTAATTCGTACCCTGTAATCCTCTGCTCAGCATAACCCCTCGATCCACACCTGCAACAGGTTTTGCTTCTATAGACAGTGATAGTTGCTGAGCGTGACATTATGTTATAGAAAGCCTCTTCCCCTGATTACTAATTAAATTATCAATTGTTTTTTCTACAGAAAACTGAACCCAAAACAATTCTGACATATAGTTTTATTTGTTAGTGAACTGGCGTACTTACCTATTTCACCTATTTGAAATGTTAGTTGTTCGTTATGGTTATTACTATTACGTCTTATTTGCCTCATCTATGATTGTAATAATTTGAGTCAATCTTTAGTTCAAGGAAATGTTTAGTCACCAGCTAAACTTTTCCCCCTTTTCATGAACAAGTTAGTTTTATGGTGTAGGAACATATTTACAAACATTGAGTATGATGGATCACTCAACAGTTTCACTATAAACTATCTGTTTTGGTGTAGTCGCCCGACAACTTTTAAAGTGCCTTTATTGCTATTGTATTTTGTTTTTTTGATTTAGTACCTACCTACTTTTTGCACAATGATTCCAATATAAATTACATTAATTAAATCACCTTAGTTTAACTCTAATGTTTTTTATTAATTTCACTACAATGAAACATCATGATCACCTTTTTCCTATAAGAAGCGCTATAAAAATTTTGTCATTCTCCAAATTTTGAAAGAAATGAGTGTAATTGTCAATCATCATTTTGTTCCAATAATCAGATTCGAATTAAAAAAAGTTGAAGAAGATATACTTTTGACAATGAACAGTAATTTCATTTTAATTTAATTACTGGCTATATTTACATATGTTAACAATATGACACTCTTGAAATTGCATTGTCGGTTAGTAATTTTAAAGCAAGTAAAGAAGCAATTATTCAGTTAAGATTTAAGAGAGTTATTTTGTAGTGACTACAATTATATTGTATAGAACAGGAAATAACGAAGGTAAAGAAAATTAAGAACCTTGATATGAATTACAAGCTTCTGGCTGAATTGGGGCACGTGTACAATTAATATTAATTGATCCTGGCAGTAGGTTGTTTTCATTAATGGTTTGGCTTCCAGCTATTGTTTTAAGCAAGAATAACAAACATAAAGATTGTATTGGTAGAAACCTTTATTCTTATCCTTATCTCTGTTGACACTGTTTTAAGTGTAGGATAAACATAGATATTATATAGTAGGTCCTTTAATCGTACTAAGATTGAGGAAGTTAGTCTGTTCTATTACCTACCTATATATTTACTCAATTTAACAAACAAAATGTATCTATTCAATCAGGCAAATCCTTTGCTTACAAACCTAGTACATAGCCTCAGTGCAGACTAGTTAGATGCGCAATAGACCAAAAGGTTAAACGTCGCAGTGCGGGAACCTACCTATGGGGACCACCCCTTCCCCTAGCATCAATAATAATAATAATACAATCCCTTTTACAATTTTTTGTTTTAACAGTAAGTGTAATTTCAACCCTTGCCTAAATGCTAGACGCTCGTGTACCTACTACTAAATTTGTGTACCTATAGTTATTGGAATGACTTTCCCACTTTCCCTCATTTATGTAGGATGAGAATATAACTTCTGAATTTTGACTTGTAAAGTTAAGATTATTTTTGGTGTTTCCTTAAAATGTTGTTAAAAGGATTTAGGATAAGGAATTAGTACTTATGAAAGTCGAAATAGTTAAGTTTATATTTTGCTTTTAATGTTGATCAAAAGCTTTTAAACATTTAAAAAAAGCATTTTACTCGAAGTGGATGAAAAATTTTAATATCGAAAACTATTGGATACCAATTTGTTGCAAGGAATGTATTTATTCTAATTAACCATAAGTCTCATATTATTTATTTTGAAAACGTTTGGCGCGTGACACCCAACTTGCGCAGTTAAACAATAACATGATGATTGTGTTCATTCGGGAAAGAGTTAGGTACGGCAACAGCGGGGCCGCGGCATATGTCAACACCTCGGCGCCAAACCGATTACATTCACACCCCATGAAAACTATCGCCGGTATAAGTTCTCAAACATTCGTGCTGTCGAAAAGGAGTAGTTAAGAAAAAGTGTAATCCAACTGCACAAGCTACTTTCGGAACGGTTACCCGTATCAAAGGGCTGGCATCACCAACCTTGCTTCAGGCAAGGCTACAGCATTTGTTTACGTTCAGCCCAAGTAAGTTACTCATGGACCATATTTGTATAGTCTGTCCAAATTCTCTTCTATTTTCTTATGATCTTCCAGTTCCTTAATGATTGAAAACAACTTTAGGTCATCAGCGAACATTAAGTGTTCACAATTCAGAATTTGGCATCCTATACATATGTCACCAACAAAAATCGAGAATGACAGCGGGCCGTAATGAGAGCCCTGTGGTACTCCCCAGGTTACATCAAATGACTGCGAGATAAAATTTTCCATTTTTACATGCTGTGTTCTACCCGTATGGAAACAGTCCAGTCAATCTACTGGATACCTACAGCCCTTCCAAAACCCACTCTAGACAATTTAGTAATCAATACCTATGATTGACTCTATCAAAGGCCTTGGCGAAGTCAGTATAAAAACAATCCACTTGATAACCTTTTTCATGTTGGACCGCCGGTATGTAATGTTTGCAATTCCAAGCTAATATTTTAGATACCATAGAGTCCGGAAGTTTGGGAATAGCTGACACCCGATTTAAAGATTGGTGTTAAGTTATTAAGTAACTGGTTTTCCAAGTCCCAGGGAAGATTCCCAAGTTCATAGATAAACTAAATAATATGTGCACTGGCGTACAAAAAGTTATAACTTATAAACGATCTGAAGGAAGGTGTGGTGACCACATGTGATCCCGATACACAGTCGCTTACGTACTGAAGAGCAACGATTGATTCCCATTGGCCGACACCGGCCAGAATCCTTTATAAGCGAACAATGTTACCCACAGAAGTCATAGCGGGTAATCTGTGGTCATATCCGAACACGAAACCGACCAGTACGTCTATATCGACCCGTCAGCCTGCATTCCAGAACCAGTCTACCCTCCGGCGACCGACCAACCTACCTACAACCTGTACCTCCATTATTAACCGCTTTCCGTGCTGTTGAAACTTGTACATAATTTGTAAACAGAAATGTTAGTTGTTTTCACAACTTCCAAAACTTTATTGTTTATTTGGCACGATCGCCAAAGCGATCCGATTCAACCCTCCAAAGAAGGAATGAACTGGAATGATCGAGAATTAAAGGCTAGAAACCGATATCACGGGTCTGATAAAGAAAAATATTAGTTATTAGGTAGGCTAATTCGGATTAGGTATGACGCAACATTTAAAAATTGGTTATCACCTCAATTTTGAATATTGCAATTTGCAAACCACTCGCACTGTTGTAAACCGACCATTAATCGCATGTACAAAATGTCCTTAAGATAAAATCTGTGAGCGTGACTGTACTACGTTTTCCTTTTCTTTTACCTAGAAAATTTTTCCTAAAATTGTGGGAAATTTACCTATCGCGTATCATAATTATGACGAATAACCTATATAACGATAATAAAACAATAAGGTCCACCATATGTTTTGTTTGCAAATTATGGGAAAACTACTTAAGGTGCGTATCCACCAAGCGCGTAAATTATTTCAATTGTTAGCAAATATTTGCAAACTCAATATTATTTGTTCCGTGGAGACAAAAACGTCGTGCATTCGCAAACGTTAGCAATTGTTACCAATGATTTGTCCGTGTTCTGAGTGATGTCGGAATGTCGGTACATCAAAGGGATTTGTTGATTGTGCGCGTGTTGTGCATTTATGATTTATGTGGAGACGTGGTCGCAGGACGCAGTGAGACCAGTGAGAGACTGTAATTTTCCAGTGCGGACTAGGTATATTAGGCACAGTCTAAGGGTTGTATTTAGACTGTGTATTAGGTACCTACCTACGCATAAAACCTAAATTAATAAAGTTTGGTCCCACTCTTATCATTTCTTTTTAAGTCAGGTAGCAATTGCATTCATTGACCGTCTTGTTTTCAAAAACTGGGATGTCCAAATTTTCTGATTTCTCTTTTTGTTTTTACTATTCTCATTTTCAATTAAAACAGACATAATTTATGAAAGTCGCGGCACTACGTTTTCTTATCGGAGCCATATCGACAAATGGAAAACGAACAAATGGTGGCAAACGTACAGCTGTTTGCTGTTTGCGAATATTTTGCTTGTGGAAACACATTTTAAATTTAAATTGCAAACATTTGGAAGCATTGACAAACGTTTTTGCTAAAAATGATTTTTTGGTGGATACGCACCTTTACATCAAATATATTTGTGTTCTAATCTACAACTCTTGTTGAAAGAGAAACTTTGCACTGATGTAAAAGTAATCATTTACGTAATATTTATTTACAATATTATGTTTCGGTTATAAAAAAATTAAACATGGTTTAATGCTAGTGCTACCCTTAACTGCCCAGGAAAACTAGTTTTTTGTAACAGGCGCACGCGCGCGCGTTGTTCAAACGTACTTATCCTCATTATTCTTATTTAAATATCGCTAATGATATTTTAATATTTAATATTTGCATAAGTGCGTATGATGTAATTTTTTCATAAAAAAAGTAATGTATATCTAACCATCAGACAAACTATATTTACGCTAATAGTAAGAGTGAAACGTGGAACAGAATACTAATTCACTTCATGTATCATAATGAATCAGAATGGCGAAAAGTTTGAAAGGAGTGAGAGTAGAAACACGTGGACGAAAAAAAGTCGTTACGTAAAGATTATAATTTATAATGTAATCATTCGTTTTTAAATTATCACCTTATTCGTAAATCAACAATTTTTATCTTACACGAGATTAGTACAAAATAATTTACCACAACCGCACATTATCAGTTCATATGTTGGCTAACGGTATGAAAACATCGCTCGCTCTTATTATATAAAAATTACGTATTGGAAAATACAATAGTTTTTTATGCAAAGTGTTGATTGTACAAAAAGTTGTGCCGGTTATGTGCAATTTGTGAACAACAGTGAGGTTTGTTAGTGCTATTAAAATGACTCAAAAGGAGAAAATGTTAAAAGGTAAGTGCGCCAAAATTTATAGGTAACATAAAGCGTGGTCTAAGACGGTAAATTTTATTCAAACTTACTCTAATTATTCGGTAATAAATAATGCCATTAATAAAACATAAGTCTATTCAAAGTTAATTTTACTACTTATCAGTGTCTACTACAGTTGAATAAGCTTTATCATTCAACTCAACTACTATTTCGAGGCCCGAGGGTATTTTCTGTTATAGATATTATAAATTCACTATAGCCCCTTAGCGACATCTATTAATATATGTAGTAGTGACAAAGTAGTGTTGTAATGAACGATTTGAGATCGACACTCTACCCGTACAATTTCACATATTTAAGCCTCGAGTTCCATTTTTATTACTACAGGTTATGGGCCCAGGCCCAGATACGAGGTAGATAAATTTATATGACCTTTTAAGTGAGTGGTGTTTCGGGTTTCGTGAAAAACAACAGTTTTGTGTCGTGTGCTAGTTACGTCGTAAAAAAGTTAGAAAGAAAATGGCCGTCAATTATTTGACGAGTGTGCCGAAGCTACTTGGACGCGAAAACTACGACGAGTGGTCGTTCGCTGTCGAGAACGTGTTAGTGCTGGAAGGTTTAAGTAAATGCATCGACGGGAGCGAACAGGACACCACCTTGATAGCAAAAGCCAAGGCCAAATTAGTATTAACCATCGATCCCTCTTTGTTTCCGCACGTGAAGGATGCGAAAACAGCGAAAGAAGTATGGACAAGTTTAAAAAATTTATATGACGACAGTGGTTTCGTGAGAAAAATTGGACTCTTACGGACTTTGACATCCGCGAGATTGGACAATCATGATTCCATGGAAGCCTACATCAATCAGATTGTTGAGACATCGCAGAAATTAAGGCGAACAGGATTCAATATTGATGAGGAATGGGTTGGATCGCTGTTACTAGCGGGACTTCCGGAAAAATATTACCCCATGATAATGGCAGTGGAACATTCAGGAATAAGTATTACTACAGATTCAATTAAAACAAAATTGCTGGACATGCAGACAGATGGCAGAGACAGCAGCAGAAGTGGTGCTTTTGTAGCGAACAGTAAACCAAGTTATCGAAAGCCACCGCGAGATGGTGCCAGTGGTATGAGTTCGCGTGAAAAATCATCAGCTGATGGTCAAGGAAGTTCAAGCTCTGTAAACAAAAAGAAAGACTTAAGTAATATCGTTTGTTTCAAGTGCAAAAAGAACGGACATTACAAGTCGAAGTGTCCCAACAACAAATCAGACGGTGGTTTTAGTGCGGTTTTTTCGACAGGACAGTTCAGTGATACAGACTGGTATGTTGATAGTGGTGCAAGCATGCACTTGACTGCTAAGAAAGAATGGTTGAAGAATACACGTAGTCCTGATTTACCTGACATCGTTGTGGCTAATCGATCAAAAATTGATGTAGACTGTGCTGGCGATATCGAAATCAAGACCGTGACAGCAGATCTGGAGCATCGGATTTTGTTAAGAAAGGTACAATTTGTTCCAGGTTTGACCACAAATTTATTATCTGTTTGTCAACTCATTAACAATGGCAACAATGTAAGTTTTGATGAAAAGGGCTGTAAGATTTACAATGCTGAAGGTATCTTAGTGGCAACAGCTAGGTTGACGAATAATGTGTACAAGCTAGATGTTCCAGATGGTTGTGCAGGTTTATTGGCAAGTAGTGAAACATGGCATCGACGCTTAGGTCATATAAACAACAACTATATGAATAAAATGAGTGAGTTAGTAGAAGGACTTGTTTTTAAGGGCCAGGCTAACGTAACTAATTGTCAAGTATGTTGTCAAGGTAAGCAAGCCCGCATACCTTTCCCAAACAAAGGTAGTCGTGCTAATAATGTGTTGCAGTTGGTACATAGCGATATCTGTGGCCCAATGGAGACAGCTTCATTGGGAGGTGCAAGATATTTCTTAACCTTCATTGATGATTACAGTCGTATGTGTTTTATATATTTCCTCAAGACAAAAGATGAAACATATGAAAAGTTTAAGGAGTTTAAGTGTTTAGTAGAAAATCAACAAAATAAAAAGTAAAAGTGTTACGAACAGATAATGGCGGTGAGTTTATCGGTAAAGATTTTCAGAAATACCTAAGGAATGCTGGCATCATTCATCAGAAGACCAACAGCCACACACCTCAGCAGAATGGTGTGGCTGAACGCTTTAATCGAACGTTGGTTGAAAAAGCAAAATGTCTAATGTTTGATGAGAATGTTTGTAAATCGTTATGGGCAGAGGCATGTAATACTGCTTGTTACCTCAAGAATCGTTCTGTTTCAGCGGGGATTCCAAAAACACCGTTTGAGCTGTGGACCGGCAAGAGACCAAATGTTAGTCATCTACGTGTTTATGGCAGTGTAATCATGGTTCATGTTCCGAAAGTTGCTAGGAATAAGTGGGACCAGAAGTCAGTGAAACACATACTTGTAGGTTATGATGAAACTACCAAGGGCTATAGGTGCTACAATCCAGCTACAAGGAAGGTTACTACTAGTCGAGATGTGACAGTTATGGAAACCCTCAAGGAAACAACCATGCTACCGATGGATAAGACAATAGAGATTTCAGATTCAGTGGGGGTAGGAAATGAGCATAATTATTCACTCGATGATTTGACAGATTGTTCGATGAGTGATGACACTATTGAACGTGCCGATATTGATGACAGTGAGTATGTTCCTGATTCAATTGATGAAGAAGTGCAATCAGATGCTGCAGAACTTCCAAGAAGATCAGAGAGGCCTATCAAAAAGAAAACTTTTGAAGATTATGTTACTTATTTTGGTGCAAAAAATGGTAGTGATGCATCGGATATTTATGTTCCTCCAAGAACCGTTACAGAGGCGCTTTCAGGACCAGATGGGCAGAAATGGAAGCAGGCTATGTTAGATGAGATCAGATCTTTTGAAGAAAACGACACGTGGCAACTGGTTGATCATCCAGAAAATGGAACAATAGTGGAATGTAAATGGGTGTTTAAAGTGAAGTGTAATAGTGAAAACAAAACAAGTTATAGAGCTAGATTGGTGGCAAAGGGTTATACTCAAAGGGAAGGTATTGACTATAATGAAACTTTTGCTCCTGTAGTGAGACACTCAACTTTAAGGGTTTTGATAGCATTATCATTGCAGTTAGATTTAAGAATTGTACATTTAGATGTAAAGACTGCATTTTTGAATGGCGTATTGAAGGAAAATGTATATATGAAGCAACCTGAAGGTTTTGAGTCAAAAGATTTTGAAAATAAGGTTTTTAAGTTAAACAGAGCTGTATATGGTTTGAAACAATCAAGCAGAGCTTGGAACGAAAAAATAGATCAAGTTCTATTAAATATTAAATACAAGAGGTCAGATTATGAACCGTGTCTATAT
The DNA here is from genome assembly GCA_036250285.1 of Pyrocoelia pectoralis. Classification (NCBI taxonomy): domain Eukaryota; kingdom Metazoa; phylum Arthropoda; class Insecta; order Coleoptera; family Lampyridae; genus Pyrocoelia; species Pyrocoelia pectoralis. The sequence continues at coordinate 19,147,645 of CM070079.1, read as the reverse complement.
ATTAAAAGAAAAGAAAACGGGTTATTAACAGTCATTGCTTTATATGTTGACGATTTCTTTGTATTTTCGAATGATTTGAAAGAGATTGAATTTCTCGAAATCCATTTAAGCTCAAAGTTTAAAATTAAGAACCTTGGTGAAGCAAAACAATGTTTAGGATTAAGAATCATTAGAGATTATAACAAGAATGTTATAACTATTGATCAGGAGGATTATATTAATGAAATTTTAAAACGTTTTGGCATGTTAGATTGTAAGACAGTTTGTACTCCTTTAGATAGTAGTATCAGTCTAAGTAAGGTCAAGGACGAAACTTGTGATGTGACTTTACCATATAAAGAATTAATAGGAAGTCTCATGTACTTGGCAGTTATGACACGTCCTGACATTGCTTACGCTGTAAGTATGCTTAGTCAGTATAACAATTGTTATAGTAGGGTGCACTGGCAATGTGCAAAAAGATTATTAAGGTATTTAAAGGGAACAAAGCATTTTTCCATGAAATTTACCAAGAATAATTCAAATTTAATTGGGTTTGTTGATTCTGATTGGGGCTCAGACAAGCTCGATCGTAAGTCTTATACGGGTTATGTATTTAAGTTTTCTGGTGGTTGTGTTTCATGGAAGAGTTGCAAACAAAAGGTTGTAGCTTTATCGACGACTGAGGCAGAGTATATGGCCCTTAGTGAAGCAACAAAGGAAGCTGTATACTTGCGAAGTCTTTTGTTTGATCTCACTGGCAAATTGGATTGTATTGAATTATACAATGATAATCAGAGTGCCCAAAAGCTGGCGAATAATCCAGTTTTCCATGAGAGATCGAAACATATAGATATCAGATACCATTTCTTAAGAGATGCTATCTCAGATAAGAAAATTGACATTAAATATATGCCAACGAATGAAATGGTAGCCGATATTTTGACTAAGTCGTTGGGTAGTGTTAAGCACTCTAAGTTTACCATAGGTTTAGACTTGAATAATGCTTAATGTTTCAAGTCGTGAATTTCTAATAAGTGGGGGTGTTATAGATATTATAAATTCACTATAGCCCCTTAGCGACATCTATTAATATATGTAGTAGTGACAAAGTAGTGTTGTAATGAACGATTTGAGATCGACACTCTACCCGTACAATTTCACATATTTAAGCCTCGAGTTCCATTTTTATTACTACATTTTCACACCCGATAATATTTCAATAAGTTATTAATGAATTTGTATTTTATTTTTTGTATTAAAGAAGATATAAATTATGGTACCATTAAAGTTTGCTGCTGTGATATCTTCATCAGCGTTTCAGGGTCAGGTAAACAAACTGACGACATCCTCCTTAAAGAATGCAAACAATTATTTCTTTGTGTTTCTCGTAACCTTTGAATAGAGTTATAAAAAAGTTACTGTTGAAGCCCCATTATGGCAAAGACAGTTTCCACGAATTCATAATTGGCGCGAAAAGCTTGACGAAATTAGGTTACACTATTTCTAAGATCCGCAAAGGAAAAAACGTTTTTGCTACTTTTGTCCGAATTGTATATGTATTGATCGCCCCAAATTTTTGATAGGTATGTTATTTTGAATGTTAATCTCCTTCTTCCAAATATTCATTTTCTTATTGATACGCAAAATTTTTAGCAATATGTGCAAAATCGGTACCTACACAAAACACAAACAACTTACAGAGTTTAATTGTGTGAATGTGAATGCTGTAAACTTGTTTGCACACAATTAGAGATGGCCTTCTCCAGTAGAGGAGGTTAGTAGGTCACCTCTTTTGTTTGATATAATATGGATACAGTTATACGAAAACATTCCAGGTGTTTTATGATCCTGCATTTAAGATTCTAAACCAATAGCAACTAAAGCGACCTTCACTTTTTTTGGTGTAAATTGCTCTTCTCCATCCAGTATCCAGTTTACTTTCCACGTTATCACTTATTATGATACGGGTGTCGATGATTTTCAGTTACCATCGTTTATGTACACAGGGGCGGATTAGCCACTGGATGTTAGTTGAGAGCTATTTGTGTACGTTCATCAAGACAGTATATCACGTCACCGCGTGCTTTCAGTTTCAATAGGGGAAAGTGCATGGAATCCTGTATTCCTAAACAAAGTTCAGAATATTTTGGAGATTTTAAGATTTAAAAAGAAATTGCAAGTTATAAGAAAAGATGTCACCAAACCTTCGCCATAGAATCTGTGTTAATGATAGATTACAAATTAAAGTTAAAGTTAATTACCTAGTTTCGACATTATCATCATCAGGGTACAACCAATGCAACCATCATTGATGATGATTCACATTGTCATAATTAATTTTAACTTTAATTTGTTATTTGTTTGGTGACATTTTTTTTATAATTTACGGTTCGCCCCATTTGGAGACTTAATTAAAAAACCAATATGGACTCAACCGATTAAAAAATTGCAAGATTTAAATGAGGACCAGGCGTTCGAACATGCCTTTTAATAACGAAGCGAAGGAAAAGGTTAAAAAATAAAAATAATAGGTGTTTCCTAATTACCTACCGAAACTCCGAGTGTTATTCCTCAAGTTAAATTAAGTCGAAGAGTCTTATGACCAGAAACGCTTCTCTGGGTAGATAGAGGCACCAAAACGGAGATGGGAATGGCCGATATGCACATCATTTATGGTGCTGTTAATGAAAGCACTTTTACGGGCAGAGATGCCCAAATAGGTTAACACCAGATGGAAGGTTATTTCATCGACGACTGTGCGAAACCAAAAAGTTGCAAAAGGACACAGAGAATGCTGGACGAACTCCAGCAATTGGGGAACATCCAGAAACGAAGACAGGGAATATATAACGATATAGCTCATCGCAAGACCAAAAGGACATCAAGAGGAAAATGTGTCTTAACTTTTTGGAATCGATTGAAAATGATCCCCATTTTCTGGAACGTGACGAGTCTTGGGTGTTTGAGTACGACCCGGAAACCAAGCGTCAGAGCCAGAGGCACCCTTTAACACCTCCAAAACCCCCAAAAAAGTAAGAATGAACAAGTGGAAGGTCAAATTCAAGAAATCTAGTCAATAGAACAAGGGTGTAGAACGTTTTGAAGGTGTATTACACACAATGTTTGATTTACATTGAACCAATGTCAGTTTCAAATATCAATAATTGAAACATGAAAATCTGGCATTTTTTAAAGGTGAATTTCCATTGAATAACGGCCCATACACGAGCGTATTATTCGTCATATGTGATGCGTGGCGAGCCAAATTCGTAAAGATATCCGTACGTGAATGTTACTGACGTGTCAAGTACTTACGGCGCGTCTCAAAATTCGTACGAATTAAATCTGCAGGTTTGGACTTGTTTGTTAGAGGGTTCGAGTCGAGCCGTTCCAATACTAGTTAGTGTAAATGATTTGATTAACATGGCTGAGCGGACAAAGGAAATTTTAACTGAATTCATAGAAATTTATAGAAGTCATACTTACTTATGGAAGATCAAAAGCCAGGATTATACAAACAAGAATATGAAAAATAGGGCTTATGATGAGCTGGTAGAATGTTGCAAGCACCATTTTCGAGATGCCAATCGTGCTTTTATTACAAAAAAAATATCTACAACAAATTCCAGCACAAGCAATAACCCATTTAACTACACTAACGTACGAATTTGATACATCGAGCCATTCATGCAGACTGACTCGTAGGGACGTTCCGATACTACTGATATGATTCTGGTATCGATACTTTTCTTTCAATACCAACCAATTTGGTATCGATACTATCCTTTCGATATGTTACTAATATCAGTACTTTTTACTAAGAATCGAATCGTATTAATGTATTAAGTATTGCCTAACAATCCACAAAATTTTATACAACATTATATACTTTCACAAAACATCTGAAGAATAAAGTGCTGATTCGGTACTTCTCAAAATAGAATAATTAAATAATCATCAGAACTTAATTTTGGCATTGAATAAAGAATTCTTTCAATCAACGATTTTGAATACTCAAAGTCGGAATGTTCAGATAACGGAGTAGTTTCGATACTCTATGGTATCGATACTTTTCTTACGATACGATACCAGTATCGAATTTTGTCTTTTGATACAATGTAATACCAAGTATCGATACTTTTCTTGGTATCGCACGTCCCTACTGACTCGTGTGTTTGGTGTGTTGGTTAGTGTCCTATGAAAGATTTGGTTCGTCCCATTCGGATCCGTCTAATCAAATCTGTACAAATCCGATATGTACGGATAATCCGCTCGTGTATCAGCCGCGAATACATTGTAGAGTGAATGTGTTCAGAGATTTAGAATCAACTTTTATTTAGCAAAATTAAGTGAAGATCATCTGCATTTTAGACAAATAATTTTAGCGACATTGCTCTAATTTCACCAAATCACTTTCCTAATTATACCAGTCGGCAGTCACTAGATTAACAGAGTACCGCAACCTCCGCCATGTTTAGTCCTTTTCACGCTTCACTCCCCTACACGCTCTGTAAAGTAGAAAGTAGATAATGTTTTGACTAAATTTTTGTGGAATATAATAAAACAAATACACTTAACGGCACAACAACACGGCATTTTATTAAAAATTACGCACTTTCGTAAGTCTATTTTATGTATATGGACTAAACATGGCCGCCAGGGCGGCATTTGTCGCGTCAAAGGCTTGCGGTACTCTGTTAATCTACTGATGACTCTGAATTATACATACAAACAGTGCACATTTTCAAAACCTTTCGAATTAATGGAAAATCTATTGACACAATTTTTTTCCAAGGCGCGCAACATTGTTGTATAAATATATCGCGATTTTGCATCAAATACTATCCTGTCGTATCATCAAGTCTGCAATACTTAACCTCCATTTAGGTTTCTTAAGTAGGTAATTATTTAATTTCATAATAGAATATTTTATTAATAAAAACAACCTGAAATATAAGGAGCAAAGAAAGAATAAAAGAATCAAAATGTTCAAAAATTGAAACATTCTTTTAATTGTCGATAAAAATAAGTCATAAAAATAACATGAAAAATTACGACAAACAAAGGAATCTACCTATACATGAACACGATGTCAGCATATTTTTTAAAAATTTTGGGAAAACACGGTCGCTTCGAAATTTTTTTTATTGTACCTACTTGAATATTATACGTACATATGTTGAATTATTATCAAATGGACATCCTCATTAAATATGCAATTTTTTTAAATTCCACCGTACTTACCAGTGAAAACCCTTCATACCAAGGAGAAAAATTTATGATAAATTATTATTATTATTATAGTTATCGTTATCAGATACTTTATCTCATTTAAGGCGAACTATAATAAATTTGCATCATCCGGACATACCATAAACCATTATCCTTAAAAAATAGAGATACATACACATATCTTCGGTCTCGCCTTCGTTTGAATATAGTTTGACATAAATTCTTCTTCAAGTTGTACCGTCTTCTTTCATCGAGGCAGAAGGGCGTGTCCGTTTTGAGTACCAACCCTTCTTCTGCTTTCGAAGCAAGGTTTTCACCTCTGGGGCCCTCTTCATCGCATTCAAAATGCTTCTACTTACGAATGACATGTTTGAGCGTATGTGTAAGTCCGAATCCTCCGAAATAGCAAACTCAGGGCTGTAGGCATGGATCTAGTTTTGTATTTGTTTAGCGGTCATCAAGTTTATGCAGGGCCGGATTAACACCTTCAGGTGCCCTAAGCACTAAAACATTAGTGCCCCAATGCAGATATAAATAAATAAAATTATTCTATATAAAATATGTATATTACCGTTTTGGAGACTATATGTCTAATCTAATTCTTTGTGTTTCTCTTTGGACAGTTTTTGTTTTTGCGCACCACTTAACTGAACACGTTTCATCTCGTTCTAAATGAAATGAGAAATATTTTCTTTTGTACTCTACCTCCGTGGCAATTTGCGAGTAAGTAAGTATATTAGGTGTACCGGAAAGTTGTCTCCGTTTCTATTACAAGTTTGAAACATTTTTCAAAAAACGGGATATACAAATTGCCCTCACGCTGGCATTAATAGTAACACAGTCATTAATAATAATTCTCAGGTGCCCCTTTGTCCCTGGTGCCCTAAGCACGTGCTTATTGTGCTTAATGGTTAATCCACCACTGAGTTTATGTGTGTGAGGTCGAGTATAATCATGCGAAATCAAGAAATCTCATGGGGTGTCGTGGTACTTAAGTCACTGGAGGCGCTTGTTAAGTGTGTTTAATGTTTCCAAAATATTTCCTTTACCTTTGAATATGTGAATGTGAATGTGAACTTAACGTATAATATGGTAGCTAATCAGCTGTATGTATCATCATTAGTAACCTATAATATGGGTTTGATTATCAGAATACACACAAGTATGCACGGATTTTGTAATTTACTGCATTTTTTTGGTGATATTATTTCTTCTTATCATGTAACACTTTCTCAATACTGATATTGGAATTATAATTACATAATTCTCATTTTCATCATGTTCTTTATCTTCACACCGAGTTTTGATATCAGGAGGGCGGGGCACTACGTTTTCTATGGCCCCTTCTCTTATTACTAAGCACACGTGAAGTTGCTTCACTGTAAGGAACGTCCAAAATATGAAGAAATAAAAAACCATCTTGTACATACGTAAGTTCAACCGAAATCCGCTTTGGAAAAGTTGTTGGTATTTCTAATCAATGCATTCAACTTTCCAAACCAATGGGCGAATGCATAAGTAAATGATTTTTGATTTTTGGAAATTGTAATTAATTGGTACCAACCTCAAATTATTTTATTAAATCAATTAGAAGAGCTTAGTTAAGAAAGAATTATTAAAATTATACAAATACTTTCTTAACCTTTATAACGAAAGGGTTAACCAGCGTGTAAGTAACTTCATTTTTCCGTAGTTTTCTTCTTTATTTATTCTTTATTTCCTCTGAGAAGAAAGGAGCCTTTTCGTAAATAATGAATTAATAAGAACAAGAAAAACGGCGAGACAGATCAAATTTGATATTTAAGGGAACTTTTATGTCAAACATTGCATTTCTCTCTCTTAACCTTCTTACCCTCCAGAGCGACCCCATAAAATTTTTCAAATAGGAAGAATAGGGTCGAGTGCCTTGACTCCGTTTTTGTTTTTCATTTTTATCGATTTGTTATCGCCGTTTTGGGCTAGAAAATATATTCACAAACATTTTAAGATTAATCGACTCTAGAAATTTTCGGTATCTGTCTGGAAACGGATAAAAAGTTTTTATCAAATATTTAAGATTACCTATTTGTTTATTCTCGACTGACGCCCCCTAAATTATGGGGAGCCACAAAATATTCTACTTTTTCTACCACTTCACTTGTGACAGTATTGCGACTCTGACGCTACGTTTGAATTCCACAGACTGACGGACGAAGTTTCATCCATTTCAAAAATTTAAAGTGTATCGATGAATTCTCAGATTTTATGTGTACTGGAACTGCCGTTTAAGGCAACTCAATTCATAAGCAAACAAAATTATCTTATTGACGAAATGAATCACGGAACACGTACTTAATCTTTTTTTTCTCATTATACGCTGATAACCTAGTGTACCTAGTTGCGATCACAATATCAAATCAGGTTAACTTTTTGAAATCATCCAAGAGTCAAGTACCGCTTAAAATCCAGATTAATTCAAGCAGTACAGTAGAACGCCGATTATCCGAACGCCAATTAACCGAATCGCCAATTATCCGAATCGGTCCTAAGTGTAATTTAAAAAATTAAAACCAAGTATACCTATTTCAATTGTTATGGTTTAAAGCTAGAGGCAAGACACTACAATGTACATGTTTTGCGTCGCGGCGGCTTTTCAACTCAATAACATTGAATTACTGTCAGTGAGCTCCTCCCTCTCTCATTGTGCGGATCACTGTTTTAAACGGTTATATGATATGACAGTTCCTTTTTCTTTATTACCAGTCTATGTCCGATTATCCGAATTTTCGATCATCCGAATCGACCCCGGTCCCAATTGATTCGTATAATCGGCGTTCTACTGTATTCTTAATTAATTTTGAAAATATTGTACCTACATTAGTTTTGTTGATCGTAGCGTATGAGGTCAGATGAGTATGAATGTTCGTCATTTCCGGAAGCTTTTCAAGATAATTCTACACAAACAAAGACTCCCTGGAAGTACTCAAAGTTCGTTTGAAATCGTAATAAATTTGATAACTTTATCAATTCTTTAGTTCCATGCACTTGCTAGAATCGTCGTTTTACATTAACATTTATATACTAACAAAGGCGTTCATCGTAATTTTTACCCCCCAACGAAGTGGTTTATTTGAACAAAAGGGATTAATTAAAGTCAGTGACATTTATAATACAACAACGTAGTTTTTAGATGAAATCAAAAAATAAATAAAGAGTACGTTAACGCAAATATCTCACACTATGAAGATAAGGAAAATAAAAATGAAACCAATTCAACACACACACAGTGCTGGTTTGTATATAGCAAATTACATCAGAATTCAGTAGGTACAAAAAGGTTATCATTACTGTTCATTTTCAAGTAAATTTGCAATAACCATTACGTAATAATCGGAGTGTGCTTTTCAGATAATAATTAGCTGCTATATGGCCCCACTCAATCGTGTTTATTCGCAAAGCGGGCAACAATGGAATAAATTGTTGTTCCGCTTTGGACACGTTTCTAATCATTTTCTGTTTTCCAAGAAGTTTCACATGGATGCATCACTTAAATTTTGGATTTTTCTTTCCTAAATACTGAAATCTAAACTAAACTAAACAGCCCCCCGCCCCCTCCCCCCCCCGCCATTCCAAAGGAACCCAAAAATCATGGGTGATCACCGCTTCGTCATATCTGGCAATCATAGATATAATTCGTGGATATTAATTTTGCTTGCTCTAGACTAGCTCAGGATGTTCTTATGGATGCTAACTTACCTTAAATTTTTTTATTCATTGGTTAGGAAAAGGTGATACATTGATCAGGAGATGTTTACTACCAATCCTTTAAAGTTTGTTATAGAAACATTCGGATTCGATAAAGCCCGGTTGAAATCATAACGCAATTATGGACTGGCCGTTTTTAAAAGCGGCGTGTTGCCAAACATAATTTAGCCGATAGAATTATTCAGCGTGAACCACGCGTGAACTAAGAAACATTGTAAAATAGAGACATCTTTAGCTACACAATAGTGTTCTAATAAACTTTTGTAATGTGGGTAACTAAATAACAAACAAACATAAAACCTTATATTTTCCGAGTGATATGTTATACATTGATGGCGCCAGAAATGCAATATATTAAAACTATTAAACTGTCGTAATTAAAATACCGATATTAATGTTAACGTACTGTTCAGTGGCGTAACTACCGAGGAGGCAGAGGAGGCAATCGCCACCGGGCCCGGTTTGCCTAAGGGCCCGACGATTGCAAAATTCCGACGAACGAGACCTGAACTGTTGCTGTATTTTCCATATGTGCAAAATACCATACTTTCGCATTAAAACTACTGTATTTCGTATTTGTATACGGTAGGTACATATCAACATAGTTGGTAAGGTTAACGACAAAAATATTAAAAGTAAATGTATATTCTTTTTTTCAGAATAGGGATAAAAAATGAGTAATGCAACAGTGTCAATAAACGAATTATCTGACCCTTCTGTTGTAGTTGTTAGGAAAGTTTCACTCTTTTATACCTGACCACAGAGTACCCTGACATAACAATAACGGAAAAATACAGTAAAATTTGTTTTTTATACCTACTTAATCTCTTTCTTTGCATTCGTACTGCCTGCCAAGTACAAGTAGACCAACAATAGGTGTTTTCTTTTTGCATTTTGTGGTAGCTTAAGTCAGCTCTGTCAATACACACCATTCGTTTTATAAAAATAATTTGACTCAGTTCTCAATAACCCTATTCGTTTTAAAAGCTTTATGTTAAGTTTTATAATTTTATATTAACCTGAGGCAGAAATGTCTTATGACGCAAAGCACTTTAATCACGTGATAATTGTGGATGTGCCCAACCCTGTGGCGATGCAAAAAGAAAACACCTCGGAAAACACCTAATAAATATTACCAGTTACGAGTAACACAAACAAAAACAAGACTGACATTATTTATTATTTTACAACCACAGCACTATTTTGCGATTTCGTGTTTTTTTTCTAAGAAGAAATAATTAACCCGTAACTAATGCCATTATCCAACTTTCGGGACAAGTAGGTATGAAATAAAATCGTAAATTTCTTTGAAGATTTAAAAATGAACGTTAAAATTTTTAACGTTGGTTATTTTATTATCATGCTACCTACCCTTTATTCTCTATTTAATTGCCAAAAAGGGGCCTTTAAAAAATTCTTGCCTCCGGGCCCAAATTTTGAAGTTACGCCACTGGTACTGTTACTTGTAAAAGTAGGACAATGAACGTCAAAGTGTAAAAAATCGATTTACATATCTGTGAAAGTGTTTCCAAACCGAACCCCTAACATTTGTCATTACAGCTTATACTTTGTAGTCCGTACACTGTAGTGAACAAAAATATCAGATCAATCATACATTTTTGCCCGTTTGGAATGATTAGTAGAATGTGTCATTATTCACATTTAAAAACTCTCCCATGCCCGTAATTTCGCCATTTTGATGGGGGGGGGGGGGGGGATAGAATACGGTATAGCCATAGAACATAAAATATAGAGTAGGTATTATATTTTTAATCAATCTTACACACTTGATACAAAAAATTTTATTCTACACTACTTCTTTCTATCGCCAAAAGTGTCAAAGATGATTATCGTTCCTGCTCGATCGTACTTCTGCAGGAAGTCTTTAACTGTCGCAAACATGAAAAAGATCGCTCACATAATGCCGAGTTCATAGGAATCGTGAAAATAAACGACACAAATCCTCCGATCCACGCTTAGATCCCTATTTTCGGTCGGAATACGTACTGAGGCAGGTGTTTCTTCTGTATGACACTATATTGGGATACTGGTGCTCATAGTACAAATGCCCATATTGGGTGTAAACCTTTCTTTTCGGTATCTCTGGTATCAATGCTCCCGTATAGCGCCCCCATCATCCATTTCTCGTTGTGTAGGTACCACAAAAATATGGTTTTCAACGTAGAAGTTCCATGGTTACAGAATTATTGAGCATCCTCCGATTCTCGTTCGTCCATGTGCGCGATAACTCTTTTTCTCTCTTTTTCGAAGGGACCAATAATTTGGAAATTTGATATATGGACTCTTTATAGATTAAGGAAGAGCACTATTGACTTTCAGGTCCCCAGGCCAACAAGGATCAAAGTTACAGGACCAGGGGTTCATGTGGACCGGGAACAGTAAAAATAGACTGACAAAATTTTAGAATTGGGTATCGACTTAGTACTTTTACTAGAGATGTGCGACTATAAGATATAATTCTCATCCGTGACCTAGTCAACAGTTATGTAGCAAAGTTACCCAAAATCGTTATTTATGCATCAATTTCGTAGAAGCAACGTCCAAACGCATGCCATATGGTTTTCCATGCGAAACTCCACAAGTAACTACCTACATAGTTGTATTAGATTATAACAAGTAATTCCACTCAAATTTGAATACATATTATACAATTATATCTACTTTAATGCATGCGCTTCGAAAAATCTCAGGTCTACTTTAATGCATGACATTAAACTATTAAAGTAGGTATATCATTCTACTTTAATGCGAATTTGTTACGGGCGTTACGGACGAACAGGACACCCTTTCATTCGCAATTATTATATATAAACGGGGGTACACGCGATTCTCGCGTTTTGCGTGCTTTGGAGGGAGGGGGTATCTGTGATTGTAGGTTGTAATAGCTTTTGTTTTAAAATATCACACCTTGTTAAGCTGGCTATTGCTTGAAAAAAGAAAAAAAATTTACATTTTTGTAGATACCTTTTCAGATTTTTGACCCTGTAGGTATCTGTAATTTAGAAGTTATTAAAGTAACTAAAATAAAGGATTACATTTACTTACATTTGACGTAAAAATCACAAAAATGGGTTGATATTTGGTAAAGATATACGAATTCGTTCCTACCTACTTATAGTAAATTTTTACCAATTATAAAAAAATGTAAAATGCAAACTTTTTGGAATAGATTTGAGACCAAAAATACATAATGGCCCTTTCACAATGTTAATTACGTCTTTGCACATAGTCTTTACCCAAAAATTAACGTAAATATAACAAATTCCGTGTGAACTTCATAAGGATAGTTTAGAATGAATTTTGAATGTAAAAGAACTCAATTTGGACACTGGCAACTTTTTGGGAATACGAATGGCCTTAGGGAGAACGTTTTAACATTCATCTTTAACTATAGTAAAACCAAAAATACCATAAAACATAAAATGTACAAATAGAAGCTGGTCTAACGTTGCATAACATCTGTTTTATAGAAAGACCTTCTCTACCTTAAACAGTTTCAAATTTTTGTTTATTTCACTAACTAAAGGCCACCATTTACACGTATATGTACAGCAATAAATATGGATTTTACTTCCTCTTAATTACAATATAAGTTGTATATTTAGAAGTATAGTCAAAGTATAGGTATTCTCTTTGGTATAGTGTAACGTAACAATACACTTGCTACCTACTTTCATCAATAGATATTAAGTTAAATATGTAGACAAAAACATTTTTCTCGGTGAAAACATACTATTATATGTATATGTTACCTACAACATCGTCCATCGTTCAAAATCTCTAAATTCGAAATAAGCACACAAACATGTACATTTCGAAAGTTACCGAAAGAAGGTATCGGGACACATAAATTAGTCTACGATGAATGCTGTTACTTCTTTTTACATCTTTTTAACCATGAAAATTTTAACGCGAGGCATAATAGAATCATTTTTCATCATTTAAATAACTTTTCAACTTGAAATAATTAAATTTCCATGTTATCGAGAAAAAGTTTCCGATACTTGTCATTTTGAAAATTTTCGCGAAAATACTTTCTGCCATTGTTTTAATGTTCGAAACGGGTTAAGGACCTCGGACAGACAAACTTTGCATGTTTACACAAAATTTTCACCCAAAAATAAGCACAAATAGCGAATTCTATTTTACACGTAATCTCCATAAGGAAACTTTGAACGTATTTTCTAAGTAAAGAAAATATATTTAGACACAAATACCGCTTGAATAAGATGACGGACTTTTATACTACAATGTTTAAAACTTACTTTGAAAAAAATTAGTGCAGATATTTACGTAGTTTGCGGGGTATCTATAATTGTAGCTTGTGGCATTAATTTGTAGGTTATAAATTTATAATAGGTTTGGTTTTAAAATATCACATCCGCATTCGTCACGATTCGGCGACTGTCGGAAAAGTGCACAGCAACACAAACATATACACACGTCTCGGTTATTATATAGTGATGATTAATATGATTATTTGTATTATGTATTTTCTATATCAAAATCGCAATCACACGGGGCACGGGTATTATTGCTAATTAAAGAGTATAATGATACAACGTCGCAATTTATGCATATACATAGCACATTCATTATAAATTAAAGTTTGAAAGGAAAAGATTATAATTAACGAAATTTGTAAAACTGATGAGATTGAGAAAGGCGGCAGGCAGCTGTAAATTATCAAGGTCGTCTAGAAACTAACTAACGTTTTTCATAAACTGAAAATAATACCTTTTGTAACTCAGAAATGTGCTGAAAGTGTTAAATGCCCCACTGTAATCTCGGTTTTTGCAATGGAAACGTTTCTTTTCAATCTTTTCCTTCTATATACTTCTATTCCTACTTGATTGAATAAAATTCTTTCGCTCAACGATATGGTTTATCAAAGTCAAGGTCACGAAAAGCTTGTGGTAATTAAATCACATATGTACTAAATGCATAATTGGTTTTTTATCGAACGTTACGCAAATTATGTGATAAGTGCTACGTAATCAAAATTGATTAAAATTTCCCTACTTTAATATGATTACATTATTTGAAATTAGTTGCTGTAGTTTTGCGATAGAGAAAATCAGCGACGGGCTGGTTAAACAATCTACCAGGCCATCAACAATAATATCTACCTACCTATAAACAATAATTTATGCAATTTACGTCTTTTTACCCATAAGTACTATATTTTAATTAACGTCCAAATCTGCCTTCTTCATAGTTTGAATATCTAGTTATTCATTCATCGGGTTCATTGAATATTTCCCAAGTATGTACTAAACATTTAGCAGGTAGAAAATGCTTGAAATGAAACTAAGAAAGCACCCAAGGGCGTACGCAGCTTTTTGGCGGGGGGGGGGGGGGGCCAAAAAATAAAATTTTTTGGAAACTTGTTTAATATTTATTGCCTATGTTGTTACCCCACAATTCTTTTCAATACATTTAAGTAATTTAAGCATCATACAATTTCCCTTGGGTACAAATACTATTTATTTAGAAGAAAGGCCAGGAAATGCTTAATTTCTCCTGAAATTATATGACCAGTGATAAATTTTAATATTTAGTACAATTCGTTTTGCGGCCAGGGGGGCATCGGTCCCCCGTTGCCCCACCTTGCGTACGCCCTTGAAAGTACCTAAAATAATAAAAATTGCGAGATACCCCTTCATAGTGTATTCAGCAAGGAGTAACTCTTTGGTATCAGTATCAGTGCAATAAATAAATAGCATTTAGTATTAGATTTAGAGTAAGTAATTAATCAAACACACGAACACACCTATCTTCAATTCACTATTGTGTGCCCATATAATTTCAAATTTCTGCAATTGGTGGGTACCTACCATCTACCGATTCGCAATTGGCGTCCTTTTGCATATCTCATCAGAATGAAGTGACATCCGCGTTAGGACAAAAAAATTTTGGATGGTTTACTTGTGTCATAACAAAAGTATAGGTACTTTTAATTAATTAATAGGTAAGTACTCAAATCTTGAGCCTTTATGTTTTAAAATAACAAAGTTTTAGTGCCTTTTTTAGCACACAAAAACAATTTAAAAAAAAAGAAATTTAAAAGAGGTACTTACTGAGAAAAAAAAATGGAAAACTGTAGTCTGTAGGTACTATTCAGTCGCCATTTTTTTTTGTTCTGGAAAAGGCGAAACTGCTACCGTCTGAGAAAAGACTGTGCTATTGGATCTTGTGATAAAGATGAAAGGAACTAAAATCTAAGCCAAGATTTAAAAAATATTCGCCGGGATGCCAAATTCTTTACTGTTCAGGAAAATTGAAACATCAGCAAGATGAAACTGAAATCGTCGCCAAGAAATTGGAACCTGCAACTTGAAACACAAATAGGCGTAGGTACCTAAATGAAGATGATGAATCAAAAATTTTAGACTCAACAAAATGCAATTATGGTTATCGATATAATAGCTTTATTTAACGTTACTTGTGCAATGTACCCGTTAGGCCCGCATTTGGACGTTTTCCGCCTGTACGCAGTTAGTAGAAATGCCGCTCTCATACAACAAAAATAAGAATTTATTGTCAAATTTCGACAGTGTACATATACACATCAAAACCAACCACACACTTGATACACTCAATAAGTAAAGAAAAGTAATACTAAAACAAAACAACTGTTTTCTATGGCCTTTTTCTCCTGTGAATTTTTGTATTAACTGTTGACTGACTGACTTGCAAACATCTTTTTGAGCTGTAAGCACCGTCAAATTGTTAAAACGAACTTGTGCCATTGTCGAACTTTTTTAAGAGAGGAAAAGAACGTCTCAGTTCAATAGGTTAATAACAAAATTCTAAAGGCGTTGGAACCGCTCTACACCAAATAAATAGTCAGGATAAAAGCTGTTTCTAATTTTCTAAACTGCATTCCTTGCAGCAGACTGTTCATTTAAATTTTCGTCCATAGACTTTAAAGCGACCATTATTTCTTTGAAATGCATTTTGAGTACGCGAACGGCATCGTGATGCGCTGCCCATTGAACCTATGATAAAGATTAGAAAGTTGTATGAGTTTCGATAGTAAATGTTTGCAGAAGTTACCATCGATGAGTAGACGCCTAGAAGAAATCGAAATGGTGTAGGTTTTGACAAAACATTGACGGCCCTCTGATGTGTGGTCATGAAGCATCTAATTGAAAACGGGCGGAATAGCGGATAGAGCGCCTGTATTCAACTTTCCAAGCGTAGCTTGTGGTTTCTACCGATTTCTTAATGAATTATAACCAGTTAACTAATACCATTTTAACGTCAGAGTTCTTCTTTTTTAATATAGGGTTTTGCTACTATGGAGAAACAAAGAAAGCATTTGCCAATTTTCTACCCTAAGTTGTTGGTGTATAATCCACGTCTAGGTACTTATGTGAAGCATATTAAATGTTTATTTATGCATTCACTATTACTTGAATTACTATGTTACTTGTTTGTAAAAAATACTTGCCCATGGAGCCAAACTGGCCCTGTCTCTTGTAAATTTAGAAATTTATACTGCCTTCGAAAATGTTATTTTCTAACTTGGCGGAAAATTTCATCAATGTTATATGTAGTTTTAGAAAAAAATGTTTTTCCTAGTTGTATAGACAATTATGATGATACTTTCTTTTTTTCTAGATGAGAAGATTTCCCCCACGGAAAAGGGAGACACCAAAACGGTGCAACTCAAAAGGGAAATGGGCCTTTTTTCCGCCGTTAACATGATTTTGGGAGTTATGATTGGATCTGGTATTTTCGTGTCCTCTGCGTCAGCTTTAAATCACTCCGGATCAGTCGGGATGTGTATTATTGTATGGGTTGTATGTGGGATAATATCCTTGTTAGGTAGGTAAATAGAACATTGTCAAAGTTTCTAGAAAATAAAAATTGGGATGCAAAACTGATACCTATTACAGGTTTTTCATTATTTCTACTTTTTCTGATATTCAAATTTTTTTAAACAATTTGAGCAAATTTCAAACGAACTACACACGAATTTACTATATAACCAAATAGTATATATAATATACTCTTTGCCATACAATTTAAAAGCTGTAACAGAAAACTGTAATTTTAATAATATCCAGTAAATCCACTTAAATGTCTTATTTTAAAATATTTTTTAATTTTCCGGCTTTAGAATAGAGAAGATTCGACAAAAATAATATCGTTGATGGACCCAGAACGTTTTTCTCTACAAAAAATTGCAGAAGCATTGAAATTCGTATTCGTATGATGTATAGTAGTTCACATTACCATTAAAAAAATAATGCCATGGTCTTGTACAATTTTTTGGGGTAGTTGCAGTTTGCACTAATAGTAATACTATTATAATGTACCTACCTATAATAAATTATATTGTACAATGCAGACCTGACCACTTCAATTTACTCTTAATTTTTCATAAACTTGTTCACCTTCAACTGCATTGCGTCACATAAAAATAAGTACCTAAGCTTGGTCGCTATTATAAAAATGCCACCGAATTGCAAAATAGGAATGTTCATCATAAAGAAACATTCTTTTGTAGACGCAAATACATATAATAACAATCGCTCATTTCGCGGTATTCTATTATATCGTCAACAAATTATATTTTAAAATTCAAAACAACATAAACTCATACATTTTTATAAGTTCCCATCCCTAATGCGTTCTATAGGCACACAGCAGATCATTCTTACTCTTTCTACCTTAATGTTCATATCTCCGAGACAAAAAAAATTATAATATTATTCACCTTTTTTCAAATTATGCGCTACACATTATTACATATACTTAACATAATTATTTATACATATCTTAACATTTATGTAAGTATATGAAAATAACTTTCACTTGCAATGAAGTGTGTCGAAAACAATCCCCATGTGTTGGTTTTAAAGTGTCAAGATTTTTTTTGGAAAAGGGACGTGATTGTCAGTTTTATAAATTTAACGTAGGTACTTTTTTTTTTGGTAGTAATTGCAAGGGGGGTCAACTGCTCTACCCTGCGGATAGGCGGATTAAGTTGATTTTACTTTTGCTGCTAATTGATTATGAGAGTCGCCTCTTGTAGATGAATCATTTAGAACATTGTCGCCTGCTTAAGCTTAACGGCTTAATCAATGTCACTGAAGTTCTAACACATCTGTAGTTTTTTAGGTGACTGTACAACACTTGGTACCTTTCGGTGACGCACCTGGGTTCTTCTTCATTCCTTCCAATCTTTTGTTTCCTTTTTTTGTTTTGGTCCTTTTCTTTTTAGTACCTATGTCATCTATTTCTCTGTTCTAGGTTTGTGTCGACCTGCCTCTTCTCTTTTCTCCTGTTTCCATTTCTCATATCATCTTCACTGTTCTCTCATCATCTTTTCTCATCACTGTGTCGGAACCCCCTTAGCTGTTGTATTACTTTTCACTAGATATTTTCTTGTTTTTTCACTTCTAATTTTGTCACATCTGCAATTTTCCTTAAAATTTCACATGCAGTTACTTTGCTTCTAATATCCATGATTCATTTCCTTTCCATACATGGGCGTAAACACCGGCATTGCATCATAAAAAAATAAATACCTCAATAAAACCCACATCAAAATTTTGAATAAGCAACACACTGAAGAATACATTTTCTGTACATTTTTATAATTACAACTAAGTATAATTAGAGTGACTTTTGCAAATAAATACAAGTTCAGGTAGAGGTAGTGGTAAATGTGCTACTCCAATTGCATGTTAAAATGCCTCCTCCTTGTTCCAAGTGCGCTGAGAATTTCTCATCAAGAACACCAGGCCTTAATTGTTCAGGGCATTGCAATAAACCATATCATTTTTCATGTGCTGCATTACCTGTTGAACTGGTAAATCATCTAAAAAACTATCCCGGTCTTACATGGCGTTGTAAGGACTGCGTTCGTACTGACATTGCTGATCGTAATCAGCAATTTCACTCTCTCTCCGAAGCATTAATAAATGAAGTTAATAACAAAATCAATGAGATGAAATCGCTACTTATCTCCGATTTAACAACAACTTTGAAGGTTCTAAAAGAAGATGCTCTCGGAGCCATTGCCAATAAACTGAATGAATTTTCCTCAACTGCTACTCATATGGATCTTTCTAATAATAAACTCTCCTATGCAAATATCGCTGCTGCAGCTGCTCAAACAAAAGTTCTAATAAAACCGAAGGATGACAAACAAGATTCTGATACAACCAAGTCCGATGTTCTCAGCAAGGTTAATTTAATTGCCTCGAAAATCGAAGTTAAACAAGTCAAAACGACCAAACAAGGTGGAATAGTTGTCAGCTGTGCAGATAGCAAACAATCTGCTAAGTTATTAAAAGAGGCCGAAGACAATCTTTCGGAGAAATATCAATTAAAGCAGCTCAATCCAACTCCTATTAAGTTACGCATTGTTGGTTTAACAGAAGAACTAGACCCTGAAGTTATTATGCAGTACTTGAAGTTACAAAATAGTGAATACTTTTCAGAAGAGACAAAATGTGATATTTTGTCTGTTTTACCTGTGAAAAAAAATTCCAAAATATTTCAGGTTATTGTAAATACTGATGCGGTACTGTATAATAAATTGCTTAAGGCTGGACATATTTTAATCGGCTTTGATGGATGCTCAATCTATGACGGTATGGAACTCAAAAGATGTTTTATTTGTAACGGATTTAACCACTCCTCGGCAACCTGTCCACGTAAAAATTCCCCTGTTTGCCCACTCTGTGCAAATTTCCACTCTGTACGCGACTGCAAAGTAAAGGACGTTCACAAATATAAATGTTTGAATTGTGTCTATTATAATAATGTGAAAAAAATTGAATGTAGTTTCAATCATGCTGCGTGGGATCGCAATAACTGCACTGCTTATACACAAATGCTTAACACATTAAAACAAAATGTGTTCGGACTTGATGTAACGAAACATAACTCTAGTAATAATCTCAATTCAAAAAACTTGTAAATAACTCAATTAAGCTAACATGTGATGAACACTGTTCTCAAATAGAAATAGATAATAGTTCATACATTTCGGTGTCAGATTTTAGAGTAGGGCACATTAATATAAGGTCCTTATCATCATCCTTCAGCGAAATGTCCTCTTTATTAGTATCTAATAACTTTAGCATTTTTGCCATTTCAGAAACCTGGTTAGATCCTAAAATTGATGATAATTTGCTGGTTGTAACTAACTTCAATTTAGTTCGAGCAGATCGTACAACTAGGGGAGGCGGTTTGGCAATGTACATTTCTTGCAATTTTAGGTATAAGGTTATGATAATTGAGTACACAAGCGTAACTAAACTGGAATATCTTTTCATCAAAGTTAGTATTAAGAGAATATCTTATGGTATTGGTGTGTTTTATCGGCCACCGGATTTATGTTGTAAATGGTTTCAAGACTTTGAAAACATTTTGTCATATGTTGCTCTTCAAGTGGATAGGCTTATTATTATGGGTGACTTGAACGTGAATCTTTTGAACAATAGCAATGACGCATTTAAATTAGAAACTATTTTTTCAATATTTGCTGTTAAGCAATTAGTCAAGGAACCTACGAGAATCTGTAATAATTCTAAGTCATTACTAGATATAATTTGTGTGTCAGATAATTTGCCCAGCTTAAATGTCGTTTGTGAAGATGTTAATATAAGTGATCATATGTTAACGTCGTGTACTCTTGATATTTCGTACATAATCTCCAAACCTATGCAAATTACATGCAGATCATTTCGTCATTTTGACTGTAATGCATTTATGGTAGATGTCAATAATTTTCCATGGTATGATATAGTAACTATACCTCAAATAGACGATAAAATTCATTTCTTTAACGAAGCTTTCGCATACCTGTTTGACTTACACGCCCCTGTAGTAACTTTTACTCCTAAAAAACGGAGGCCCCCCTACATAACCCCAGTTATTCAAATCATGATCAAAGAAAGAAATAAAATCTATAATAAATTCAAAAATTTCGGCCTGCAGGCTGATTTCGTAGCCTACAAGGAAATGCGAAACTTTGTAAGTACGGCAATAAAGCATGAAAAGAAAGCTTACTTTAGACATCAAATTAATGAAATAAAAAATAATAGTAAAAAATTGTGGCGTTTCTTTAAACATAACTCGTTGCACAAACAAACTCAAAAAACCACTTCATTAAGTATTACCGATCCGAATGAGATAAATAACCATTTTGTTAAGTCTCTTCCCCTCAAAGATATTCCAAATAAATTAATTGAATTTTATTATAAAAACAGCTACGATAACACTACGGAAAAATTAAAGTTCAAACACATTTCTAGTACCGAAGTAAATAAAATAATTAATTGTCTTAAATCCAATGCTGTAGGGAATGATAATATTAGCATCGTTATGTTGAAATTAGTTGGTACAGTGTGTTCCGATATTATTACACATATAATAAATTTTTCTATTGATACAAATACATTTCCAGACAAGTGGAAAACTGCTTGTGTTATACCGTTACCCAAAGTTAATCAAGCAGATGACTATAGTTTATTAAGGCCGATATCTATTTTACCAGCTGTAAGCAAAGTTCTTGAAAAGTGGATTTATAAGCAGATTTCAGATTTTGTTGAAAAAAACAATATTCTACCTATTTTCCAGTCCGGTTTCCGACCTAGGCATAGTACAAATACCAATATTCTAAAAATCATCAATGACTTTACAAACGCTTGGGATAATAATGAAGTTACTATATTTGCTGCACTTGATTTTTCCAAAGCTTTCGATGTTTTAAACAGACCTTTACTTGTTGCTAAATTACACTATTATGGTTTTTCATCTCAAGCTTTAAATTGGCTAGAATCATACTTGCATAATAGAAAGCAATTTGTGAAACTTTCGTTGAATAAGAAAACAATATGTTCCAACATAATAATTAATGATAATGGCGTACCGCAAGGCAGTATTTTAGGGCCACTTTTGTTTATAATATTCACTGCAGAATTTGACAAAATACTCACAATGAATTGCAAAATCAGTACGTATGCTGATGACACCCAATTATATATACACTCATCGGTCTCTAATTTCAACGAAGCTGTTGAGGAAATGAACGAGAATCTTCACAGAATGATTACAGTGTCGAATGAGAATGGTTTAACTTTAAACGAAAAAAAGACTAAAGTTCTTTGTATCGGCAAAGCATCGGTTCGGAAAAAATGTTATGATACTATTAAATCCAGCATCACCATAAAGAGACACGAGTTAACATTTTCGGAGTCAGTTAAAATATTGGGAATCATAATTGATCAAGACCTTACCTTTACTGAACAAGTAGGTAATATCAAAATGTCGTTTAAGCTATGGCAAATTGAAACTTTTATATGAATTTAAAAATTGCTTACCGTCACATATTAAATATAACTTAACATGCAGTTTAGTCCTCAGCCAAATCGAGTATGGATTAATAACATACTACGGTCACTTGACAAATGAGCTTAAAAACAAGTTGCAAGTTGTTCAAAATAATTGTCTCAGGTTTTCTTTTTTGATACCCAAGCATAATCATATTACCCCATATTATAATGAATTCAAAATACTCCGAATAAGTGATAGGTATATTTTGTTATTTCTGACACTTTTGTATAAAGTTCTTGTGTCAAAAACACCAGCGTATTTATATTGTACCATCGACTTCATAAAACGCGAACATGGGCAAAGAAAACTAACCGCGCGAATCCCTAGGCACCACTGTCAAAAATTTAAGGGATCTTTTCAATACTTAGGCGCTTTTATGTTCAATAAATATTACACAATATTGAACACAAGTTCGTTACATACGTTTAAGTTAAACGTTAAAAATAAATTATTGTAAGAAAAAAGCTGTACTTATGTTAAATGGGAGTAATGAAAACCAGCTTAGCTGATTACTTCCCATTGACCGGGCAAAATGTATTTGTTAAGGTCAATAAACACTATTATTATTATTATTATTATATACGTTTTACTTTTGTTGTTTGGGGTATCTCTTTTTTGTCATCTGTACAGTACACTATAGATAGGTAATTGTTTGATTTATTCTGTTACCTAATTATTTCTTCCCTTCCCTATATCTTCATTGAGATTCTGTTATAGCCCCTATAGAGGTATAGGTATCTTATTTTTTCGACCGATAAAGAATAAATGGAGTTAGAAGCAGAGTGACATTTTGTACATCTGAAGTCCTGTCCTAGTCCTAGACAGCTGTCTCTGAATGCAACAATGCAACATGGTCTTTTTCATTCCAATACCTCTCTTTTGTATTCTTTTTTAAGAGCCACCCTCAAAATGGAATGGCTCATAGCACTTCGCTGTAGCTTATTCCTTCATATAAACTGATTTGAAAGATTCGTTACTAGACTTGAACTGCACTTTCCATTTCTTGGTATTCCTCTTGTCTTTAACGATATATATGAAGAGAAATCTTAACCAAATTTTCGATTAAACTGTACGTTGCTCCAATTTTGTCGATTTGAATTTGGACCCGCGAAGCTTAGCACGCTCTCTTTCCTTCACTGTTATCACTCCAGCAAGACTGACATCGCTCATTTGCCATCTCATTTATAATACAATGCCTACACATAAAATCGAAGAACCTAAGAATAAGAGCTCACGATTCATATACTTACAATAAATGATAAAAGTACTGTGAATGCAGCAATGTGCCAACGTGGGATTTTTTTTAGTTGATGATGAGACTCGGTTTAAAAAAAATCTGAATCACGGTACTTACCTAGTTGACGTACAAAGCTTTATGAAACTAAAATTACTGTAAATTTACTTTATTTTCAGTTTGAAAAAAAGCCTGCCTTTCAAGAAATTGAATATTTAAGAATTATTGTGAAAAAAGAACGTTGAAATGGTCGACAGAACTTTTTTTCATGTGTTATTTGAGGTGGGAACATATCAAAGTATTCCGCTTTTCCCAAAACATCACCTTTAATATGAAAATGCTACCCATATAAAAAGATCTAATTACGCCTGTGCACTCCACTGAATTTTTGTAATCTGTGGGTCCCAAGTAGTATCTTAGAAACTTCCATAATCAAATTGATGTGTAGGATACCAATATTGACTAATTATGTTTCAGGTGCGCTAACTTTTGCCGAATTGGGTACTGTTGTACCAAGATCGGGGGCCGAATATGCTTTTTACATGGACTCTTTTGGTCCACTACACCGATTTTGGGGAAAATTACCTGCATTTTTATGTTCGTGGGTCTACGTTATTGCATTGCGACCTGCAGAAGTAGCTGTGATAACGTTAACTTTTGCCGAGTACACGTGCCAACCACTTTATGATTATCTTGGAATATATCGAGCGTCTGATAAAGATAATGTAGCCAAATTGATATCTGTTGTAGCATTAGGTATGCTGAAGTGTTTCTTTTATATATATTTAAATATTTTTCTTTTTTTAGGTATAATTACGTTTATTAACGTAACAAGTGTCAAATTATATGTAAAAATACAAAATATTTTTAGTTCCTTTAAGGTGATAGCGTGCATTGTTGTTATACTAGGTGGCGTTTATCAATGGATTCTAGGTAATAAACAATATTATGTTCGAAATCCTAATTACTCCTGAATTTTTTTAGGAAATTTTGATAATCTCAATACCGGTTTTGAAGGGACCAAGTATTCTGCAAAAAATATAGCTTTAGCGTTTTATAGTGGACTTTGGGCTTATGATGGATGGTAAGATGCATGTATGTTATGAATGCCTCCTCCCTCTTACTTGGTTTCCTTTAGTGAGTCCAAAATTAAACCATTGTTTTCCTTTATTTCCATTTGTGGAAATCTTTGTTTCCATTTGTAGATTGTAGAAATACAATGCTCTCTTAGTTTGTGCGTAGAACACCACAAAATCTGTAACTCACTACATACATCAAAGAGTATATATAATACTCTGCACACATCTCACTTTTTCTCAGAGTTACTTCTGCCATAGATGAAGTATTTTATTCATAGACAACATCGTTGTACGAGAATGGTTCATCATTTGTTGTCCTTGACAAACAAATGAAAAATATTTACTGTCGATTTATCGTTGTTTGTAGGGAGGGGGGGGGGCGCTCGCTTGTGATTTTTTTTGATATGTGAAATGTGGTAATTTAACTTAACTACAATACAAGGAAGAAGGAGTTATCACCCAAAGATTTATTGTATTTATTTCCGAAATTAAAAGGAGATCTTCTGAAACCAATATTTTAAACATTAATTACGTGATGTTGGCAGTAAACGAGTGTTGATAAATAAAGGTCCTAGCAATAACTGATGAACTGTTGTCATATAATGCGGGTGACTAGACCCTTTTTAAGGGCATCTCATTCTTGCCTAATTCTTGCTTCAGAAATGTCCTACAAAGCATATTTTCTTTTACAGGAATTCTGTTACAACAGTGACTGAAGAATTAAAAAATCCTGAAAAGTATAATGTCAGCATTATTTGATCAACTTATATTAATTGTAACAATTTTTTAGGAACATTTTAAAAAGCATCTGTATCAGTGTCCCAATAGTTACTTTTCTGTATGTTTTTGTTAATATTGCTTACATGACAGCTTTAACAGTACCTGAAATGGTAGCTGCGCCCGCCGTTGCAGTCGCTTTTGGTGAAAAAGCTTTAGGCCCAGTACAGTTCCTCATACCACTTGGTGTCGCATGTGCAACTTTCGGCTGTGCTCTAAGTATACAATTTAGTGTTACTAGGTATGGAAAAAGTATTACACACGGAGTGTCAGTATATTGTCTCCTTTAGAATTTGCTTTGTTGCAGGTCAAGATGGACATATGATTGAGTGTTTGTCTTTCGTCCATTATAAACGTTTAACTCCTGTTCCTGCCGTAATTATGCAGGTTGTTATTGAAATATCTCCCACATTAACAAATAATTGCTGATTATTTTCTTTGCAGGGAATTTTATCATTTTTGTACATAATTGTTGGAAATATTATTGAGTTGATCGAATTTGCCAGTTTTCTAATTTGGGTCGGTTATGGTACAGCTATGGTTTCACTTTTAGTATTGAGACGAACGCAAAAGGATGCAAATCGGCCATATAGGGTATTACCGTTGATAATATCGCCTATTTTCCACAAATGACATTTGTTGCAGGCACCTACCTGGATAGTTATATTCATTATGTTAGTTGCGGTATTTTTAGCCGTAATTCCTATGGTAACAGATCCAAGTGTAAAATATCTTTTTGCTGTTGGGTTTATGGTGCTGGGTGCCTTTGTATATTACGGATTTGTCTACAGAAGGAATCGTCCACGGATAATGGGTATAAATTCTTTTTAGTATAAACAACTACTTTATGGATATTTTTCCAGACAAATTTACTTATGCTATGCAAGTTTTGTTTGAAGTAGTTCCGGTAGACACGCATGAAGATTAAGTTACTTCCAAACAGCTTCAAGAACTACTTATTATAGGGATTTGTTCATCAATATTAAAGACTACAATTGTCGTTATGAAGCGATGTGTACATTAAATTAATGTGTTCTCTACCAGCTATCTCTAGTCATTGTGATCTAACACTTCTAATGATAATTTTGTAACTTATGATTATTTAAGAAAATTAGTTTATATAGAAATGGAACAGAGATCATTATGAAACATAATAGTTACTTTTATTTCTCTGTACAGCTTTTATTACAGATGTTTTCTTATGTTTAGTTGTCATCTACTGTGAAACTTAAATGAATACGAAAAAAATTAAGTATGTAGAACCAGTACAATGCTTTTGTTGGCTATTATATTTAACAGACTTTTTGTATTTGCGTTATTATTACTTCCATCATAGTTCGTTCTCTCCAGGTCAGTGTAGCCATGAGGGCTATATTGTACCCTCTAGTTTTAAATTCACTCTCTCAGGATTTCCGTGGCCTTAAAAAAGTTTAGGATCTTCCTCGGGAAGAGGGCTGTTTGTAATGTCCTTTCTGAAAAGGACATCTTTGTCTTAAATTACTGGATACCTCCGTATATCAACATGGTTCTGCCATAAAACTTATTCTATGAAGGTGTCGTCATTCGACAGTACTCTGTTTTTTCCTTGCTGAATGTCAGTAAGTGTAAAGTTTTATGGATGGATGCAGTGTCGGTCTGGCGGCCCTTTGGGCCCTCGGCTGGCAATGTTCGAGAGCCACCTTCCTCCGATAAAAAATAAATAGCGATCTTCCCACCAAAAAACTTTACTTTCAAATTTCGACCCCTGAATAGTTTCAAATTTCAACTTATAATTTCAACCAAAAATGTTAGAAATAAATTATAATGAAAGAATACTGCCAATTAAAAAAACACTAAATCACTACATAGGTAAGTTACTAGTAAACATGATAAAATATAAATTAGATGGGCCTCATAACTAATAAAGTTTTAAAGAAATTGATCAAAATAATAATTTTTTTTAGTTCTTTGCTGCTATCTGCTGCCGATGACTAATTTTTCGGCGCATGCTCAGTCGCGCGCGTTCTTTCAACCTTCTCTTCTCTACTGCCAGTAGGGAAGAGAAGGTTGAACGAAACATAAACATTTGATTAAGTAAATACTATTTTTAAGGTGACTCAATAACTCTAAATTTTCCTCGATATCTTGCGAAATTTTTCTCAATATCCTTCCTAATTGTTCTCAATATTTTTCGAAAATTTTCTCCATATTTTTCTAAAAACTAGGCAACTAATTGTTTGCAAAAGGGGGAGGAGGAGATTAATATTAGACGATCAACTAGAATTAAGTCTAAACCGGCTAAACTCGAAGACTATGAATTAGTATAATTTGTAAATTTTATGTAACGATCTTGTAAAAAAAGGAAAGATGTAGAGAGACTAGCCAACGATGTATTCATGTATGAGTATGAATGTAGCAGATTTGAATAAACACTCTTCGTCTAGCACGCATGCTATAAACACGTCTATTGTTACCACAAGTATCTCCTGCAGACATCCCCTCACCGCTCGTTCCTTCAGAGGCAGCAACGTAAATGCATCTGTTCTGTATAACAAATATGTTCTCTACTTGACAATTCAAAATCATGGAGTGATGGTAGTGAAAATGGGCTAAAGTCTAAAGGACCACAAATAATTGTAAATGCCATAGACTAATCTATCCTTTCACCTTATTCACATTTAAATCCAATAGAATTAATTTGAGCACAAATAAAAACAACATCGCAAAAAGAAAAGTGACATTTAATGTTAAAGAAGTAAAAGCTTTATTGGAAGAAGAAATTTCAAATTTGTACGTAGGACCATTGAAGAAATTGTTAAAAAAAGTCATTGAAAATGAAGGAAAGTTTCTTGATATTCGAACCGAAAGTATAGTCCTAAATTTGCTCGGACAAGCAAGACAAGACTATATAGTGATAGTGATTAATTTTTTTAATTACCTACATAATATAAATACATATTAGTATTTCTACATGTTCAATACGTATATAAATTATTAAATTAATCATAACATAAAACTTTGTTTTTATACATACAGTGTGTCCCCGGATAGGTGAAACGACTCTTGTGAAAGAGAAAAAATTTTCGATATAAAATTTCATTGTTTGGGGTTCAGCACTGCTTAGTTAAAGACTAATTTCTGGCATAATTTTAGTTTTCTAAAATCATGTATGCCTTGGATCTTTTCAAAAATCTGATTTTTTGTTCTAGTAAACTAACTTTGTTAGTAAAGATATAACAAAATTTGATTAACAAAAGTTGTTTAGAATCATGAAATAGCCCTACTTCTAGAATTTCAAGCACCTAGGCCAACGTTGATGTTTTGGAAATTTACAATAATTTTTATCTGATAGTTTAATATTGTTTATCCCCGCCCCCCGGATAGGTGATATGACTCTTGTACTGTAAATAAACAAAATAAATAAAAGAATTTCTTTAACACAGTTTATTACTATGAATATTACAAGATAACACTTAAATTATTGCCAAAATGCCAAAACATCAACGTTGGCCTACGTGCTTGAAATTCTAGAAGTATAGTCCATACGCTCGGCAATGTCACTTTTCTCATTAAGCCGTAAATCAAATCTCATTTATAACGAGATCAATAGTTTCATTCAATATGCACCTCTAATGCAAAGTAAAAACCAGTTCCATACGGGCGAAAGTTGTTCAAAACAAATCTTATGGAAACTTGAATACAATAGAACAATAGCTTTCAACTACCTGCCTAGTCAGCGGTTGTTAATAGTTTCATTACAAAGTAATATATCAATTATTAATACAAACATCCCAATTTCATAATGAAACTAGTGTATCTTCTATTGAGAACCGCTGCCAGTTAGGTAGTTCAAATCTATTGTTCTATTGTATTCCAGTTTCCATATGATTTGTTTTGAACAACTTTCGCCCGTATGGAACTGGTTTTTACTTTGCATTAGAGGTGCATATTGAATGAAACTATCGATCGCGTTATAAATGAGATTTGATTTACGACTTAATGAGAAAAGGGACACTGCCGAGCGTATGGAGTATAGGACTCTTTCATGATTCTAAACAACTTTTGTTAATCAAATTTTGTTATATCTTCACTAACAAAGGTATTTTACTAGAACCAAAAATCCAAGGCATACATGATTTTAGAAAACTAAAATTATGCCAGAAATTAGTCTTTAACTAAGCAGGACTGAACCCCAAACAATGAAATTTTATATCGAAAATTTTTTATCTTTCACAAGAGTCGTTTCACCTATCCGGGGACACACTGGTAGATGTACCCATATACCGTTGATTGAAAAATTATTCAATCAACGCATATAAGTATTGTTACATATTATATTCATTTACATGTATGTACCCATATATATGTAATACGATTGTATTTAATACATATATGCAAATATGCATGTACCCAGGCATCTACCTACCAACGATTAATTAATAAATGGTCTGTGATTTTAAGGTATACTTGACATGGGCGCCCGTACAGTAATTTCCAAGGGTGGGAAATTTGGGAAAGATTGAGCAATTTAGTTTTATTTAAATTAAAAGCTTCGTTATTAAAGAAATTATTACTACTTTACAGAGTCCGAATCCCGGGACGGGGGGGGGGGGCTCTTGCCCCTCCTTATGGACGCCCATGATACTTGACGATCGTTCTCGAACGCGCAATGACGTAACTGCGCGACCCGACTTATCAGTGGTTGCCATTTATAAAATTTGTGCCGTTTACTTAAGTTCAGTTCATCTCTTGAAAATAAACTTATCAAATATCAAGAATGACAGCCTTAGAACTGTACAAACAGGTAATTTAATCATTTCCTTATACAAATTGGGCAGGTAGTTAATAATTACTTATGTCAATCTATTAATAAAAGTAGGTACCTAATGGACAAACCAGCCCTTTTCTAATTCTTGTCGAAGTGTTAAATACCTACTCAAATATTTAACGCCAAGTCAAAGTTGAAAGGCACCAAAATTGTTATCAGGAAATACCTACATGTTGTTAGGCATGTGCAAGATCAATTTTAAAAACTGGATTTCGCCTTATTCTAATATTTGAAATAAAGTTTGAATGTTAGGTATTGGATATCTTTCTTCCTCAATAAACGGTGTAATGTTATTTTATAATCACAGTAAATTCGTAAATACTGTGGTATTATCATCTTTTAAGATAGGTACAATCAGCGTTTCCCATTCTTTTCTATTGGCGATAAAATTCCCGCATTTCTTTGCATCTATAGGTACTTTATATAATCATACTAGGTATACAGCAGTTACACATGTTACTACTTACTCGTTATTTTTAGTTCTTAGTTTTACTATTAGCGATTAAGTAAAAGATACCTATTATATTTCTTTAGAAGAAATAAAGATCTTTATTTAGTTATCTATTTAGAACAGACGTACGAGCACTGATAACTCTCATAGTATAACTTAAAACAGCACAATATTTAAACGTGAGGTCATTATTACTAAAAATCAACTACTGTCGGCGCAAAAATACTCGAGTTTGAAGTTTGGTTTCTAAATGAGTCTCATTTTATTATTCATATTACAACGAAGACGTTCGTGTAAGTCTAATGCTCCTACGACCTACCATTCCCGAGAATGCAATGTGCTACAATATCGTCTGTAGCGTCTATAAAAATCAAATTTTGATAAAACCATTTTACAATCATATTAACACAGGTTGAATCTAGCTAGCGTGTCGCAAACCCCGAAAACGGGCACTTTGCATCGTTCGGCCGTAGAAATGGCCCCTTAAAGTGCATTAAAGTTGTTACTTCTAAATAACGTAGAAATCCTAAATAGGCTTTAATTTGATACCAAGCTCATTCGAATCAGCCCAATGGTTATTTTTTTATTCAGCTTCAAACTCGAGTATATATACTTTTTGCGCCGACAGTAGATATAATAGATTGACAACTTCATTGTTAAAAAGTGAGGCCACAATAAGCCACTGCCACAATAATTGCCAGTATTACAAATGGTGGTTACCGAATTTCCCACCACTTTTCCCAGTTTGACAAATGGCGGAATGGTTTCACCATGGTACAATAAGACATGTACCATGGGCTTCACTTTCGTATGCTTGGAATGTATGAAGTTGTCAATCTAGGTGTATGGTTAGAAATCTGTGGGAAAATGCAACTACTTTCCTCACTCATTTTACAAAAGAAAATAGCTAAGTATACTTATTTTACTTATTTTTTCTATAATAGTTCCTGCAGGCACAAGTTTTACTGCTTCGACAAGAACTTGATAGACTTCGAAGAGAAGTAGATGAACTTAATCGCCAACGTGCTATACCAGGTATGGGCAACCTTTGACATGTTGTGGGCCAAACTTTAGTGCGCAAATACCAGTGAACTCTATGTTACACATCTGGAAAGGCCTCGGTAATATACGTCGTGCTTGTTAAACTGAGGCAGGCGCATAAAGTAGGAGAGGACGATACTGTAGTATTAGTCTCTCACTCCAATTCATTCATTCGCTGTAGGTTAATGGGTATGTGTGCATTAGATTATCCTTGTTGAGCGCGTATACGAAATCTGAGCAACAGATAGAGAGGGAAATACTACGCCTTGCGGGTTACCTATATTTTCAATCGACCTCAATTTTGTATTAGCGCGAAGCCCTTCCAGTTGCTTCGCATAGAGTTCACTGGCAAATACGTTCGCGGGCCGCGTTTAAAAGTAGTGTTCATAATTTTTAGCAATAGATATCAGACATGAAATAATATGACAATGTTATTATAATACAACACTCGGCTTGCTCGCTCACCTGATTTCGTGAGTATGAGTAAGTAAGTACAGCTCTACTCAGCCACAGAGTATCTTACTCTGTGACTCAGCAAACAAGATAGTTGGAGAGGGGATGCCGGCGCTAGAGTAGCTTTTAAGGTACAATCCGACAAACAATATTTGGGCGCTTAATTTAAATGTGCATTGTTGGATACACATAAATGTATTGTATATTGCATCATGCATGAGAAGTCATCAGAAAGACTGATTTTAACAAACAAGAGTAACACAATAAAAGGATTACGTAATAAAACGCACGCGGAAAATGTCAGCTGTAAACTGTAATAATTTACTTTTTCTCAAATATGATTGGACAAATGGTTTGTCGCGTCAAAAATTTCAATTTTTTTTTTAAATTGGCCAGGAAGTAGTACTTTCCGGATTATTTTTAGGCCAGAAAATGTCATTTTATCGGACCGAGCCGGAAAGTTTTACCGGGCTCATTTTTACTTTACCGGACTCATTTTTACTTTCCGGCCTAGAATGGTCAATTGTTCTTCCCGTTTCTGGCCGATTTTAAAAAATAGTAGTTTACGTAACAAGTCCCCAAAGTGATCTTTTACTGGACAAGTAGGCAAATTACAGGACGAGGCGCAGGCGAGTCTTGCAAGCCTGCAAGTCCAGTAAAAGCACTTTTGGGACGTATTAAACGTGCAATATTTTTTTTAAAATCGTCCAGCAGAACAATTGACCATTCGGAAAGTAAAAATGAGTCCGGTAAAGTAAAAATGAGTCCGGTAAAACTTTTACCGGACTATCACAATAACTTTCCGGCTCGGTCCGACAAAATGACATTTTTTGGCCTAAAAATAATCCGGAAAGTACTACTTTCTGGCCGATTTAAAAAAAAATATTGTACGTAATACGTCGCAGGCTTGCAGGACTCGCCTACGGCTCGTCCTGTAATTTGCCTACTTGTCCAGTAAAAGGTCACTTTTGGGACTTGTTACGTAAACTACTATTAGTTGACATATTTTCCGACTATCTTGTTTGCTGAGTGGAGCTGTAGTGTAATATTTTTTTTAAATTGGGTTTTTCAAAATGTCTCACAGGCCGGATCAAATCTTACAGCGGGCCGCATCCGGCTCTAATCTTGAAGCCTCTGAGAAATTAATTATATAGAAAATGAAATTTACAATGAATAACAAAACATGACCAATTAATTGAGATCTTAAAAGTTGCACTCTTAGTAAAAACAATTTCCCTTTTACCTTAACAGCTACAGCTACAATCACTTTTGTTGCAGCATGAAGGTGGAAATGATGGTAAAGTATGTGTCAATAGTTCAGTATTAACGCGTGGCAGTTTATGTAGGTTCCCTTCATATTTTTATAAATGTAAATCAATGTAGGGCAGAAGAAAAACCTTGAATTACAAAATGAAGAGTAAAAGAGCACAACTCTTAGAAAATGTTTAACTAATTAACTAGATTAACAGACTTTTAAATTTTCTCACACCGTCCACCGATGATATAAATAGGTACATATGTCTTGCAGAGATTTGGTAAAATTTTATTAATTTTGTATTAAGGTACCGATGCAAGCACACCACTTCAATCTTCTCCTCATCAGGGATCTGAAAGTTCAGGGGAGGAACACGAACACGGTTCACAACAAAGCACGCCTTAAAAAAGTAAGTTATGAAAAGCAATAAATTGGTAATTATTTTGTTAATTTACAGCCGAAATTACTGTAAAAGTGGAGTTAGTGAAAAGTATTCTTCATGTTTGTTATTAAATTATCTATACTTTTAGTTTTATAAAATTCAATTATGTAGCTTAAAAATCGCTTAGAGTTTCTGTATTTTGTGTATTAAGTACCTATGTTTCTTTACTTTTTAAGTTATTTACCTAATTGTGCCAAAGAAGTGTAGGTTGGTGAAAATAATAAATTAGTTGCAAATGTACTCCACATATTCACAATCAGTGAACTTGCTATTGGCTACTTCATCAGATAGAGGTAGGTTAATTAAGTAATAAATCACACAACCTTCCCCATGTAAATTTTAATGTAAAATTGAAGTTATTGAAGTTGTAAAACGAAGACGAAGTTAAATGTAAAGTGGTGCAAGTACCACAGTAAAATTATTAATTAATTACTACATGTTTCGACAAGCGCAGTTGTCATCATCAGGCTAAAAATTGCACACTAAGCTATATAACTAAAGATAAGTGAATACTTACTAATGTGTAAGAAGTTACATTTGTTGAAATTAAATGGTGTCGAGGTGAGATGGAGGGTGCATGATGAAATTTAAATTGTCATGATTAAAACAGACAGGTCAAATCGCTGAAAAGCAAAGGTTAAAACCACAAAATGCAAGGGAGTACTTACAAATCCCAATGGGAACGATTGAAAATTAATAAACATTAAAAACAGGCAAAACCATGCTGAGGTAGGTAGGTTACTTTTTTGCAAAGTTGTCTCCTTCTCGAAGCTTTTTTTCAGGTTTCGTGTTACCGTGTTCTACCTCAGGTAATGTACCTACTATCCTTTCTTGAAAATCTGTGTCTTGTGTGTGACCTACAAAGGGTTCTAATAGGTGGCCTATGTGCGCGTGGACTTCTGACCACACTCCCATCGTAATCCAGAACACCCAACTCTCACGTTCAATTTTTCTGCGTACAGCTTGTGCAGAATAACGGTGATGAACTACCTCATCACTCCTATACTAATATATGTAAGGCTAAGGAAAGAGAATTTTAAGTTAATTAAAGTCTATTTTGCTCCACCTGTAGACTTGTCAGATCTAGAAGAAAGAGAATTAAAAGGAAACTATTGCACGTTTTAATGAAAAATTGTATAGAACGTCAGACTCAGAACGATGTAAACTAACGTACCTCAATTCATTTTTAAATCATAGGCGAGTGTCACATCTAAATTGTATGTGTGTATGGTTGGTTGCGTACGACGAGGTGGGTAGGAGTAAAGACTGAGCTTTGAATGGACTGAGGAACCTTTGAATAATAATATACATATTATTTTATATTCAAAGGTTGAACTATATATTTAGTACACATATATGGGTTGAACTCATCCCAAATTAGGAAAATGGTGTCACGTACTATTTCTTCTGTTAAAAATTAACGTATTCACCACACCAGATATACGTACAAATACAGGGGAAGGTTCGAATTTTGCAAATGCAAGTAGGTGTACTTTCTCTCTATAGAAATAATAACTTGATTTAATTTTCATGTTTTTATTAGATTACGTGAAATGGCTATTTTATTTTGTTTAGTTTACCTCCTACGGGTCTATATCACAACGGCCACTGATCATAACGGCCACCCCGATTTTTGCTATTTCATAACGGCCACCTTGATCACAACGGCCACTAATATTATTTGATCATAACGGCCACCTTGTTCATAACGGCCACTCTTTCAGTTGATCACAACGGCCACCTTGATCACAACGGCCAACTTTACAAGATGATCACAACGGCCACCGTGATCATAACGTCCACTCGTACTCATTATCATAACGGCCACCTTGATCACAACGCCCACCGACGCCAGTAGTGGAGAACGTTACACGACGATGATCACAACGGCCACCCTGATCACAAC
The DNA here is from genome assembly GCA_036250285.1 of Pyrocoelia pectoralis. Taxonomy (NCBI): domain Eukaryota; kingdom Metazoa; phylum Arthropoda; class Insecta; order Coleoptera; family Lampyridae; genus Pyrocoelia; species Pyrocoelia pectoralis. Next base: position 19,111,859 of record CM070079.1, on the reverse strand, counting down.
GGCCACTTTAGAAGCTGATCATAACGGCCACCGTGGTCATAACGGCCAATCTTAGTGATGATCATAACGGCCACCGTGATCACAACGGCCACCTTGATCATAACGCCCATTTCTTCATTTCTTCATAAATAACGAGTTTTCTTCGATTATGCTTCATAAAATAGTTATGAAAATTCTCTTAAGTGCATTATACACAGAGTGAACTAAGATATGCGTTGATGTAATAATCAATAAGATCGAGTATCAAACGGTTATCCAGATATAAGCTTTCAAACTCTCGTCTACATAATTAGAATGTATTATGTAATACGAGGGCTATTTTTTTTCAACCTCCGATTGACTATAAAGGAAAGACGGGTGAATATAAAAAAATGATTTTATTACCAAAAGTAATGTACAATCAAGGTTACTTCTCGACATAATCACCCTCATGATTGAGGCTTTTGTCATATCTGTGAACAGGCTTTGCAATACCCTCTTCATAAAATGTAGCCGCCAATGATTTGAAGTGAATTGTGACGGTTTCTAGAGTTCTTCGTCAATTTGGAAGCTGCTCCCCAAAGCCACTTTTTCAATTCAAGTCATTGTCATGGATCCTTATCTTTATCTTCAATTTCAGTGATCCTTCATCATATCTTCACAATATATGTAACATATCATCCTTTCTTTCTAACCTTAGAATTCGTACAAGTGTGTTACGCTCGAACTCCCATCGAGCGTCATGAACTCGTGACTATTGTACGTATACTAGTCTGGCAGATACCTGCAACCGCAAGAATATTCTGGGTGTTTACATAATTATACTTTTTAAACAATTGAAAGCATGTTAGCACCCCGTATTTTTGTAACGGAACATTTTCGGGCCATAGTTTACAAAGCAAACTACCATTAATTTATCATGTAGATTCACAGCCTTAAATATTCGCATATCAATAAGGAACACCCTGTATATTCAGTGGCGGATCACCGCACAGGCGCAAGAAGCGCGCGCTTGGGGCCTCAGAATCTCGGGGGCCTCAAAAATCAAACTTACTTTTTAAAAAAGTCATGCGCTAGCCATACTTTAAATTTAATAGAAAATTGTGCTGCCGAATCTTGTTCGGATGCATTACATTATTTTGATTTTGTACAAAATTTATATGTATATTTCTCATCGTCTACTCGTCGGTGAAATATACTCATGAAAAGTATGCCACATATTATACCAAATCTCAACACATAAAAGGAATAATATACCTACACTAGGGCGTCAAGAACAGACGCAGTTTCAGCATTAAATTCTAATTGTCAAAATATAAAGGAAGCCCTAATTCAAACTAGTGTGTCCACTGACCACTGTCCAACAATGAAAAACCAATGAGCAAATTGGAGGGAAAGAAATTTTCAAAACAATTTGATGAATACAAAACAGCCTTATTAACTGGTCTATGGAATAAGTTGTTACAACGAATAAATAGTTCTAGTAAAACATTGCAACATACGCAGTACAATTTATTGTTGGGAACAAATTTTCTGAAATCTCTTTTCGAATTAATCATGGAAGTTGGAAACAAATTCGATGGAATTGAAAACGGTGCTAATTTATTAACAGAGAATCGAATACAAGGAAACTAGAATTAAAAGAAGAAAATTGCAATTTGGAGAAACAAACAATGACACTGACAGACATTTTACGGTAACACAAAATTTTGTCTAAACGTACATAATGCTATTTGTGACGTACTCATATAGGAAATATCTAGAAGAAGTTTACAGTGATTATGATTACCTACTAAAAGATTTTCAAATAGTTTTCGATTTTAAAATGAGCGATATCGAATTAATGTAATGAAAGTGTGGAAAGAATTACTACAAAACATTACAAAGATATTGATATTCGGTATTTTAAAGAGGGAATTCTTCATTTCATTACATTCGTAAAAGGAAAAAACGTTACCAATCCTATTAACATGTACAAATTATTAATTGGGGCCGGGGGCTGCAATCAACATTTCCGAATGTAGAAACAATTTTTTAAACAATAGGTAAGTACCTATTTATAACGCCAGTGGTGAACGTTCATTTTCGGTTTTAAAACGAGTAAAAAATTATTTACCAAATTCACTAACACAAATACTGTTTATAGAAAACGATGTAGTTCAGTCATTGGACTATGAATATATTATTGATAAATTCGCTAAACTTAAAGAGAGAAAAGTTCTACTTTAGTTTTAAGTACATATAGTAGATAATAATTTTATTGTGTGATATCACAGAATAAGGAGTTTCCTTATTCTGTGGTGATATTCAATATTATTTTTTGCCATTCTTTTCAAATAGGTATATTTTAATTTTTATATTAACAAATATGCTGTATTTTTTAACTTATGGCTTATGCCCTTTCATTAAAACATCACCAATGCTACGATGAATAATGGGGGGGCCTCAAAATGTGATTGCGCTTGGGGCCTTCAAAATGTTTAATCCGCCACTGTGTATATTTAGTCACTGATATTCATTTACGTTATCTTTTAAAATTGACATTCACACACTAAATATTCCATATATGTACATACATATAAAGAAGTATATGAAATATTCTAAAGATGATTGCGCATTCAAGTAATGGGAACAATTGTTCAGATTAATTAAATACAAGTATCTACCTAACAATTATTGTTAGGAAAGACATTGAATATTTGTATATTTCTATATTTGTCGGCAACTGTTAAAGTATGTACATAGTTAACAACAGTGGCGTAACTACATCCGTTGGCGCCGGGGTGCAACAATTTCGTGACCGCCTATTTGAACATCAAAAATTCGATAAGAGTACATTACAATGGTCATGGCCATGTTTTAATAGTTATTTATGCATTAAGGGCGTAAAGAAGCTTTTATGGCCCGAAGTCTTATTTTAAACCCCAGCAGGTAACGAGGGCTAGAAAAAGGTTGTAGCGCCATAAAAGCAAGTACGCCAGAAATACATACACTATTTTTTTTAAAATCGGCCAGAAAGTAGTAGTTTCCGGATTATTTTTAGGCTAGAAAATGTCATTTTGACGGACTGAGCCGGAAAGTCATTGTGATAGTCCGGTAAAAGTTTTACCGGACTCATTTTTACTTTACCGGACTCATTTTTTACTTTCCGGCCTAGAATGGTCAATTGTTCTTCCCGTTTCTGGACGATTTTAAAAAAAATATTGTACGTAATACGTCCCAAAAGTGCTTTTACTGGACTCGCAGACTTGCAAGACTCGCCTGCGGCTCGTCCTGTAATTTGCCTACTTGTCCAGTAAAAGGTCACTTTCGGGACTTGTTACGTAAACTACTATTATGCAGATATTAAGTATTTATCTGAAATAATTTAAATATCGCATAAACTTGAGTAGATGTATCAAGCCGCTTGAAATACGTTGCTATAGTAAAATACGTTGCTATAGTAAAAGCAGTAAACAAGACAAGGGTATCCATTTTAACTTTGTTCAACAACTGTTTAAAGTTTGTCCCACGAGAGCTCGAGTGTGACTCATACCTAAAAACTATCCGAACGATATAAATTAAAACGTTTGTCTTAGCTATCTTCTATAGGGGATTTTAATGTTCTAACCCCAAATGTACCAAAATATAAATTTAGTGTACTCTTGTTTACCTGAACTATTCATGTTAACGGTAAATTTGATCCACCGCGATCGCGTTCGTTCTCAAAATATTTGAGTACGTTCATAGCATAATCTGCGATTGACTTTTTAACGATTTATTGGTAAGCGACATCGTAATGCAAATATAGGTTAACAATAATAATCAATTTGACAGCTAACAGCTGATACTACGATACAAACTCAACGTACGTTTACGTAATTTACAATGCCAATGTCAGAAGATATATTTTTTATATTCGCTCTCTTTTCCATTAGGTACTTTTTGTAAGTATGACAAAGACAACCTAATAATTTGCGTTAATTCACACACCAATAACTAATGAGTCACACTCGAGCTCTCGTGGGACAAACTATACTTACTTACTTACGCTGTGAGATCCGGTATTTTAAATGGATTTTTCATCAGATGAAGAAAATGCGAGAATTAACGAGCTGGCTGAGACAGCAAGAAGTAGTGCTTTGATACCCGAAAAATTTAGAATTAATTAATTAATTGATGTTGCTTTATGGCCCGACGGGCTATTAAGAAGCCGGTAATAATAACCTTATTATTAGGTTTCTGTGCATAAAAAGGTTAATATGTTTTAAATAAAAAAAGGATGAAAACACAAGAAATGGCAACTACATTATATGTATGTATACCTAAACCTAATATGGATAAATTACTTTATTAATTAGTAACATAATATAATAGTATGCATAATATTATAATTAATTAGTCACTTAAAAAGCTTGCTTTCTGACTTTTGCCTCCGCGAAAGTGTCTTATCAACTGATCAAAATTTATTCTTTTAGCAAATTCGTTTTCTATGCGTATCATCGCTAGGCTACTAAGCCTTTCTTGGGACATAATACTTCTCAAAAGGCTTTTTATTAATTTTAATTTTGAAAAGGACCTTTCTGTGGTGGTAACTGGTATGGTTAAGAACAAAATTCATCAGCTTTTATGAGAACCGAGAACGCGTTGCGGCGCCTATCTGCCACTGGCGCCGGGGTGCGGTTGCACCCCTTGCACCCATAGTAGTTACGCCACTGGTTAACAAAATTCTTAAGGCAGAACTTCCCAGAAATGTACAAAAGCAGGTAGGTATAGTATTTAAAACTGTTTCTTACAAATTACATGGGGGTGCATTATGTCAGTAGAAATTTGCAGAAAACTTGTTTCTCATAAATTCTTCCGGTTTTCGGCCTTTTTTATCTTTTCTGATTTATCAACCTTGGCTGTAAATGTTCTTGTTTTAAGTAACAATTCGTTCATAGATATAATAGATACTCCCAACTCCCATGTTTATATATAAATATAAAGTACTACAATGCAATTATGGAATACAACTCCACTTACATTAAGTTCAACGTTTTTCTTTGTCATAAGATGTTTGCCTTTTGCAAAGCAGAGGGTTCGACTTAATTAAATTAATTTCTCGTATAATAATAATAACAAATAATTTATTTAAAATTATGGGTCAATTCCCTATGTATTTATCGTGTGGTAAATAAAAGCGAATGATTACAAAAATTATTTCTGAAGAAAATGTTATCTAACAATTTAATTCTTACTATAATATACGTAACACGTAACAAAAGTACCAGTTCTGTCCCAATTACCTCTAGCAACATTGATTGGGTCTCTGCATGGAAAATGAATACCAATTGCATCCGTATGTCGTTATTTTTTTATGACTGCGAATTAATAAACTCAATATCAAATATCACCCCCATATTTTAGTGGTTGATAGTGTAAAAGCTGATTGAAATAAATTTGCAGGTCTCATGCAAATAGGTACAGTATAATACTATTCGTTCTAAAGTCTAAACTCAATAGTTTTGTATTTAATTTGGCATATTCTCAGATTTTTCGTGATTTCATTCATATAGGTATAAACAAACCGTTTACTATAAAAGATTTTTTAAACATTTAGTAGTTTAATAAAAATTGTATGATCTACTAACTAACCCTTCATAAAAAGATTTGTCTTGATAACGCACGAAGCTCTTCAATGAGGGTTCGGGGCTGTTTTTTCCTTGATTGGTAATTTCTCACTAAATTCTTCAAAGGTTATCTTTGTTACAAATTACGGATTAAAAAGTATAAACAGTAGGTGTATAATTAAATGACCGGTAATCCACCGTAAAGGCGGCCCCTTTGCATGGTCACGTGACACGTAAAACCATAATTTATGAAAATATGGTCACAAGGTGGTTATACTGTTATATTCCTTGCCTTGTAACACAACTAATCCTAAAAGGGCTCCGGAAGTTGCAAATAAAATATTAAAAGATATATAGGTACATAGGTACAATTGGCAAATTTGGTTTAAATATGAAACTACGTATAGTTTGTATACTTAGTAGTAGGCGATTAACTAAAGGTTTTACTTTTAAAAATCCGCCATAAATTAAGGATTTCTTCTTTTTTATTATCTGCTTGAATACCCGGCGCCAACGTCTAGCTAGAGTCAATAAGAAAATTTTACCCCTTCCTGATTGGTTTATGAAAACTGCAATATTAATTAGTATAAGTTGTGATGGTTCAAAAAATTCTTAATTTAGTTTTACCAATCTGCTGTTTGCATTGTTATAGGTACCTACTTGCGTTTTGAATTTGATGTTGTAGTGTTTCTTTTTTAATCTCGGTATAATCGACTACGTTCTTTTCAACTAAAATATTTTCAGGTTTCTATCGCTTCCGATTCTACCAGAATTACCTACTTTTAAGTTTTATAAATAGGTACCATTACTTTGATTCGATAGTTTGGAGTTATTCGTTCTAAAACAAATCTGCTTTAAAGTTTGATTATCGAGAAGGTGTGTGTACGTCATAGACATTTTACATAGTTACAATTGTTGTCAACAATATAATAACAATAGTAACTAAGAAAAATGCCTATGACGTACACGCACCTTCTCAAAAATCAAACTTTAGCAGACCTTTATTAAAAGAATTAGAGAACACTCCATTTTTGGAATATCAATGTAGGATTCAGAAAATGCTTAAACATTTGGGGCATGATGTGTTGGGGCTGACGACGACGGCTATCTACATTGTGGGGTTCCTTTAATATGGCACGTTAACCTAATAACTTAATTTTTTCAAATGGAGACCCTCGTATTTTATTACATAATTTGATAATTTGAAGGAAAAATTTTGCCATACAGGAAATTTATAAGATTTAGATTCAATTTCTAAGCAAACAAGAGTACTCACTTGAAGTTTAAAGAATAAGAATGTATGATAAAACCATTGAAAGGAATTTCGTAGAGTACAATTTTTTCTTCCAAATATCTTTAAATCCTTCCATTTAATTTTGTTTATTTCGGAGTAGGTATAGGTACGCTTTAATCGAAAAAGACTCCGTTAGCTATGAAGTACACCACTAACTATCAGAACTCAGAAATTAAAAAATAGGCGTTATGATCAAGGTGGCCGTTGTGATCACAGTGGCCGTTATGATCATCACTAAGATTGGCCGTTATGACCATGGTGGCCGTTATGATCAGCTTCTAAAGTGGCCGTTGTGATCAGGGTGGCCGATGTGATCATCGTCGTGTAACGTTCTCCACTACTGGCGTCGGTGGGCGTTGTGATCAAGGTGGCCGTTATGATAATGAGTACGAGTGGACGTTATGATCACGGTGGCCGTTGTGATCATCTTGTAAAGTTGGCCGTTGTGATCAAGGTGGCCGTTGTGATCAACTGAAAGAGTGGCTGTTATGAACAAGGTGGCCGTTATGATCAAATAATATTAGTGGCCGTTGTGATCAAGGTGGCCGTTATGAAATAGCAAAAATCGGGGTGGCCGTTATGATCAGTGGCCGTTGTGATCAGGTCCCCTTCAGATTAACAAATTATTGTAGAAAACGTTAGGTACCTAGGTACTTCGATCCAAACGTTTACATGCCATGGGAAAAATTCTACAGGAAGGAAAATGGGGGTCGCATGAGTTCACTGAGAGACAGATGGAAACTCGCACTTCCATCGTCCAAGACACCATCAAAACGCTGAAATAGGATCTGCTACCGCACCCACTGTATTCATAAAATCTGGATTAGGTATCACTTGATCCGGCTACACTTGGTTAGATGAATGGTTTCGGTATCAAAGACGCGTCGTTTTATCGTCGCGGTATTCATGTATTACCAGAGAAACGGCAAAAATGTGTAGCAAGTGATGGACGATACTTTCAATAAACCAGTGTTTGTATTTCTCTTTAAATTTTCCAGTTCATTGATCAAAAAAGCCTGGAAAGTTGCGCAACAAGTAAATATGTACGATTTGTTGTACTTTAAAATATGCTCTGTTGTGTGGAAATTATTGTTGAAATAATATAGCAGACGAATAGACGAAAGAATTTGATTAATATCAAAACCCTTTCGATCCGTTCAATCACTCCAACTGGAAATGGAAAAAGAATGAGAATAAAAATACCAAATGCTTCATTTTAAGTGCATTAAAACGCAAATTAGTTTAAACGAATTCCTTGTTAACGTGCTTGATTTATAGTTTTTTTTCAGTAAAAGCGATAAAACAGTTAAATGGTTTATTGGTTGACTAGTTTTGGAACGATTTCATTGTAAAACGTGGCGGTCAAATATTTATAGCTTAACCACCACCTCAATGAGTTACGAATGGGAATGGGAAGTAATGCAATAAGGAGCGCGAGAATTTTGATCAGTCTTCTAGGAAATGCCAAGTATTTCGTGGAAAGTGCTGACTTGTTCTGATAAAGTAGGTATGTTCATCTCCCTTCTTATTGTGAGCAAAAAAAGGTAGTAACTTGAGATTCAGTGCGCATGCTTGACATCCGCAGCATTTGGGGTAAGAGGTGATCGAAGACCTTGGGAATGTGCTTTCCCTTATTAGATCCCTCCACGACTTCCTAGAATTTGCTCCGCATCAGCTTTCCGATCAATACAAACAACGCAATTGCGTGAAGGTTAACTTTGGCGGTTTTGCAAAAGCAACTTCCATTCACTACAAGTACAAGCTTTATGCAGACGTTAGTTAATGAACCACTTAGTGACGTAGTAAACATTTTTGTCGTTTTTAACTTGTCAATAACTCGAATTTTTGAAGGGCAGAATGCGAAGTGAAATATGGTCTCCATGAGGAAAATTATGAAATCCATCATTTTACTGTTTTAATATAAATTTATCAGTTTTGAATCTCTTCTTCGCTTAATTTCATACGATAGGTTAGAAATTTTGACAAACGAAATAAGCCGAAATATCAAGTTTATTTCAAAAAATAAATATGTAACTCTACGCCTTAGGATGGCGATAGTAAAATATGAATGAAAATTTAAGTTATATCTATGAGCAACAGGATGGGGTATACAATTTCTCCCTCCTACATAATGTTGGTGTTCAAATCCTGGTTATACTTTTGCTTTTTTCGTTACTACAAATCGTTTGACATGGTTTGACTAACATTTATGGGCAAACATGTTTTGAGAAATTGTTGGTGACTTCAAAATATAATGTTGACCGATCAAAATAATGCAAATTGAAATTGGACACACTTTATCACAGAAACAAACAAACCTTTAATTCAGTCGGCTATGCCTCAATTATCTCAGTCTGTTTCTTTAGAACTGAGTACATTGTTTGCACCTTTTTCCTTTCGGAGAAATTTAGAATTATTGGTCGGGGACTAAAAGAACTGTTAACCCCCCCAAAAGGGACAATACTTTCACCACTTTTAAATGTTTTATGGTATTTTATGTGTGACTGATTGTGTTATTTAGAATAGCATTTTGATACGTCGTATGTACTTATTTACAATATTGGGGAAGAAGGATCTCGTCCCCAATAGTGTATTGTAGTGATATTTAATAGTTTTTCAGTTGAACGAGCTTGTGCTGTGTTATATTGTAAATAATTACTCCTCTTGGAGAATGGAGAAAGCGTAATTTTCAGTTTTCCATTTAAAAATTTGGGTACCGAATTATTGTTGGAGATATGGGGTGAAGAACGAAGAACTAGATTTCCCTTATTAATTATCGAAAGAATCTTTGCGAGTTCCGCGATAATTGTTTCTAACATAAGAAAGAAATAATTAAAAAATATTTTATTTTTCAACTAATCTCCTGGGGTGTTTCAGAATAAGATGCTGATCCTTAAGGGTGTGAATCCTTATGTGATTTTAGGAAGAAAAGTTCAAATAAACCTATGTCCTAAACCTTTTAACTTTTGAGCTACAAGGTGTTAAAGTTTTAAGAAAAAAATTGTTTTTTTATCGTATCTTTAATAATTCCCTAGATATTTTTATCAAACTTGGCACACGCCCTTTAAGCATCAACAGCCATTTTTAAAAAAAAAAGATTTTTTAATTTTTTAACCAGTGGCGTCCGTACAGGATGTGAACTAGATATTTTTGGAAAAATATTATGCACGCCACTGCTTAAAATTTATTTTTAAAATTCCCATTCATTTTAGGGTAAATTTGATTTTTTGACTTTTTTTGTCCGACGAACGGTTTCCGATAAAAAAAATAAAAGCATTTAATGCGTATGCCGCTATGTGCCTATGATTTCTGAAAAGGAGGCTAGAAACTTTGTTGTCAAGGAAATAATTGCAATGACAAAATAAAATTTGTTTATTTAATAAATTTTACCATGAAATTAAAAAAAACTAACATTAGATAACCTGAACAAAAACCAAAATAATTTAGAGGAGCTGTGGAAACTTTAAAACCTTGTAGCTCAAAAGTTAAGAGGTTTAGGACATAGGTTTATTTGAACTTTTCTTCCTAAGTAAAATCACATAAGGATTCACGCCCTTAAGGATCGGTATCTTATTCTGAAACATCCTGTATAATAATTACAATTTGTATATTGATGCTGAAGTGCCAGAATTCTTTTTCTTGACCTGTAATTTGCTCGTTTAGGCACTGCCGATATAGTTTCTTATTGTCCGAAAAGGTGTTCTTTTAACTTTGGAAACTGAAAATAGTCACTGAGAACCAAGTGTGGAAAATAGGAGTTTTGTGCCAAAATTTTAAAGCCAACATTGTGAATCGCAGCCATTGAAACACAACTCTTGTGAGCTGGGCATTGACCCCTAAACTTTTTGTTGCTTGTCTTTGAGAACATAGCAAGGTTGTAAGTTTGGTATTTTTGGTGGGAGGCCTTGAACCCTTATGCTTTTATCGTTTTAATTCCGGGAGTGATGAATTCAGATTTCATGCACAAATTTTTTTCAAAAGCTTTCTGGCGATTTTTGTCGACTATCGGCCAAATTAGTTTTGGTGGGAGTTTGTTTGATGTATTTGTTTCGTCAATACTACTTACTTTCACATTCTTATGAATCTTTTAAGTTTCAGTTTGGTCTATTTGAAAATTTGTATTAGATACACCATGGATTCATGCTACAGAAAATCTAGGGGTGCGTACAAGGCAGTGGCGGCATAAAGGGGGAGTGGCGGGGGCGGTCCGCCCTGGGTGCCAAGGACCAAGGGGTGACAACGTAGTGAACCATCGACATATTATATTATATACTAATGAACATACCCTAGCGGTGAGAATTGTGTTACTCCGACAGAAAGAGATAAAACAAATGTTCCCGTGAATCTCTATCTATAATAATAAGAATTACGTATTTACCATAAGTGGGACCTGATGACAACGGCCACTGATCATAACGGCCACCTAGGTTATTGTTATTTAATAACAGCCACTTTGATCACATACGGCCTCTAATACTATTTGATCATAACGGCCACCTTGTTCACGTTATGATCAAATAATATAAGTGGCCGTTGTGATCAAGGTGGCCGTTATGAAATAGCAAAAACCGGGGTGGCCGTTATGATCAGTGGCCGCCATAAGTGTACTATAATGAAAAACATAGCTAGCCCGAAACCATACAAATTTAAAGAACGAATGGGGTTCTTTTTTGCCCTTTGTCGGGACGGCAAATTCAAAAGGCGGCATTTTGGCTATTTATGGAGCAAAATACGTTTGAACGGGGCGGTTAGCCATTGAGCGTATTGTAAATAAACATTTCTAATTTATGTACCTACAAATATCAATCTGTTGAAAATATTATTATGTATTACTAGAAAGTGTTGTCCTAAAAACTTTTATAACATATTATGTTATAAAAGTTATGTTAAACCGTTGAGTGATAACAAAGGCAAATTAAGAGATTTAAGATTAAGATACTATGTATATCTGCCGACAGGCGTGGCTACACTGTTACACAGGTAATGTTAGTTTTTCTGAATAATGTTGAGTTGGGTTGGGTCGTTCAACGTTCAACGACCGTCGTTGTGACAAAAAAATCTGACAAAAATCTATAAGTAGGTAATGAATTTTCTGCTGAGGACATTATTTTGGAGATTTTACGACTGAGGCGCCACATGGAAGCCGCCAGCATTTCTTTCCAAGAAGCCGTCCAATGGACTACCTTGGAGCTTCTGAAATTCGTTTTAAAATGGGACTATTCGGAGTCTGTTCCGAGTCTAGCGCTATGCTTAAGATTTTTTTTAACTATTTGTGTTTCAGTGGCTTCTTGTGAAAGAAATTTCTCAAAATTAAAATTGATAAAATCGTACTTAAGATCCACAATGAGTCAAACGCGACTTATCAATCTTTCCATATTGTCCATAGAAAAAGTCAGGAAAGTTAATTTTGATAATGTAATCGAACATTTTAGCAAAAGAAAATCACGTAATCACGTTTAATATTTGTTGTTGGGGGTACTCGAATAGGAAACCGCCCCGGGTGCGAACCCATGCTAGGCCGCCACTGGTACAAGGGTTAAGGAAACCAAAGTTATCCTTTTATATGTATTTGGTATTACGTAGGTACTATCATTGTAGAAAGTCAATTAGTCAATGGTACTATATTTTACTTCTGATTCTGATTCAATTTCGTGTCTCGCCATTCAAATTCCAAAATAACAGATGACGTAAAACTACTTTGACAACTTTCAGTAATTTACCGTCTAAAACTATTATTAGGGAATGTTTATTCGAACACGAATATTTTAACAAAATTGTCCCTTGACTTTCAGAAAATTCGGAAATAAATTAACACTACAAAAAGGAATTTAGGTACATTAGACATAATTAGCATTCGTCCCATTTCGTAGATATTAATAAATGAAATTTATGTTCGATGGAAAAATATAGCACACAAGGTTTCTTATTTTACAGTGACCTGAACCCACTTTTGCGGTTTTGCTGTTCCGCCAAATATTTAGTAATATACTTTTTTTAATTTTGATCTAAGCGGATACAGGAAATTTTTATACCTTTAATATGTCTTTCATTTGGACATCGTTCATGTGTAATTAAAGAATTTCTGAAAGTGATGCTCAGTTTCCCCAAACATAGCTGCATCATTCCATATATCTACTTAATCGAACCCTTTTTTTAATTAACTCTAGTTGCGCTGGGTTGTTATGATAAGCATTTTCTATGGTTTGAAGAACACTCATATGAATGCCTCTCTAGAACGACACATCCGATTACAAAAAGAAAAAACACGCACTCCTTTATTTTTTGAAACCTATTCAGTCATGATACGTAAATATCACCCTCGCCCACTTGGAGGGTGGAGCGGAGGTGAGTTTTGAAAAGATAAATGGGAACACCTATTTTTTATTGCCTTTGGCATTCTCCATAAAGAACTGTTCTCAAAATGCAAATTTTACCGCCACTTCCGACCCCTTTTTTGAGAGTGGGAAAAGCGAAAATTGCACATGTCCCCAGAAGAACGATCTTTTTTTACTTTTTTTCCTCCAACTTTTTTTTGGTGATTTACAAATTGTCCGCTACCACCTCCGGTATGGGTGGAAGAAACAACAATGGCCTCATTTTGTGCAGAATCCGGGGTGGTAGACTCAGGTAAGTCTTGGAAAGGGCGAGGGGTGGGGGCCGGAGAGATAACTTTGTAATAGTAGTTAATTTTAGATATATGCATCCTATTCATAGTTTTTTATAGAAATGAAAAATTACTTCACATAGAATAACAATATACAGAGTGGTCCATTTAAGTTAAGTGAGTTTTTGTTTGAATGTTTGAAAAATATGAAACATGAATCATTTTTCTAAACACCCTGTGTAAAGAATCGAAATCCTACATAGTGGAAATGAAAGCCTTAAACGATAAAATAAATCGATATAAATTTGTGGTCCTGAAAGCAAGTGGTTTCCGTGTTTTAGGTCTTGTTTAAAGTGAAGATTTTTCATAAAATCACAATTTTCTCAAAATTGGTAAGCGATAGGTATAGGGAACGTTGAACAAAGTTGACTTAGTTTTTAACGTATAATCTAAAAATGTAATAAAATACAGGGTGTTACGTTCAAAAAACCTAACTTTCATACCTATTGCAATTTTAGCAACCACTCTAATAATTTAAAAAAAATTGTTATCAATTTACATAAGTCACAAAAAAATTAAGCGGATATCTTGTACCCTTTAGGCACAAGGGACCGAAGGAATAGTGGTGAATCACCCTGTATAAAACTGCATTCACTGACATTGCACACCATCATTTCTGATTGGAGGTTAACCTGGTTTTGAATTAAAGTGGAAATTTCAAGCAGTAGGTACCTACACTTCTTAAGGTAAATCCTACGGTACGAATAAAATTACATGGGAATACCATACATATTACGTCTTAAATATACCATATATGTATATTACGTCTAATAAGATGTACCTATTAGAAGTCTAATGATTATAAAAATTTGTTTCTTTTAGACTCTTTAGAGGAAGGAGTGCTAAGGCTCAGGTATAAAGTCTAGTTGAGTTTCAACCTGCGCTGCGGTTTAGTGTAAAATTAAGTTGCACAAACTAGGGTTGACATCTGGTCTAGGGTTGAACTGACGATTTCACCAACCGATATGGGTTGGTAAATGGGTGGCACAAACGTCAGTTCAACCCTAGGTTGGACATCAACCCTAGTTTGTGTGGCTCAATTTTACACTAAACCGCCGCGCCGGTTGAAACTCAACTAGACGTTATACAACCGGGCCTAAGTGATCGCAGTTTATCTACCCGTTACATCGCCCAAACTCGTTGCTTTCAATTTTCATCATAATAATAATCTAGGTTTGTTATAATAAATTGATAGTAATGAAAGTACGTTTTTGACTTTCTAAGTGGACCGAAAAATATTGTTTTACACTGTCTGATAGAGCTTGAGTCTTATATCACGAAAAAAAGGTAGCGGCCGTATTAGCACAATGCATGAATGGTCAAGAAAGGTCTGCAGCAGAAGCCACTTTCAGGCTAGGTACAAGATTATGAAATAATGTATGTTGGTTGTAGCCACCACGCTTTTGAAGAGAAGTGAGATAACCTTGCACCAAATATTTCAAAATGTGCCTTCCGACGTCAGTTTTTTGACAACGAAAGTAATGCATTTAGTGAAGAATATTGCTTTTGATGGCAGAACTCGTGGTGCAGATTAATTCAAAACTTTACTGAGTTCATGACAAAATCGAACATTTTACCATGTCAGTGCATAATTATTAAACAACCCTTTCGGACTTTGTGACAAAATCAGTACCATATTGTAATATGTATTATTGACACTTTGCACCGTTTAAATCAACTATTATGGATCCAATCAATTTACCATATTGAAAGATGAAATGACATCCTGGTTAAAATAAGTAACTTGCAAGATATTTCCTTACAAATATAAAAACTGAATCCACTGAAGAATTTTAGGGTAAACTCATTTCTGAAAGGTATAAAAACTGCAAAGCAAGCAAGTCGGCTATTCTTTTCTTAAAGCAAATACTCCTACCACCTTGAGTTATTGTTATCCACCGCCACAAGTAAAGGTGTGCGCATGTGAAACATTTTCCAAAACAAAATATATTTCCTCAAACGTAAATATTGGTTTTCATAGAGTGGTAATGAGAAAAACAGTCATCCATAATTGTACTATAATTATAAAAACTTAATTGTTTGCTTTAGTAGAATTTGTGATTTATTGGGATGCCATCAAAGTCCTAGTCCAAAAGTGGGTTGAATTAGGTATTTATACCTACACACTCAAATTTGCAGATTTCTGGTACGAGTTAAAGGTGTGCTTTTTATCACTTTGGCACCCTGTTTGCAAGGTATTCCACAAGAATGGAAAGAACATTAAAGTCAAGTTGGCAAACTGCATTCCATTCACAAAATTGCTGTAGCATGAGCCATGGCAGCTCCCAAAGCATTTTAAGACCACTGTTACTATTGAAAAGATATACCCGTTCCTAACGGTTATTTGAACTGATGCTTGCGCCTTTTTGTTCAGGTTTCCAAAAATTTCTTCTTCTCAAAATCCTATTATTCTCATTCTCTTCTATAGCTCCATCAAACTGTTCGACAATAATTAATTTCGCTAAAATTTCTCCATCATGGCCAATACATGTTATATTATTTTTATCATTTCAATTTATCTCCAAAATTCGGGAAAATAGCAATATTATATAACAATAATCTTAAAAGCTTTTTGTGAACATATAACGAATGCAATTCTTAAAGCGTGTAAAATGTGCAGGTAATTGACCGGGCATTATACAAACAAATCATACCTACCTTTTTTTCCTTCTTTATACTTTTACCTACATAATTCTTTTAAAACTTTTAACGTCTGCACCTGCAGGTTGTCTTAAGTCTAAGATATTTCGCCTAAACTATTTTCGGTAAAAACTTTTGCTAAACCATAACAGACTTAATCTACCTGAAACTGACAAAAACTCACGGTGACCACTCTATCAATATCTATTTCCTTTGCACCTGATAGCCTTTCAAATATGACTCATTCGCCCTTATTTTACCTGAGCGTCTTACCCGTATGTCTTAAGGGTCAATTTACTGTAATAATAAGGTAGAAGCGGTTCGCTTCTAATAAATCACTTGCCGTTGGTCACAGTTGGTGGCTTCTAAATTCACATAGGAACGTAATTCTTGTAAAAATTTACATTTTGTCTTAAAATATACCTGGCACATCTCCGTCTTTGTTCAAGTTGAAATTTCTGTACGAATTATGCTACCTGACTAACTTTTGATCACTATTTCTCACGATCTTAATAAAAAATTCATTAGGTATGCGTTTTTTGTTTCAATACAATAATTACCGCGAAGATCTTGTTGATGTTCTGCTTTATTTTTATTTATAAACTTGAAGACAAAAATGGATCAGGTCCACTCGATAACCAATTTGCCCACTCCAACTAGCATCTTTGTTATCCCTTTTTTTTTCAGCATTTGAACTTTTCAAGATCAGACCAGTCAGTTCACACAGTTGTATCCTGTCCGTAGCAACGCGAATTTCTGCACACCACCAATAGATATGGTGAAAATATTTGTAATCCATAATAAACTAATTTTAAAATTAAACAAATTAGTTTTAAAAAGAAAAGTTATAATTGACTGTATACATTTTCATAAGTTGGGGTGGTGTAAATTAGGTTTGTTTTATAAATATGGAAGTTGAAGATAAAACAATGGATTTGGTGGTACCGGGGTAAGTTACTTTTAGTAATTATATTCTTGGTGAAAAATCGACCCAGTTTGCTCAGGCGTATGGTTGGATCACGATTTATAGCGCAATGATTACTCAGGGCCGGATTAACGGTGGGGGGGGGGGGGGCTACAGCACCGGGCCCCTTTTTAAAAAAAATTAGTACAAAGAAATAAATTAATATATGCATTTGTTTATTTAAAATATTTATCTAATTATTTACTACTTACTTTATATTCATTATGATTTTATTTTAATGTTTATCGTGTAAAATAATTTCGATGAGTCTAAAAAGTGCCCCTTTCACGTAAAGAGCCCTGGGCCCCTCAACTCCGGGCCTGTGATTACTCAAATTGATTCGAGAGCCGCATTTGAAATCGATCAGTCAGAAATTAACACTAGAGATACACTTCCACATGTACCAAAATTTACCTTTTCTTGTCATAGAGCTTATACACCGAAAATATATTTGATTCGTTACGAATGCTAAACAGTAGTAGGTCATTTTTCTTACAATGTACAAATTGAAGAATCTACTTTTTTATAAACGATGTTGCTAATAGGGTGATTGTTGCCGAATTGTGGTACCTGTTCTCAATCAAAGTTTTACTGATTTTTCAAAACATAATAATAAATAATAGCTTTTATTGAACACTATATGGTTCCTCTTCCTACACCGAATGCAAAGGCTACGGGGTCAGAAAAACTGGACAGTTTTTTGTTCTTCCCTCTGAGCCCACTCATAATCCACTTTCGACTGTGGTTTGCAGTGACGAAGTATGATCAAATAAATGATATAGGTAATAGTACATACTAACGAATTAAAATAAACTACAACATTTCAAGGGCGAATCCAAGGGGATGGGGGCCATGGGCCCCCTTGGGCCATTTTTTGTTTGATGATTTCATTCGACTTTCGGAAAAAAATGTATGTGTTGTGGAAGGCCTATTGTGATCACGAATTGAAACATAGCGGCGATCTATCTATTGCGGAAATGTTTAGAATGTGCGACGCAGACATTTATCCTAATTGCAAACTACCTGTTACACATTTTCTTAAGTTTGCCAATTAGCATGACTTCTGCAGAGAGAAGTTTTCGGTGGCTCAGAAGCCACATGACCCAAGATCGTCTCGTGGGACTCGCGTTAATGCATTTTGCATCACTGATACCGATACGATAGGTAGCTGAAATGATAGATAGATTCGCGTCAAAAATCAACGTTGTTACATAATTATTTAAATATTCTATTTATAAATACGTATACCTACATTTATCTGAAAATCTGATTCTTTAAACCCTCTTCTTTTCACCGGTCAGTACTAAGTACCGACTTATTAGTCGGCATCGTCGGTACTGGATACCAACCCTAATCAATTCAATATACAATAATTTGAGGGGTTCAAGTCTTATTAGACCGAAAAAAAAGTTATTGCCCCCCCCCCCCCCCCCCCATAGACAATTTCTGGATCCGCTCCTGCAACATTTAGATATATGAATTAATTCCTGTTGGAATCCTTTATGAATGTTAAAATCTTAAATCTGGTTACTATATCGGTTACTTAGCATTTGCCTTTTCATTTCACGCTTAAACACAACTTTAGTTAATTTTAACAGCTTTATTAAGTTTTCCCTTTTATTGCAGAACGTACAGATACTAATATATGTACTATGGGTAAAGGATCTTTTCATAATTGAAGTAGTACATAATGGAGTGGACAATAAGCTTCGGTGTCGTAGATTTAAGTGGTGGATATCAGTTCTAAATGTTATTTTATTGTAGATATAAATAAGGTGGAGATTTATCGCTGATTATTTTGTGGTAAAAACAGGAAGAATGTAATTAATCGTCGCCTTTCTTTCATATTGAGCCATCCTATTTTAGGTGAAATTCGTTCATACTCTCTTATACCAAACACAAAACGTAGGCATACATTTTGAACCCGCTGAATTCTATCACAATCTTTATTTAACAAGCATAATCCATATACCTACACATCACAAAAATTAAACTGTGATAGGGGATCGCATAATAATGCCCTATGGTCCTCAGGACATGACGGCTGCTTATACAGAATTACAGAAACCGCAATTGGAGATGATCGACATGACATAGAGTGTCTTAATTACTCGGAGCGTGAGGACAATCTGCATGTTATTATTACTGTGATTATTTGCACATTTTTAAAGGTTATTGTTATGATTGGCAATGAATTTTTTCAACAAATTATTATTTATACGATCGAATTAGTTTTTCGTTTCACTTAGAATTTCAGGTGGACAACAGGTATTAGGTAACAAAATTCATTTAACACACAGCTCCTTATCACCTGCTAAGCTAAACGTATTAATTCGTTTAATCGTGTATGATTCTCATCCTCTTTGCATAAAAAGAAAGGCTTTCCTCCAGTTTTTCTTATTGCTTCTCTCCTTCTTTTTCTATATTAGTTGAAGATAAGTTAGAGGTGGTCTACTAGCGGTTGCCGAGGCTACCTGGCTGTTGGGACCGTAAATACTCATTCTTAAGCTTCTTAGGATAATTGATATTAACGTAAAAGTTAGGGAAATCCAGTGGCGTCAAAGTGATTACACCAAATTTTTAAATTAAGAGGTTTTTTACTTTTTATTAGATGCTATTATACAAACTACTACATACATAAAGTCTGTTCAGAAACGAAG
The DNA here is from genome assembly GCA_036250285.1 of Pyrocoelia pectoralis. Taxonomy (NCBI): domain Eukaryota; kingdom Metazoa; phylum Arthropoda; class Insecta; order Coleoptera; family Lampyridae; genus Pyrocoelia; species Pyrocoelia pectoralis. Next base: position 19,092,067 of record CM070079.1, on the reverse strand, counting down.
CGAAGTAATAAATTAAAATAGTTCATTTATTTTACATATACCTAAGCGGTCACGATTTTGTATGAAATACTTTTAAAACTAGTTTTAGGATATACCGCTTCCATACTATAGTGTTAAACATGTTGATTTATTACTTCGCTTCGTTTCTGAACAGACTTTAGATAAGGGCAACTAATGAACATTTACTGCTTTTACGTTAATCACTGTCATTATAATATTAATATTATTTAAAAATTTGGTGAATCACTGTGAGGCCACTAGATTTCCCCACCTTGCACTTTTACGTTAATGTCAATTATCCTAAGAAGCTTAAGAATGAGTATAGGTATTTACGGCCCCAACAGCCAGGTAGCTCGCCAACCGCTAGTAGGCGACCAAGTGCATTATTATAATATTTGTTGTGGGGAAAATGAAAAAGAATGTGAATTTTTTACAGGGAGAACTGAAACCCTTATGCAGAATTTGCAGTGTTGTGAATTTTTTGCAATATTGGATTGGAATGAACGTTTTTTAATACCTACTTTATTTGAAGAGTGACAAAAGCTCGTGAAATTCGATCTAAACCAAACTCAAAAACGTCAGCTCCACAGTGTGAGTTTCAATATACAATTGCGATTACAATTTTTACCATGCGATTATTGGCTCCCTCAACTTTTTTAGAGTAAAAATGTGTTACGGTTTCTTTTTTATAGAGAAAAATTTATTGCGCCCATCAACGGTATTAGTTTTCAATTTTCTTCGTTCTAAATTCTGAAAATTGGAAACAAAAACTCACTCACGTGTTTTTTTAATAGAAAAAACTTAATCATTATTATTTGCATTAAAAAACAGGGAATTCCACGAAGGACCTAATTAAATATAGGAAAATAAGCAAAATTTCTGGCAACAATTTGCAATAATAATGTTCGAATAAATCACTATGTATATGTATCTATTTACTGTAAGACAGTGACCAAGTCTTTCGTAAAATCGATTTCGAAATGCTCTCAATTGATAATTTAACATTTTAAAATCAAAAATTTATTGTGGACAAACTTTAAAATTAAAATTCAAGATGAAGTCCACCCTTAATTTGCAAATAAAGTATTTTGTCACGATGTTGATGACACTTTTCCATCACACCATTGCAACTTGTATGACCGACATTTTGGACTAATGTGAAGTTAGTTATAGGTAAGATTACATCCATAGATTTTAACTTGGACTGCATATACTTACAGACAGCAGCTGGTACATAAAATTGACATCAACTAAAATAGGTTAGAAATTAATGTTTATAAAAAATTAAATCAGTATTAGGACGAATAACACAATTTAATGACACCATAGGACATATAAACGTCCCCCTGTAGGAAATTTGGATTTTCACAAAAAGGCTCTACGTCCTGAGGACGATTCGTCCAATTAAAAAAACTTTTATGGTATGTAATTTCTAACAAAATGTTTGAATGAAAAACAAATTCAGTAGGTATAAAAATATTTCCATTTTATTATCTATACGATAAATGTGCAGAATGAAGCAATTAACAAACAAATCTCAAAAAACTCCGTCTTGATGGTTTCCCGTTTCCGACCACATTTTCTGCACATTGAAGTTCTTTAGTAAGTTAAATATTTGAAACAGCATTCGGGAGTGGTCTTGTATAATAATATTAATCACTAAATAGATAACAAATTGAAAAAAATGTTGTTTAAAAACAAGTTTTCTAATCTTACACACTTTCTCATGCACTAAAATACCTAGTATAAAATAAAAAAATTTAAACAACAACTGTCTTATCTTACGCACAATTTTACGAAAGAAAGTGTGTGGCCAATGACTAATTCAGACCGCGGATGTATCTAATTTAATACACTATTACGTTCCTATTATGAGTATTCAGAATAATGATCATATGTTATCAATAATATGGTCAAGCACTATACTTTTCGTAAAATTGTGTGTAAGATTAGAAAAATTGTTGTTTAAAAAATGTTATTTTATACTTTTTTAGCGCATGAGAAAGTGAGTAAGATTAGAAAACTTGTTTTTTAAAAATAATTTTCATTCTTCAACTCCACAATGCTGCCTTTTGTTTCTGGCAATCTTTAATTGGCTCATGAACCATTAACACAAGTGTGAAATGGTTGCACACGAATATGGACTGGATCCTATGGTGCCAGCCCTCAACCATATTTGTCGTCCTAGCAATTCCATCACCGACCCAGTTCGTTCACTTTGCACTTTGATTTGGAATTAAATTAAAGGTTAAATTATAATATATTGAGGAACGTGATCTGATCGAAAGGGCACAGCTTGTGTGATGTTAGGTATATTTCAAAATGTGTATAAGTACTAGTTCAATACCTATTTATATAAAATACTTTTACTACAAAATTTCTTTTCGCTGGACGAACCGTCCGCGTCCGCTGGATTAACCGTCCGCTAGACGAACCATCCGGGGACGAACAGTCCTGGGCGAAACGTCTTAGAATCAGCAATCAACTTCCTTCGATAATTGAAAAATTTGACTTTGACGTCACCACATACGACGGATACATCTTACCTAAGAATTCGATTTTCACAAAAAAAGTTATTAATAGACCTGCGAATATTAGTTGTACAAGTTGTAGAAAAGAAGAAAGACCGCGGGCGAAGTGAATCTACCGGTAAGGAGCTACTTTTTAATATAAGCTAACTGTTGGCTTAACTGAGCATTAGTAAGGGGCATATGACACTACGCCGAATGCCCACAACGCCGACACGCTTTTTTCATGGTCCATATCGCCGACTAGGGACACTACGCCGATGGACACTACGCCGACAGTGCCCACATCGTCGACAAATGTACAAGGGACACAACGTCGACCATGCCCACATCGCCGACGGACACTACGCCGACAGTGTCCACATCGTCGACAAGTGTACAAGGGACACTTCGCCGAATTTTTCTCTGTGGACACAACGCCGGCAATTTTAATTGCAATTACCTAACGTAATATCATTATTTTTAAACTTTTTTGCGCAATTAAATGTGGCACTTGACTATGAAAAAGTATCAATTGAAAAAAAATATACTAAACCTGCAAATAACCTAGGCGCTTTAGTGGCAATCAACGTTTAAGTTTTGCATTTTGCATTCTGCAATTAAAATGAAAATTCGGCGAAGTGTCCCTTGTACACTTGTCGACGATGTGGGCACAGTCGGCGTAGTGTCCGTCGGCGTAGTGTCCCTAGTCGGCGATATGGGCTATCAAAAAATCGTGTCGGCGTTGTGGGCATTCGGCGTAGTGTCCCGGCCCCTTAGTAAGTATTTAATAATGTCAGTACCCCCACTTTCTCGAAAATTGACCGCGATAGGCCTATAATTTTAGACTAATTTTAGACTATTTTAGACCACCATTTTCAAATTTTGGACCAACTCCAGTATTGGAGATTGGACAAAACCGGAATAGGAGCTATCATGGTGGTACCCCCACCACAATGTTATGTTTAGAGGTTATTCCTATAATTATAGACTAATTTTAGACTACTGATCGGCCATAGTGCCGATTTTCAAAAACCACCCCTTACGGGTTAACACTACCCCGTTGATATACCGGCTGTATAAAATCGGCGGAAAACTGCAAACAAAGTGGTTTATAATTATAGACTAATTTTAGACTACTGATCGGCCATAGTGCCGATTTTCAAAAACCACCCCTTACGGGTTAACACTACCTCGTTGATATACCGGCTGTATAAAATCAGCGGAAAACTGCGAACAAAGTGGTTTATAATTATAGACTAATTTTAGACTACTGATCGGCCATAGTGCCGATTTTCAAAAACCACCCCTTACGGGTTAACACTACCCCGTTGATATACCGGCTGTATAAAATCGGCGGAAAACTGCGAATAAAGTGGTTTATAACAGGGTATGAAAAAAATCGATGTTTTTTAAAAAAAATCAAAACACTTGATTTTTTTGATTTAAATCGATTTTTTTGATTTAAATCGATTTTTTTCATGTACATTGATTTTTACAATTACAATTGGAAATAATCTATTGGTAATATCCCTTTTATTTTGAGGGTTTATTGCGTTTATTGGTTACCTGCTTAAATAACAAAGGAAAGGAAGGCTTAAAATTCCAAAGGTGAAGTAAAATTAAAAATTGCAATCTCATTAATGTGCCATTATCATTGTACCATCAACAATAGCACTAATTATCCTGACTAATTAATAATTATATAGATCCATTCTACAGGTACCTAATACCTATGTAATTTTAGTACATAGGTATTCTTCAAGCATTTATTTAAATTTTGTAAATGTTACTAAAATAGCTTAATGTATTTGTTCTGTTTATCATTTTGATTTAAATCAGATTTTTTTAAAAATAAATCACTTGATTTTAATCGCGATTTAAATCAATGATTTAAATCAAGCGATTTAAATCAAACATACCCTGGTTTATAATAATTATTATAGACTATATCGGTATATCAACGGGGTGCATCATAACATTCTGACCCTTGATCTAGCCACTGGGCGAACACTAAACGACGTTTGCTACTAAAAAGAATGCTAACCTAAGCGTAATTTGTCACAAAAGCGCTTAGGTTATTTGCAGGTTTAGTATATTTTTTTACAAAAACGAGAGTTTAACACTAAAAACGACGTCGGCAAGCTCCGTCCAGTGGCTAGATCAAGGGTCAGAATGTTTTAATGCCAACGGTGTAGTGTTAACCCGTTAGGGGTGGTTTTTGAAAATCGGCACTATGGCCGATCAGTAGTCTAAAATTAGTCTATAATTATAAACCACTTTGTTCGCAGTTTTCCGCCGATTTTATACAGCCGGTATATCAACGGGGTAGTGTTAACCCGTAAGGGGTGGTTTTTGAAAATCGGTACTATGGCCGATCAGTAGTCTACAAATTAGTCTATAATTATAGGCATAACCTCTAAACATAACATTGTGGTGGGGGTACCACCATGATAGCTCCTATTCCGGTTTTGTCCAATCTCCAATACTGGAGTTGGTCCAAAATTTGAAAATGGTGGTCTAAAATAGTCTAAAATTAGTCTAAAATTATAGGCCTATCGCGGTCAATTTTCGAGAAAGTGGGGGTACTGACATTTTCGGCGTCTTAGTAAGTAATCAATTTGGCTTACTAATTGCCCCCGACGAGTCCTCGGATAAGTATACTCTTTTAATACACTCGAATTGCTCCAAATAAAATAAGCGGCACTTCTACCGAGGTCCGCAAGCTCGTAAAAATGGGTTTTGGAAGAGAAAGAAAAGTGTATGTGTCTAATAATCGAAACAAAAAAAGTTTCTTCCAAATTGGAATATTTAATATAAAAAATAGCAAAAATGAATAGGAAAATTCGAAAACAGTTCGATTAATATGTGTGTAATATGCAAAATTATAAGAAAAATGCAAAAAACAACCTAAATATGCGACATATGCATTATCCAAATATAAATTGGGTTTAATCGACTCAAATATGCGAAGTTTCATACAAGTTCACATTCACAAATAAATAATATGCATTTTGCCACATTAGTTGTCTGTGATTTTGCATCCTATTCACAGCACTAGTAAATAATGTTTGTTTATTTTGTAATATGTATTTTTCATTGTGTATATTAAGGCATGTAGTTAGTACAGTCAATCTGTCGTGAAAAACGACTGTTTTCGCAAAAAATTGCCAAGTGGATTTTTTTTCCATATTTCATTAGGGGGTCATGAGAAAAGCTTAACGCCAGATTTGCGAGGTCCTGGCCCTATTGAATTTTTGAGAAACTAAAAAAGTTTTTGAAATGCATTTTTCTCGGAATAGTGCGTTCTAGAGAAAAATTTTATTAACAAAAAATGTAGAGGATCTTACCGTCTGGTGTCTGCAATTAATGTTATTCAGTTGATGACGTACGATTTAAAATGCAAGCAGTAGGTGGCGCTAAAGTACCAGAAAAACTACAGTGACTTTATTACAAACAGTGACGACAAGCAGCGATTAGCTCCACCCATTCGCCATTAGGAGGCAAAATTTTGGGCGGGTTTCTACGAACTCAACGGTGGTATCCTAGCAACGTGCTAAATCCAAATAAAAATCACACGCTAATCAAAGGTAAACACAGTAAGGCCGCCATTATGAGGCAAAATATGCCACGGCCAATAAAAGTCGATACATCGCTTGTCGTCACTGTTTCTAATAGAGTCACTCTAAGAAAAACAATTTTTAGCTTTTTGGGCCAGAAAAAAATGTTTTTTCGCAATACTGTAAATAGAATAGTTGTTCCTCTCAAAAATATCTACAAAGTTAGTTGAAATTATTTTTTTCTCCGACCTACCATCCGAGTTATAACGCAACAAACGTAACGCAACGTAGTTGACGGTTCTATTGTTACCGTCACGGACGGGGTTGGCATCATTGTGACACATAAGTAAAAACCGATTTTGAACACCTGACAGTCGTTATGCGAGTTTTGGAGAGTACAGGTGTCAAAACTTTGCTGTCGTAAAATGAGTGCCTGTTTTGTTTGTAAACAAATTGTTGTCCGTGATAAACGTACCTCGGGTCCAAAACCTCGGCAAGCATTAATAAAACCATGTACAATCAGAGGTGTTTGCAAATGAAGCATTTTGGTCCGGAATGAAAGCATTTCAATCGATCTTCACGGCAAATGCTACAAGAATTATACCGATGAGCGTAATACTGGAGTATTTTATTTATTTAATTATATTTATTACTTTTATTTTTGCGTTGCGTTTTTTTGTTTTTTTTTTTCTTGTTTTAAATAGTGTAAGATTTGTTTTTTGTTGTTAATTGTCATTATATTTGAAGATGGAAAGAGCAAAATTTTTGTGCAATCTCATGAAGAAGTGACTTTAAAAATGTTCTAAATGTTTCCAACAATTGTCAACAAAATAAACATTCAACCTTAAACTTGTAAAATTTTATTCAAAAAAATATAATTGTATACATTCATTAATGTAGTTGTCAAAAATACAAAAAATATAAATGGTACAGTAATTTATTTTGTCTACCTAAACTTATTTCGGTAACTGATTATTGATCATAATTATTAACTTTTATTCTAATTCATGTTAAAAACAATAGTAATTAACAGATATTATTGTTAATCAACTTACAAAAAATGATACATATACCATTTATGAGCAACGCACCAATCGTTAGGTACCGTACTTCTATTAGCCTTTCTACAGTCTTAATGGCACAATTTTCACACTTCGGCAACCTATAGCTCTAAAACGGGAAGTCGAAGAAAAAAATAGTTTTAATGAATTTTGTAGGTATTTTTGAGAGAAACAACTATTCTACTTACAGCATTGGGAAAAAAAAATTGTCTAGGCGAAAAAGCAAAAAAACAATTTTTATGGTACTTTAACGCCACCTACTGCTTAAATTTTAAGTCGTACATTATCAACTCATTGACATTAATTATTATAGATGGAAATGTCCTCTACATTTTTTGTTTATAAATTTTTTCTCTAAAACGCAGTAATTCCGGGAAAAATGCATTTCAAAAACTTTTTGACTTTCTCAAAAATTCAATGGGGCCAGTACCTCGTAAATCTGACGTTAAGCTTTTCTCCTGGCCACCTAATGATATATGAAAAAAATCCACTTGGCAATTTTTCGAACAAAAAAATACAGATTGACTGTATTAACTAAGTGCTTCAGGCTTCAGTATTTACATACACATAAATCATAATAATTAAAATACCTAATTAATTTTGTCTAACATGTTTATCTTTAACAATTCATTGTGCCTGTTGCAGATAAGACTATTTTATTTTGTGTAATATATGATAAACTAACAAAGATACGACATTATGATTATAAGCTAACTTTGTAGAAGATCCAAAAACCAAAAAAATATTATAATATGGCTAACATGGTAGAATAGGTTAGGGGTTCACAAATACGTTTTGTCGGTGAAAGAATAGTTACAAAATTATTTTATTGAGAATAACAATGGAAATGCGGAGGTTATTATCACACGGTACCCAGCACGCCCACCTCTCTTGATTGTTTTGGGTAATGTATAATTTGAAAGGTGGCTGCGATCGGTGCCCTCATATGTCTGGCTTCTCCACCAAGACCAACAAATTAGAAATACAGAGATACAGTTAATATTAAAATCAATGCATAACTTCACACAATTACAATGTACAGCATAACCGTTTTATTATACATTGTGAGTGTTACGTTCTACATGTTGAAGCACTAGAAGGCCATCGTAGGAGTGCGCTCGAACACAACTACCATCAAACTATGAAGATTTTCAAGTTTCTAGTCTATTAACCAAAAGCGAATGAAAAGTAATGGCTAACAGAAAGAAAAATCTGTAATCAAAGATACCAAAGTACAATTATTGGTAACAGCAACCTACATTTTGTAATGCCAATTTACTTTTTATGGTAGACGTATACAAAATCGGAGACGCAAAGTCGGACTTGCTTGAAGAATTCTCAAGAATTTATATCATTTGGCTTAAGTTCAACCACTCATCCCATAAACCTCCACCCTTTAACAGAAAGGAATTCATCCTAGAATATGTGCAACGAACCTTAATAATTTTCCAAAAGATTTTGACGTAGGTAATAATAATTAAACGTAAATATTTCTAGGACGTCAAAAAAAATCGAACAATTCACTTCCGGTGTAACGAGAAATTTGGACTATTCGCTGTGTGTAAATTATGAAAATGATATTATACTACATACTACATATAAGTTACAATAAAACAGGTTTCGGTTTAGTGTAAACTCAGTCAGTAAACTGTATAAGGTGTTTTTATGACGTAACATCAACGATGCGTGGCGGGGCTTTGTTAGAGAAATACTAGAATCTATTCGACTCTTTTCATCACACCAACTATCCTTGTTTGTCTTATTGATCCATAATAATATCTTTCGCTATCTTTCTCCCACGTATCTCTACACTTGTCGGTTACATATAGAAAAGTACGACCAGATATGCACGCGATTTGGCGGTACGAGGTTGTCAGTCGCCATTTGTAAATGAACGGGGGTGGAAATTTGGGGGTTTTGTGAAGGTGTTATGTGTTGTCATTTGGAAAAAAAATTAAATGAAAGCAAATACGATTAATATCTGCCATTTGTGTAGTGATGTAGTGTTATTTTATTATTTTTTTAAAGTGTATAAACCTGCTTCTATTATTGAATAGCGGATATTCCTACCTGTCTTCATTTTAAGCAGGTAAGCGGACACCCAGAATATTTTCGTTAAAGTTCCCCATTTTTTAAACACAAAAAGAAACAACGGTAATTATTTCCCAACAATAAATCGTTAGATTCGAAATGGAACAATATGTTGTAGAAAGTTAGCGTATTAATGAATATTCATGGCCGTAATTAGTTTGAGAATATTAATTGAATTACATAAAAAAATATTGATATTAGGGGCGTAATTACGCAAATAACAAGGTTAACGGAGACAAAAAAAATTTAGTTTAAAAGGGTCATTTTCGGGTTGTAACCTCTATCAAGGTTTGAATTTTTAATTGTTTATCACTGAAGCGTAAATTTTTTAAAATTCATCCTGCTATTTTTGTTAGTTTTCGTATTGATTAGTGGATCGCTTTCCGAAGTGCACCCTTAAATTGGTTTTCATACTGAGTAAATTCGTACCTACTCTTTTTGAATTTTGATTCTGCATTCTTTGGGTTACTGGTGGTAATTTAAATTCTAGTCCACGAATTTTTTAAGAATGTGAGTGGGTAGATCAGTGCGTTTTTAGAAGAGATCAATACCACTCGTGGTAAGGAAAAAAAAGTGAAAATGGGACAGCTTAGGAATTTACAACTGCATTTCTTTGAATACCTTGTTGTTATTCATCTCCTCTCCCCCATGTCACGTCACTTCCAACCAAGACTTCATTAGACACTAACTTAAAATAATAATAACCTTGCAATTAATTATCACGGCCGAACTGCATGTAATTTTGGGTTTATATAGTAAACCAACGTCAATTAGGACGACGCGACGCGACGTTGTGAACATTTTTGATTAAGTTTGATTATATTATAAAACATTTGTTTTGGCAGACATTTCTGATTAAATTCCGTAGAAATTTTTCAACATTGAACTTTAATTAATTAAAAATTCTCGAGATATTTATTCTTGCTTAAGATCACGTAGGATGTATATTGGTTTATTGACAATAATAAGTTACAAATATTGACAGTCGTCTAAATGCCCACTGGCTAATATTTACATGCGCTAGACAAATGCAATTAAGTATCGCGATAAGTATTTGTGAAACAGAAGGTTTTTAATTTTTATCCATGATTGTATTTTTCTATCTTGTAACTGAAAATGTTATTCTACGGAGATCTCTTTCATCTATTAATTAGTGGTAGTAGTAATAGTAGTCTTTTGATACGTCTAGGTACCTCTTTTGTGTTATCCTTAATCTGGTTATTCCAATCCTTTGTTTACATGATTTCTTTTCTCTTTTTTTAATGCTTTTGTTCTATCGCAGAACTTTCCTGTTTTGGTATATATTATTTATTATTTCCTTTGTTTGTACTTAATGTTTATGACATTTTTCGTTTGTACTTTAAATGATAACGAACTATTAAAAATTGAAGACGGGGTGTCCGCATGTACCTACGTTCCATATAATTATATACATATATCCCCACCCTCACCCCACGTAGCAGGGACGATCCGATAGGGGGGTGTTGGTGCATGCACCCCCCCCCCCAAAGGTTTTCCAGTCGGCAAATTTTTATAAAGCCATCCGGTTAGGTGTTAGGGTTGAATCGGCATTAGGTATATTTAGTAAGTCGATTATTAAAAATCAAAAATTACATTTAGTTTAATGAAAGAAAATGTAGTGCTTCTTAGAATGTGGCAGCAAATTTGGTGATGATTACCGGAAACAGCATAAAAATTTAAGGATTTACAGCCAAAACCTTCTACAAGTAGAAATGCTGCAAAAATTATAAACTTTCCGTCAACGTCAAAAATTATGGGCAGAGATACCAATGTAATTATTAACTATAGATTTTTTATTTACAAGAACTGGCAAGGAACTAGTTTTATTTATTTCAATTAAAATTGAATTTGTTTAGTTTTTGCTGTGTTTAGTTTAGTTTCTATTTTTTAGACAAGAGTGCGTTGCTCAGCTGTCTTTTGTGTCAAAACTGCCAAAATTGCCACAGGGTTCGTTTTCAAAGCGGTGATGTAAGAATTAATCAAAAATTGTTTCCAAAAAACAGGACAACATTTTGGTTACTAATTAATCTCGTGACGTTCGTGTAATGCCCTGCGACCTAGGTACCATTCCCAAGAATGCAATGTGCTACAAAATCGTCTCTAGCGTCTAAAAATCAAATTTCAACATAGTTGAATTTACAATACAAAATTTCGTATCATTTCAGCCAGTAGTTTTGCTTTTATGTAACTCTAAACTTAGCGTAAACTCCAAAAAACGAGCAGTTTGCATCGTGCGCCCGTAGAAATGGTCCAAAAAACAGTTGTTACACCTATACAACGTAGAAATAAACAGGCTTTAATTTAACACCAAGCCCGTTCGAATCGGGCCAACGGTTACTTTTTTGATTAAGCTTCAAACTCGAGTACTACACATACTTTTTATGCCAACAATAGTCTCTGGAGCAGTGGAGCACCTATATCAACAGTCGGCAATTTTAGTCCAACACCCCCCTAAAGGTAAGGTCTTCGGATCGTCCCTGCCACGTAGCATACGTGGGAGACTATATGTACCTATACAGGGTGTCTCACGGTGACCGTCGGTTAGAAGTACATATATCAAGAACGGTAAAAGCTAGAAATTTGAAATTTTGCACATACGACATGCCGTGTTTAATCTATTAAATGAAAATATTTTCCAAATGGCAGCACTTCCGGAAATACCGGAAGTGGGCATCAACATCTTTATTTTAAATACAAACCAGTCAATTTTTTTTACATTCTGATGTGTCATAAAATGTTTAGTAAGTATGCTTAAAGTTAAAATAATCGGCGTATTAATATCGATTGTTGAGAAAAAATTTTTTTTTCACTGAAAAATTTGAAAATCTTGTTTAGGAAATAAAATTAAAAGTCAAAAGTGGTAAAAGTTAGGGAAATGGGATTTTAGGTTCTCAATGTCAAAAGATTGAGACACAATTGTCTGTAACGGATAATAAAAAATTGACCGCGATTACCTATCGATTTGACGTTATTTCCAGACTTAAGAAAAACTTTAAAAAGTCTCTTTTTTCAAGTCGAATGCCTATTTAATTATCAGCCTATTCGATGCAGAAATAAATTTCCTTTAAATTGATATAACATGTTCCTATACCTAAAATCAATGATTACAGAGTTATTTACATTTTTCTATTTAAATTTATAATTACATACTTTACAAAACATGGTTGGCTTTGACAATTTTCAAAAAATTTTTATGCAATTGTTTCTGATGCTTTTATGATTATTTAAAATTCTATCTATGGAGCTTCTTTAGTATCCAAGGTCTCTTTCCGCCGAACGAAGAGAACTTTCAGGGAAAACATTAAAATATCCCAATACACTGGTTTCTGCAGCGTCATTGGGGACAATTGGCTTTGCCAAATTTCGTGGCGCATTTACTTCGCCCAAATTTAGAAAATTTTTTTCATTTTCATTATAGGTAAATGCGGATATCTTTCGTTAAAGTGTTGAGTGGTTCTTTATTCAATGGTTAAAGGTCCGAAAATAATACGAGCAGACTCGCCATGAATGTAAAACAAATTTAGAATATCAGCATTTGTGTATTTCATATTGCCCAATTAAAAAGAAATATCAAGCGCAAAAATCAAAATTCAAACAGATAACATTGAATGATAACAAACGTAAATGTAGCGTAAAGTTTCAAACTGATAGCTAACTGACAACTGTCAAATAAAAATGAAAACATAAGAATCATAAGAAACAATTGAATAAACATTTTTTTGAAAATTTTCAAAGCCAACCACGTTTTGTAAAGTATGTAATTATAAATTTAAATAGAGAAATGTAAATAACTCTGTAATCATTGATTTTAGGTATAGGAACATGTTATATCAATTTAAAGGAAATTTATTTCTGCATCGAATGGGCTGATAATTAAGTAGGCATTCCATTTGTAAAAAGAGACTTTTTAAAGTTTTTCTTAAGTCTAGAAATAACGTTAAATAGATCAGTAACCGCGGGCAATTTTTTATTATCCGTTACAGACAATTGCGTCTCAATCTTTTGACATTGAGAACCTAAAATCCCATTTCCCTAACTTTTACCGCTTTCGACTTTCAATTTTTTTCCTAAACAAGATTTTCAAATTTTTCAGTGAAAAAAAATTGTTTTCTCAACAATCGAAATTGATAGGTACGCCGATTATTTCAAGCATACTTACTAAACATTTTATGACACATCAGAATGTGAAAAAAAATTACCTGGTTTGTATTTAAAATAAAGATGTTGATGGTCACTTCCGGTATTTCCGGAAGTGCTGCCATTTGGAAAATATTTTGATTTAATAGATTAAACACGGCATGTCGCATGTGCAAAATTTCAAATTTCTAGCTTTTACCGTTCTTGATATACTTCTAACCGACGGTCACCGTGAGACACCCTGTATATGTTTCACAAAAAAATAATATAGGTACTTATCGAAGTTTTGAATATGATCTCTGATGTATCTAGTTGATTTTTAGCAATGACGCTGACCACAGTCTTCACACACCCTATTTTCTTTTGCGCTATAGAATGAATACGGCCGGTTTGCGCTCGACCGTTTCGACTAATTTCTTATAACGGTGTAATATAAAATTTCAATATTGAAAAACAGCACACGGCTGTGAAGTTAGTCGGGGCGATGGATTTCGGCTCATTTTCTATATGGCGCAAAACAGGTGTCTAATGCCCGCATAAGAGAAAACTGATTTATGAAGAAATTCACGGCTTCGTAAAGTCAATTAAATTGCGTCAGTTGCAATTTTCCGATAACTTATTTCTTATTACATTTCTTATTACGGCGCAAAATTTCATTCTAACGGGACAAAAAGCCACATAATTGGCGCCTAATGTTCAAATAATAAAAAATTGATTTATGAACAAATCCGCGTAAATTGAAACTTATCTCTGATAAGGGCGCAAAATTTGACTCTAACGGCGCATAATTGGCGTCTAATAATTATAGTAAGGTTTAAATAACATTTTCCGCAACTTACCCGGCTATCTTCACGCACTTAAAGTTTATCATAAAAAATAAAATAATACAATACAAATTCAATTCATCTATCCTCAAACGCATAGTTAATAATTAACGAAAAATAATCGATTGTTGACACACCTTGACTGCTATCTATTTCCCCTGCGTACATCATGGATTGTACTCGTATAGGTATATCTTGAGCGGCTGTCTTCTTTATTTTTGATACAACAATTGCATGAATTATCGACATGACTTTTTATACTTTTCTCGTGGTTTTCCAAGACAACTTCGTTTTTAGATAGAAGCAATATGCATCCCAGAAGGTTTCCATGGTCCAAATCTTCATTTGTTAGACTTTGTGTTTTAGTATTTCGATAATAACACCTCGCTTTCCCAGCAATTTCATTATAGATATCAATTATTTGGTTGTTTTAGATGGTAATTGAAGAATGAATCCATTTCAAAATTGTTGGGTTTTAAAATAAAATAATGATCGCCAGCTTCTGCCTCATCCGAATGTTCTGTAGGTAAGGATTTCTGCAACAGTTGTCGGCGTTGTAATTTGTTCTGCAAGTTGTTCTTGAAAAGAGCGGAAATGTATTCGGCTACGAAATCTCACCTTCACTATCTCGATTAATCCGATATGTATCAACTAAACTTCTCTTTCCGAGGTAATGATTTCGAATTCAGTGTTTGTAGATGCTGTTTGTGCTTCTATACGAAAAATTGTATCCAGTGTTTCGCATGTTTTAGCAATTTTTTTTTCAGTCTTTTCTTTCTTTTTCTCACCGCTCCCCCTTTTCTTCTTCCGCTACCGATCTTTTGAATCCATGTTGTACAAGTACACTGGAAAATTGATGTGGCAGCTGGCAGACCACCAATATGTAGAGGTCCCTGTCAGTAAACTAACTCTACCACAACTAGTAAAAGTAGCTTCATCAGTCCATAAAACCAGGGAGAGGAATTATCTCAGCCAATAACAATAGCTTAGCCACCTGTCAAAATCTGCAAGTGAAAGGGCTTGGTGTAAAACTGCATGATAAGGATGAAGTTTAAAGTTTTTTAAAATTTGCAATACTGAAGTGCGGTTCATTTCCTAAATCTAAAGAAATGTTTTTTTTGCGTATTGTCTTATTTTCTCACTGAACGTCTTCTTATGGGAACTGCAGTCGATAGCATCCTACCTGTTTACCTTAAATGTATTGCCAACCGCCGAAACACTCCGATCGAAGTCAAAAAAATTTCGGTCTCAACCTTCGACAGAAAAATGTCCTGGAAAGCTCACAAGTGGTATCATTCTTTTGTATGACAATGTTTGACGCCATGCCACTCAAACAGGACAAGGCGTATGAAATGGGAAGTCTAATTGCCTTACAGTCACCGTCTGATTTTCATGTGTTTGGCCCATTAAAACGGTTCAATTCGGGCGCAGGTTCAGTGAACCATCGAAAACTTTTTTTCACCACGGTGTTTAAAGGCTAATTAAACAACTGGACTCATGTCATAATGTTAATGGAGGTTTCTTTTAGATTTGTTGAATAAAAATGTTTTACAGCATCTCAGCATGTTTCTATTGAAAAATGCTTATATACATACCTACATGTGCTTATGTAAATGTGTCTAAATAGTAGCAGGATGGATCCTATAATATAGAAACTATACTGTTTATTCTCTTTTAATTTCATTTTTAAACAATCTATGTACCTATTACCCATTATGTAATACCATCTGTTTCTAGTTTGTTTGATATTTGTTTAAGGGTTAGAATTTAATCCTAATTCCTCGCCTAATCCTTTACATTGCAGCACTGAGGTACTACTACCTGCCATGTTTACAACTTGTAAAAGGTTAAACACATAACGAGGATCTTTTATACGAATTATTTGAAGGAACCTTCCTATTTGTAAAATCTTTGAAAGATC
Organism: Pyrocoelia pectoralis; assembly: GCA_036250285.1. Classification (NCBI taxonomy): domain Eukaryota; kingdom Metazoa; phylum Arthropoda; class Insecta; order Coleoptera; family Lampyridae; genus Pyrocoelia; species Pyrocoelia pectoralis. Next base: position 19,075,945 of record CM070079.1, on the reverse strand, counting down.
GACTGTTTTCACAACTTTTTTTACAGTAGAATTGTTATTCTTTGACCGATCCACTGATCCACCAATTACCTATGACATAATTATGCATAATACATATAAATATATTAACTGAAATTAATGTTATGCGCTGCAATATTAATATTCTGTTCAAAGCGGAAACCCGAAACATTTTTGAATAATTTCACGGGTATTACTGCTAATAATACTGTTAATTATTGTGTTAAATATCGCTGAGAGCTGAGAGCACATTGTAAAGTATATAAGTAGATATGTATAATAAAGTAGCAACACATTTTATATTAGTTGGGGTTTAAAAATTTTTTGTAAAATGTAAGTCGTTTGTGCACGCAAGTTGGGAATGGTGACAAATTCGTTAATTTCAAATGTTATTCAATCATTTTAATGAGTAATAAAGCACCATTACCATATTTATTAGCAATGCCAAAGAATTGATATACATAACTCATAACTCATAAGTAGTGAAAACAAAGTATGTAATTCTAATTAGATGTAGATAAAGATAATTTTGACATTCAAATGCACTTAGGACACTATAAGTTAATAGTCAGGTTTATAAAAAAAAAGAAATGCAATCCTGAAAATTACTACTAAGTACATTAAGTAATTAATGATGCTCGAAGCTTTTCTCTAAAGCAGTGGTTTTCAACCTTTTTAAATCCACGGGTCTCTTGACAAACTACAAACTTGTCGCGGCGCCCCTGCTAATTTTTAAGCAAGCAGTCGAACCTTAAAAATGCTTAAAAAATTATGGGTCATTCATTCATCGCCATGTTAAATGTTGGTTTTGTAAATTGAAAAAAAAAGAAAAGAAAAACAATTTTAAATAGGTAATAAAAGAATAATTTGAAAAAGAAATACAGGCAAAGTGCACCTTGAAACATCAGATTTCTCCTTATTTATTTATTTCTTACATTCTTCTAATCTTACAAACAAACAAAAATGCGCCCCGAACCATCGTCCGCGGCGCACCGGGGCGGCATGGCGCACCTGTTGAAAACCACTGCTATAGAGTACTGTGAGGAGAGTTCAAATTTAAACCGGAACCTCACGAAAACATTTTATTGAAACAAATAATTTGGGAAACAATGTACTTATGCCACTCTTTGACATATTCCCCTCATTCCTTATATCAATGCTCTTCTATCACCTTCCTGGTAGGTAACTTGAAGATGCTCTCTTTATAAAAAGGTTGTTTCACCATTTTTGTAAACCCCATTCCCATTTGCAAATTTTGCACCACTTAACGCTTCTTAAGTGGCCCAACAAAATATAAAGGAGAGAGGTCGGGACTACATGGGGAATGAGGAAGCGGTTCCCAATGCAAATTTGCAAGCGTCTGCCGAGCCAAATGAATGTGAACGCAGAGGAGGATGGATTCCTTTCGGTTTCGCAGCAAACGAAACGCTTTATAGTCTCTGAGAGTAGCATTATTAATAGTGTGCCTTTCTCTTAAAAAATCAACCACAGCAAAAATTTGAAGCAAAAATTTGAGAACGGAAGTTTTTTTGTTGCATCTGAAAATATCTTTACCTTTTGACATACCTTTCCAGGCAACGGCAGAAGTAGTACTATTGCTTGGCTAGGTTCTGGTGGCCCAACTTTACACTGCAAGGCGAATGTGGAGTAGCCCCATCGTGTTAAACCTCTCAAAAATATCTTGTATCTAATATTTTTAGGTTGCACTCATAAAGACAAACCACAAGTTTCCCTAATAACATAGACACAAATTAACATCCACGGATAATGATAACATCCCGTACAAATACCTTTTTGGGAATTTAAGATGGATCGTTTCAATAAAGTTTAAAACGTTCTCTAATATTTTATTTTTCCTCTCAAAAAACCATTTAGTTTCGATCATTTTGACTGGGAAAAAAGTCTCGGTGTTGTCTTCATCGAAAATATGTCTTCATGATGTGTACGAGCCCAGAATCATATCATTTGGCCCAGTCATTGTTTTCTTTTTTATTGTATTTTAGAAGACTTTGATGAACACGAAAAGAAAAATCTATTGAATGCAACTATTATTGTTGTAAATTGAAACATGCATGTAAACATTTTTTACTAAAACTAATATTAGAAAGCTAGAGATGTGCACAGAACACTAAATTTAATAATAAAACAATGACTGGGCCAAACGATATGATTCTGGGATCGTATATCAATTTTAATTTTCTGACTCACACAACACAATTATGGTTACCTATTCCATTTTAACTATTATTTTGGACTATTTCTGGTCGAACGGGAGATTTATATGCTGTGCTCTATGCTGTGTACCTAACTCGTCCTTCACGGTTTACAAATTTGAGTCTTTAGTACTTCCCATCCTTTCAGCACACGTGGATACGTATATTTCGATGATATGACAATTCTCGTATAATCACTATATAATAACCGAGACGTGTGTATATGTTTGTGTTGCTGTGCACTTTTCCGACGGTCGCCGAATCCTGACGAATGCGGATTTTTTTCAAAGTAAGTTTTAAACATTTTAGTATAAAAGTCCGTCATCTTATTCAAGCAGTATTTGTGTCTAAATATATTATTTTCTTTACTTAGAAAATACGTTCAAAGTTTCCTTATGGAGATTACGTGTAAAATAGAATTCGCTGTTTGTGCTTATTTTTGGGTGAAAATTTTGTGTAAACATGCAAAGTTTGTCTGTTCGAGGTCCTTAACCCATTTCGAACATTAAAACAATGGCAGAAAGTATTTTCGCGAAAATTTTCAAAATGACATGTATCGGAAACTTTTTCTCGATAACATGGAAATTTAATTATTTCAAGTTGAAAAGTTATTTAAATGATGAAAAATGATTCTATTATGCCTCGCGTTAACATTTTCATGGTTAAAATGATGTAAAAAGTAGTAACAGCATTCATCGTAGACTAATTTATGTGTCCCGATACCTTCTTTCGGTAACTTTCGAAATGTACATGTTTGTGTGCTTATTTCGAATTTAGAGATTTTGAACGATGAACGATGTCGTAGGTAACATATATAGTCGAATGTTTTCACCGAGAAAAATGTTTTTGTCTACATATTTAACTTAATATCTATTGATGAAAGTAGGTAGCAAGTGTATTGTTACGTTACACTATACCAAAGAGAATACCTATACTTTGACTATACTTCTACATATACAACTTATATTGTAATTAAGAGGAAGTAAAATCCATATTTACTGCTGTACATATACGTGTAAATGGTGGCCTTTAGTTAGTGAAATAAACAAAAATTTGAAACTGTGTAAGGTAGAGAAGGTCTTTCTATAAAACAGATGTTATGCAACGTTAGACCAGCTTCTATTTGTACATTTTATGTTTTATGGTATTTTTAGTTACTAAAAAGTTTGCATCTTACATTTTTTTTAATAATTGGTAAAAATTTACTATAAGTAGGTAGGAACGAATTCGTATATCTTTACCAAATATCAACCCATTTTTGTGATTTTTACGTCAAATGTAAGTAAATGTAATCCTTTATTTTAGTTACTTTAATAACTAGCTAAATTACAGATACCTACAGGGTCAAAAATCTGAAAAGGTACAAAAATGTAAATTTTTTTTCTTTTTTCAAGCAACTAAGCCAAGTCAACAAGGTGTGATATTTTAAAACAAAAGCTATTACAACCTACAATCACAGATACCCCCTCCCCCCAAAGCACGCAAAACGCGAGAATCGCGTGTACCACCGTTTATAAACAAATAAATAAATCAAATACGTACCAAACAGAATGTTGTAGATCAGGGTTTCTGAACCTTATTTTGCCCACCGCCCACTTTGAGAATATGTTTTTTTCTAGAGCCCCCCTAAAGAAGAATGTTTCAATGGGAGCAATTAAAACACATATGTACTTAGTTATATTTAGTCAATGGTTATATTGAGTTGAGGAGTATTTTTATTCCCAAAGACATGAATTTATAACTAATGCGAAGGTCGAATTTGATGCATTTTAAGGAATTTGTTATGTCCATGTTTAAAATCCTTGATCTTCTTCTGTGGAGGTTTTCCAAGTGTTGACAGTAAACAAACGATTTTAATTTTCTTTACTTTACTTTAGTTAGTACGTGATTAGCGTGTTTTCTATTGTCTTTTTTAGACTATATTTTTGTAATCTGCCCACACCCCCTCAATGCCCACTAATTTTCTCTGGGTCTTCTACTGCTCCCCTGAGAGTCTCAAACGCCCACAGGGGGGCGTTATTGCCCACGGTGAGAAACACTGTAAGTAGATAAATATATAATGTTACCTTAATTGATTTATCAAGGCCTCGGGAAGCAGTGAAACATTTGTTGGAATTTTATGTGCTCAGTGATGCATTTTATTCAAAGCAATTATTGTAAGCATTATGAACACTGCATTCAATAGTATCAAAAGCGAATGCTCTTTACATAAAACTGTTTCACATTATTTATATAAATAAATTTACATCAGATGTAATGGAAAACGACAAAACGTATTGTACAGGGTGATTCATTAAGAATGTCCAATCTCTGAACTGTAGATTCCAGACCTCGAAATATGATGATTCTGCCCAACATGCCTTATACAAATATTGATAGTTTCCGAGATACCGGGTGTTTAAAGTTTAAATATGAATTTTGATTTTCGCAATAACTTTCTATTTTTTCACAATTTCTTTTTGAAAATTGGCAGTTTTACCCTTTTTTGCATGAGGATTGCCAATTTGGACTCTAATTTAGCATTGCTAATAGAGGGCGCTAGTTATACTTGGTTGTGTTTAGTAAATCTAAGCAAAAATTTTTTTCAGGTGAACTATTAGCAAACTAATAATAAAATATGGAAAAGCGTTAGATTCTACAAAAAAAAGTTACTCTTGTTTGATTCGTGTAACTCGATCAGTTATCGAGTTATTTGCTTCTAAACAGTTCAATAAATTTTAATTTAAAAAAAAAATTTATTCTCTAAATGTGTAACAACAATAAACTATTATTTATGATCCGTTTTCGCAAAGATCTCTTCATATCAAATAACCCTTGTCTATTATTTTTAATCACATTAATTAATTGTTATTGCGAAAATCAAAATTCATATTTAAACTTTAAACACCCGGTATCTCGGAAACTAGCAATATTTGTATAAGGCATGTTGGGCAGAATCATCATATTTTGAGGTCTGGAATCTACAATTCAGAGATTGGACATTCTTAATGAATCACCCTGTATATATTTCAAGTTATACATAGGTTAAGTTATACATAGGTTAAGTGTGCAGTATATTAAGAAATGAGTAGGAGAAGTTACATTTCGAGAGCGGTGTCATTACTGTCATTTCAGTATTACAGGGGGAGGGGGGGCTATAGTAAATAGGAAAAAAAGTGGTCCGCCGCAGGAGGAATTTTTTTTGAAAAGGGGGCGTTTTTAGTTTTATAAGATTAAGGTACTTTTTTTTTGTAGTAGTAATTCCGGGGGGGGGGGGGGGTGAACACCCTAGAGCTAGAGCAAAAGAATAACTACGAATTATATATTATACCTACTATTTTTTTTCTACGAAGCAGCACAGAGTATACTTTGTCTGTGGAAATAGTAAATGAACACGTAATGATAGATATAACTGTACCTTAATTTGTAAATCAATAACAACGATAAATTATTCAATCTCTGTTGGCAACCATCAAATGTCAGTATTGACGCATTTTAAACTTTGATAGCATTTCGACGTCTAGGGTTTGAAATAAGTAATTCACTTCCGGCTGTAGTGGTTGAAATACAATTTATGCCAAAGTCATGTATGTCATAGTGACAGAATCCAATATTTACGAGCAGTAAAAATCTGTTGTTTGGTTCTTTTTGATATTTTCCAACCCAGCCCCCCCTTGTAAAGAAATTGGTTGTTCCTTATTGATCTTGTACGATGAAAATGTGCAACACGGCGACCTTTCACTTAATTTTATTTTGCTATATAACGGTTTTAACTGTTAATCAATTAAACTTGAAACAAATTGTATTTACAAATTACAAGTTTCTTATCATGATCTCAAATTCTATACCTACCAACATTATAAATGTTTTGAACTTTTACTAATTTATAATCGAAATACACATTGACATTATTGTCAGCATTATACTATACTTGCCAACTAATGACCAAATAACGTTAAAATAATTACTACTGTTATTATATTTTTATATGTGTGGTTATTGCGAATATCGACCGGGTAGTGTAAACCGAGGTGTAAACTAACTTGGGTATAAATAGTTAAACTTAACACTACAAAATGAAAATACTAATTAATAATTTTTGTAATGAAAAAAATTAAAAATTACTCATAATTGTAATTACAATGAAAAGGAAAAATTTGATTTTGGAATTACGTCATACGACAACTGTCAAGCTAACATTTTTTCAGTTTGACAAATTCTTTAACAAAATGTTACGTAACGGGAAAAGCTCTCAAGTTTTTATTAATTTTTTTGCAAATTATTACCGTTTTGTATTTTTTAGTTATTTTTTGAAACAATTGTACTTACCTACTTCCAAGAAGTCTTAAGTTGAAGTTATTCTTGAAACAAAGTTAATTTTATTTGAACGAAAACGTTTTTATTAATAAGTTGAGCGGCACTTTTGGAAATTTATGCAGTGTAGGTACAACTCCATTTTTGAAATTTTAATGTTACCAACATCCATTAATTTATTAATTAAAACTGTATAATGGTTGAACAATTGTATAATTTCGAACCTTTGCTCTGTTGTTTTAAAAAGCAAATTTCTATTTGCATTAATATGCTTTGGAAATGTGGAAATTTGATATAATCCGCAGTGTAGAATGTAATAAAATTATTTTAGTAGCTAAAATAACTTTCTTTTTAAAAATAAACTTTATTCTAAAAATTTTTATAAACAAATACATTTATTTTTGGCATAGATTTTAGATGCAAAAAATACAAAATACATAAGTACTACAGTTTCAAAAAAAATTAAAAATCATATTCCTTTCAAACTTGGCAAAGAGATGCAAAAAGAGATAAGGTTTTTTCTCGCTTTTTTTCCAAAATTCCCTCAAACAAACCACTTTTTTACACCTTTTAGGATAAATTGTTAATTTTGTCACGTGACGTCTTTGGCTTTCAGTTCAGACATCCAAAAACCAAATTTTTATTGCCATATAATAAAAAAATCCCCATATGGTGGCAGACCTTTCCGTGGACACTGTATAGATAAACTGTACCAAAAACAGGTGGCAAAATAATGACGGTCTAAGTAAGTATATAATGTTCCGTAATTTCACGTACCACAAAATGAGTACTTAGGTCTATTTTATATATTCACGGTGAATATGTAGAAAATTTTGTCTTTAGTTAAAAAAAAGTTGATTAGCATTGACGTACATTCTCCTATTATTATCTGTCTCGTTATAATAAAAAAAAAACAATAAACAGAGTAGTTCCCCCATTTCATTGATGAAGAATCACACACATCTTCTTAACTTGCGATGCCTAATAATAGATCATACAGTTACGAAAATAGTTTCAAGGAAATAATTAATTTATTGTATTAGTGAACATTTTAAGATAGAAATTGAATAATCACTTGCTGACTGTCACCAAATAACTGATGATTGCATTTTGGAAAGGGTATGTGATTCTTCTTTTTATATGATTAGTGTTATGGTGAGGAAAATGAGAAGTGATGAAATAACCAAAATCTCAGGTATCACTTCATAGTGTAGGTATCGGAAGGTCTGTGACTTTTAGACTGTTGCAAATATTTTTAGAAATGATAGGGAAAAGTATCTACATATGAAATTTGGTAAATGGGTTTGTTTTTTGAAGTATTGGCCCTTGGTGCTTCTAAAATCAGTCTGCACGATGCTGCAATTGCTTCGTCAGCAAACGAAAATTGTTCGGTACGTATTTTATATTTGATCATCAAAAAAAGGGCGTATATGGACAATCGTGGACAATATCCGAGGATACTTGAATCTCCATATCACATGCTAATGTTTCTTAATCATTTAATGGACGACATTAAGGAAGTTTGTCACTGATATTGATGCGTTCGCTTCAACCCTAAAAGACAAACGAAGTTATTAGATGCATTGTTTCATCACAAAGTCACATGACACCAAAATTTCTGTTTTTTAAAAAATAAAGCTTCATCACTTTATTACGAACTGACAATTGAATTACTTATACATGAAAAACGTTACATTTTAAGAGTTCGATATAGTTTCAAAATGCCAGAAACGTATCCATTCATTCTAACTACTTCATTAATTTATTATCGGTAATGCTTTATATAAAATACTTTTAAAGGAAAAAAAATTACGATAATAACTATCAATAAAACTTGAATTTTGGAAAAGAAGTGCCGCAAGAAGAAAGTATGGATAGAAAGCTAATTAAAAGTTGGAATTTAAGGTGCGGGAGAACATTAAAACTGAAAGGTCTACATAATACAAATTTAATGACTTCTTCGCCTCCATTTACTACTTTTCTTTTACTTTCTTAGTGTCTAAATGAAATTAAATATCAAGAAAATTAATTGGTTTAAATGGTTTGTTAATCACAAATTATAATCAACGATACAAAGCTTTACCTTTATTCTGATAAGAGTAGATCATCTCTTACACCGAACTGTTTACTGTATAAGGGATAACTGGCAGTTTCCTATCGAAAATATCGTCAGAATATGCTTACAACGTAATTTGTAAAGATGCAACGGTAAAGTAAAGATTCAAATCTTTCAAGCGCCTTAATTAAAGCAGGCAACGAGATCTAATTGTATGATAATTAAGTGCGATGGCTGTTTGCATACGACAAATTGCCCCAACTGTTTTCAAGTTTATATTTTGACATAGGTATTTTTTTCACCCAATTAGTTCACAGTAAGTAAAGAAGTGTATGGTCCGTCTCAATTTATATCGTCTTGAAATTTATCTCAGAAAGGGATTTATTTTCAAATCTGCATTGTTAGTAGATAAACACGTTGTAAATGCCTACCTGATTGACATAACAAAGGGGACCTCTAGGTATTTTATGACAGGGCATCAGAGGCGGACTAAGGTAAAAATATTAATATAGCAATTTCTTTTCAAGGCATCCGTTTTATTTTAAATAAATTACGAGTTTTAAACTAAATTATACGATATAGGTACAAATTACTCGTATTATACTTACAACAAGGATTCTTAACGACTGATACTAATTAGTAATTATTAATTTGAATTGTTATAGCACTGGGTGACGCATACCTAACCCAACCCTGAGTGGGCAGGTAGGCATTTACAACGTGTTTATCTACTAACAATACAGATTTGAAAATAAATCCCTTTATGAGATAAATTTCAAGACGATATAAATTGAGACAGACCATACTTGTTGCATGCTTTTCAATTCCATTTATTTTTGACAATAAAGGTCGTTACCACTAATTTAATAACCAGAAGGTATACCTATCAGATTCTTGTATGTAAATCTTTATTTTCTTCTTTCAAGACAATGGTGTCAAAACTCCTACTCTTCTAAACCTTCCTCTTGATTATATCATCTCCAACCATGGTTACAACGGTCATAATCTCATTCTAGTCCCATCCCGCACCGTCCTAAATTCCTTGTTATCATTTTTCAACCTCTTAACATCTTCATTCAACCTTTTCCTAGAATCACCCGCCTCCCAATGTTTTGCACCTCTTCCTCACGATTTCGAAGCTAACAATTTCTTGCGCTCAGTTTCAAATTACAATGTTCGACATAACATCCGTTACCAAACTTTTCTCTCCCAAAGTCGTCTTGTCTTGATTTCTTTTTATCTAACGCTGCCCTTCGTTAGGCGATAACATAACGATTATATCGCTTAAGGAATTCGTTTTTCCCCGATTGTAATCTTTGAATTAAAAAAAAATGTGGCATCGATGGAGTCGTTCTTACACAATGGAGAACGTCTTTTCTTAATTCTTAATAGGGTTTCGCTTCGTCAGTTCCATTGATTTGTGTTGTTCCATGCTTTTTTACGAATTTTCAATGCTGTTGTAGGATATGGGAGAATTCCAGAGGAAAAAGATCATGTGTAGACTGCATTTAGTTTATACATGATCTTTTTCCTGGACACCATATTTTTTCCATTTCCGTCACGCATTTCTCGGTAAAGCTAAATAACGCCAATTTGATCTCTCTAATGAACATCCTAAATAATACGTTTTGAATCGAATAAACAAAATCTTCCGTTTAGGAGGGCATTGAGGAGTGTGATCCCAAAACCCACTCCCGTGTCTACAAAACTTGTACCTCCTGGTGTTGAGAAAGTCCCAAGATTTATTCAGAAAGAGGAATTGAAGCGTAATGTAGCTAACCCGCCCTATAGTTTGAGAGTGATATAGTCCGAAGGAGACAAGTATAGTACGACAGATGACGATTTTGACAAAAATCGCAATAAATGAGTAAATAATTTCCCAAAGACTTGCCAGAAGGTTTAAAAACTAACACAATTTTCAAATTTGAAATAAACGAATGCGAATGAATTTTATTTTGGTTGCGCCATTTTATCCATTGCTGCCGAAAAAAGATGAAATACGTAAAGCAAACGGAAGCTAGACCCTCTTACAACATGAACCGATCGATTTAATCCAATTTTCTTCAATGGAGATGAAATAAAATAACCTTTACTTAACCCTTTTAATTATCACGATTCTCCAAAGGAAATTAATACACGAAAATAGATACTAACCTACATACACGAACTTCTTATTACACCCTTAACGTCAAATTGCACACGTTCTCAGAATGAAAATGCAACAGTAATTAAGTTAGTCCATTTTGAAAGTTCAAGGAAGCCCCAAATGTTCTTTTAAACCTTTCTAATTTAGTAAACCTGCCAAACGTTTTTCGGTTAGTCATAACTCATAAAATAATCGATAGGTACAAGTAGTGGAGGTCTTTTTCTGTTTAAAATATTCATTATTAAAGGTATTTTTACCTCTCTCTGTATAGCTGAAAAAAACCCATATCGATCCGATGAATCTATAATGCCAAATATCGCATGAATAATTTATGGAAGGCTATCAGGAACGGGAATGTACAGAAGGACGTATCGTGTCATAATCACTTAAATGATAAGGGCTATTTTGGCTTTTCCGGCACAGGAAACTGTTGCTTTTCAGTGGTTAGTAAGTAAAGTTAAAATTTACATTTTATTGTCCCGAGATTATGGTTAATTTGAATTTGAAACGCCGAAGTGTATTCCAAACTTATATCGTACATTGCAGGTAGGAAATTCACTTTTTTTTGAAAATCTTTAACTTATATCTACAATAACGCGACCGTTTAAATGATTTATTATTATTTTGCCTTTTGGGCGTAGCTGCGTAACATAAATAAATCGGTCAATTTCAACTGTATATTCAAATACCGAAATGGAATAAAAAGTGTACCTAGGTACTTACTATTGCCATTGACGTGCCGAATTGTTTGTTTTTGAAATTATGTCACGTACTTACTTTTCGCAGTTTTGTAACCTTGATAGCACTTCGTATTTGATGTGATTTCGAATATTTGGACCTTCTTTATAACACTGAATTAGTAATGAACAGAATAAGGGACGGCAATGAAGGCCCTTAATGTCTTATATATACCTAGGGTAACAATCTAATGCCATTATTCGGAGGAATCAGAAAGGTTGATTATTATTTAAAGGCCCAGGGGAAAATATTTTGGGTTCCTATTTATCACAGGGGCAGCCCAAATATCTTTAGTTTATACTACGTTTGTCACCAGATGTAACTCTGGATTTCGTCTCATTTCGGAACTCCTAGATTTCGTTTGTGGCTGGTTTGGAATCGAATCGTCGCCGTCGGAATAAAATTAGGTACCTACTCTCTTAACCCGTCGACACCTAGTCCACGAGAGTCGGTTGCGTTACATGATAGGTACATTTGGTTGATGTCGAATCCAATGGCGGACTAAGACTTTTTGAGGCTCGGGGCGATCTTTAATTTTGGGCCCCCTGACACCCTCCAGGTTTAAAAATTTACTGAATTAAACACAATGCAGATGGAAAATCAAATTTTAATCAATATTTTTATTTTTACCACTTTACAAACAGATTTACAAGTGAAAAATAAGCAATGACACTAGACTAATTTTAAATTATGTTTTTTGGCTTTTATTACACTAAATTTATTAATTACGTCATCAAAATCCAAAACTGACGCCACTTTTCTTTCGATGGACAAAATAGCCAGACTGGTAAGTCGTTCTTCAGTTGTGGTCGATCTAAGAAAATTTTTTATTAGTTTAAGTTTTGAAAAACTTCTTTCGCATGACGCCACTGATACACTAATTGTTAGGAAATACTGAAGGATGAACTGCCAGAAGCTTATGTATTTATTATTATGAACCTGTGTATTAAGCGAGCGGTGCCCACATGTTCGACCTAATCGGCGACATCCGTCTCGCAAGAACTATATTTTTTTCTATCCCAAACTGGGCCCCCCCTTAGGTGTTGCCCCCCCCCTTACTCCGCCAATGATTTAAAGACCTTATAGAAAATTTTGGCGTTCCTCTGAGTTTTAGTTTTCACCTTACGCAGAACGCAGCAAATGAGTCTATGCTGATCTTGCATGGTAGATGCCACCTTGCTTCCCTAAAATCGTTGTATGGCTCCTTCAATAAATCTTCTCCTAAAAATAGGATTAGATTAGATTAAAATTATTTTTAAACTTTATCTCAAAACTATCATTGTGTTAATTTCAAGCAAGGATAAATTTTTTGCAAAAACTTAACAAACATACATTTGAATGCTACAAAAACCCAAATATATTTAAACAATATTATTTTCAACATGTTCGTTGCTATTTTCTTTAGTAAGTATGTATTGATTAGCACATGGTGATCGTATTTTGTTTCAATTGAAATACCTATAGTTGTCAATATAAGAAGTGAGAAATATTTCCAATTAGGCTTTCGCATCATGAAACAAGCAATAAATACCTACACCATTAGTTAATGGTGTAGGTATTTATTACTTGTTTCATTCTTAAGAGCAGTAACTATTATTTTGACAACTAGTTAGATTTTACAGAATACGATTTCCATTTGTTTCTAAGCAAGAAATAGGTACTACACAAAAAATGGAAAATTCAAAAATGTAAAAGATGGAATTAAAATATGAGGTGCTATTTAAAAAAATTATTTTTGTGTATTTAAGACTTTATTTTTTGAGCAGCCTTGGTACATTTCTGAAAATTTTAAATTGTTAACAATAATGAACTTTTGCTCAGCTTCCCATAACAAATCAATGAATAGTTAGTACCTACCTATAGTTTTAAAAAATGATTCGAAAGTTTATAAAAACTAAACGTGTAAGGGTTTAAGAGCCGCTATGGGGTCATCCTGTATATGTGACACTAATTCCTAGTTGGTATTGCAACATACTTTCTTTGAAACATTTATTAAGAATATTGAACTCCCATCACGCTCTATTGGTTCCTTCTCACGTTTTTAGTAGCAGAGAGGGAGGAGATAGTAGAAAGAGACAAAGACACACAAAGGCAAGAAAGAAGGGGGGTGATAAGGGAAGGGAGATACAACGAGAGGTAATAACAGAGGGGATACCGAGATATTTAAAAAGTGGACTAAAAAAAGAGAGAGAAAACAAATACTGGAGGGAAGAATAGGAAAAGAGATGTAGCTTGTGGGGAGATGATATGGAAGTTATGCTGGAAAACAGAGAGAAGAGGTTGGAGGGAGACTCTAGGAGAGAGAGGGGAGGGCCTAGGGTGGATGGAGGTGATCGAAGGTCGATGCGAGAGGGAGGTGGACTGAAAGTGGTGTTAGTTACGTTAAAACTTTAAGCTCTTATTTGAGAAGGTTATGGAATTATTGAACAGATAATAAAGTGCAAAGTTCACAAATATGTATTTTATATGATCTATTCTAGTATTTTAGTTTGTTACGGTAAGAATTGATCGGTAACTAAATTTAAAAGAAGCAATGACCGCAGTAGCTCAGTTCTAGTAGGCAAATGGGGTGGGTCAGTTACGATAAGCAGAAAGCCTTAAAATTGAGGTATCACGATAAGTAAAGTTAAGTAACGTGGTTATGATAATAAATTAAAATGATAACGGTCATGTTATACAGGGTGACATTGAAAAAACTACAATGCATATTACCACGCGATAGAGGGCTAAGAAATAATAAAAAAATTCCTATACACTAATGTCCGATCACCTTTTGTTGTTAAGAGCATCTTGACTACGACATTATGGCGCCTGTCAAATTAATATTGTAATAATTTGTTCAAGTTTCTCGTGTTCCTGATTACGTTTTTGTTTGATTATTTTGCTTCTCGTTTTTTAAAATTGCTTTTAAAAATGGTTCCCTACACGTTTGAAGATTACAGAGACATGATTATGTGTTAAATTTAATTATTGTTGTTCTTATATCATGTTATGTTGCTGTTTTTAAAGCTCCTGCCGACTAAGTAGCGATTTTTTTTTGTTATAAGATGTTAAAGAGCAATAAATTTTCGAATAAAAAATGTTAAAATAATTTTCAAAGCGACAAAAAAAAACAAAAACCTTTAAGATCCTATATCAGGGGTGGTCAAGCTACTTGATAGTCCGAGCCATTTTTCAAAATGTGAAATTTTTCGCGAGCCGTAATTTGTTACAACGCTGCACTTGGTCTTTCATATTTGTTGTCAGTAATTTAAAAGACATTTTGAAACACATACGGAACGATAATAATTTTTTTAACTATAATAACAAAAAAATGAAAAGGGAACTCGGGTAAATTTATCGAGAGCCACAAATAATCCTTCAAAGAGCCGCATGTGGCTCGCGAGCCGCAGGTTGGCCACCCCTGTCCTATATCTTAAAAACAAAAGGCGATCGGACATTAGTGTATAGGAATTTTTTTTATTATTTCATGGCCCTCTATCGCGTGGTAATATGCATTGTAGTTTTTTCAATGTCACCCTGTATATAAAAGTAATGATCGATAATATTATAAAACAATTACTTCACTTTTGACAAATGTAAATATTTAAATAAGTCATTTCACCTTGGTGAGGAATGTGGGACAAAAATCAAATTAGTGTCGTTAACTAGAAAATCAAATTTATAGGGATAGCCATTATATAGGTCCGTAGGTAGCAGTACCTCCCAAAATATTATCAAAAGAAATCTTTCAAGATGGCCGAATCACAAGGTGGAATAGGTCGTAAGGAAATCTCCAGGATAAAAGTCTAAATATCATTACATAGTCAATTTTCTCTAAACTTACATTGTGGAGCTCCGTATCAAAGTTACTTTTTAAATTTATAATTTACATTACATAGTCCTAAAATTGCTGCATGTCGAAGCTAGGTTACTTTTTTGAAAATACACATCATTGACTTCAAATTCCGCATTAATTTCTAAATACAGTTAGTTGGGAAAACTGAACAAAATTAGGAAGAAAATGCTCTGAGACACCTTGCACAACCAAGAAAAGGAATCAAACGAAATGAAATTGAATTTTCTTCTTACATATTTCATATTTTAATATTATTCCTGATGTTGGAAACAGCAAGCAATTTTATTAAATCATACCTTTCCCTCCAAAAAAAAAAAACTATTTGATTTATACCTTGAATATTGTTATCGTTAATTATAGTCTTGACCTTAATAAATCGACATTATTCAGGACAAATAATTAAATCGAATAATTAAAAGTTAGTGTAACAAATTTTATTACATAAATGCCTAAACTCTATTATATTTATGACCGTGTATTTTTGAAGTAATGGGAAAATACCTACCTAACTATGTAAGTATATTATAACCCAAATAAAACCAGCTTTTAGGATCCTAAAGTGGGTATAATTTGTTTCAAACCAAAATAGTGCAGTTTACCTTGAATTTTGGATATCGTAAAACTAAGCAGGTATAGAAAGAGTGATAAAACCTTGAATTTTGCTGATCGGAGGTATTTGGGTCGTGATTTATGCATTCGTCAGGTTAACATGGGTGGCCAGGTAGTTGTAAAAACTTCCAAAAACGGCATAAGTACCGCAGATTGTATAGGTACCGTACGTAGGTATTCTTATACAATTTTAACTTCTTCGCAAGGTATACAAACATAGAAACGCAGATGTTGCTACGTTAATTAAAAACAAATTATATTTGCCATGTAATTAAAGGGTCATAGAAATTTATGGTTGTTAGTAATTAATCGGCCTTTCTGCATTTTGCCTGCATTTTTTTACTGTGTCATATTTACGTTCCGGTTGAAAAGCCAGAAAAGGCGCAATGTGAACAATTACAGCGTTGATTCTTTTATAGCTGTAATTGCTGTTAACTGTAATTATTTTTCTAAAATTAAATGGAATTGGTTTTAAATTTATACGCCTTTTTTCTTCCAAACTTTATTTATTATTATGTACATACCTACATTACTGTGTTTGTCGACCACACATCTTCTTGAAATAATTTTTGAATGAAATTTTAAATAGCAGCAATTCACGTTTCAAATTTTTAAAAATCTCCCGACGATCTACGAGAACTCCGTAATGTAAGTCACTTTTGCATCTTCTTGAATTCATTTCATAATTATTAAGTGCTAATTTGATTACAAATGAAGTGCTTTCCCGTTTGATATAAAAAATGCATTCATTCTCATTACGCTGGAACCTCCTAAAAATGCAATACATAAAAGGTACCTCAACATGAAGTGCTAATTAAGTGCTTTAATTGCAGTTAAAATATTTAAGAGGTACCTATATCAACAAAATGAAACGTATCGTAAGTAGTGCTAAATACCTTACGAAACAACAGCAGTTCAGAAGCATGGAATTTAGTAGTTGACCTTAATTTTACTTTTTCAATAAAATGAATTCGTACTTTATTATTCAAATACGCACTTTAATTAAGACAAAATTGAGCTATAGTCGCTACACCAACAAGAAGTTAGCAATAAAAATTCGGCAATCGAATATGCATATTTTCGAATGTTGTGAAGTTAGCAATAAATTTAAAAAAACAATATTCAAAATAGTTTTACAATGCACTATTAAACTAAAATAACTTAAAGGCAAAAAAATTTACAGAATTCCTCCATCTGTTTCAGTCCCTAGCCATCCCCTTTTCCTATGTTGTAGGGGAGATTCTTTCGTCTCAGGGTTTCAGTAACTTTCGCATCCAAAGATTTCTTCGTTCTTCTTCTGGATCTCTTTTTGTTCACCACCACCGAGAAGTACAATACCTTCTCACTTTGGTAGATTTGGCTGTTTTCCTTTCCTGAAGAACGATCTACTCATTGTATAAGTAATATAACTGTGTAGCGCTATCGATTCTGTTTTCTGTCGTTCATCTCGAATTCTGTTTAATATTTTGCTGTCTTTAGCGATCACCATCACTTTCGTTTAGTTTGCATTGCACTGATACTTGCTTATTTGCAGTAAGTAGCTCAAGTATTCTTTGAAGTTTTATGTCGTTTTCGCCCAAAAGTGCTAAGTGTGCGTACATCAATCCAATTCTGTAGGTATTTCGATAACGCTTTTTCCCATCAATTTTTTGTTTTTGGTTGTGTTGTTGCCTCTACTACCACTTGTTCCCTTTCTTGTACACTTTTTAAATGTTGTTGCCAGAATTATATTATGTGGTCATTTTTTACGCCTAACTTGCTTCTTGATCCCTAATACTTATATGGGTGTTCTGCAGGTTTTTCAATACTGAAGAATAGGTAGCTTCTGTTTCCCTCAGTATAAACATCCTTAAATGTAAATCTTTCACTCAACTTCTTAAATTCATAAATTATTGACAAGAAACCGAACCGGAAGTTATATACTGCATTCCTAGATGTTTTTAAATAGTATAAATAATTACCTAGACTGTAGATTTTCGCCATCCAATAGAAAACTTTTATCACAATACGATTTCACTTCTCGTGAAAGAAAACAAATACAATATATGCCATTCTTTCCAATTAGGGACTTTAAGAAAAATCTGATGCTCCCACTTTTTCCCCCAATTTAGTTTGGTCATATTTAAGTAAGTCTGTCATTTTTTTAATCTTTTGTAAGTAGTTTATTTAGTGGTTTATGCAAGGCAATTAGGAACTGGAAGTTAAACTCCTGTATAGGAAATAGCAAATTTTGACAAGAAATACTTTATAACTAAAGAGTTCTAAATATTTAGTAATTAGGTAGGTACTCTGTGGTACAACGTAAGCTCATCACTTTTATTTTTGAAGAGAACCGATTTTGAGTTCATATAATAAGGTCAACGAAATTCGAAACTCATTGTTTACGAGTATCTTTCATCGCGTTTATTTTTTATTGATTGCTAATTTTACAAATTTAATACATTTTCAAAGTGGGTCATCTCTCTCTCGAGAAATCAAATTGAGTTTTCAGCACAACCATTATCGTGTAATCTTTCGCGGAAAAAATGCCAAATTGAATGCCCTAATTAGATACACTTTTCTTGTAAGTTTTGTACCACATTGTAGTTCAGTCGAGTATATAGCACATGGGTAAGTCGCCACATAGGTAGCAACATTACAGAATTAAAATTAAAATTGCTTTTGATGCATGTATTTTAATTATTTGTACTTCGATGGGTCTAGATAGGTACAATTATTAAAATTGAAAAAAGTGATCTTATACCTACGACATGAGCTCTGGAGTTTTTTTCTAGAATCAAAATATGTATGTACAAGATGTAACACAACAAAAATAAAAGACGTTTGCGCTGCGACTTTAGAAGGAGTCGGTGGTAAATAGACGGCGAGACGGCGTAGCGCCGTCGCGTCGTTTACCGCCAGTTATGTAACCACGAAAGTCAACCACACAGAAATTTACACTATCTTTGTATTAAAAAATTCTTCAGTTTAGCAATGCAATATGCTTGTGTTTCATTACGTACAGTAAACTTGCATGTTTCGCAACTAATCTACTAATTCTTTTATTCGTTAATAGCATGCACACCCCTGACGGCACCCTCGAAAGGGAACAGGCACCCCCATTTACAACACCAATCAACCTACAACAGAGCTATTGTGACCAGATGCAGGTGTCGCATTTATTCTCTCTTCCCAATATGGACGAGAAGGGAAATTTCAGTACAAGGTACAATATTGCGCTACTTTTACTTTTATTTTTGTAGTTGTAAAATTTTTTATTACTATCATTTCGTTTATGTTAATTTTATAGGAATCGATGCTGCTATTTTTAATATGAGTGCAATGAAACTTGAAGGGTTGTTTATATATAATGTAGTAAGGGTGGATAGTGGATTGACTAGATATCATTTGCATGCGCCACCCTTTTAAATCACTCCAACACGCGCCTTTTTTTGTTGCTTGGTCTTGAGCTGTAACGTGAATAGGGTCATGCACTATTGTATGTAGCGATAACTTTGATTTATTGCGTAAAATGAAAGTTAAAGTGACAATTGCACTCAGTCGTAACTTTTGCTTGATTACTAGATTGCTACAAAATTTAACATTTATCATTATCGCCAATCTATAGTTGGAATATTTACGAGTCGATGGTAGTGCAGTAAGTACCTACCTTTCTAACAACGGGAGATATATTATTGTCACTTACAAATGGGAGTAATGGGACAAATGGCATCACAATGTTCTTCATGTTTTGTACTGTGTGTTCATGAATCTTTCCCATATAGGAACAAATATACAAAGTATTTCACCTAATTGATAAAACAAAACTGTAAATTTACTGTTTTTACAAATCATTTTAACAAGCCATTGCAAAATGTTACCTTACAAATGAATGCGTAATTCAAACGGGCGTTAATAATTATTTAAAACGTCAAATTCTAATGCGTTAATTTTATACAGGAGTGTATTAACTATTCATGTTCGTTAATAACATTTCTCCACTATTATAGTAAAATTTATTTTGTGTTTCCCAATCACATTAAAAAAAATGTCCAGTTGGCGAGGTAGGTACAAAAAGTTCTATCGTCAACTAAAAATTACTTGACTTATTTAAATAGAACCTCTTTATATTTTTACACTATTCGAAAGCTGAATTCTGTGGCTTGTATGCATTTTCTGCATTTTTAACTTTTTTGTCATTTATAATATTATTCACTGAAATAAGTAGAAGTTACCAAAACCTTTAAAAAATTATTTATAGCTAATTTAAACACCATGGCAACAATTAAGAAAAAAATGGCAACTGAATTTTATAGAAATTGTTGAATAAGGCATCCTTTCACAATTCATTTTTCAAAAGCTACAGAACTCAGCCTTCGAAACATACAGGGGGTTCTATTTAAATAAGTCGAGTAATGTTTAGTTGAAGATAGGCAATTTTTTGCCTCGCCATGTATAACTAGGAATTTTTTTAATGTGATTTGGAAAAAACTTCGAAATTTGAAACTCATTGGTTGAAACCGTACATCTTATTTCATTTAGTTAATAATCACGTTTAAAATGTGTCAGTTTCTACTGCGACACCTATTCAAAGATTTTGCGTTAACAAAATTTTAACCATAGGCAATCACCCTTACATGTTCATGTTACATTTGTCTCTTTCGTAAATTTGAATTGTATAATGATTGTATGCACCAGTTGTCTGGTGAAAAACCAAATTTCCATCTTGTTATCTCTTACGAATAGTAACACCATTCGCATATCACATACAATTATAAGGTAGGAACTATCCAAAGTATGTAGTTTCAATCGTAATTTTTTAATTATTTACATCCTGGCTTGAACGCTACACATCATATAGGGCTGATCAGAGTTAGGTGTCATTCTCTGAAACCGTGCATTTTCTCAGTCTTCTTTGTGACATTTATTTTAAATTTCAATTCAAAAAATTGCTTCCAAAAGTTCATTCCTCAAAAATTATTAGCAAATATAGTTGGGTTTTCACATTTTGTATCACTATGGTACATTTTACATAATACACTGCTCAAAATTTAAAGTGGGACACCTCGTTTTTCTTAAGAATTACAGTTTAGGGTTGAAAATAAGGAGCAGAAATTTAGATCGTAACTTTACTTAGATATTTACGCAAATGATTATTTTAAAAAAAGCACTAGTTGGAATGAAAATTATTATAAAAAATGAATAATTAACAACAAAAAAATGTTATTTAATTTAATTTTGGTAATTTGAAAACCAAGAAAGCTCCATAATAAAAGTCGAATTTCCTCTAGATCTGACTCATGTTTGGCACCTCCTTGGCATACTTATAGTTATAATAAGATTATCAATAATTTCTTGGGGAGTCCTGACGCAATTCTTCTACCACGGCATGTTCCAGCTGATCTAATGTGTTTGGACGATATTCCCCATGTCACAACTGTCTTTTTAGATGGTCCCAAAGATATTCTATCGGATTCATATCTGGCGAATTTGCAGGCTAATCTATTCGGATTATACGAGTCGTTTGAAGTGTATGATTTACGTCTAGCGTTATCATCAGCAAAAACAAATTCTGGACCTTTTATGACCGCCAGAGGTAGTACCTACAATTGGCAAAATTACGTCATCGTGATATCTTTGTGCAGTACTTCACCGGTTTACGGTAAATGATTAACTCCGTGAGCCCACCTATAAAAATGCCACCTCAAACCATAATGGAACCTCCGCCAAAAGCTACGCGTGGTATTTTTCATTGTGTCTTTCGCTTCTCCTCCTCCATACTTTTTCCCTTCCATCTTGATTATTGAAAACAAATCGTGACTCATCGGAAAAGAGACAACCTAACTCGTTTGGACACTATGTGTCATTATTAAGGGTAACAAATTGTAATATAATATAATACTGACACATTGTGTCGAAACGCGTTGGGTTATATTAAAATAAAAATTTTAGTGGAATTACGTATTGTTTTTATGGCACAGTTACTTACGGAGGTTCCACAACGTAAGTTTAGATGAAATTAAAATATAGAAAATGTCATTAAGAAGGGGAATAAAGACCGGATATTGTGTCTCGAACGGAGCCTCTCCCTTATCCTCCCACTGACATTGTGACCAATTTTTCTGTCTAGTGTGGACAATAGGTAATATGTATATCTCCAAATCAACTAACATGCTAGAGGACACAAAATCTGCACAATTTGCCAAAAAAAATAACAAAAAACTTTAAGCCACTTTACTGGGCCACATAACCTTATTCAGATTTATATAAAATACAGAAAATTGTTTTGATAAAAAGTAACAGCAACAAAATAAGTATTTTATATTTTTTAATGTAGTACAACCAGCGCCGGATCAAGGGGGGGGGGGGCTACGGACTCGAGCTCCATTAGATAAGGGGTCCCCATTTTCAAAAAAATATTTGAAAAAACAAATAAATTATATATATTTATTTAATTATTTACTTGTTCATTTATTTACTTACTTTATATTCATATTATGTATTCGTATGATTTTATTTTAATATTGATCAATGATCATGTAAAATAATTTCGATGAGCTTAAAAAAGGGCTCCTTCACGTAAACCTCAACTCTTTAATCCGGGCCTGAATAGAACCATTATAGCTTCTGGTAAGTATACATGGGTACAATGAGAAATGAACAGTGCTTAAATTGTAAATTAAAAAGGGCCGGCTCGCGGTTTTACCTAAAAAGGCACATTTCTAAAAAGTTGGCACGTTTTTTACGAAAAAGGGCACTTTTTATATAGGTACAATCCAAAACCACGTTAGATATATCTTTCGTAAGCATTAAAATATGGATTATTACTGCGACCAAGAGATTTATTTTTTATTTTTATAACCACTTTGCAGAGAGCTATACAGGGTGTTTTTTTGGGAGCTTTAGTTAGACGTTTCCATCAGGAAAGTTTGATAGGTAGATTTTTGAAAATTTGTACTTAGGGGTTACTCAGAAAGGCGAATCGATGTAAAATATTTTCAAAATGGCAGCACTTCCGGAAATTCCGGAAGTAGCTACTAACTTCGTTATTTTAAATGGCAACCCCTATTCTTTATTGCATTTTTGGATTCTACGTGAAATTTCAGTTCTTTTGATACCACATATCAATATCTACATGTTATGGTTTTTAAATTATTTTCACTTATTTAAAAGAAATGGCGGATGCAGACGGTATACTTTAAGAATTCATTACTTGAAAACCGTTGTAGGTATGACAACCGAGTTTTCACCAGCGCATAGAGGAGGAATAGGCCTTTCTTTGGGTGTACTTAAAAAAAGGCTAAGTTGCGTACGACCTCATCTATAGGGTTCCAAATTTAGGAAAATTCAAAGACTGAAAAGTCAGATTTTTTAAATGAAATGACCATTTTCTTACTATTGCATTTGATAGAGAGTCAAAATGGGCATATTTTGGTATTACATGTTCCTATCCCTATCTTTAATAGTTTCTGACTTATTCTCATTTCATTGCAATGATGCCATTTTTTTCGGATTTTTTAGTAGTTGGCTGAAAGATATGCCTGTTATGTGGAAGTGGGAAATGGTTTTAAATCGCCTTGATCCACGGCCTCCTTTTTAGGTGGCCTTGCTTGATCGCAGTTTTAAAATTCGGCCTTGAAAAATTGGGCCGTTGGGATCTAAATTAATGCGAGCCGGTGAAAGACAAATAAGGGCACTTTAGCCGGTTCGCTAGTAAAAAGGGCCAGCTCGCAAAGGTAAAATCAGGGCCGGCTCGCAGAACCGTTTCTTCCAGGGCAGGCCGGCTCTTAGAGCCGGTGCGAGCCGGCACAATTTAAACCCTGGAAATGAAATAACAATAAGTAAATAAATCTGTTAGGTACCTTTGATAATGACATAGGTATAGTGTTGCTTGTTGTGGTACTTTGAAGATAAACAATAAATTACTTGCGATTATTAAAATATAAATAAATAAATTATAACTCACGTAATATGTTGATTTATATTTATCCAAATCACTATTTTCTTTCGCAGTAAAAAAGTTTTGTACGGAAATACAATGAAACATTCATAGTATTCAATAATAATAAATTATTAAAATAAATACACCAAATTATACTATAGTGTAACAATTAAAAAACTATGAACACGAAGACGAACTAAGTAATTTAAATTCATTAGGGTATAATAGAGAGGCTCGAAAATTCATAGTCGTAACTTAAAATGTATAGTGTTACATACGTAATATATTATATTATCATCTTCGTGTATTTCTTTTCTGATTTCCTTGGGGTGCTGAAGTATATGTAATTATAATAATAATTACATGTTAGTAATATAATTATTTATGGAGTTCCCCAACAACATTTAGAGGAAATTAATTGTACTATGCATTTATTTATAGCCAATTTTATCTAAACTTGTGAAGAACAATATATTGTAATAATAAATAATTTCCACTGGTAAACCGACGCGTTTCACTCACTTTTTCATAATAAACGTATGCATTTGTTATTAATAATTAGGTTCTGTTTAACAACAACCTTGCCCAGACTATTTTCGTCGCCATCGCTTTTTTTTTAAACGAAATTAAAGACAATTAACCAAATTGAAAGAAAAACAAATGAATGGAAGTGTGAAAGAAGAATGAGTAATAACAAAGTAGTGAATGAATCCAGTTACAAACTTTGTTTTGGTATAAATGCGAACACCATAACACCACCAAAATACCCTTTGCCTCATTATAGGTATTCATTAATTAATGGTAGCTATGGTGTAGTAATTGCGATTTGGATGTAGATGTAAAACTTAATCAAAATGAAGTGTATCAAATTTTTACTGACCTTCATCTGTTGGTGGGAAAAAAGTGAACTTGGAACATTCAGTTTACCTCGCTCTTGTGTTCAAAATAAGTTGTCGAAGTACGTAGACGTACCAAGTACAGTTCGGCGTCGTTTTTTTTTTGATTTGTAAGAACTTTGAACCGTCTAAAATCGGGTGTTGTGTGAACCGAAGAAGATTAGTGTGGGCGAAGAAAGTTTTTCATTGTTAAAAACGGTAGGTTAAGCTTGTAACACTTTACGTATGGGTGGATTAAAGTGAAACGTTAAATTAGAATCACAAATTTTTTAATTACGTACGTAGATACCGTATGCGTTGTTGTGCAAAAAATTTACTCTTAAATAAATTAAAAATTTTGATGTCAAGGAACTTTAATACCTACGTAATTAATTAAATGCGTTACGATAAATTAAAATGATTTACAAATAAAATTGTTATAATTATGCGTTATGAAATTACCATACGCAGATAAAGCGCATTTATAAACAGAAGCATCTGCTTTTGTCATTACTTTGTTATCTATTCGAATGTACCTTGTGACTTACTGATAAGAACGAACGAGGGAACAACGACTAGTTTTAGGTGAAATTTTGGTTTAGTAAGTAGTTCGTTCGGTGCTGTGACAAAATGATATAGTGATGACATTTAAATGGAAAATAAAAGCGCAACATTTCACCGACCAAATTAAAAATAACATTAAACGTACTCTTATTGTGTTTAGTCTTAAAACTGTTAACATGGTCATTGTTACATTGCAAGATGTTAAAGAAAAACAAAAACATTATCAGAAGCAAATTAATGGAAATTACGATCAGAATAAGAGGTTAGAATTTTATACTCAGACAGTCGTTTAAAGGTCATTCATTAATATCTCACTGATTTCGTTGTCTTAGGGCTGTATTAGATAAAGGAAATTTTCAATTTTTTTCCTTTTACGTAGCGTTGTTGTAACGATTTTTCTTATCTAATTTCCTTTGTATTTACCAAGTGCTCTTATTACGTGATTGAGTATATTGAATAGGTAACCCATAATAATGTACCTTAATCAGAGCCCGGTCTACTCTAAATTGCGCCCTGGGCAAACAGGTCTGCTTGCGCCCTTTTTTCTTATTAAATTTCGTATTAATTAGTTTTTTTTGTTTAGGCCTAATATAGCGTTTTTTTATGCGTAATTCTGAAATTAAATATGATTTGTTCTCATGTTTGACATAACTGTTTTGGCTACATCTGAAAAAAAATTTACTTCGACTGAATTTTGCGCCCCTAAAAATTTTCCGCCCTGGGGAATTGCCCAGTGAGCCCATTTATAGACCGGGACCTGCTTAATGAGTTTTTGAGATTTGCAAAAACGAGTTTTTGGAAGATCATTAAACCGGATGTTGCTAACTTTGTTTGAATATTAATCTCAAGTTGTAAAAACAAGTATAATATTTTTTAATCTCTATATACGTTGCCTTCTACTTTCTGTATATATACATAAATCACTTTATCGAGCGAAAAAGTTTCGTCCTAGATTCCTAATTAGATGTATATGTACATGTTTTTTTTGATTTTGCCTAAAGCTAACCGGTCGCTCAGATTATGTGCGTGGGTAGGTAGGTTGTGTTATAAAAAGTAAAACCTAAGATTAATAAATTGTGTAAACGGCTAAAGAGATTAAAAGTGTAGAATCTAGTATAATCTCTAGAATTTAATACATATTTAATACATAAGTATGTACATATTTTGATATTTATATAATGAACCTGTTGAAAAAGTTCAAAAGTGTAGAAGGAAACGGAGTTCCTTTAAGAAACCTGTTTAATTAATTCGTGCAGGACATCCCAAACACTTATTGTAAAATACACAGTTTTGGTACAAACATTGTAATTATCCCTCGACTGCATTGTCATTGTTTCTGTAAGTCAACTTCACTGTCGGAAGACGAAACGTAACTCTTCGTTCTTGTTCGGGTTATTTTATTTGTGCAGTTTTACTTTTTAGCTGCTACTTACCCTCAATTTGTTATTTCTTCTTTTGACAATTATATTCTCTGAGAGGTTAACCACGGACCATAAATCAAAATGTATACAGAGTAGAAGCGCTATTTAATAGTCACTTTTAGGAAAAGACGAAAAGTTAGTCGAAAATGGGAGAAAATGAAGATAACGATTGTGCAAAAAGATATATGCAGATGAATTGATCATATTGTGCACATTTATTAAAAAAAGTAAAACAAAACAGGTCGTTTTTCACAGTTTATGGCCACAGGGTGTTTGTACTCAAAGTGGACAACGTAATAGAGGTCGCGAACTCGTCAAAACTAACTTTTTTTAAACTAATTTTTGTCATTTTGGCGTTTGTTCTCGAATTATGGATTTTTTTTGGAATCAACAGTTTAATATCTATAACGTTCGTTCAATACTTTTTTTACAACAAATTTAGAACAGCAAAATGGTGGTCATTTTAAATTACAGCAATAAGTAGAATAGATTTTGTACCAGTACCATTCAATTTCTAAAATTTAAAATGACCACCATTTTGCTGTTGTAAATTTTTCGTAAACAAGTTTTGAAGCAAACGTTATAGATATTAAACTGTTCATATCAAAGAACTTTGATTTTTTGAAATCTGACTACAAAATAATGTAGATATAGAGATGTGTAAAAAACAAATAAGGTCCATAATTCGAAAACAAAAAATAGTATATTGAAGTATAAGTGGATAAACAGGTCTTTACAACACGCGCGAGTTTTCAAGCACGACTGCGTAGCCGGAGTGCTTGAAATAGAGCAAGTGTTTTAAAGACCAGTTATCCAGGAATACTTTACGCTATTTTTTTATTGGTTCACTTTGAAATCATAAATACTGGTATTAAAATTCAAATAACAACTAATAATGTGAAATGGTTGAATTCGTAATGTGAAATCAGTACACCTTTCGTTATCATGGAAACGAGAAAAACGGAAATCAATTTGCAATCTGTTATCCAAGACTGATTATCATAGAAATTCTTAAAAATGAATTCTAATACCTATCTATAATATATTATGTTAAATCATGTTTGACTAAAGATTTTTGAATTTGTTAGTACCTACCTAATATTTTATTTGACGTAACAAAGTACTCCTGTCAGAAGTGTCAGATCAATAACCAATAGATCTCGTTTTTCAAATTGGTGATGTTGCAGAGGCGGAACTACAATGCCGCAGACCCCGCAGTGTGGGGGGGGGGCGAATCTCGAAGGGGGGCCGTTTTTGTGAAATTTTGGGTAGCGATTGGGAATAGTTTTGCCTATTTCATCAATTAGAGCCGAAAGTATGCAAGTTCTTCATTCGGCTCGTGTCAACGTCGCCCGCTAAATCGACTTTTATTGCGGTGATCAGTGGTAACAAAGTCACAAGCATTCGGTATGACACACCGACGCGCCGTGCAGGAACCGTATCATAGCATAGGCACCATAGACAAATGAGACAAATCTCTGGGCCCCAGACATGGGGCCCTGTTTTTAGGGATCCACCCAAATCCTTTTCTTAAAAAAAAATGTAAAAATAAGCTTTTCCTTTTATTTTACAAAATGCATAAATAATTGTTAAAAAAGGAATTTTTTTTAAATTGTGGAAATGGAATTCAGGGGTCCGAATATTATTTTGCGGGAGGACTGAAATTTTGAAGTTCCGCCACTGTGATGTTCCCATAGCAACTTTAAAACACGCACGTTTTTGAAAGTGCAGTGCGATTTAAACACGCTGGGGCGTGGTGTAAAAGACTAAAATTGGACACCAATTAATAAAAAAAAAATTATTCTAAAAAATCTGTTAGTTTTGACGAGTTCTGTAACCTCTATTACGTTGTCCACTTTGAGTAGAAACACCCTGTAGATATGCATAAATGTATGTATGTTATACTCTTACTAAATAACTTTATTAAAGCATGAATGTTTTATTTATTACTAGCTATTGCTCGCGACTTCGTCGGCGTAGACTTCGGTTACAACCTTACTAGTCGAGGAAATAAAGCACTAAAATAAGCCAAACCTACCAAATTTTTGTAGTAAGACGGATTGAGATGGGGTTTTTTGCATTCGGTTCCTAAATTTAATAGGAAACTTTGTACCTACTTTTCATCATGTTTTTTTTCGAAATTGCATTTGTGCAGTCGAAAATGCATCCTGAAAAATGCATTTTCATAGAAAAAATTCATAACTTCGTTATAAACTTCTAGAATCGACTCAATTCGGGTTCAAGGGGGTTTTCGAGGTCGCTTATCCCGAATATGACCTCCAAATTGCCCCACCGCCCACCTGGAGCTCAGGATGGCTGAGCAACGTCATCTCCGAAGATTTTTCTGAAATTCACTCTCAAATGATTCTAGACATCTCATAAGAAAGTTTGTTTGGGTTTCTGATTCCAAATCAGCCATCGGCAACCGTCCCCCGCGTATCTGTTGCCCCACATCCGGGCATCAACGTCATCCTCTGAAGTTTCACTGAAGTTTCAAGACTGTAGGGAACCGAAAATTGTTTCCGGGGTTTTTTGGGTAGCTTAGGTCGAATGTGGCACCGGATACTTGCTAACGGACACCTGGTGCATCACACCGCGCGACATCAACGTCATCCTCTGGAGTTTCACTAAAATGTCAAGCCTAGTGAACCGAAAATAATTTGTAATTGCTAGGACGGGGTTCTTCAAGGACCTCTATCCGGACCTGACCAGCCGTGCATGGTACAGGTACATAGCCCGCCTGCAGAGGCGGATTCCGAAGTTCTCCACGAGATTTTGAAACTACTCTAACTACCACCCTTATATTAGGAGTTTTACATACAAATTTAATCTGTAATAAAAGGAACAAATTAAATTAAATTTAAACTAAATATTTTATAATATTAACTTCATACATCTGGATGATAAAGTTATTAAACAAAACTTACATGTTTTATATATTTCTCAATTTTTTTTCATAAAATGAAAATGTCCACATCTATTCAAATGTTCCATTATAAATTTTACTTCATGATTTCCTGATATGATGAAACAAGCATTAGAATCAAAGCATTTGAGAGAAAATTTCAAGCGAAACTCCAGAGGATGACGTTGATGCCCCCGCGGTGTGGTGCACCAGGTATCCGTTAGAAAGTATTAGGGACCAGATTCGATCTGAGCGACCCAAAAAAACCCGGAAACAATTTTCGGTTTCCTATAGGCTTGAAACTTCAGTGAAACTCAAGAGTATGACGTTGATGCTCGGATGTGGGGCACCAGGTACGCGGGGGACGGTTTCCAATGCCTGATTTGGAATCAGCAACCCTAAAAACCCTCGGATGAGATGTCTAGAATCAGTTGAGCGTGAATTTCAGAAAAAGCTTCGGAGATAATAATAATAATAATAATAATGTCTTTATTATTTGCTTCAGCAGGTATACATCCATAGAGTTAATATTAAGAGCAAGACAAGTGAAACAAATAACCACAAGGCGCAGTTCAAAAGAGAAGATCTTTTGCTCTTCCACTGAACCTGGGAGAGGAAAAAGAAAGCTTACACGTAATTATTGTGTGACGTAATGCAATAGAGCTGACACAAAGGAAGTACACAAAACATTTAGAAAAAAAAATTATAGACAATCGTTAGATTAATTAATAAGTACATTGTTGGGACAGTAACATTCGGTACAATTTGTATTTAAATGTAGTGATCGTGTGACATGATTTTATGAATTCTGGCAAACTGTTATATATAGTTGGAAGTTGATAGGCAAATGCACGTTTATACAAAGAAGTTCTATGAATAGGAATAGAGATTAATCCTCTGTTTCTAATGTTTAAATTGTGAATATGACTGCGATATATGATTTTGTGAGTTAGATAAGCAGGAGTGTCTGTAGTAATTATTTTGTGAAATAAAGTGGCTGATGACGTTGCTTGGCCATCCTGAGCTCCAGGTGGGTGGTGAGGCAATTTGGAGGTCATATTCGGGATCAGCGACCTCGAAAACCCCCTTGTACCCGAATTGAGTCGATTCTAGAAGCTTATAACGCAGTTATGAATTTTTTCTATGAAAATGCATTTTTCAGGATGCATTTTCGACTGCACAAATGCAATTTCGAAAAAAAACATGATGAAAAGTAGGTACAAAGTTTCCCATTAAATTTAGGAAGCGAATGCAAAAAACCCCATCTCAATCCGTCTTACTACAAAAATTTGGTAGGTTCAGTGCTTTATTTCCTCGACTATACATCCGTCCTTGGGTTTCCATTTACATCTTTGCCAATTTTGATTCCGATCGGCAATGGGTGAAGCGGTTTAATCGTACGTCTTTCTTAACTTCTAACGATCTAACCGAAAGTCCAAATACCAATTTTTATGAATTTAACTTAAAAAATGACTGATTTCCATACAAACTTTCATCCCCTATTTTACCCCCTTAGGGGTTGAATTTCGGAAAATCCTGAAACACATCTATCTTAATTTCTAACCGAAGGCCATATACCTAATTTTTATGGATTTAACTTGAAAAATGACGGATTTCCATATAAATTTTCATCCCCTATTTTACCCCCTTAGGGGATGAATTTCGAAAAATCCGGCCTTATCTCTTGTCTACATCATAAAAGGAACCTTTGTGGAAAATTTCAGCTATCTATGTCCAAGGTCGTTGATGAGTCAGTGAGTCAGGACTTTTCTTTTCATACAGGATGGCTCAACGAAAAGGTAACAGACGGGTTTTTGGCTAGGAAACATTTTTTTTGAGAAATGCAAAAACACGTCAACTTTTGCATCAAAGGGGACTTTTGTCATGATTTTCAACCTGAAATGATTTCATCCCTTAGCGCTGTGAGAACAACCCCCAAAATTTAAATAGGGATGATGGGGCAAGTGATACGTCATTTGAAAGGTCTTTCTTTTCTGAATTCAGTGCACTAGTTTTTTTATTTTTAACAACAAAATTGAAGTTGCAAAAATGGAAAATAAGGAAAGAGTTCTAGGCATTTAAAAACTAAAACTAAAAAAGCGCGGGCAGGTCAATTGTTTTTTTTTAGAGGAGCTAGGGACTCTTACTGCCATTCGACAACATTGTTTCAACCCTTAAATGTTTAAATAAAAACAAGGGTTAATTTTTTCGTGTGCTAATTAACAAAACCAGCTTATGCAAATTCAACCTCAGTTAGTGCCTGACTTTGGAGGAGTTACGTTATCAGTATAGTACATGAATATCGTCTAATTACTCCTGAAATCGACCATCACAAATTAGGTTCTGCACTATTCTATCACCAGTATCTATCGATGTGTCAGCTTTTAGTTGAACACAAAGATATACCTTTAAATTTCCACATGGAAGAATTTTTTAATTCTATGTATTAATATTATGTGCACTCCTTTCTTGAAATCTCAAGATTTTTGCTTGGTCCTAGTCCTAAATTCAGTTTGGAAGACTTCGACTATTATTTTTACAAAAATACAAAGTCAAAAACCATTTTTCCAATATCCGAAATACATATCTGTAAACCTACCTGCAGTTAATTATGTAAACTTGACTTTTCAGTTTCTTTTTCGCTAGTGGATACAATCGTGAGATTTCTTTCGGTTTTTTTCCTATATTATAAGTTTATAACCAACAGTGGTCGCAACCTTGACCTTGAACTACGTTTTCTTACACTATTTACTATCATTGTATGCATCGTAAGGTATTTCATTACGAAAAAACAACAATCTGTTTACTTAAAGCATGTAACACAACACTTACACCAAGAACATTCAATATAAAGTTTGAGTATTTAAACTTTTTGAGCGCAAATCCAAATTAATGTTCAAGTTACTCGCTAATACTCGCATTTGACTCTGACACGTGACAATATTTTGATCATTATTCAATTTATTGGTGTGGATATTAAAGCATTTTACAAAGTACACAGATTATACAGTAGTGTTGTAATCTGTCTAAAGTGTACGCATGTGACCAGGAGCGTAATTTCAACACTGTCCGCGGGGGGGATACGATATAGCCTATATCCACGATACACATAAACATACCTACCTATCTGTCTGTAGCCCACACGCATACCGTATTGGTATAGGTGTAAGGTTTTTCAATCTTTGCATCCGTTCAAATCAAATACTGTTTAAAAACTCAAAAATTTATTTCATCCGTCAAATTTTTGCCCTTGCTCATGACCCCCCCCCCCCCCCCCGTGCCCACGCCCATGCATTTGACAGGTGTTTACAACAATAGAATTAGAAGTTTTACAATAGAATTAATGTTTGCCTTCATATGAAGAAAAAGTCTTCATTTTATCAACCATCTTTATTCTTCACATAGATTTTCAACTTGAATACCTGGACCTTACACTTACACATATCAGTTTGTGGCTCCAACAATTTGAAATTTGTTTACTTCTCGGTTTACATATTCCCATGTGTGTGACCTTGTCCTATGATAGTTTATCCGATTGTTATGCAGCACTAACGTTAATTTGGCAGTGCTGACGAGCCATCCACACATTTCATGTATGTACCTCTATACCTATTTTTTGTGCACGCACGATTGTGTAAAAATGTATTTTTCTCACTACCACCTTGGTAAATCAACGTTACTTTGATAAAAACACGACAGAAATGGAAAGTAAAACCGTTACTTAGATACATAAACATATGGTATCTAAGGAGTGAAAAAACGATTTACCGCCTATGTACCACTTTCCGCCTATGTACACTTGTCATGTATACCTAAATAGAGGACTCATTTATTTATTAATATTAATATTAAAAGTACAATTTGAACATTCTTGAATGTTAATTCCGGGTATCTTTACAAATTGTTTAACATCATTTTCTTCCTTGTTCGTAACAGAAATAACGTTATTAACTATATCAATTGCATTACTAGAATTTTCAACGGTTCCTCCGTAGGAAATGCTGTTAGCCGCATGGACTTTATGGGTTAAAGAATCTCCAACGTACCCCTCTGCAACGGTGTTGGATTTCCACCCTCCGTGTCTTTTCAAAGATAGGACGTCCGACCCGCTGTTAGCCAAAAGAGTAGCGGAGGTTCTCCTAAAGCTGTGGCCCGTGTAGTCTTTGCAGTGGTTCAGATTTAAAAATTTTGCTATTTTCATTGGTATCGCGGATAAAGTATGCTTGCCTACTACTTGCCGTACACATTTACCATTACCATAACGTAAAAAGAATTTACTTTCTTTGGTATTAGAGGGACGCAACTTCATATATTTTTCAAGAATCTTGAGCCAATTAACCGTTTCACTGCAACCAGTTACCACAAATGATCGTGGGATTTTGTTCTTGGATTGCAGAATCTTAACAATCCCTACGTCAGGTTTAATTTCAACGTCCTCGTAATTCAAATGATAAAGTTCATCGGTCCGGCAAGCACCGGCAACTCCCAAAACCATCGCAACTTTCATCAATAGAAATGCGTGGTCCGGAGCATCACACAGAAACCTCGTTATCTCTTCCTTGGTAAAAATGTTAGCCTTCTTAGGAATATACCCATCATTTTTTCTCTTGAGAAATGAGATCACCTATAAAATGGTAGGATACATTTAGCAAAATTAAAATCTGATATACTTAGATACGTACCTGCTTGAATTTTGAAATGTCAAGATTTTCATTAGCACAAAGCGTTAATTTCAACATAGAATATTCACTCCATAAGCTGGTTGGAGACGTTAGATTCGATGCCCTGTCGTTAAAATATGCCAAAAGCACAGTTTCATTAATTGTCTTAACATTCTTTGAATTACACCATTCCTTAAAATATGTATATGTTCGCTCATATCGAGCCTTTGACTTTTCAGGCAGTAACGACGCTCGAGCTGCATTAGCACTACTTTCAATTTCAAAAAAATCTTTAACCTCGTTCGAATCACTCATTATATTGATCACAAATATTTGTTTATTGTATCGATTAGAAAACGAATTTCTGATCAAAATTTTTCTACTGAATTTGTTTGTTTGTCGTAACTACAGCAACTAATCAATCAGCATACTCGATTATGCCAGTAAATTTTTAATTATACGTAATTACTATTATATACCCAAATATTTTGTACACATTATTAGAGTTAATCCCTGTGGTAGTGAGAAAAACGTAATGCACAACGCGTAGGTAAGTTTCTTTTTTATTCTCGGTGGGTTTATGCACCTCAGCTCCGCTTCGGTGCACAAACTCCCACCTCGAATAAAAAAAATCACTTACCGCCACTTGTAGTGCAAATAACTATTCCTTCGATCTCGTCTGTAAATGTCAATCAAAATACACAAAATGATATGACGCCCGTGGTTAAATTCAGCCTTATCGCAGTGATTCCGTACAAAGATAGCGACAAGAGGCGCTCCCCTATGAATTTTTATCGAGTAAAAAAAAATTACATAATTGTGTGTATTCTTGTGCTATCGTAGACAATCAGTTGTGAATACCAGAAATATCACCGGAATTTGCGGTGTAGCCTTGGTTATGGACGCTATAATTAAAAGATATACCGACACCCATACAAAAAAAAAGACTAGATAGCAAATGATTATTTCTTATATTTAATTTTATGAGAAAATCTGCATTTGTTTCACAATTTTCTTGGATTCTGTAACATTTTCATATTCTAATGATCTAATGAAAGCTTTGTTCGTACTTATTTTAGGCGTAACGTTGTATTTATTGACATCGTTATCAGTTAATGTGACCTATAAATTCAAATAATACGAGACATATTTTCACCGTTGCCAAGGGGTCTTATGGTGACTGTAATTTTGTGGGAGAAATTGTTCCATTTTCCTTCCTTTTAAGCTCTTATTTACCATACAGCTTTAGATTATTTTATTTAGGATAAAACCAACTACCTTGTTCTTTGTTAATAATGTGTTAATTGAAGAGATTCTTTCGAATTCGAACGTTGGGTGACTGGCATTTTGTAATGCCGAGGTCCTTAGATTGTTTGCTCAGCAGTCGGTTCGTCTTGGTGAAGGTGTTCTGTTGGAATAAAAATTGAAGAAAAGGCAACAACACATTTTTATAATAATATCTTCATTGGCTGATATTTTCTCAACAATGCTCAAGTTTCACATGTCTGGTTGTGCTGCGTTAATGTGTAGTCGCAAATCTTCGTGGTTATTTATTCTTTAGCGTATCAGTTCTTAAAGGTGGTGTACACATCTAGGATTAGCGGAACTGAGCAATCCTTTTCAACTCAGAGCTACCTTGCTTTTATCCAATCATTTTCCTCTGCCTACAAGAGCGCCATGCTTAAGGAATCGCATCCAATTCAGTCTTCGAAGGAACATAAAGAATGATGGCATACAGAGTATTCTGTTTATCAGCTTGGCGCGACGGTTTAAATCAGTTGCAAACTTTTATAAAATTATAATAATAATAATAATACCTTTATTACTCAACAGGCAAAGTCCTATTACAGAGTAAAACATACAAAAATAAATAGCGATAAAGAACATAATAAATATAAACAATAAAATACAATATAATACAATTAATACCAATAGCTTAACAATAACACATGCAGAGAACAAAAAATACTATTTTCGACCTTGTTTATCCTGCTCGTTAAGTTCGTGAGATAATAATCCAAAGAAAAAAGCAGCAAGCAATGTTATACCAATAAACATGTTATCTAGGCCAATCGTGTTTCTCAATTTCCTCGTTGAATGTTTTTATAATATTTTTATAATTTTTATAATCGTATAAAAATAATATAATATTAATGTAAGTTATAGGCACGAAAAAAATATCCCCCGGACCCCGATTAGGACGCTGTGTCGCCACCTACTGCGATCCATTTTACTTGTGTAAATCTCGAGCCTCTTATATTTCAAATGTAATTACAGCAAATATTGTAATAATAAAAACAAGTACCTCCACTATTTTTTTATTTTAAATGTAACCCAGTGCGTTTCAACACTAGCTGTCATTATAAGAAGTAACAGTTACCCTTATTAATATAATGACACATAGTGTCGAATCGCGTTGGGTTACATTTGAAATAAAAAAATTTGAAATTACATACTTGGTTTTATTATTACATTATTTTTAGAAAATTTCTGTAATTAAAGCACTTAATTACTTATAAGATACTTTCTACTTGGAAAAATGTTTATATGTTCATTTTTTTATTGTGGGGTCCAACTTTAAAATTAAGTTAGCCCTATCCAAATTAAATATATTTTTGTGCCAAATGGCAAAAGCGCTAATTTTTAATATGAGCACTTCATTAGCACGTAATGAAGAAATATGATAGTGCAATGGAATTGGAAGGAGAAGGGGGTTTCTTTTTTTCCATTGCGCCTTATCCGGTAGAGAAGTAAGTGTACCACCACGTGTTGTTCTCATGTAATTCCTATGATATAATGTGAAACATGGAAAGTGCACTCTTCTTTTACATTCGTTCGAATTCAAGCGTGAAAGAAACGAAGGAAGGTGAGCGCTATGACAGTGTGGACTAGGGCTTCCAATACCGGAAGAAATTTTGAATACCGGTTTTCGGTATTCAATCAAGAGAATCCCGGGATCCCGGTATTGATACTGGTATTGCCTTTTTACTGCTGAAACTATAAAAGAAAAAGAAAAAACGCATAGCTTGGAAATTCAAAGTTCAAAATTCCAAATTCAAAGTACCTATTCAAGTTATTCAAACATGTAAATATAAAATGTAAATTAAATAAATCCACATCAAATTCAAAAATTACGTATTCAAAATAGAAATTTGAAATAAAAAATTGAAACTCAAAATATTAATACTAATGAATTCTAAATTATAATTTGCAAATTCAAATTTCAAAATTCGAAACGAAAAATATTACTGCTACTTAAAATTAAAAAGTTTAAATTAAATTCGATATTGAAATTGGAAATAATAAACTCGCAATTATCAGTGTCTATCATTGTATTTTAAAATATTTGCAATAAACAAGTTATCTTAAAGTGACGAATGCTTTAAAAGGTTTTACGGATGGACTGAAACCTTCCACGACGTCAACCTTTGGAGGGCTACCAGGTATGGACTTAAAGTTGAATGTCTGCAGAAGGCAAGCAACGATTACGAAAATATTTGCTCGTGCCAAAACGTCTCCCGGACATCTTCGCTTTCCCAAACCGAACGGTATAAAATTGTCTGGAATACTCAATGTCCCATCTTTCATAAAACGTTCAGGATTGAAAGCTTCTGGTTTTGCCCATCCTGCACTTTCATCTAAGAGCGCACCTCTTAAGCTTGTCTGTATGACGGTGTCCTAGAAAAAGTCAAACTAGTGATAATAACAATTAATACTCATATTTACCTTTGGAATAAAATACCCATTCAATGTGCTATCCCTCATTGCCCTACGTGGTGCCACAGACGCTCTGCCCATAAACAATCGTAGAGTTTCCATTACGATACATTCGACATACGGAAGCCTACAAACGATTACATTTAAAGTTTAACAGTTTTAGTGCTTACCGAGGTCTATCCTCCAAACAAGGAAACCTTTGTCTTCCTATAACACTATCAATTTCTTCCTGTGCTCTTTTTTGGACACCAGGGTGGAGCAACAGCTGTAAAAATACAAAATCAAGTGTATTGCGTGATGTGTCGAAGCCGGCA
Organism: Pyrocoelia pectoralis; assembly: GCA_036250285.1. Lineage (NCBI taxonomy): Eukaryota > Metazoa > Arthropoda > Insecta > Coleoptera > Lampyridae > Pyrocoelia > Pyrocoelia pectoralis. The sequence continues at coordinate 19,037,677 of CM070079.1, read as the reverse complement.
GTCAAAAAATCTAAACAAATCGCCAGCAATTCTTCATCAGGAAAGCTGCTCTTTTCTTCAACGGAATTGATCCTCTTCAAGTACCTACGAATGAAACCACAAGATGGTTGTGGGCCGCAAGCTTCCTTCAGAATCCCAACCTTTTTACTTAAAAATTCAAGGATCCTTTTGTGAATATTTACATATGTGTTGTAGCCACAATAACCGGGACAAATATATCTCAAAAACGGAAAATGACTAAACAATATTCCAGTTAATGGAATATTTTGAGAGAAATCGTACATAGCGCTGCACAATTCTTCCATTTCTTGATCGCTACATTTATCACCTGTCATCAAAAAGTGAAGTGTGTTCAAAATGTGAACTGGAAACAAACTGGTAATACAAATCACATCATCGTCTTCGATTTTTTTCTTAATATCATAAATAATGGCACGCACTTCTTCTGCAAGTATCTCTCCCATAACTTCTTTACGAAAACCGGTTTTCTTCAACTGATGCATTAAAAATCTTTTCTGCTCTTTCTGAAATTCAGAATCGGTAAACAGGATGCCTCTCCTTTTTCCAAAAGTTCTACTTGTAGAAAATATGTCGTTTGGTCGACCATTGAGTTCATATTTCAAAAGTAGTTCTTTTGTAGCTTTTGATTCGCAGACAAAAACAGTTAGTTTACGACCAACTCGTGCCCCAACTACCGGTCCATATTTTACTGTCAATTCTTGCGTTACCTCTGGTAACGAACCCTTTGCCTTGTGCAGGTTACTCAATTCCCATACACAACCGATAATTGGTAACCATTTCGGACCCGGTGGAAAATTGTTTGGTTTTCTTGTATCAACGTACCACAGTAGCACTAGAAAAATTGTTAAAAGTAATATTACTGTTAACCACATAGTGCAAGCTAACTGATTGAATAAATCGAACTTTCGTACTTCTATTGTGATAAGAACTTATTTTGCTTAATTCATACGTAATTGTTATTTTTAAAGAGATATCCTTTATCTTACTTAGTAAAAGCAAAGAGCATATAGTAATTGGTCTTTGGTAAAAGTGTGGAAATGGAATAAAGAAGTTTTCCCCCTCCATCAATACCTAAGCTGTCTGCTCGCTTCAAAATTGGGAGATGAAGCTATTAGGTATCTCTAATTCCATAAATCTTCTTTGAAGGCCTTCCTGGAAACGGTCTGGGGTCTGGTTTTCCTGTCATTACTTGTTTCCAGTATTCGTCATAATAGAGAGATCATTTCGGTAATAATGTTTTTAATCGATTAGGTCAATGTATTTAAATGGGTATTTCTAAACGAGACCAGAAAATTGGAAAATCCGTTAGCTGAATGGTACGCCATGGAGAGGAAACTAAAACTAATCGGAATATTTGTACCCCCTTTCGGGTGTTATATTTCATCTCGAGCCCCCCCCCCCCCCAACCATAGCATTTCCCAAACATGTGCAAAATACGATACTGGGAAAGGGAAGGGAAATACTGAATCTATTTAAAAAAACAGCTTCCCTGCAGCTCATATCCTTACCTCAAATACGTTCCTTGGTGCTCACTTTTCGTAGATTGCCAAATCAGTGGGACCTCCTGAAAAGGGATCCGAAAACTAATACCTACCGTGCCAAGTAAATTTCATCCCATGTTATAACGTCCACTCCGGTTTCTCACGAAAGTTGAGAGAGATCTAAGGCTCCTCTAGGAACCCACCAGTCGCCAAAAGAAGAAGGAGTCCTTCCCCAATGGTACGTACCTACCTATCCTCACAGTATTCTTCTTGACGGCAGCGTGGTTATATGTGACATACCTACATTTTATCCACTCAACAACAACTGTCGCGTGGATTTCTATGATTATTCGTGGCTAATTGGTTTAAAAGATTTCGCCTGGCTTTATGACTCGCGTCTTGACTTTCTATAGGCGAGAGCCCCATCTCCTGTGCAACATTGGCGCTAAAGAGCGGTCGAAATTTTTTCACCGTCCATTTAGCTTTTGTTTGATTTTTTCATTGTATTTCCTTGTTTCCAATTCTTCCTGTCAATTTTTCTCATGAGAATGGAGTGACAGATTTCTAATAATACAGGGTGTCTCCAAAAACACCTTACAACGCTTTAGGGTAGACTTATGGGGTAATATTAGACCGATATAACCCAATTTACCTCTATGCAAAAGTGGACCACTTCAGAGTTACAGCTCTTCAAAGTTGGTGTTTGAAAAACGTTTATTTATCATAAATGATAAACCGTTTAAGATAGGAATTTGAATTTTGGAATAATAATTACCCTTATCAAAAGCTATAATTGTACAAATTTTGGGGAAAAAAGACATACAAGAAATAGACCATCCGCATTATGGTTACTGTTAACAGTAGAATAATTTCTTAGTTCTCTACTAAAATGTAAAATTCGCTATACCAGATGAAAGGAAATTTCAAAATTAATAACTTTCGCCTCTTCACGGCTACTAGATAATATGCAATTAAACACTTTTATTAGAAAAACCTAGCGTTAATTTTTCCTTTTATCTGGAAAACCAAATAATTTACGATAAAATGTGAAGAGGCGAAAGTTATTAATTTTGAAATTTCCTTTCATCTGGTATAGCGAATTTTACATTTTAGTAAAGAATTAAAAAATTATTCTACTGTTAACAGTAACGATAATGCCGATGGTCTATTTCTTGTATGTCTTTTTTCCCCAAAATTTGTACAATTATAGCTTTTGATAAGGGTAATTATTATTCCAAAATTCAAATTCCTATCTTAAACGGTTTATCATTTATGATAAATAAACGTTTTTCAAACACCAACTTTGAAGAGCTGTAACTCTGGAATGGTGCACTTTTGCATAGAGGTAAATTGGGTTATATCGGTCTAATATTACCCCATAAGTCTACCCTAAAGCGTTGTAAGGTGTTTTTGGAGACACCCTGTATATTCTTGTAAAATGGTTCCTTGGAGTCTAGTTGGAATTTCAATTCAATACCTTCACAGGATTATTTTTTTGTTCTACTAATGGTCTTGTTATACTGTGAGAGATACGATCGATTGCTCTTCCTTCATCTGTTTGTTTGACCTCATTGTATAGCATCGCATCCAAAGTGAGTCTCTCGTTCCACTATGGCACTTTCCGTTCTCAGCTACTTCAACGGACAGCTTCCTCCACCTGCAACTTCTCGCACTTAACTTTTCACGGTTTCCTTGTATGAGTTGCTTTCCCAATAATCCTGGAAAGGTTTAGGTTTGCGAATAGCACGGACCTCTCCTAGCTTATCCCAGAAAGTGTGTTCCATCAGGACAATTAATTTGCCGACAACTTGCCGACTGGATTTTGTTTATCAATAGGCACCGAAGGCTTTCACTTGGTTCGGTTTCCGAACTTTTGGTTTTTTTTGGTGGGCACCTTTGCCGTCTTCGGCGCTTTCGAGGAAGATTTGGGTTTGGGCGGAGAAGTGGCCACAACTGCGGACTTTACTTGATCTTCTTTTGGTGATACGGTTCTTAATTTTTGAGTGTAATAATAAATACAGTAATTCCACTAATTTTTATTTTAAATGTAACCCGACGAGTTTCGTATAGGGGTTCACTCCCTTAATATGTTCTAGAATGTATTATGTGGTATTATCTTCTTCTTCTTCTTTAGATTTTGGCCGACTATGGACTACGTGAAATAACTTCTGATGATTATTTTTCTCCCTCCTTTCTTCTCTTCCGTCTCTTTTAATTCTTTCACTGTGTTGTTTCCTTCTTTCGTTCGAATCCAAGCGTGAAAGAAACGAAGGAAGGTGAGCGCTATGACAGTGTGGACTAGGGCTTCCAATATCGGAAGAAATTTTGAATACCGGTTTTCGGTATTCAATCAAGAGAATCCCGGGATCCCGGTATTGATACTGGTATTGCCTTTTTACTGCTGAAACTATAAAAGAAAAAGAAAAAACGCATAGCTTGGAAATTCAAAGTTCAAAATTCCAAATTCAAAGTACCTATTCAAGTTATTCAAACATGTAAATATAAAATGTAAATTAAATAAATCCACATCAAATTCAAAAATTACGTATTCAAAATAGAAATTTGAAATAAAAAATTGAAACTCAAAAAATTAATACTAATGAATTCTAAATTATAATTTGAAAATTCAAATTTCAAAATTCGAAACGAAAAATATTAGGTACTGCTACTTAAAATTAAAAAGTTTAAATTAAATTCGATATTGAAATTGGAAATAATAAACTCGCAATTATAATTATGTTAATTATGTACCTACATTCATAGTTCAAAAATTAAAACGTAATAAAGAAAAATTGGCAGTGCCATTTGAAAAATCAAGTTACCGTTTATAGAAATTTTGTTAATTGACGTAGTAATTTCTCCGAACACAAGAAGATTTCGGATTTGACCGTCCGGTTTACGATAGTACATTTCATGTTTTAGTAATATCTTCTAAGCTTTGTGATCCCTGCCATCTTCAATTTTTTGGACACATTCGGCCAAACGATTCGTTTTAAGTACTATGTGTGACACATAAAGTCGCACTAGAATTGACCAAGGAATATACAGGAGGTTTCATTAAAAAAATGCAACTTTGATATAAATCATCCTCTATATACTTTGCAATTCAAGTGAAAAATTTTAAATTTGTAGCCTTACCATATCCCATGAACGAAATGTTCGTTAATAAACCCACAGTCTTCCATCCAGTCCTTATTGGCCCACCCTGTACACATACAATATTTTGCACTATAAATATCATTAATCCAAAATATTTTCTACTAAAATAAAATAAAAGTAATACCGAAATACCGGTATTTATGTATGAATACCGGTTTTAAATATTGCATCAATTTTGTCCGGGATTCCGGTTTTCGAAATCCCGGAATTCCGGTATTGTAAGCTCTAGTGTGGACGGAACGTAGGGAAGATAAGTGAGCGTTGTGAACAAATTAGTGTTGTGAACATAGTGGGCATTATGAACATTTTAAACACGCCCCCTACCCATATATATGTATATTTGTTTATTCTTCTGTATTCGCCTCCTGGAATGATTATTTCACAAATTGAGAACAATATTATTTGCAGTGCCGGTTTATACATTACGCACACTACGCACGTGCGTAGGGCCCGGACAAATCTAAAGTTTTAAGTTTATTAATTATAGGTATCAATCAATGCAATTAATATTAAGGAATTAAGGTGTATTTATTTCACTCACGACTTCCCTTCAGAATAATACTGTAAGATACAACAATCTTAAATAACAGGAAAGTTAAAAATCTCAAAACAAGGTATAATAATAAGAAGCCACCCTTTAGGCCTTTAACACGTTTGAGACTAAAATTTATTGGTCATATACTCATATATTTTAAAAGAGATTATTGCAGATTGAACATTTCTTCGTCCCTTTCTATGTAAATAACCTTTGTACTTAATTATGCCGACACAAGAGGGGTTTGTGAATCAGGAGCGTAACTAATCAGCCCCGAGGAACCCGGGCCTGTGATCTATGGAACCCGGACGTTACGGAACTAATATTTGTATTTTCGTAAACATTCCTGTTAAATTGCTGAAAAGGTATTTTAAAAAAATTGCAAAATGTAAATTTTATTTTCCAGCAAGTTAACAATAATGTAAAACATTCCAATTATGGAACAAAATTCTTATTGTAATAATTTCTGGCCTACACGTCGTTTACGTGCGGCGTTTGTTGTACTCGTACCAACCATAATTAAAGACAGATGCGCCGTATTTATTGTATTGTAAGCTTCTTGAGAATTTAGATTCGCCGTTTTTATCTTATGAAGCTATTTAAAATATATTAGTCTGAATGATTCTCTTTTTTATCGTCTCAAAAGCAACGGAGGTAGAGAAAAAAAATAGATTGGCTTGTATCAAATTTGAAGTTTTGCTATGTATGCAAATTGCTGTGACGGTGGGTGGCGATGGTGGGGGGCCAAATGTTACTTAGTGCGTACTACTAAATGACATGTAAAACCGGCACTGATTATTTGCATAACCCATAACAAAAATCATGTTCAACATTTAAACGGGAAGTAGTATTGTATTTTTTCTGTACAGTTTCTCGTATCCTCAAATTATTTCGGAAAGAGTATCTTTAGCTTTCGAGAAAGAGCCGATAATTAATTACATACTACAACTACATTTTTAGGTGACGATAGGGATGTATTGATTTCTTGAAGGCGTAATTACTTAGTATAATAATTTTAAAAGATTAGTGAGAGTAGGAAATGTCATTAGCTACTAACATTAACCTTTTACAAATCGATAAGAACTAAACGTTGTAGAAATTAGAAATGTGGAAGTGTTTAGAGGTCGACCCTTGAAAATTTGATCACTTTCCCTCAGGAGTGACGAAAAAACATTTCGAATTTCTACCCTTATTATCATTATTCAATAAGATACGCAAAACATTCCACACATTGCGTATTCTTGTATGAGAATTGAAAGAAGGTAAATTTTTCGACGACCATCAACGGTAACAATCGGAATCGCCTCGATCGATTTTGTAAAGAGCAAAAATCTGCTTGGTATTTCCTCGTTATTTTAATTTTGTTAATTTTAAACCAGTAAAAGAAAGAATGTTGTTTGTACGAAAAATCGACCGCGTGAGAAGGAAAATGATTGTACCTTACTAATTTTCCATTAGTTTGTTACGCAGGCAGTTACTAAAACAATACGGTATTCCACGCTATGTGAGTCATTCTGTCTACTCTACATAAATTAATTACCTTACGCATTAATGAATATATACATAAATATATTTGAGTAGTTTTTACCTAAAACGTGCATCACAACGTTAATGGGTTTTAAAAATAAAAGTGCAAATCTGTGGATTGATTATTACCGTGACTTACGGCATATTGAATAATATCAGGTGAGCTAATTAAAATTATTTCCCACTTCTTTTTATTTGAAGAAGAAAATAAGCTCATTTACCGAAATTTCCTTAAATTATTTATTTGGATAAGCAATTCAGAGCGGAGACTTCCACAGCCAGTCAGTAAGATTAAGACGACTTCCGGAGTAGGAGTAGATGCAAATAACTTCATGTACGCCACTTACGCCTAATGGAATTTCGCTAATGGACATTCGCCAATAATCCTTCGCCAATTCCAATCTGGCCAAATGTAAATTCGCCAAAATCAAATTCGCCACCCCCTCTTTCGCCTAATCCATTTTCGCCAAGAACACTCTCGCCAAAACTATTTTCGCCCTTTGCATTTTCGCCAAATCGACTTTCGCCAATGTTAAAAATGCAATTGAATCGGTGAATGAAAGAACAGTATAAGCGCCAAAACTGACATTTTTAACTGAGATAGCCAAAATGATTCAAACACGTCAACCCATCAGTGAGTGAAAAAGCAGTACATAAACCTCATGCTTTGATTCAATACCAACAACGCTGTTTGAGAGATGAGTGGAAGAACGATACAAGTGCGGCGGTTATACTGTTCTATCACTCAGTGACAAATAAAATCATTTTTGACTTTGCTAAATCTGTTTACAAATCTTTAGTATTGCACGCTCGAAAAGCGTTACTTATATTAATTTTGCGAAGTGAAAACTCGACTATTTCCATAATAGAATTTTAAATGTTAATTGCTGATGCAATAGAAATCATTTTGGGACCGTTCGTCAATCTCAAAACTCCCGTTTCAAATTGGCGAGTGTCCATTTGTCAAAAATGCTATTGGCGAGCATACCATTGGCGAAATTCTACTTGGCAAAAATACACTTGGCAAAACTACCCTTGGCGAATGTGGTATTGGCAAGATTACCTTTGGCGAAGGTAGATTAGACCAAATTGACATTGGCGAATGTGGATTGGCGAAAATACATTAGGCGAAATAATTTGTGTATGTGAATAACTTGTGTATGTGCCACATAAACCTGATGATATCCTAACGAAAAATGGCATCGAGTTATAAATTTCTGGAGAAGGAAAAGGTCAGAATCAAGGCACACCTATTTACTACTTATTTATATTTACTTGATCAGTTTTTGTGTGAATGGATCATATAGAGCATTTTTATTATTTGCAGACCATTTTAGTTTTGTCGTAGGTATTAAAAATGTATGGACCAATTCTTTTGGGAAAAACACCAATAACACAACAATTGTTAAAAAATGTGTGATTTATACATCAATTTGGTTATGATTGTTGTCCAAAATGTTCATTTATTTTCGTTAACGCATTTTCGGAAAAGAAGAATAAAAGTTTTATTTCAAAACCCTTGATACTTGAATAACTTGGAATAAAATACCTCCTCTCACATCACCAATAAAGTTCGGTGGTTTATTTTACTTGTTTACTTATAAACACTCATGGTACTACTAGCGAAAAATGTTGTGTGTTTTTTTAAAACAAAAATAATTTAATTTTTGGTGTTCCGTAAAGTTGAATTGTAAATGGAAGAACTTGTGAGGGTGTAACCATTGAACACAATACCATAGATGTATGCATCATCGGGCACAGGTGTTTCAGCTCTTCCAGTAAATTCCAGTTAGATCAGTGTTTGCTCCTGTACTCGCCATCGCTGTACAGACATTTCGTTTTTCGCTGTATCTTGTGAACTCAGTGATCAGTATCGACGTCTTAGACCGTATTCACCTGTATATAACTTGAGTCTTAATAGTGCTGCATTGCATAATAATTAACTTGTCGATTATCCCTACTACTCGTTCATTCATTTTGGTTCCATTTTTCCCCTTTGGTCCATTTTTATTCAGCAACCCATTAGTATGTGCAGGAATTGCTTAAGTATAAGTATGAAAAATGGTGTTGAAAACCATAGTTTTCTCACTTATGTTCAACTGTGATAATTACGATCATTACTTTATTACTTCTATTTATAAAAAATGTAACTCAAAAGCTTGTCAAGCTATTAATAATCTAATTTATGATGTGACTTTCCCTCATAATCAACTATGTAAACATTGTCATTTTTTAGTTCATCAGTTCATTGCATTTTAATCCCCATGATGACTAAACTATCGACGTCGAAACTAGTAATATTTGAATTTAAACTACACTTGATGTTCTTAGTTGTCGCAACGAAACGAGTACTTTACATTCTGCTTTCACGAATTTCTTTACTTCGAATGCTTCTGGACCAAAATCGAATTACTTGCCTCCAAAATGTAAATTGTGGTCCAAAATTGGTTTCAGTTTTAGCGTTTAGCTACTGATTGCGTTTTATCCGTTAGTCTGCGATTTTGAACTACTCCACGGGGGAATTATCCTAGAGAACTGAAACTGATCGCCTTGAATATCTGGCGGACGGTCTATACACTCTATACTCTATAGTCTATATAGTCTATACTCTCTTTCTTTATCTGATTTCCGTTTTTCTTTCTAAAACAAGCTATTTATAACTTTTAACATTTAAGTAAAAATCGATTGTATCGTTACTCCGATACATGAAATAAAACCTTTTTAACAACAAAAAATAAAATCTAAAACATGAACTCAAATAATAATTGGAATGGTATCTCTTTTCTTTTCGATTTTAAAAGTGTTAATAAATTTGAATGCTCAAGTGCCATTTTTCCCACCAATTATTAAACTCAGGATGTGCAACGTGAGTTCGTTAACCATGCGATGCATTCAGGTACGATACGCCCTCGTGCAACTGAATTTTTATTAGTCATATTTATACGCAATTTACTATATTTATTTTATCTATAAAAAGCATGCAATATTCCGGACGGATTTTGAAAACGTTCAAAAAGATTATTTTACTCGATTTAAAAAAATTATTATAAACGTTTCAATCAATTCAATGAAAATCCTACAATTTTGAAATTTTTAATTTTAACTATTATTTTTTCTTTCATATACCTAGGTATGTAGCCACATATAGAAACGTCGCGTCGCAGAGTTACGGAGTGGAAAATTAACCCCAGTCTATTATAGGTGACCAAACCAAATAATTCGATTTCTCTAATTAAAAGACGCCATTTGAAATTTGTTGCGGTTGATAAAACAAAGAAATTAATACCAAAATTAACTTTGTAGGGTTAAGAGTTACTGCGCTAAGTCACCCTAAAGATACACGTTTTGAAGGGTGTTAGGCGTTAGGGTGAACGACACGCAACAGAGGTGGCCCAGAAGGGGTTCCATCGTACTATAGGTTTGTCGCTTGCTTTCATAATTCCAAATTCCACGAATATTCCACGAACTGCCAACAGTTATATCACATCAAGTCACACTGTTAGTGAAATGGAGAATTATGACAATTAATCTCTTCACAACTTGCCAATAACATTCGAGCGATACTGTGATTACCAAATGGCAATTATCAAAAGAAAAGATAGCAGTTGCTGTATTTATTTATATTTTGGAACTGATTGGAAGTTTATCTAAGCGTAATAAAATCATTGAAGTGTACATATTATGTAGGTAATTAAACACGCGTCGTCTCTGCTAATTTGTTCGCTTCGGGGCATCTTTGTATTATCTTTTTTTTGACATGCAATTTCATTTAATACTTTGCGGTTTGTTATTCTAGAAGCTGTCAACATTATTTATTGCACATATCTTAATACATACTTACTTGGTATTTTTTCGACATTTTTCTAATATTTGTGTATCCATTTTTCAAATTCCTTAAGTCGATCGTAATGTTTTTGGGGACCGGGGACGTATTTGAAAATGGTGTCCAATTGGAAATCGATCCTTATTTTAACATCGAACCAAATCAATTTGAATTGAAAATGTTACGAAATGCTGAAAATAACTTATTTTCCGTCATAGATATTAGAAGAAAACGTAGTCTACGTCTACCGTAATAGCAATTTATTTATATTTTATATTAACTAAAGTCATGAATATTAATTGTTACAACGCTACAAAAAGCATGAGTGACACACGCCCTTTTGTAGTAAAATATTTGCTAACGCCACCCTTACGTGTGAGGGGATTGTATACGTGAAGGAGAAAGTGACGACAGCAAATCCCTAATCGATAACATGATTCTTGGAAAAATTTTAGTTTAATATCGTACACAATTCGCAAACATTGATTGACATTTGCGAACTTTGTTGTTTATATTCAGCAGCTCACCATCGTCTATCTACTGTTTGTTTAGATGATATTATTTAGTTTACTGACATGTGCTTTAAATGTGCTGGATCGCTGGATGTAGTGGATGTCGATGTCCCGTCTAACATTTAATTCTATTACGGCGATTTTATTAACGTATTTTCGAAAAATTATGGACACAATCAAATGAAAATATTTGTATGGCTTGTCTCAATTTATATCGTCTTGAAACTTATCTCATAAAAGGATTATGTATTTTCAAATCTGCATTGTTAGTAGATAAACACGTTGTAAATGCCTACCTGTCCACTCAGGGTTGGGTTAGGTTAGGTATGCGTCACCCAGTGCTATAACAATTCAAATTAATAATTACTAATTAGTATCAGTCGTTAAGAATCCTTGTTGTTGTAAGTATAATACGAGTAATTTGTATATCGTATCGTATAATTTAGTTTAAAACTTATTTAAAATAAAACGGATGCCTTGAGAAGAAATTGCTATATTAATATTTTTACCTTAGTCCGCCTCTGATGCCCTGTCATAAAATAACGAGAGGTCACCTTTGTTATGTCAATCAGGTAGGCATTTACAACGTGTTTATCTACTAACAAATACATATTTGAAAATAAATCCTTTTATGAGATAAGTTTCAAGACGATATAAATTGAGACAAGCCATACCTACTTCTATTATGATTCGGTATTAAATTTGAATTTAAACTTACAACACACGTACCTACCGAATAAAGCCTTCAATTTGTTTGTAATATTGCTTTCGAAAATTCTCCTACGTATTACCAATAAATAGGGTCTCGTTTAATTTCACATATTTTCGCGACCAAAGAATATACTGACTTATATTGTTTTCATATTTTGTTTATATGTATTTATGTTGTCGGTCGAGATTTAGGAACAGTGATTTCCAGGCATCTGTACGCGCATGAACTATTTTGGTTATTAGCACTACCCGTCTACCCTTGTCCTAATTTTACCTGACTGAGGGTATTCCACCCTCAACCAGGGATCGTTATCGTGTCAAACATCGATACGGTACCTACGATTTTACTTCCTATCCGAGAAGAAGGCGCATTTCAGTTTTTCTCCGTTCAGGAAAACGACGACCTTGGTCGGTTTCGAATCTGCGTCACCTGGACGAAAATAAACACGCTTACATTCTTCTTACAAATCTTGAAAACGGTGCGTCGTAGCGAAAACGACATCCTATGCAAAGTAAAAGCTGATAAAATTTCGTAGATGTATAACTGTTCAATATAATTCCCATCCATCGCCCAGATCAAAAGTTATGGAGCAAAATTTACCCAAAATCGTTATTTATGCACCAATTTCGTGGGGAAAACCCAGTGCCCAATAAGTGAATTTTATTCGTTTTTAGCGATCACATGGATTTTGACCAAGACTTGTCAAAATCGTTATTTGTGCACCAATCGCCGCCCAATAAGGGAATTTCAGGCGTGTTGTTACCACATGGTTTTCGACCAAGACATGTCAAAATTCATGAAAATAAGATAACACTGAGGATCTTTTGGTAATCTGTTGTATCAGTTTATTATTTTCATGTTTAGAGATCGTGATCACCTATAGGTTTTCCGCGAGGTCTTCCCTATACATTTTTTGAACTACGTGGTTGGAATTTTTCAAAAGAACCGTAGTCAACTAGTTTTTAATTTTAGTGACTGCCGAATAAATATTTTCAATCCATTATTCGATTTTTGGGATTTGTACCTACTAGATTAGTCGATTTAATACTCGATTATTCGGTTCTCAAAATTTTAAAAACCGTGACTAATGACTAGTACTACTAATCGATTAATCGAAAAGCCGACACATGTGCCGACGAGTGATTCCACTAAATTATTTTTTTTAAATCCAATGCGTTTTAGTGTTTACCCTGAAAGGCAACATTTATGGAAAAAAACAAAACGCTTCGCTTCGATGCCCAATAAGTGAATTTGATACATTTTGACTATTCGTATGTCAAAATCGTTGTTTGTGTGCCAATTTCGTTTGGGAAAAAAACAAAAAGCTTGGCATTTATGTCCAATAAGTGAATTTAACACGTTTTTTTGCGACCACGTGCGTTAAAACGCTTGATATCGATCCGCTCATTTAGAACAAAGCGTGTTTGTTGCATGAGAATGCACGTCCGCACATATCCCTGGCAACCAAGTAACTTTTGTAGTCGTTCCTTGGGATTTCTTGAACCATCCACCTCGTTCAGCACCTTCGGGTTTTCAGCTTTTCACATCTATGAAGTTGTTTATGGGTGGACAAATATTTTCGACCGACGATGTTCATCCCTCATCTTACAAAGTGCATTGATTGAAGTGCGATTTCGACGAAAAATAGTGTTCCAAGGAACTCCTCTACTCTACTCTACTCATGTCATCTGATTACAACTTTTACCTCTGCCAACTATCTCTTATTTCGTTTTTTAAACTATTAAAAATAAAATAAATGTAGGTAGGTAATCAATTTTTATGAAAAACATGATAATATATTACTTAGTTCATAATTAAATAGGTAAACAAAACTCTAATATCATCAATCATGCTTTACTATTGTCGAAATTCAAATATTACGACTTTCAGGAGTCTTCCCTACAACTTATCTTGCTTATTTGCTCTCTAACAGATACCAACATGTCAGATTTAAAAATGAAATATCTGCTCCAATTAAAATAATAATGGAGTGGCTCAGGGTTTCATTCTGGGTCCATTTATAATTTATCGAAATCAAAAGTGCATACTCGAGTGCATTACATTTTATTATTAACAATATGAGCGACTTTGTATTAACATATCCTACCTACGCATTAATTAATAGTGATTCAAGTCAAATCCAATCCACATGATTTGTTGGCATAGGTAATTTTGTTTGTAATTAAAATAAAATAACGAAAAATTAAAATAATTAATATTATAATAGTTATCACAAAAAGTTTTGAGAGTAAAGGTCGATAAAAATACTGATTAAATAATTTTTAGTAGGTATTTATTCAATATCAGATAATTTGAAGAGTTTCTGCAATTCCCTTCATGGCAAAAGGCACTTAAGATTAATGGCTACGTTTTCAGAAAAGATTTTATCTACTTACAAATACTTTGGTACAAAGATATACTATTTTCATTTTTGGAAATTTTCCCATTATTTAAGGAAAAGCGATCTTTTTTCATTACACAACTGTAAGTTTTCCTTGGGTGTTATGGTGCAATAATTGTATTAGGTAAATTTTTTATTTCCTAAATGTACAAAATTTATTAATTCATTATATTTAAGTATTGTTATCTATGTTATCTTTTCGAAATAAAACAAAAGTACCGACTATACATATTTTCTTATCTATGTAACACTTTTCAGATATGTTGCCTATTAGTTTAAATATTTCCTCCATAAAAAAATTATTTTATTTAAATACATTTTAGTATTATTTACAGTTCATTGTATTTGTATATTTAAATTTTGGTGAGCTTTGTTCTGAACGAAGGGGGCGACAGACTACTATCGTGCTATTAATAAAAATATCGTTTTCCCCTCATTTTGTAGGTGTATTAATATTAATTGAGGTCAATATCTTTGATAAAATTTACTGTGATTTTATTCGTTATCGGATGCACGTATCGTCACCTACTTTTAAATAAGTACCTAGGTATCATTTTTTACACGGCTTGAATACCAATTGAACCAAAAATGTAGCTATAATTTAAGTGTAAGTTGTGCAAATTTCAAATGATGTTAACTAAGAAAAAAATTTTTTTTTCAGCATGCTATGTATCCAAGATGAAATGGGTCAATTAAGCATTCATCAACCAGGCGAACGGCCAAAAGTATCAATAAGTGTGCCAGAAGCATTATGCAATGATAGTTCACCAGACACACCTCAACCGGCATTTGCTTTAAAACAAGGATGGATGGAAGGTATTTTTGGGTGTCTTAGGCCAGTTTGGTCTATAATTGGAAAAGCAAATTCCCATGAGATCAAAGGAAATCAAGGTAAACTAATTACTCGTAATCACTCTGTTTTGTTATAACAAAATTTTCCCTAGACGATTGGGAAATTCCATTTGAATCCATAACAGATTTGCAATGGTTAGGTTGCGGAGGGCAAGGAATAGTGTTTTCCGGAAAACTAAACAACGAAGCTGTGGCTGTTAAAAAAGTATCAGACGTTAAAGAAACAGACATAAAAAATTTACGTAAATTGAATCATCCAAATATAATTAAATTTAAAGGCGTTTGTACGCAATCCCCATGTTATTGCGTTGTTATGGAATTTTGCCCATACGGACCACTTTATGATCTATTAAAGAACCAACAAAAAATCGTTACTCCCGCTCGTGTAGTCACGTGGGCAAAGCAAATAGCTAGCGGAATGCAGTACCTTCATGCACATAAAATTATACACAGAGATTTAAAAAGTCCAAAGTAAGAATCAAAATTTATATAAATTTGATTTGTATAAATATTCTTGTAGCGTACTGATTGGAGATGGTGAAATTATTAAGATCAGCGATTTCGGTACATCACGAACTTGGAATGAAGTGAGCACAAAAATGAGTTTCGCAGGTACCGTTGCTTGGATGGCACCGGAGGCTATTCAGGAACAGGCTTGTTCAGAAAAAATTGACATATGGTCGTTTGGAATTGTTCTCTGGGAATTGTTAACGTGCGAAACTCCGTATAAGGATATGGAGCAAAGTTCTATCATGTACATGGTTGGCACCGGAAAATTACGACCTCCAGTACCAAGTACCTGTCCGGAAGGAATCAAATTAATAATGCAAATGTGTTGGAAATTCAATCCAAAAGATCGCCCTTCTTTTAAATTAATTTGTAATCATCTGGAAATTGCTTCAGTAGAGGTAAATATATATTTAGTTGAAACTAATTTAACTTGAGTATGAACCATCACATAAAAAAACCTACGTTTTATTTGGCCGGCAACCTAAGATTTTCCCTACGTCATCAATATACACGTAATAATTTGTTTATTTTGGCATCGCACATTACAGCATAAGTACACCAAAAAAGGTTGAAAAAAGCATTAGACTTACACCTTTGTTGTAAACACAGACTTGCTGTTCCTTGCCAAAGCGGTGATGTAAAAACGAATTAAAAATTGTTTTCAAAAAACAGGGTAAAATTTTGGTTTTTAAATGAATCTCATTTCATTATTGATATCTACCAATTGAGTCAGTAGTTTTGTTTTTATGTAAGTTAGCTATGGTGTCGCAAATGCATCGTTCGGCCCTAGAAATGGTCTTTTAAATGGTGCATTTTTAAAAAAAGTTGTTAGGTACACTTAAACAGCGTAGAAATAAACAGGCTTTAATTTGACACCAAGCCCATTCGAATCAGCCCAATGGGTATTTTTTCATTCAGCTTTAAACTCGAGTAGGTACAGGTCGCGCGCGATAAGGAAAACTAAACCGGAGCATGCCGAGGTCGAATCGGGTTGCTATCGAGTAAATGCGCCAATAGGCGGTACAACCGGCGGTACTCAGAACACGTATTTCAATTTACGCGGGATAAAATGACCATTGCGTATCCAAGTCTAATCGCGATTCGACTTCGGCATGCTCCGGTTTAACTTTCCTTATCGCACGCGATCATATTAGTACTTTTTGCGTGACATTAGTTTGTTATTCTTAATACACAACGTCCTTTTCTTAACTTTTTTTATATTTCATTGGTTCCCATATTTCATCGTTCATTATATAATAATATAATAATTAAAAAATTGTCCCTTTAGTCAATCATATATTTCAACATTCTACTCTTCGTTGTCTACAGCGACTTTACTACAAACAGTGACGACAAGCAGCGATTAGCTCCGCCCATTCGCCATTAAGAGGCAAAATTTTGGGCGAGTTTGTATGAATTCAATGGTGGTATCCTAGCAACGTGCTAAATCCAAATAAAAATTACACGCTGATGAAAGGTAAACACTTAGATTATATAATAGAAAGTATATTCTAAGGGTAAACATAATCAGGCCGCCATTAAGAGCCAAAATATACCACGTGACTAGTCAGGCCAATAAAAATCGATACATCGCTTGTCGCCACTGTTTGTAGTAAAGTCACTGTAGTTATGTCATTATATTACTGTCATATAGGAGAAAATTCATTATTGAGCATTATTATTTATTGTTATAGACGTAATTTGATTCATTTTTTTCATATTAAACCATACGCTGGTAGATTATGACGAAGGTCCACGAACTGTCAAGATAACTAGTTATGTCGTCGTTATGTTTGTTCCACTACAGTGACTTTATTACAAACAGTGACGACAAGCAGCGATTAGCTCCACCCATTCGCCATTAGGTGGCAAAATTTGGGGCGTGTTTCTACGAACTCAAAGGTGGTATCCTAGCAACATGCTAAATCCAAATAAAAATCACACGCTAATCAAAGGTAAACACAGTAAGGCCGCCATTATGAGGCAAAATATGCCACGGCCAATAAAAATTTCGCTAATCGCGCTGACCGTATCAATTTGGTTTTGTTGTCACTTTCACTAGAAATCAGAGGGAGTGGTTGTTCTTAAAATTTCACTTTCACTTTCTCCCAATTCTTCAGGCAATGAATCACTGGCGTCCATGTTCTTCTTGATCTCTATCGCCTCTCTAATTATTCGAGGGTGGTAGTTCGGAACTCGTGCCAATACTCTCGTGTCCTCAAACGTGTTCCTTAACCCTTTGTGCTGGAACGTCCTGTTTGTCCTATGTAACTAATTCCACAAGATCATGGTATTTGATACATACCTGGCGTTTTTGTCAATGGTCTTTTACCGCTGGGGATCATTGCCCAGGAGTGTTCACTGTCGAAAAGACGGTTTTGATGTTACGCTTCATCAAAACTTTGTCAATGTTCACCGTTCGCCCATGACTTGGGAGGAATCCTATGTCCTTGGGGCGTCCAGCGTTTCCTTCTGCTTTCCTCCTCGACTGTTCAGCTCGTTGAATGGCTTTCAAAATGCACCTCTTTCGATAGCCGTTTCGTTGTAATGTCAATGTGGGCCATGACTTATGTATATTAACAAAGTGTATGCTAATAAAATAGACGTGTGTAAGGGCTTATGCCTGTGAAAACATCAATAAAGATATGAACATGTGTCGTTTGAATCTTTGATGTAGGACTCCGTTTTGCCGGTTTATCGGTCTGTTGTTGTGGCCTCATCCATGGTGTCGGAGTGTCGACGCGGTATAAGCCGAAAACTAGTTATCTTGATAGTATACTAGTATACACAATCCATTATTATTATTTTTTGGTTCCCTATAGACTTCTGTACTGCGACCATGGAGCCTATTATAGTATAATAGGCTCCATGGTCCAATTATACCCTCCATATTGCAATTCAGTCCCTCTCAGGAGGAAATCTTTCTTCTTTTTGTCATGAAATGTTCCTCAAGGAATTTGTGTCTTAGGGCGTTGCATGCTTTGCAATGACACATAGTGGTGTTTCTTCCTCCTCTCCACAACCCTTACACATTAGGTTCATTTTGTGAAGGTGTCTTCATTCTACATTGCTCCCTCATTAGACCTCTCGGAAGATTTCTGTCTTGCAGACTTTCAGCAGTTTTTACTATTCTTTTGTTGAACCATGGTCCTAGTAGAACATTGGCTTGTCTCGCCAGGAGTGTTTGTCCAGTTCTTTGGAATGGTTTTTATTTCTCTTCTCACGCTGTCATGTGTAATTCCACATGCGGTTGGTGTGTTATAATAGTGATTGATTTATCAAGACTGTCAATACGGTCGTTTGCCGGCTGGTGGCTTAAAATTTAATTCGACCTGCTTTATCTAGTGATCAACTATTACGTTACCCTTTACAACTTAATACCCTGGTACAGCTACCTAAGATTTTTGATTTTAGTAATAATATTAGAATTTTTGTGTGAGGAGTCATACCCAAGTTAGTTTGATTACAACTCTATCCGACACTTATTTAGTCGATTTTAAAATAATTCGTTACAGATGTTGAGTACTTACAAAGATGAACAATTTTTCAAAACACAAGAGAGTTGGAAAGAAGAAATAAAAACTCAGATCACATATTTCAAACTACAGCAAGAAAAGCGACGGCACGAATTTCAAATTAAGGAAGAACAACTGATAAAAAAGCGAGAGACTGAACTGAAGCATGTAAGAGATATTAGGGAGCTTTATGATCGTAAATTAGAAAGAGTGAATCAATTGTACTTAGAATTACATGCGCTATTTGTACAAGTCGATCATCAGAAACAAGAGTCGCGGAAACGAGAGATGATGCAAAGTAAGAAAAGGCTCATACAACCATTTATGAAGTTTCAAAAACGAAGGTGTGGCCATAACAGTAGTACAACACCTACCAGTCCAGAATGTAGTCTTACCAGTCCTGATAGTCCACAAATTGTAAGTTTGGTCACATGTTCATTTCCACGATGCTAAATTTATGTTTCAGATACCTCCAAAACCACCAGTTTACACAAGTTCAAACACCATAAATCGATCTGAATCTTTAGCAGTCGTACATTCAACATCATCATCATTAAAATCACGAAAACGTCACCATCGAACAAACTCAGGATCACCACGCACGTCCGCCTCATCCAGAATATCCAATACTTGGTCTTCGGTTTTGGTTGATTCCGAAACACAAACTGACTGCATGGAAATAAGCGAGACCGATTTAAGTCCTAGCAGTTATAGTTTAGCAAGTACAATTCAATCTACTACAAGCCGTCCAAGTCAACCTCAACGTGTTATATTACAAGAGGTGCATCAATCACCTGATGGAGAAAACTTCAATGGAAACACTATACAAATACACTACATGGCCCAACACTGCCAGCCAGGTACTCTTACATATATATTTTTGACGATATTTATTTTGGAAAAAATTAGAATTCAATAAAAAATTTGTAGAGATTCAATTAAAATATTTTGTACAACAGCTGGTGTCGAAATCTACACTCGATTGGATTCGTCCGAACTTCAAGATCAATCGGATACAGTTAACAGTAACACACAAATGATGCGTGACAGTGACGACGAAAATTTGGAAACGATAGGAAGAAAATTATCATTCATTAAAGCGAATACTGATAACATCTTTTCTGACACCCGAACATCCGATAACGGTAATATTTCGGATGGAATTGAAGAAGTGCTTAGAAAAAAAATATGCTCGGATCGACAAATATTAGATAGTGCCGAAGATGCCCCTAACGATAGTTTGACAGATGAAGAGGGTCATTACGATGACTCATTGCGTCGCAGAAGGTGAGTTAATTGAAATATATTGCAAATAAATGTAAATATTTTGAAAAAGTGAGTTTTTAAAAGTAAATTATTTTTCAAAATGTTGTTTATTCTTGTAGTAAACTTGGAAAAGAAGCACCTTTGAAAATAAGGTAAACGGTCTGCCTTGAAATTATTAAAATAAATTGCTTATTCAATGGTTTTTTGTTTTTTATTTTAATTTAATAAAAAATTATTGAGTTGCACTTGTACAGCTTGTTTTATTTTGATAGCTATAAGATCTTAAATTATGCTTGATATTCAGTATTGAATTAATGATTTTATGGAACAAGAAAATTATGGTTTATTTTATTAAAAAAATTAAGATACTTTTGCATATTAGTTTTATAGAAATTTCATAGAAAATTAAGAAATAATAAAATAGAACCTCCATGATCAAAAGAAAAACACACAGAAGCAAATAAGTGTACAGGGTGAACTAATAATGAGGGGTCGTGGTGGAATCCTTGCTATTAATTTCAGAATACATACATCTGAATACTTTTAAACTGTTCGAAATTTGTTGAAAATAAATTTTTTCAAAATATTTTTGAAACCATAAATTTTAGGTATAGGGAATACCATACATAAAAGATAAGAAAAATTTAAAAAATAAAATTAGCAGAGTTAAACAATTTTTTAAGTTATCTCTATGAACGTTTTTTTATGATATGAATTTATTACTTTTCCTATGAACTTTTTTTATTTATAATATTCATAAATATTGCTTGAAACGGCTCGATACTAATTGAAAATCAAGTTTTTTCAAAACTATCAACTTTAGGCACTTTAGCACTAGAATTAATTCGTTTTCTTCAAACTTATTTATTTATGGGTAATAATAATAATAAAAACTATAATAAAGACTATTATTTAATTTTAGTCTGTCATCTCTTTCCCTTGATGATATACATAGTGCTGAAATGCTTTAGGTTACATTTAAAATAAAAAATTAGCGGAATTATTATCGATTTTAAGTATAGGCAGGGCCGTATTCAGGGGGGTTTTTTCGGGTCATTTGTCCGGGGCCCGGCTCACTGAGGGGCCCGGCCCTGGTCGAGCCAATAAGAAAAAAGTGACGGTGACGGGCCCTGGAAATCAGAGAGACCCCTAAAAATTGTGAAGTTTTTAAATACGATATCATTCTAATGCTTTCAGTAGTTCGTCGTTCGTGTTCGTGTAGCGATTAGATTTATCGTATTGAAATTGAAACATTGCTGAGATGATGTTGATGTAATTGTAATATCGTATAGCCTCCCTACGCCGTGCATGTGCGTGTGCGTCTCTGCGCCACCCTGCGCGGAGGCTGATAACGTCGAGATTAAATTTTAACGCGACAAAGAATGAGGTGGAGAGGAATAATTTTAAATTAGATTATGCACAAGGTATTTAACATTTTGATTAACAAAGCCCAAAGGGGCCCGTGATATTCAATATGCCCGGGGCCCGCTAAAGCTGATTACGGCCCTGAGTATAGGGAATACTAAACAAAAGATACAGAATTCAAAAATGTAAAAGAGCATTAGTATAGGGATAAAGTTAAAAAATTGACCTGTTGAAAATTTTAAAATTTTTGAGTTTAAATTATATATCGAGCAGCATTAATTTTGAAAATTTGCAATTACCAACTTTTAATATAATATCCATTTATTACTTATTGTATAAGATCAATTTGTTTATAATAAAAAAATAACTCGAAACCTCATCTAAATTTTTTGAAAATGTTTTCAAAACAATAGGGAATATCTTAAACGATAAAAATTCAAAAATGTAAAAGATAAAATTGGCATAGATAAAAATCTACTGTTTGGGTGTTTCAAAACTTACAAGTTTAAACATTTTTTCAGTAGCATCAGTGTAATAATTTTAAAAATTTTAAATTACTAAACAATAACTAACTATTAATTTTTTTACATAACAAGAATTTATTTACATTTATACGATCTTCATTTGTTTATAATTTGTTTTTTTGTTTATAATAAAAAAATATGGTCTAAAATGGCTGCAATAGTGGTTCAAAACTATCAAAAAGATAGAGGATTCAAGAAATGTAAAAGATCAAATTAGTACAGGGTTTCAAAAATGACTTATTTGGATATTTGAAACTTTCAAGTTTAAACATTTTTTGAGCAGCACCAAACAGTATAACAATTTTCAAAATTTTAAATGGCCACTTTTAAATGACTTTGCTAAGCTTTTTATATAATAGTAGTTTACGTAACAAGTCCCGAAAGTGACCTTTTACTGGACAAGTAGGCAAATTACAGGACGAGCCGCAGGCGAGTCCTGCAAGCCTGCGAGTCCAGTAAAAGCACTTTTGGGACGTATTACGTACAATATTTTTTTTTAAATCGTCCAGAAACGGGAAGAACAATTGACCATTCTAGGCCGGAAAGTAAAAAATGAGTCCGGTAAAGTAAAAATGAGTCCGGTAAAACTTTTACCGGACTATCCGGCTGTTTCCGGTTCAGTCCGTCAAAATGACATTTTCTAGCCTAAAAATAATCCAGAAACTACTATTTTCTGGCCGATTTTAAAAAATATAAATTTAATTGCATTTTATATACAGGGTGACTGGTTCATAAACGTATATATTGGAGGACATGTTAATAGAGGTCATTTGCAGTTGTTTTAGCCAAACATGCCTTATACGAATGTGAATAGTTGTTGAGATATTCTAATTTTTGTGTTTTCTTAGAAATCCGCCATATAGTCGTACTAATTTAAAAATTAAAGCAAATACAACCTTTTTTTCTGCAATATTTCAGTTTCCCTCATTAGATTACACATTGGCAGACATTCTCTATCAAAAATTATGTTAAATACTCCGATCTAATAAAAATACGAAACCTAAAACCTCCACTTGTAAAAGAAAACTTCGAACAACTTGTACATTCACACGTAGTTATTTCAAAATTTTCATGATACATTAAGCGTACAAATAACTGTAAAAACTTCCTTGTTCTATTGGCTTTCGAAAGAGGTATAAAGGTTTACTACTTATGCTTCCACTGGGTAAATGTACAGGCTTGAACTTTATTAGAGACAATGTACGTCATTAAATAAAAGTCAATACTTTTTATTACGTATTGCGTATTTTATTTAATAAATAGTAATAAATTACAAATTAGGTTCAAAAATAGTTCCTCTACTTCTAATACAAGCACGTGCCCGTTTCCTAATCTCTGTTCTTGTGATTCGATTTGTTAGATTATTACGTAATGGCGGATTTCTAAGAAAACACAAAAATTAGAATATCTCAACAACTATTCACATTCGTATAAGGCATGTTTGGCTAAAACAACTGCAAATGACCTCTATTAACATGTCCTCCAATATATACGTTTATGAACCAGTCACCCTGTATAATAAAGATATATTATCTAAAAATGGCTTGAAACTGGTCTGAAATGAAGTTTTTTCAAAACTATCAACTTTAAGTATAGGGAATATGCTATACAAACAAATCGAGAGTTCAAAAATATTTCATTTCATCTAACTTAAATTCTGTTTTCTAGTTCCATCTCCATCCTTCCCATTCTCTCGTTCTTTGCTCTCTTATCTTCCATCCATCCTTCTCCTTCTGCACTTGCTGCTAGTACTTCCCTCTGTCTTCCTCCCTTAGTTCTTCGCACTGTTTTAGCGTATGTTCAAGTTTCTCTTCTCCTTCCTCGCACAACCTACATCTTCTATCCTCATCCTCCCTCCAATATCTGTTTCCTCTCTCCTCATTACCACACCTAAATCTCGTTATCATTCTTTTCCTACCTTTCAGGTATTTTGGTACTGCCTATGCTATTTTATCACCATATTTTCTGTTATATTTAGACTCCCTTTATCTTCGCCCTTCTTTCCCGTTTATCTATATCTCTGTCTTTGTCTGTCACTTCAACTCTGATATTTCTCCTCCATTTTCTTACCCTTGTCACTTCTTCTGTCGCATTTCCGTTTTTTCGTATGTCTTTCTTCCCTCCAGCGCTCTTTCAATGTAGTGCAACCCGTCCTTCCTTCTATTCTCTCTTCGCACTTCATTACCGCCTTTCCCGCTCCCACTCTTATCTTTGGTGTCTTTCTCTCCTGTGTAACTGTGTATCCTGATGTCTCCTCGCTCAATCCCCATTACCCACCTCCTGTATCATCTTCATTCTCTGTTGTTTTTTCCACCTCCATACATCATCCCGCTCCTGACTAGATTCTCGAACATTATTTTTCTCCTGTTCAGCTCCATTGCGATGACGCTTTTTCCCCTATTCCCCATACCTGTCCCTATAATGATTCGCCCTTTCTGACCTATATCTAATGTGTGCTTCTTCCCTGTATGAATTTATATCCTAAATATCTTCTTTTGCCACCTTTATTTCTTCCTCTCCCCACCTCCATTCTTCTATTTTTAGCTTTCTTCCCAAATATAACCACTCTTGCCTTCCCCAAGGATTATAAACTAGAAAGGATGGCCGAATCCGCCGTATTCATTCGCACAACCTTGAACGTATGTGACGTCACCGTGAACCTCTTTAAAACATTTATATTTTTAATCGGTCGGCATTTTGTTATTTGATAAAATAGTAAATAATTGTAACTACAAATGTTTTAGAGAACCGAAAGCAAATGTTGAAAGTTTTTGTATTTTTTAAATATTCCTTAAAATAAGGGAGTAATACCGATTTATCGAAAAACAAAAAAACACCCATAACTATGAACGAGGGCTCCAAATCAAAAATTTCATCTAAGAAAAGTTATTTGTTTCAATGAGTTCTAAATGGTGTTTTCGGGGGTTACAACTTATTAGTATTATACCGTGTATATGACCGTTTGTACGTTACCACAACCAACGCGTCGGATAACATTACAGCATAGGGATTCGGCCATCCTTTCTAGTTTATAATCCTTGTGTCTTCCCCACGTTTATCTTCAGATCCATCATTTTGGCGTATTCTTCCGTTGTTTTAATCATCCCTTTAAGTCCTTTTTTGTGCTTTGTCATCATCGCCACATCGTTTGCGTATGCTAATTACCAAATCTTTGTATTCTCTATCACCACCCCTCCCGCTTGCTACCCCCTTCTTCTCTAATTCCGCTGTGTATACCGCGAACAGTCTTGGGCTTATCGGGCATCCTTGTCTAAATCTATAGGTATAGGGTAGGTACTACATAAAAGATACAGAATTCAAAAATTCAAAAAGGGTTTAAGGTCTATTATGTTAGTTATAGGTGAATACTTAGTATTAAAACAAAGTTTACTTTATCAGCTTCAATTCTTTAAATGATTTTTTTTATAAACCACTTGCCATTGAAGAAAATCTCTAAAACTTGTGTGCAAATGTTTTTAATATTCAACATATGGTCCAGAAGATTTCAGTGGTAATGATTTATGTCTTCTTTTTAGTCTGGCTAGAAGGCCCATTTATCCCGGTCGAAGAACAAACAGGTATAAGTATTCACTAAATCACCTTCAACGAGAAATAATCGCATCAGACGAAGGGAATACTTCCGAATATTCGAATCCACCATCAAGCAAGAGTTCTACTCTTGAATCAAATCCCGATAGAACACGTATAATATCGTGTGTATCGGGGAAGAGAGCTAACGATCATTCCGATGGTTCTTCCGATAGCGAATCGGAAGAAAACATAACGATAGCGACAGAGGTCTGTTACGACATGAACAAAATAGAGAGCGTAGTCTGATTAAGTTTAAGTTCTTATTGTGATTATAATTAAATTAAATTAAGTAAACGATTTTTTAGTATAATGCATTCGGTTCAAACGTGAATTATTTATCGAGATTGAGTGAAAAGTAGTTCGAAGTTTGTTGTAGTTTTTGTGAATTATGTGCAATAACTAGCAAACTCGATTTTATCATTCTTTTTTTAATTCTTATTTTTTACATGTGCGGTTGTGTTTTATAAAAGTATTTTAGAACTTGAGTATTGACAGTTGCTAGTGAATTTTTGATATTATCTACCTTCTAATTTTTAATCTTTTACATTCCTTTTTTTTAATTTTAGTCCATAAGCGCATGTTGCAAATTTTCTTAAACTTTTTAATTTGGCAACTTCACAGCAGCTATTTATGTACAAACTACATAAAACGTTCTCTGGTAGTGGAAGATTGATTAGACTATTTTGTGCAGGCAAAACATTTTTCATGTTCCGTTATTTACTGTTGGGCTTAAATGATTTTGTACATTTTAGTTTTTGGAAATTATTATAGGTTTCCAATTTTATAGACGGAAAAATTTAAGTTCGATACAACATTTGGAAAACAAATAACTGAACATGGAAAACAAACTTTTGATTCAATTGTGATGCAAGATGAACAATAGTGATGACACTTATTAAATATTTAACAAGCAACCTTGAGAAATCTCTTTAATTTTTACGCCAAATCAGTTTATAAACATCTAGGTGCCTACTTATAAATGAAATATTTTTTGTCTCTAAATATATTTTTATTGGAAAAAAATTATAACTGCAGTGTTGAATTAGATTCTATAAAACTTTCTACATACACCATGTATAAAATTTATGAAATATTCTCATTGTGCTGTTAAAAACAAAAGTACATTAGATGTAAACGAATAATTGTCATTCAATAAAAAGTAATCATACTTATAGCCCATGTGCTGTCCTTATGTGGCCTAGAGATTGTATTTGAATAGAGCTCCATTCATGCCAAAAACTTTGGCTAATAGCATATTCCGTAATTATTAATAATTAAACTCTTAAAAATTACAATTAAATAATTTTGCCATTGTGTAATTCCATTATTATATGACAATTAAGAGTTTAATTTTTATTATGGAAATGCTGTAATAATTTTACATGCTGAATAAATTGAAAGTTAAAACTTGTTTGTTTTGTTCACTACCTACCTCACTAAAACGCAGATTCCAGTCCATAAGAGCTCAGAGGCTCCCCTCAGGCACAGATAAAATATCTATGCCTCGGGCTACCAGAATCTAGGACAAGTGCATCCCACACCTCGCTTTTTGAACTTTCCATATTACCCAACCCCTAGGCAAATTTCAAATAGGCAAAATTAGTAGGAGCTTTGAATACAAAATTCTATATCCAAGGAAGGCTCTCCTAGAAAACATATAGAAACAAAATAATTAAAATTACCTCTAGGTTGGTTTCTGAATATCACCACACTGCGGAGCTTGTATCGCCTGAATAAAAGGCAAGGAGAACCAGTGGTGGATTACCCACTGGGCTGTAGCTTAGGGGCGCAAAGCGTAAAGGGACGCTGTCGATTGTAATTAATTTAGTATAATTAAGCCATTGATGCAAATTGGTAACAACAGCGGAACAAAGAAATTTCTTTTATAGTAAAAAAGCATATTATCGTTTTCAAATTGTATTTTCACGAAATGACCTTTCCTTCTAAAATAAAGCGGCAAAAATAATTTTTTTTCATTGTTAGAATGGTTACCTATTAGTAAAAGGGATGCTCTTATTAATATAGCTTAGGGCGCTGAGGCATAATCCGCCGCTGATGAGAACGCTAATATATTAGCATGAGTGGTACCAAAAACTAGTGTATTGTGGTCCAGAGGCACTTGTTCCATTTAACGTTCTTCAAACAACCAAATAAGCCACACTCAGCCCAAACAAGATGGTAATTCACAAGACTATTGAGAAAGAATCCGCACTTGCTCACGGGCATACTTTATTGGTCATATTGGCAGTCTTTTCTTCGATAACATTTCTGCAAAATGACATATAAATTTTTTTTTTAAAACTAGTTTTCTAATACACACTTTCTCATGCACTCAAACAAGTATAAAATAAAAATTTTTTAAATTTTACGAAAGAAAGTGTGTGGCCGATGACTGAAACAGCCCGTGGATATATCTAATTTAATACACTGTTACTTTCCTATTATCTTTAATGTTCCATTGCAGTTACTGTTGCAATATAATTAGTTTTAGGTATTACTATTCTCTGCCACTTGTCATATCTTAAGTTGTATACTTTACTTTATGTTTTTTTGTAACTAAATGTCCGTTAATTGGAAATTTTTTCTGTTGGGCAATAAATCTATTATTATTATTATTATTATGAGTATTCAGAATAATAATGATGTTATCAATATTATGGACAACCACTATATCTGCGTTAAGGGTGTTGATTAATATTTCAATCAACAATTAAGGGTCACACTTTTTTCGTAAAATTGTAAAAAAAATTGATTTTCTACTTTAGTGTATGAGGTGTGTAAGATCAGTAAACTTTTTTTTCAATTTGTTATTAATTATTATTATTACACAAGACCACCCGCGAATGCTTTCTTTACATTTTATTTTGACGATGCGTTTGGGCCACAAATACCAATTGCAATAACTCGAAGGTCAGAAAAACTATAGATTACACCAAACTACACAATTCACTAAAAAATGAAAGTTGGCCCGGCACACGCAATCAAGATGATGTCGAACAAATGACAGAGTATTTTACAAAAACCCTTGTTTCGCATATAAATAACTCAACATTCTTCAAAAAACAAAAAAAAAATCATTTCAATAAAAAGAAACCTTGGATGACCCGCAATATATTTGACGAAATCGATTTAAAAAATCTACTACACAAAGAACACTTAAAAAACCAAAACGACGTAGTTTCCTGGAACCACTATAAAAATCAAAGAAATAAAGTCAACAATCTGATCAGGAATACCAAAATTAACTTTTACAAAATCAAATTCAATAAATGCAATAAGGTCAAAGATCTCTGGAAATTAACAAAGGAATCTTTGAATCTAGCTAAAGTTGATTCACCAACACTTTATATAAAAACCACACTAGGTAAGGAGATCGATCAAGATGTAGACATTGCTAATGAATTTAATAAATACTTTATTGAAACACCTTTAGAACTCTCCAAAAACATAAATAATGTAAGCTTGAATCGCACACCACCGATTGAAGTTAATCCCATTAGCTTGTTCTGGACTCCTGTTACATCGTCAGACGTTACATCGGCAATAACCAGTTTAAACAACGTGTCCTCATGCGGTCCTGATAACATATCAACCGAAGTGCTTAAACAAAATGCAAAAGAAGTTGCCGATCCATTGTGCGCCTTATTCAATAAATGTTTCGAAAAAGGGATTTATCCTAACCTATTTAAAATATATTCAGTAATACCTTTATACAAAAAAGGGAGTCGAGACTTAATAACCAACTACAGACCGATAGCACTAATAAGCAATATATCCAAAGTTTTTGAAAAAATAATTAAAAAACAACTCGATAAGTTTATATACACCTGTAATCTAGTAAACGATAATCAGTTCGGCTTTCGAGAAGGTTTAGGTACCGAAGATGCACTAGCTAAATTGGTCACTTGCATAAAAGAATGTTTTGACAAATCACTACGTGGCGCAGCTGTATTTCTTGATTTGGCCAAAGCGTTCGACACAGTTCCACACAATAATCTCTGCTCGAAACTCGAGTACTACGGTATAAGGGGTGTGGCACTGTCATTGCTGAAATCATACTTAAATAATAGACAACAGCACGTACTTTACAACAGAACAGAAAGTGACAGTAGGGCAGTAACATGTGGAGTACCTCAAGGCACTGTCTTAGGGCCACTACTCTTTAAGTTATACATAAACGATCTACTAAACCTACAGTTAAATACTTCCACAATTATTTCATTTGCTGACGATATGGTACTAGTTGCCACAGATACATCTCAGGACGCTTTATTTAACAAAATTCAGCAAAATATGTCCTACATTAAACACTGGTTAGATTGTAACACCTTGTCACTCAACGTTAACAAAACTCACTTCATGCATTTCTCACTTTACGACAGCAAGCATTCAACAGTAAACAACATACTCATTCATGACATTGGCTGCAACATGGCACCTTGTGATTGCAATACAAGCATAGATCGAGTCAACAAAATAAACTATCTGGGTGTGATCATCGATTCTCATCTTAGGTGGCACGAACACATTAATTACACAACCAACAAAATTAGATCGTTGACCTACCTATTCAACAATTTGAAGAACTACATGCACTTTAAATCACTAAAAACTATCTATTTTGGATTTGTTCAATCAATACTTCAATACGGCATCTTGGTGTGGGGTGGTGCTGCAAAAAAACATTTAAACAAATTAATAATCGCTCAAAAATTACTATTAAAAACAATGTTGCATAAACCCAGGAGATACTGTAGCGAATTAGTTTATCGTCAGTCCGGTGTACACACCGTATTACAACTGTACTTAGTCTCTATTGGTCGCTATATGTTTAAAAATAGATACAATCTAAATCTTCACTATCCTCAGCACGAATACAGCACGAGAATCAAAACATCTGGATGTGTGTACAAACCCGATACATCTAAAAGCGCAACTCAGTCATACTTTGGATACCATCTACATTTAGTCTATAATTTTCTGCTCAATACTCATAACATCGACATTTTTGAGTTTAACAACATACGGTCATTCATGGCTAGCATAAAAAAAATTACTTCAACGCTATCACCAGATGATATCGACTCGACACTTTCGGTTGACACTTAGACACTAATTCACGTACCCCGAACTTCTCACTCACTCGTACATTGTCCACTCAAACAGAACAACAGCACAAACTGTGAAACAACAAATCAATTTATGACTTAGTTTCACAGTTTGTACAATGCACTTTCATAATCATTAATCATCTAAAATAGTATATGTTTATTAGTATCTGAAACATTTATTGTACAATTACGCAATTTATTAGTGTCATCAAGATCAGATTGGCAATAAATGGTTATTATTATTATTATTATTAACAATATTTTATTAATTTATTACTGTAAATTAAACGCTAACACGCAGTATTGAAGTCATGCTGCCTATACCAGCCATGATAGACTTACCCAAATTTGGAGTTTGCCCCGGGTGATCGCCACTAAAATTTAATACCTACATTTAGTATACATCGAGTGGTAATATCCAGCGCGGTTTCAGCCTTCTAGCCCTTATAGGACTGGAGATACAGAACCCCAAAGATTTAAAACAAGCAAGAAAGTAGGTACGCAATTATTCAAGGAGAAAGTGTGTAACAATAGATAAACACAAACGTGACCGGTTTTTTAAGAGGATTCCTAATATTTCTTATTGTCTTGAATTTTGTTTTTCACATGAAAATACTGAATTGTGCGCAAAAGTTATTAATCTACTGACTCTGGTACAGTCTGAATTTACACGCCATGCTGCACCTAGTGGCATTCTCTGGAAACAAAACACAGCTTGTTGCATTATTGTTACCCTCAGTACTTTGGAGATATGATCTTTCGCCATTTGATTATTACAGGCTACTCAACCCTGAGATGGTTATGACATCATCCATAAGCAATGAACGGTATATAGGTAGTATACAGTTCATTGTACTACACCCCTACTATACAGGGTGATTCATTAAGAATGTCCAATCTCTGAATTGTAGATTCCAGACCTCAAAATATGATGATTCTGTCCAACATGCCTTATACAAATATTGCTAGTTTCCGAGATACCGGGTGTTTAAAGTTTAAATATGAATTTTGATTTTCGCAATAACTTTCTATTTTTCACAATTTCTTTTTGAAAATGGGCAGTTTTACCTTTTTTTGCACGAGGATTGCCAATTTGGATTCTAATTTAGCATTGCTAATAGAGGACGCTAGTTATACTTGGTTGTGTTTAGTAAATCTAAGCAAAATTTTTTTTCGGCTGAACTATTAGCAAACTAATAATAAAATATGGAAAAGCGTTAAATTCTACAAAAAAAAGTTACTCTTGTTTGATTCTTGTAACTCGATCGGTTATCGAGTTATTTGCTTCAAAAGTTCAATAAATTTTAATTAAAAAAAAAATTATTCTCTAAATATGTAACAACAAATTAAAAAACAAAAATAAAAAACTTCAAAGTAAATGTTCAAAATGTCCACCATTTACTTCAATACACTTTATATGTTTTCGCAAAGATCTCTTCATATCAAATAACCCTTGTCTATTATTTTTAATCACATTCACGGCTTCTTCTATTTTCCGTCGCAATTCTGGAAGAGAATTGATTTTTCCTTTGTAAACTAATGCCTTCATTTGCGACCAAATTGAAAAATCCAAAGGATTGAAATCAGGACTTCTCAAAATTCATATTTAAACTTTAAACACCCTGTATCTCGGAAACTAGTAATATTTGTATAAGGCATGTTGGGCAGAATCATCATATTTTGAGGTCTGGAATCTACAATTCAGAGATTGAACATTCTTAATGAATCACCCTGTATAATATTAAACTGTTATAAGTGGGGATAACAGTCCATAGTTCTTTCCCTATCTCTACACACACAAATTCTAGATTGACCTTCACTTTTCATTATAGACCGCTATGTGTCTTTGCCGTCTGCACAATTATTTTCCAGTCCCTTTTTGCGCTAACACTATACGGCTTATATTACAAAAGTTAGCAATTCCACTTTCCCCTTTTTCCATTAATAACTACGAATGGATTCAACAGTTGTTCGGGAAACTTTTTTTTAAAATGGTAATTAACACATCCCAAACTTTCTGAATTGTGAAGAAAACAAATTTTTTATACTGAAAGCATGTGATTTTAATTGTTTTAGCATTTAGCACTATATCAGTCTAATTGCCACTCAAGCTTCTGAATTCTATAAAAGATTCAAAGCAAAGCAATTGTAAAATGTTCAAGCAACTTGAAGAAGAGTGGTGGAGGGAGATGTGAAATCTTTTGTACAATAAATTATTCTCTGGCATATGTAATACAAATATTAAAAACTTACAATAATAAAACATAAATACTTAAGTACTAATTTGATCACTTGTAGGAAACACTTTCTTCTCTTTGTGTATCATTAGAATATTCGTCAATGTGGTTTTCTCTCGTTTCTTCAATATTTCGCGATAGATAACTGTCACATTCCGGCTCATTACTGTGACACTCATTGTTAAAAAACGTCTCTCGCTTAATATAACTTTTATTAAAAAACACATTGATATGTAAATCATCTTCTACTTCCATTCTCGTTGTTCCATGATCTTCAAGGTCAGTTTCCTCTTGTTTTATCTTTTGAGAAGCATCCTCAAATTGTGTAAGATGATTATGATTTTTGCTAATTTCTTCAGTCTCGCTCTCACTTAAACTACTATTATAATTACTTCCGAAATTCTTATTAGAACTATCAAAGGCACTGCCTGATACAGATTCGCTTGAAGAATTGTCGCTCTGACATCCACTTTCTGTATTATCATATTTTACGGGTTCAAGTTCGTGCGATAACGGATGAGGATTCTCGGAGTACATTTGTGCAATAACACAGTCACTACAAAAATCAATGGAATCACCCTCGCACACTTTACAATGCCATCTAACTCCAGAGATTGGCTCTTCATTACAATAATCGCACTACAAATGTTTTACTTATAAATAAAATTACACCTCAAAATAAAACTCACCTTATAGTCAAAATGTTGGTAAGTTGACGCAAACGAATTGT
Source organism: Pyrocoelia pectoralis (assembly GCA_036250285.1). Taxonomy (NCBI): domain Eukaryota; kingdom Metazoa; phylum Arthropoda; class Insecta; order Coleoptera; family Lampyridae; genus Pyrocoelia; species Pyrocoelia pectoralis. Next base: position 19,003,805 of record CM070079.1, on the reverse strand, counting down.
CTTTCAATTTTTCCTGCTTCACTTTACGTAAAATACTTAATTGAATATCTACATCACTTTTAAACCTATCATTAATGTTCTGTTCGGGATGTGAGAATTCCGGAAGAAGATAATTTGACAAACTTGTACGGCTTGAACTATTTGTACTGGGTCCAGGAATTGGTTCGGTTTCGTTCATTACGACAGGAATGTCCAGTTGCGGAAAAAATGTTGAAGGTTTAAATAAGAAATGGTTATATCGCTGATGGTTGTGCAATTTTGATTTCTAAACGAACACACAAATATGAGGAAGGGTTTAACTATTGTCAATATTGTCTTTCTTACCTTCATTCTTTCTGCGTACTTTGGAATTCGTCCAGGTATAGGTAATCCTGCTCTGTAGAGTTTTAGAAAATATTTTTGTATTCTACTGGATACCTGTTGTACTGTGCGATTACCTACAATATTACATTGTTTAGTATATTACTTTAGACTATGGTTTAGTTTAATAGTATCAATCTCCATTAACAGAACATGCAAAACAACATAGATGGTCAAGTGATATAAATATGGTATTTTGTAATTAGTCTTTGCTCACTACCATTTTGTTACATATGATACTGGCCCATTATCTATAAAATGATTTCCCCAGTTTTATGTTAACATTTATGAAACATTATAAATGCCGCAGCACTGTGCCCCCTCTTTCCACAGGGAATAGCAAAGATACTATCAACTCCTGTCCAAGATCTGTTGATCGACGGTAGCCACAGCAACTGTAATCGAGTTTCTTGGTTCGTGAAGAGTAAGAGGTAGAGGTCGTGTATGTAGAGCAGATCTTCACATAATCCCACAAAAGCATTACATGATTCGTCACTGTCAGAGCAGTGTTGGCTAAGGAATCTAGCAGTAAAACAGCTGACGAGCCTTCCTCAATGTTTTTTTGAACACACGTTCGTTGTGAATGCGTTTTCAACAAATTTAAAGCATTAAAAGCGTATACTCAAAATTCGATCTCACAGGAACATCCAAATCTCCAGCTCTTTCGTTTTCAAATTCTATGAAGCATTTTGCCGTTTATGCTCCTTATGTGCAATGTCTCTATTTGTATTGAGTGTGTGGTGTAGCTAGGAAACCACACAGTGGCCTAGTATCTAGAGGACAATAATTCTGCTGTCATTGATCTCTACACTATCCATGAGACCTTTTCTTCCTGACGCTTCCTTGTTTCAGTCTATCTGCAGCCGAGAGTAAAGCACTTCACTCTATCCTTTTAACCGATCTGGCCTATTCCCATCTCATAATTCTGTTTTTGAAGTGGCCTTTTAATCTTATCATGCTCTCCTTTACTCACAAATGGATTTGGCCATGCTTCCCCCTTGCATCCAAACCATCTTTTCCACTATGGCTAGAATGTCGAGCTATGATTTCACTTTGTACTTTGCTCCTTTCCTTTTCATGAGCGATTTCTCTCAAAAATTTCATTCGTCACTCTCACATGCATACATCAAGACCGAAACTATATCTTTTTTGTTCAACTGTCTTTGGGATTTCCTTTATAGACATGGACGTTGTTTTTATTACTTTGAAAACTCTGGTGCTTCAGAAATGCTTTTGCAAGTTTTGAAGGACGGTTACTAACACGAAAACAAGAAAAGAAGTTAAAAAATCCTTCGTTTTTCAGTTATTAAGGAAACATGATAGAAAAAGAGGGCGGTAGGAATATTACAGGAAATAATTCACGAAACCTCCTCCTTATTTGTTTACATTTTTGACTAAATGTTTCTTTACTAGACAAGTAAAATAATGAAGTCCAGAATGAAGTTTAGCTATAGCTCTTCCAATGTTGTTTGACGAGCATTATGCGCAGATGAAAAACAAAGAGACAAATTACAATCCACAGCAAGTAACATGGATAATTCATTAACATAAAAGAAATTGTAGAACACTTGTCAGTGCTCACCATGAGGCCACACCAGGTTGGTTTTGCTACACTAATTTCGACCATTTATGAATTCAGGTTGCCTGAGTGTTTAAACTGTCCCCAGAAATAAAAATCTAAAGGATTGAGGTTGAGAGAATGCAGACTATGGAACTGGTTCTCCTCTACCCATCTATCTGTCATGGTACATATCAACCATGATACTAAAATATGCTGGAGCCCCATCATGCATAAACCACATGTTTCTTCTTATTCACTGGGGCATATCCTACTAATAAGTGTTAAGATGTATGGACCTACCAGACAGACACATACAATTCCAGCCCACACATTGACTTTAAACTGACGCTGATGTTTAGGCTGAACTGTAGCATGAAGATTTTGATAGGTCAATATGTGTTTGTTGTGGAAATTTGATATTCAATTTCTTCCAAGCGTTGTTTTGTCTTTAAAGAATGAGCAAATAACGGTTTGATAGTTTGTGCAGTATAAACCATTGGTGAAAGTTACCCACCATGGGTGATCAGCAGGCAAAGGCCCTCTGATGCCTAGAGCTTTTTCGACAGTCTGTAGAATAAATGTTCTTCCTACAAGCAACTCTTGCTTTTCCTTGATCAGAATCTTTGGTGCTAAGAATCCTGTCTCAACAACACAATGAAAAACATCAGCAAAATCGCGCAGTCATGTCCACTATTTCCAGTGTTCCATGATTTGTTTTGTCCTGTCAATGTTCCCCTCCTTGGCTTTTGATTTTTTAGAAGATACAGTTTTCTTATTTCTTAGATTTTTCGTTAAGAAATCTTTTCTCGAATTTCTCCCTCGATAGGTAAAAATGTAAATTACAATGGAGGACAGGACCTCATCTCACGCGTATGTAGGCCTCATTCGGGCCCTTTGTACTACCCCCTGCCAGGCACACCGAGTGAGAGAATGAACGGGTCACCCATCCAAGTAATGACCAGAGCGCGAGTTGCTTAACTGTCAATACTTGCATGGATTGTGACTATACATTCTGCCGTACTGCCGGCCTCGATATGTTATTTCTCTTTTATTTTTATCGAGACTTTCTTTCTTACCTTCCTACACTTCGAACATATAACAAAAGGAAGGAACATGTATATGGCAAAATGAGTAACATTAATGGTTTACCAATATAGCTACCTAATGTAACGTAGTGCCGTCGAGTCATTGGTGTACTGTTAAGCAGGGTCGTAAATCCAACATTTGTATGTTTACGCGCCTGCTGTAAACAAAATAAAATGCATAAATTTTTTTTTAAATTTTATTGCCCTTTAAACATAATTAATTTGGTATGCATATTTCTAATTTTTTGCACATTTTCTATGTTCTTAACCGTATAATGAATTCTACGCTACTGGTAACAACAAAACGAACATAACTTCACCAAACACATAAAGTTTATATATAATTCTATATTTTAGACTTTAGTAAGGTCAATTAATTAATTAATTAATATATTTTTACACTAAGATCTTCTGTATTACAATTTATAAATCAGAACTCGTAAAAACTTTTCGAAACATGGAACCGCTTTAATTTTAAATCGACAAACTGCACGCTACACCCATTTGACCAATCACAAATGGTTTACTGTTACGTCACTGTGACGTCAAGCCTGCGTAACTTCCGTTACATTGTACCATCAACTAACCTATAGGGATATTCCTTCCTTTTGTTATATGTTCGAAGTTCCTACATTTTTCGCATTCCACCTCGTGTCTTGTTATCAGGTGCTTCTTCCATGATTCTTTCTTCTCCTTTAATCCTATTGTTCTACCACTCTGTCCTTTTACCTTGTTTTGCTTAATTATAGGTATATAACAAATTGTTTTAATTGCGTTCGGCAATCTCCCCCATGAGGAGATCTTCACACCCCTCCTGAGGCAAGCAGCTGATGAAAACATCTCACACAGAATAAAATGTGATGAAGAAGCGATAACTCCAGTCACCTTACAGAAGCTAAAACAGGAAATAAAGAACACCTGAATGTAAGAAAAGCTCTGGGCTAAGATCTTATCACAGGACAAGTAGTTAAGGCGCTACCCGACAAAGGTCTAAGGAAATTGCTTTAAATCTTTAATGCTGCATTTCGACTAAGGTACGTCCCTTGCCAGTAGAAAGTGGCTGACGTACTAATAATTCCTAAACCAGATAAACCCTTGAACGATACAAAATTTCATTACTTCCAACAATATCAAAACTCTTTGAAAAATTGCTGCTAAAGCATCTCAAACCCATAATGGGAGAAAGATTACTAATTCTGCCCCACCAGTTCGGACTTAAAGAAAATTATTCAACCATTGATTGGGTCCATAGGTTCACTAATCACAAAATTACTAAAAAGGAAAAAAATCTGCTTGGGTGTCTTCCTAGACGTCGCGCATACGTTCGACGTCGCGCATACGTTCGACCAGGCCCTGCAGAGCAAATTACAGCAAGACCTTTCGAGGCAATATTTTGAAATTATCGCATCCTACTCATCCAACCGTTACTTCAGAGTTAAATAATTATGAAGATGAATACTCCAACTTATTAAAGAAAATCTCAGCTGGAGTACCTCAAGACAGTGTCTTTGGACCTCCTGTACACCAGGTACCTGCCAACAGAAGATGACTCGACAACTCGTCGCCCAGATGTCAAAACCTCGTATCTCAAAATTTACTGATTTTGAGTTATGAGTTTTATTGTCACTACGAATTCATATTCATCGATTTCAAAACCTAGTAACTTGATAGCGTAACAACAAGCATGCGCTACGCTAAATTTTTTTAAGATACGAGTTTTTATATGATAAGTTTTTTTCATTTCCTGAAAATTGTGGTTTTTTGAGATACAAGGTTTTGACATCTGAGCGACGAACTGCTACATTTGCTGACGATACTGCAATCCTCTCCGTAGGAGAAACAATAGTGGAGGTAACTAGTAAAGTGCAGTGAGCTGCAAACAGGGTTACATCCGGGGCCAAGATGCGCAAGATGAAATTAAATGAGAGCAAGTCGATTCACGTCAATTTCACTAATAAACAATGCAAAGCAGTTTCCGTATGCGCCCACGGCTAAATATATTGGCACCAAGCTCCGGAGGAAGTAGCATATTATGAAGAAGAAAAAAGAGTTGAACATCCGGTTCAGAAAGATGTACTGCCTGCTGGGAAGATAATCTGAGCTGTCATGCCACAATAAGCTGCTGCTGTGCAGGTAGGTCTTGAAGCCTATATGGTTACTGCATTCAACTTTGGGGCTGAGCCAAGAAAACCAAAGTTAAAATTATTCAGACATTCCAAAATAAAGTACTGAGGTCCTGAACATGGGAATTGTCAGGGAGGAAATTGAAAGGCATGCTCTGTGCCTGGAGCAGCATGTCAACCTGGAGGCCAGGCCGCTGTTGGAGCCTGATTGCGTCGTGAGGTGGACCAAGCCCTTAGATTTGATCCTTCAACGGTGATAACTGATAAGTGATCGTGACAGTGTCTAGTGTGGGAGTAACCAATGGATTTCGGATCTTTTTCTCTTTTCAGCCTCAAATATTCCTCCAGACTTTTGCTCCATGATTATGACCTCTCCATCCAGCCCCCCCCCCGTCCCATACACCCTTGCACACTTCTCTGATGAAGCGGTTCACCTAGTATCCCACCTCAAGGTCAAGAAGATCAGTATAATTTCACAAATTTGAAAATGGGATAATTATATTCACAGTGTTGAGGAGATAATTTTTGTTGAGGGTTTTTGGGCTATACTTACCTAATGCAGCTGCTATTTTCTTAAATCTTCTAAATTCAATCGGTTCTGGAGGATAAATGACCAACAGTTCCTCTAATCGCCTTTGCTCCTCTGTCGTCCATTGCTGAAGGAACATAAAAATGTGTTACCAGAATACCATAATCCAATGTCCGAAAGGGCAGCACAACAAGAGAAGAATATAATAATACCATAAAAAAAACCATACTTACTTTATTAAATGTATCGGCCTGATCGCGTAACCTCTTTTCTATTTTAACTAGACTAGGATCATCAGAAGAACTGCTTTGCTCATTAACAAACTTTAAACCTGCCTCTGGAAGGTTCACTTTAAACTTTGACCATTGTATATTGGGAACATCCGCAATTATTTGTAAGTCTGGCACACCTATACTTTTACCATCCTTCAATTTTTCTACAAACGCAAATGGATCTTTGAGAGCCTCCTTGTGCAATTCAACAACTTCTTCATAATCCTACAACAACAGTTATAGTGTCAGACAACAGCATATAATGTGAGTATATTACTTGAATTGCTTTGGCTCGTTGTGACTCTAGTATAAATATAGTTTTCAGTACTTCACTATAATCTGTATTTCCTTTCAAAGCTAAATGATCAGATTCAAAATAGAACAAATCTTCTTCTTCATCTTCTTCAGCTGTATGATTCACATTCATATTTGGCGACCAATTCATTCAAAACTCCGCCATCTATTGACACCCAAGACACATCTATCGTTACCACATAAAAATAAACTTAATCTTTAAACATCTCAATTACGAAGAATAAATTGTGATTTAACGTTCCAAAATTAAATAGAACTGTAAAAGAATTCGACTTCTACATTTTTTCACTACAAAGCAATAACTACAATTCAAATTTACACGTGAAATTGACAGCTGATCAGGTAGACATAACCTTAAACTTGTACCAAAAATAAAGAAGATTACGCGTGCATCCTTCATTCTTTTCATGTTAATTTAACGGTAATAACTTACAAATGGTAATAGACGTCAATCACTTTTAATTAAAATCGTTACAGCTCCCAATTATGTAATAATAGCAACAAAGCAATTCGGGTGGTACCTTATTTTACACACCTAGCAAATAATTGGCGGGAATTTTAAATTTAAATCAAAAATGATTCTAAAGCAAATTGTAAATAATTTGCAGCGCAGTTTACGTATTAACTCAATACACACGTGTAGCGTTCGTTTAGATGATAATCAAAAAAAGGAATCGCCCTTAAAAGCAATGTTAGATGATGCGGCTTCATTTGACGATGTACGTGCGAATAACGCTCAGCAAAAATGGGCCACTTTACCTTATTTGGAAGGAACAAAAATACGTAAACAAGGCGATTATTTTAAACAACCTAAACGTGATCCGAGAGATACAAGTATACTTTTATTTCCGGGACAAGGCAATCAGTTTGTCGGAATGGGGAAAGAGCTCTTAAAGTTTCCAGTAGTTAGAGATTTGTTTGAATTAGCAAATTATATCTTAGGTTACGATTTATTAAAGTTGTGTATAGAAGGTCCAAAACAAAAACTGGATCAGACACAGTATTCTCAACCTGCAATCATGGTAACATCGCTAGCCGCGATAGAAAGATTAAAAGAAGAGCGACCGAAAGCTATTGATAACTGTGTAGCCACTGCTGGTTTTAGTTTAGGAGAAATTACAGCATTGGTGTTTGCTGGTGCATTAGGTTTCGAGAGAGGTAATGTTAGCGTAGTACTCTGTGATTGTTACTTATATGTATGTCTTTTTTAGCCTTACAGCTTGTAAAAATCAGAGGTGAAGCAATGCAATTAGCCAGTGATGTATATCGAGGTGGAATGGCAACTGTGTTATATAGGCCAGATACAAATTTAAATCATGCCCTAGTTCAAGCCAAAGAATGGGCTTTAGCAAGTGGCGCTGAACAGCCAGTGTGCCAAATTGCTACTTATGCCTTTCCACATTGTAAAGTAGTATCGGGCAGTGAAGAGGTAAGTTAAACTTTTCGTTTCCCTTTTTATGTATATGTCAGATGTTTTGCATAGAAACATAAATATACAGGGTGGAAGAAAAATCTGTATACACACTCATAAGTTTTGAACGAATCTATATAAACTCTGTTCAAAATTATTGCACCACTAATGTTGTCCATTTTATATTAACCTTTGTAAGGAATCATAGTTTTTGTTTAAATTTGCCGTTTAAGTGATCCTTACTGTTGATCCTAATTATTTGATATACAAACAAGAGTTTTATGTTTGTATTGAAAACTGTTTTTTTATTTTTTTGACATAACTCCTATGAATATTCACATGCTCAACTCAGGGTTTACACAGGATTCCCACTATAGTTATTGACATATATGCAGGGGTGGGCAGTCACAAAATACTTGTATTGAAAATACAGTAGGTATTTGAAATACATTTGTATTTTGTATTTGATGATTTTTCCCTAAAGTATTTTGTATTCTGTATTTCAAATATGTACTCTCTTATGAGTATTTTGAATTATGCATTTGAAATTCATTAATGTATGTCTTTTGCCCACCACAATGTTAACGATAGGTATAGGTTCAGAGTGAATTCTAAGTACACATTTTCAAGAACCTACCTATAAAAGTTTCCTAGAACGCCTAACTAAATCTCCCAAAAAAACACCTCGTGTGCGGTGTGCGTATAGGTCTTTTTGTATTTCAAATATTGTATTTGTATTTTGTATTTTTAAAAATAATATAAAAGTATCTCGTATTTTGTATTTCAAATACATTTCTAGGAATATTTTGTAATCTGTATTTGACATACGTTAGTGCATGTATCTTGCCCAGCCCTGCATATACGTACGTAGTAAGTCAGTGAAATAATTTGTAAGGTCAATATAAAACCTATTGCTACAAAAATACTAATCAAACAGGTCATTTAAGCAAAGATGGTAATGTCTAAGAGCTACAGCTTTGCTAGAAAAGGGAGAAGTATGCGTTATGTAGGCAATTTAGTAGGTGTTCATCATTCGGCAATTAATTTTCGCCGATCTTATTTGGTGGACCTCCCTAATTAATAGTTAATAATAAAAACAAGTAAGTAATTCCACTAATTTTTTATTTTAAATGTTGCCCAACACGTTTCGATTGTATGTGTAATCAAGGGCACAGATTGTGATAAGTACATTAAAATTAAATAAGAGTTTCCAAAATACAACATTAAGGAAATCTTTGGTATATTTTATTCTCATTAAAAATGCAAAAAAAGAACAACATCCAATCATCCCTCTAAACTTTTGACAAATTTTCTTAATTCAATGTAAACTAAATCAGTGTTTTGTTTTAAAATTGCTTGCTTCAATGATACGATTATATACAATTTATATAATCTCAGACGTTGATAAGCGACAGCAACGATGATACGATAAAGCTTTGAATGTAACTCGAATATTTGGATTACATTTAAAATAAAAAATTAGTGGAGTTACTTTCTTTTGTTTTTATTCAACAATTAGTGGAATGGTTAGAAGATTTTAGGAAAGGTAGATGACATGTCAAATTGATGAGCGCTTTCTGCAACAATAGGTGTTAAGAAATCCAAAATCTACAAGTAAAGAATTAAGTACTTAATCAACTCGAAACTATCAGAAATGTTAGAATTTCTGCGTTAACTATAGCTAATTTAGAAGACCTGTCACTATATCGGATTGTATTGGACACTTTCTTATGGAAACACCTTTTATTTTAAGAGATAAAAATGTCTAAAATGCAATATTGCAAATAATATTTAACATAAATCTAATAACTCTCTTTTCAAAAATCCCAAAATATACTCTGTTCAAGTGACCAGCCGTTGCACGTCATTATTCGTATACCAACACTATAATTACAATTTACTAAGCAACTTTAATAAAATTTGCATTAAAGCCAAAATGTCATCGTAAGTACAGTTGGTATTAAAAGTCATTAATCGTGTAGGGTTAGCGACCATATTTTATCCTTGTCGCACACTTTGCAGTTCGTACTTACAACTTAAAACGTAGTGCCAATATAAACTCATTAAATATCTCGATGTTGTCACGTCAAGTTTTGTTTACTTTGTTAAATTCTCCGGTACGTACTTAAGCTATTTTTTTTTAAATTGGCTTACTAAAGACAGTACTTATCAGTACTCTTATTTCGTTTATGTCTACATTAGTTGTTGTATTTTATTATTACATAGGTATATAGTATTCATTTGTTCCTAACCTAAAAATGTCAGCCTGACAACACGTACATTTGACAACGCTGATTACACGTCATTGATTTAGTAAGTTTTAAGCTATGACGTGCAACGGCTGGTGACTTGAACAGGGTATATACAGAGTGGTACATATGAACAAATGTAGTTTAGGGTCCTATACAAAAACCAAACACCATGTATTAAAACTGTCATCGCGATGGATTCTACGCAAAAAAGACTTATCTTTAATAATAAGAAAGTTATCGAGCATTAAATAGAAATCGGCGAAATTCGAGAAACGCCCTCTAGCCGTTAAACGATTAGAGATAGCCGAATTCTGATTGTGCCAGCGATTTTCTCATTAAAAGTGAACTCCAGACACCTTTTTTTCTATTTCTTAAAATAAAGGGTGTTTTCATAAGAAAGTGTCCAATTTAGACCACCCGGTAAATGGTGATCCACAGCAGCGGTCCGAGCACAGAGCCCTAAGGAACTCTTCCAGTCTTCGGTCCATTCTCTGTATCGTACATTAGCCACCTAATACATCTAGGTAATTCGCCTCTATTCTCTTTAAATATCATGGTACACCCAATGCTTTTAAGGCATCCATGATACGCTTCCAGATCGCCGAATTGAAGGCGTTTTTCACGTCGAGTGCAGCAACTGCGCAGTATTTCTTGGACCCATAGTTTCCCCGCAGTTGTCCCCATGCCTGTTTGACCACTGTGTTAATGGCATTCAGAGTATAGCGCTCCTTTCTGAAACCAAACTGGCCCTCTGCCAGTAGTGTATCCACGAGCTTCTCAATCCTCTATGGATTATCCGTTCGAGAAGACAGACCTTTCCGGCGGTATCCAACATACAAAGCGGACGATAGGATATCCTTTATATGTGAAGCGATTTTTGTAAATAATTTTAAGAATTTTATTCTGCAATGATTATAGGAGATTATTTGTATAAGCACCGCCCCATGCTATTATTCCATAGGAAATAACATTATGGAAAACAGCATAATAAATAATTTTTAATGGTTCAATTTGCATTTGTGCCGTTTTATAGAAAAGAGAAATGAGATATTTTGTTTTATTTTCATCAGTATATATAATCACAGTGTCATCATGCATAGAATTTAATAGATCGTATATAATGTAAATAATAATGGCCCCAAGGTAGTACCTTGCGAAACACCAGTACGAGTACCTGAGAATATTGACTAGATACACCATTTACTTTGACACACTGTAATCTATTGCTAAGATAGCTTAATAGAACGTCATGTGGACTGCCTCTTATACCGCAATTATCTAGCCTTTTAAAGTAGTGTCAAAAGCTTTTGTCAAGTCTAGGAAGGTTATCGCTATAAATTTTTAAAGATAATGTATTTTAGGCGTTAACATTTCTGGAAAAAAACTACAAAGAGTTAAAAATGAAAAGAATCAAAAGGCTACAAGTGAGCGGAGCATTTCATACACCTTTAATGGAACCTGCAATTAAACCATTTGCAAAAGCACTGGAAAAGTCAGAAGTTTCAGATCCCGTTATTAGTGTTTATTCTAATGTGGATGGGAAAGTTTACAGAGACGCAAATCACATTAGAAGGCAACTGCCAAAACAAGTAAATTGCTTTCACTTGGTGTGTATTTATAATTCAAATTTATCGATGTTTCAGATTGTTAAACCTGTAAGATGGGAGCAATTGTTACATACGGTTTACGAACGTGATACCGATTCATATTTTCCTCGTACTTTTGAATGTGGACCTGGAACATCATTGAAAGCCATGCTAAAGGAAGTTAATGCAAAAGCATGGGATCAGTGTTTTAGTATTGAAGCATAACTTCATACAAGTAAATTGTAAGCATTACATATTTTACATTAAAAAGTTTTTTTTACGTTTTAAGTGGAACAATTATTTTTATCCTGAGCTACCAGTTACATACAGAATAGTACCTACCTATACAGGGTGATCCAGGGCTGTGTGATTGGTCCATAACTTTTGTGCTATTCAATATATCAACATGTGGTTTTCACCGCCAAGTAAGCACACTTATGTTTTTCGACAAACTTGCCACAGAAAATTTTAGAATAACTTGGAATTTTAATAAATAGTCAACGTTTGGTCCATGAATGCACACACTATACAGGGTGTGCTGAAACGCAAAAAGTCGAATAACTCTTTTTTTATAATTTCTATTCACGAGTCGATTATGTTTTTTATAAGCTTTCCACTGATATGCAATTTGTATGGTCAATTCTGAATAGTTATTGAGATTTTGCGATATTCGTCAACAGCAGCCTACTTGCAAAAATCAATAACTTCTTCATAATTACAATAGTTTTTCCGGAACATCTCAATAACTATTCAGAATTGACCATACAAACTGCCTATCAGTGGAAAGCTTATAAAAAACTTAATCGACTCGTGAACAGAAATATAGGGTGTTCAATTTATAAAAAAAAGAGTTATTCGACTTTTTGCGTTTCAGCACAGCCTGTATAGTGTGTTACTAATTGTGTGTGTAGTTACTAATCAACTGAATTTAGGGAAACTTTAATAAATGCATTTTTGCGGATTGATGCTTAGTTTTGATTCCCCCTTCCGATTATAGTTCACTACTACTGTATTGTCTTTTAAACAATAGTTGGTTGCTATCTTGATATCGACTATCTTTCTATGTACACTAATTGTCGCTTTCTGAAGTTGGTTTGTGGAAAGATTCTTCTCGCCATGAAACTTCAATAACGTTTTTCAGAAAAATTTAGCAGATGCTTTTGTTCCACCCTAAGTATTATTATTAGGCTCTTGGAAGTCATCTAAACTTTGGACTATACCTCGTTCCGGAGATAATTATTAAGTATTGACCCTTTCTTCATGGAATCATTGCCGCTACTCCTCTAAGCTCACCCTCTAATGTTTGTCCCAAAGTTCACTCCAACTTTAGCTATTCTGAAAACTGATTTTTAGAGATTTGTGACCTCGTAAAAGAGTGTGACTTCACACTAATAGAGTTTGTTAAAGACAGAGAGACACTACCTAGTACAGCAGTTGCATAAATCGCCACCAGAGGTAGTTTGCGCTGCCAATCTAATATCATTAATAATAAAATAAGTACTTATCTTTATATTAAATAAAAATTATTTATTTACAACATTTGTACAAAATTAAATAATATACAACAATTACACATTTTTTATAATTCCGTTGAAATTTCAGGCTCACTGTATTTCCTATGGCAAATATGTGCACCATTAGAATGAGGAATTATATAAGGACCTTTTCTAAAGGTGCCATAACTCTCCGAGAGTGTATTTTCAATTGGTACGTCACCATTTGAATGAACAGATAACGGATTTATATTGGTCTTCGTTTCATACTCTGTAAACGAACTATGCTTATGTACACTTGGTGGATTATTTGTATTATTTACGGATGTAACATGTAAAGCTCTCTGATCACTATTTAAATATATTTTGGTATTATTTGGATTAGAATAAGGACTATTTACAAGAATCCGTAACGGTTCGGCATAGTTCGTTTTTATGCTATTTTGATTAAGATCATTTTTGTTGAAAGGTCTCGGAGAATTTCTCGATAACGTAGATGGGTTACTAATTGTAGATATGTATGTTTTAGCATAAGGCTCTCGTCGCTTTTTTACCGAATGAGTGTAATCTCTTGTGCCTCTTCTTTTTAAGGTAAAGTCTCTTTCACCATTTTTTGCTTTGCTGTGCCATTGTACCCAACTGTAACGCATGATTGGATCAACCGGCCCCCAATTTCGCAAAGGTTTAGTCACTGCCACTAGTTTCTGTAACGTCCAGCTGTTACGTACAATATTATTTCGTGAAAAATAATACTTACATCATTGAATGTGTAGTATTCATCTTGTTTCTGTACTTGGTAACAACCAAGGGCAAAAATAATGACTAATGATGCGAAAACAAGCGCCCAGCCAACGCTATACAGCCACGGAGGATCCCTTTCCCAAATACCAGTTAGAGAGATTGTACATAGTGCCCATATAAATAAGCCAGATAATACAAACGGAATAAACCACCAAAAAACGATCCATAACTTTGAGAGACTTTTGCCTAGAATGAACTCAAAGTCTAATTGAATACGTTTTGAACCTAAAATTAAAGTATAATTTTTGTTTTTAGTATAGTCACAGATTTAACTACCATAAAAGGCGACAATTGCCAATATTTCGAAAACAGTACAAAGTAAGACTAGATTTCCAACAACGTAATGATCTAATAAGTGAACCACAGCAAAATTGAAGGGTAAAAGGAATAATGAACTCAGTATAATTCCAATAAATGTAGTAATTATTACAGCTTGCCACCATGGCAACTTTTGTTTCGTTTCCACTCTTAATGCTTTTATTATTGTGTAAACTAAAGTTATCTGCAATATAAACTGTTATTGTTTTAATTGTTTGTGTACATGTCGCTTACCATAGAAATAAACCCAGATAAAATCATCATGCAAACTGTTACAATTGACCATATTTGTGCATCTTCGTTCCCAAATTCACTTGCAGTATCATATACTAAACTAAGTAAATGCAATTCGGCAACTGGCCCAGTTTTGTATGTTGCTCCCAGCTTACCCGAAAGAATAAAACAAAGTATCACAGATATTATACCGAACACTAAGTTAACAATCAAATAACCCACAGCAGTCCTGAAATGATAAAAAATTAGAACGGTTACAATTTTTTAGTGTGTATACTTACCAAAAAGCATTTGCTTTGCTCAAAACTGTTCCCGCATTTGTTACAAAGGGACCAAATCCTATATGTGTAGCGAAAAATACTTGAATAATCGCATAATACCATATCTGTAACAATTCGACTATCTATTATTGTGCGGTATATAAAAGGGAAATTACTTACATTGGCACTACCTAATAACGACCACTCAATGTCACTTAGTAACTTCTGCAAACCTCCATAATTTTGTTCCATTTGGACGGCTTTTACAATTAAAGCTATTACACATCCCAAGGTAGGAATTAAAAAAATTACGAGTAATTTCGAATACATTTTGGTTCTTCCAATTAAGCTAAAAAAAAACAAGTTTGGTATTCGCTATTTCATAATGAAAGTGAGAACTTACAAAATCAGTACCGCTATCCATATTAAAAAAATTATACCCACGTAAATTCCATAACTTTTCGGATCTGTAAATGCGGATTCTAGGAATGTTTTCCTGAAATTATATTAACACATTAGAACGTATGTTTCATTTATTTATTTATTTATGCAACAATAATAACAGGCATATTTGGGTTTCTAAAAAAAGCAAAATACTTACTGCAGACATTCTTGGCCTGGTATCCCATTTGCTTTGTAGCCAGACTGTAAATAAAAATTAAAATTAGTAATAATAATAAGTAGGCAATTCATGAAACGAGGCTTGAAACTTTCGCCCGCGATTAGGAAAGCATTAGGAGAGAAAAAGAGAGAAAAGATAAGATCTATTGCAAATAACATACACGCATTTAACAAATTTTGGTTTTGTGATTTTAGGATGTACAACAATTAGAAAGCATTGTAATAAAATACCTATTCAGGTTAATACTTTCAATGTAATTAATGAGCAAATACCTTGAGTACCCGAAATTGAAATTTTACTCTGAAAGAACATAGGAATTTCTATTCTATATGAAGTGGTTGTATGTATGTGTATAAGCACAACGCACATCACGTGAATCCCAAGTTCATATTAATGATCTACGGCTGTGTACTGTGAAACTAGTAGGCGGACTTAAAAACACTCAAATTTTCAAGCTTCACCTTAGGTTGAATAAAATCTGCAACTACAAGTTATAGAATAACTTGCAATTGTCACTCAGGAATTTACAGATACTTTTAAATCATTTCAGCACCTACATAAAATCGATCTATGCGGTTGCAAATGGATGTGTATATTTCCCAAACACCATTTAATCATTAAATAGTTTAGGAGTAATGTTAGTAATGCCATTAGTGTAATCAAATAAGTAGGTAAACATGTAGTGATATAATATCTCATACTCGAGGATATAATTCATTAATAAATAACGAAGTTTATGGTCAATGCAAAATTACCTTCATGGTTTATACCATAATTATTACTGTAGTTCTATAATACATTATTTATAATTTATAGCATGCAATTCATACATATAACCAGATTAATTAGGTACATAACTGATTTTTGAAATGATATTAAGTACTAAAGAAGACAGATCAATAGTATCTCATACACAACAGCGAAAACAGTTACATTATCAATTTGAGATGCAAATACAGAATAGTAAGTAATACATTTAGTTATTGAACAAATGTACATATTGTAATTTCCGAAGATTGTCAAGTATAGTAATAAGCACATTTATTGAATTAAAATGCAAAGTAGTGACTAAGTAGGTAATAACACAATGATAGTGTAACATAGGTCCACCTTGTACCTACCTGTTTAACGAACTAACTAACATGACATTCATATGGCATTACGTAAAAAAAATATTGTAGAATATTACAATACATAAATATGAAGACGGAAAATGGAAAATAAGAAGCAATGAGGAGATTTATTCCAAAACAGAGAAAATAACAGACACAATGAGAAGGAGAAGAGTGACTTTCTACGGACACATTAAAAGAATGAATGAAGAAAGATTGACGAAAAGACGATTCAATTATTTCGATAGAAACCCTAAGACACAAATAACATTGATCAAGGAAGTAAGAAAAGACATGGCAGAAATGAAAATAGATGGAGGAGGAGATGAAGCGAAGAAAAGAATTCAAAGATAAAATCAGAGGGTTCAGGGGTTTTAAAGTTCAAGAAAAAGAAAAAAAGAAGACTGGAACAAAATCGACAGAAGAGAAGAAAGGAGGGAGAAAAATAATCATCAGAAGTTATTTGACATAGTCCATAGTCGGTCAAAATCGAAAGAAGAAGAAGATAATACATTCTACAACATACTAAGGGAATGAACTCCTATACGAAACAGTAGTATAGTAATGGAACTACTAATCCAATTTCTATTGTTCTTTTGTTCAAGGTCATGTCGACTAGACGTTTCCGGTTCCTCTAATCCAATTTCTATTGTTGTCAAGGTCACTTCTATGTGCGCTACTAACTCAATTTCTATTGTTTTCTTGTCAAGGTCACTTCTATGTGCGCTACTAATCCAATTTCTATTGTTTTCCTGGTCGACGTTTCCTCTAACTCAATTTCTATTCTTGTCAAGGTCACTTCTATGTGCGCTACTAACTCAATTTCTATTGTTTCTTGACCATGGTCGGCTCTATTGTCTTCCTGGCTGGTGTTTCCGGTTATGAACTTGGCTAGATGTTTCCGGTTGGGAACTTGGCTAGAGGTTTCCGGTTAAGAACTTCGCTTGACATTTCCGGTTATGAACTTGGCTAACTCGCTGGCCTCGAAAAGTAAGTAATCAAGGTCAAATGTTGTTTGTCGGCTGCGGTATATAAAGAGATGTCTCGAGCCTCAAATGCAATCATGTCCAAGGTCATTGCAACTACTACTTTGCAACGTCGTCGCGAAAGAATTATTAATTTAATTGTAAAGATTAGAAAACTAAAATTTGATCTGGAAGTGTTGGAAGTTCAGCGAAAATTAAATAAAATCGTATTGTAGAAAGAGAACTTTTAGAAATGCACTCGTAAAAATGCGATGATTATTTCAGTAAACTAACTTTAAAGTTGAACTAATTTCGGGTATCATAAAGCTGTCAACAGTTCAAATGTGACCTAATTTAAGTGGATCGCTCCCCTAAAGAACATATGAATGTTTACGTAGTAAAATGAAAGCTTACTGTGTAAATTTGATAATCCTTTTTTGCACTAAAAAAACCGGCAACGCGCGTCTTTAGTTAGTAACGAATTCTTTAGCCTAACTTGTCTACATCGAAAACTAAACTAAACATTTGAACCTCGTGTAATTTCGGTTTGATTAACGGAAGTGCGTAGTATAGTAACGTCATATCCGATAAAAAAGAGCGTTTGTTTATTTGTATGACATCATCTCCGCTTTGAGACATCTGTATCACATTAGTCATTAAGTAAACAAATTTGATAACCTTAGTAGCGTAAATAACTTTAACCGGAAACTACATAAAAAAGGGGAAAATTCAAGGTTGTTTTATGAATATGACGTCATCTCCGCTTAGAGCATCTGTATGTAAATATATTTTTTTCAAGTCATTTTGTCGTCTGTTTATTTGTATATCTCCAGCAGCGTTTTTTATGCGTTTAACAAGTTCTAAAAATAGAACATGTAGTTTAGTTTTTATAATAGTAGTGATTTGTTTATTTTGCCCTTGATTTAACGGCCTTGATGTAAGTTGTATAAAAGGGGGGGTATCGTTTACATTTATTCTTTAGTTAGCTGAAAACAGCTGAATCTGCACTTTGATCGAGTTTAATACCTGCTAATTAAAGTCATCGCGTTGTTCTACGAGTGTTATTGGTGGATAACAATATAAATTATAGAAAGTTATTCTATAGTACGTGAGTGTGTGTTAAATCTGCTGCGGTGTGTCAACAATATTTTACGGTACGTTCTACAGGGTGTAGTTTCATTGGTAACGATATAAATTATTATAGGATTAACAATGAATCCCACAACGTTCTCTTCGCTGAGTGATAGAGTGGTCAAGGTAACTGCTAAAGCCTTATTGTTGTTAAAAACTAAAGACGAGATAGTGAGACATATTTGTATAGTGAGAAAGAACATTCATCTGATAAGGAAATTTCTCAGAAGTGAATTAAATAAGAATGAAAATAGTTTAAAATTAGAAAGTAACTTAGCTCTTTTAAAGTCTTTTTTAGTTAAATTAAAGCAATTGAAGCGCGGTTCAGAGAAACGAGGCGGGGGCATTTCTAATCGAAAAAAGTTAGTTTGGAAAACCATAGATTCGTGCTTTAAAGATAGACTACTAACCGGCATCGTGGTTAATTTTGAATACAAAGACCCAGTACTTTTTTTGGAAAAAGCCTTTGACAGTTTTTCACGTAAAATAAGTACAACTTTAGAGCGTTCCCTATTGAAAGTAAATACTATGCTTGTTTGTAACTTTATTCAGGCTCAAAATCAAGTCATCGATTTGAAAACCTTTGTGACGAAGAGCCAAGTCATAGACGTTGGCACAGACCTTAAGCAATGGTACGATACGCATGTAATTAGTAAGATTCGAACCAAAATAGAAGAATTTGCAGAAAAAGATTCGGGGTGGAGTCTATACGAAATTTTGCATTTAAAGATCAATATTAATAGCTATAGTCCTCTGAAAGGTGGAATTTCAACATACGTTAAAGTGCCGCATTTCATAGCAATCAAACGCGCAGTAATTAACGTCCAAAACAATGACAATTGCTGTTTCCTGTGGGCCGTTGTATCTGCTTTATATCCCGCGCAAACACATAGTGAGAGAACTTCAAGTTATCCCCATTATAGTGAGGTTTTAAAGTACGATTCAATTCAGTTTCCAATTAAAATTAGCGATATTAAAAAGTTTGAAAAATTGAATAATCTTAGAATTAACTTGTACTGCCTAAAGGGCAAAAATGTAGTGCCATTTTTATTGAGTGAGAACCGGGACAGAGAACCGATAAATTTGTTAGCATTGGCGTGTAATGAGAACGCAAGAGACCACACATATTTGCATTTCACGTGGATAAAGAACATGTCCGCATTGTTTTCAAAACAGTTGTCGAAACATGGTCGTAAGAAATTTATTTGTAACCGATGTCTAAATCACTTTTCCTCGAACGCTTACCTAGAAAAGCATCTCAAGCATTGTAACGATATTAACAAATGCGCTACTAGATTGCCGGACGAAACGAATAAATATTTGCAGTTTAAACACTTATCATACCAAGAAAAAGTTCCGTTTGTAGTGTATGCCGATCTAGAAAGCATTCTAGAGAAATGTCCGGATAATCAAAACACTAATACGCGCTTATGCGACAAACACATACCTTTTAGTGTCGCTTACTACTTGAAATGTTCCTATAATGATGAATTATCCAAGTTTCGTTTATACAGAGGTCGCGATTGTATTCAGTGGTTCGTTAAAGAACTACACGATATAGCGACTTGGGCAAATGAGATCGTCGGCACCGTCGTCCCCATGGAAACGCTAAGTAAAGAGCAAATGGAGAGTTTTCAAAATGCCACAGTTTGTCATATTTGCAACAAACCGTTTCAGCCGGGCGATATTAAAGTTAGGGACCACTCACACTTTACTTCTAAATTTCGAAATGCAGCCCACCAAAATTGCAATTTAAATTATAAGGATACGCACGTTATCCCCGTTGTTTTTCACAATTTGAGCGGATACGATTCTCACTTTATCATACGCGAGTTGGCCTTGAATATACCCGGCCAAATTTCCCTTTTACCGTTGAACAAGGAGAAGTACATTTCATTTAGCAAATCTGTAGAAAATACAAAGATAAAGTTTAGGTTTATCGACTCGTTTAGATTTATGGCTAGCAGTATAGATAAATTATCTAGTTATTTGGATAATGAGAAAAAGATTATTACTAAGCTAAATTGTAGCAATGGGGATGAGTTCAATTTGCTGGTGCGTAAGGGAATCTTTCCTTATGAATATGTCGATTCTTGGGATAAACTGGACGAACCTA
Source organism: Pyrocoelia pectoralis (assembly GCA_036250285.1). Lineage (NCBI taxonomy): Eukaryota > Metazoa > Arthropoda > Insecta > Coleoptera > Lampyridae > Pyrocoelia > Pyrocoelia pectoralis. Next base: position 18,983,259 of record CM070079.1, on the reverse strand, counting down.
GTTTACCGCCCAAAGAAGCGTTTTATAGTCATCTTCATGAGGAAGGCATTAGCGATGAAAGCTATACGCATGCACATAAAGTTTGGACTACATTCAATATTCAGACGTTAGGTCAATACTCTGATCTCTATTTAAAAACTGATGTCCTTCTTTTGGCCGACATCTTTGAAAATTTCCGTTTAACCTGTTTAAATGCGTATCAATTGGATCCCCTTCATTATTACACGGCCCCCGGACTGGCGTTTGATGCGATGCTGAAAATCACCGAAGTGAAATTAGAACTGCTCACCGACATTGATATGGCAATGTTTATCGAAAGGGGTATTAGGGGAGGAGTTGCACAATGCTCCAATCGCTACGCAAAGGCTAATAACAAATATATGGACTACGATCCTAGCGCCCCCACGTCATTTTTAATGTACTATGATGTAAACAACCTCTATGGGAAAAGTATGGGGGAATTTTTACCATATGGGGAATTTTCCTTTGTCGACGAGCCCAATATTGACTCTATATTAAATAATCCGGACGATTCAGACATCGGTTACATAATAGATTGCGATTTAGACTATCCCGCAGAGTTGCACGAGTCTCACAGCGATCTCCCTTTAGCACCTGAACACATGACACCTCCGAGCTCAAATTCTAAATTAAAGAAATTATTGCTCACGTTGTATTCAAAGCGTAACTACGTTCTTCATTATAGGAATTTGAAATTGTATTTAGAGCAGGGATTGAGATTAGTTAAAGTCAATCAAGTTTTGCGCTTCAAGCAGTCACCGTGGCTGAAAAAATACATAGATTTGAATACAACGTTGAGACAGGCGTCAAAGAACGATTTTGATAAGAACTTTTATAAATTGATGATCAACAGTGTTTTTGGCAAACTAATGGAAAATGTCCGTAAATATAAGGACGTGCGTTTAGTTACTAAATGGGAAGGCCGTTTCGGTGCTCGATCGCTCATAGCCCAGCCCAATTTCCATAGCTGCACAATCTTCGATAAAGATATGGTCATTATTGAGATGAACAAATTGGAAGTTTTCATGAACAAACCAATATATGCGGGATTTTCTGTACTAGATCTTTCCAAAACCTTTCTATACGATTTTCATTATAATTATATTTTAAAGAAATTCCAAAATAATGCGCAACTCTTATATACGGATACCGACAGTCTCATTTATTCTTTCGCCGTTCCCGACATATACGAGTGCATAAAAGAGGATATCGATAGGTTCGATACCTCAGATTATGAGCGTGATAACGTGTATGGGATCCCCTTAGTCAATAAGAAAGTGCCCGGTCTGATGAAGGACGAGAACAATGGCAAAATCATGCTTGAATTCGTCGGACTGCGCGCTAAGATGTACGCCTACTCTGTTGAGGGGAAAGTCACAAAAAAGTCTAAGGGGTCAACGGCGGCCAGTGTCAAACAAATCACCATAGAGGACTATAAAAAGGCGTTGTTTAATTATACAATTGCAAAGCGGTGCCAACGTCTAATAAGATCGAAGAAGCATTTAGTGTTCACCATCAAACAGGATAAAGTTGTTCTTAGCCCATACGACGATAAACGCGTACGAACTTTCGGGTCAACTAATACTCGCCCCTGGGGTTTTTCTGAAGCGCGCATTTAAAACTGTAAATATTAGTTGTAGTTAGGTATAGGTCGATAGCGCGTTTCAGTCATGAATGGCGGCAATCTACCAAGTAAAAAGACCCAATTGGAGGAAGAACTGTTTCACGCTACTCGCACCGTGTACATAAAACATTTACGGAGTGCTTTACTGTGCGCATCCATTGACAGTTATATTGTGATTAGTAGCATACTACAAAACATTATTGTACCAGATGAGTGCTTTAACTGGTGTGCGAAATCGCCAAATGCGTGTCAGGCTAATATGGACCTGTTGTTTGATAAAAAAGTGGAAACGGACAATTTAATTAAGCAGTTTTGTAAATATAGTAGTATCGATAGTTTAGCTTTACCTTTCAAAATGTACATACTTGATTTAGTAGATAAGCGGAATGTAGGTACTGTTTGTAGTAATTATAAGAATTTTTTGCATGTAATGGATGAAACTGTATGTACTGCCATAGAATATGCTAATTTTAAGGTGCTGGAAATTTTGTATAATATTTGTATTGAGAGGGATGTAAAGTATAATTTTCAACCGGAGAAAAACGCCCGCCATAAACAAGTGTACGAGTGGATTGTGGAGAATATCCGTAAAGGCAACGAAGATCCAACTGCTGCCCTTGGCTGGAGGTGTGGGCCAGACGGTCAATTTTGGCCCTCGACACTACTAAGCGATTATAAAAAAACTTTTGCGCTAATTTCAAAAATGATGTGGGGAGGAGAAAATAGAGTTAAAACCCGTTTGTATGGGGATTTATATAAAATAAAAACAATATGTAGCATTTATGTTGAGTTTTATTTATCGCTGTTTACAATACTTTACTTATACAGCGTGATTCAAAAAGAATACCACAATTTTAAACATCTATAACTCTGCAGAGAAGAAAAGGAGAGCTAAGCACTATCTGTCGTCGAATTAAGGAAACTCCAAAGTTTCATTTAGTTGCTCATTTGTTCGCTGTCAGTTGATGTTAAGATGGATCGGCCAACAGGCGCCCGTGACAATTCACTTCATCACTGGCCTCCAAGAAGCCCTGACCTCACCCCCTGCGATTTTTTCTTATGGGGGTATGTTAAGGATAAGGTGTTTGAACCACCTCTACCCACTAGTATTGATGATCTGAAACGACAAATAACTGCAGCTATCCAAACCGTTACGCCCGATATGCTACTGAGAGTGTGGAACGAGTTTCATTATCGGGTCAATATCGCTCGAGTGTCTGGAGGGGGTCATATTGAACATTTGTGAACTTGTTTGATAAAAACTTTTTTAAATACTCGTTATAATCATGTAAAACACAAGGCTCTATTATGTTTCTTTGATTAAATACAGACGTTTAAAATTGCGGTATTCTTTTTGAATCACGCTGTACAATACGGTTAAATAACTATATTATTCTCGTCGATCCAAGATTTTTCATTTAATCGCCACCACTTGACGAACACCTTGCCATTCTCTCGTTGCAGCACCATTTCCACGAAATATACGTCGGGATACTTGGCCTTTTGTAGCTCCTGTTCATAAAATCAGCTCAAATACGAGGGGAGGGAAACAGCTAACAGATAACAGCAAACAGCTCTATAACAGGTATCGAACAGGTAAAAACAGCTCTATAACAGGTATTAAACAGGTAAAAACAGGTCTTGAACTGGTACCTGTTTTTAACCTGTTTTTACCTGTTTAATACCTGTTATTATCTATTTAATACCTGTTTTTATCCGTTTTTACCTGTTTAATACCTGTTATAGAGCTGTTTTTACCTGTTCGATACCTGTTATAGAGCTGTTTGCTGTTATCTGTTAGCTGTTTCCCTCCCCTCGTATTTGAGCTGATTTTATGAACAGGAGCTACAAAAGGCCAAGTATCCCGACGTATATTTCGTGGAAATGGTGCTGAAACGAAAGAATGGCAAGGTGTTCGTCAAGTGGTGGCGATTAAATGAAAAATCTTGGATCGACGAGAATAATATAGTTATTTAACCGTATTGTACAGCGTGATTCAAAAAGAATACCGCAATTTTAAACGTCTGTATTTAATCAAAGAAACATAATAGAGCCTTGTGTTTTACATGATTATAACGAGTATTTAAAAAAGTTTTTATCAAACAAGTTCACAAATGTTCAATATGACCCCCTCCAGACACTCGAGCGATATTGACCCGATAATGAAACTCGTTCCACACTCTCAGTAGCATATCGGGCGTAACGGTTTGGATAGCTGCAGTTATTTGTCGTTTCAGATCATCAATACTAGTGGGTAGAGGTGGTTCAAACACCTTATCCTTAACATACCCCCATAAGAAAAAATCGCAGGGGGTGAGGTCAGGGCTTCTTGGAGGCCAGTGATGAAGTGAATTGTCACGGGCGCCTGTTGGCCGATCCATCTTAACATCAACTGACAGCGAACAAATGAGCAACTAAATGAAACTTTGGAGTTTCCTTAATTCGACGACAGATAGTGCTTAGCTCTCCTTTTCTTCTCTGCAGAGTTATAGATGTTTAAAATTGTGGTATTCTTTTTGAATCACGCTGTATAAGTAAAGTATTGTAAACAGCGATAAATAAAACTCAACATAAATGCTACATATTGTTTTTATTTTATATAAATCCCCATACAAACGGGTTTTAACTCTATTTTCTCCTCCCCACATCATTTTTGAAATTAGCGCAAAAGTTTTTTTATAATCGCTTAGTAGTGTCGAGGGCCAAAATTGACCGTCTGGCCCACACCTCCAGCCAAGGGCAGCAGTTGGATCTTCGTTGCCTTTACGGATATTCTCCACAATCCACTCGTACACTTGTTTATGGCGGGCGTTTTTCTCCGGTTGAAATACTTTACATCCCTCTCAATACAAATATTATACAAAATTTCCAGCACCTTAAAATTAGCATATTCTATGGCAGTACATACAGTTTCATCCATTACATGCAAAAAATTCTTATAATTACTACAAACAGTACCTACATTCCGCTTATCTACTAAATCAAGTATGTACATTTTGAAAGGTAAAGCTAAACTATCGATACTACTATATTTACAAAACTGCTTAATTAAATTGTCCGTTTCCACTTTTTTATCAAACAACAGGTCCATATTAGCCTGACACGCATTTGGCGATTTCGCACACCAGTTAAAGCACTCATCTGGTACAATAATGTTTTGTAGTATGCTACTAATCACAATATAACTGTCAATGGATGCGCACAGTAAAGCACTCCGTAAATGTTTTATGTACACGGTGCGAGTAGCGTGAAACAGTTCTTCCTCCAATTGGGTCTTTTTACTTGGTAGATTGCCGCCATTCATGACTGAAACGCGCTATCGACCTATACCTAACTACAACTAATATTTACAGTTTTAAATGCGCGCTTCAGAAAAACCCCAGGGGCGAGTATTAGTTGACCCGAAAGTTCGTACGCGTTTATCGTCGTATGGGCTAAGAACAACTTTATCCTGTTTGATGGTGAACACTAAATGCTTCTTCGATCTTATTAGACGTTGGCACCGCTTTGCAATTGTATAATTAAACAACGCCTTTTTATAGTCCTCTATGGTGATTTGTTTGACACTGGCCGCCGTTGACCCCTTAGACTTTTTTGTGACTTTCCCCTCAACAGAGTAGGCGTACATCTTAGCGCGCAGTCCGACGAATTCAAGCATGATTTTGCCATTGTTCTCGTCCTTCATCAGACCGGGCACTTTCTTATTGACTAAGGGGATCCCATACACGTTATCACGCTCATAATCTGAGGTATCGAACCTATCGATATCCTCTTTTATGCACTCGTATATGTCGGGAACGGCGAAAGAATAAATGAGACTGTCGGTATCCGTATATAAGAGTTGCGCATTATTTTGGAATTTCTTTAAAATATAATTATAATGAAAATCGTATAGAAAGGTTTTGGAAAGATCTAGTACAGAAAATCCCGCATATATTGGTTTGTTCATGAAAACTTCCAATTTGTTCATCTCAATAATGACCATATCTTTATCGAAGATTGTGCAGCTATGGAAATTGGGCTGGGCTATGAGCGATCGAGCACCGAAACGGCCTTCCCATTTAGTAACTAAACGCACGTCCTTATATTTACGGACATTTTCCATTAGTTTGCCAAAAACACTGTTGATCATCAATTTATAAAAGTTCTTATCAAAATCGTTCTTTGACGCCTGTCTCAACGTTGTATTCAAATCTATGTATTTTTTCAGCCACGGTGACTGCTTGAAGCGCAAAACTTGATTGACTTTAACTAATCTCAATCCCTGCTCTAAATACAATTTCAAATTCCTATAATGAAGAACGTAGTTACGCTTTGAATACAACGTGAGCAATAATTTCTTTAATTTAGAATTTGAGCTCGGAGGTGTCATGTGTTCAGGTGCTAAAGGGAGATCGCTGTGAGACTCGTGCAACTCTGCGGGATAGTCTAAATCGCAATCTATTATGTAACCGATGTCTGAATCGTCCGGATTATTTAATATAGAGTCAATATTGGGCTCGTCGACAAAGGAAAATTCCCCATATGGTAAAAATTCCCCCATACTTTTCCCATAGAGGTTGTTTACATCATAGTACATTAAAAATGACGTGGGGGCGCTAGGATCGTAGTCCATATATTTGTTATTAGCCTTTGCGTAGCGATTGGAGCATTGTGCAACTCCTCCCCTAATACCCCTTTCGATAAACATTGCCATATCAATGTCGGTGAGCAGTTCTAATTTCACTTCGGTGATTTTCAGCATCGCATCAAACGCCAGTCCGGGGGCCGTGTAATAATGAAGGGGATCCAATTGATACGCATTTAAACAGGTTAAACGGAAATTTTCAAAGATGTCGGCCAAAAGAAGGACATCAGTTTTTAAATAGAGATCAGAGTATTGACCTAACGTCTGAATATTGAATGTAGTCCAAACTTTATGTGCATGCGTATAGCTTTCATCGCTAATGCCTTCCTCATGAAGATGACTATAAAACGCTTCTTTGGGCGGTAAACTAGGTTCGTCCAGTTTATCCCAAGAATCGACATATTCATAAGGAAAGATTCCCTTACGCACCAGCAAATTGAACTCATCCCCATTGCTACAATTTAGCTTAGTAATAATCTTTTTCTCATTATCCAAATAACTAGATAATTTATCTATACTGCTAGCCATAAATCTAAACGAGTCGATAAACCTAAACTTTATCTTTGTATTTTCTACAGATTTGCTAAATGAAATGTACTTCTCCTTGTTCAACGGTAAAAGGGAAATTTGGCCGGGTATATTCAAGGCCAACTCGCGTATGATAAAGTGAGAATCGTATCCGCTCAAATTGTGAAAAACAACGGGGATAACGTGCGTATCCTTATAATTTAAATTGCAATTTTGGTGGGCTGCATTTCGAAATTTAGAAGTAAAGTGTGAGTGGTCCCTAACTTTAATATCGCCCGGCTGAAACGGTTTGTTGCAAATATGACAAACTGTGGCATTTTGAAAACTCTCCATTTGCTCTTTACTTAGCGTTTCCATGGGGACGACGGTGCCGACGATCTCATTTGCCCAAGTCGCTATATCGTGTAGTTCTTTAACGAACCACTGAATACAATCGCGACCTCTGTATAAACGAAACTTGGATAATTCATCATTATAGGAACATTTCAAGTAGTAAGCGACACTAAAAGGTATGTGTTTGTCGCATAAGCGCGTATTAGTGTTTTGATTATCCGGACATTTCTCTAGAATGCTTTCTAGATCGGCATACACTACAAACGGAACTTTTTCTTGGTATGATAAGTGTTTAAACTGCAAATATTTATTCGTTTCGTCCGGCAATCTAGTAGCGCATTTGTTAATATCGTTACAATGCTTGAGATGCTTTTCTAGGTAAGCGTTCGAGGAAAAGTGATTTAGACATCGGTTACAAATAAATTTCTTACGACCATGTTTCGACAACTGTTTTGAAAACAATGCGGACATGTTCTTTATCCACGTGAAATGCAAATATGTGTGGTCTCTTGCGTTCTCATTACACGCCAATGCTAACAAATTTATCGGTTCTCTGTCCCGGTTCTCACTCAATAAAAATGGCACTACATTTTTGCCCTTTAGGCAGTACAAGTTAATTCTAAGATTATTCAATTTTTCAAACTTTTTAATATCGCTAATTTTAATTGGAAACTGAATTGAATCGTACTTTAAAACCTCACTATAATGGGGATAACTTGAAGTTCTCTCACTATGTGTTTGCGCGGGATATAAAGCAGATACAACGGCCCACAGGAAACAGCAATTGTCATTGTTTTGGACGTTAATTACTGCGCGTTTGATTGCTATGAAATGCGGCACTTTAACGTATGTTGAAATTCCACCTTTCAGAGGACTATAGCTATTAATATTGATCTTTAAATGCAAAATTTCGTATAGACTCCACCCCGAATCTTTTTCTGCAAATTCTTCTATTTTGGTTCGAATCTTACTAATTACATGCGTATCGTACCATTGCTTAAGGTCTGTGCCAACGTCTATGACTTGGCTCTTCGTCACAAAGGTTTTCAAATCGATGACTTGATTTTGAGCCTGAATAAAGTTACAAACAAGCATAGTATTTACTTTCAATAGGGAACGCTCTAAAGTTGTACTTATTTTACGTGAAAAACTGTCAAAGGCTTTTTCCAAAAAAAGTACTGGGTCTTTGTATTCAAAATTAACCACGATGCCGGTTAGTAGTCTATCTTTAAAGCACGAATCTATGGTTTTCCAAACTAACTTTTTTCGATTAGAAATGCCCCCGCCTCGTTTCTCTGAACTGCGCTTCAATTGCTTTAATTTAACTAAAAAAGACTTTAAAAGAGCTAAGTTACTTTCTAATTTTAAACTATTTTCATTCTTATTTAATTCACTTCTGAGAAATTTCCTTATCAGATGAATGTTCTTTCTCACTATACAAATATGTCTCACTATCTCGTCTTTAGTTTTTAACAACAATAAGGCTTTAGCAGTTACCTTGACCACTCTATCACTCAGCGAAGAGAACGTTGTGGGATTCATTGTTAATCCTATAATAATTTATATCGTTACCAATGAAACTACACCCTGTAGAACGTACCGTAAAATATTGTTGACACACCGCAGCAGATTTAACACACACTCACGTACTATAGAATAACTTTCTATAATTTATATTGTTATCCACCAATAACACTCGTAGAACAACGCGATGACTTTAATTAGCAGGTATTAAACTCGATCAAAGTGCAGATTCAGCTGTTTTCAGCTAACTAAAGAATAAATGTAAACGATACCCCCCCTTTTATACAACTTACATCAAGGCCGTTAAATCAAGGGCAAAATAAACAAATCACTACTATTATAAAAACTAAACTACATGTTCTATTTTTAGAACTTGTTAAACGCATAAAAAACGCTGCTGGAGATATACAAATAAACAGACGACAAAATGACTTGAAAAAAATATATTTACATACAGATGCTCTAAGCGGAGATGACGTCATATTCATAAAACAACCTTGAATTTTCCCCTTTTTTATGTAGTTTCCGGTTAAAGTTATTTACGCTACTAAGGTTATCAAATTTGTTTACTTAATGACTAATGTGATACAGATGTCTCAAAGCGGAGATGATGTCATACAAATAAACAAACGCTCTTTTTTTATCGGATATGACGTTACTATACTACGCACTTCCGTTAATCAAACCGAAATTACACGAGGTTCAAATGTTTAGTTTAGTTTTCGATGTAGACAAGTTAGGCTAAAGAATTCGTTACTAACTAAAGACGCGCGTTGCCGGTTTTTTTAGTGCAAAAAAGGATTATCAAATTTACACAGTAAGCTTTCATTTTACTACGTAAACATTCATATGTTCTTTAGGGGAGCGATCCACTTAAATTAGGTCACATTTGAACTGTTGACAGCTTTATGATACCCGAAATTAGTTCAACTTTAAAGTTAGTTTACTGAAATAATCATCGCATTTTTACGAGTGCATTTCTAAAAGTTCTCTTTCTACAATACGATTTTATTTAATTTTCGCTGAACTTCCAACACTTCCAGATCAAATTTTAGTTTTCTAATCTTTACAATTAAATTAATAATTCTTTCGCGACGACGTTGCAAAGTAGTAGTTGCAATGACCTTGGACATGATTGCATTTGAGGCTCGAGACATCTCTTTATATACCGCAGCCGACAAACAACATTTGACCTTGATTACTTACTTTTCGAGGCCAGCGAGTTAGCCAAGTTCATAACCGGAAATGTCAAGCGAAGTTCTTAACCGGAAACCTCTAGCCAAGTTCCCAACCGGAAACATCTAGCCAAGTTCATAACCGGAAACACCAGCCAGGAAGACAATAGAGCCGACCATGGTCAAGAAACAATAGAAATTGAGTTAGTAGCGCACATAGAAGTGACCTTGACAAGAATAGAAATTGAGTTAGAGGAAACGTCGACCAGGAAAACAATAGAAATTGGATTAGTAGCGCACATAGAAGTGACCTTGACAAGAAAACAATAGAAATTGAGTTAGTAGCGCACATAGAAGTGACCTTGACAACAATAGAAATTGGATTAGAGGAACCGAAAACGTCTAGTCGACATGACCTTGAACAAAAGAACAATAGAAATTGGATTAGTAGTTCCATTACTATACTACTCGAAACGCGTCGGGTTACATTTAAAATAAAAATTAGTGGAATTGCTGTATTTATTATTACACTCAAAAATAAAGAACCATATTACCAAAAGAAGACCAAGTAAAGCTCGCAGTCGTGGCCACTTCTCTGCCCATTTAAATACATTGACCTAATCGATTAAAAACATTATTACCGAAATGATCTCTCTATTATGACGAATACTGGAAACAAGTAATGACAGGAAAACCAGACCCCAGACCGTTTCCAGGAAGGCCTTCAAAGAAGATTTATGGAATTAGAGATAATAGCTTCTTCTCCCAATTTTGAAGCGAGCAGACAGCTTAGGTATTATGGAGGGGAAAACTTCTTTATTCCATTTCCACACTTTTACCAAAGACCAATTACTATATGCTCTTTGCTTTTACTAAGTAAGATAAAGGATATCTCTTTAAAAATAACAATTACGTATGAATTAAGCAAAATAAGTTCTTATCACAATAGAAGTACGAAAGTTCGATTTATTCAATCAGTTAGCTTGCACTATGTGGTTAACAGTAATATTACTTTTAACAATTTTTCTAGTGCTACTGTGGTACGTTGATACAAGAAAACCAAACAATTTTCCACCGGGTCCGAAATGGTTACCAATTATCGGTTGTGTATGGGAATTGAGTAACCTGCACAAGGCAAAGGGTTCGTTACCAGAGGTAACGCAAGAATTGACAGTAAAATATGGACCGGTAGTTGGGGCACGAGTTGGTCGTAAACTAACTGTTTTTGTCTGCGAATCAAAAGCTACAAAAGAACTACTTTTGAAATATGAACTCAATGGTCGACCAAACGACATATTTTCTACAAGTAGAACTTTTGGAAAAAGGAGAGGCATCCTGTTTACCGATTCTGAATTTCAGAAAGAGCAGAAAAGATTTTTAATGCATCAGTTGAAGAAAACCGGTTTTCGTAAAGAAGTTATGGGAGAGATACTTGCAGAAGAAGCGCGTGCCATTATTTATGATATTAAGAAAAAAATCGAAGACGATGATGTGATTTGTATTACCAGTTTGTTTCCTGTTCACATTTTGAACACACTTCACTTTTTGATGACAGGTGATAAATGTAGCGATCAAGAAATGGAAGAATTGTGCAGCGCTATGTACGATTTCTCTCAAAATATTCCATTAACCGGAATATTGTTTAGCCATTTTCCGTTTTTGAGATATATTTGTCCCGGTTATTGTGGCTACAACACATATGTAAATATTCACAAAAGGATCCTTGAATTTTTAAGTAAAAAGGTTGGGATTCTGAAGGAAGCTTGCGGCCCACAACCATCTTGTGGTTTCATTCGTAGGTACTTGAAGAGGATCAATTCCGTTGAAGAAAAGAGCAGCTTTCCTGATGAAGAATTGCTGGCGATTTGTTTAGATTTTTTGACTGCCGGCTTCGACACATCACGCAATACACTTGATTTTGTATTTTTACAGCTGTTGCTCCACCCTGGTGTCCAAAAAAGAGCACAGGAAGAAATTGATAGTGTTATAGGAAGGCAAAGGTTTCCTTGTTTGGAGGATAGACCTCGGTAAGCACTAAAACTGTTAAACTTTAAATGTAATCGTTTGTAGGCTTCCGTATGTCGAATGTATCGTAATGGAAACTCTACGATTGTTTATGGGCAGAGCGTCTGTGGCACCACGTAGGGCAATGAGGGATAGCACATTGAATGGGTATTTTATTCCAAAGGTAAATATGAGTATTAATTGTTATTATCACTAGTTTGACTTTTTCTAGGACACCGTCATACAGACAAGCTTAAGAGGTGCGCTCTTAGATGAAAGTGCAGGATGGGCAAAACCAGAAGCTTTCAATCCTGAACGTTTTATGAAAGATGGGACATTGAGTATTCCAGACAATTTTATACCGTTCGGTTTGGGAAAGCGAAGATGTCCGGGAGACGTTTTGGCACGAGCAAATATTTTCCTAATCGTTGCTTGCCTTCTGCAGACATTCAACTTTAAGTCCATACCTGGTAGCCCTCCAAAGGTTGACGTCGTGGAAGGTTTCAGTCCATCCGTAAAACCTTTTAAAGCATTCGTCACTTTAAGATAACTTGTTTACCTATTGCAAATATTTTAAAATACACTGACGTAATACACAATTTGAACCCCATGCTTCTCCCAAAAAATGGCGTTGGTTAACACGTTAACAACACCAAATAGTAACATTCAATAAATCAACAAAAACCATGAACGCACTAGAAACACTGAGATAGTGTATAATCGTATAAGCACAGAATAAAATCACTTGTGCTTTATTCTGTGGTATAAGTGTGCTTTATTATAACGTGATGCAAGGCATGGTACCGCCTTCTAACACTGTAACGCGTCCACCCAAAATAAATCAATAAATTTTCGCCCTTTTTTAAAATTTATAAGTTAAATTCAAATCCGTCCATAAAAATAGGTGTTCGTAATATTCCTTTCCCCAACTGCTCCAAGAATTAGAAATGCTTCTGCCACCCCCTGGCGTAGGAGACGAGCCCCATGCTACGATATGCATAATGTTACAAGTTCACAGTGTTACAGATTAGATTACAATTGTTTTCTTACAAAGTCCAACTGGCAATAAACCTTTAAATGAAGTCAATATGTATACAGCAAATAAATGTATAATTAACGTGATTAAATAATTAAGATATTGATAACTGTACACTAATTCGTTTCAATTTATCAAGTAGGTAACCTGACACAATTCACGGATTGAAGACAAATTGGCGCGCCTCCAGAGGCAAGCGATCCTTGAATCTTTAATTTGTCTTACAATAAGCCTAAAGGAGGCCTTCCTCGACAGTCAAAATATACATTGTTTGGTACCATTAGTCTATTATGTACAAAAAGTTTCACATTTTTGAGCGTTAGGTTTGAGAGGGGAAGGAGTGAGTGGCTAAATATCATATATTTTCTCGTATTACAATTCTCAACAAAAAGTACATATTTTTTTGGTAAACTTAATAGGTTTTACACTTTGAGATGTACCTATTATAGATGGGCGGAAAATCGACATATAGTTTTGGTACTGGTACAGCTTTGGAAAATGTGAGGATGCACCAAATACACGAAATATAACGGATGTGCGAGAACAATTGGCTGAAATATTTTCCAATATAAGTAGGTAAGCTGTGGCACTTATTATCTAACCCTCCTTTTCTAACGAAGCAAGGATGATAATAAACGGAAATCAGTTCGTAGTGGAAGAATGATATTTGCTCATCGTAACGTACCGCCTTCATTATGGGAACGTTATAGTAGTTTTTAATGAGTACCAAAAATTGAATGAAAAATGGAGAACTCGTTCGAAGAGCGGTCAGGAAACGTGAACATTGGCGTTGAGGAAACTATTGGACAAGAAGCTTTTTTGGCAATAAGATGCGGTTATATTACCTAGGTACCTACTATAAAAAACTCGGGTTCGATTTCACTTGCCATGAGTAGCATAGCTATGGTACTTCTGGATTCGATTCTGAACTTGGCTAAGGTCACGCAGGTTTTAAACTTGGTCAAGGTCACAGGTTCTGAACTTACCAAGTTCAAAATCGGATCGGATCCAGAAGAGCCATGAAAACTACACGTTGACCATTCCTTTTCGAGATAGACCCAGCTTCCATAAAATGAGTACATTCGAGTAATATTAGGCGCCTAATACTAGCCATATTACATCCCTGGAATTATTCGAAATATGGTCGGGCGGAAAAAGTGACTAAAACATTTGGATTCGTATTAACGTAGTAAGTATGTAAAATATTTAAAAACTGATTTGCTAGACACAGAATGTCAAGTGCTTAGAGTGGTTAGACGGATCTGGATTCTGGATTACGATGGGAGAATGCTGGACGGGGAGCCGGCTCTCATCTTAGCCATGTCCGGCCAGGATTCCTCCAACATGGATCGTCTTAATTGGACGAGTACGGGACACTCACAAAGTTAGAAGATACTTTTTATTTTGCTAACTGCGATATCTGGGGGAAAATGGGAAGGGAAAGGAAGGCAGTTTTATTGGAGTTGGAGCAGACACGGATTTGCGCTGGTATTGCTGCTATATAAATAAGATATAAGTTCGGCCACTGGATCTTTACCGATCTATATGTTCACATACAACGACGTGCGTATCTGTCAGTCGACTACTTTATTACTAAAAATAAACAAAGACAAACTGCAAATCTCAGTCAGTTTGTCCTTGTTTGTTTTTAGTAATGAAGTAGTCGAATGACAGATACGCACGTCGTTGTATGTGAACATACATCGGTAAAGATCCAGTGGCCGAACTATATATGTACATATAGGAAAAAGCAATGAGCTTAATAACTCTATCAAATTAACATGGAAATGAGGATATATACAAAGTGATACGCATTATGCCTTCAGAGAAATTGACACTAATTCTTCTATTTACACAAAAAACTAAAAAGTAAAGTCACCCCTTTTAAGGCGGCAGTCGCACAGACTTTGGTCGCCGACCACAGACGACCGACCAAAATTTCAATACCACGTTGGTAGATAGAGCACGTCTTACAAGAACGACCGTCCACGATCGTCCACAAGCAACCACGACCGTACGGTTTGAAATTTCAACCCGCCTTTAAACTTTTGGTCGAAGGTTAACGGTCGGTGACTCATAACATTTGAAATTTTTTTACTAACCTGAAATAATTATTTTTTTTAAATTATTTTATTATTGTTATTGTTAAGTATGGATGGGTGGACAGTCAAGGAAGTAGATGAATGAAGTTGTTTAATTTGCTTAATTTGTTTTTACTGTGGGTAGGTACCATAAATACCGATTTTATTTATGGTGGGTATATAGAAACCTGCAGAATTATTATCGACTTTAGCGCGACAATTAGTTAACCAGGCTTGGCCTGAGTATCCATAACAATCGAAGTACATAATAATATAACTTTATTTTCTCTGGTATGTATCTAAAAAATTGTTACATTAACAAAAATGTACGGGACAATTTTTGCAATGCATGCAGTAAACTTTTGTAGTACACATTTTTTGTAGAATGACTTTTCGACATAGGTTTTACAAAAATTCTGGCAAGTTTCTACAAGACTTCCTTCGTATTAACACTTTTTTCAAAAAATAAATATTGTTGAATTCAGAAAAAAATACTCTTAAACTACATATAAAAACTGCAATTTTATCTTATAAAAAAATGAGTGCCACCATTTTAGCTTATACCGGAAGTGACGTAATCGAAGGTAATATCAGCATTTTCGTTCTTGACCCGAAGGCAACCTATTGGCGAAAACCGCACTTCGATAACTTTAATAGATTCTGAGTTTAGAGCGTTGCAAGGAATGTGTACGGACAGACTACAGACGACAGACGGAAAATTTTTTTACTTCCCGAGTACGAAGTAAAAGGGAAGTATTGTATTAGTGTTCCAAAAAAAATGTGACCTATGCAAATTTTTACATATCTTTGCGTTTCTGAATACGTAGATTCAAAATATGAAAAAAAAAATTCCGTCTGTCGTCTGTAGTCTGTAGTATGTACGTACACATTCCTTGCAACGCTCTAAACTCAGAAACTATTAAAGTTATCGAAATGCGGTTTTCGCCAATCGATTACATTCGGGCCAAGGACGAAAATGCTGATATTACCTTTGATGACGTCACTTCCGGTATAAGCTAAAATGGCGGCACTCGTTTTTTTATAAGATAAAGTTGCAGTTTTTTTATGTAGTTTAAGAGTGTTTTTTTCTGAATTCAGTAATATACATTGTGCTATACTTATTTTTTGAAAAAAGTGTTCAAAAAAATAATTATTAAAAAATTACTGCAACGCTCGATACTCAGAAACTATTAAAGTTATCGAAATGCGGTTTTCGCTAATGAATTATATTCGGGCCAAGGACGAAAATGCTGATATTACCTTTGATTACGTCATTTACGGTGTACCTAAGCTAAAATGGCGGCACTCATTTTTTTATAAGATAAAGTTGCAGTTTTGTATGTAGTTTAAAAGAGTATTTTTTTCTGAATTCAGCAATATATATTGTGCTATACTTATTTTTTGAAAAGTGTTAAAAAAATCATTTTTAGAAATGACTGCAACGCTCTATACTCAGAAACTATTAAAGTGATCGAAATGCGGTTTCCGCCAATCGATTACATTCGGCTCAGTCAAGGACGAAAATGCTGATATTACCTTTGATTACGTCACTTCCGGTGTAAGCTAAAATGGCGGCACTCATTCTTTTATAAGATAAAATTGCAGTTTTTTTATGTAGTTTAAGAGTATTTTTTTCTGAATTCAGTAGTATTTATTTTTACAAAAAAGTGTTAATACGAGGGAAGTCTCGTGGCAACTTGCCAGAATTTTTTTCCATATTTTGAATCTACGTATTCAGAAACGCAAAGATATGTAAAAATTTGAATAGCTCAAATTTTTTTTTTGGAACACTAATACAATACCTACTTCCCTTTCAATTCGTACTCGGGAAGTAAAATAACGAGAAAATTTAGGTACGATTATTGTTATCCCCTTCCACTCCCCCATTACCCTTCAAAAAATTCGACGTTCAAACTTTCGGAATTGTATAGGTATACCACCTACACTATACATCTGTGGTACGATATGGTACCATATCATGATACAATTAAAAGAGAGTACCATATGTATAGGGTAGGTTTCGGTTCCGTTTGTTTAAGTATCTACAGTTCTACACAGTACCTAGTACTGATACTGATAAGTTCTTAATGGGGGATTCGGCAACGTCAGGTTATTCAAATAATGGACACATTAGACTAGATGGTTTATTTTACCCGCATTAACTATTAATTGACTGTAACTCTTGTTCTTTTTCTATGATAGACTGTCAAGCCCAAAAACAACGGTTATTCATTTTTTACCTATATAGATACTTGATTTCGCTCTTTTGATAAACGCGCGAACATATCAAGTACTACACTATAAAAGTACAATAGTGCCGGTACGTATTCGTTAGATATCAATCAGCAATACGTCGTACAACGTACATTTTTCAATTCATTGACCTATTTCGATGATATTTTGGTGGTGGTCGTGGATGAGACGTAGCTGACAGAACAGCTACGTAGAAGTTCAAGTTCAAGGAAGACGGTCTAAAATTGACGGAAGAAAAATGTATACCTACCTTTATTTAGTGTTTTGACACAGAATTTCTGCATCGTAAAATCAGTGCAAAAGGCACAGAAACAACAAATGAAAACACCAGAATTTAGTACGGGCTCGAGTCCCGAAAAAAGGTAGGTAGGTACAGAGTTTCAAGTGCTTTAGGGTTGGTTATCTTCTACGATACGATAATGGAGGAACCACTGCACACTCTACTACATAGGTAGATATAAACGGACAATTTAAATGAGGGGAGTGAAACTATAACTTTTGTGAAGCGTTTAATTAACTTAAAAAAATCAATATTCTGCCACGAAAAGGACAAATTACTTATTCTGCTGATCTTAGTCAAAATGGGTTGAAACGCCCCATCGCTTTACCACAGTCATACCCTATTTAAACCAAAAAGGAATTTGACGCAAACGAATAAAGAAGTTATTAGGTACTTCTATCTACAACAATCGATTCATCTGGGTCTGATAACTGATTAGTAATAATCAATTAACCAATTGATTTATTAATTAAAAAAATCGATTACCTACTTATCGATTATTACGAATAGATAACAACTGAAGTATTATGGGAAGTTTTGATGACGCACGGAACACCTGAGTGATAATGAAATAAGTCCCTTGTCATCTGAAAACTTCCAGCATTTCGTCACGGTCACGAAGAATGAATGTTGAATAGTAAGTGTGGCACCCTACAAACAATCTGCAAAAATTTCCAGGCTGAGAGGACAGTGCAGTTTGCTAAGAAAATCTTCCCGGAAGATGTCGGAACAGTCAACCAAATATGGCAATGAATCAATATCCTTCGGAAACTGCGCAAAAGGGAGTGACCACCGACAAAAAAAGGCGAAATTTTTATGAAAGCCAACAGGCGTGCACAATTTTGTTGCGTGTTGCGTGGGACAATTGGGAGCCCAGCTGTGGTTGGTTACTCAAGTACAGGATCCGTACCTTATGGAGTCCAAACCCGGAAGAAAAGTAGTCTCTGAGACGTTATAGTGACCAAAAGATATGTGGCAATTCTTCTATACGATACTGACGGTCGAAATACAGAGACGGTATAAGAAAACAAAGCGATGGAATTGTTGTGCCTATATCGTGCTTTTATGTCAATATTTTTTAAAATTCACGTTGTTTGCAAATCCTAGCAACATGCATCCCTAAACAGACCAATTGATGTGATGTGGAATGATGGAAAATACTGTGTTGATGGGGAAACAATAATAAATGATTTAAATGAATATCGAAGCAATAAGTGTACATTATGTGGCGCCCGTAAAATTTTTCATTCAACACCAAAAATAATAATGGAGAAGGCAAAACCGGAAGGTGGGACATGTCATACATGTGTTTATGTCATTGAAAATTGTCCTTGCATCTTAATTTGCCGTAAAAAGTAATTCAATTGATCATAAAATGATAATAACAGTGTATTTTATTTATGTAATAGTTCAGAAAGTGTATGTTTTTTACATGTCGCACATTAGAAACAAACATTCCACGAACCGATGCATGAACACTCTGTACATTCAACTGTGCAATCAACGACATGCATCAATAACATAATTAAACTAAATTAATAATTACGTACGGACACGTTAATAAAATGAGGAAAGAATATTATTATGTAATAAAACTATTATAAGATATAATCTTACAGTAACCACGAATTTAACTTGATACATTCCGTGAAGGGCATTTGTTGTTGTATAAATGTTAATCTACCTACCTGACATGTAACCAAGTTAATTATTTAAAAAAATCTGTTCATCGACTTTATATAATTGTTCACAATGTTTTGTTATTAATAAACAATACTTGGCGTTTATTGCATTGTCGTTTACATAATTTCCTGTTCTAGTCTATAATTTGCGTATTGGAATTTGATGTTATACAAGCAATTAGAATTTCCTGTTAGGTAGTTAACTGTTTAACTGAAAATGTAAAATAGATTTTAAAAATTTTGAGCAGATTTAACGAATGCGAAGGACGTTACTTGAAGGAATTTTAATAAGATCATCTCACTGACCAACTTAATGTTAACAGGAAGTTACATCTTTATGCACAATGATTAACTTTACGGTAATTTTTATAATTAGTGAAAATTATACATTCATCACCAATCAGTTTTTTAACGGAAATTGTTTAATGTATTTATTATATCATGAATTATTAAATGCGTCATTAATAATAGCAATAATAAGATGAGATCAACACTTTATTTGTATTATTTGTTTAATATCGGTGTTTTATTTGCAATATTATTTAGGTACCGCCTGTTTGCCAGGAAAAAAGGGAAAAGATCAACATATTTCATTCCTCCACCACCCCTGACTACAGGAATGACGGAGGCGGGATGCTTAAACTTTCCTGCGTTTCTTTTAGCCAGGATATGTGAGGATGGGCTAGACTGGAAAACAACGTATGTACTGTTCCAGCATTCACCTTATAGACTTTGACTGGTATCATGTGAAGCTACTTTTATGTGTGAGGAAAACCCCCTTTAAGAAACTTCTGCAGAACCGTCGGACGTGAGAATCGAACTGAGGACCTTCCCGAATCAGAGCTGAGTGTGAAAACCACTAGGTCAGCCCCGTCGGTGATTGCCTGTATTGCAAGTCTAACTTTATTTATTTATTCGGTGTTTTACTTAGCTGATGAATCTCAACGTTTGGGTCCAAAACCACCAATCTTGAAAAATGTCTCTCTGTGACGGATGTGGAGCCTAAACTACTAGGCCGATTTTGATGAAATTTAAAACTAAGGCCTATAAAAAAACTGCATCGGTAAAACAAGCTTAATCAAAATCGGGCCAAAGGGGACCAAACTATTAGGTGCGCAAAAATTCAAATTTTAACCCAAACGAATTTCCCTTGGTGAAAAGTTAGTAGACGTGGTTACAAATAAATCGTCGTTTTTCGTTTATTGCTAAATTCAAAATTACGGCCCAGTTTTTACTGTTTAGGCTCTAGCGGTTAACTTAATTAAAATTTATAAATTGGCAATTGTAGTCAAAAGATGGCCAGAACTTTTAGTTATAATTGATAAAGAACAAAAATTTAACATGGTCAATTTACTAGGGACCAAAATTGGTCAAAAATTCAAAATCGATTTTCTCAAAATCTGCTCCAAGCATTTTCTTTATATTCTGAAATGTTCTAAGTACATGTAGTTGATGAAAAACTATTGGGACTAAATTTATTCCTTCATAGGGGCGGGAGGGGTGAATTTTTGAAGTTGAACTACAATATTTGGTAGTAATATGTTTCAGAACATTCTTTACACGATGGTGATATCAGATTTTTAATTGAACGAATTATTTCAAAGTGGCGGTTTTCAATTGTTTTTTTCAAATGGAATGATAATTTTTTTTTGTATTATTGGGATCCTAAAAACATTCCTTTTACGATAATATTTTGTTTTTCTTAAAAATTCACTTGTTTCCCTATCAAAAAGCAAACTAACATTTTAATCTAGTAGCGCATGAATGTTTACACTCGATGTTCGTTTTATCCAAATATCAAGTAAGGTAGGCACAAAACAAACAATTAAACTTTATTTTGCAATAAACACAGTGGTGGCGGTAAGTAATAGGGGGCCCTCCCGCGAACAAATTTTTGGGGCCCTTACCGGTAATCCATTTTTCTTTCTTTAATAAAATACTTAAACATAAACTCTCATAAAATCAAATCCTGTAATATAAAAACAATAAAACAATGTTTAATTAATTACCTATTACATAACAATAGAAGGGTTAACGTGGTGGGAATGGATAGATAACAAAGGGTTAACCGGTATACCATCACGAATAGGGTGAAAACGACGCGTTAACCTGTTCGTGGTTGTAAGGCGGTTAATACAAAGTCAACTCTCTGTCGGTACTCAATCGAGTTTAAATTAACGCACTTGTACACAGCACAATACTTTGCCATTTTTATTTTTTACGGAATACACAATTTTATTTTATATACATCAACATCAGCTGATACAAATAAATAACTTTGATTGTAGCGAAAATGCTAGAGAGGGGGAATGACAAAAAATACCGGAGAGACGGAGAGTGAACATATAATTCATTGTATGCTTTGGTCTCGTTCTTACTTAATATTATGTGTGGTAAATATAATTACATTATATATCATTAAAATGCTTTTTGAAAAAAATTACTAGCATTAAAGCTGGTGCTTGTCGGGGGCCCCGAGTATTGCCGGGCCCCACCGCGCGGCGGGCCCTGCGGGCCCGTTATCGTCGCCACTGAATAAACATGTACTTTATGAAACTCAAAATTAAAAATTTACATAAACTAAAAATTAGGGAGGTATTTACAAAAAATGCTCGACATGTTTTCCGTCTTTTTCAATACATAAATTGAAACGTCGGTCGTCCAATGGAGCCAATAGATCGAAGGATCTACCGCTACTTGATATTTGGACAAAAATAACATCGAGTGTAAAACATTCATGCGCTACTAGATTAAAATGTTAGTTTGCTTTTTGATAGGGAAACAAATGAATTTTTAAGAAAAACAAAATATTATCGTAAAAAGAATGTTTTTAGGGTCCCAATAATACAAAAAAAATTATATCATTCCATTTAAAACAAAAAATTGAAAGTAGCCATTTTGAAATAATTCGTTCAATTAAAAATCTGATATCACCATCGTGTAGAGAATGTTCTGAAACATATTACTGCCAAATATTTTGAAAGTAGTACCCATAGTGTGGCTAAAAAAAAATAAGGTGCTTACTCTGAAACAGGCTGTATACTTATTTTGTTTTTGAGTTATTACGTAAAAACTATTTTATTTAACGAGTCATTGTACCGGGTGGTCCAAATTAAAATATTTTGCTTGCATGGCTAACAATAGACGGTTACGCTCTTTTCAAAAACCCCAAAATATACAGTGGTCCGTATGGAAAAACGTAGTTTAGGAAAACGCTGTATCAAACTGTCTATTGTGATAGATTTTACGCAAAAAGTACTCTAAGAAAAATTTTGCCAAAATCACTTATCTTTAATAATAACTGAACTCCAGACACCTACGTCCATTTTTTTCTTAAAATAAAGGGTGTTTCCATTAGAAAGTGTCCAATTTGGACCACTCGGTACATAGTAAAATTTATCAATGTAGATCGATGATATAAAACAAAATAACGAAAAACGTTTCAAATAAATTTTGTTTGGCTACAAAAGCATCGTAATATGGATTACTTTGCCTATATACAGGGTGTCCTGTAAGAGAAAAAAGAAGCTTATGAGTGAAAATAATGTGAATAAGCAGGGGCGCCGGAAGAAAATTTGTTAGGGGGGGGCCCTTACATTTTTTCAAGTAGAAATTAGAATACTTGAACATTTTTACCTATTTTTAAATTAGTATAAATCAATAGGTTATGCAGAGTCACCGATGGAATAGAACATTATACTCCAAACGTGATTATATTGTGAGCTTTTAACATTTTCTAAAATGGATTTACACGATTTATGAAATTCCAGGGAGGGGCCCGGGCCCCCCCTTGCCCTTTAGTAGCGGCGCCCATGTGAATAAGTAAATAGTTTACGAGAAATTTTTAATGGTAAACCACGGGAAAGTTTTGTGCCAGTTGACTGGCCATTTAATTTCAAATGCGACTACTTTGTCCTACCATACCTTGCAAAGAAACTAACGTCATCGCGATTTTTGACGTTGTAATTCTCGTTCGAGAATTCAGCCTTATAGAAGATAAGGTGTTAGATTAGACTTAGGCATAGATCTCATTTTTCCCAATGTTCTTGGTTTGCAAAAGATTCGTCCATCCGGGTTTATCTTAAATCTGTCATTTTTATCTTGTAAAATTAATCTTTACTTGTATCTCATAAATACCAAGTGATTTCGAGTCAATTAAATTTGGATAAGTAATAATATTTAAAAAAAAACGCACAAACTTACCTCTGTAATTTTAACTGTCGCACATTCCGTAAATGGAGGAGGACCTTTTCCGTACCATATTAAGTAATTGACAAATAATCCTATATATAAAGAGTAGTAGAGACTAAGTAGACTAATTGCTCCAAACTTTACGTAACCCAATCCTGAAAACACAAAGAAAAACTTATTACAATAACGCGTATTATGCATAAAGTTGAAAGTATGAAATTTACGCTCTTAATTACACGGAATTCGTGTAAAGAATAATTTTTTTATATACAAATGGAATTTAAAAATACTAAAAGTTAAAGTAAGCGAAACGCACTTGCATGCATTAATCTAGTTTTACTTAAACCTATAACCCAGAAGTGCTAGAAAGTGACGATATAATTTAGTATAATTTTTATTACTATTTTAGGTACCTGTTTTACGTTTTAAGGAAATTTCCATTAAATTAGATAGGCATATAGACATTTCCAATCTATTTATTTTAGAAGAGATACTAAAATTGTGTAAATATGACCCGTTAATTAAACGCACACTTACTACGTGTGAATAATATGTTATTCCGACGCGCTGGTCCTTGCGTTTACTCTCCAATTTTTTATTTTAATACCTATGCGATTATTTTACCATGTTGAGGGGACGTATCAATCAAATTTTGCTGAACACAAGGTGTCTTGCGCGACACTTCCCCTGATTTTTGGACCATTTGAAGAAGTTATACATGTCAGGTACATACGTTCAAGCATCCCAAAGAAATTAACGTTTCAATAAGAATGTAGTGATGAAACACTTTTACGTTAATTGCAAACTTAGAAATGTACCATTTACACAAATTTATGTAGTCATTTCCTGTTGAGCAGATCAATTGTTTACATGGTTTGGTAACTATTTACCTACTAGGGTTAAACGATTTACATAGCGGAACGATGCAGATGCTTTTAAGAAGAATGAAAATGCGCTCATTTCCATCGGCAGTGCTTACTTTTTACACAATGAGCCAAAGCAAGGATTTTAGAAGGGTAAAGTATGCCGTTTTGTCAATATGTACGTTCATTTGTATTATTACTTTGGAGTTGACACTATAGCTTTTAGGAGGAATCGAATTCGCATATGATATACATATGTATATGTTACATATTATGAACAAAATCACTACATTTCTGTTGGAAATATTGAATGTGATGATTATTTTGAATTTGGTGTTTTCAAAAGGATCTCTCAAAAGGATGTTTTCAAAAGGATCTCTCCTCACAGTACAAATAAAGGCAAACTCTGCAAAACTTCGAAGCCCTCGAAATGTACCAACTGCGGCGGAACCTCTTCGAGTACCCAAAAAGAAATGAGATCCATACTCTCATCCCAATCCGCTTCCAAAAATTCGTTGAAGCCATAGATTGCGGTGTATGTGTATGCTCATATTCTTAAAGATACAGGAAGCTGGACAGAAAAACTTCTCAGCGTTATAGCATCATCATCATTTTCCTCTTATACCCGCAGGCGTCGATGTAGGTTTTCCATTTTTATAGTTCTTCTCCCACTGTTCGCCATTTTTTGCGGTCACTTTCTAGTATTCATGCTTCTTCCCTTTCGTTTTAATATCTTTGCTACGCTGTTGTTCCAGGTTGTTTTGGGTCGTCCTCTTCTGTTTTTGCCTGCTTTTCTGGCTTATGAAAGGTAATCACTATACAGGTTGTACAAATCGGCAAATGTAAAAATTGTTATAGCCAGAGAATAACCTAGATTTTAAACAAGCCAAACGAACAGCTTTGATGAACAGTATCTTCTCGGCAGAAAGATAGAAATCCGTGATGAAATAATCAGAAAAAGTGAAAGACAAGGTGTCAGAAGATTATTAAGTATTAATCCTTCATTTCTGCGATCCACAATCCTAATACACTAAAAGAAACCTTAAGCAGACCTGATAAGCGACCAGTTCCGTGCAGCTATGATAACAATAGTAGCCTAACAGTAAAATTTACAGAGGAAAGAAAATAGAAGCCATAACAATACAGCATGATTCAAAAAGAACACCACAATTTTAAACATCTATAACTCTGCAGAGAAGAAAAGGAGAGCTAAGTACTACTTGTCGTCGAATTAAGGAAACTCTAAAGTTTCATTTAGTTGCTCATTTGTTCGCTGTCAGTTGATTCTAAGATGGATCAGCCGACAGGCAGCTCGTGACAATTCACTTCATCACTGATGGCCTCCAAGAAGCCCTGACCTCACCCCCTGCGATTTTTTCTTATGGGGGTATGTTAAGCATAAGGTGTTTCAACTTCAACCACCTCTACCTACTAGCATTGATGATCTGAAACGACAAATAACAGCAGCTATCCAAACCGTTACGCCCGATATGCTACTGACTGAGAGTGTGGAACGAGTTTCATTATCGGGTTAATATCGCTCGAGTGTCTGGAGGGGGTCATATTGAACATTTGTGAACTTGTTTGATAAAAACTTTTTTAAATACTCGTTATAATCATGTAAAACACCAGGTTCTATTATGTTTCTTTGATTAAATACAGACGTTTAAAATTGTGGTATTCCTTCTGAATCACGCTGTATAATAAATTACTGTTATATAAGATACATAAATGACATATCGTTGTACACTATTAGTGCTAATGGTATTGATGTTATACTAATCAATAAATATTTTACATTTATCTATGATACGGAAGAATCTTCTACTCTCATCAATACCATGGGGAGCTGGTAGAATATGTTTCTGAGATAACCGTTAAAATGTAAGTGAGTGTTTGAGGCGGAAACATGAGTCATTAATTGCTGCAGGCTGTAAGGCAATATTTTCTCCAAAGTTGTTCAAGACATCTGGTCTTGAACAACTTCACGTTCTTTGGGCATCTAGCTAAAAAGATCGACATACTGAAGGCTACGCAAAGGAAACCACAGTTTGTAAATCATAAATCTCTCTATGGATTGAAGTAAGCCAGCAGAATATGAACTTTGTACCACGTTAACGTTTCAAGCACTATAGCTTGCAACTATCGAAGGCTGGCCCCTGTATGTAAATAACCGAGTCTATTGTATGTACTCAGTGTGGGCCATGTGTCGATGAGACCACATAACATGGTGATTTGGTTACAAAACGAGTTTAAAGCATCAGTTGATGTTAAAGTTCGAAATGAAGAATACTGGTAAGGCCAAATTCGAAAATCATAACATAGAATTCATGGCCAATTCATTGCTATGCAACGCAGCGTTATCATGAGTTATTTGAAAGGTACAACTTAGGATTTATTGAAGTTGGATCGGATGAAAGTTATATAGATGCTGATTGGGTCAGAAACCTAAATGATCGCAGATCGGCCACCGGCTATATTTTTTTGAAGAACAAACACAGTTCTGTGGGCATCTAAAAAACAAAGTACAGCAACACTTGCACGGTAATAGAAATCGCGAATGAAGAGACATTATCGTTAACAAGATTGAGCGAAAACTAGACAATGTAAAAGACAACCCATAATATTGTTATTAATAGGGGTTACAACGTACAGGCCCAACACCGTCGGTGTAGGCACCATTTTTAAAGAAAAAAAATCAATGGAGAGCTCATGGAAGTACCAAAAGTATATTTTTACAGAAGAAGAAAAAACCCAGCTATATCCCAAAGGTCACGATTTTAAGTACCTATTTTAAATGGGAGTATTTAAAATACTTATTTTTTCCATACGCCATTACTTTTTTTATTCTTTGAAGGGCAGATTTTTTACTGCCTTTCTTTTTTCCCTAGTACACTAGCTCACTTTAAAATTAGGGTAGTATTGCAAAGAGTTTCTGGATAAAGAAACAATGAGCGTTACCACATTTTCTTTGGGAAAGTAGCTCATCGCACGATTTTTCAGACGTAACACGTTAATGCAATGACAATACATAGATAGAATCTTTTCTGAGCATGTAAATTGGCTCAATAAGTAGATTTAAAGACGTTTTTTCAATGTTTGAAGTGGCTAAAATTTCAAATGTTCAAACTTTGCGAAATTGTTTTTGAATTTCAGTTTCACTATTTCTCAATTAATCTTATGTCATATAAACATTAAGATTAAATCAACGTTAATTGTCCAATTGAATCACGTCCTTCATGCCTATAAATACATGCAGTTCAATTAAGCGGATACAAGCAAAGTAATTAGGTGAATAAAACAGAATGACAACATCTAATTATCTAAACTAGACAAAACAAACATTGCACTACTTATCACGTGAATCGGTTACGTATAACGAAATATAATAAAACACTCACCTCTAAAGATTGGAACGGCCCTCCAGATTTTGATAAAACCCTCTTGGGCTAACTGTCCCAGTCCCAATTCGAGAAAAAGTAATGGTAGCCCAATAAATAATGATAATATTATATAAGCCACAAGAAACGGTAAACCACCTCTGATTAGCGTTGTTTGCGGTAATCTGTATAAATTTCCCAAACCGGCGGCCAACGATATCGTACAAAGTATGGTTTCTGCACATACGAAGCATGACCAGCAAGCCTGAAATTAAAAAAAAAATACGTTAGCTCTTGTAGAAAATTGCAGTGTGAATATAATCGAAACGCACTGTACATATTGGCCAGGTTATTTCGATTGATAAAGTACGAAAGTCTAGCTGTACGTCACAATTCATAAGGTTGAGGTATAAGATTGTCTTAGCAAAATTTGTTAAGAGTAAATTAATGGAGTAGGTGCAGTGGCGCCAAACATAAATATGAGTAAGTATGAACATCATTTATTTGGAACATGCGTATTTATACTTAGATTAAAAGTCCTCTACACGACGAATTTTATTCCTTTACACAATAATGAAACTCGGCATGGTTGGACATGAGTGGACAAATTAATAACCCAAGTATACAATTCATTCCATTCATTAAACAAATATTGAATTCATAGGGCATTCAAAATAGGCGAAATCTGGATTGAGCTATACAACGTAATCAGCGACGAAGCTATCTTTGTGAGCAAACATAATATTCGGGATTCCTCTTACAGCAAGACGGAGCACCACCACACTTTCATCTTCATGCGGGATCTTAACGATTAACTGCAACAGCGATGGATTTGGACGCCCTTTTATAAATGGCAATTAACAATTTCTGCGTTTTAGGGGGTTTCGATAATTGAGAATTCGGATTGACAAGATTTTGTTTGCCTTCTCGGCGTATGTTGTGCGAAGTCATAACGAACATTTATAATTATGCACACAAAAGCTTGCCGAGTTACCCTCCCACCCTTTCGAGTCTTTAGATTTTAGCTATTAAATGTTGGGCATAATAATAGCATTAAATCGAGAAATGCATTTGTAATGGTCCTGTATACAGCCTGTTCAATGTGAAGTCGACACTATTACCAACTTTGTTATTATTGGAAATACGAAGTTGGTTAAATTAGCACATGTGAAGCATTTTTTCTCACGAATCAAAAAAACAATTGCACATCAGGTTATCAAGATACTCAACAAAGTAACATTTTTTAAATGGAATGCCCTGTATATTTGTACATATTTGGAAAGATAATGAAAATGTTTAACACTTAACTACGAATACATTACAATTAAAACAAGTACCTACAATCGCTTAAAGTTTTTAAGTTAAGTAAGCTGAAGAGCAATTCAAACAGTGGGGTATTCTTATTCCCTGAGACCAAAGAAGTTCAAGCAAACCTTCTTCGACAAAAAGTGTATGGTTACTGTATTCTGAGACCGAGAAGGTGTTCTCTTGGTAATATTCATGGAACGTGGCACGACCATCATTGCAGCCTCATACAGCGTGATTCTTGAACGTATACGAAGGGAAATTTAGAACAAGCAATGTTGTTGTCAGACTTTTCTTGACATGATAATGCGCGGCCGCACACTGCGTTTTCGATGAACAGTGTTCATCATCATCCACCATACAGTTCTGACTTGGCTCCGTTCAATTATCATCTCTTTGGTTACTTGAAACGCTATCTAGAACAAAAGTTGCTGCAGACAACAAGCTAAAGACCAGGCAGCGTACAGAATTGGCCTTCTACGACGAAGATATTGAAAAATTAGTACCACGCTACAGACACAATGACAAAGGAAGTGGGCGAGATTTTTTTTGGTGACCTTTCGGCGGTAGTAGTTGGAACAGAATTAGGGATGACTGGTTCCGTTTGAATTTCTTTAATAAGTACATACTCACAGATTTTAGGGAATCATACAATAGTTCTGCATCACGATTACACAATTGTACCATCTTAGTACGAAAAAACTAAGTTTGGTATAAAAGTGAGGCAACGTACGGTATGGAAAAATCGGAGAATTTTGTACTAGACTGACTGCCTGAGTGGTAAATTACAAAACAGTCCTGCGTCCTTGATGAAGTCCACGCTCAACAGTGTGAGTTGTTTGACTCAAACAAAAGCATGAAATTGCTGTCTGAGGCTACATGAAAACGATTTCAGTAGTTTTTCTTGGAACACATTCGCATAAGCTGTTGGAGGTTGATGGATGCGTGATTTTCGCCGTACCGTGTTTGTTGGAAAAACAATTATTTGACTCGTTTCGGTTCTGCATCTCTGTGACAAAGTACTTGCAGGCAGCACCTTTGGTGGTGGATAGCTCATTGGATTCGTTGGTAGAGCATGTCATAAATTACTTTCACGTAACTGAGGTTGGTCCGATAGGGTATATTTTGCTGAAATAAACAGTTAGGTCACGTACAATGTTTGGGAGAATTTATAGTTGCTTCATCATGAGGGTGGTAGATGTCGTTGAGGAGTCTCCATTGAACTGTCCATGAGTAAAAACCTTACAGGGTTTTTGAACATTCGGTTTTTAGGACGAGTACTCTCGCTATGGCTTCTAAAACAAAACAAAGAAAAGGGGATGATATGGGGAATTTCCTAAACGTCTTGACGGGCGATGTAGCTATTCGTGCAAGAGTACAAAAAAAGAAATGTGATATTTTCACACGAAGACGCTGAACCACGTTCTATCAACCACCAAGCCACATTGGACCTATGGCAAAGAAGTCGGGATCCAGAACTGAAATACGTTAGCTGACGATTTGTGAAACTCAGGGGGCCACAATACATTATTTTGTACCAAACCAACCCACTGAGCTGTCCGAGAAAAACAAGCAATCACAACTGAATTAGACGAGCTTCTGTCAACTACTGAGTCACATGAGGTCACCAAAAGTCATAAAGCCTACAGCATATTATGTTTCCACCTTGGCTTGAGCTATGGTTGCTAAAGAACGTACCACCTCGGTGACCGTCGTTTCCGGGTGTATCGTCAACGGTCTACTGAGAGGTCTTTGCAACCGTTAAGCTACGTCAGGTTGTTATTACCATAACGTTAAAGGTTCGTTGTTTTATACCATTTATAACATCTGTTTTGTTTTTGTGGTCGCAATATTGGAAAAACTAACGTCGTACTCGTTTCAGTTTTCTTAAGGACTGATTGGTGGTGAACATAATATGTCAAAATATTTGATGGACGCGGTAACAAGTGGCTGAAGATTTCACTCAGAGACATGATTACCTCCTTTCATCAGGTTTTAATACCTTGACGGTTTTTCACAGCATCCTACCGTTTAACTAAGAAGCGTGAAGATTCGTATAAGAACGAGTATAACAATCACAAGGTAATTCACAATCGATACTCGATGTCTGTCTGTCTGAATTTATTAACTTGTTACAGCAGGATATTCAAGATTTCTAATCAACCTTAAAATTTTCCTTTAATTAAAAAAACCAAGTTGCGCGATTCGGCTTTGTTCTTGTACATCACACTTTCATCAAGGATATGGTCTTTAACTCACTCACTCCTTTTTTCTGATTTGGGTTCAGAAACTAGATTAGAAACTCTATTTAAAAACTATATAGAAGCCCATGTGAAATTTCCATTTGTCACGAAGAGAAAGCAAGACGACTTATGTAAAAAATAAATATAGGTATTTCACAATTTAAAGTTTGATAGAAGAAGGGGGGCATTTCTTAAGGGCTTCTATTTCTAATCTGTCGCTAACCACCCGACTTATATCAAGTTTTCATTTATGTTGCCCCTTTAAATTCGGTTTATTTATCCAATATCAAAAATTACCACACCGCTGTTACAAAAATCTTGTTCCAATTATAATGGCACTATTTTTAATTTCAAAAAAACATACAGGTAGGTAATTTCATTCAGTTGTCCAAAATTTTTACAGTGCAGAAGATTATGATTTTTGGATGGAGAAAAATGCTCAGAACTACACGCACATTTTTTGTGTTTAGTGGTTCTGTTTTGTGTAGTACCTACAGTAAGGAAGGGAATTCAAAATAGAACCTTATAAGAAAAATAATGGGTAAAAATGGAGACATAAGTAATCTTTCTTAATCGAATTATCAAGCTGTTCTCTCAACATAAAACTATGTATCCATAAAAGTATTTAGATCCTATTAACGAAAGCGTACCATTATTTTTGGGCCATTACAATACAAATAAATCAGATAATTAATGTTTAGAACTAAGATAAAATTTAATTATATTAATTACGTTAATTCGCTTTTTAATAATAATTTAATGTAAAAGGTATGCCTAATGTAAATAAAAACATACCTACACTTTCTCCAACCCTGAAAATCTTACAACAATTTTCTCAACTTCCCGAATTTGAAGATATAGGTAATCAATATATGAGATTAGTTTGCAAAACATTGCTGATTAACAAAACTTAAAAAAAAGATCTGGGTCAAATTATTCGAACTAGCTAATTATGCTAATGAATTAAATAACGGAAATTTATAGCATAAGTACATATTTTTATTGGTGCTTTACCCGTACTAGATATGTACTGACTGTGTCTTTGCGCGCTCAAATTTTTTTAACGTAATACTACTTACTTTGAGATCAGCCACAATTTTTACACTGAAGCAATCGAGCGATTGCAAAAAACATTTAATTTTAAAACTAAAAGTGTTTCCACCCGCACTTCTTCGTACATAAAATTGTGGGGAATAAGGATAATATTCATAATCACAATTTAATTTGTACTCGTTATTTTTCTCGTCATAGACTAAAATCATCACTGTATCACTTCGAGTTTACTAGGTTAATTACATATTTCTTAATTTTTTTGAAACGCACCGAAAAAAAGGTCAGTAGCGTCGTAATTTCCGATTAAAAACGGTTACGTTATTAATCTATTGTTTTCATAATAACGCATAAAAGCAAACTAACTCGAGCATATTGTATAAGAAACTCCCCTGCTACTATATGCACTAGACTGTAAAAAATAAGTAACCACAAATTTGATTCAACTTCGGTTTAAATATAACGTTAGAATAAATATTACTTTCAAATTACTCCTAATTTAAGTTCGAATAATGTTAATTGGACCATTAAAAAATTTTCCCCTTTAAATACTTATATTTGACAAACACGCGGTATTATTTGGTTCAAGGATGTTAATTAATTAATACAACTTAATGGGCCTAACGTACAACTTGAAAGTTTAGTAACCGTAAACCCTTCAATGTTTCTAATACACTAGTATCGGGCTATTTATCAAGGTAGAGGTGCAGGTTAAAGTAGATTTTGAACATTTTTGTATGTTGGGGGGGGGGGGGGGGCTACAAATTCCATTTTTTACATAAAAAGCATAAAAATTTGACAACTACGTGGTTTTGGTAAGGTACATAATTGTTTATAATTATGTATAACAATTGTAGGCAATTAAATAAGTATGTAGTTATTAAATTTTGATAACATGTAAAAAAAATTCTGGCATGTATTCTCTCGTATTAACACTTTTTTCAAAAAATAAGTAAGTACCTATAGCAAAATATTTATTGCTGAATTCAGAAAAAAATACTCTTAAACTACATAAAACTGCAACTTTATCTTATAAAAAAAGAGATATTATTTTGTGTATCCTAGGAATCGTCATTCTCACTCCAAGAATTATTATTTTTACCTCGAGAATAATTTTTTCTACCTTAGCTTTTTAATTATTTTGGTCCCAAGATTTTTGTTCCCAAGAATTATTATATTAGCCCTCAAAATTATTAATTTAGCCCACATAATAATTATTCTTTTGGCTCCAAGATTTTATTCATTTTACCCCATGATTTTATTTATTTTATCCCAAGATTTCACTCAATTCACCCCAAAGATTTTTTTATTTTACCCCAAGATTTTATTTATTTGCTTATTTTACAGAAGTATTTGAAACTAAAAAAATTCCACCCTAAACGTATATTGCCACTCAGGCAATAATTTTGGGGGCTAATATAATAATTCTTGGGACCAAAATAATTAAAAAGCTGGGGTCGAAAAATAATTCTTGGGGTAAAAATAATAATTCTTGGGCTTAGAGTGACAATTCTTGGGGCCGCGAAAATTACTACCCTAAAAAAAATGAGTGCCGCCATTTTAGTTTATACCGGAAGTGACGTCATCAAAGGTAATATCAGCATGTTCGTCCTTAGCTGGAATGCAATCGATTGGCGAAAACCGCATTTCGATAACTTTAATAGTTTCTGAGTTTAGAGCGTTGCAAGGAATGTGTACCTACGGACAGACTACAGACGGAAATTTTTTTTTTCATTTTTTGAATCTATGTATTAAGAAACGCAAAGATATGTACAAATTTGCATAGGTCAATAATTTTTACTTCCCGGGTACGAAGTAAAAGGGAAGTGTATTATATTAGTGATCCAAAAAAACAAATTGACCTATGCAAATTTTTACATATCTTTGCGTTTCTGAATACGTAGATTCAAAATATGAAAAAAAAAATTTCCGTCTGTCCGTACACATTCCTTGCAACGCTCTATACTCAGAAACTATTAAAGTTATCGAAATGCGGTTTTCGCCAATCGATTGCATTCGGGCCAAGGGCGAAAATGCTAATATTACCTTTGATGAGGTCACTTCCGCTATAAGCTAAAATGGTGGCACTCATTTTTTGTAAGATAAAATTGCAGTTTTACTTCCCGAGTACGAAGTAAAAGGGAAGTATTGTATTAGTGTTCCAAAAAAAAATTTTTACCTATGCAAATTTTTACATATCTTTGCGTTTCTGAATACGTAGATTCAAAATATGAAAAAAAAATTTTCCGTCTGTCGTCTGTAGTCTGTAGTCTGTACGTACACATTCCTTGCAACGCTCTAAACTCAGAAACTATTAAAGTTATCGAAATGAGGTTTTCGCCAATTGATTACATTCGGGCCAAGGACGAAAATGCTGATATTGCCTTTGATGACGTCACTTCCGGTATAAGCTAAAATGGCGGCACTCGTTTTTTTTATAAGATAAAGTTGCAGTTTTTTTATGTAGTTTAAAAGAGTGTTTTTTTCTGAATTCAGCAATATATATTGTGCTATACTTATTTTTACTTCCCGAGTACGAAGTAAAAGGGAAGTATTGTATTAGTTTTCCAAAAAAAAAAATTTGACCTATGGAAATTTTTACATATCTTTGCGTTTCCGAATACGTAGATTCAAAATATGCAAAAAAAAAATTTCCGTCTGTCGTCTGTAGTCTGTAGTCTGTAGTCAGTAGTCTGTAGTCTGTAGTCTGTAGTCTGTAGTCTGTACGTACACATTCCTTGCAACGCTCTAAACTCAGAAACTATTAAAGTTATCGAAATGCGGTTTTCGCCAATCGATTACATTCGGGCCAAGGACGAAAATGCTGTTATTACCTTTGATGACGTCACTTCCGGTATAAGCTAAAATGGCGGCACTCATTTTTTTTATAAGATAAAGTTGCAGTTTTTTTTATGTAGTTTAAAAAAAAATTTTTTTTTAATTCAGCAATATATATTGTGCTATACTTATTTTTTGAAAAAAGTGTTAAAAAAAATAATTATTAAAAAATGACTGCAACGCTCGATACTCAGAAACTATTAAAGTTATCGAAATGCGGTTTTCGCTAATGAATTACATTTGGGCCAAGGACGAAAATGCTGATATTACCTTTGATGACGTCACTTCCGGTGTAAGCTAAAATGGCGGCACTCATTTTTTTATAAGATAAAGTTGCAGTTTTTTAATGTAGTTTAAAAGAGAATTTTTTTCTGAATTCAGCAATATATATTGTGCTTACTTATTTTTGAAAAAAGTGTTAAAAAAAATAATTATTAAAAATCGACTGCAACGCTCGATACTCAGAAACTATTAAAGTTATCGAAATGCGGTTTTCGCCAATCGATTGCATTCGGGCCAAGAACGAAAATGCTGATATTACCTTTGATTACGTCACTTCCGGTGTAAGCTAAAATGGCGGCACTCATTTTTTTATAAGATAAAATTGCAGTTTTTTATGTAGTTTAAGAGTATTTTTTTCTGAATTCAGTAGTATTTATTTTTTGAAAAAAGTGTTAATACGAGGGAAGTCTCGTGGCAACTTGCCAGAATTTTTTGAAGAAAGTGTTAAAAAAATAATTATTAAAAAATGACTGCGACGCTCGATACTCAGAAACTATTACAGTTATCGAAGTGCGGTTTTCGCTAATGAATTACATTCGGGCCAAGGACGAAAATGCTAATATTACCTTTGATTACGTCACTTCCGGTGTAAGCTAAAATGGCGGCACTCATTTTTTTAATAAGATATAAGATACAGTTGCAGTTTTTTTAATGTAGTTTAAAAGAGTATTTTTTCCTGAATTCAGCAATATATATTGTGCTATACTTATTTTTTGAAAAGTGTTCAAAAAAATCATTTTTGAAAAATGACTGCAACGCTCTATACTCAGAAACTATTAAACTTATCGAAATGCGGCAACATGCTGATATTACCTTTGATTACGTCACTTCCGGTGTAAGGTAGAATGGCGGCACTCATTTTTTTATAAGATAAAAGTGCAGTTTTTTTATGTAGTGTAAGAGTATTTTTTTCTGAATTCAGTAGTACGTATTTATTTTTTGAAAAAGGTGTTAATACGAGGTAAGTCTCGTGGCAACTTGCCAGAATTTTTTTAATGTAGTTTAAGAGTATTTTTTTCTGAATTCAGCTACATTTATTTTTTGAAAAGAGTGTTAATACGAGGGAAGTCTCGTGACAACTTGCCAGAATTTTTTTTGAACACTGATACAATACTTCCCTTTTCCTTCGTACTCGGGAAGTAAAGTATTAAGTGCCATAACAAACTGCAAGTATTTGGGAAACAGTAAATCCATAGAAACAAGCGTATCCGTATCCTCTAAAGTCTAAATCATTAAATTTCCGTTTATTATTATGCGATGAAGCACCCTACTTGGATCCTGCTGGGTACGGGCGGATTTAGTAGCCAGTGCCCGTCCCAAGCCTGGATAAAGGAGGATTGGTGGGCTAGTTTCAGATCAAGGAAAGAGGGGCGTAGGAGAACGGACGAATTAGGTACTATTTAGAAAAGAAAATGGAATAAGACTGCTGAAACATTAGCTCATGCTCATGGTAAAGCAATGACCAAGAGAAAATGTCAGAAATAAACAGTCATCTGTGCCCTCTCTGGAGGAGGAGAAGAGAAGGAGGGAAAAGGAAATATGAGCTACAGCGACTATCTGCTCGTCTATAGCAGCAAACCTCCCCATGTACTACTAAATCTACACATGGTTCCATTGTAAGTTCTCTTTTGTTTTGTTTTCCGTAAAGGTTTATCCTCGGGTTTATCACTTATCTACTTCAAATGAAGATTTCTGGACAAAAGATTACTTGCGTTTTTGTGCTCTGTTGCAATAACTCTAATTTTGGACCTGAGAATGTTTTTATAACCTCTCTTTTATGTTTATTTTTGTTATTCATATTCGTATGTGCTAAAATAAAGTTTTGGTTCTCCCTATATGCTTTCGAAAGTCCTTTGAAGCTTCTTTCTTTGCTTCCTTTATTATTTCCATAACATTGTTTCTATGTATGTTATTTGCGCGATGCACTAAACATACTTAACATTGTACTATTCTCACTCCACAGCTTACCATAGCATACCTTCGTTGAATTATGTTCACGTTTCCCTCTTCTCTTTCTTTTCTTACTTTCTTTCTGCAAGTGTTTGCCTGAATTCTTACGAAATATTGTGCGACCGCCAATATTTTAAGTTTGCCTCTTTGATTTCTCTCGTTTTTCGTTTTTCTCACTCTTGAATCGGCTCCCCTTATCATCCCCATGCCTTACACCTGAGTTCACCTTTCATTTCCTATTCCCAATTGATATTTTCATTGTAATTATGTTTATATTTTTATACACGAAGAACATATTTCCTATTTGTAACACGTTTTCGCTGAATTCTGAATTCCTTGTTTTGTCATATATTCCTCTATCCTTTCGTTTAGATCTCCCATGATTATTACTGGATTTGTGTTTTTACCTATTTATGGTTCTTCGAAACTCTTCCTTTTCTTTTCTTCTTTTTTGAATCCTTGTTAGATCAATGTGCTACTACTATACCATATATTTAATATTTTTTCTTTTATTTTTGACGTGAAATTAGTACAGCTACAGTGCCCTATTTTCGGTTGCATTTCTTCAAATCTTTGCATTCTTATTCTGGTCTTGCGTGTACATCTTCATTATTCTTTGCACCGTGTTCGACTTACTATTACCCAAAAGATAAAAAAAAAACACTTTTAGGCGGACTACATTTATCTAAGGAATCCATTGGTTTTTGGTTGAACTAAGTTGTTATTTCTTATCCGAAACATCCAAACTCCATTGAGTTTTTCTTCCCCTTTCCTTTCGCTTCCTTTGATCCTATATGTTGTCATTCCAATTATTGTAATTCTTCTGTTACTACATTTTCTTTATCATTCAAGGTTTTGATTTTCCATGTCCCCATTTTAGCTTTCCATTTGTGATTATAATTTCCTTTTTACGTTGCCTAATTTTTTATCTTAATTGAGCGCTCTTTTATAGTTTCTCTTTGTACGTTTTATTGTGCTTCAGTAGCTTTTTCACAACCGCCTTCTGCAATTCATCAATTTCCCTTCACCATTATCCCATTTTCCGATTTTGCCATATATGTAAATTTTCATATATTTACAAATAAATAAATTAAGATTAATAAACAAATCCTGGATCTCTTCCGAAATAATTGAAATAGTAAAGGCAGAAGATGTGAAGAAATGAGAGTAGCGAAAATAGCCTAATAGAAAAACCTAAGTTTAAAGTGAAGATGACGAAATACTGTCACATGTGCTTAACCCAACCACATTAAATACTATTTAAAAATAAATAACATGAAGAAAGGGTATCGAAAAACCAAAACAAAGAGGTTGCTATAGGTGTAATGAATCGTTTTTGGCAAACGAAACGAAAATATAAAAAATTGCAATAAACAAAAAACAATACACAGACTTCATTCTTCTTCTTGTGCATGAAGATTACCGTACAGGATGAAATTTTAAGTAATTAAAAGCCAGTGATAACCGTGATAGTTAACTATGACAATAATTGTTTCGTAACTCGAAAATGGAGAAGTTTTGTCCAAATTACTGTCAATGAAATCTGTTTAAATAGAGTGACTTGCATGTTAAATTGTGGAGTATTCCTAACGCAAATGCGTGCATCTATTTGTTCTGCCTGCTCTTTTTTTTTCATATGAAGTAGGTCACCACAAATGTTTACAAACATTTTAAACGTCATGGTTAACGCAGATTCGTCACTTTTTTCATTCAAATCTAGTTTCTTCCTATTTCGATCAATAGTACAACCCTGGGGAGGGATGTATTTTGGTTATAGGTTTTATTACCAATTGTTTTGGATGGCTAAATCGCAATTTGTAGGTAAGCGTAATAAAAATAATTAAAAAAGTATTATTTTTTAATTTATTGCTGGCTATAATTCTTTATTTGTAGCAATTACCACAATTGAATACTAAAAGGTTAACAATTCCTTAACCTATTAAAGAGGTTACTATGCCAAACTATTAATTCGAATTTTTTATATTGTCATAAAAAAGACACCAGCGTATTTTCTGCAAAATTTAACATTCTTTATGGTATACTGACTAAAATGCAATAACTTAAACGGCTAATTGTGGTTAATTGTACATAAAATTGGCGAGACTGTTTATGAATTGAAACAAGCAACTTTAACCTTTTTAGTATTATCGCTTAATGAATTAAAAAAAATTAAGGAACGTTACACCACCATCACTTGTTTAATTAATTAATGTTCTTTAAACACATCGCGCAATTGTTGACCTTCTTTGCGATGCTACTATTCAAAACAAAACAAAATTCAATATCCTTCAACACGCCATTCGAAAATTCGCGTTCTGGTATTAAAAAAGGAATAAGGAACTAACTTTGAACTCCTCTGCCACTTTATTAAATCTCAAGAAAGATGGTTACTTAAGCTAACGGTACAGCTTTTTAATGTATTATACTCACTCATTAGATAATTATTTTTTCAATAGTATAATTATAGAACACGAGTGTAAATTGCATAAAAGTGCACTATTTTCGTGAATTTTAAGCATGATAAGTTTTTATTTTGTATGGACGATTTTTTGGAGACATATATTGACACAATCGTTCTCTCTGAGAATTTACCGACCCTCAATATTGAAAATGTATTTAGGGCTGTAAAGAAAAGTTTTAGCCCTTACTGGATGTTATGTGCTAGGGACAAGTCTCTTCAAATATATTAATAAACATTCAAATAAAATAAGGTATGTTTCGCAAGTGCGTAAGATTATGTAGAAAGTGCATCTAATGAACCAACTTCGTAAACAACCTCCGCAGAAAGGTTAATGGCCCTTATTTTTTTCAATTTTGAAACAGTTAAGTCTTTATATTTCTATTTCTTAATGTGATATATACCGTGTTGTTTCAAATGGGATGATTTCTACATGATTCTTATGAAACGAACATGTGTAATTTATGTAATCAGTGGGCAATGTAATTCTTTGGTTCAGTCTGTTAAAATATACTTACATTTAATTAAAAATGTTGATATATACAGGTTATTCGGGATAATGGTCCGGGAGCCGGCCACCATTTTTGCAATCAATTAATATACTTTTTATACTTCGTGAGCGGTTTTATTTTAACGAGACGCCAAACTTTTTCCTCTGCGAAAATGTTCGCAAATGGGTCCTACGGGGTGCGCAGGGGTAAAACACGTTGATGTGGTAATTACAAAAAGTTGATTAATATCACTTAATTTTTTAGCTAACTGTGAAGTTTTTTTGTAAGTAATTCAAAATAACATTTGTCCTACAACAAAAATGAGTCCATCAAGAGTGTCTCCATCTGAAGACATGTAGGTATTAGTACATTAACAAAAACAATGAACATCAAGCTGATTTTTTTTCTGTAGCTTAGTAAATATTTGCATAATTAAATGCCCACTTTGTTCCACAAATTAATTGGGCCGTTTTCCCATGATATTCATCCATTTTTTGTCATTTCCAAATCAACGTGTTTTTCCCTGCACACCCCCGTAGGACCCATTTGCGAACATTTTCATAGAGGAAAAAGTTTACCGTCTCGTTACAATAAAGCCGCTCACGAAGTATAAAAAGTATATTAATTGATTGCAAAAAAGGTGGCCGGCTCCCGGACTATAAGCAATACGTTTGGGAGTTTACCAAACGAAATCAATAAAATTCTGCTATAACCAAAAATTTTTAGCCTTTTACTGATGTAAGTGGTGTCTAAATAATATTTTTGAGTATTACAAGTGTGATGGCCAACACCGTAAAAATCTTATGATTGGAATAATAAACACGTTTATCCGTTTTCCCAATTAAATTGATGTATAAATAAAGATTTTGAGTATAGCTGGGTCCTAAGTAATGAACAACACCGTAAAATCTCAAGATTAAGGTAGGTAATACGTTTAGCCATTTCATCAATGAAATTCGGGTATAAGAAAGACTTTCAACAGCTCTGGAAGATCAAAGTGATTATCAACACCACAAAATCTCAAAATGTTAGTACCGCCTAGTCATACTCATAATAGTCGCTTTTTTTCAAATTTTTTTGTTATCTACGTGTTTAAGTTGGCGTGTAATTGGATATTTTTTAAATTTCTTTCAGTCAATGAACTTGTAATTATTGTTATCGGGGAAATACGTTGGACTAAACATTTTTTTAAATTTGTGGTTATACGTTTAATAATTTTCTATAAACTTACTTTGTGGAATTGTAATCATAAAAACAAGTAATGGTTGCCAACATCGTAATATGTACTTCAATATTTAGTTTTTGAATTAGGAAATATTTCTCGCCGGCGCCGAATATAATATAAAACATGTAATTGTCGCCGCAATGGAAAGTATAGTCCTTCTCCAAGTGAAGAACGAACTGAAAAACCTAGAAAAACTCACCTATTGCCTCTCAGATCCAAGAAAATTCCCAGAATTTCTACATTTCTTTGTAACCAAAGGTTTTGTGAAAACATACTTAAATATGACGACCTTGCTTCAGACCATACTCCGGTTATAACCATCATAAACACAGATACAGTTAAGAAAGAAAAATCAGCAAAAATGCAAAATCATGTACTAACTAGTCAATTTCGCGAAGACATAAACCAAAGAAACAACGTGCATATCCCACACACAGCAAGCGAAAAACCAGAAAATGCAGTCCATCATGTTCCCATTTTACTCTAAGGCACAAC
Source organism: Pyrocoelia pectoralis (assembly GCA_036250285.1). NCBI lineage: Eukaryota > Metazoa > Arthropoda > Insecta > Coleoptera > Lampyridae > Pyrocoelia > Pyrocoelia pectoralis. The sequence continues at coordinate 18,941,320 of CM070079.1, read as the reverse complement.
GTAGAATGCAACACCTGGATACAACAATACTTAAAAACGGTTCTGTACACATTAGGAATCAAATCAAAGAGAATAGGAGACTAAGGCAAAATACTAGGTGTGCAACTAAGTATCCGGGTTTTATTATCAATGAAAACTGGAAAATTTCAAGAGAAATACAAAAATCGGCAACACATTTTTGCCATCTCTCTGTCGATAAAGCGACGCGTTTTTGGACAGACACTATTTATGGAAAAAATTCTGCACTTCTTCGAAATTGGACAAGCGTAGCCCAGCCAATACATGCTCCATCGACCGGAACAAGTGATAATTGGAAGAGATCCGGTTTGGTGAATATGGTGGATGCAGTAGCACATCCAATTTTAGCGTTTTGATGGTACCCTGGACAATGACACAGGGTTTACAATATTGGAAAACCGGGATCTCGGACAAAATTGGTGCAGTATTTAAAACCGGTATTCATACGTAAATACAGGTATTAATTTAATTTTATTTTAGTAGAAAATATTTTGGATTAATTATATTTATAATTTGCGCAAAATATTTTATGTATACAGGGTGGAAGTTTGTGGGTTTATTAACGAACATTTCGAAAGTTCGTTGCTGGGATATGGTAAGCCTACAAATCTAAAATATTTTCATTTGAATCTCAAAGTTTATACAGAGTGATTTATATCAAAGTTGCATTTTTTTAAATGGAACCCCTGTATATTAAATTCTAGTGCAACTTTATGTGTCACACATAGTGCGAATCGTTTAGCCGCATGTGTCCAAAAAAAATGGAATATCGCAGGAATCACAAAACTTAGAAGGCCGTGACCAAGACCATGCGATATTACAAAGCATTAAATGTCCTAGCGTAAACGGGACGGTCAAATACGAATTCTTATGTTCGGAGAAAGTACTAGGTACTACGTCAATTTACAAAATTTCCATCAAAAGTAACTTGATTTTTTCAAATGGCACAGCCAATTTTTCTTTATTACGTTTTCATTTTTGAACTATGAATTTACAAAATTACAATTGCGAGTTTATCATTTGGAATTTCAATTTTGATTTGAGTTTCGATTTTTTATTTCAAATTTCTGTTCTGACTACGAAATAATTGAATTTTATGTGAATTTATATAATTTACATTTTATATTTACATCTTTGAACAACTTCACTTGAAATTGTAAAATTTGAATTTCAAAATTTACAATTTCAAATGGATTTCTGACTGAATAATTCTAATATTTCAACTTTCAAAGTTCTGCTTTTGAGCGTTGAATTTTCAAATTGTAATTTAGGATTTATTAGCATTAATATTTTGAGTTTCAATGTTTTATTTCAAATTTCTATTTTGACTACGAAATATTTGAATATATTTACATCTTTGAATAACTTGAATACTTTGAATTTGAAATTTTAACCTTTGAATGTCTAAGCTTTGCGTTTTTTATTTCTTTTTTATAGTTTCAGTAGTATAAATAGTCAATACCGGTATCAATACCGAGATCCCAGGATTCACATTGATTGAATACCAAAAACCAGTATTCAAAATTTCTTCCGGTATTGTAAGTCCTAGCACGGAGCGTTGTCATGCTACAATATCCTTCGTTCGTGCGCCATTTTGGTCATTTTTCGAGCAATGCATCGTTCAAATTCATCAGCTGTTGTCGGTAGCGATGCTCATTGACAGTTTCGCCCGGTTTCAACAGCTCATAGTATACAACTCTTTTCTGGCCCCACCAAACGCAGAGCACTTTCCGAAGCGATTTGTCCGTGCCGTCGATGTTGATGCTTCGCCAGGTGACACGATTTTTTTTTTCGCGTTTGGGATTCTTGAAATACATATATCCATATTAGATATATTATAACTTATAACATATTTTTACGTTGCGATATGTTGCCTTGCCAGCGTTTGACAAACTTTTCGAAAAACCTGAAAAGAAACTTTTATTTGACTATCATTTTGGCTTCAAGGACCAACAAGCAGAAAAAGAAATACCCCTCGGTACTGTTTCTTGACATCAGCCAGGCTTCTCACAAGGTCCGGCACAAAGAGTTGCTTTTTAAATTAAAAAAGAACGTACCGTAAAATCATATCTGGAGGAAAGATATGTACGTGTGTACGTAAAGAAATATCAGAAAGTAACCCAATACATCAGTCTGGAGATGCTCATTGCAGTGTGTTAGAACCACACATGGGACTTACCTACTACATTTGACGACGATACTGTTGTACCAGTAACAGATCACTATTGGACATTATACTTAATACAGTATTCAAATTCGTCTGGACTTATGAGATCCAGCTCCCAATTCCAATATAGCCATAATGTAATGGTTTATGGTTTCAATCAAAAAGATGCTCATGTCAAACTGTAACTAACTGTAAGAACATCCAAATTAGCTCACAATAAATCTCCTGGTGTCAGCAAACTCTACGGGTCTTGTGTGTAAGTGTAGGGAAGGGGCCATCCATAAATTACGTAACGCTCCTGGGGGAGGGGGGGGGGTCTATAGTATCGTTACGCAGCGTTACGACGGGGTAGGGGAGGGTTAAGGTGCGCGTTACGTAACGACGATAAAAATATTAAGATATTTTGGGGATTTATTTGAATTATTCATATTACCTGAAAATGCATCAATTGGAGATGTAGAAAGCCGGTACTTCCAGGTATAAGCGAGGTAGAATAACAATGATACAAATAACCCCATTCATATTTAAAATTTTGGTGAATGACAAATTCCTCGAGTCTAAAATAACAATCAATGGTAAGTGGTAGAGCAAACCAAGTTTGCATGTTACTTGTCACTATCAGTGTTTGTGTTATTGTGCGGCTCAGTTCTTTATTGCGAGTTTCGTTTCATCATGAGCAATAAAAGTTGTGACAAAGAAAAACTATTTAATAGTTTAATTAGAGCTCACCAAAACGCGTATCCCGAAAAATTGAAACAAAAAGTGCAGCAGCATGTTGTTTCTGTCTGAAACGACATAAAGCAAATTAAAGGAGACTTCCAGAAACTCGCGACAGACAAAATTCAGGTGTGGACGACGATCCGTCAGCAAAAACAAGCAAAACTGCTTTCATTTTGGTCTGGGGTAAGTGTATATAAAAATCATATTTCATTATTATTTCTTTTAACACTTTCAAATAATGTTTTGTCAATTATAAAAATTATTTCTTAATAGTTGAAAATGAGGGAGAGTGGGTAGTAGTGCGTTACGTAATGTTTAGAGGGGGGGGGGTGCGTTACGGGTGCGTTACAACGGGGGGAGGGGGTATATAAACTAGTCAAAAATTGCGTGACGTAATTTAGGGACGACCCTGAAATGTTACCATCACCCAAGGATCAGTTACTGTACCAACCGTCCTAATGTCATTGTATGATTGTCCCACAAAGACCATTCATTACAATCTAGTACGAGGTTACTGAATAAACAAACATAATCTTAATGGTGCTTTTTTTGTTTAAACGTTCTTGGAAACCGCCATACATCTCCTCCACAAAAAAAAGTTGAGACAAAAGTCCCAGTCTTCTAGTCAAGCCAGCATCGGAAATTTTGCTCCACTGAGATAAAAATATATCTGATCGTCGATTTGAAGAGAGAGCAGTGCAGACACAGATTTCCGTTGTTAGCATAATCTTCTATATTTCATTCCTGAGTCAACCCCATCTCGTTTGGGTGATACTTAAAACAAATCCTTCGCAAACTATGGCCTCAGTGAGCTTCAGGACATTTTAGCGATTACTTAATCAGCTGCACATTTTCCTCGACCATGTGTACACCAGTTTCTTCAATCGTCTAATCAACGATTGGACTGCGTTGACATTGACAACGGTGCCACTGCGTGGAATACTGGAAGAGCTCCTTGCGTTACGATCACAAATTAGATGTTAATAAAATACCCCCGCGCGGCAAAGCCTTGATATTTTCTTGTTCACAAGATATAGATAACTGAAATGTACTGCCAGAGGGAACAAGTGTTTCCATCATTACCTTCAAAATTATCGTACAGGAGGTATTAGTCATTGTCAATGGTGTTTTCGAAGTAAACTTTCCATGTAAAATGGTATTTATTGCTGAATTCGGCACTTACCTTGGTTCAATTTTTACAACCGTTAAAAACTACCACATAACCTCTGTAGCATAACAATGTTTTGTAAAAAAAATTGTTTACGATAAATACAAAGTAATGCAAATGTTAATAATGCCGTTCCACACTTGCAAAACAAGTGCACAGAAATTGAAAACATAATCTTTATGCAGAATGGAGCACCACCTCACACAACTGCTATCTTTAAGAAGTGTTAAAGATATCGGAATGTTGCCACAAATATTACACGTTCATTGATTTTCACAATCATTTTTGAGTACTGCACGTATTAAATAATGTGAGTATTGAGTATAATATTCACAGTAGTTTAGAAGGTAACAATAAGTATTTTAGTATAATTCGTGATAAAATAAAAATAAACATTAAACTTACCCCGGAAGATTTAGAAGAAATCAGTTTGGATTTGGACCCCTCTGGCTTCGAATCCAATTCGCAATTATTCTCACCCGCAAACGAAGTGGATGAGTGCAGCGAGGGGTAGTCATACGCATCATTATTAAGTGTATTTGTTCGTTTATTATCTAAAGTGTTTCCATATATACTGGCGTCAGCAGTTGAACTTCCACTTAGCGTTCCAGGGTAATCATACGTATTTGAAGCACTTGCAGGTGCTAATGGCAGTTTATATTCTAACGATATTTCGTCTGGTGCGTAAGTTAAATTATCGTATCCACTTAAGTTATCAGTCGAAATGCTGTTGTAAGTATTTATTGCCCTCATTGATGGAACTTTTGAACGTAATTTTGGACGATACATTTCCGGAAAAAGTGCGATTCGTTGACCGACCTGAAACGAAAAGAAAATATTAATTAATTGCAAATAAGGATCGTTTTAAAAAAGTACAGACCAGTTATTAGTAATTGGAAGTTCCGTTAAAAACACCGATCGCATCAATGCGGTTATTAAAGTAAATGCATATTGCATTAGCAACGGCAGGTGATTTATTGCAATTATTTCTTCATCACTAATCTAAATTTTTACCTCATATGCCGACAATTTTAGCTCATTTATAAAATTTTCTTTAACGATATAAGTAGTAAAGCCAAAATACGGTTCGAAGGACCATGAACTCACGATTATTAAATATATTGTTGCAAATACGTATTGCTATAATAAAACAGGGATGTGTACTGTAATGGCATAATTTCCGTTTGTCAAGACAATACCTTCTAAATAGTTTAATTTCACACCACCTTTCCACTTACCATTAATACTTGGCTATAAACAAGAGATTACATCATATATGAAATTAAAATACAATACAAATATGTCATTGTTATTCGTGTACTTCAGATTTTCTAGTTTAAAACAATGCGCCGAAGAATTTATGAGTAGGACAAAATGCAATTTACAAATACAAACGTTAATGTAATAGAAAATTAGAATTCATTAACGATTCTATAATTTCCCAAAGAAACAAAGGTATCGTGCCGATAGTTTAAATTGTTCTTGTAACAATAAATTTTATATACCGGGTGTGGTAACTTTCAGCACACTTTTCCGACAAGAAATAGGATTACATTCCTTCCTCTTCCATAATATCGCTGTCAAGGACGATCGCTAGGATTAATATTTGAAATGTAAAAAACGAAATTTTGAGAGCATTCTTTTCCTAAAAGAAAGAAACTAAAAAATACTAAAAGTCGAAAATTTTGATAAATGAATTTAAGAATACAAAAATTTGAAATGAGCATTCTTAAAGAGATTCATTGCGAAGTGACCATTTGGAAATGATTGTTTCACGTCCTAGACGTTTTCTGATTAGTATTTGACGCCGAGTTAAAAATAGACTAATTTCCATAATTACCTATACCACTATCGAAATTTAAATTTTTAATGTTTCTGTTTCTGAAACGAATCTGCCATTAATACACTTTTAAACTACTTATTGTTGTCATGTGTTTTCGTGAGGAACTTTAGATTGCACTACCATCTTAATTTTTCCTCGCTTGAACTTACAGCCTTTTCAATCGGATAACGGAGATGGGTTCGAAAGGAAATCGGGAGGAATGCTGCTCCAGAACGTATCAGAAAACTTTCTGAAAAAAACGCCCATTGCAGAAAGTCACAATGTCCCAAATCCGAAGCAAACGTGTTCGTCGATTTTACTATTGAAAAATTCCGATTTTGGAGGTAGTGGACGTACTAAGTAGTTCAGAAGATCTGTAATAATAGCCTCTGTGAGAGTGCGAATGATTTCCATATTTGTTCTTCGAGAGGGCCAAATATCATTAATGATGACAAGACGATAGCAGAAACATGAAAGTTTCCCATAAAATAATTTTGCTAAGTTTAAGTACAGAGTAAAATACTAAGTTGAGTGAGGAAGAACAAATAGTAAGATAGACTTTGATTAGTGTACCTAGATGTTAAGGATGTAGGTAGGTTGCATTTTTAGAAATATTGAAAAACAACTACTTGGAGTCCGAAGAAAAGATTCCGAAACAAAATTTTCTGCTCAAATTGAATAGGTAGATAATCACGCAAAATTCTTTTCTTATCCTCTTACACTTGCTTAGTATAATTAACAATTATTTAATACAATAATTATTAACAATTTGTTGTCCAGAAGTATTATACAGGTGGTTTCCCAGTTCGCTCTTTTGTTGAAACGCATTTGGTTTAAGAGAATGTTTTTGTGGTCATTAGAGTCATGCGTGGATTTTAGAGCATTGAATAAGAAAACGGTTAGACTCGTTTATTGATGACCTTCTAGATAGTTTGGAAGGGAAGAAATGTTTGAGTAAACTACATCTGAAATGTGAACGCTTGGTGGCTGGATCAAGATAGAGTTTTGGAGCCATGGTATATGGAAAAGTGGCCTTTTTTATTGTGGTCTATCAGAAAACTTATGATAACAGTAAGTAATTCTTCATCGTGATACTTTAAGATTATTATATTAGGTACATAATATCCACCAGAACAGCTTGTCACGTGAAGAATGGAAAGAGCAATGGAAAACTGAAAATGTGTGCAATAAAGGATTTTAGAACATCCCACACAGAAAGTACCTACCAAGTGTTGACATGTCATGGTCGATGTAGTAATGGCATAAGACTGTCGGCGCAAAAAGTATATATACTCGAGTTTGAAGCTAAATAAAAAAATAACCATTGGGCTGATTCGAATGAGCTTGGTATCAAATTAAAGCCTATTTATTTCTACGTTATTTAGAAGTAACAACTTTTTTTAAAAATGCACTTTAAAGGCCATTTCTACGACCGAACGATGCAAAGTGCCCGTTTTCGGGGTTTGCGACACGTTAGCTAAGTTTAGAGTTACATAAAAACAAAACTAGTCGCTCAAATGGAACGAAATTTTAGTATGTTGTAGATTCAACCTTTGTTAATATGATTGCAAAATTGTATTATCAAAGTTTGATTTTTATAGGCGCTACAGACGATATTGTAGCATATTGCATTCTCGGGAATGGTAGGTCGTAGAAGCATTAGACTTACACGAACGTCTTCGTTGTAATATGAATAATAAAATGAGACTCATTTAGAAACCAAAATTGTGCCACGTTTTTGGAAAAAATTTTTAATTAATTGAAGTTTTTACACCGCCGCTTCGGCTACAAACAGCGAGCGTGTGGCTTGCCAGTCCATTAGAATGTTACGGTTCTCTCTGTAAGCGCCGGTGATGCATGTACCTATCTCTAATTTTATAATTTTCTTTGTACCTACTACAATATCGTCTGTACGCCTATAAAAATCAAATTTTGATAATACAATTTTACAATCATATTATGATATTAACAAAGGTTGAATCTACAACATACTAAAATTTCGTTCCATTTGAGCGACTAGTTTTGTTTTTATGTAGGTAACTCTAAACTTAGCTAGCGTGTCGCAAACGCCGAAAACGGGCACTTTGCATCGTTCGGCCGTAGAAATGGCCCTTAAAGTGCATTTTAAAAAAAAGTTGTTACTTCTAAATAACGTAGAAATAAATAGGCTTTAATTTGATACCAGGCTCATTCGAATCAGCCCAATAGTTATTTCTTTATTCAGCTTCAAACTCGAGTACCTATATATACTTTTTGCGCCGACAGTTAGTAGTCTTTGTGATCATAGAAATGTGGATATAATCATAATAGAATATTTCATTTTTGTTGTTCAAACGAAAGTTGAATTAATCAGTGAATGTAAAGGAAGCCGAAAAAATAAATTAATGATTAAACCTGCATCTGCATTTCTCTTCTTATGTCACTATAAGTTTGAAGTTTGCCGTAGTAAAATTTTAATAAAGCGAAGTACCTGTAAATTAGTTTGAACATGTAAATTTAAAATAATAAAAGATAAATTTGAACCAACCGTATCAATCATTCTCCGAACTTTTATTTAAACAAGGTATCTGATTTGATTAAGAATAAGAACAATTGTGAAGGTAACTAATCTCCTTGAATTTCTAAAGGAAAAATTAAATGTAAATAAGTTGTATAACTAAGTGGAGGAAGAAGATATACACAGCACAAAGCACATTTCCATAATAACAGATTCTCGCATCAATATTAGGATTACCAGCAATTGAGGTGACTGACTAATGCCCTAAAATGATGCACAACAGATTAAGACTACAAATCTTAGTTATCGATCATCAAAACTATTAGTCATGATTTTTAATATTTTAATAGGCCGTTGTTTTCATGGTTAGACTTAGACCCATACAGTAGGTTTACTGCGGAAATGCCATCTGCGAAATTTATTGCCACAATTTTCAATCTTTAAGGCCAATAGGCAAAGGGAGAGTAATATCGTAAAGACGGGTCAAATTAATCAATGATTTTGCTGTAACTTCCACGTCACTAAAAAAATTTCTTCCTCGGTGGAAGCCTCGAGATCTTACCTAATAAAATAGCGAAGAAAAAAGGATGATGGAAATTAATAGAAAAATTGGATGGTGACACGATCAACAGGATGAACAGACGTACAGACAAAGCGGCCACAGTAGCTCATTTTTATTTTTTGGAAATGCCGAAACATTTGAAAACCGCGAAAGAAGATTTTTTTGTGGGCAAAAACATTTTCTGTCTCTCTACAAACGGACGTCATTGCCAGATACCAAATTATACTATTATGTTGCAAAAAAAATGAATCCTAACTACTCGTAAAATTCTAGAATAGTTCATTTGCCTTTAATTTATTTTTCCTTGAACCTTCACAGTTTTAAAAGATTATACGGCATATAGTTCCGTTGTAAATGTTATTTATCTTATCTTTCAATTATAAGAGATTTTGTTCATTTGTTTAAATAAGCAAATTGTACTTGGCGTCTCGTCGAAAGATATACAATTTGTAAATACAAAAAATGGGTAAAAACAAGACAACTGCCCAAAACCTTGACAACTGCCAACCTACAGTATGCCGATTGATTTTGCATTGTTGACAGACAGCCTCAATTCTAATACAATGTTTTCAATTTTGAGGAAGAAGGTTACAATCATTCGCTGCAATACCGACCTCAGCCTTATACACCCACAATCCGAATTTGTACAAGTAAGTTTTGATTAGACTGCGAAACCTTCTATCGCTACAAAGCCTTATTAGGAAAAAAGGAATGAATACAATCGTCCGTCCGTTAGCGCTCATAATCATCAATATCCAAAATTTGATTCAATGCCAAACCTTCTAACCATTTGCCAAAAACACTAGTAAATGCCCGTTAGAAGAAGTGGAAATTACCCTCCAATTTTATGTATTGCCTGAAGATGACTCACAGTAATCGAAACTAGTCGCAATTTTAAATAAAGAATATGAGGGAGGTTTAGAGTTTAAATTTTACCTATAATTGCTATTAACTACACTATTTAAAAAATATTGGGCTTAATTACAGAATTCTTATCCTAAATTTACGTACAAGGTTATAAATACTTTTTCTGTGAGTTTAATTACACATAACTAATTGAAATAGAAATAATATAACGTTCCGATTACATAAGGTAGGTACTTAACAATAATACTTCCACGAAAAATGTAATCGAGAGGAAAATGTGAAATTTCATTAGTTAAATGTCTACTTCATGCCATGGTTCATGTGCTCATTGCAATTATTATCTCGTTTCCTTTACAATCCTTTATCTATGAAAACATCCTTCCTTCAAATTGATAACTTATATTAGAAAATTACATAAATAGCTCTAATAATGCATTATTGCATGTTTCAATAACGTTTAATAACGCTCGTGCCACCAGTTAATAGCACCAAACTCTTAAATCGATCTGTGGAATTTCCAGCAATCTTTGTTTATGAGGTCACATTCCCAAAGTTTATAAAACTATTTATGTTCTTTCCAATCTTTCGAGTCTCGAAATTGGTATTTGGGAAATGTCATTCTCGAAAATTATCTCTTCAGATAAGGTCTGATTCATGACATAGTTATTTAGGGTGATACGACAAATACATGTTACGGGAAAATAGGAATAGATTATATCAACTGTTGCACTATTACATCATGACTAAGTGTAATTTATGCCATTACCGCATTACCACAAAAAGAGTTGGACGAAGGGACCCAAAAATTAATTCTCAATGAAATTCAACAGCCATGTCGAAATCAAGCATCTTTCAAATTCTAAATCACATTCATTTTCTTGATTTACAAGAGGAACCTTAAGGCTGATGCGATTCCATACCAAGCTTTATTGAATATTGAAATTGATTGCCTGTATGTTCGATAAACACAAGAATGTCAAGAATTAGAAAATGTTCTTCTTCTTCTTCTTCAAACCAGCTCTGTTACTTCTTCGTTTGAAGAAAAGTTACATCCTTCCAATCTTCTTTCATTTGAAGAAATAGATAATACACCGCAGTCACTCGAATAAAGAGGATGTTCGAGCATTTCAAAAACGCTAATCGTTGATTACAGGCGCGCCAGCTACCGCAGGGGTCTTAAGGTAAGCGAGGGTATCTTACGCACGGATAGCGCTGGTTCAAATCCGACCAAGGTAACCGTTTTTCTAAAGAGGAGAAAAACTGAAACACGCATTCTTCTCGGATAGGAAGTAAAGCCGTAGGTCCCGTGTTGATTATGTTCGGCACGTTAAGGATCCCTTTCGGTGGATGAATGAACATTCCAGTAAGGGTGCAAATAAAGACGTCTTTACATTTACCTACATTTTTACAAAGACGTCTTTTTTATACAATTTCCCGCAAAATTATTAATGAACTGGAATAGTACTCCCTAGACAATGGTTTCCCTATCCCCAAGTAAACAACCCAGTTATTCCACGACAGAAGACGCAAAAATCTTTATAGACCTTTGGAGAACCCGAATGCCTCTATTTCAACCTGACTGTTGTTTCGCCTTAAGGTCATAGATATATAAAGAGAAATTAGGTTCTTCGTGAAACTGAGCACAGATTATTATGCGTAAAGCTTCCACTTTTGCTCACATTTCGAAATTCATTTTGAAGAAATCTATTTCATGTCCAAAGGAAAGAGAATTATGTAGTATTTCTATAGTAACCACCTAGTTTTGAAAACAATAAGTAGACATTTTCCGCTACAGTAGTTGCTTGCGACATATACATACTTCATTCACGCATTTGCTAGCGAAAGAGACCTTACGAACCCACATATTTCGTGGGAGGATCCCAGTGGTGCACCCAATCTACCTCTTGAGATAAAGCAGCTAAATTCTCTTCGCAAATTTGCCGTCAACACATTCATCGTGCCAAAACATTATGTCATCCCCAAATCTTCGACTAGAAGTTTAAAAACATTTTTTCTCGATATTTGTATAAATGAAAGCCACAGTCAGTTAACACCAAATCTTCAACCTTGTTGATGATTTCTTCAGTACTTTCAGAGATATTCTGTATCTTATTTTAACTGCTTGCGCCTATATGTCTCTTGGAAATTGGACGGGACATTTCCTCCATATTTTACCATCCTCTTAGAGAGATACCTTCTTCTTTTGAAAGAAATTGTATGACTCTTATGTATTTAAGTTACATGCCAGACATTTTGCCTACTTTTAAAATAATATAAGCCATTAAAATTAAATTTGGAGATAACACTAAAAATATCACTGAAACCTGACAAAAGGAAGGTACAGTCATGGGTAAGACTACGAATTTGTCACGGATTTTTGGGTCAAAAACCACGGAGCGGTCACGGAATTTTTTTAATAATATCACGGAAAAATCACGGGTATTAAATTTCTTAGAATGTAATATAAAATCGAAAATGATACAAAATAAACAAAATAGTTTACTTCCACTCACATGAAACACGTTTTTCCCATACTCTGATTTTCTCTGAAGCGGGCTACACCAGGACGTTTTCTTAGCGTGAAGCATCGTATCGAGCAAATAACGGCACTAGAATTCCAGAAAACCAGTTTTCTTTACAGAGCAGACAAAGAAAGGGACTGCGTGGCGTCTACCTGGCACCCGCAGCGGGGTGATTGACAGCATCATAAATGAAAACAAAATAACCTCGCACTGAGTGAGACCGAACAAAGCAAAACAATGACTGCACCTGTCGGTTTGTAGTTCTCGTCTTACAGTTTACACATCTCACAATCCCACTCCATTTATGCTTGAAAGCCGGCCGGCGGACAATCTTATCGATGGACTTTGTAACTTCCGTTCACCGCGGTTACTAGCTTGAACTGCAAGACCGAAAGCGAAGCAAAAACTATGAAAAAGCAGATTTTCACGGGAATTTAAGTAAAATCACGGAAATAATGGGTTTACACGAAAGTCACGGAAACATAAAATGTTCCAAACGATCTAATTCATGCAGATATACCATATACCAATCAGCTAGTGCATTAAAAAGCATTATTAAAATAGTTACGGAAATCACGTTCATGACAAATTCGTAGTCTTAGTCATGGGCGCCCATACAGTAATTTCCGGGGGGGGGGGGTTACTTTGGGGAAGATCGTTAGCCATTTCAACAATATGAAGCAAATTAAAAAGCGTTTCGTTATTTAAGAAATATACTGCTTAGATATTTAGTATTTGGTGTAGTTTTGTAGCTGTGATTATTATATTAGTAGGTTTGGAAGAGAAATATGCAGCTAAATTACGTGCTTTATTTTTATTACAGTTTGACGTTTCGCCCATAGAGTTTTTGGGCTTTTTCATAAATTTGGATTAGGTACATGTTAAAATCTAACACATGTTGTAATGTTGAATGAAGAAATGGATGAATTGGTATTTTTGGAGCGAAATAACACTCCTCTTTCGTTAAATAACATCGTCGGTTTATTACAATGGTCACGTTTATTTTTGCAGAAATTGTTTAGATTTAATTTGCAAATGGTCGTTGGCTTCAAACCTAATCCAAATTTATGAAAAAGCCCAAAAACTCTATGGGCGAAACGTCAAACTGTAATAAAAATAAAGAACGTAATTTAGCTGCATATTTCTCTTCCAAACCTACTAATATACTGCTTAGAGTCCGAGTACAGGAGGGCAACTGCCCCCTCGTGCCCCCCCCTTATGGGCGCCCATGGGTACAGTAATAGCATATTTCTTTCCCTTGTTCCATTTATTATATCTATGTGTGGAGGAAGTTTTCTCAAATTCAGAAAACTGCCAACTAATTTTTAAATGCATTACGCCTGTAAGAAATTACTTCATTATAATTGCTATGAAACCATCTGGTATGAGTATTATAAAGGGTAAAGATTGGAGATGCTCGAAATTAATTAAATATGATTACAATTAAAGAAAAAATGTTATACGTAAATATAAAAGTAAACATGTCCAAAAAAGCTTTATTCGTTCAAACTAAGAAGTAAAACGAGCGATCATTCGTAATAATTGCGTAAAACCGCTGCACAATGTTCCAAAGATGATGATCATAATATGTCAGAAATGATTGCATAAGAATTAAAATATACTGTTAATTGAGAAACGCTACCAATCCTTTGATTATGCGAATTTTGTTTAGCATATTAACAACATAACTACTACCTCTTAATTTTGTTACGCTTCCCACATTGTTGAGCAATCAAATTAATTTTAATTAAACAAACTAAAACGGTAATTAATAAATAATTTAAAGGAACCTTTAATTTACAACTGTTAAATGTTAACAATGTGCACTAAACTTCAAAATTTCAGTAGCAAACCGCTACTTGGCAGAAATTAAAAGGTTGAAAAGCGGAGACCATCCATAAAATGGAAGTGTAATTGATTCAACAAATTAATTTGTAAATAAGATAAAGGAGTTGCGAAGGTGAAAAACATTGTGCATTATAATCATTCAACAGACGCCGCAGCAATCCACAATATTATAGGTAATTTCTCATCAGAAGAAGAGATGGTTTTGTATGAACTGAATTCGAAGCCATTCCATTTTATAACAAACAATCACAAGGTGTACGAGATTATATTATATTTACTTATTATTATCGAGGAGATAATTTTAACCATGATTGCACGGTCTCAAAACCTAATTATTCCCCCTACAAAAAGTTATATTACAAGATAAGCGATGATTCAAAACAAGTACAAACGATTATGATGGCGTAAACAGTGACGTCAATACCAAAGTCGACGAACTTAAGTCAGGTAGATGTGTAAAGAAGAAGAAAACGTTTAAGGTCGTTTGGAAAGAGTAAAAATAAATAGAAATGAGTAAATTGCATTCCAAAAACATTTGGTCATGATTACCCCTTAATCCTTCATTAAATAAATTCGTTGATTACTCATACGATAAAATGAATAAAAATAAGAATGCAGAATTTTTATATGATTATTTTCATAGAAATCATCAACTTTTAGAAGCCGGATTTAAGGACAAACGGGAAGGTCAGACAGAGTATTGTTACTGGACCATTTAGTTGCAATTACGTAATGTTTAACAATGGTGAAACTAAGGCAACGGACGATTATTATTAATTATAGAATAAATCGGTTCATTAGGTCAAGAACAAAATATTGCGAAACGTATAGGAAACTATGTCGAGATAAACTAAAACGAAGTCCTCTACTTTAGGCTGGTATTGCTTTGTATTCAAATCGAGCTGTCCATAATACGAATGTTTTTAATGGATTATGTTAATATTATATATGGTATGGCAGTTAAGTAGCATCAACTCGGTATGTGCAAGTATATAGTCACCAATGTCATTCTAATGATATGATTAATTTATTTATTTATTTATTAAAAAAAAAAACAGAGAGTGACTACAGTAGTTTGATGATCCTCGTAAAAAAAATGCCAAAGAAATGACGAAATGAAAAAGATGGTCTTCATTTTCTTTAGTTAATCACCAATTGTTCAGCACTTTCTATTCTGCTTAGAAATTGGTTTTCGTACGCTCGGTTCCGGTTGGATAAAGTTAGTGTTTTATTCTCATACTTTAAATTTTTCTCAACAAATTTAACGCTGAAATCAAGATAACATTCACAATTTGAATCAGTTCATGAACCTCATTTTGAAAAATGAAATTTTAGGAAAGACAGGAGAAGCGAGGAGCGATGTTAACGATCGAATGTATTTCAGAATTCGACAAAAATCAGAGATCACCTTGAAGCTTTGCAATGCTTACGTTGTGCAGATCTCATTTGATATAGTTATCTATTGAGAAAATTGATAAGGAATTATCATTCAAATTATCATGAATGAAATATGGGTGCATCGCTATGGTTCAGAGCAAAACTGGCAGTCGAAAGAATATCGTCATGATTCACGGCCACCTAAAAAATTCAAGACAGTTCCATCTAGGGGAAATATTATGGCCACACCTTTTTGACATCGTGAGGGAGTCTTGTTGATTATTTACCAATGAATCAAATGATTACTGACAACTTCTACAAAACGCCAAAAAATAAGAATAAATGCAAACAGAAAAACTACGGAAAAGTATGTCCCACTTTGCAAAAGTCTGCTGTGAGTGAATAAGGTTTTGAGTTACTCCCACATTCATCATACTCTCCGGATCTGGCCCCTAGCGATTAAATTTTGTTACCAAAACTGAAATACTTTTGGGAATCAGGGAAATAACGAAAGTCATGGAGAGTGGTAACACTCTTTTTGAAGGGGTTACCGAAGATTCTCTTTAAGTGGTTTCCAAACGTTGGAAAGGCGTTGGATTAAAATTGTTAGTCTTTTGGAAAATTACGTCGGAAAATAAAATAATTTTAGAGTTGCAATGTGTCCTTGTTAGGATGCTAATTCAACAAAGCATTCTCTAATAGAAAACGATGTATGCATTAACCACCCGTTGCCCAAAGCTATAAAGTACAACGAAGCAGCTCTCCAAATATCAATTGTATTTTAAAAAAATCTGGATTCTGGATTACTATAGGAGAATGAACCTTTGTGCTACCTTCCTAATCACAATCTCTCATCCCCACAACATCACAGGATGATAATTCGACGCACCAAACCGCGAGATTGTCGCCTGAAGGCCTTTCTCGCATGACAACAATCTAACATCAAGTTCCACCTGGTCCTGTACTGGGCTTGGGTGTCATAACTTTACAGTTTGCTCTCTAAGTACAAGATCCCGCCACCAGTGGGGGTAGCGTATCGGCTTTTCCATTACCTTTTGTTCCTACGTATCCACACGAGCTCCAGGGTATTGTTTGTTATTTGCTACTTTAGCGTGTGGTGCATTCTTCGATTATACTGTACAGAGTAACTGGTTATTTATGTATAAATATTTATAATAATATTCAAATATTGGAGGAGAATTACTCAAAACCATAGAGGTGCTAATTGTTGTGTAAAGCGACCGAACAAGCGTAGACAAAACAAGAAATAATCAACTACTAAAATAACAGTGACCTTACCATTTGCTAATAACCTTATTGAACCTGCTAAGTGTCATAGTTCGTTGACAAGTAGGTTACAAAGCGTAAGAGATATTAATATTTTTTCTAGAAAACAGGATGTTTTGAATAAGAATTAATAGTTTAGATGTAAATCAAATGGAGGAATAATTCGAATAGCTTACTTTATTTTAAATAAAGTTGCTATTCCTTTTTGGAAAAATTAAAATTAAGGTCAGCTAAGTATTTTATTATCCACAGCAGTGATATAATAAGTATAAGCTCCCATAATTGAGTGTTAATTATATATGCAACGTTTCAACAAATTGTTTGTAAACCACATGATCAATTATTGCACTTCACGTTCCTGAATTGAACTACCGTTTGGTGAATAATTAATTGGAAACATTAAATAAAGTAAATGAGTATTTGATATTTAAACACTGCAAGTAATGCATGTGGCTGTTATAACGTTACCTCATTTTTTAGGGAGTAAAGAACACAGAGCTTTGAAAAACTTCATTTTTCTATATAACTGGAAGAAAAAGCATACAATGATAGCATTTTCAAAATATTCATCAATGAATAAGAGCAATTTCGCATGAAAGAAGGGAAATTGCAACATGGATGAAAAGAGTGCTTTGGAGGTTTGATGAAAGGACAAATTATTGTAATGAATCACTGAAAATGTGAGAAAAACTGGAGTGGGTAAGCACAAATATGCAAAAGTTTGAAAAATTGTAGTAGTTAGTAGAGAAATTCCAGAAATAAACCCTTTGTGTTAAATAGGCATGCCAATATTTAAAAAAAAACTTACGTTTCCAACAGATAGCTGTGGCGAATAACCCTGTAAATAAAATTTACAATTATTGTTTAAATTTTTCTTATTCTTTTGCAATGTTTGGTCTTATTCATAATGCAGAGAGTTATGTGCACCTATTTTGAAAATATTTTACTCGTGAAACGAAACCGCTTGTATTTTTATCAATAACCACACTACCACCATTAGCATTCATGTGTAATCTCTCAGTATTAAAAATTTGGTAATAATTAAAAAGTATTGAAACTGTTATTGACCTTTAGCCTGTTGTTAAAGTAGTACGAGATATATATTAAATAGATTTATAATCAACATGCTTTACGACCACAGAAAGAACTCATCTACTTTTGCTTGGTATGGTAGCAGCATATTTGCAAACAATAGATAAATCAAAAGTATGCAATACCGATAAGTAAGAACCAAATCGTGAACTAGAAAAAACGGTACTCGCCCAAAGAGGATTGGAGGGGGGATACCCCCTAGTCAAAGTGGAAGCCTCCTCCGGAAACTATTCATTTAAATATGCTCTTTTTAGCTATTTTGATGCTTTTTTTTTATTTTTCTTAATTTACTTTCACCTTTTTAATTTAATTTAAACTCTGAGGTACCTAGGTGTATCATAAAATTTGGAAACAATAATTTTGCAGTGAATACTTACTTATTATTTATACAGATTTGATAATTAAACAAAATAACTGAAACTAGTAATGAAAAGTACGTTTTATGGAAAATGGACAGAACGATCGAACTCATCACTCGCGCTCACTGTTGCCTGTGCAGCGTTGGCAGAGCAGGAGAGGGATAACAGTACGACCACCACGCGAACCTACGTCCGTAGCCGCACTATCGCACAGGACATAGCATAATAACTTGATGAATATATTAGTTGAAGTTATATTATAAATTAGGAAGTTTTTATTTATATTTAAATTCGAAAAACCAACGTAAATACGGGACATTTCGGTGTTACCGGAGACTTTTTGGGGACACCGGGTACGATCATTAAAAAACGGGACAATCCCGTTTTTACGGGACGTTTGGTCACCCTAAACAAATAGCAAAATTGTTCCAAAATTATGTAGATAGTAGATACCAAGGAATCACAATAGATTGATAGCTAGGATAGCGGAAAGAATGAAAAAATGTAAAAAAGAGCTTGTCCTTTATGAAGAAATGTCGTTATGATAACTAATAAAACATCGATACATTGAAACAAAGTCACGATCACCTAAACGAGTTCGAGAGTTTAGGCTTTCAACGATAACTATACGATCAGGGATCCTAGATTTCAATCTTAAGCAAGTGATGGAAATGATGGAAAAAATATCTTGTGGTGTGCGCCCTACAATTTTCGATAAATTAGTAGAAGTTATTCGATGTAATGAGTTTGGACGTTGTTTCCACGAAATTGGACACCTTTTTACAAAAAGAATATATGTATACTTAACTTTCACTCATTGAACATCGATGTAATGTTTAGATGTTTTATTAACGAAATTGGTACATAAATGAGAGTTTTGGTCATAAATCATGTAATACCCTAAAATTACACGAAATTTGCTTATTGGGCAACGACGCAATGGATATATGGACGTTTCCCCCACGAAACGGCTGCATACATAACGATTTTAGGTAATTTTTGCTCCATCACTTTTGACTTGGACCACTGATGGGAATTATATTGCATAGGTGTACAATTGTACATCTAAGGACCATAAGCTGTAATCTAGCATAAGTTCAAAGAAGATACGTAACGTCGAGAATTAGTTATACCTAAAGCGAGTAAAAATATGAAGAAATTTTTACCAAAATATGAAATTTAAAGTGACGAAATATGAAATTATATGAAGTTGTTGGCCTAGGCCGCAGCGTTTCCCAAACTTTTTGGACAGCGGCCCGGTACGAGGTTTTAAAATTTTTGGCGACCCACCTTATGAAAAAACCCCATTTATTTACAAAACAAATTTTATTTTTTAATTAAAAATCTAGTTAATTGTTTGTTTATTTTATTTCATACACAAAAATTTCAAAATAATTATATAAAAAAACAAAATTAATTAAAAAATTATATTCATTTAAAACTAGTAAATGAAGTAAACTAGCAACGTTAGCAGCACGGCGATAAAGCTATGTGAAAGAGTACCTACAAATGCACACTTTTCCACAATGTATAACGTATAACCAAAGACTATCCTTCAAGGATAGTCTTTGGTATAACTGATGTAAAAAAACTCTTAGGTACCTACTTAAAAAAATTTTTTTTGTGTTTTTACAATTTTTTTGCGTGACCCGGCAAAATTTTTCTACGGCCCGGTGCCGGGTCGCGACCCACACTTTGGGAAACGGTGGCCTAGGGTACTAAAAATAGGGTTCTGTCTTGATCTATAAGGAACTCGTATATCACATTCCTACTACATAACTACATGTTAGTTGGACTGTCGTCATACGGCAGAAACCGAGGCAGAAACCTGCACTTGTGGACGTATATGGGCTTTGTCCAACTCACCATCTTGTAGGAAATGTTACACAGACTACGATACGGTACACCACATCCATGCTAGAATCTAGACTGAACATGGCTACGAATAGAGCCGCTTCCCTTTTTATCATCTTGCAGTATATCTCAAGTGGGGGTGGCTTTAGTGACATTGCGAACCACCCTCCAATCTGTATCCAGCCATGAGTCAACCGTTGAATGTGGTATTTCTGGAGGCATTTTTGGTACGAGTAAAGTTTTGCTTGGTCGTAAATCAGACGGAATCAAGTTTAAATTGTTGATCTTTAGGAGAACCAAAAAAATTGAAAGAAATTTTAGAAATGAACAACATTATCTCACATATCGCACAGCCAAGTGCTGAACACCTTACTTTTTAAAACAGAAAACATCGCCTTTCCGGAACCCACGTAAGATTAATGTGCAGTCTATAAACAGCTCTCGCAACAAAACAAAAATCCAGAAGTGGAAATTCTCGTAAAAAATACGGAACAATAAGATAAAGAGTCGAGCTCTATAAACGTTTCTCCTAATAATAATTATTGAAATTTGCTCAAACAATCCCTACGTCTTCCGTGACCATTTATTTGCTCCCTCAGAAACCACCAACATTATTATCGACGACGAACCAGTGCCAGAGAACGTTAACCTAAATTTGGATGAGAATAATATTCCGACATGCTCAACAGATGAAAATGATGAAAACCAACCACCAGTTAATTTAGTGGTTGGTAATGAAGTTAAGAAGAAAGCCACATTTCTGGACATTTCTCCTCCACCAAAGACATCTACTCAAACACGGAAAAGAACGCAAAACACAAATAATTTTTCAATATTAACGTGCTCCCCCAATTTAGTTGAACTCAAAGAAAAGGCAGAAAAAAGAAAGCTGTTGAAGAAAAGCAGAAATCTGTCGAACTAAGGAAGTCAAAATGCAATATTTTTAATACAGTTGCTTCAATGAAAAATAAATTGAGAAAAAATAATAGCCCCGACGATGAGGCAGAAGACGATCCCTTTGCAGCTGAAGATGACGATGACGAGGACGAAACTGCATGCCTGTATTGTAATGATCTTTATAAAAATTCACGGAGTCAAGAAAAATGGTTCCGATGTTCAGTCTGCAGTCTGCTGAATGTGCGGGTCTGGCACCAAGAACCAAATCATTTGTTTGTGAGATTTGCCTGTAACCATTGCACCTTATTATCTTAATATGTATTATTATCGTTTATTTCGAATAAATTTTCTTTTTTCGTGTTTCCTAGATCGAAACATTTATTTTTACGAGTAAATAAATACCATGCCATTTTATCAATAGGTGTTGGTAAAATGACATATTTGGCGCAAAAGCGAAAAGAAATATGTATTTTAATTGTATATAAAATTTTCATAAAATGTTAATGCCAAATGTTGGTGTATGGCCTGGTCCTACAGTTTATCCATAATTTAAACTTAAATTCGCAGTATTGGAGAAAATATGATCTTTTTACACTAAGTATGTCATTTTAGGACAGTTTCCCCTAGGTACATGATTTAGAAAGAAAGGTGTCAGCAATCAAATCTCACGTTCTAAACCCATAACTTCCAAATTTTGATTTTAATAGGTTTTAGTATGACAATGGCGGATTATATTTTTACATGCAGATTGTTAATATAGAAAACCCAGAAACCAAAATGTTAATAAAGGCATGCCATAATCAAAAACAAACTCACATTTCCCGTAGACAGCTGTGGTGAGTAACCCTGGAAATAAAATTTATAATTAATTTCCCTTCTAATTCATTTTAAAATTTCAAACTAGAATGGAATTAAATCCGTTTACGTTTCTATGCACTCGAACGAAATGTTGCCAAACAAGCTCTAGTTTACATACGGTATCGTAATCGTATTTTTGGCAAAATCGCAAAGGTTAAGCCTCCATAGATTTTATGCAAAGAACTATTTCAGAACTTATACTGTGCAAGTAATAGCACACAATGATATTGAATATCTAAAAATATAAACACGATTTTCCATAATTTTTTTTCATTTATTAAAGGAAAAAGGATGCAGGTAACTTTTGAAACGACCTTGTTGCGTCATTTGATTGTAACGTAAAATTTGATCATTATAGATACATTACAACGACTTTGGAAAGTGTTGACGTCATTCGCCAGGTATACGCATTTTATCTTTTTAGTAACATGTTTTCGTTGTTCCTTGCCATTGTAATGCACAAAGTTCATATGATTAATAATAATCAAAGGTTGTACTTATGCCATACAAATAGAAGCACAAATTATACATACATATACAAATTGAAATGATAAAGAAATCAATATAAATTTCTCAAAAACAACCAGTACCAGTATCTAATATGTAGATTTCCAAAACGTGCAAATGTAACTTTTAAATGACCAACAATCTACAAAAAATAATAGATTTGCTAATCAACTGTAAGTTGTTTCATTGTTTATTGAAAGCACGTTCATTATTTAAACGGTTCAGTGTAGTGTATTACAAGGGCGCCGCCAGGGGGGGGGGGGGGAAGAAAAAAGACAAAAGTTATTAAAAATAAAAATAAATTTTGTACGAAATCTAGAAAAAACGCCAGAGCCACGAACCCCCAATACTACTTGCCCCCCCCTGGAAACATTTTCTGGAGGCGCCCTTGGTATTAACGTTTAATAACTAAATTTTGATATACAACATAGTGTTTCAAAATTAAAGCGAAATGGGTGAGAGGGGATTTTTCATATCCTTTACGCACAGTGTCAGTGTGTTTGTTTCTTCATCATCATATTAAAAAGGTTTTATAATCAGCATTTCTGTATTAGTTAAAAATCTTTGACTCTCGAGGAAAAGTTTTAGTTTGGGAAATAGCCGAAGGTCGGATGGAGCTAAGTCGGAGATGGGGAAGCAAATCATATCGTAATTCGTGAAAACGACCTTGTGTGAGGACGGGCATTATCATAATGGAAAACCATTTTTTTAACTCATTAAACCGACCTATTGTTTCGAGATTTTTTTCGTTAAATATGCATCATATCCCAAATGTTGCAACCATTTGTGGTGTAGTGACACTTCCCGGCCACGCTTGTGCGCCAATGTTTCAATTCAGTCATCCAACTCTTTATGGTTTTATACGAAGAATCATGCAAAACATTCTACATTTCTTCAAGGATATCTGCATTTTTAAACTTTTCATATACAGAAACTTAGTGACGGCACATTTCTCAAAATTATCCACATCAAACACTTTCACTTGGCGAAGCTGGTAACACGAAACCATTTGACAGATTGAATTTAAGGTTTCCATGTGACTAACCTTAATATGAAACTTTGGCACGAACAATTAGTGTAGTACAATCTTCTCTTTGAATACCGTCTATGGCTCTCGTATTTACTATTTCTGGACAAATTCCTGCTAATTCTGACGTTTTCCTCATGTCTGTCTTTCGTGAACCTTTATTCTCAATTCACATATAATTTTGTTCTTCTTTTCTTTGTGATTCTACACCAGTGGTGTAGTGGAGCGGGAACGCGTGGGAACAGCGACTCGTGTTAGTCAATTCTCAGAAGATGGTGAGCGTTCCCACACTGAAAAATTTACAACTACACCACCGTCCTACACCACCACATCAAATTACAACAATTGTGCGAATTAACAAATAGGTATAGCTTGTATCAATTTATATCGTCTTGAAGCTTGCCTCATAAAAGGATTTATTTTCGGGTGTGCATTGTTAGTAGATAAACACGTTGTAAATGCCTACCTGATTGACATAACAAAGGGGACCTCTCGGTCTCGGTATTTTATGACAAGGCATCAGAGGCGGACTAAGGTAAAAATATTAATATAGCAATTTCTTTTCAAGGCATCCGTTTTATTTTAAATAAATTACGAGTTTTAAACTAAATTATACGATATACAAATTACTCGTATTATACTTCCAACAACAAGGATTCTTAACGACTGATACTAATTAGTCATTATTAATTTGAATTGTTATAGCACTGGGTGACGCATACCTAACCCAACCCTGAGTGGGCTGGTAGGCATTTACAACGTGTTTATCTACTAACAATGCGGATTTGAAAATAAATCCTTTTATGGGGTGGGTTTCGGGACGATATAAATTGAGACAAGCCATACATGTCTTTCCAAACGTCAAATCACCTCAAACTCGCAGTCTTCAAATTATTTATTAAAATTCCCGCTCGATTCTCCACACCGTAGAAGTTATACCAATAGAAATCTTGCCTTGCTAATTAAAAAAAAACATGTTTCATGAAAACGACCTCGCGTGTGTTATTTAGTATAGCTCTATTATATTAATTAATAATATATAAAGAAATAATACACGTAATTCAATGTTATGCAATTAATCAATTATCTAATAAAATCTGAATCAATATTCACATATGGATGGGTGGTCAACTGTTGATTGACAATTGACAATTGCAGGCCGTCTTCGGAATTGTTGATGAGAACGACTATTATACTGTCCATATTCAAATATATTGCAATACCTGATTAATGATAATAAGATAAATAACCCCCCCCCCCCCCCCTAATAACCACATCTAACAAATCGATAGAGTATACGGTTGATTAATCTATCTATATACGTATTAATACGTATGCATATGAATCTATCCACCTGTAAATAATAATCCGATAAAATATAGGAATCCATACACGGTTTTGTCATTATTGCCACAAATTGAATTAAATAAATTCTGCAGATTAAGGTAGATGATTATGATTACGGTAAACCAACAACTCCATTAATTCATCGCTTTCTCTTATTCGAAAGAAAAATTGACAATTTTAACGAAATCAACCTGGCTCAATAAAATTCCGGACACGTCAAAAGGCTTTGTTACAAATTTCATTTATGGTATTCGAACAGGCAATTAAAACACCAAAATTCACTGTTTTAATCCTTGTCTCGATTTGCACAACTTGGGAGAGAACTTTAGTTCACGTCGATGTTTTCACATCGAACCTTGTTACTTAACACGTACGTTAGGGAGGGACGTATAAATGTTTCTTTATCTTTGGTGTTGTGTCCTTGCTTGATGTCTGCGCATATCGCACGCCATTGAGAATAGAGCGATACGTGGGCATAAAACTCATCACCGTAGGATTTATAACTTTTGTGGACACGGAATTAATTAAAATCAACCAAAAACATTACGTCTCTTGCCATAACATAATTTAATAAAGAGAAGTGTACCTGCAAATTCATTTGTGTAATAATAACCAGTACTAGTAATTCTGCGAACTTTTAGTTGGAGAAGGTAACTGATTAAGAATAATTGTGAAGGGGCTCTCTGATTTAGAAGTTTGAGGTAATAGGCGAACACCTAAAACTACCTCTGCGGAGCAGAATTTGAAGACTCTCATCCCAGTGAGCTTTTTCCGTTTATGTTACATATTCTAACAGTAGTTCGTGTTGTGATAATTGGCACATCCCATAAAAACGCATTATGTATATTGCAAAGTGGAATCGTTGACCTTATGTCGCATTGTGCTATCAATACATTTCCTGGAGGATTATCCACGTTACTGACATGATCATCATCGGATAAATCGCCATTCGCATCCATTTCGTTCATGGAATGGTAAAAATACTAAATTCCTTTTTGTGCTATGAAAAGTTCTCCTTCCTCTTTAGTTGAGATCGCGATAAAGTATGTTACAACTTGCAATAAACTTATTGATAACTGATTTTTTAAGACATCTCTGGCCCAAATTTGCGAAAAAGCCAACCCTTCCCCACAACATTGTAAAACGAAAAATGCTATCTCTTTTTCGTGGTTTTGTCGGTCACCATTTGGAAATTTCCCTAAAAACCAATAGATTCCGCTAAAAAAAAGCGGCCATCCGTCAATAAAGTAGTGCCAAATATTAGTGTATGTTTTAAAGTCCACGCGTCATGCTGGACCGTCAACAGTATTCAAGGTAAACGTTCTTTTGTGCTATAACCAACCACAGTGTGTTTGGGACCTTTTTCTTCACGGAGACCACTGTTACTGAACACATTTACTTCAACCTGTTGTTCGAATGGTTGTTGTTTCAGTTGCAATAAAACGATTCTACATCACAATAGAACACATCAGTGCACCTCGACGAATAGCTTCCACAACGTTAGACTGGCCATGCTGGAGCGAAGGATGTGTGATTAATGCTTTGTTCTCCCAAGTCGCAAGTAACGTATCCTTCTTGCACTGTTCATTTAGAAAATATCCCAGCACAAGTTAAGAGATTTAACAACATACAACAAATAGGATTCAGTCGGTATAGTTAAATTGTTTTCAAGTACCTACCAATAATAATAAAGATTATGTTTTCTGTTTATTTAAAGGTCTTAATTGTAAATTATAAATTATTTTTCAAGAGTTTAGATATAAGTCCCTCAATTCTTCTCTTGTGCACATTACATTAAGCAAGAGTTTGACAAGGTCTCGTCCTGAATATCATAGACGAGACAAGACAAAGGTTTAATCCAGACGGAAACACTATTTTTACCTTAGAATATACGCGGTGTACATTTTGCGAGTTTTTAAAGATCAAATACTTACACCTTTCATAAACAGAAATAAATGACGCTTATAAATGCATTAATAATCTTTCAGATAGGAGAATGCAATAAACTCATGACGTCAGTCAATTTTCCAAATGTTGAAATAATCGTTTCCATTCGTATTTATAATTCACATTAATTCAAAAAAAAATTCGATACAAATCAAATTTCTGAAAATAAAAGGTTTTAGAATTTTAGATTTAGTAGATATATGCACCAATAAGGGTGATTTTTAAATTCAGAAATGTCATATGAAAGTGGAATATTAGCCCAGAGCGAGTTTTTTTAAATATTGAAATTATTATTACAATCTAACAATTTGCAAAATTCAACATTCAACAGTATAAGACAGACAGAAATTTTCTATTGGAAGAAAGTGAAATGATTTATTACCAGGAATACTCGGAGGACTGAGGAGCCTGTTCCCATTTCATTGCGTTGATACCATTTTTTTTTAATTAATAAATGTGTATTGTGGTTTTTGGTGATTTCAGTGTTGTGTAGTTCAACGACCACAAGAGTTCAGGTTCTTCCAGCGATCCAAAAATTTTACTGAACTGTATAATCGTGGATATAAACATTAAGGTACCTAAAGGGTTAGAACAAGTTGAAGAACATATGCAACTCGGTCAAAGAATTAAACTAAACAAAGAAAATCAAGACACAGATACAAGAAGAATTGGATTAAGCTACACAGCATTTGTAAAGCTTGGCGACATAGTAAAAAACAAAAATAACTATTCGACAGGTAAGTCTTACCAGTAATGACATTAACCATAACAAAGAAAACTACAAATAGATTTAAAAAGACACAACCAGCAATGAAACGAAAAATGCTGAGATAAAAATAATTGAATTGGCAATATGAGGGATCTAATGCAAAACAAATAGATAACAGGTGGAGTACTAGACAAATTCCTAACTGGGGACCATAACTAGGGAAAAGGGATAAAAAGAGTCAGGAAACGTCAAGCTCAAAATCGAAAAATGTGAATGTAAAACTGGACCTAAGGTTAATGGCCAAAGTAGTCCTTATGGCTTATCTAATCATGAAGAATATCGTAATTGTCCCTTTCTATTTTTAGTTCAACCCAAAAAAAATTTTATTGCGAAAGACTATTTATTATTGTTTGATTGATATAATACATTATAGCCGAAAGTAGGTTTAAAATTTTATTAATTAGATTTTAAGTAATAAATTACAATAATTATGAAAGAAATTTGTAAATAATAACAATTATTTTAATAAGATAATTTACATATATCAAAATAATTTTTACTTAGTAGTAACTAGGTGTAATTAAAACCCTAATTATTACGCAAGGTTTGATGAAGAACGCTTGTTAAGCAACTTTTTTTTTTAAATATTCAATTAATCTTAAACACGATGTATTTAGCGACCCAGCGCATTTCAACAGTGATTTTCTAATTATCTTTGTAATCAACGAACACCTATCGGTTAGTCTATGCAAATTTTTCTCTAATCCGTCAAAACTATGCAGGGTGCGTCCAACTATAAGGTAATCAGAATGTATGTCATTACTGTTTCTCAATCTCTTCCTTATCGGTGATAAACTTTACTAACTATTGCGTTTTAGATTTATTAGAGTAACGTCAGTAAACAAACATTTATGTGTCAACTTGATAGTGATAAAGCCTTTAAAAACCTTCAACTTGTTAGATGGTTTTTTTTATTTATATGGAATGTCCCAACTGTGACCTTTGTATGCAGCTTATTATCAAAAGAGGAAAAAACATCCAAAATGCAGTCATTTATCTCTTGCCCAAACAAATTTTTAAATAATCCAATATGATTTACGACATTTACATAATACGTTGCGGTCTCGATAATACACAGTGACCAAAAAACAAACGCAGTCACAACAAAACAAATGGTGCCGACTAATCGCATTGTTTACGCAACACTTATTATGGCACAAAAATAGAAAGTTTCATCCCTGTAGGAAAATTCTCTGATGGACAGACGCATGGACCGCAAGTAACAATACATTCACTAAGTCATTTTTAAAACAACAATGAAGGTTTGGAAACAACAATTGCAATTTTTGAACCATGTTGGGAAACAAATTTACTTATTTCCCATCGCGATAATGCCGTTGATTTTTTCTCATAGAAATTGTTTGTATATAAAGATTTTGAACATCACTGATCTCAAGATTTTAGAACGATAACTCACGTAATAAAACCTGCGAAACAGTGTGAAAAGTAAAGATGAACTTTTTTAAAATTTTAAGGTAGTATACTTTATTTCCAGTATATGTATATCATCTTCATATAGATATCAAAATCAAAATGGAAAGAAAACGTTGGTCCTCAGATCTGAAAAGTGACGTTCGACTCCAACTCTAAATCAAAAATAGGCAATTTTGAATATTATTCGAGTAAATTGTTACCCAAGTTCTTGGGTAACAAAAAAGACGCACAGTATATTCCTGTTGCAACCAACAAACTGAAGAAGTTCAAAAAGTTCGGATGTTTGATACGCCTGGAAATTTCCTTTTTGAGCAGTCATCTTAAGAAACCTTTTCTATCCTGAATCAACTGGAATACTTGTAGCTGTTGAACTAAAAAACCACCATACAACATAATAATGGCACTGGAAAAATTCGATCTTACAAATTCCTAAATGTAAGTGAAAAATCATTTTTTTGTATCTGATTAAATTCTTGCCCTTAACACTGAAAAGAATTTATAAAGATCTGTTTAGTGAATGATATCCTTTAAGAAGGTGCGAGGAAAATATATTTTCTATTCAGAAAAAATTACCAAAGCTATTCCGAAACTTACTTTGTAATTCCCTTTATCAATACATCCATAGAAATTTAGGCTACTTGTTAATCTGAAGTATCACACGTTAATACTCAACAATGTCTCTACTTGTGTATTTTTAAAAACCTTCGTTTACGATATCCTCAAAGTGAGATTTTGTAACTTAGATGCTAGATATAAATACATACAGGGTGACCCAGGGCTGTGTGATCGGTCCATAACTTTTTTGCTATTCAAGATATCGACATGCGGTTTTCACCGCCAAGTAAGCATACTTATACTGCACATTATAAAAATATTTTGATTATATACAGAATGTTCCTATACAGGGTGGTAAACCAAAGTTATGTTTTTTTAAATGGGACACCCTGTATATTTGTACATTATTAGTTTTTACATGAAAAAATAATGGCACTTTGTATAGGTCATTATGGGTCTAGCTCTCTCCGTTTCGGCGTTATTCAACGTTTTGTTCGAAAAAAGGCTCATTTTTGACGGATCACTGCCCAGTAGGCCATGGATGTTTTTCGAAAAACTTGCCACAGAAAATTCTAGAATAACTTGGAATTTTAATAAATAGTCGACTTTTGGTCCATGTATGCACACACTATACAGGGTGCGCTGAAACGCAAAAAGTGGAATAACTCTTTTTTTATAAATGGAACACCCTGTATTTCTGTTCACGAGTCGATTAAGTTTTTTATAAGCTTTCCACAGATATGAAATTTGTATGGTCAATTCTGAATAGTTACTGAGATTTTTCGGAAAAAACTATTGTAATTATGAAGTTGTTGATTTTTGCAAGTAGGCTGCTGTTAGTGAATATCGCAAGTGATATGACAGTTAATTTAGGTTTCTTGCAAGACGAGTAAAACATACACTTGAGTTTCTTCATCAATCCTCCCTCCCAATATCTCCTTCTTTCCATATTTAATGCTGCCAGATTCTTCAAATCGGTTTCTAAGTTTTGAAAAGAAATGACTCGTGGTACTCTCGCATCGGGAGATTTTTGATGGTATATTCTACTGGCTAACAAAACATTTCGAGTACATTAAGGAGGTGACCTTTGTTACACGTATTTTGAAGCGCTCCCAAAGGATATCAATTTTGTAGGTGTTAATTGTTACGGTGTGGGGACAGAGTGGTATCGGTTGATGCAGGAAAAAATCTAGAGTGTAGAAAAGTGAGGTGACAAAAGGACGAAAGGAGAATAAAGGAGTAATTAGCGCAAAGTAAGTACCTAACGTAGCGCGGTATCTGAGTGCGCGGATAAGATAAACAGTTTAAGTTAAAGGTCGTAGTTTTGGGAATTTTTAACTTTGTTATATGAACTAAAATTTCTATTTTATTTTCTAACGCGAAGAGTGATAAAGCGATTAGTAAATTCCCGACGGGATAGAATTTTGGGGAGAAGTAATTAAGGAGTAGATTTGTACGTAATAAGTGAGCAAGGAGTAAAGGGGGCGGATGAGCGAAAGAAGGGGAAGGGCAAGTAGTTGGGGAAACTTGGACGAGTTTTTGAAGAGAAAAAGAGAAGGTGAAAAGTCAGAAAAGACGGAGGAGTGTAAGGAGGAGGGGTTCAGGAGAAGCAAGGTGACTAGGAGGTCGCCACAAAGGGGTGAAAGAGGAAGTGGAGCGGAAATAGAGAAAGGAGACGAGGAGATGGAAAAGGTGATAAGCATGTTGGAAAGCATGAAAATGGAGATAAAGACGGAATTGGGGGAAATCAGGAAAGAAATGAAGGAAAACAACGAGGAAAGTAAAAAGTTGAGAGAGGAAGTTAAACAAATGAAAGAAGAATATGGCATAAAAGAGAAAAAATGGAGTGAAGAGAGGTTAGAGTTGAAGGGGGAGATAGTACAAATAAAGAGGGAAATGGAAAGAAATGAAAGAGGCCGAAGGAAAAATAATATAGTCGTGAGGGGCAGTACAATGAAGGAACCAGAGAAGGAACTGGAAGGATTCATACAGGACAAAGTGGGAGTGAGAGTAAGTGTTAAAGAAGCATGGGCGATAAACAAAGGGACAGAAAAGGAGCTAGTAGTGGCGAAGCTAGGTAGTTGGGGAGAAAAGAGGGAAGTTATGAAGAAAAAGGGAAACTTGAAGAACTCAAACGTGTATATTGAGGACGATCTAACAAAAGAAGAGAGGAATGTGCAAGGTGAATTAAGAAAGATTGCAAAGGTGGAAAGGGAAAGAGGGAGCAGAGTGAAGGTGGGGTACAGAAAGATTTGGATAGACGAAAGCAGGTACGACTGGGATGAGGATAGAGGAAGGCTAAAGTGGGGCCAGGAAGAAGGAAAATTAAGTGACGCAAAAACTAAAGGGGGGGGGGAGGGGGTGCTAGTGAAGGGAGGAGGGGGGGGAGGGGAACACTTAAGGATGGTATTTTGGAATGTGGCGGGAATCAAAAACAAAAGTGGGGGTTTCTGGACCTATTTACAAAGTTTTGACGTGGTGGGCCTGGTAGAGACATGGATGGAGGAAAAAGACTGGGAGACATGGGAAAGTAAACTACCGGGGGGTTTTACGTGGAGGGCGCAATTTGCCACAAAAGACAGCAAGAGGGGTAGGGCTAGTGGGGGATTGTTAACGGGAATAAGGGACGAACTGGTTGGGGACAAAAGTGGGATAAATATGCAAAGGCAGGGGGTGATGGTGAACCATATAAGGATGAGGGAGGAGAAGAGTTATGTAATGGTGACGGTGTACTCCAAAGGCATGAAGTACATGAGGAGCCTCCTAGAGGAAGTGGTTAAAGAAGAGTTGGGAGTGGGAGTCATAGTGGGAGGCGATTTTAATGCCAGAACCGGAGAGAAGGGAGGTATGCTGATAGAGGGGGTGGAAACGAGAAGGAAGAGTAGGGATAAAGTGATAAATGGCGAGGGGAAGGAGTTATTGGAGATGTGTGAAGGCAGGGGGTGGGATATTTTGAACGGGAACGTGGAAGAGGGAGACAGGGGAGAGTTTACTTACATGGGAGGTAGGGGGGAATCGGTAATAGACTATGTGCTAGTGAACGAACAAAGTGGCGGTGAAATTGTAAAGTTCAGAGTGGGGGAGGAAGTGGAGTCTGATCACTTCCCTCTGGAGGTAACACTAAGGGGAGAATGGCGGGAGATTGAAGGGGAAGAAAATAAATGGAAGGAATACGGGGTATGGAATGAGGAGAGTATTAAAAAATACGAGGAAAATTTGGAGAAAATCGAATGGAGAGAGGAGAGGGTGGAGGAAGGGATGAAGGAGATGCTAAGGAAAATGAATCAGGCGATGGTGAAGGGAAGATACAAGGTCGGGAGACGCAAAGAAGGAAAGGACAAAAAATGGTGGAACAAAAACTGCCGAGAGGCAAAGAGGGAGATGAGGAGAAGCGTCAGGAAGTGGAGAAGGGGCATAGTGGAGCTAGGGGAATACAAGGAGCTGAAGAAGAAGTACCGAAACGAATGTGAGAAGGGGAGGAAAGAGTATAAAGAGAAGCTGGAAACCCAAATAAAGGAACTAAGGAATGAAGGAGAGATATGGAAATTCCTAAACAAAGAGGGGAAGGGAAGAAGGGGAAGAACATGCGAGATAGATATAGGGAGATGGGAAGAGCACTGTATGGAAGCGTTAGGGGGCAGAAGGGTGCCGGATGGGATTCAGAGCGGGAAGAGGGTAGAGAGGAAGGTGAAGGGGTATGAGGTCACGGTGGAGGAGTTGGAAAACGTGTTGAGTAGACTAAAGAACGGGAAATCTGGAGGGACGGACGGTACAACTGGGGAAAACTGGAAATACATGGGGAGTAAAGCGAAGAGATTTTGTAGGAGGTTAATAAACCAAGTGTGGGAAGGAGGGGGAATACCGGAGCGGTGGGGAGAAGTGGTTGTCTGCCCGATCTATAAAGGGGGAGATAAAAAGGAGGTCAAGAACTACAGGGGTATAAGTATTACTAATACGGGTTACAAAATATACGCGATGATCCTGCAGGGACGACTGGAGAAGGAAATGGAGGAAAAAAACATAATTGGTGATTGGCAAGCAGGCTTTAGAAGGGGAAGGAGGGCGATCGACAATGTATATATCATCAGACAAACAGTGAATAAAGAATTAGAGAGGAAGAGGGGAAAGGTATATGCGCTCTTTCTGGATATCAAAAAGGCCTTTGATAGGGTGTGCAGGAAAAAGCTGTGGGGGATAATGAGGGAAGGGGGGATAAGTGAGGGGATAGTGGAAAGAACTGAAGAACTGTACAAAGAGACGAAGTATAAAGGTGCGGTGGGGGAAAAGTGCGGGGTCAGTTTTGTGACGGAAAAATGACTAAGACAAGGGTGCCCCCTCAGCCCGGGGCTCTTTTCGATTTATATGGAAGGTTTGGAGGAAAAATTGAAAAAGGCGCAATACGGGGGAGTGGTGATAGGGAGAGCAAAGGTGTGGGCCTTGGCATATGCCGACGATATTGTTGTGATAGCGAAGACAGAGAGGGAGATGAAAGGGATGATGAGGGTGGTGAAGGATTTCTTGGAAGGAAGAGAGTTAGAGATCAGTGTGGAGAAAACAAAGATGTTGGTGTTCCAGAAAGGTAGGGGAAGAAGAAAGAGAGAGGTGTGGAGGTGGGGGGAAGAAGTGATAGAGGAAGTGGGGGAGGTAAAGTACTTGGGCTACCATCTAAGGTACGATAACAAAGAAGCGGAGCACGTAAAAGAGCTAGCAAAGAAGGGGAGTAAAGTGCTAGGACAGATATGGGGAATAGGGGAGAGATTTTTTGGAAACGATATTGAAAGGAGGAGGTGGCTCTTCGACAAGCTGGGGAAGAGCGTAATGATGTATGGGGCCGAAGTATGGGGGTGGAGCGAATGGGAAGTGTTGGAGAGGGTGCAGGCGAGATATTGGAGATGGACATTAGGTCTAGAGAGAGAGACGCCGGGATACATGGTGATGGAAGAGATAAATGGGGAAAAGCTGAGGATACAGACGGGAAAAATGGCGATGAGGTACGAGGAAGGTCTGGAGAGAGGAAGGGGAGGAGAGTTGTTGCAACAATGTTGGAGAGAACTTAAGAAAGGAAGAATAAAGCACGGACAGGCGAGCAGAAGAAAATATTATGAGAGAGGAGGATATGCGATGGCTGAGGTGACGAGGAGCAGGGAAAGTGGGTGGGGAGACAACATAAGAGAAGATATAATAAGACGGGATGGGGAAGTACAGATGCAGGAAAGAAGAGAAAAGATCAGAGAAGGAAGATATAACGAGAGATACAAAGACATTGTGGGGGAGGGTATGCCGAGGTACTTGACGGGTGGGCTAAGTACAAAAAAGAAAAGACTGATAGCAAGGTTTAGGTGTGGAAATGAGGAGAGAGATAATAGATATTGGGAGGAGGATGATAGTAGAAGATGTAGACTGTGTAGTGTGGGGCGGGAAAATTTGGATCACATGTTAGGGGAGTGTGACGAGCTGAGAGCGGAGACTAGGAGCTGGAAGAGGGTATTAGGAGAGGGTGGAGAAGGGTTAGGCTGGATGGAAGAGGTCATAGAAAGAAGAAGATTTATAAGGGAGTGTTATGGAAGGGATGAAGGTTAATGGGAGGTCTTAGGGTTAGGAAGGTTCTGTTTACTTTATTTTAAGTAGAATGTTTATTTCGTTTATTGGTTGATTAGTTAAGAGGTAGATTTCAATTTTTTGTAAAATTATATAATTTAGACAATAAAAAAGCAATACAAATACAATATTGTAATTATGAAGTTGTTGATTTTTGCAAGTAGGCTGCTGTTAGTGAATATCGCAAGTGATATGACAGTTAATTTAGGTTTCTTGCAAGACGAGTAAAACATACACTTGAGTTTCTTCATCAATCCTCCCTCCCAATATCTCCTTCTTTCCATATTTAATGCTGCCAGATTCTTCAAATCGGTTTCTAAGTTTTGAAAAGAAATGACTCGTGGTACTCTCGCATCGGGAGATTTTTGATGGTATATTCTACTGGCTAACAAAACATTTCGATCGGCTTCACCAATACAGTCACAAGGGCGCCGCCAAGGGGGGCCATCGCCCCCCTGGGAAAAAGAAAAAAGGCAAGTTATTAAAAATAAAAATATATTTTGTGCGAAATTTTGAAAAAACGCCAGAGCCACGAACTCCCAATAGTGCTTGCCCCCACCCCCCTGGGAAAATTTTCAGGCGACGCCCTTGTACAGTAATCCATATTGATTAATTCATTTTAGTGTCGAGCAAAAATGTGCAACAGGAACAATGTAGATTATCACACCACCATCTAAATTAACTTTCATAACACTTGCGATATTCGTTAACAGCAGCCTACTTGCAAAAATCAACAACTTCTTCATAATTACAATAGTTTTTCCGAAAAATCTCAGTAACTATTCAGAATTGACCATACAAATTTCATATCTGTGGAAAGCTTATAAAAAACTTAATCGACTCATGAACAGAAATACAGGGTGTTCCATTTATAAAAAAAGAGTTACATATTCCACTTTTGCGTTTCAGCGCACCATGTATAGTGTGTGCATACATGGACCAAAAGTCGACTATTTATTAAAATTCCAAGTTATTCTAAAATTTTCTGTGGCAAGTTTTTCGAAAAACATCCATGGCCTACTGGGCAGTGATCCGTCAAATATGAGCCTTTTTTCGAACAAAACGTTGAATAACGCCGAAACGGAGAGAGCTAGACCCATAATGACCTATACAAAGTGCCATTATTTTTTCATGTAAAAACTAATAATGTACAAATATACAGGGTGTCCCATTTAAAAAAACATAACTTTGGTTTACCACCCTGTATAGGAACATTCTGTATATAATCAAAATATTTTTATAATGTGCAGTATAAGTGTGCTTACTTGGCGGTGAAAACCGCATGTCGATATCTTGAATAGCAAAAAAGTTATGGACCGATCACACAGCCCTGGGTCACCCTGTATATCATCTCTGCACGTACTTTCCTGTACCTACTACTAGGTACCTATGTTTATAAGTTTGCATAATTAACGTTAATTACCTACGTCTTGAAATAACTACACTATTAACTTGTATTAATAGACCAATAAAGTTACATACTTTATAATATAAGGTACTCGTCATAATTCCGGGTTCAGGAGGAATTATTTTAGCAGTACTACCTTTTTTTTGTTGGATGATATTGAATTCCTTTCGGAGCAAATATAAGAATGTCATTAGTTGAGTGCTATGTATGGTACCATTTCCTGATTTCTTTACAAAAGATCCCCTCTGGGGATGTGTACAACTTCTAACCAAAATTGATTTGATGTTGGAAATCATGGATGATTCTCATTTGCTTTCTTCCAAACCAATTTGAGATGTGCCCTGTGAGCAATAAGTTGGTGGAAGGTCTCCTTCATGTGCTGAATGTTTTAAGAATAGGACTTTGTGTAAATTTGTGAACTCGTTTCATCTCGTCTTAAACCGCAAACCTTTGGTTCTTTCAATCAATCTTCCAAAAATGTCACACCCTGCACGTGAAGTAGAAGTGCGAATACTCGTTGTTGTCCCAAGTTGTAAATCTTCCCGTAGATGGTGCGAATACTCGTTGTTGTCCCAAGTTGTAAATCTTCCCGTAGATGGCGGTAAACAAGCAACAACGAAACATACTGGGAACAAAGGGAGCATATGACTGTCAATAATTCCGATCTCGCACAGTTTGTCGCCATATTATAAACTGTAGTCAGAAATTACCTACTTAAAACAATTTCTCATTCTTGCTTTGATAATTCATTACAAGCGTCATTTCTTGACCTTCCTATTTAAGACGATAATAAAACGCAAGACAACACTTTAAATGTTATAATCTTATAAGTTTCATCTGCTGTATAGATGTCGGTACCACATCCAGATAGCAAATGGAACTTATAAAATTATAACATTTAAAGTGTTTTCTTGCGGGAACCATATTTTCTGGATATCCGTACCTTGCAATTCGGTCCGTTATCCAGCTCCATTCACAGTAACCGCATCACTAGGTTCATTCTGGAAGAAATAGGTACCACTCATGCCTTCCGCCCAAAAACTACATCAAACAGTTACTTTCACTGGATACAGTCGTTCCTCCTGCATTTCTCTTGGATTTTCCGCACTCCGTATTCTGCAATTTTGCTTGTTAACATATCGACCCATTTCGAAACGAGTTATTTTTTAGAAAAATCCGTAATTGTAAGGCCCAATTAACAAACCTACAACGTAACTAATAGTCATCTCCTTTTTAATCTTGAGTCAACCGCATTTTGTAAACTGTTAAACGGAGGTCTTTTTCTAAAATGTTATGCTCACTCGATTGTTGATGTTGACTTGTTGTGAATGTTTTCCTCTGGTGGGGCACCACGATTGGAAACACGTTTTTACTGACAGGCCCCTCTTTCCCACTGGGCAATCTGGGCACGTACCCAGGGCCCCGCGGTCGATAGGGCCCTCCTAGTTCCTGCCAGATCACCAAACGATGACCGACATTATAAAACATATTTATTTCGAAAAAATTCAGCAAGATTCCGATATATTGTTTATTAAAGATCAAATTAAATGGCACATATTTAGCTTTTTAATTTATTTAATGTGACCAAAAAAATAAAAATAAATCTAGAATTTTGCTTATCTACTTTCTGTGTACTCTGTTCTTTGTTCTAACAATATAATGCTCTGTCAAGGTCATAGGGGCCCCATTACCCTAATGTGCCCACGGCCTCCAATAGACTAAAGACGGTACTGTTTACTGACCCAAACCACCCAAACTGTCAAATTTCTTAATAAAATGCTCAATAATTTTCACAGATGGTGTCAAATTTCTTCCGAAATGCGTACGAAATTTTCTTGCAAATTTCTGCAAAACATTTCCCATTTTCGTAATGAGTTTGCACAATAAATAATAGTAACATTTCTTTCCTAATTTTGCTTCATATAGGTTGTAAAATCTGACTATAAACATACGAAAATCGAAAAGTGAAGCTCATTAAAGATTAAAGGTTTTCAGTGTCAGTGATGAATGATCATTAATGAAGAATTTTTTCAGCAAAATTAAACCTACTTACAGGATAACCATTCGAAAAAATTCACGATGCATTAAATCTAAATTTTAACTGAGAATCTTAGTTGGTCTCAGTTCTGTGATCATAATACAAGAAATTCTGTTTTTACTTTTCTTATTTAATCTATTTTCACACTGTAACGTAGCTCACATTGTTTCAGTTGAGCTTATAGCGTCGGACCCACAAAAAAATATAATGGTACATTTAAGATGGTATTTGAAACAATGAAGACCACCCAAAATGTTGTTCATTTAAAATGAGTAGGTAGGTATACAAATTTCAATGTTCCGTGACTTCACACTTGCTAATCGAAACTTTATCTAAAATGCATAAAACCCACTGATTTGCTGTGATTTCCGTACAAAGTTATTATTATTATAGCTGTAGGGGTGTGAATGCTAAACTTGGTCATACACATAGAACCGTTCCAAACAATTAGTTAACTTATCTATAGTAACACGGTACTGTATAGAGAATCTTAATCATTATAATCACTAACTTTTAACTGTTATTATTGTTATTAAAATGAAAAAGTGTAACGGTTTTACACTTTCTTAACAAATAATTGTATAACGTTGTTTAACTATGAACGGGTTTTCAATACGCTTCACAGATAAACCGCCTACACGTGTGAATTTAAACATTTTAAACGTAACAAAAAAAACCCAACACAATATAAACCGCAAGAATGAATTTTACGTTAACGGGTGCCGGTGGCATATTGATGATTGTGAAATTGGCAAATTTATGTCTTAATAAATCCATCGTCAGTATGGCGTTAAATCAATTCGCAAAATACATAAATCTCTGGTAAGTTTAAATGAATTTTTTGTCAGGTGCGCCATTTCTTGGAAGCGGTTATGGAAACTACAATAGTCGGTGATTCGTCGATTGGCCAAATGAAATAGTTTTCATTCATTATTTCCTTCACTTCATCAAGTGTCAGTATACTTCAAACCTTCAAGGCCATAACAGTAAAATTGACGACCAGAGTAAGGGTGGTGTTGGTTGGCGCAGATACAAAAGCCGCCTGGGTGATTTCACCGTACGTTCATTGTCAAAAATAGTGCAGAACCGTCTCGGCAAACTATATAGTGTTGAAATCACTATAAATCGAATTATAAAACGTCAGAAAAACAATTAGAACAAGAAAAACAACAGAGCTGAATTATCAAGCAGTGGTTGAAAACCCAATGCAACGATGAATTTGGCCATGTTGGTGTTCAAACTGTTTCTTACTTGATAGCAGCAGCAATACCATCTTCTTGTACGACCTTAAAGTTAACAACAGACTGAAAAGAGAAAACGAATTTGCCGGTTGCATGGCTTAAATCTTTAAATGCATAGGCTACAAAATTCTATCATCTCGGAATAGTTCAGAGGACAGCTGCCATTATGGTTGAAAACATATGGTTTCAAACTTTCATTAATACATAATACCAAGGCTACCAGGTTACGTTGACGAAAAAACGTAAAACATTTGAAGCACATAATATTATGAATGAGTGCTGTAAGGTCAAATCCATTTTTCTCGCCATTACATCAGTAATTGCATGTAAGTATTTTTGTACAAAACATGTGGCTCATAAAAGTTCAAAAACAACCAGTCTCTCCACTTCTTTGCAGTAATGCCAATGGTGACAACACTTTTCACATAACCAAATACCTATGTATCAATTCAATAAGTGTGACTGTTCCCGATCAAAATGTTTCACCATGTATCACCAACAAGTGTCAGGTAGTCATAAGTCATAAGAAACGGAATAACAATATAAGATAAGCTGCAACTAAGATATAAGAGCTTTATAATAATTATCCCTCTTCAAAAGCTCTTCTTTTTAAATTCGTCAATGTGATACATACAGAAAAATTGACACTGTGACCTGGATTTGAACCCGGGCCTTCACCACACTAGGGTAATAATCTTCCAACTGAGCTACCACAGCTTCCTATCCTGGTCACAGTGTAAATTTTTCTGTATGTATCACATTTACGAATATAAACATAATATGACTGACAATAATTATGTCATCTATCAAATTAACAGTACCTTTTTTGTTCGTTCCGTGTCTTTATACTCTTCCTCGTAACTGTGACGTGGTCTACACTTCTTTATTGTATGAGGTAAAAAAGAGTGAAGAATTGCATGAGATAACTTGTGTCATAACATTTGATCATACATTGTGGCCGAAGATAGTTTAGAAAGTCGACATGGGGAAGTCTAACTTTTGTCATAAGTTTGTACATTCCATAATGTCTTTTATGGTAACAATATGCTGTCGTATTTTCATGCCAGTGAAGACTTTTTGTACACAAACTGTGTTCGTTTGCACATTCAAAAGTTGCAAATATGGAATGTAACCAAGCGAGTGATAAATGGGATGATACTGATATTCTGATAATACTTTAAGTAGCATGGCATAGTTATAATGTTCGGTAAAGATGTTAATCTTCCGGGCATCTTGTCGAGTCTCTGCACTTTGGAAAATAATAGACTGTTGAAAGTGGTATTTACACGTTATCTTATCACTTATTAGAGTGTTCACGTAGGCAACGTTTATCGATTGTACAAGACTGACATAAACCGTTTTAAATGTCGGCTCTATGATGATGATTGTCATCAGTAGTAGTAAAGATTATCCGTACGTTTGACTCAGCCAAACCAACTGCACGAAAGAGCAAGAAAAAATGTCACCTTTAATGTGTAAAGCTGCAGATTTATAGGTACAAAATGATACCGGACACCCTATATTGTTTGGCGCATTTTTCGTAATAACTTCGTTTATGTTATTGTATAAATGTTGATAATAAACTTGTACCTGTATTAATTTCATCTCGATATCTTTTCAAATAAACATGTTAAATTTGTCATTTTTTCAATATTGACTCGGGATACCAAAATACATATTCAACTTCTATGGATTTTACTTGTTCGTAATAATGGTATTAACAGAAGATTGAACACAATTATAATTTACAATTATTACTTTCAATTGAAGTTCTAATAAAGTCTGTACTTAAAGACATCCCAACAGGTATTATCAAGGATTATACCGGGTGGCCGATTTATGTGAAGACATTGAAATATCTCGAAAACTACGGATCGAATCAAGTTCTAAATAAAATTTGTTGGCTTGGAAGGGGGTCATCCAATGATAACAATTACTTAATTTAAACAAGTTGGTCGTCTTCAAGGTGGAATTCAAAAGAAGTGACCGAAAAGACTTATTCATATTGTTTTGTTGTAGCAGCTACGACAAAGCCCGCCCCCATTACAAAAGCGGCTATACAAGAGCTCGGCTGAGAGGATATTTCACGAGTTTCACGTAAAGACAAATTTCAAAAGGAAGTTAAACAGAATTGCAAAATTTGCAAAAATATCACACCTACATCTGCATTAGTTTTATACAGTGTGACTCATTTAGAATGGAAACACACATGTAAAATCTGAAGTTATTTACCGATTTTAACCAATTTTTTTTTTAATGTCAAAGAATCAAAAATCTACTTTGGGACAAAATTTTAAATGTTTATTCCAATTTTCAGGGCATACTACGATAACTTTTTCGTACTCGAAATGGAGAATTATTATTAGCGATTTGTTTATAAAAAAAATATCTACGCCACTGGATTCAGAATGCTTCCAAATAGCTATCACCAAAATTTTACAAAAATATATTTATTAATAACAAAGTTATAACAACTTAAAGTTCGAAAAGTTTCAAAGCTAACAGTTACAAAAAAACACCCTGTATCAATAGATGGCCATTAAACTATTTAAACCATCATTGGAGAAAAAAATATTTAAAGTAACGTAATATTTAATAAAAATCTATTATAACTGTTAAACAGTAACATAATTTCCATGGTAACTAAGATTTAAATGGAAATGTTAGGTCTTATTATGTATTTACTCAATTGTGCGATTCCGTCACTTTTATTAAATATTACGTTACTTTAAATATTTTTTTCTCCACTGATAGTTTAATTTAAGACTTATTAACATATTTTCCATGGCAATCTTTTGATACAGGGTGTTTTTTTGTAACTGTTAGCTTAGAACTTTAAGTTATTATAACTTTGTTATTAATAAATATATTTTTGTAAAATTTTGGTGATAGCTATTTGGAAGCATTCTGAATCCAGTGGCGTAGATATTTTTTTATAAACAAATCGCTAATAATAATTCTCCATTTCGAGTACGAAAAAGTTATCGTAGTATGCCCTGAAAATTGGAATAAACATTTAAAATTTTGTCCCAAAGTAGATTTTTGATTATTTGACATTTTAAAAAAAAATTGGTTAAAATCGGTAAATAACTTCAGATTTTACATGTGTGTTTCCATTCTAAATGAGTCACACTGTATAATGAAACGCATCTGGCCACATTTTAACCAAAAAGTTCGATTATGTTATTTATATTAAATTTATTTATAGTAAAAAATCGAAATAAATAAACAATTTAAAATCTGTACAATTGTCAAAAAATATTTTGAAATGTCTTTTCAATACTAAAGACAAAACAAAAAAACATCATAAAATGTGATATTTATAAATTAAACTGCAGTAGATTTTGCAATTCGGCATATAAAGGTTAAACAATTTGAAATGTCGATATTAGATATTATAAAGAACATGTTCGTTATTATAAATATGAACACACAAATAAGTCAAATGACTCCAAAACTGTTATTGGAACATGACCATCCTATACCTACAACAACACGCGATCTTAACGACCCTTTGGTGTGGTGACCCTACGTTTTTGGCTGTATTTGAAGTAAATACTTTACCATGCGGAATATTATTCACAAATAGAGTTGATTGCATGTTTAATGCTTCTATGTATGCACAGATTGTTTAGTTAAATTAAAAAAGTTATAAACTATCTATTAACAAAATTTTCTCTACTGAAACTGAAAATAAGAATATGAAATACATTTCACTGCCAAAAAATCTAAAACCCATAAAGTAGCTTTTAAATGCAAATGGAGGAAAAAGATCAAACGAAGCATGGACTTCCTTCGAAGAGCGGCAAGAAAATCAAGAATAGAAAAAGTAAGAAACGATACAATTAGAGAGATAATGAACATGCCAAAGACTATAATAGACGAGATAAAATCTAAACAAATTAATTTGGGACGGATATGTTCAGCGAATGCAAAAGGGGAGACTGCCACGTACTATTGTGGAGTGGAAACCGTATGAACGGAGAAAACGAGGAAGACCGTCGAACACCTGGCAACAAAGCAATGTACGAAAGAAACCTGACAGAAGGAAGCTGGGAAGACCGAGAGACGTGAAAATTGGACGCCGTAAAGCGACGACAACGCTATAAAGCGATTTATAACGGGTGATTTTTTAAGCATTTGGTTTTTGAAAATTGAAGAAAACACAGAAAAATTGTAAAAGTGAATGACATATTTATTTTTTAGATCGATAAGTCAAAAACTATTTCATGCAAATGTTGCGCACGATGATCAGGTGATCCATTCTGGAAGTCCAATTTTGGCACACTTTTTCCAACATTTCGGCCGATATCTCACCAATGACACGTGTAATGTTATCTTCCAAGGCAGCAATCGTGGTTGACTTGACCCTATAGACGAGAGACAGAGTCTTCCCACAAAAAAACTCTAGTGGAGCCAAATCGCACGAACGAAGTTGACAGCGCTAAAACGTGAGATTATTGCTCACCAAACTTGCCTCTCAATTGGTTCATGGTATCGCGTGGAGTGTGCCATGTGGTACTGTCGTGTTGAAACCACATGTCTACCATTTCCAATTCTTTCATTTTGGGCAAAAAAGTCTGAGATCAGA
Organism: Pyrocoelia pectoralis; assembly: GCA_036250285.1. Classification (NCBI taxonomy): domain Eukaryota; kingdom Metazoa; phylum Arthropoda; class Insecta; order Coleoptera; family Lampyridae; genus Pyrocoelia; species Pyrocoelia pectoralis. The sequence continues at coordinate 18,896,943 of CM070079.1, read as the reverse complement.
GAACGATACCTTGCTACATTCACCGTTACGTTGCGGCCATCATCGTCTTTGAAGAAGTACGGTTCAATGATGCCGCCGGTCCATAAACCGCACCAAACAGTGCATTTTTCAGGGCGCATTGGCAACTCTTGAACAGCTTCTGGCTGCTCTTCGGATCAAATTCAGCAATTATGCTTATTCACGTACGCTGAAGACAATATTGCAATAAAAAAGGGGATTTTTCACCCAGCTTCTCACCGAAAAGAAAAGACGACGTTGTGGTAAGTCGCCAGGCTTCAGCCCCTCCACCAGCTGTGTTTTGTATAGCTTTAGACCGAGGCCCTTACGTAAAATCTTCCAGGTGGTCGAATAACACAATTACACAAACCCAATTGATGCGATCGGCGACGGATGGACATTTCGCGATCTTCATTAACACTGGCGGATGCAGCAGCAATATTCTCCTCGGTACGCACTCTACGGATACGGGTTGGTGGATTGATGCTCAATAGAGTGAAACTGGTGCGAACTTTGGTCACAATGGCTTGAATTATGACAACATTTTTCACAGAGCACGAATTTTCATAATATTTGATAATGATTTGCAAGCGTTGTTCGTTTGCCAGTAAACTCACAATGAAATGGCAAGGCAAACTGAACATTTTTGACTTTGACATTTGTCACGAATCACGCGCGAACTGTCAAAAAGTTAACTTTGAAAAACCAAATAGCAAAAAAATCACCCGTTATAGGTATATACTTTTTGGCTAAAGACATAACAGAAGAAATCACGAAAGCCGGTACATATTTATAAATTGAACTGTGCATTCTGAAATTCGCCATACATAGGTCAAACAATTCGAAATTACGATATCAGATATAGAGTATAGATAATATAAACGCACAGATAGGTCAAACTACGTTAAATATTTACTAAGAACACAAATGAGCAGACATTCCATCACTTCATAATTTTTGCGGTAAAAAATTCAAATGAAATGTTTTAGAAGGCTTTGAAATATGTATATAAATATACAGCTCCACTCAGCAAACAAGATAGTCGGAAAATATGTCAACTAAAATAATGTATTTGAAATTTTTGACGCGGCAAATTATTTGTCCAATCATATTTGAGAATTCTAAGGTGTACATTCACAGCTGAAGGTAAATTATTACAGTTGACAGCTGACATTTTCCGCGAACGTTTTATTACTTAATCCTTTTATTGTGTTACTCTTATTTGTTAAAATCAGTCTTTCTGATGACTTCTCATGCAGCATACAATACATTTATGTGTAACCAACAATACACATTTAAATTAAGCGCCCAAATATTTCTTTCCGGATTGTACCTTAAAAGCTACTCTAGCGCCGGTATCCCCTCTCCAACTATCTTGTTTGCTGAGCAGAGCTGTAGACATGTGTACGGAATGAGTCAATTTATTGACCTTATTAATTCGCCAATACTTTACATTCTTGATAATAACAAAAAGTCCTTTGGTGTGGTGGGCCTAGGTATTTAGCTGTGTTTTCCCTAGACCGCGAAGTAAGTACTTTACCACGTACACGGTGCAACAGCTTTCACAGCACTGCACTGATATACGTAGAATTTATTCTTATTAATCATGCTTTAGTGGAAAGAGGGTTGATTGGATGTTGTTCTTTTTTGCATTTTTGGTGAGAATAAATATACCTACCAAATATTTCCTTAACGTTGTATATTGGTTACTCTTGCCTAATTTTCTATGACAATCTGTTACCCTTTATGTTTATAAGAACATGACACATAATGTCGAAACGCGTTGTTTTTATTATTACAATTATTAATTATGGAGTTACACAAAGTAAGTTTGGAGAAAATTAATTCTACTTTTGAAACTACAGTGTTTTGAAATTCAATGAATCATTTTGAGTAACTTTATGTCATATCAATCTGCAATAAAACGTAATCGAAGAAAATTCCAGAAATTGTCATTGTCCCAATACCAAGAGTTGTTATAGGTAATTATCATTAACCTATTGATAATTACATTATACGTTTTCTAGATAGATCTATGAATTTGCTAAATTACTAAACGCTAATTAGTAATTTAAAAAAACTGGTGTTAAACCTTTTTCTTGCCGTGAATTCTCATAAGTTATGCAAGCGTAGTTTCCCATTACCTTTAGGTAAACGATATAGAAGCTTAACGAATATTTATGCGTGACGCGCCGTTTTCGTACAAAACCTTTGGTACGTGACGAAAAAGTTGTCTTCATCACTGGAAAGTTTTTTTTTTGGCATAATTTGAAGACAAATAAATTGATTCTGGCTGTAATCTATAATGTCATATCAATTTAAGCAATGAACTTTGTTCTTTCAACAAATTTATTACGCTCAAAGCTAAATATAAAGAAAGAGTCATTAATTTAGCTTTAAGCCCTATTAATTTAAATCAATTATGGCCTTCTCCATTTAAAACAAATTATTATATAATCTACATTCGTTGAAATTACATATACATACTCGTATATAACGAACTAAAATATAATTTCAAGATACACAAACAAGTAATTTAAAAATTAATTCTCACCGGTTGACCTTCAGTCTGCTGGGAAACATCCTTTTTATTCCACTTTTCGCGCATCACTTTCGATGTTTTTTTTAATTAAAAAAATCGCAATTATTATTATTATTTATGTAGGTAATTACTTTTTTAATCTATTGAACGATCTTGGACGACGGTCACTGTTGAATTGACACGTGCGAAAATAAAACTAAACGTTAACGTTTTATTCGCGAGCACCACAACTGTGCACCTTCACGGTTATAACTTCTGTGAACCGTTTAAACGTTTATTAGGTTTAAAATGCCGCACTATTTGTTACCTCATCATACTTGATAACAACTTTTTACGAACAGCAGGTGACTGAGGCAGCGTGCTATGAAGTGATCCCCGTACCTAATGTTTACGATTTATCTACAATGTTATACTATGCGCATGTTTTAGTCTTATCGCTTATTTGTCAATAAGACTACAACAAATAGTCTTAACCCTTTATCACGATTCTTATATTAAGTGCTTCGCACTACCTTGGGCCTCAAGTACGAGGTGTATCTACCCGCTCGCTCTATGTGAATTTTCCTTCGATTGTTTTGTTTATTTACACATTGTATGTTAATTAAATTCAAATTGTTTCCATATGAAAATTATGGCATTCATAAAAAAAAGGAATAACACTTTCGTTTTACGAAACGTTATGCTAAGCCGTCATAAAATGGAATTAAATTCACATTTGGGTATTGCGTTATACTTATATGAAATCGAAACGGGCGTGTTTCATCATCATTTACAAGAAAAATTCTACAATAATCTACCTAGCACAGATAAAAATGCTGCATCATTTTTCTTGCAATGTATGGCAGAAATGCACCACATACAGGGGGGGGGGGGGGGGGGGGGGGGGGCATATGCGTACCTAGCCACAAAACGAATTGGACTAATTTTGAGCTCAACCGTGGAGTGAACTTTATTCAATGGCTCAACACAATCCGATGATAGCGCTCGCACCGCATACCTGCTTTTGATGCATTGAATCTTAGTAAAACCATAGTGGCGAAACAGAGCCACCCTGCAACGTGCCATTATTTTTGGGTGCACCAAGGTACTTCTTCCCTTGATGATTTTTGGATCAAAACTGCCTTATACGCGTTAGAGGAGATGCTTTTGAGCAACTTGTAATCTATGATTTCAAATCCCCATCCGATTCCCAAAATCCTTCCCTCCATGGTCCGTGCCCAGTGATCTAATTAAAATGTTAGGTGCATATAATATAAAAGTAACCACGTTACTCGATATTAGGTATTGTCACGTAATTCTGTAATAAACAAAAATTCAGTGTATTATGTGTTTAATAAATATACCGATAAACTCTTAGGGGTGGTAGGGGATATCAAAACAAAAATTTTTTGCTTGATAAACATATGTCCGGAAACGGTTCGTTTTCGTGGTACAGGTTGTTAAAGTTTGTAAAAAAATTGCAAGAAAACGAACAGGCCCAGTGACCACGCTCCTGGAATTACTGTATCAATTATGTCTCATAAGATAGCAGTGCACTTATAGCAAACTGCAATAAAAAATATTACATAATTGTTACTTATTTGTTGCTCATTTTTACCGGTAAAAAAATTTTTGTACCATCAAAGACTTCAAACAAACGGCACACTGCTGACTTAAGTTGAAACTGGCAGTCCACGCGATAGCGCCTCCATTCTCCAACGCCAGTAGTTATGCGAATGAAACATCAATTATTGTTACCTAGTTAACCTGTAGTTTAAAACAACATACCTATGCACTTTTTCTTTAAATGCGTACAAAAACTTTCTGCACCGCCCGTCATTGCCATACGAAATTTTTTTTAACAATAACAGGTAATATACCTACCTTATAACAAATTCATAAACACAATTTTCTAGGTCTGTGGGAGCAGTTCACATAGGTACTTTAGCTGTCGGCGGCCAAGGGTAACACAAATAAAATTACACGTACTGGCAGTGCGGTAAATCAAAAGACCCTTTTATCGGAAGTGGCGCGCACAAAATTCGGAAACAAATTAAAAAATACCATTTCCTAAAAGAATACTGGCAAGGCGGTTAATCGTCTGGTACAAAAGACCGTCTTATCGGAAGTCACGCGCACAAAATTCAGTAACAAATTAAAAAATACAATTTCCTAAGTTTGTAGATGAAGTTTACATACTTTGACAGTCGGCGATCAAGGATAACAAAAATAAAATCGTTTAATGTCCATACTGGCAAGGCGTTAATCGTCTGGTTCAAAAGACCGTCTTATCGGAAGTCACGCGCACAAAATTCGGAAACAAATTAAAAAATACAATTTCCTAAGTTTGTAGATGAAGTTTACATACTTTGACAGTCGGCGATCAAGGATAACAAAAATAAAATCGTGTAATGTCCATACTGGCAAGGCGTTAATCGTCTGGTTCAAAAGACCGTCTTATCGGAAGTCACGCGCACAAAATTCGGAAACAAATTAAAAAATACAATTTCCTAAGATTCTAGAAGAAGTTTACATACTTTGACAGTCGGCGATCAAGGATAACAAAAATAAAATCGTTTAATGTCCATACTGGCAAGGCGGTTAATCGCCTGGTTCAAAAGACCGTCTTATCGGAAGTCACGCGCACAAAATTCGGAAACAAATTAAAAAATACAATTTCCTAAGTTTGTAGATGAAGTTTACATACTTTGACAGTCGGCGATCAAGGATAACAAAAATAAAATCGTGTAATGTCCATACTGGCAAGGCGTTAATCGTCTGGTTCAAAAGACCGTCTTATCGGAAGTCACGCGCACAAAATTCGGAAACAAATTAAAAAATACAATTTCCTAAGATTCTAGAAGAAGTTTACATACTTTGACAGTCGGCGATCAAGGATAACAAAAATAAAATCGTTTAATGTCCATACTGGCAAGGCGGTTAATCGCCTGGTTCAAAAGACCGTCTTATCGGAAGTCACGCGCACAAAATTCGGAAACAAATTAAAAAATACAATTTCCTAAGTTTGTAGATGAAGTTTACATACTTTGACAGTCGGCGATCAAGGATAACAAAAATAAAATCGTTTAATGTCCATACTGCGGCAAGGCGGTTAATCGTCTGGTTCAAAAGACCGTCTTATCGGAAGTCACGCGCACAAAATTCGGAAACAAATTAAAAAATACAATTTCCTAAGATTCTAGAAGAAGTTTACATACTTTAACAATCGGCGATCAAGGATAACAAAAATAAAATCGTTTAGTGTCAATACTGCGGCAAGGCGGTTAATCGTCTGGTTCAAAAGACCGTCTTATCGGAAGTCATGCGCACAAAATTCGGTAACAAATTAAAAAATACAATTTCCTAAGATTCTAGAAGTTTACATACTTTGACAGTCGGCGATCAAGGATAACAAAAATAAAATCGTTTAATGTCCACACTGGCAAGGCGGTTAATCGTCTAGTTCAAAAGACCGTCTTATCGGAAGTCGCGCGCACAAAATTCGGAAACAAATTAAAAAATACAATTTCCTAAGAATCTAGAAGAAGTTTACATACTTTGACAGTCGGCGATCAAGGATAACAAAAATAAAATCGTTTAATGTCCACACTGGCAAGGCGGTTAATCGTCTAGTTCAAAAGACCGTCTTATCGGAAGTCGCGCGCACAAAATTCGGAAACAAATTAAAAAATACAATTTCCTAAGATTCTAGAAGAAGTTTACATACTTTGACAGTCGGCGATCAAGGATAACAAAAATAAAATCGTTTAATGTCCATACTGCGGCAAATATGGATGGAAAGCTTAGGGGTCTAGCTATCTCTCGTATGAATATGGTTCCTTTATTTTTCTTGCTGTAGAATTCACATGCTTTTAAGCTAGATAGTGTTTATTTTAATTTTTATTTAAACAATTAAATATCTCGGAAACGGTTAATTTTAGGAATAGGAAAACTCAATGAAAATCTACCTAAAATTTTTACGTGAATCGAAAATCGGAATAATATATAAGGTGTTACATTTAAAATAACAAATTTGGTGTCATTTCCGGAAACACCTCAAGTGTTAGGTAGACGCAATTATTTTATTTGAGGAGGCCGAAAATGCTATTGCCTAAATTTTCAAAATTCAGATCATAGTAGTCTCTGAAATATTCTAATGGTTGGTCACCGTGAGACACCCTGTATAAATATGAATCTTTTTTTTCTATAAGACAAACATGCGTGAGGCTCTCGCGTGGTAGAAGTTATACATCGATGTTCACTCTACCGCGGCATTAGAGTTTTAAGCTGCATTTATAGTGTCGCTATCGGTAAGCAATAAGAAATAACAAATAAGCGGTAAGGAAATGAACTTATGGATAACTTGTATAGCATCCATAGTAGAAATAAGCAGTAAGCAGTAAGCAATAAGAAATAAGGAATTGGTTCAATTGTATTTCTTACCGCTACCGAATCGGGAACATTCGTGTACAGCTGTGAGCTTACGAGCTAAGAAAGACAGATGACATCAATATAAATCAGGTGTTAAAGAAATATTTGAGTGAAATATATACTTATTCAAGAATCGATGGGAAAATATTATATCAAGTTGATTTTAATTTTACAATCGTACCTTAGGTAACCTAAGAATCGTACGATAAACATAGTAATAATTTAAATTCAACCTGCAATGCGCATGCCTACTCTATTACCGATAAAGAACTATAAATGCGTTTTTATTTCTTACTGCTTATTGCTTATTTCTTATTGCTTACCGATACCGACACTATAAATCCAGCTTTAGAATGTAACTTGAAACATTTTTGCCCCAAATTTGCCGCTCTAGGCTCCAGGCTGCTGGTAAATTCCCCACTGCTACAGAATGTAGGTATTTCAAAATCTGCGTTATCATTATCAACACTGTCTACAACGCAATGAAGCACATTTTGAACATTTACAGTATCATTCCGATAACTAAATAAATAACAACAATAACAGTAACATAGTTTTTCAGTACTGTATATTTTGGCGCATACTTAAGTTAATACTAACATAATATCTGAAGATTTCATTAATTACATGTTCAAATGTGATGGTACACGCTATTAAGACTTAAATATAAATATTTTAATTTGTGCTTATTAAGTGAAGAACGCGTAAAACATTTTTATATTACTGTAAAGCTGGTTCTATTGACTTTCTTCATTTTATGTTTAAGATTGATAGACAGACAGGACAGCTCTCCTCTTTCATTTTTACTTTTATCAATAGGTAGGTACCACTACTTGACGTACCATTTTCGCTGTTCACAACAAGTGTTAATTTTACAATCACTTTCACTTCCGTTTTTGTTAGCATAATTGAAGGGTTTTGAAAAGCTATACAGGGTGTCCCATTGTTCTGTAATCGGTCGATAACTCAATGTGGGTTGAAGATACAGAAAAAAGTTTCAAATAAAAGTTGCTTTGATTTGAATTGCGCACCTTGTAAAAATATTCTTATCTCTACAGTATGTTGCATTTTCACGTGGCAGGAAAACGTCACTTTTTTTTTAATGGCACACCCTGTATTTTTTTCCCTTAATGTATCGACCAACCATATTTATATCACGCCTGAAATTTTTTTTGATATTGGATGTGCGGTTGCGGTTGCCAAGTTATTAATTATTTTGTAAAAATTTTGTACAATTCAAGGTCGGACTATAATATTCATAAGCATAACTAAGTTATTCTTCAAAAAACGAAAAATGTATTTGACGAATAATATTACCCTAATGTCGTGTTACTCTACAAAAAAAAACTAAATGATTAATTTTATACCGAGTGTTTAAAATGAGAATTTAAAATTTTTGAACTTTAAATAGAATTTATACGAATATTTTAAATTGAACACCCTGTATTTTTATTTACCATCAGATTCTCGACAAAAAACCCTATTCAAACGGTGTATTATTTTCTTTTCCCTTATTAATTTCCCTTTCAGTAGCAGTGAAACAAATATTTGGTACCATTTGAATTTTTTTAGAAAAGTTTACCGTTTTGTTCCTTCAACAAGTTGCGCCCTCTATTGGTAGACGGAGATAAGAAATTGTTCTGATTTTGGATTTTTTTGGTAATATCTTAATATGATCTAAGGGTAATATCAAGTACTATATTGTCTTTACATCGAGACCAACCTTGACACATTCAAGCAACCCGTTTTGATGTTAGACGATTTTTTCAGTAACACGTAATTTAGTTCCCCCTCCCTTTATTTTGACAGCAATCGTAAAAATTCATTAAACAAAGTTTTACATATTGATCACTAGTTTACAATGAATATAATTTTTTAAATACTTGACTGAGGAAAATTGCCCAAAAAATGGGGATTTCAAATTGAAATCATTGAAACGCCCTCTGGGGGCAATAGTAGGAAATTGAAAATAATTTCCAGTATTTTTTATTGGCCATATTTATTATAGGTTTTCTTATTTCACTGCTTAATCTCAAATAGTTTCTGAGTTATGACCGGCCTCCTGTCTTAGTTGTACACCCTGTACATTCCAGTGAAAATATCACCCGTTGGTGTACAGCGCTCATTGCCCCAATTCAAACGGCCACTGAATCACCTATGAACTGCTAAATTTAAAAAAAAATAAGAAGGAACTAGTCGAAATCCCTGGATTACAAAACGAACTCTGAATACCGCAGTAACGAAAGTATAAAAAAAATCTGGCCTTATCAAAAAGACAAAATTTGATAATTTCGAAATTTCGACTTTAAAGTCGAATATTTCGAAAAGTATTTGAGATACCGAAAAATTGGGACCGGATCATGAATCAGCATAAAATTTCACATAAGATCCATATCTTAACTCGGTTGTAGACAATACGCATCTCTTGCAACGCACGGACGCACGGACGGAATATTGATTTCAGTAACGAACGAAGTTCGTTGAAAAGCAATTAAAACTGAATTTCAGCCGCTTTTCGACACTTATTCAGTATAATTGGATTATTGAAAGTTAAAGTATGATATAATTAAGAAAAGTGGATTAAATAAAATACACTTTATTGGGTTAATTAGGTATGTGTGGTAATTACATAGTAGATATTTATATGGCTGCGGAGTACCTACACATTCTTGGATAAATTTTTATACGAACATAAAACTTAATTGGAATTAAGCAGCTTCTTAGATTGGTCTAATTTATGACATCAAAACTATTATTTATTTAAGAATCTAGTTTGTGTACACAGAGTGCTTTTAATACGACTTTTCAACATTTAAATCAAATTCAATGGATTCGCTTCATAAATCCCACAGAGGTGCATGTCGTACCACTTGATTATTCAAAGTTCACACTACGTTTTTCCTACACTTTCTTATTTACTTTGTGCGGAAAGCGATATAGGAGAGGAAATAAAGCACTAAAATAAGCCAAACCTACAAAATTTTTGTAGTAAGACCTAAGACGGATAGAGATGGGGTTTTTTGGATTCGCTTCCTAAATTCAATAGGAAACTTTATACCTACTTTTGATCATGTTTTTTTTCGAAATTGCATTTGTGCAGTTGAAAATGCATCCTGAAAAATGCATTTTCATAGAAACAATTCATAACTTCGTTATAAACTTCTAGAATCGACTCAATTTGGGTTCACGGGGGTTTTCGAGGTCGCTGATTCCGAATATGACCTCCAAATTGGTTCACTGCCTACCGGGAGCTCAGGATAGCTGAGCGACGTCATCTCCGAAGCTATTTCTGAAATTCACTCTCAAATGATTCTAGACATCTCATCCGGGGTTTTTTTGGGTCAAATTCGGAATCAGCGACCTCGAAAACCCCCGTGAACCCGAATTGAGTCGAATTCTAGAAGTTTATAACAAAGTTATACATTTTACTTCCCGAGTACGAAGTAAAAGGGAAGTAGAATTAGTGTTCCAAAAAAAAAATTTTTACCTATGCAAATTTTTACATATCTTTGCGTTTCTGAATACGTAGATTCAAAATATGAAAAAAAAAATTTTCTGTCTGTCGTCTGTAGTCTGTAGTCTGTACGTACACATTCCTTGCAACGCTCTAAACTCAGAAACTATTAAAATTATCGAAATACGGTTTTCGCCAATTGATTACATTCGGGCCAAGGACGAAAATGCTGATATTGCCTTTGATGACGTCACTTCCGGTATAAGCTAAAATGGCGGCACTCGTTTTTTTTATAAGATAAAGTTGCAGTTTTTTTTATGTAGTTTAAAAGAGTGTTTTTTTCTGAATTCAGCAATATATATTGTGCTATACTTATGTTTTGAAGAAAGTGTTAAAAAAATAATTATTTAAAAATGACTGCGACGCTCGATACTCAGAAACTATTACAGTTATCGAAATGCGGTTTTCGCTAATGAAGTACATTCGGGCCAAGGACGAAAATGCTAATATTACCTTTGATTACGTCACTTCCGGTGTAAGCTAAAATGGCGGCACTCATTTTTTTTATAAGATACAGTTGCAGTTTTTTTAATGTAGTTTAAAAGAGTATTTTTTCCTGAATTCAGCAATATATATTGTGCTATACTTATTTTTTGAAAAAAGTGTTCAAAAAAATCATTTTTGAAAAATGACTGCAACGCTCTAAACTCAGAAACTATTAAACTTATCGAAATGTGGTTTTCACCAATTTATTACATTCGGACCAAGGACGAAAATGCTGATATTGCCTTTGATGACGTCACTTCCGGTATAAGCTAAAATGGCGGCACTCATTTTTTTATAAGATAAAAGTGCAGTTTTTTTATGTAGTTTAAAAGAGTGTTTTTTTCTGAATTCAGCAATATATATTGTGCTATACTTATTTTTTGAAGAAAGTGTTAAAGAAATAATTATTAAAAAATGACTGCGACGCTCGATACTCAGAAACTATTACAGTTATCGAAATGCGGTTTTCGCTAATGAATTACATTCGGGCCAAGGACGAAAATGCTAATATTACCTTTGATTACGTCACTTCCGGTGTAAGCTAAAATGGCGGCACTCATTTTTTTTATAAGATACAGTTGCAGTTTTTTTAATGTAGTTTAAAAGAGTATTTTTTCCTGAATTCAGCAATATATATATATTGTGCTATACTTATTTTTTGAAAAAAGTGTTCAAAGAAATCATTTTTGAAAAATGACTGCAACGCTCTATACTCAGAAACTATTAAACTTATCGAAATGCGGTTTTCGCCAATCGATTGCATTCGGGCCAAGAACGAACATGCTGATATTACCTTTGATTACGTCACTTCCGGTGTAAGGTAAAATGGCGGCACTCATTTTTTTATAAGATAAAAGTGCAGTTTTTTTATGTAGTTTAAGAGTATTTTTTTCTGAATTCAGTAGTACGTATTTATTTTTTGAAAAGGTGTTAATACGAGGGAAGTCTCGTGGCAACTTGCCAGAGTTTTTTTCTATGAAAATGCATTTTTCAGGATGCATTTTCCACTTCACAAATGCAATTTCGAAAAAAACATGATCAAAAGTAGGTACAAAGTTTCCTATTGAATTTAGAAAGCGAATGCAAAAAACCTCATCTCAATCCGTCTTACTACAAAAATTTGGTAGGTTTTATTTCCTCGCCTAATGGCGATATAAGTACCTACCTACGTTCATTCTACGGTTGATACTTATTGCGATAGATAATGGTTTTGAAGTGCAAGTCCTACACTACGGTTCAACAAAAACTTGCAGAGGGTTTTCAAGTATCAAATACGAACACAGAGCTCGAAATAGCTTCAAAGCTCTATGATTGCAACGTTCAAGAAACCAATTGCAAAACAACAATCTTGGCTGGACGTCTTCAGGGTCCCAAAAGCATGTCAAGAAGTTCAGTGTTTTGATATAAATAATTATGCATTTTTATACACAAATTATGCAAATACTTTCCAAGATGAAGCAGTAAATAATACTTATATATTTTTTAAATACCTAAAGATATTTTTAAAGAACAAGAATAACAAGATCAAAAAGTATTTCAATTTGAACGTACAAACTAGAAAACACCTGCCTCAAGTTTAAAGTAGGCGTTTACTATTCAGCTTTTGTTTCATTGTTTAATGGCGGCAAGCCTACCTACCTTCCAGTACGTTAAAATTTATGTTTTAGTTTGGATAAAAACTTTTTTTGGGCAGATTGAAAAAATGTTTCAGACAAATACAAATTATGATAGTTTAAGGATTTCATAAATGCTTTATTTTCAAAAACCGATGAAGTGGTTTTCAAAATATCTTGTTTTGAAAGTTTTGACTAATAAGGAATAATTAAGTAGGTAACTTATACCTACTTTGCTTCTGATTGAAGAATGTATGTGCTGTAAAGATAAACAGTTACTTACGTGGAAAATACGTGACCATATTCAAACTTGCGTGGCAAACATTTTTGCCAAAATTCAAAATAAAACGCACAACGCAAATATTTATTGATGTGGATCCGCCTCTTAAAGGCCTATTTACACGGGTAGAGTCATGAGACAAGCACTTGATAGAGTAGAGTAATTCTACTCGTATAAACGCTCAGTAGAGTAGAGTGTGTAGTAGGTTAGTAGAGTAGAGACAGTAGAGTCACTAGAAAAGTAACTCTACTCTACTACCACTATCACCCTCAAAATATCCACTTGCCTACGCATTCTACCCATGGAACGCGCTGAGTAGAGTAGAGTAGGTAGGAGAATGAGACCGCTGTCACTCACAGTACTCAGTATTATCGGAGATGGCGTCACACACCTCGGGGACAAACTTTGAAATTGCAGGTCTTGAAGCACAAAAAAATGAGAAAGGCTGCGATTCGAAAATTTAATGTAACGTCATCCCTCATTAACGTGTCTTGCCGATCGATTTTGTCATTCACCATATTCAGAAGCTCTTCAAATTTTACTGGAGTCATCCTCAGACACATCTTATTTTCCAACACATCCTCGAAGGTTTACTTTTAAGCCACTCTCTCCCCCACTCACTTCTTTGCTTGTTTACTTCCTCATCGATAGCTTCAGTGACTTCTGTTACAAGTGCCTTTGCAATTGCAACGTAGCTAAACAATTTTGAATCAAATTTTTTTTTCTTGAATTCATTTTTCGATAAACACCACACTATGCTAGGATCAGTACTTGTGTGACCAGTCCCAGAGCTGAAACGGTAGAGCGGACGGTAGAGTGCACTCTAACTCTACTCTACCCGCAACTATCCCCGTGTAAATGAACCTTTAGACCGCCATCGCACATTGAACATCGCAACTTTCGCAACAGTACTAGTCATTGAATAAAGAATTCAATGGTACTAGTGCTGCAGGCTCTGACCGTACTTTTACGGTCTTTTGATATAAAGCACGGTGTACGGTCCAACTTAACGACCGTACCCAAAAAGTACGGTCCTCAGACATTTTTTACAGCTGGGTTTCAATCGGGTTCATTCCAGAAAAATCAAAGTTAGTTTTGATTTTCTCTTCATTCATTGAATCAACGTCCAATCACGCGCAATGCAACAATGCATGCACTATGAACGTAAATTGTTGATACTTGATACAATGAACAGGGCCGTATTTGAAGCTAAATATAGGTATATCGAAACAAAATTTATTTACCAAACATTAAAAACATTCTTATAGACTTATAATTTAAAATATAACAAAAAGTTAAAGTTAAGTTATCGAGTGTAGAAGTCTAGAAGTCTTAATTAAAGTTATGAATTCGAGATAGACTACGTTTACACGCACTTGATTTACGCCGGAGTTATAACTTCGGAGTAAGATGCCGTGTAAACGCTCTTTAACACCGGAACTACTAAACCGGAGTTATAACTCTACACCTGTTGGAAAAGAGGAGTGCACTTATTTAACACCGGAATTTCTGTCAACTCCGGTGTTAAAGTACGTGTAAACAGGCGACTACGATTGTTGCCAACCCAAATAAAATCGCACATAATACTGCGTAAGGTGTATGTCTGTATATTCATATTGGTTCATATTCAATACGATTACAATTCAATTAAAATGAAAGGCACCTTATAACCTCACTATAAGAAAGAATCTATTTTTTCATTTCATTTCATTTATATATTGGTAAGATTGGTACTACTGCAAATTTATTTCTAAATCGGAGTTATAATTCCTGCTAAACCTCAACGTGTAAACGGTACTGCCTAACAAGAGTTATAACTACCGATGTTATAACTCCGGCGTAAATCAGTGCGTGTAAACGTAGTCATATACTACTTGGTACTACTATATTGTGGTGCATTACGACAATACGTGAGCCACATCCACTTGCGCGCAAACCACTGAACTCTAAAGCTACGTTTTCGTAAGGACACAAGATGTCGGCCGACATGTGGGCCGATTTGTCTGTATTAACGTAAACGAAATACATTTGATATCGGGGTAGTTGAACGACATGTCGAAGTCGGCCGGAAAAGTTATCCCAACCTTCGAACATATAACAAAAGGAAGGAACATGTATATGGCAAAATGAGTAACATTAATGGTTTACCAATATGGCTACCTACTGTGACATATTCCGTCGAGTCATTGGTGTACTGTTAAGCAGGGTCGTAAATCCAACATTTGTATGTTTACGCGCCTGCTGTAAACAAAATAAAATGCATAAATTTTTTTTTAATTTTATTGCCCTTTAAACATAATTAATTTGGTATGCATATTTCTAATTTTTTGCACATTCTCTATGTTCTTAACCGTATAATGAATTCTACGCTACTGGTAATTTTTTTATTTTAAATCGACAAACTGCACGCTACACCCGTTTGACCAATCGCAAATGGTTTACTGTTACGTCACTGTGACGTAAAGCCTGCGTAACTTCCGTTACATTGTACCATCTACTAAACTATAGGGATATTCCTTCCTTTTGTTATATGTTCGAAGATCCCAACACGCCGAGTTGGATGTCATTTGTTGCTACGTAAACAGCCGACTCGTTGATTTTTTGCATTTCCCGAAATTGCCCAGTCTGAACAAAGTAGTGTCTAGCAAGTAATATACATATAAATCTAGTTCCCAAATAATTTAAGACAGAAGGTACCTATGTAGTATGTATAAACCTATTTTAATAAGCTGTTATACAAATGTGTATTCACATTATGTGAATCATGTTTAGATGTCGTCAAATACGATGGAATGTTGCAAACATCGAAAAGAAAATTACAAATACTAGAAGTCAATACTTCCGTGAACTAGGCAAAATAAAAAAAAACCATCTTGAAGCCAACTAAAATGTGTGCTTGATTCATATTGTAAATAATTCAACATGTCTGTTGCAAACAAATATCAACATAAACACCCTTAGAACATATAATATCCTCGCCAGGAGTGTTTACCGCTACGTCATTAATGTATGAATCTAGCTATCAAATTTATTAATACTGTCATCTCATATAAAACAGTGAATTCAATAAGGATGGTGAACATTCGCAGTGCATTTGACGAAATCGACATACGGTATTGAATAAGCAAATGTTATAGAAAGAATAAACCTATAAACGCGAATTTAATTTCTTTTATATGCATAAGAATTTAATTCTCATTTGACTAATATAGTGCAATTTTGATTCGTGTTTTTCATATTACACCATATGATTGTATGTGATGACGTAGCGGTAAACACTCCTGGCGAGGATAGTAGTACTGGAACGAGCATACTCCGTAAACTCTATTACAAGTCGATGGCACAAAGAAGATTGACAGAACAAACAATACAATAGTATGCAAGTTAAAGAAGGACAAACTGATAACTCGAACTTGTTGGTAATGCGCAGTCGCGTACATTGTTGTGTTTTGACATTAATGGCGAATTTTACAATCAGCTGATTAATATTTAATTTACTTTTATCTTTCATTTTTGAAATTTGGATACTTAATTACTGGGAAGCTTTTAGTTAATAATGTATTGTTACATCTGTAAAACGAGAAATTTGGAAGTTACTCATCATGTGTAAGTAAATGTGTAAATATACCTATATTTACATTTAAACAATACTTGTAAATTTTAAATATTTAATATGTTTTATGTTTATAGATTTCCAAAAGACTTCTCAATTCGTAAGAAATGGCTGAACGCTTGTGGATTAAAAGAAAACGACATCCTCAAAAATACACGTATCTGTGGAAATCATTTTAGCGAAACTTGTTTTCATATCGTAAATACCGTAACAAAGCGTCGATCTTTAATAAAAGGAAGTGTTCCTTCACTATTACTTCTAAATAAAAAAAGTGCGAAAAGGTACAGTCCCCGAAAGGTGTATAAAAAAAGGTGTATATAAACTTCAAGGTGTTATTCTTTAAGTGATTTTAAGCCGAAAAGTTCATATAAACATATGTCCGCCGTCCGGTAATGTTTCATTGTCAAGATACAGGGTGTCAACATGTTCGGCAATCGATGTTAAGACGAGCTAATGTTTGCATTGAAGTTGAAGGTGGACATTTTCAGCACAATTTTGTGTTACTTATGTTAAATGTTTTTTTTCACAAAAAAATTGTATAATATTTGTTTAAGTGTAGTTTTAATAAATTGTGTTTCTTTGGTATGATCCATATTCTGGGTGTGGTAATTTTCTCCAAATGGGGTGAATTGATAATAAATCACTGATCACGAAACCTCCCCCATGAATAACATCGTGTTTCTTGTTTGATTTTTCTTAAATTAATTTTTTTCAAAGCAAGATATGAACAAAATTTTTGGTTGCCTAATGCAAAAAAATATAAAAGTTCTAAAATTAAATACAATAATTCATTGTGGTTTTTGTAAAGATTTGTTAAGAGGTGTAAAAGGCAGTCCACTAGTCGAGGTGAAAAACAGAGGAAACTTGCAAAATGCGGCGGATGATATTACCATTTGTAAAATAATTGAAACGGAATACAAGCAAATTGAAGTTGCTATTAATACTGTTAACATTAATGGTTTCAAAAGCCGAATTTTTCAGTTAACCAATTTGAAGGTTTTCAATGCACCACACATTTATCATCATATATCCAAACAAGATATATTTGTTAATCATAGAATACAATTAATTAAATTAATTATAAACAAATACGTAGGCTTAAGAATACATCATACAAATAAAAAAAGGTCTTCTAAATCTTGCTTAATTAGAAGAAAATATACAAAATTACTTTTTCTAATCAATAATTATATGTAGATGAAACATGTTCTATCGATAACATGTATTACAGTTAATAAACCTAAACTTATTATTTTTCTAATGTTAATTGTTATGTCATATGGTTCTATGAACATATTATCGATCACACTCTGAAATTATTGATATTGGACTACCAGTATCGATTATTGGATTCGGAACTGGTAATGCTGTAAGCCGCATTCATAACAGCTTCCTCGAGGCCGCTGAGGGTTGGGGCAGAACGGTGCCATGTGTCCTAAACCATTGCAGTTGAAACATCTCGTTACAGGTACACTAGAAACAGCATTTCCATGAGTCAGTAGTGGGGTTCTATGCCAGGCCAGCCAATTAGCCGCATTCATCACTGGACTGAATGAAGTCGGACAGCTTCTAACACTGCTTGGGAATACGACATTAATTTGCATTTCCAACTGCTCGTTGTCAAGTCCTTCGATAACGTACACAATAAAATAAAATAAGCATTAAACATCTCACTTTTCCGCCACTCCTTGCTTCAAATTTACGCATAAGGCTAATCAAATCCTCTTGTATTTCGAATGATACCAATCCAAAACATGACAACTTAATTTGCTGACTGCCACCAAGAAGAGTACATTCCCTAACGGCTGATATGTGTTTTTAATAACATCAATTCTTTACAGCGTTGCGGAGTCGTTCTCTAACACCGAATTAGTGACTTCAATTTCTTCCATACTAAAAATTTTCTAACCACTACACACGTACAACTAACCTTAAAACTTAAATTTGTCTACGTGTTTCTTAAATCATCGACTTTGAACCGAACGTATATAACAAACTTTCATTCGATCCCACTTCTGATAACTATAAGGGTTTTTTTCTTAGCACGTTCACGTTTATTTTCTAACAAAAATTAAAAATTAATGACATTTGCAAACTTTACAAATCTTTTCCCTAACCAAGTTTTCACCGATCATGCGCATAAGCCCGCAGTATCAATTGTATATCTATCCTTGTTAATCTTCTTTGAGACAACTGATTTGCGGTATGCTCGTTCCAGTACTATATGTTCTAAGTAAACACCAGTCAATTTTTCGCCATGTCGGTCGGCAGAAACTTAGATTAGGAAAGAGAGTGGATAGCGCACACACACGTTCTAACTGTGACCAAATGACTCCAAAGCAAGGATACCACCATAGAGAAAATTAAAACTCTGGATACCATAGGCGGCGCACTATCGACAGAACTATATACGGTGTTACATCCTCAAAAAATGCAAGGAACTTCAGAAAATCAAACCACCATGGTTTTTTTGCGAGATTAATGAAAACAAAAAATTGTCTTTGTTTCCAGACAGAGCACCAACGCAACTTTCACATTTAATGGTCTTTTGTAAATTTCTAGAAACAAAACCTGCTATATAAATAATAACTTGCTCGGAACATTTGGACATAATATGTTGATTGACGATGTAACTGTGTTCTTCAAATATTTGTTCTAAATTTTCATCTTCAGTAGCTACCACAGTTAAGGGTATACTTCCGTTGATGACAGCTTCTGGTGTAGCAAGTAAGGTGTTTGCTGCACCTGGTCTGCTAGAGGCGTGTAAAATAGAGATTTGTTCTAAAGGTAAACAATTACCTAAACCCCCTTCTCGTATCTCGGCTCTCACTAATAAGCGTTTATAGGCCGCTGTGAACTGCCGACAAGTAGGGTTATTATTCCATCCTCCACGCGACCTTATAGACGAAAAAAATAGCTCCACATGATCTTGGCTAATTTTATATAGCGGGAGATACATTAATGTCCCTGATCCAACAATGTCGTTGTATAAATCTAAAGCACTTGATAAAGACGCAATCATCCCGATAAAACCCGTTTTTCGTGTGGAAGTTATAAGCGGTTGATCATCCAACAGTTTTAGGTGTGAAAGATAATTCGTCGCGTAATGAATAAATATAGTAGTTTGTTCAATGTTCTTTGCACACAAAGCTTTTTTAAAAGACGGGGCAACTATAGATCTACTATTAAGAATGTCAAAACATGTGTTGATTATTCTAATAAATTTCACGGTACCCTGACAACCCTGAAATTGTGGAAGATTCAAAGTTTGCTCACAATACTCCAAAGAGTCGGCAACCGATTCGCTAAGTAGCTGTACTGCCAGTCGAACTTTCATTTTTTGTTTAAAGAAATGCACGTGGGCTCGGCGCAGTTTATTTGCCAAATGCATTCCCTCAGATTCTTGTAAATGATGCAATGAACTGATGTAGTCCCATTTTATTAGTTGCCCTTCATCATCAACGAAGATTTTTTTGTCGCCAAGAGTATTACGTATCAGTTTAATAACATGACACGGGTCTAAAAAGAACCGAACAAGTTTTGAATTACTCACAAACGTGGTATTCGTATTTGGTTGTTGAAGGTTACAACCTAGTAGTGTTGCCATTGATAAGTTGGAAGCTGCACCATCACATGTCAATGATTTCACTAAAGCGCCTGTTTCCAGAACGAGCCCTATTGCTTGTGTAACAATGAACGTTTTTTGTTGACCGTTCAACCCATCACTAAAATAATATCCTACTGGTATTTTCCACGTACCATTGATACACACCACCATGACAGCAAATGCTTCTTTTGCAAGCGACGCGGAATCATCATCCAAATCTACTCCAAAGCCCACGTATCTGTGAAATTTTTTCCCGTCCCACTCTAAATGTTTCCTTATCGCAATTTCATCTATAACTAAGGAAACAACTATTTGCTTTGACGTCGCTGCCACATGTTGTTTTAATGTTTCTAAACTTTCAGTGCTAAACCCTGGGTCGGCATTAACAGTTTTATACCATCTTCCTATGGTACTCTTGTGGGGTAGACACGTATCAAAGATAGTGCGTACGTATTCATATGCTTTTGGAGAAAAAAAATTTAGAGTCATGACGAACTTTCTCAATTCAGGCGGATATTTCACTTTTTTTCCTATTTTCCGGGCTAATAGTTCCTTGTTTACCCTAGTCATATTTGAAAGTAATTTACAGTTTTCCATTGATACCAAATTTTTTTCTTCAAGACTCTTGACGCACTGCTTTAACGACCACATGCGTTTTTTTGATCTCCTCAACGACTGACCCAACACTTTTATCCTCTGGGTTTTGTTTTTGCTTTTCAACTTTTCCATAAACAATTGCCGGCGCAGTTTTTTTTTACGAGGTGTGTCTGGTTCTGATTTTTCCTGCTGAGATGTGGATGGAACTGCCGGATCCTGTTGTGCAGTTGTATGAGCTAGAAAATGTTGTTTCGAAGTCGACGGAATTACATGGTCAGGTCGTAAAGAACATGGAAACCCAGAATGTACAGCTGGTTGACTGGCGACGTGACTGCGTTTGCGCGATCTTCTTTCCTAATAAATAGTACTTTAAGATAAAACATTTATTGTATCATTACACTCATTGTGAACTTACAGTTATCGTCTGTAAATACTGTGGCACTTGTTCAAAAGTAGGAACGGCTTCATTCAATAATTTTACTTTATGATTAGTGCGATAAAAAAATTTTTCTTCAAAGTGTTTACTGCACAATCTATGATACTCAGCTGGGGACCAATCATATGGCAGTTTCATATTTTTAATCCACTGTTGACGTATTGTTTCATCCCTTGGAAATCTAAAATACAGCAAAGATCTTTACCAAATGCAGTATAGCATATAAAATCTACAACAACAAAAACAAGTCTTACAACATATAACTAAGCATAAGTACCTACACTGCTATGAAGATAATAGTTTATCATAATAAAGCACTACAAATAATTGCAATTACTAGTACTTCCACATCACATCACGTAATGGCAAAGTGTTGTATATGGTATATTAAGGAAAAACTTTCGATTTATTAGGAAAAATAAACGTAAGCGGTCGTCAATGTGGAAGTACTGATCAATTCTTAGATTATGAAAATCAATTTACAGCGTTTATTACTTAAAGGATTTGAGAATTTTTGACCTACGCCACTGGCAAAAGGCGTTCGAAACGTTTCATTTAAACTTTTGATTTTGGTAATAATCTAGTTATAAAAACATGAATTAATTTCAGTTCTTTTTTACCTGTGGAATGAAATCCCTGGCTCTTTTCTCTCCGTACGACTGTTGCACGATAACGATGCACATACAACCATTATAATACCGATCACTGTCACTTCTTTATTTAAGCGCGTTTGCAATAAAAACACCAAACGTCACAATGACAGAAACGCTTTGTTTGACTCCAAAGTAATGGCGAGATCGCTTGATTTCAGTCACACTTGCGAGTGTATGCGTACATAGGGCGTGCGCTATCCACTCTCTTTCCTAATCTAAGGGCAGAAATGTCGGCCCAACAAGTCGCAGAGACGTGTCCTTACGAAAACGTACCTTAATTATATACTGGAACGTTCACTGCCATAGAAACTTCGCGAGTCGAGAGAGATATCGCGCAAGGGTCATTCCTGTCCTTTCCGTAACGCTTTACACATGCAGCGTGAGTAAGAGAGCAGACAGCGTTAAACTAAAAACACACTAACCTAAATGTAGGTACTATGTCGAGAGAAGGACAGGGATGACCCTTGCTACAGTGACTGTATTACAAACAGTGACGACAAGCGTGGTATCGATTTTGATTGGCCGTGGTATATTTTGCATCTTAATGGCGGCCTGACTGTGTTTACCTTTGATCAGCGTGTGATTTTTATTTTGATTTAGCAAGTTGCTAGGATACCACCGTTGAGTTCATATAAACCTTAGATTAGGAAAGAGAGTGGATAGCGCACGCCCTATGTACGCATACACTCGCAAGTGTGACTGAAATCAAGCGATCTCGCCATTACTTTGGAGTCAAACAAAGCGTTTCTGTCATTGTGACGTTTGGTGTTTTTATTGCAAACGCGCTTAAATAAAGAAGTGACAGTGATCGGTATTATAATGGTTGTATGTGCATCGTTATCGTGCAACAGTCGTACGGAGAGAAAAGAGCCAGGGATTTCATTCCACAGGTAAAAAAGAACTGAAATTAATTCATGTTTTTATAACTAGATTATTACCAAAATCAAAAGTTTAAATGAAACGTTTCGAACGCCTTTTGCCAGTGGCGTAGGTCAAAAATTCTCAAATCCTTTAAGTAATAAACGCTGTAAATTGATTTTCATAATCTAAGAATTGATCAGTACTTCCACATTGACGACCGCTTACGTTTATTTTTCCTAATAAATCGAAAGTTTTTCCTTAATATACCATATACAACACTTTGCCATTACGTGATGTGATGTGGAAGTACTAGTAATTGCAATTATTTGTAGTGCTTTATTATGATAAACTATTATCTTCATAGCAGTGTAGGTACTTATGCTTAGTTATATGTTGTAAGACTTGTTTTTGTTGTTGTAGATTTTATATGCTATACTGCATTTGGTAAAGATCTTTGCTGTATTTTAGATTTCCAAGGGATGAAACAATACGTCAACAGTGGATTAAAAATATGAAACTGCCATATGATTGGTCCCCAGCTGAGTATCATAGATTGTGCAGTAAACACTTTGAAGAAAAATTTTTTTATCGCACTAATCATAAAGTAAAATTATTGAATGAAGCCGTTCCTACTTTTGAACAAGTGCCACAGTATTTACAGACGATAACTGTAAGTTCACAATGAGTGTAATGATACAATAAATGTTTTATCTTAAAGTACTATTTATTAGGAAAGAAGATCGCGCAAACGCAGTCACGTCGCCAGTCAACCAGCTGTACATTCTGGGTTTCCATGTTCTTTACGACCTGACCATGTAATTCCGTCGACTTCGAAACAACATTTTCTAGCTCATACAACTGCACAACAGGATCCGGCAGTTCCATCCACATCTCAGCAGGAAAAATCAGAACCAGACACACCTCGTAAAAAAAAACTGCGCCGGCAATTGTTTATGGAAAAGTTGAAAAGCAAAAACAAAACCCAGAGGATAAAAGTGTTGGGTCAGTCGTTGAGGAGATCAAAAAAACGCATGTGGTCGTTAAAGCAGTGCGTCAAGAGTCTTGAAGAAAAAAATTTGGTATCAATGGAAAACTGTAAATTACTTTCAAATATGACTAGGGTAAACAAGGAACTATTAGCCCGGAAAATAGGAAAAAAAGTGAAATATCCGCCTGAATTGAGAAAGTTCGTCATGACTCTAAATTTTTTTTCTCCAAAAGCATATGAATACGTACGCACTATCTTTGATACGTGTCTACCCCACAAGAGTACCATAGGAAGATGGTATAAAACTGTTAATGCCGACCCAGGGTTTAGCACTGAAAGTTTAGAAACATTAAAACAACATGTGGCAGCGACGTCAAAGCAAATAGTTGTTTCCTTAGTTATAGATGAAATTGCGATAAGGAAACATTTAGAGTGGGACGGGAAAAAATTTCACAGATACGTGGGCTTTGGAGTAGATTTGGATGATGATTCCGCGTCGCTTGCAAAAGAAGCATTTGCTGTCATGGTGGTGTGTATCAATGGTACGTGGAAAATACCAGTAGGATATTATTTTAGTGATGGGTTGAACGGTCAACAAAAAACGTTCATTGTTACACAAGCAATAGGGCTCGTTCTGGAAACAGGCGCTTTAGTGAAATCATTGACATGTGATGGTGCAGCTTCCAACTTATCAATGGCAACACTACTAGGTTGTAACCTTCAACAACCAAATACGAATACCACGTTTGTGAGTAATTCAAAACTTGTTCGGTTCTTTTTAGACCCGTGTCATGTTATTAAACTGATACGTAATACTCTTGGCGACAAAAAAATCTTCGTTGATGATGAAGGGCAACTAATAAAATGGGACTACATCAGTTCATTGCATCATTTACAAGAATCTGAGGGAATGCATTTGGCAAATAAACTGCGCCGAGCCCACGTGCATTTCTTTAAACAAAAAATGAAAGTTCGACTGGCAGTACAGCTACTTAGCGAATCGGTTGCCGACTCTTTGGAGTATTGTGAGCAAACTTTGAATCTTCCACAATTTCAGGGTTGTCAGGGTACCGTGAAATTTATTAGAATAATCAACACATGTTTTGACATTCTTAATAGTAGATCTATAGTTGCCCCGTCTTTTAAAAAAGCTTTGTGTGCAAAGAACATTGAACAAACTACTATATTTATTCATTACGCGACGAATTATCTTTCACACCTAAAACTGTTGGATGATCAACCGCTTATAACTTCCACACGAAAAACGGGTTTTATCGGGATGATTGCGTCTTTATCAAGTGCTTTAGATTTATACAACGACATTGTTGGATCAGGGACATTAATGTATCTCCCGCTATATAAAATTAGCCAAGATCATGTGGAGCTATTTTTTTCGTCTATAAGGTCGCGTGGAGGATGGAATAATAACCCTACTTGTCGGCAGTTCACAGCGGCCTATAAACGCTTATTAGTGAGAGCCGAGATACGAGAAGGGGGTTTAGGTAATTGTTTACCTTTAGAACAAATCTCTATTTTACACGCCTCTAGCAGACCAGGTGCAGCAAACACCTTACTTGCTACACCAGAAGCTGTCATCAACGGAAGTATACCCTTAACTGTGGTAGCTACTGAAGATGAAAATTTAGAACAAATATTTGAAGAACACAGTTACATCGTCAATCAACATATTATGTCCAAATGTTCCGAGCAAGTTATTATTTATATAGCAGGTTTTGTTTCTAGAAATTTACAAAAGACCATTAAATGTGAAAGTTGCGTTGGTGCTCTGTCTGGAAACAAAGACAATTTTTTGTTTTCATTAATCTCGCAAAAAAACCATGGTGGTTTGATTTTCTGAAGTTCCTTGCATTTTTTGAGGATGTAACACCGTATATAGTTCTGTCGATAGTGCGCCGCCTATGGTATCCAGAGTTTTAATTTTCTCTATGGTGGTATCCTTGCTTTGGAGTCATTTGGTCACAGTTAGAACGTGTGTGTGCGCTATCCACTCTCTTTCCTAATCTAAGATATAAACCCGCCCACAATTTTGCCTCTTAATGGCGGATAATCGCCGCTTGTCGTCACTGTTTGTAATAAAGTCACTGTAACCCTTGCGAGCCCTCTCTCTCGGATCGGGCCGGCGGCCTTAGTGAGCGTTCCAGTATAATTAGAGTTCAGTGGCGCAAACCCCACTCGCGCACAGACCACACTCGCACGCAAATCCCGACGCGCACGGACCAATCAGAAGCGCCCGCTTCCCTTTATAAGCGCGCTCACAAGGTAATAAAAGCCAGGCCAGAACTCTTCTGCTTCTTATAGTGAAAGTTCCCACTGGTCTGCTGAATATATAGTGACCACGCAACGATACGCTACGACCATTGATGAAACGCGCCGCAGCGGACGAGAGCGCGGGCCACACGTGCCGGTTACAGTGACTCTATTACAAACAGTGACGACAAGCAATGTATCGATTTTTATTGACCGTGGTATATTTTGCCTCATAATGGCGGCCTGACTGTGTTTACCTTTGATCAGCGTGTAATTTTTATTTGAATTTGGCACGTTGCTAGGATACCACCGTTGAGTTCATAGAAACCCGCCCAAAATTTTGCCTCCTAATGGCGGATGGGTGGAGCTAATCGCTGCTTGTCGTCACCATCGACATATAGAAATGGACCGCGCGTTGTTATGCTAAACCGGGATACTGCAGGAGAGAGAGAGGGTAAACGTGGAGGCCTAGTTCTAGCTTTATCTGTCGCGTATCTATTGGCCGCTGCATTCCCATGAAAATGCAGCAACCAATAGATACGCGACAGATAAAACTAGAACTAGGCCTCCACGTTTACCCTCTCTCTCACCTGCAGTATCCCGGCTTAGCATAACAACGCGCAGTCCATTTCTATATGTCGATGGTCGTCACTGTTTGTAATAGAGTCACTGTAGTGCCGGTAACCCGCGACACCGCCGTCGTGGACACTAACTAACGCCTAGAACCGCAACACGAATCGACCAGATGCAGAAGACGCCAACGACGACGCCCGCACGCCAGTGGAACCCGCAGCCGCTCTTCCACGAATTCTGTAAATGCCATGTATATATTATGTAAATAAAACGTCGAGCATTATAAACTTTTCGAAACTAAAAACGAGAACACGCAACCAACCCAAGTGGTAACTGCGCCGCCCAAAGCAGCCCACACACCCCCGAAGCACTAACCCCAAAATATCATCATCCAGCAATATTAATACCACGATTATTGAATAAAGATGCACCTGCATACATACTATAAATACAACCCTGGTAAATTTCGGTATACTTGTGCACGAGCCACCCTCTTCGAATTGGTCAGGAGCGAGCTATCCACCTATAAAAGAGTGATCACGCGTTCTGCGTTCTGGTTTTAGGTACATATTTGTTTTACTTTATCGTTTATCTTTAAAATAAAAAGACTTTTAGACCATACCTACTCTGTTAAAATAAAGTTATAATTTGGGGAACTAGATATTTTTTATATCTACGGCTCACAAAAAGACAACTCGTAGGCACAGAAGAAATACCTCGTAGGTCTAATGCCTACTTCATATACATAATATGTGGTTATGTGGAATCGGGAAAGTAGGTACGGTCCTGTGTTGAAAAGTACGTTGATTTTTAACCGCCGGCACCAATGATCTTAGATCATTGGCCGGCACGGTTTTGTTAATGTTTTTCTTCATAGTAGTTGGCAACCCTGTAGTGCTACCAAATTGCAAATTTTCAAAATTCCTTTTGTAAATAGGGCAAGTAACGAGGATATAGAAATGGAGGTTTTTACAAATGAAGCTGATACAATCCTACTTACTGAATCAGAAAACATGGACATTTGTAAAGTGGAACCAGAGCACGAAATGGAGATCAATTCATTTCTTACAGAGCGAGATCTTTTATTAAATTGTGAAGTGAGCAATGAAAGTGATCAAGGTATGGATAATGTTCAATGTTGTTATATTCTCTGTTAGATTTGGACAATTAATTAAACGATATGTTTTTTATCGAAATTCAATTTACAACTATGACCTTTTACCTCAAAATTTACCTCATTTTGATTGGACCACCAAGTTAGTTTAGTAGTATAGGTGTTTTCGAAAATTAAACCGCATTAGCTCATTACTATACAACGTGCCCAACATAAGGTGAACAGCATGGGGATCTTGAAGTAAGAGATATGAAGGCTTATATTAGAGAAAGTTGTATAATTTAGGCCTTAGGGCATGTTCACATGTAGTTTGCAAAAGTTCATTATTGTTTATCGTTTCCGAGATTTTAAACAAAATGCGATTTTTGGGTTTTTCTTTTTTGTAATTTTATTTATTTTATTTTATTTTAAAAGATTTTTAAAAACCAAAAATCCTTTTGTTGTCACTTTTTGAATTCTATTAGTATCAGATAAGGTATTTCAAATTTTTGATTCGACTTTTCGTTTCCGAGAAACCATCAACTTTATTTTTTTAATGATTTATTGGTCAGATAATTAGCAAGCAATAAATAGATTGAGATAGGGGATGCGATGATACAGTATTGTGGGAATTTGTGATCGTCTTCGCCAAAATCATCTTTACATAAAGCTTCTTTTTGCACTCCCCGTAACTCGGCACAAAACCACATCCACCTACCACACACTCAATACAACTCACAATCCTACAGTTGTGTTGTTTTGTACACGTAAATCATAATGTCTTGTGTTGGTAACCTTCTACTTTCAAAATTTAGTCCAACATTAATCATTAATAATACGAAGACTAAATTAGTATCATTTTTGCAAGATGGTCGAAAATCACTAACAAAGCTAAAGAGCGCCAGTTTATATCAGAAAAGATAAAAGATAGTACCTAATTATTTATTTCTTTAATAGGCACAATTAATTTACTACAATCATGTTGTTTTTCTCGTTTTGTTGAATCAATTCGATAATTCACTTTTTCTTACAATAGTATATAATTAATAAATTATTAGTATTTTTATTTAATATTAGCAAAGATTATATTAGTCTTTGATATTAGGTATCAGAGGCGAATCTTGTTCTAATAATTTAACATTACAGAATTTTGTATTTTGTTTCATCTGAATAAATATTTTTAAATCTAGAACTAGGTACAGTCATAGTCACATAAGAAGGCGAGCACCGGCGCAACCCGATTCATGACTCCGAAAGCCGAATACTGTAAAAATACAAGTCAGTTGCGTATCATAATAAATGCATTCACACAAGTGCATTTCTTTCAATAACTTATTCGAATTTGATTATATATCACTAAAGTACGTAATTATCCTGTAATTATAATTCAATTAATAATATTAATGTTCATATTTAGTGATGAATAAACATATCTACAAAAACAACATGAAACCACACTGACTTATAGATACGCTCCAATTTTACAAGCAACGTAAATTCGTCGTTTGCGCATTGTCGCGCTCGCCTTCTTACATGACTACGACTGTACAGGGTGTACATTTGTACAACTAAGAAAGGAGGCCGGCCATAACTCGGAAACTATTTCAGATAGAACAGTGAAATAAAAAATCTTATAATAAATGTGGCTAAGAGAAAATGCTGGAAATTATTTTCCATTTCTTACCATTGCCGCCAGAGGGCGTTTCACTGATTTCAATTTGAAATTCCCATTTTTTGGGCAATTTTCCTTAGTAAGGTATTTAAAAAAATATATTCATTGCAAACTAGTGATCAATATGTCAAACTTTGTTTAATGAATTTTTACGATTGCCGTCAAAACAAAGAGAGGGGGAAGTAAATTACGTGTTACTGGAAAAAATCGTGTAACTACCAGTGAACTCTATATATAACTGGAAGGATAACGGTTACTGCAAATGCATTCGTAACTTGTCCTCGACTGTTAGACAAGCACCGCTGCTGCTGAGTGGACACCTATTTCTTTCTAACGTATTTGTATAAACGTGCGAAAGGCGTGGTTAATACTTAATAATGAGAAATAAACACAAAATATTAAAAATTTCACTCTTGTATATATAAATTAATTATCGTACACTTATGTTATAATTGTAAATTTAAAAATTAATCATGAAATAAGTGTCTTAACCAAACATTATTTTTAATATCCATAAGAGACATGTAGTAAGATAAGGATATCAATCCCGCTACTAACCTCCATCTTGCTCTAACAGCACCGGTCAATTTTTATATTCGACGTTATCCTTCCAGTTATATATAGAGTTCACTGGTAACTACGAAACGGGTTGCTTGAATTTGTCAAGATTGGTCTCCATGTAAAGAGAATGCTTGATATTACCAAAGAAATCCAAAACCACAACAATTTCTTATCTCCGTCTACCAATAGAGGGCGCAACTTGTTGAAGGAACAAAACGGTCGACTTTTCTAAAAAAATTCAAATGGTAGGTACCAAATATTTTTTTCACTGCTATTGGAAGGAAAATTAATAAGGGAGTAATTAAAAAAAAACTATGTCAATAGCTCTAATAGTACCGAAGATATAATCAAAAATGTGGTAATATAAGAGGCAATTTGAGGTATAAACAAATGAAAACGCTTAAAATGAAAACTTTATGTCAAAGCTGTAAACTAGATAACAAAGTGACATTAATTGTATTTCGGTTGTTGTATTATAAGCAAAAATGCTTATTTCCAATGGAGAAGCATTGCAGCACATTTTGAATGCATGCAAAATGCAACTCTTGCAGGACCACTGAAATTTTGAAAGAAATTAAAGTTCTCATAGCCTACTTTATTTATGTTAAGCTTACGATTTGTTTATACCTCAAATTGCCTCGTATATTACCACATTTTTGACTACATCTTCGGTACTATAAGAGCTATTGAAAAAAAATTTCTTTTAAAATACTCCCTTATTAATTTTCCTTCCAATAGCATTGAAAACAATATTTGGTACCATTTCAATTTTTTTAGAAAAGTCGATCGTTTTGTTCCTTCAACAAGTTGCGGCCCTGTATTGATAGACGGAGATAAGAAATTGTTGTGGTTTTGGATTTTTTTGGTAATATCAAGTATTCTCTTTACATCTAGACCAATCTTGACAAATTCAAGCAACCCGTTTCGTAGTTACACGATTTTTTCCAGTAACACGTAATTTACTTCCACCTCTCTTTGTTTTGACAGCAATCGTAAAAATTCATTAAACAAAGTTTGACATATTGATCACTAGTTTACAATGAAAATATTTTTTTAAATACCTTACTGAGGAAAATTGCCCAAAAAATGGGAATTTCAAATTGAAATCAGTAAAACGCCATCTGGCGGCAATGGTAGGAAATGGAAAATAATTTCCAGCATTTTCTCTTGGCCACATTTATTATAAGATTTTTTATTTCACTGTTCTATCTCAAATAGTTTCCGAGTTATGGCCGGCCTCCTTTCTTAGTTGTACAGTGTACACCCTGTACAAATCAACCTTCCATTTAATAAAAAGTAGGTATAATATTATTCAGGATAGGATAATAGCAAAGAGTATATAATATATTATATACTCTTTGATAATAGTAATTACAATAAATACCTTGTGTGATTGATTCCAATAAACAACTTATTAAGAATGAAATTAATAAAACTGTTTATTTGCCAGTAGGTATCAAGGTATGTACCTATATATAATTAACAGCAATAAACATTTTTCACAGTGTAGAAAAACTTCCTTGTTGGTATATTTATATACGTACTTTTTATTGGGCATTCAAAAATAACAAATATACAGAAAGTCTTTATTTAAAAGAAATACATTGACAGCATTTCCTACCAAACCATAGGTAGCAAACAATTGCCATTACGATTAGTAAATTCTTTGTTTTTTACTATACTTTTTTGAAAAAGTAGTTTTGCACAAACAGCTGTGAATGCTGTGATATTTGACCGTCTTGAGCTTTGTGGCGTTACCTGTATAAATGTATACATACATAATTATGATGACCCTCATATTAACAAAGGTTTTAATAACTTTCAGTGATGGCAAGAATGCAACCAATAGATAATGTGCTAAGTTTAGAGGAATTTCCATGCTCACAATGTGATTATATAACAAGGAGGAAACAGAGTTTGATGTATCATGCAATGATACATCATGGTCCAACTGATTTTAAATGTACACATTGTGATTACGTAACAACACGGAAAACATATTTAAAGGCACATATGAATATTCGTCATGCTCTATCTCAATTGAAATGTACTGATTGTGATTATGTAACAAAATCAAAATTGACTTTAAAGGTGCATATGAGTGGTCGTCATGGTTCAACTCAATTTAAATGTACTGGTTGTGATTACGTTACAAAATGGAAATTAAATTTAAAGACACATATGAAAATACGTCGTCATGGTTCATCTCAATTTAAATGTATTGATTGTGGTTACGTAACAAAATGGAAATCAAGTTTAAAGGTGCATAAGAATCGTCGTCATGGTTCAACTCAATTTAAATGTGCTGATTGTGGTTACGTAACAAAATGTAAGTCAAATTTAAAGGTGCATATGAATGGTCGTCATGGTTCAACTCAATTTAAATGTACTGATTGTGATTATGTAACAAAATTGAAATCAAATTTAAAGGCACATATAAATGTTCGTCATGGTTCAACTCAATTTAAATGTAATGATTGTGATTACGTTACAAAACAAAGAAGATCTTTAACGACACATATGAATATTCGTCATGGTTCATCTCAATTTAAATGTACTGGTTGTGATTATGTAACAAAATGGAAATCAAATTTAAAGACACATAAGGAAATAAGTCGTCATGGTTCACCTCAGCAATTTAAATGTACTGATTGTGATTATGTAACAAAATGGAAATCAAATTTAAATGAGCATATGAATGGTCGTCATGGTTCAACTCAATTTAAATGTACTGATTGTGATTACGTAACAAAATGGAAATTAAATTTAAAGACACATATGAAAATACGTCGTCATGGTTCATCTCAATTTAAATGTATTGATTGTGGTTACGTAACGAAATGTAAACCAAATTTAAAGAGGCATATGAATGTTCATCATGGTTCAACTCAATTTAAATGTGCTGATTGTGGTTACGTAACAAAATGTAAGTCAAATTTAAAGGTGCATATGAATGGTCGTCATGGTTCAACTCAATTTAAATGTAATGATTGTGGTTACGTAACAAAATGGAAACCAAATTTAAAGAGGCATATGAATGTTCATCATGGTTCAACTCAATTTAAATGTACACAGGCATTATAATTGAAAATAAAATAAAAACTGTTTGTGTGTGTCTTTTGTTGTTATCAATAACTGGGTATCCGACCCGCGGATACCGTATATTCAATTTGGGCCGTGTCAGCAGATCTGCACCACGTCGAACTGGCCGTTAATGTGCACCGACAACAGCGTTACCAGATCGCCATTATGGTTACTTTGGCAGGGATTCACAAATTTTGGTTGCTAATATTGCTGCAGAGTGGTTCAATTCTGTAGGGAAATAAAACGTTTTCTGTTTTTTTAAACAATGAAGTACATGTATGTTTTTGTTTTTCTCGATATTTAAATGTTATGTAACGAATGTACGTATTAAAATATAAATTTAAATTTTTGCGTGGCGCGTGCTATCCGGCCAAACCGGATATCTGCAAAAATTAGCCGTATACTGTGTAATGGCCGTGTATCCGCGCATTACTACAGCTTGTCAAACGAGAAGTTGCACTTGAGATGCGCAAAAAAGGAAACAAGATAGCATTTGGAGCACGTGAGATTCACTTACGCTAAAGTGACCATAATTAATTAGATTAAAATCAGGACACTCTGAACGGGACCGGGGGGTCTGGGGGGTACTCCTTACCCCCGAGGGAAGGGGGGTCCGTGGGCACTCGCCCGGAAAATTTCAAAAAATTTGAGTTAAAATAGAACATTTTAACGCTCTCAAATGACTATATTTCTGCCACTGATTCCCTAATTGCAGCTCCAGAAAATAAAAAAAAATACCAGATCTAAGAAAATCTAAGAGGAGGGGTTTAAAAATAATAACATACACAAGTAAAGCAACTACATATTGCTTTTGCTGTTATTGGGGTGATAAAAAAAGATTGTTGCGAAATTAAAGGATTATTTTTATTTTATAAAACAAATTATTATTCTAAAGTACATTATAATAAATATGTGCTAAAACGTTCTAGAAACGATATCGTGTGAATTGGTCACTGCTCGTACTCGTAACTATGATAGCCGTAAAATTTTATTTTAGCATATCGTAAGTTTAGTTTAATTAACATTTGGGTAGATATTTCACGGAATATCATCTGTAATTTATTGTAAATGTAAAAGTATTAAAGTAATTACCTAATAACTACCTAACGAAAAATTAGTCATGCTTCGAAACAAGCGAAATTCAGTACATTCAGTACAGTAACCAAAAAATCAGGACATTTTGCGTACTGATTTTTTTTTTGAAAAAATCAGAAAGCTATGCTCAAAATCAGTACTGTCCTGATAAAATCAGTACGAATGGTCACTTTAACTTACGCTTATAAGCAGTTCCCTACTTCGTCGAAGTACACTCAGCACACCCACTTTCTTACATTATTTACATTTAAAATTATTTAAATAAACATAAATTTGCTAGTGCGCAACCTGCACTCAAGTGCAACTTCTCGTTTGACACGCTGTAAATATTTTAACAAAAATATTCAATACCTTCAGTTTCCATTAAAAAGCTTATGAACCGTGTCTATTCAAGTTTAGCCCAGTAAAATCTCACAAAGGAGAGGAGGATTAATAAAAAGTCTCAGAGCAGTGGTACGCAATCTCTAATAGATGTGTTTATACATAATATAGAATTTACAAAATAGGACATAATATAATAAAGAGGAGACGAAAAACTAATGAGGAAGCAAAATGTGGTGATTACCAGAGATATTTTTATAAGCTCTAATTGTTGTCTCGGCCGTAAAGTGGACAATAACAATAGACAAGAATAAGATGCACTCGTTGCAAAAATTACAAAATATGTAAATGTATTTACGATTTTTTTTTATTGGCCCAATCGAAAGATTGTACAATTTTATGAGTCCCTGCAAAAAACAAATTTTTCAGGACGTACAAATAACTTTAAAATAATAAAAACCTGAACGCTCGAGCTTCGGCACTAAATTGCACTGTGACGTCACTACATGGGAGTTCATAGTTCAGCAGCATACGATACGTGAGGTTCGTTATACCGTTGTTAACAAACGTCGACTGTTTCTTATCGAAATTAATTTTTTTATTATTAGATTATCTAGGTATTTATTGGATATTGCCATGGCAGATACAGGAAAGAAGAAAATAGTTATAAATAATGTATTCATCAAATCCAAAACTCGTAATAACTTCAACTTAGCGCCTAGTACATTTTAAATTTTCTCCCACGTAAAATTACTAATAAAAATCTAAACAACTTTGTACCCTATCGTTTGCGGTATTTATGGTTTGCAATTTGTTTATTACTTATTTTCAAAGGTCTAAGTAACTCTGGGTGGTTACTGGTTAGATTATACTGCAAGGATTTGTTTCAATAAAGTTATTAGTTTACTACTAAGCTTTGTTTCTTAATAAGGAGTGTATTTCACCGACAAATACGTTCTCACGCTGTCAAAATTTAACTGCCTACGTTGATGTAGCCCTAGAGTAGATAGCGTAGAAATTCAAAAATGTACCAGATTGTGTGTAATCGTAATGTTATACTCCTATGCAGGTATGAATATTTTTTATAGATTATATAGGTACAACTTTGCAAGGCTGAGGTGCCGTGGAGCCATTATTTACTATGGGGAAAGTAAATCTAATTTTCAGCTTTAACTGTGACAATAATATGTAACATCAACTTAGTTTTACATTTTAACTCCTCTCATTTCTGTACTTATAAAATCGTGACTTTCATTAAAATATTCCATGACAATAAATAAGTCTACTTCCAGTCGATTTGAAGAGTCACCTACTTTAATAAAATTTGCTTCACACGTGTTTCTTAAAACAAACAATTTATTATAAAATACAAAACCGCTTCGAAATGGCACAAAAGCGATGGCTTGTGAGAATGAAAATACGTTAAAATGTACAGTTGCAATACCGACGATTCACGGTCTCCTATTAAGTGACGTCACAACTCGCGGCATCTGTACCGAGAAACGCTCGTATTATATTTAAAATGTAATAACTTGTGAACGGTTTATCGGATTGATTTGAAATTTTCAGGATTATTTAGTGTTTAAGGATGTTATATGTAAAACAATTTTGAGCCATATCCACAGTTCTTTAAATGAGCCCATTCTTAAGATGTAATCGTTATACAAGTACATATAGCAACAATGTTAGGTATTAAATTGGTTATCAGTTGAACAAGGGTTCAATACAATGTTCCCATCTTCATCGCTTTGCGACATCCTGTCCTGGGTTCGCCTAAAATATTTATGGCAAGCAAGTGTGTAGTAGGTTGTAGAGTAGAGTCACTAGCAACATGTGGCAAAGTAACTCTACTCTACTACCACTATCACCGTCAAAATATCCACTTGCCTACGTACTCTACCCATGGAATGCGCTGAGTAGAAGGAGAGTGAGGGCGGCGAAGCCACATTGTGCCATGTTTTAAATAAAATAGTTAAAACGAAATTCACCGAAGATGAAACTTTAAAACTTGTAGAGCTGTATAGTGAATACGAGTGTTTATGGAATTTAGGTAGGTAGGTACTCTAAACTACAGAAATAAAAATAGGTATGAGGCAAGCCGCGGATACTGAAATCGTGGAAAGAATGGCTTTGGAGTGAACGAGTTAAGGCAAAAAATCAAAAATTTAAGGTGTAGGTACTTATATAATCAAGAATGTCTGAAAATATAAAAATCTAAAAAATCGGGTTCAGGTTCACCTGATGTGTATACGTTCCCAAAATCCCAATGTAAAATGGTTCACTTTTATGGACGCAATCATCAAAGGTACAAAAGGAAACAAGCATGGCGAAAGCTCACAGTACTCTCAGTACTTCGGAGATGGCGTTACACACCTCGGGGACAAACTTTGAAATTGCAGGTCTTGTAGCCCTAAAAAAATGAGAAAGACTTCGATAGCTGTTCCCAGTAGCTAGAAAATTTAATGTAACTTCAAGCTTCCCTCTTGATTTTATTGCATCCTTCATTAACGTGTCTTGCCGCTTGATTTTGTCATTCACCATATTCAGAAGCTCTTCAAATTTTACTGAAGTCATCCTCAGACACCCAAGGGGGGGGAATAAGGGGATATATCCCTCCCAAGCGTCCAACCCTTCCATTCTATTTTACGCTTATTCGTATTATCCTTAAAAAAAGACCTATCTTAGAAATTCAAGCTCACAGAACAGACTAAATGGACTGGCAATGATGTCAATTCATAGGGAACTACCCATTTCAAAAGACGAAATAATAGAGAAACTTGCACAACAGCCAAGGGGATTGGATTTTGTGTTATAATAATATTTATTTTATAACTTTCTGTAAAACAAATGTTTTTTAAAATTGGTAGATCACACCGCACTTTTTATATCCCCTCCCAAGGCTGTAGTCTGCGTACGCCACTGCTCAGACACACCGAGCGGATGCTCCGTGTGTATTCCTTCTTTTAAGCCGCTCTCTCACCCACTCACTTCTTCGCTTGTTTACTTCCTCATCGATAGCTTCAGTGACTTCTCTTACAAGTGCATTTGCAACTGTAGCTAAACAATTTTGAATCAACTTTCTTTTTCTTGAATTCATTTTTCAACAAACACCACAATATGCTAGCAAAGAGTATTATACTCTTTGATGCTAGCATCAGTAGGTACTTGTGTGACCACGACCAGTCCCAGGGCTGAGACGGTAAAGTGCACTCTACTCTACCCCGTGTAAATGAGCCTTTAGACCGCCATCGTACAACTGTTGCTGCCACTAATTGTTAATCTAAATCGGAAATCGCGAATTTTCAAAATTCCAAAAGAGTATGTGAATGTTATTATTTACTACTTACAATTTAACAAATTAAAGTAAAACATTTACCATCGTTTTGTAAGTATGGCAAGTAACGAGATGGTATTCTAACGAGGATATTCGCGTTTTCAAGCGACTGTAGGAGGCGCTGTAGAATGTTATTATGGCCGCCAAACGCTGATCAACCAGAGAAATGTTATCCCTACTACTTATAACATTTCTCTGTGATCAACGCGGGTTTTGCACAAACGTGCTCACGTTGTTAAACTTGGGCATCGTTAACAGAAATTTAAATAATTTACGTTTTAAATCAACTTGTTTTAACGGCAACCTAAAAACAAACACCAACTGATCACCGTTTGGTAGGTTTATGTACACGCCACCAGGGGGCGACTCTTTTGATTGAAAACGCGAATAGAAATGGAGGTTTTTAAAAAAGAAGCTGATCGCTGATGTAACTGTAGTGTGTACTTACTACTTACTGAAGCAGAAAACATGGACGAGGGCATTTGTAAAGTAGAACCAGAACATGAAATGGAGATCAATTCATTTCTTACAGAGCAAGATCTTTTATTAAATTGTGAAGTGAGCAATGAAAACGATCAAGGTATGGATAATGTTCAATGTTGTTATATTCTCTGTAGATTTGGACAATTAACCAAACGATATTATGTTTTTTATCATGTAGTTTCCACAAGTTCATTATTGTTTATCGTTTCCAAAATTTAAAACAAAATGCGATTTTTGGGTTTTTCTTTTTTCGTAATTCCTAATTCCTCCATTTATTTAAAAGATTTTTAAAAACCAATGTTACTTCTTACTTCTTCACTGTCACTTTTTGAATTCTATTAGATGGCGTCTTCAAATTTTTTATTCGACATTTCATCTCCGAAAAACCAAAAATTTGAAAACGTCATCTAATAGAATTCAAAATGGCTTGAATTTTCTTCTTCCACTTTTTCCTGTCCTGAACCAAAACCCGCCAGTCTCTTATTTTGAACTCTCGTAAGTCTTCCTCTATGCAGTCCTACCATGTTTTCCTCGGTCTACCTTTCTTATTTCTTCTTTCTGGTTCTTGATTAAAGATTGCTTTTGTTGATTCTCTATCTCTCGTTCTAGCAATGTGTCCCAGCCATATCAGTCTGCTTCGTTGTACCATCACTTTTATGTTAGGTTCCTGCAATAGTTCCTCCAGTTCGGCATTGGTTCTGCTTCTCCAACCTCCCTCTATTTTGACCCACCAAAGATTCTTGTTAATATTCCCTTCTCCCACACTTCTAGTTTTTTTGCATTGTCCTTTGTTAAGCACCCACAATTCGCTACCGAACAACACACCGGACATATCATTGTTTTGTATAAATTTAGTTTTAGATTTTTACTTAGGTTCTTTTCAATTATTATGTGATTCAACGCTCCTGCACTTTTAGATCCAGCACTGATTCTTTTTGTAATGTTTTTGTCATGACTACAGTTTCTTTCTATTTTGTACCCATCAGATATGTTATATTATTTGCAAGTTTCAGTATGTACTTCCGTTTCTTGTCTACTACGATTTCTAGGTTTTGATCCTCCTGTAAATCCCCATCCTACAGTCGTGTTGTTTTGTAAATGTAAATTACAATGTCTTCTTTTGGTAAGCTTCTATTTTCAAAATTTAGCCCAACATTAATCATGTTGCCAGATGGTCGAAAATCACTAACAAAGCCAGTTTATATCAGAAAAGATAAAAGATAGTAGGTAATTATTTTTATCGCCAACCGGCAATAGATCCATGCATTACCATAGCGATTTTCGGAAGTAAACAAACACTTTATCGTACTGTAAAAATCATACCTATTTTACCTGCCGCTAATAGTTATCAATATACCCATGACTGTATGACAGACATCGTTTGTCGCTGTCACGACTCCAACAGTAAAAGTTTTGTCGCGAATTATTTACAAAAAAGTATTTTTACGGTTGGCGATAAAAGTTTGTATGCACCACGTCAGTAAAGTGTCTTTATCGAACTCGCCTGTTACTCGCCTCGCTCGCTTCACTCGCTCGGCTCATAATCTCAGGCTAGTTCGATAAAGACTCACTTTACTGACTTGGTACATAAATTACTATTATTTCATACTGACTAGTAATCTGTGTTTTACCAGACTCATACGAGTCTGGTAAATGAAACTTTACCGTACTAGAAATTTTGTACCCGAATACAAAGGTTGCCATAGCAACATAAAGTGACATGACTTTTGAAACGTCAAATTTTATATAAAGTTAATAGAAAAACTCTTAAGAAATGAATCTATGGCCAGTATGAAATAAAATGTTTTACATTATTTGTACGTTAAATCAGATTACGTTACTCGTTTCGAAATTCTTGCCTCAGCTACGCTTCGGCAATAAACATCTCACTCGTTAACGTAAACCTTGATTTACCGTACTCATATGTAAATAACTAATTTCTTTACTAGGAACAATTAATTTACTACAATCATGTGGGTGTTCTTTCTCGTTTTGTTGAATCAATTCGGTACCTAATTCACTTTTTATTTTTATTTAATATTGGGTATCAGAGACGAATCGGAATCTTGTTCTAATAATTTAACATTACAGAATCTTGTATTTTGTTTCATATAATGATACCATAGAATATGATGATACTCTCATCTGAATAAATATTTTTAAATATATAATAACTACAAATCAACCTTCTATTTAATAAAAAGTAATTAATATTGTTCAGCATAGGATAATAGTAATTAGTAATTATAATAAATACCTTGGGTTTGATTCCAATAAATAACTTAAGAATTAAATTAATAAAACTGTTTATTTACCAGTAGGCCAGTAGGCATTATAGGTATAGGTATACAACGTGTCCAAGATAAGGATGAACAGCATGGGGATCTTGAAAACGGTAAGAGATACGAAGGCGGTTAAATTAGAGAAAAGTTGTATAATTTAGGGCATGTTCACATGCAGTTTGCAAAAGTTCGTTATTGTTTATCGTTTCCGAGATTTAAAACAAAATGCAATTTGTGGGTTTTTCTTTTTTCGTAATTCCTTCCTTTATTTTAAAAAAATTTTAAAAACCAAAGATACTTCTTCATTGTCACTTTTTGAATTCTATTAGATGGCGCTTTAAAATTTTTTATTCGTCGTTTCGTCTCCGAGGAACCATCATCAACTTTATTTTTTTATATCGCCGCAACCAACGAAACACTCTGTATTCGATAGCATTTTTTATTACGAATTTAACGATGTATTACACATTATGGTTTTGTAGCTAATTTTTAAGAAAAATTTCAATAAACACAGTAAACCTGTGTCCGGAAAATAACGGCACCCTATTTGAACACTTATTGTAGTTATTTAATTTTAATTAAATAGGTTTAAAAGATTGGAGTTGTTAAATTGGTACATAAAAAAATATTATCAAATACTAAAATTAATCCGAATATTTCTTTAAAAAAATTTGCTTCAAAACCATAATGTGTAATACATCTTTAAATTCGTAATAAAAAATGCTATCGAATACAGGGTGTTTCGTTGGTTGCGGCGATATAAGAAAATAAAGTTGATGATGGTTCCTCGGAGACGAAACGTCGAATAAAAAATTTGAAAGCGCCATCTAATAGAATTCAAAAAGTGACAATGAAGAAGTATCTTTGGTTTTTAAAAATTTTTTAAAATAAGGGAAGGAATTACGAAAAAAGAAAAACCCAAAAATTGCATTTTGTTTTAAATCTCGGAAACGATAAACAATAACGAACTTTTGCAAACTGCATGTGAACATGCCCTAAATTATACAACTTTTCTCTAATTTAACCGCCTTCGTATCTCTTACCGTTTTCAAGATCCCCATGCTGTTCATCCTTATCTTGGACACGTTGTATACCTACATCATTAACAGCAATAAACATTTTTCCCAGTGTAGAAAAGCTTGCTTGTTGGTATATATTTATATACATAGGTACCTACTTTTTATTGGGCATTCAAAAATAAAAAATATACAGTCTTTATTTAAAAGAAATACACTGACAGCATTTCCTGCCAAACCGCAGAGGTAGCGAAGAATTGCCATTACGATTAGTATTCTTTGTTTTTTACTGTACTTTTTTTGAAAAAATAGCTTTGCACAAACGTTGATATTTGACCGTCTTGGGCTTTGTGGCGTTACCTGTATAAATGTATACATAATTATGATGGCCCTCATATTAACAAAGTTTTAATAACTTTCAGTGATGGCAAGAATGCAACCAATAGATAATGTGGAAAGTTTAGAAGAATTTCCATGCTCACAATGTGATTATATAACAAGGAGGAAACAGAGTTTGATGTATCATGCAATGATACATCATGGTCCAACTGATTTTAAATGTGCCCATTGTGATTATGTAACAAAACGGAAAACATCTTTAAAGGCACATATGAAAATACGTCATGCTTCATCTCAATTTAAATGCACTGATTG
Source organism: Pyrocoelia pectoralis (assembly GCA_036250285.1). Lineage (NCBI taxonomy): Eukaryota > Metazoa > Arthropoda > Insecta > Coleoptera > Lampyridae > Pyrocoelia > Pyrocoelia pectoralis. The sequence goes on along the minus strand of CM070079.1, from coordinate 18,854,910 downwards.
TGATTATGTAACAAAATCGAAATCAACTTTAAAGGCGCATATGAATGATCGTCATGGTTCAACTCAATTTAAATGTAATGATTGTGATTATGTTACAAAACGGAAATTAAATTTAAAGGCACATATGAAAATATGTCGTCATGGTTCATCTCAATTTAAATGTAATGATTGTGATTACGTTACAAAACAAAGAAGATCTTTAAAGACACATATGAATATTCATCATGGTTCATCTCAATTTAAATGTAATGATTGTGATTATGTAACAAAATCGAAATCAACTTTAAAGGCGCATATGAATGGTCGTCATGGTTCAACTCAATTTAAATGTAATGATTGTGATTACGTTACAAAACGGAAATTAAATTTAAAGGCACATATGAAAATATGTCGTCATGGTTCATCTCAATTTAAATGTAATGATTGTGATTACGTTACAAAACAAAGAAGATCTTTAAAGACACATATGAATATTCATCATGGTTCATCTCAATTTAAATGTAATGATTGTGATTATGTAACAAAATCGAAATCAACTTTAAAGGCGCATATGAATGGTCGTCATGGTTCAACTCAATTTAAATGTAATGATTGTGATTACGTTACAAAACGGAAATTAAATTTAAAGGCACATATGAAAATATGTCGTCATGGTTCATCTCAATTTAAATGTAATGATTGTGATTACGTTACAAAACAAAGAAGATCTTTAAAGACACATATGAATATTCATCATGGTTCATCTCAATTTAAATGTACACATTGTGGTTACGTAACAAAATGGAAATCAAGTTTAAAGAGGCATATGAATGATCGTCATGGTTCAACTCAATTTAAATGTGCTGATTGTGGTTACGAAACAAAATGTAAGTCAAATTTAAAGGTGCATATGAATGGTCGTCATGGTTCAACTCTATTTAAATGTAATGATTGTGATTACGTTACAAAACAAAGAAGATATTTAAAGACACATATGAATATTCATCATGGTTCATCTCAATTTCAATGTATTGATTGTGGTTACGTAACAAAATGGAAATCAAGTTTAAAGAGGCATATGAATGGTCGTCATGGTTCAATTCAATTTAAATGTACTGATTGTGATTATGTAACAAAATTGAAATCAACTTTAAAGGCGCATATGAATGGTCATCATGGTTCAACTCAATTTAAATGTGCTGATTGTGGTTACGTAGCAAAATGGAAATCAAATTTAAAGAGGCATATGAATGGTCGTCATGGTTCAATTCAATTTAAATGTACTGATTGTGATTATGTAACAAAATTGAAATCAACTTTAAAGGCGCATATGAATGGTCATCATGGTTCAACTCAATTTAAATGTGCTGATTGTGGTTACGTAGCAAAATGGAAATCAAATTTAAAGAGGCATATGAATGGTCGTCATGGTTCAATTCAATTTAAATGTACCGATTGTGATTATGTAACAAAATTGAAATCAACTTTAAAGGCGCATATGAATGGTCATCATGGTTCAACTCAATTTAAATGTGCTGATTGTGGTTACGTAGCAAAATGGAAATCAAATTTAAAGAGGCATATGAATGTTCTTCATGGTTCAACTCAATTTAAATGTACACAGGCATTATAATTGAAAATAAAATAAAAACTGTGTGTGTGTGTGTGTGGCTTTTGTTGTTATCAATAACATGGTACCCGACCCGCACGTGGAAATGGCTGTTAATGTACATCGACAACAGCGTTACCAGATCGCTATTATGGTTACTTTGGCAGGGATTCACATAATTTTGGTAGCTAATATTGCTGCAGTGGTTCAATTCTGTAGGGAAATAAAACCTTTTTTGTTTTTTTAAACAATGAAGTACATGTATGTTTTTTTCTCGATATTTCAATGTTATGTAACGAATGTACGTATTAAAATATAAATTAAAATTTTTGCGTAGCTCGTGCTATCCGGCCAAACCGGATATTTGCAAAAATTAGCTGTATACTGTGTAATGGTCGCCGTGCATTACTAAATACTACTTCACAAAAATATTCAATACCTTCAGTTTCCATGAGAGAGCTTATGAACCATGTTTTTTCAAGTTTAGTGCAGTAAAATCTCACAAAGGAGAGAAGGACTAATAAAAAGCCTCAGAGCATTGGTACGGAATCTTTAATAGATGTGTTTATACAACATATAAAATTTACAAAATAGGACATATAATAAAGAGAAGACGAAAAACTAATGAAGCAATATAAGCTGTAATTGTTGGATCAGCCGTAAAGTGAACAATAACACAACATGCACCGCAGGCGATCACTGGTGAGTATTGTTTCAAGTCGGATAGTGTTTGCCCATCTTGCCTTGTCAGTAACAAAGCTGTTCTCGGAGATCACCAGACCATAAAGAAATGATTTCAAGCGAGGTTATTGGAGGGACAGCTCGTGTCTGGAGGATATCCGGGCGATATCCTCTGCAAGGATTGGAAAAATCTGTGACATAGGGGGTAGAGGGGTACGGATGACGTCATCCTGTATCTATTGTTATAAAAAGAAGTTCCAAGTTTATGAGACATGGGGGGGGTTAAAAATCGCGTTTTATAGTTATATAGTTGTAATATTTGGAATATTATACAAGCTTCGGACATGTAGAAATGTGGCAACCACCTCCAGCAGCACTCTCTTAGAATACTTACCAACTTGCATGTTAGCAGCAGAATGGCATGCCAAACAGGTAAGATAATTGTACATCTGCCCTCAATGACCTTCAACTAAAATCGATTACTTTCGGTACACAGTAAATTATTGTACTACAAATACCAAACACCTACATTCACAATCTTCGTCAGACACTAGCTCTAGTACCAAGTACCAACACTACTGGACACGACAATACCACTAACAGTGCCTACACATACACAAAGGCTAATAATATCACAGCACTAATCTCATGTATAAGTGGGTATCTAACTATTACACAAAAACGAGTACGATTCAAGAAGTTATAGAATAGTCTCCCAAATAGGAAAATAAAAAAAAACATTGTATAATATTGAGTATTTCATTTGTATATATATATTCACGTTAAATTATTTTCTGAAATCCATACTAATTTAACTATTTGGTAAATAAATTTTAAATTAGTTTGAAAATGATGAAGATCGCAGTTTCATTAACGGAAATGTCAAAAAACATTTGGATATTTAGATTTAAAATATGTTGGCACTTGAACAGTTGGACATTTTTGTTAATTACATTATATTTCATTAATTTATTAATATATACTCATCGCATTTTGTTTTATTTCCCGTTTATTCCAATTCTTTGAAAGAAGTGTGGAACACTTTGGAACAAATCCTTTTATTGCTAAAAATATAGTCTTTACACAACTGTAAAAGGGATTTAGGTTCAGAAAAAATTCACATATCCAGTTTAAATCCTAATTTCATACTTTATCTGAAATTACTCCTATTTTACATAATAAAAATACAAAAAAAAACAAATTTCACAATTTGCACAAAATCAGCAATTTTATAAACATTTATGAAGTAAAATGGATCAACAGTAACTTTTTTTTCTACACTTTGTGATAAAGGAATGAATTGACTATAAATATACGTGATCAGAAAGTATGCATAAACATAAAAAAATCAGAAACATTCAAAGTCAAAAATGCTAAATTTCAACCACATTAAAATTCTCAAAAAACATATTATTGCAACAGAACATAATAAGATTCAGTGAAAACTTTTTCGATCAACAAATTGTATCTTTTCATAAAGATAATCGGTAGATATAACCTTTTAAGGTACTGATTATTAAAGTTTCACTCTATACCGCTAATAAAAACAGTATCAAGTATATGGAATTCATACTCCATAAAGAGCCATCACTGAAACTTTCTAAATAAATCATATAACAAAGAACACACTATGGTGGTATGTGCTTAACTTAAATGAAATAATTGAAATAACAAGTACATTTCAAAAATGATTCTGCCATTTCACATTAAGAAATTAAGTTTGTGCCATTAGGTTACGATATAAGATTAATAAAAGGAGATGTGTTCTTTGCTATAAGAACCCGAGAATATTCGTCAAAAAATTACAAATACATATACAGTAATACTAACAATTGAACTACATTAAACAACAAGTTGCAAGATCCACTCTCTTGTTACAAAACAAAGCCAACCTTATTGATTGATTAGTGCTAATACATTATAGTAGCTTAACATGAGCTGTTAAAAAGCTACCTTCTATACAGGGTGTCCCAGGTTTAATGATCAGGACTTTGACATTTTGTAGAGAACCACATTTTAAGGTGGGTTGCTCCTATACACATAGGTCCTAAAATTCTTTGTTTCTGAGATACAGAGTGCGTCACAATTTTCTAAAAAATAAAGGTTTTATTTATTTATTTCCGAACTGTTGAAAATATTCAAACCAAAATTGACACACAAGATACATGGACAGAGCATAAGATCCATGGCAGCCATAATTTTTTTACACAGCCAAAATAAATTTTTGGTGAAATAAATGACAAAAATCTAGTTTGCGGCCGCGCTGTAACAGAAACGAAAAAAGTCTAGAGACATTTTTTGTTCGGAATTGAATGCTCCATCAAAAAGTATCTTTCGAATATTAAATTCTGAGCCGTACTCTTTTTATTTATCAAATTAGTTGAACGAATTACCCATATCTCCGCCACTGGTTGATTAAAAAAATTGATATTCTTCAATCTTGTGGCCCTCTGTCCTTGTATCTTGTATGCCAATTTTGGTTTGAATTATTGCCACAGTTTGGAAATTAATAAATAAAAACTTTATTTTTTAGAAAACTTTAACGCCCTGTATCTCAGAAACAAAGAATTTTAGGAACTACATTTATAGAAGCAACCCGCCTTAAAATGTGTTTTTCTACAAAATGTTAAAGTCCTGATCATTAAACCTGGGACACCCTGTATATTGCCCTAATCAGGTAGGAAACTTAATATATGAATAACTTAAATAATAGTCGTGATTGTGAAATTTGGCAAATTTATTTAAAAGAAATACAGAACAGATATTATTTAATGCACAACAATGTAATATTTGATTAATATTATATTGTTAAGTACAACAGTCTACAGATCAATAAACTTGCTTTAAAATACAACACAGATACAAAAAAATATTGAATAATAAAAATAAGAGCTCAAATAATGGTTTAGTTTATAAAAGTGATTCATAGTTATAAGCGAGAAACTTACAGCTACTCAAATTTGATACAAAAACTTATGAATACTCCATCTCCTCCACATCACCATCTGCTCCCGATACTGAATATATTTTCTTCAATTTGTCATAGTGTTTTTGGTCCTGTAATAGATATGTTCGTAACACATTTTTATATCACACATAATTTTATAAATAGAGAGAAAAATAGTTAACAACAGTGAGCATGTGTAAAGTCTAACAACAGTTACGCTGTGATGTGTGAACTTAAACAATTTTACTCACAAAATAACTGCATCCGAGTTCTAGAAAACATGAACTAGTTTCAGTAAAAACTATTAACCAATCAAATTTAAGTCATACATTCTGTGTAAAAGAACTTTCGACACACTAAAATTAATTAAGAATTACATATGTATATTAGATTCAAGTCTAGCGATTTTATCAATTGAAAATGGAATCATTAGAAAGTTAAATTATGATTCAGTAATCAATGAATTTGCATTAAGTAAAGGGAGGAAGATAATTGTATAACATTCGTAATTCAAGTTTTTTCTTGGTAGAAGTTTCAGGGACTTTTAAGGTCTTCAAAAAGACGTTCAAAGTACTGTAAACTCCTTTTCTAACTTTTCTAAATTTTCATGTTTGCTTTCAAAATGGCGTTTTAAAAGAGATTGTTTCATAGAATTGTTTGATAAAATTTCAGAACAAACAACGCACTGTGGATTAGGCTCGTCTGAGCTTCCACTCCAAGTAAAACCTTTTTCAGTTTTAGTCATTTGCCACTTTTTCGGGTTTTTTAATTTTTTCCCCTGGGCTGCTCATTCGTATTAAGACATTCACTTGATTTACTCAAATTTTGTGAAGTTGATGGGCCAGGATTTTATCTTCTTGAAGTATTTTCTTTATGAGCCATTTATTCATTGTTAATTTTTATTGTAACATTCACTGGAGCTTGCATTTTCCCTATACCGCGTAATGTAAACGCATGCCACTACAACTTTTTAACTATTACTATTTTTCAATTTATGTTTTTACATGTGTTTGTTAATACATTATCTAGAAAAACTCCAACTAAATATTTTGTATTTGGAGTAGGTCCCTCAGGAACCTACAATAAAGTTTGTGTTTTCTTAAATTAACCATAATTACAACAAATTTTTTATTAAAAATTCCCTTGTAGTTTTTGTAGAAATTATCATGAGAAACATTTTAAGGTATCGCAGAGACTTTTATCTATCATAATAAAAAAGTTACAGTGGGCAATTTTAGTAAAAAAATTTGCATAAAATTAAAAATATAGAACAAAACAAAAATTTATAAAATTTGAAATAATCCATTATCTAGTAATTTTCAAAACATAAATGGCGCATTTTTTAACATTTTTCCATCGACGTAGATATTAGAATTGTTTATTCTAGATCTAGATTATGCACACGATCCTGAATTAATTCTAATATCACAGAATTTTTGAAAATAATCAAATGCAGTTACAATAAATGTCCTAAGTTTATAATTCAAGTGCAAGACCAACTTTATGTTAAAATATATTGATTGAAATGTATTACAATATATATTATTATTATTGAAGCAATCCGACAAAAAAAATCGAATTTTGGAATTATAATAAAGCAACTGATCATTACGAAATCAACATAAAAAATCCATGGTACTATCAAATTTAGGACCAATTACATGTAACTGGACGGAAAGGTTGCTTGTTTGCAGTGTGGACAGGAAAACCATTTCCTGAGCATGTAAAGCCAACCATCGTGTTGAACAATATCTTTCTGATTTTATGACATTTTCAAGACTTTTTACTTTAATTTTAACCCCCAAATGGAATTGTACTGTATTATACCGAAAATTTCATAATTGACACTCTGAGATAAATAAATGTACCTTTTGAGTTATTTTTGTTTGGTCAGTATACCAGTTCCATAGCACCATTGTTTATTAAGAAGATAGATGGCGTATAGGTAGATAGGTTAGATAACCTATGTACCTATACGCCATCTATCGACCGTGGTTCAGAAACAACCTCCGGTTGACTATCTTCTTAACACGTTCACAGTCCTATGACCCACATGTGGGTCATGAAGCATTTACTGGCACGTCCATGAACCACATATGGGTCACAAATCTTCTGATAGAAATAGCTCGATTAAACGTAGGACGTGGCAGTATGAATTATTGTTTCTTAATAGGACGTTAGAGGAAAGAAAAACCTATATTTTGATATAAATTTTATTGAGTTATGTTTACAATAAACGAACTTATGACTATTTAAATGACCCATATGTGGGGCATAACATTTTAAACGTGGAGGTGACGAGTATTATTTTAAAATGTACAGTGGACTGTGAACGTGTTAATAAACAATGATAGCACTATAAAATGCTCGACTTTCTGGACTTTGATTGAAGATGAAGAAGGGGTCGAACATTTCCCCTGAGTGGTGAATGCTTTAGCAAGGCAATAACGCCGGCTTCTTTATAAATCTTTGGAAATCACTCTTTTTAAAACAAAAAATTATACTGCGGTCTGCGGCAGTCCTGTACTGCATATGATAGAATGAAGGTTTATTTGAACATTTATGGCCGTTTGCACCGTTGTGTCACTTATCCTACCATTTACTAAGTTCTACTTAAGTATAAGGTCCACCTTATCTTAAATTGAGTTGCGCGTGTTAACAAATTCTGATTCTTAACTAAGCCGCTGTTTGAGGAGAAGAATGAACTATTTTAAAATAAGTAGTATTTGTGGCCAATTTCACACCGTTTTTAACCGTTGTGATTTGTAAATATAACCAATATTCGCCATGTATTTACGTACGTATATTTTGTTTAATCAATGGAGCATTCAGATAATAAAAGAAAACGCAATGCGAATTTCACAAGAGATGAAAAGATGTTATTTTTTGTAAGACGAAATCGTTGAAAAAAGGAAAGTTCATTAAAACGATTAAAATTGTCAGCTCTTGCATAAACCTGACGAGGAATGCCATACACTACTAATTCTAAGGCAGCCAGATCTACATCATCATCAGAATCAAAAACAAAATCCATTTTAGTACACTTTTGACTTAGAACATTGTTCTAAAAGACTTTTGATAATTTACAGACTTTTACGTTTTAGGTTAAAAACGCTTTAAGTGGACCTTAAGCCAAAGATTTCTGAGGCTTAACTTTGGTGACACTTAAGTAGTACTTTGTCTGTGGTGCAAACCGTTAAAAAATTTAAGATCCACTTAAGTGGAACTTAATAGTTAAGCCAAGATAAGTGGTAGCGGTGCAAACGGCCATTAGTGTAATATATCTATTAATGAAAAATATATACTTTTTTGTTTTATGCATTACATAGTAAACTGTATAACATTCAATTGTTTCATTACTATTTTCATTTTTTTTAATTTTCTTTTTGTACTTTCCCTCTTTGAACATAGTCATGTGTTACATCAATGAAAAGCATTTATAAGAGTGTTTGTTTATTTCTAATAACAAACAGGTGTTTAAAAATGTGATGTTCAACGAAATTCGTTCGTTACTGGAATCAATATTCCGTCCGTGCGTTGCAAGAGATGCGTATTGTCTACAACCGAGTTAAGATATGGATCTTATGTGAAATGTTATGCCGATTCAAGATCCCGGTCCCAATTTTTCGATATCTCAAATACTTTTCGAAATATTCGACTTTAAAGTCGAAATTTCGAAATTATCAAATTTTGTCTTTTTGATAAGGCTAGATTTTTTTATACTTTTGTTACTGCGGTATTCGAAGTTCGTTTTGTAATCCAGGGATTTCAACTAGTTTTAGTTTTGACCATGTTACTTTCAAACGAGGCAAATTTAAAGAATTATTCATGGACATAAAAACCAACCTTGTATCTTTCATCATAGTAATTTTAAATTCGACACATTGTGTATTTTGTATGTAAACAGTAGGTACATAAAAAATAAGGTATTTCTGTCATTAAAGTGCATAATCTAAATCATTACTTTTACTGCTTATTACACACAAGAATAAGGAAACAAAAAAAAAATAATTTAGAAATCTATTTACCTTTTCTGTTATAGAAGGTCGAATTTTGGTTACTGCAAGTTTAAAATGTATAGTTGTCACAAGTGGGCATTGTTTTTGATCAGGTTGCAACATATATTCTTTCAGTGCTTGAATACCTGCTTCCCTCACCAATGCAGAAAGATCGGCACCGGTATATCCATCACACTGTTCCGATTTACCTATCACTTCCAAATCGACATCCGGAGAAAGTTGAGGTTTTGTACCATTCTGGCAAAAAAGAAAATTTAATTTTAAAGAAATTGATCAATAAATACTACCTTCGTAATTGTTCTAAGTATATCAACACGATCTTCGGGCGAAGGCAAACCGACATAAATAATTTTATCCAACCTTCCGGGACGTAATACTGCAGGATCGATAATGTCTGGCCTATTTGTTGCCGCTAATAAGTAAACGCCATTCCGACTTTCGATGCCGTCCATTTCTGTTAACATTTGGTTAACAAGGCGCATTGTAACACCACCTTCTCCCGTTTCCGACCTTTTCGGACATAACGAATCTAATTCATCGAAAAATATTACACATGGTGCTGAATTTCGTGCTCTTTCAAAACAAACACGGACAGCTTTTTCACTTTCGCCAACATACTAAAAAGAAATAGTTATTGTTGGTGAAGTTACAAAAAGTAAAAAATTCTTATACCCTAATTTTTGTGTGTGATGTGTAGGTTTTATAGAAAAATGTTTTAAATAAAATCTATTTCAGTACTATTAAGCTATAACTAGAAATTAGTATCACTTATACAGGATAACCCCACAGTCCTAAAACATTCAGAGTCATTTTATTTTAAAAGTACCCCATAACATTTTTTAATTTTATAATTCCTCATTCATTCAATAATAAGGCAAGTTAGGTATGATAATAAAGTTATGGCTTATGGGGTTACCCTGTATAAGTGACACTATACAGCGTGTCTCACGGTGACCACCCATTATAATATTTCAGAAACTATTACGATTTGAATTTTGAAAATTTGGGTGATGGGGTTTTCGGGCGTGGCCTCCTCAAATAAAATAATGGCGTCTACGTAACACTTCCGGTTTTTCCGGAAATGACCAACTATGTTATTTTAAATGTAACACCCTATATATTATTCCGATTTTGGATTCTACGTAAAATTTTAGGTGGACTTTCATCAAGTTTTCTTAATCCTAAAATTAACCGTTTGCGAGATATTTAATTTTTTTAATAAAAATTAAATTAAACATTATCTAGCTTAAAACCGTGTGAATTCTACAGCAAGATAGATGAAGGAACCATATTGATATGAGAGATAGCTGGACTCCTATGCTTCCCATCCGTACTGCATACAGGGTGGTGGAAATTTAATGCCGAGTTTAGTTAACTTCAAATCATCATAAGTTGGTTTTTTCAAATGGAACATCCTGTATGTTTCGTCGTAGTCTGATGCAAAATTTCATTCTCTTTCGAACGGTACTATGGTTCCCTATACCTATCTCTTCTAGTTTTTGAGATATCTACTGTTTTTTGTGCTAAGGTCATTCAATTTCTTGCGTTTGTTGTTTTCAATTTTTTAAATAAATAGTATTCAATTTAACTGTCACTAGTGGTGTTAGACTGACAACTAATAACTGGTGGTTTGTTTTGAAGTCCTGCTAAGCCATTTTCGCAAGAAATTGAATGACCTTAGTTGACTGCACAAAAAACAGTAGATATCTCAAAAACTAGAAGAGATAGGTATAGGGAACCATAGTACCGTTCGAAAGAGAATGAAATTTTGCATCAGACTACGGCGAAACATACAGGGTGTTCCATTTGAAAAAACCAACTTATGATGATTTGAAGTTAACTAAACTCGGCATTAAATTTCCACCACCCTGTATGCAATTAAGCCACTTTGAAAGTACGGATGGGAAGCTTAGGGGTCCAGCAATCTCTCGTATCAATATGGTTCCTTCATCTTTCTTGCTGTAGAATTCATAGAGTTTTAAGCTAGATAGTGTTTATTTTAATTTTTATTAAAAAAATTAAATATCTCGGAAACGGTTAATTTTAGGAATAAGAAAACTTGATGAAAGTCCACCTAAAATTTTACGTAAAATCCAAAATCGGAATAATATATAGGGTGTTACATTTAAAATAACAAAGTTGGTGTCTAACCGGAAGTGTTACGTAGACGCCATTATTTTATTTGAGGAGACCACGCCCGAAAACCCCATCACCCAAATTTTCAAAATTCAAATCGTAATAGTTTCTGAAATATTCTAATGGGTGGTCACCGTGAGACACGCTGTATATGTACTTACAAGTGCTGACCCACATTCAAACTAAAGACCCACTTAATCTGGCCGACAATTATATACAACAATTTTATCAAAAACATTTTTCTATGGGACATTAAAACCTGATCCTGCGCTATTAATATAATGCAATTTTACAGACTAAATAAAAAATAAGCAGCCCCATCACATGATCTAAACAAGAAACAACAATTAAAATTGTGAGACTAGAGGTATAATACACAGCATCTACCTTCTTTCTATCTTTCCTTTTCAAATGTCACCAACTTCTAGGCATTAACCTTCCTAAAACAGTATAATGTCATCAATGCTTTAATTATCAATAGTTTACCAAGGTTAATACCTAGAAGTTGGTGACATTTAGAGAGATAATAATAGAGTAGAACTTTTTACTCAGTCTAATTCTGCAGTTAAATCTGCTATTGTGAAGATCTACATTTAGCAGTATTAAAGCTTTTGTTTTTGACTACTTAACTTGTTCTGTAGTTTTACAGCTGCATTTTATCTCAGAATAAATTTTACAGAGTAGGACTTTCTTATTTTATGATTACTCTACTTTTAATGACTTTCAATCACTATTGTTCTTAATTTTAGCTTTCAATTTAAAATAAATTGTGTTAATTTGACACAAACAGAACTGAACATTTTGACTGTAACATTTTTTAGGTGCAAATGTGATCACCATCAGTGGTGCACGACACTATAAATTTTGTTACAACTTTAGAAAGTACTTTAAAGATTAAAGTTATCGCTATTTACCATATTAAGGAGCTCAGGTCCCTTTACAGATATAAAATTAATACCAGCTTCATTAGCGATTGCCTTAGCCAGCAATGTTTTACCACAGCCTGGCGGTCCACATAATAAAACTCCGGTAGGAGTAGTCATTCCTAACGCATTAAACTGCTCGGCATGTTGAACTGGAGCCTAAAAAATGTCATAAGTAATTTCAAAAATCATCACGTAAATATATTTATACCAAAATAGCCATTTGTAATTCTTCACGGACGTTACGTAATGAACCGATGTCATTCCAGGTGACGTCTGGAACTGTCGCAAAACCTTCACGTTTCGAAGAAGGTTGAACTACTTTTAATGCGGCAGCAAAGTCATCCATTGTTATGTGTAACTGACTCAACTGATCTTTAGTAAGTGGTGCATCGTCGTGCAGCCATGATATTAACCCATCCAGCATACTTTCTGCAGGATGCAATAGGTGGAGAGCTTTCTGCAATTTTTCTGTATCCTCATCATTGAGATTGGGTGTGATCGAAGTACTCTCCGAATCAGCTTTATCAGATTTTGGATCATCATCAATAACAACAATTGTGTTATCGCCACTACCTAAAGAGTCACTAATTTCATCCTCATTTGTAACAACTATAGGTTTAGACGAGTCTGCTTCGGCTTTTGTTGTTTCAGAATTTTGTTTTTTCATTAAATTTTGTAGCTGTGTAGCTTTCTGCAGCACCAAAGCTCTCTCAAGTTCACGTTTCTCTTTTATGTTATTAAATACTCTGAGAACAAACAAATTTTAAACAAAAAAGAACGGTTTTTAAAAGCACTTACCTGTTAACAGCGGCCATTGCAGCTTCCCTAACTAAAGCCATCAGATCGGCACCAACAAATCCCGGTGTATATTTTCCCACATTTGCATAGTCAAATCCTTCCTCCAATTTTAACTTAGATGTCACCACTTTCAAAATTTGAATTCTCGCAGATAAGTCGGGAATACCCAAAGAAACCTCCCTATCAAATCTTCCCGCACGTCTAAGTGCCGGATCGATCGAGTCGGGACGGTTTGTAGCTCCAATGACTAACACTTGATCACAATTTTCATTTTGATTTAAATCTAAAAGACAGAAACAATAATAAATTAAAATGTTACAATTTACATACCGTCAAGACAGCTAAGAAATTGTGCGACAATACGGCGCTCCATTTCCTTTTGCGCATTTTGTCTATTTGGAATTATGGCATCTACTTCATCAATAAAAAGGACGCAAGGGGTAGAATTGGCAGCTTGATCAAATAAATTTCTAATCCTTTCTTCGCTTTCACCAGAAACTCCTCCTATAAGTTCTGGACCTGCGATTTTCAGTAATGGTATGCCCAATTCCTGAAAGTAAAACAATTTAAGCACATAATCATAATAAAAGTAGTAATAAAGTGCAGTATAGTGTTCAATATTATAGAATGTAACAACCGTAATATTTAAATTTCATTTAGACTACACTATATGTACGAGCCCAGAATCATATCATTTGGGCCAGTCATTGTTTTCCTTTTTATTGTATTTTAGAAGACTTTGATGAACACGAAAAGAAAAATCTATTGAATGCAACTATTATTATTGTAAATTGAGACATTCATATAAACATTTTTTACTAAAACTAATATTAGAAAGCTAGAGATATGCACAGAACGCTAAATTTAATAATAAAACAATGACTGGGCCAAATGTTATGATTCTGGGCTCGAATAACTCCATAAGTAGTTCTATTACAATAGGTGTTTTCTTTTTGCACGTTGTGGTAGACTTAAGTCAGCTCTGTCAATAACACACCATTCGTTTTATAAAAATAATTTGACTCAGTTCTCAATAACCCTATTCGTTTTATATTAACCTGAGGCAGAAATGTCTACATGACGCAAGGCACTTTAATCACGTGATGATTGGAACTTTACCTAACCCTGTGGCGATGCAAAAAGAAAACACCTAATAAGTACTAGTAATTCTACATAAATCTTGATTTCAACATTTGTTGAAATAACAAATTATGGAATTACTTTTTATTATTATATAACTATTGTAATATCTTATTTATATCATTTTAGATCAATTAATAACATATTGCCGGTATGGGACAAAGGTTAGTTTCTACGCCAACACCTATGCATGCTAAAGCCCTAACAACCCACTGACAAAAGTTTATTTGATGAATTTAGAGAACAAGAAAACATCCTTCATTCATCTTGGAATAGAATGTTTTAATAGAATACAAACTGAAGCACAATTTTGTTTTCTAAAACTAAGAAAAACTGCAGTACATCTTTAGCTTAGGCTGTAAATACTGGCCTCCTTAAAAATCCCATAGTGAAGGAAGCTTCCTCGATAACTATAGACTACAGATGTATGGAAAGTGAACTCTTCCTATATCTGTTCATCTTTACTGTGAATGATTGTAGATAACACCATGAGACTTGACATATTAAGTTTGTAGTATCAAATGAAAAAATGGCCAACTCTATCAAACTAAGAACAATAACCTTAAAAATGTAGTTTACCAACTGTCTAATGATAGTGGTGATAACGTGTTTTTCGAACACTTAAGTACCTGTTAAAAGTAAATAATTCCTATTTTGTTTTTAGCATAAATGACATAGCATAAGCAAATTTAATGTTACTTTTATATTGACTATCCATCACTCTCTGAAATTAATCCGCTATGATAAATGGGACAAAAAGGAACCTATGAAATTGGAATTTTGGGGGAAAGTTACTAACCACTTCTCAGTCAACAAGTGGGTTGGAATGGAATTGTAAGAAGGTTGATTGAAGTGTACATGCTGCCTCCCCGCCGGATTGGATATATTTACATCAAATTGTTTCAGATGTCCGACTTGACTTTTGAGAAACACACCAGGTTTCAACATGATGGGTGCCCACCCTATTTTATCTCTTGCTACTCCGGAATATTTAAATGAGACATTTCACTTGGGTTTAGATTTTTATTTGTGAGAACACAAAGCATGGCAGACATCGTCCAGACCACTTCAGGCATGTTTGACAGGATTAACGTAAACATCAGTACAACACATGTATTGAGTGTTATGGTTAGCACCTTGGGAAATTAATCATTTTTTTTGTAATAATGGCATAATTCTTATTTAAATCTGATAAACAAGCTTTTTAACGTTTGTAAACACATATCCCTAAGATCATCATATGAGCTCTCTTATTTACACTAAAACATTGTAACATAGTCACATTAACACCCTGTATTATATTAAAGCAATATAATATAATAATTTAAATAACTTTATAGTCACTTTTTGGTACTCTCTGGATCTTGATGAAATTTAGTGTTTTCTTTTTGCACGTTGTGGTAGACCTAAGTCAGCTCTGTCAATAACACACCATTCGTTTTATAAAATAATTTGACTCAGTTCTTAATAACCCTATTCGTTTTAAAAGCTTTATTTAAGTTTTATATTAACCTGAGGCTGAAATGTCTACATGACGCAAGGCACTTCAATCACGTGATCATTGTAACTTTACCTAACGCTGTGGCGATGCAAAAAGAAAACACCTAAAGCTTCAAGTGATGTTGCACAAAATCTAACTTTAATTAGTAATATATAGGGGGCGCTAGGGACCTCTCACCTCCTGCAAAAATGTGACCTGTGCAATGCAAACGCACGTGCGAATAAGTTGCCAAGCTTCAAGTGCTAGTGTTCTGGAACTGTAGCAGCTAGGATCCTGAAAATGGGCAATCAAAGACGACCTTTTGTCCTTTGTCCAAAGGATGCAGTGCTAAGGTTTAAAAAAATTTCACAAAGTTGCCCAAATTATCCATCATGTCAATTTGTGGCAGATTTTTGATGACTGATAACTTTGAAACAATACCTTCTCGAAACTTATGTTTTTGTTGGAAGGTGATTGCAAAATCAAAAATCTTTGCGTTGGTTCATAGTGGCTGAGCCACTACCAATTTCATGTTTTAAATGAGTGTGTACATCACTTCATTCAAGGTATAAACTGGTAACCCTATCGTCTAGGAGGGGACACGCATGATATCCAGACAAGACTAGCCAAGGGTGGGTTTCTTTCCAAGGATCCCAAGCCTATGTGGGGGTTTCTTACCCAGTATCCTGAGTCTGATGTGTGTTTCTCATCAAGGGTCTTAAGCAAAGGCTAAGTTTCTTTATGGATCCCAAGCAGAAGTGATATATATTCTATAAGTAAAACTACAGATTAAAGTTGCTTCATTGTTTCATAATCGATTGAAATTTATGACCAATATCCAGCATGAATGCTTCTTCTAAACTGTGGGAGCTGGAATGTTGGTTATAACATGCTCCTCTGGTTCCAACAGGTATTTTTTCTAGAATGCATCAGGCTGTTCAATTGAAATTTGAACAGATATATCTTCGGCTTGAAATATACAACCTTAGAACAGTATCAATTTTATTAGATAAGGTTTAATTATTGTATATTCATAAATAAAAATCTAGAGCTGTTCGGTTAACCGAAAAAAACTGATAAACCGAAAATGTAACGGTTAACCGAACCAAAAACTGATGTAGTAAATTATAAATTTCGG
The DNA here is from genome assembly GCA_036250285.1 of Pyrocoelia pectoralis. Taxonomy (NCBI): domain Eukaryota; kingdom Metazoa; phylum Arthropoda; class Insecta; order Coleoptera; family Lampyridae; genus Pyrocoelia; species Pyrocoelia pectoralis. Next base: position 18,838,057 of record CM070079.1, on the reverse strand, counting down.
TTTAATAAATTATAAATAATTATTAAATAAATTAAAACAATGTGCGTAATGCGTTTGTAATTTTACTTTTGTAAACCAACATATTTAGAAAAATTAACTAAAACAGTAATTATATTTATATTAATTGAAAGTTGTAGTGGTCAGCGAGTGAGAGACAGTACTTGATTCCGTCGTGTCGGCACATGCAGTCTGCATTTAACTTAAAGACTGTAATGCTCTACGCATGTTTGTTTTGATTTTGTTCAAACGCGAATCGCGATGTTTTCTTTTTATTTACACTAACGAACCAATTATAAATCTAAGAAATAAAAATAAAAATTGTTTTGTTTTCTTTACTTTCATTATGTGTTTTATCAGATTAATTAAGGTAAACAGAAGCAAAACTTCTTTAAAAAATAAAAAGAATAAAAGATAAAAACCGAAACCGAACCGAAATTTTTGGAAAAACCGAACCGAACCAAAACCGAAAAAACAGATATTTCATGCTAAATGAGTGCAATTTTCAAAGTAATTTTTCTGGCCTTATGGAATGAGTCTCCAAAATGAAACAAGATAACTCTAAAAGAAAAAAGTCTGCTCTTTTCAATGATAACAAAAAGAATTTGATTGGACAAAAAGATTTTGTGCTTTAGATTTGAGAACTCGCAAAATTTGAACCTCATGTTCAATAGCACACATCCTTACAATGAAGTGAGCTTTGTAGCTGATACTTTGCCAGGTTAAATAGTAGTAATGGATTTAATTAGCTCAGCAACACATAAGTGTCTAGAAGGTATTGTTTCAAAGTTATCAGTCATCAAAAATCTGCTCCAAATTGACATGATGGATTATTTGGGCAACTTTGTGAGATTACAGCATAAAAACTAAAACTTTTTAAACCTTCATACAAAGGACAAAAGGTTGTCTTTGGTTGCCATTTTTTAGGATGCTATCCCACAACAGTAGCACTTGAAACTTGCCAATTTGTTCGAATGTGCATCAGTGGCGCAAAGGTGACCTTTATACACTGAAATATAAGCAACCTGGAACGCGCACGGTGCATTTAACCTGTAGGAAATAAACCGAGCGTGCGATAGCAAAACGAAGGGACATTGTGTCCTTGTTGTACTCATCAGTTAAGCTGTTGAAGCATTTTCATTGTTTTACGATTAATCAAACTAGTTTTTTATTACGTATACGATACAATAAAAAAAAATGAGTAAGACACAGACCGAATGTCCCTACAATAATTCCCTTTCTGTCGGCTCGGCTGTAAGTTAAGCGTAAGCGTTCCAGGTTGCTTATATTTCAGTGCCTTTATACTGGAGGCACCAAGGCCCCACCTATACTACTTATGAAGGTGAATTTTTACACAACATTCTCTCAGACATGTCTGTGTCTACACCAAATTTCCGCAAGATTGGAGATGGTGACTAAAAATGTTTCTCGTAAATTTGGTCACTTATAGAATGATCCTTTTCTACTTTTCTGTATCTGATGGAGTGTTGATGTGGTTGATATTATAAATAAAATAAATTATGTGAAAGATTTTCGTAACTCTAACATGCTTTTAAATAGGTTAAAGCAAAAAAAAAAATTACAAACCCCAGCAATTGTGTGAGCCAGTAACGTTTTTCCGCATCCAGGCGGACCATGTAACAAAAACCCACGTGGAGGTGTAATACCAATCTGTTTGTAGACCTCAGGGTGGCGAACATGTACCAGTAATTTACACACATGTTCTAGAACTTTGTCCAAACCACCAATATCTTTAAAGGTAACGGCTGACTCTTGCAAAGTGGAAATAGGTTTTCTCTTCTTTGGTATCGGTTGAACAGGAGCAACATTTTCTTTAAAGTCGCCTTTGCGCTTCTTACCACGTTCCTTCTCTTTGTCACGGTCATTTTCCTGTTCAGTATTTGTTGTAACAGGTTCAATGGCGGCTCTATTTAAAGTACTAATAGGATTGATATTTTTTTTTGTGGTCGTAACCGATACAGGATATAAATTCTGTTTCGGTTTTTGAGAAGTTGACGCTCCATTTGCAGGTTTAGCATTAGCATTCGAAGGAGGTACCGTACCGTTATCATCATTAGAATCATCGCTGCTGATATCAATAAGTTCATCATCTTCTAACGGTTTACGAGTTTGCTGACTATACATATCCAATAATTGGTTACTTAAATAATCTCCCTAAAATACGATATTGATATATCTAATATAAAACGCAACAGATACGATAACGTACAAACTGGGGTTCTTCTCCTGCACTTTCTTCACTACATTCCTCGGAAGAAGAAAGTGTTTCGTTTACTCCGTAACTTTTTAAAACAATTCCGTACGCTTTTTAACACTACTTCTGAAAGGAATACGTTTACGTCTTGCATAATCTTTATACATCTTTTGTAGGTCATCTGCCATGACATCGATATCAACGTAAGTTTTGTTGACATTGCTTTCGAGGTACTACAACAATAATCTTATTAATTAAGTAAAATAGACACAAAGAGCGGGAAGGTGGTACCTTTTGCACTCTCGGTACAATACTAGGATCTGAAATAAAAGGTACTCTAGGCATCTTATTATTTAGGACAAGATTCGGATTGTTATTCATGTGTGGATTATTTACAGGAGGCACCTCATATTCATCCACAGGAATGATTTCTAAATGAGCAAATTTTCCCATCACAATATATTATTAAATTATTATAGATTTCACTCACTCATAGCAAAAGAAACGAACCAAGACACTCGCCGTTTTATTATTTTCGATACAAAAATGAAGTTTATGTGTTAAAAAATCACTAAACACAAAACTGCGCCAATGCTTTAATTTCTTTTTAGAATAAAAGCACTACGTGTGGTGGTGTTTAACGTAGCTACAAATAAAAGAGGAATTTTAAATCAGGTATTTATAATTTAAATGTTTATGTACTTCATAATCCTTAAACAAAAACAAATATATGAAACATAAATTTATAGAAAAGGATACGATTATTTCCTGTATGAAAGAAAGTTAAAATTCAACGAAGCATCGTTAAAAGTGACGAAGTTTAAGTAGCAATTTTACCAACATGGCTTCTGGTTATAAAAGTTTACGCGGGAAATTTTATTAAATTTACCTAAAATGTACCCCTAAATAAATGAGTCACAAATAGTAAATAGCCTTTAAAGATTTTTCTTTATAAATAGAAATGATTTTTATATAATGTACTGTTATAGCTTGTCTTCTGTGGTTATATTAAAAACTTCAAACATCTAAAGGTGCGTTTACACTTCTAGGAGCAGGAGCAGTTAATATGCAGACACAGAATAAAACACAAGTGATACAGAAACGACATTCTGCTAAATACGTGTTGCAAATTTTCTTATCGCGTAGACTAACAACTCCGCCTTCTTTGTTGTAGAATATAGTGCGCGCATTGATACATTATACATTTCAGTGTACGTACCTAGCGGTGTCCAGTGCGTTGAACTCTTATTGCGAGAATTCTATCGGAATTAGTTTTACGGTGAACCGCTTATCACATGCGAAAATGTATGGCAAATATTTTTCGTTTATGACATTTTCTTATACGATTTCAAATTTAGATAATAATGAGAAAAACTACAAACCACTCCTCTTTTTACTAGCCTTGCTAACGCAACAGACAAGGAAGTTTGACTAAAATGGGCGTGAGACCGCCTTGTACGGGCAACACAACTTCAAAGGTGCCGACAGAGAGTGTCGCTTCTGTATCACTTGTGTTTTATTCTGTGATGCAGAGGTGAATTAAAATAAAAAGACCTGTCACGTGATCTGCCCAAAAGACAAATATGAGAAAGATGAGTTCGTTATTATGTGCCATATAGACTTATAGAGTCGATTCCTCTTGTTTAATGTTGATTACGTTTTCGATTTTTGTTTATTGTTTTTATTTTTCATTTTTAAAACCACATCCATTATTTTATATGACCAAATCAGTTCTTTTCAAACCTACTTCGATATTAATCTCTTTCAAAATGGAGAAAATAAAGGAAGTTGCTGAAATGGGTTAAGTAATTCAAAGCCAAGGTAGAGACTAGAGAGATGAGTAATCAGTCGCTGCGGAAGCAAAATTTTGTTTGGGAGGGACATTTCGGTGAGAGTTTCCATGCACCTACTTTTTACAGTAAAAAACTATACAACAATTACACGAAGCCTAGTTAGAATGAAAATCGTCTTAATAACCGAAGTTAATTGGGAGCTGAGGTTTTTTTCTAGTTTATCTGCATCAATTCAATTTTCCGTGTTTTCAGCAATTTTTCAGCAGCTTCATTTTTTCTAAGATGTTAGATGTTGCGAAGTTACGATAGGCATTTACGAGGATTACTCTGCGACAAGAAATATTAGTTCAATACGTAGCCCCACACTGCAACTACTTTGATTGGAGTACTTCTGATGGTTCCGGAAAGCTTTTGAAAGAGATTATTCGGAATGGTTGGACTATACCACACTGTGGTGCAATCGCAACTGGTACCAATAATACTTCTTCCACTCAGCTTTAGTTTCCGAACTCGTCTGAATTCAATGCAAGCTTTATTACACTCCAGAAACATTTCTCATTTAGTCGACCTCCCCTTGGATGATGTCGAAAAACAGGAATTGACGGTTGACGTATTTGTCTAACTCGTATTTTTTGAGTGTTGTGGAAGCGAATGTACGTATTCATTCTATTAACGTTCATTTCCCTCAATAATTTGCAAATTTATAACATTGTATCCGCAAGTTTCTTTAAAAGCAAAAAATAGTGGGGGGGGGGGGGATAAATGCTATTTTGCCCCCCCCCCGCCATTATATAGTTCTGGGGGAGGGAGCGTGGTCCCCCCGTCACCGTCACCGCAACGCCTGTGTGTAATTACCATTAACTCATAAACCCCACCGTATGATTTAATATACACAAAACACGTGAGCGTTTGCGAGGTACACATTGCCGTATACGTTCTAGCGTCAATTTTTGTCGAGATTTGAAGGCAACACTTGTGAAATAAATTTCTCTTTATTTGCTCAATGATTCTTATTACATCTACACCTTATTAACACTTTTTTCAAAAAATATAAGTATAGGTAAGTATAGCACAAAAAATGCTCTTTTAAACTACATAAAAACGGCAACTTTTCTTATAAAAAAATGAGTGCCGCATTTTATTTTATACCGGAAGTGACGTCATCAAAGGTAATATCAGCATTTTCGTCCTTGGCCCGAATGCAATCCATTGGCAAAAACCGCATTTCGATAACTTTAATAGTTTCTGAGTATCGAGCGTTGCTGCGTTGCAGTCATTTTTTAACAATTAGGTACTTTTTTTTAACCCTTTTTTCAAAAAATAAGTACTTATAGATGAATTCAGAAAAAAACTAGTTGAAATCCCTGGATTACAAAACGAACTTCGAATACCGCAGTAACGAAACTATAAAAAAAATCTGGTCTTATCAAAAAGACAAAATTCGATCATTTCGAAATTTCGACTTTAAAGTCGAATATTTCGAAAAGTATTTGAGATATCGAAAAATTGGGACCGGATCTTGAATCAGCATAAAATTTCACATAAGATCCATATCTTAACTCGGTTGTAGACAATACGCATCTCTTGCAACGCACGGACGCACGGACGGAATATTGATTCCAGTAACGAACGAAGTTCGTTGAAAATACATTTTTAAACTACATAAAAAAACTGCAACTTTATCTTATAAAAATATTAGTGCGCCATTTTAGCTTATACCGGAAGTGACGTCATCAAAGGTAAAGCGTTGCAAGAAAATGTGTACTGACAGTCTAGACGGAATTTTTTTTTTTCATATTTTGAATCTTCAGAAACGCAGATATGTAAAAATTTGCATAGGTCAATTTTTTATTTTGGAACACTATAATACAATAGTTCGATGCGGAAAATTATATTTAAAACAGCTAAATTATTTAATTTAAATTATTATTATTATTATTCTGGGGGTGGTCCCAATAGGTTCCCGCACTCCGACCTTTTGGTCTATTGTGCTCCCCGGTGTTGTCTACCCTTCAAGAATACCTGTATCTTTTACAAAGTCCAGGATTTTAGTAGGGCGAATCTTTGTTACTTCCTCTTGTGTAATTTTTTCATTTCCAAGTAGGAGTTCCCTTGCCTTTATGAATGCCTCACATTGGCAAATGACGTGATAGGGCGTTTCATCTGCCTCACCACAACCCCTGCATGTCGGGCTTTCAGTCAGTCCCATGTTGTGCAGGTGTTTGTTCATGGGACAGTGGCCCGTGACCATTTCTGTCGCAAGTTTTATCTTCGTCCTGCTTAACTTTAAGATGGACGTAGCTATAGGTCCCCGTTTGGGGTTTCCAGGAAGATCTTGGAATGACTCTGTCCTGGGATTTTCGACCAATGTCTGCAATGCTCTTTCGTGAGTATTGCTTGAATCTCCTTTTTGACTGTGTTATAAGTAATCCCACAAGCCGGTTCGGGTCCTATGAATGGTTTTGCGCTTGCCATTCTCGCAAGCTCGTCAGCAACCTGGTTACCTGCGATTCCCGCATGCCCAGGTGCCCACACTAGTGTGACTGAGTTGCACTTACCTAGTGCGTTTAGCATTTGTGTGCATTCAAGGACTAGCCCTGAATTTATCACATATGAGTCTATTGCTGCAATTGCTGCTTTGCTGTCTGTCACTATAAAGATTTTCCTTTTGATAAGGTTCTCTTTTAATAGTTGAGCAGCCGCCGTCAGGATTGCATATACCTCGGCTTGGAATACGGTCGCTTGTTGTCCTCAGAGTTGTTTGTCGACGCGTCAACTTTAATGTCGACCCACTGACCTGTCGACCTCGACGCGTCGAGTGAATGTCAACAATACGTCAACAATGTCGAGTATGTCAACAAAGTCAATACCAGTTGTTTTGAGGTTATGTTTGTTTTTTATTTTGTTGTGAAATATTAAACATTGTCAAGAAATGGCTCTCAACGTTTACAGTTTAGTAGCTTAGGTACTATTTTCATCCTGGTTAGTAGTTATGATAATAATAATTAGTTGTTATCTCATCATAAAAATGAACTTAACAAGTTGTTATTTAAGCATCTTACGAGCGATAGTATAAATGCTTGGATGCCTATAATGAAAGATTTTGAATGTACTACACTACTATGTTTTATCGACATATTAGTTTACTTTGTTGTATTTTTGAATCAAATAAATGACGTTTATATGTCTTGCAACATTAATATGTAATTTTTGAGGTGATTATAATTGGTGTCGACAATGGCGTCGACAATGATTTACTCGACGTGGCAATTGTCGACGCGTCGACAATTGAATTGTCGACGTGACATTGTCGACACCTTGCAACCCTGGTTGTCCTAGGCTTACAGAAATTCTGCAGCCCCGTCCATTGCTCCCGTATACTCCAGAGCCGGTGCCCTTTGTGGTTTTCGAGCCGTCTGTGTAATACACGATTCCATTCAGCTTCGCTTTACTGGAATTGCTCTCCCATTCTTGCCGAGTGGGGATTGTTGTCTTAAACAGTTTGATAGGACAAACTGTTTTGGGTATCCTCTCAGTGTTCATACTAAGGGTTTTGTCTTTGGAGATTTCGTCAAAGATGAGCGAGTGCCCCGCCCTTGACGATCCCTCCTCGCCGTTAACTCTCAGCCGGTATGCCCCTCTGCCCTAATTGCTAGGTTTAGCGGCGGTAAGTTCAAGAGGGTCTCCATAGCTGCCGTAGGGGTGGTTATCATTGCCCCCGTGATGCCAAGGCAAGCCCTACGCTGCACCTTGCTGAGTTTCTGTATGTTCGTCTGGGTGGAGGTTTTATGCCACCACACCAGTGAGCCATTAAATAATGTCAGGGCACAGTTAAATATATAATCAAAGGTAAAAGCCATGCGTAGGGAAATCCTGTATATTATGTGACACTGATTTCTAATACAGGATGTCCCCGTTGAAACTGACACATTTTAAAGGTGATTATCGACTAAAGGGAATAACGGAGAAATGTGCGGTTTCAACCAACGAGTTTCAAATTTGGAAAAGTTTTTTCCCAATCATACTAAAAAATTCTCCAAGTTATACAGGGCGAGGGAAAAAAATACCTATCTTCAACTAAAAATTACTTAACTTATTTAAATAGAACCCCCGTATATTTTTACACTATTCGAAAGCCGAGTTGTTTAGCTTTTTAAAAATGTCAACATGTGTAATTAATTAAGGTACATAAATTTACATCAAGTTGGAAGTGAGTAAAATTGTTCAAAACATAATTAAAAATAACATTTCAAAATTCCCCATCGTTCCGGTACTGGAAAAAAATGGACTCGAGATCAAAGGTAAAAAAAATGGGTTTTCGCGATTTTCATCAAAACGGTAAGTTCATGTATATCATGTACATCACGCATATACATCTCTGTAGCTGTACTATAAGTAAAAATATTTTTCTATCGCAAGAGACACTTACAACTTTTTGAATCGTTATATCTCAGGAACGATGGCTCTTAGGAAAAAAATTATTGATACATTTTTTACAGATAATTTTATGATCTACAATTTTTGTCTGAGGTAATTTTACGATAAAACTTACCGTTTTAATCAAAATTGCGAAAAACCCATTTTTTTGACCTTTGACCTCGAGTCAATTTTTTTCCAGTACCGGAACGATGGGGAATTTTGAGATGTTATTTTTAATTATGTTTTGAACAATTTTACTCACTTTCAGCTTGATGTGAATTTATATACCTTCACTCTTATTTATCTGTCTAATTTGACCGGACTACATCATGGGATCATGGTACATGGTAATAATTACGAAAAAAATATGACGGGTTGAATTTTATAGAAATTGTTGAACATGGCGTCTTTCTTGGTCAGTGAACTCTTGCACTGTTCTTGGTAGGTATATGCACTTTGAAATATAACTTGTGAGTTCAAAAAAGAATGTTGTAGTATTTCTTGTTGAATTCCATCGACAACAAAATTGAAAAGCTACTGGCGGTATCGATACTAATACAAAAATTCACGTAACTTCTAAAAAGTAAAGTCATTTTTAGTTGGATAGGCAATTTTTTTCCCTCGTCCTGTATAACTTGGAGAATTTTTTGGTATGATTGGGAAAAACTTTCCAAAATTTAAAACTCAGTTGAAACCACATATTCCTATCTTACTTCGCGTTTAAAATTTGTCAGTTTCAATTGAGACAACCTGTATTGTAGATTAGTATTCAACCAATTTTATTTGAAACATTTTTCTACTATACCACGTTACCGTTCCACCAGCACTCACAGTATATGGTTTGGTTTAAATACACTAGTGTGGTAGTGATTTCTTTTGTTTTTTGCAGGTTCACATCATCCATAGGTAGGTCACTACATAACATTTGTAGTCACATCCTTTCTGATAGTTATTTTTAGACTTGAATATTTACAGCATACTTTTAATATTTTTAACACAGCATATTGGGTGATATTGGGATGTGTAAGAAACAATTGTCTTAAGAAAATTGTGGTATTATGTGATATTTTGTTTATATTGACCTTGATAAACATCCTTAGTAAACTGTACTCGAAAGCTAACGCATTGGTGGAATTAAAGAATTATAATCGACACTAGTGTTGTAGATGTTTCAGCATAATGAATAATAAAAATCACAGTTCATTTACAATTTTCATACAAAACCAGGTAAATTAATGTTCAAACATTTATTATGACCACAATACGTTTCCTACAGTATTACCATCATGAATATTGAATTGTCTTAACCCACTATATTTAATAAAAGAAAATAAATGTTAACATATATATTCTAGAATGGTTGTAAGATAGGGATACTTATTTAGCTTCTTCAACTTTTTCTTCGGTTTTTTTTCGTTTGAAGCTTCCTCCTTTCCACCCCCTTCCTCTTTGTTCTCTTCACCATTTTTTTCGCTGTAACGAAACCTTGTAAAAAGAAAAGAAAAATCTTTAGCGCATGTAACATCAACTGCAGTGAGTCTATAGGTAAATTATGATCTCTCTATATGGAAAAGATCTAGCTACACTCATGTAGAATACAAATAAATTTAAATGAATACGGAAATGTGAATCACAGCATAGCGCTAATGCATTGACTCAAAGTCATAGACTAGCTTAGAGACGCACTGCATAAATCAATATATGTTATTTATTCAATCAGGACAGTCCTGTTTGTATAATTGTCCAAGTTTTAAATTTAAATTGGCATCACTTTACCTTGCGGCCACTATTTTATTACTCGAAGATTATTATAAAATAGTAACTTAAGGCTTTGACAGTACACCAGTTGCATAGCACTATAAAAATGCTTAGTTCCCTACACGACATCTGGCGGGCAATTATAAATGATGATTAGCCCACATTTAGATAATGCCAATCCATGTTGAAATGTGGTGAAGCGGTTTATTTGGCGATCAAAATTAATATAATTTAAATACTATATAAATATAATGTATGATGTACTATCTCGCCTTAAGCAAGAAAAGGTTGTAATCCCTATGATTGACCATATGGTAATTTTTACCAAACTGAGAATCTCAGTTGAATTTCCGAAAAGACTGCAAGCCAAGTACCCGAGATTATTTTTGGTTATGGTGATAGAACTGCTTTGATCATTGAACTGTACGCTATACGCAACTGGAAAGGAAACGTCCATAAGTGACACTGAAGCCACAGCAAAGTTAGGTAACCATCAACGACTGGGTATTTCTGTCTCTTTCTTTCGCACGCAAGGTTATATCTATAAACGATAACACGGGGAATAAAATGTAAGTAAGTTAGGTAAAAATATGTTGATGGTTATCTCTTTCACCAGTCATACATCCATTGTGATCCAAGTCAATGAAACGTTTACAATTAAATAAATCAATGTTTTATTATGAGACATATACCTACAATTTTTGTGACGCTGTACATACATATTGAGATACAGACGCGTTTATAGAACATTACAAAATTAATTCGGTTATTTCGTTTGTAGTAAAAAAAAGTTAATTAAAATTTGGTGCTATGTTCTACTAATTGTTATGAACTACTAAATTGTTAAATTGACTAATTCACCCTTAGATCATTGGAGTATATAGGTATGATCTAAGAGTTAACCAGACAAAAATTATATTGCTTGTCTTTGAAAATACAGTAGAACCCCGCTATTCCGAAAATGCGCCTATTCTGAACAGAACTAAAAACACGCGCACTATTATATTTCTCTTCACTTCATTGCTAGGCCTTTTATTGAGCAAGGAAAAATTACACGTTACGTTATTTATTAAAAGCAAAACGTATAAGTTGCGTTGACAACGATAGCAAATAATGTTAGATAAAATTTGTATTAACAAGACTTATTCACCCATGAAATTGTTTAATACTGAGTTTATCGGCTAAATTAGGACATCCGTATGCAACACAACAATTCACCATGGGGTTTTGGTTTAATAAATTTCACAATCACTTTCAAATATTATTTTACACCTTTCAAACTATGGAAAATACGCGGTTAAAAGACGTCTGCCCTACTAACGCAACAAGTTAGAAAGCGACAGAAATACCCAGTCGGCATCTGTGCCTGTTAGGCAAGCATGGCTTCAACGCCTACAATGCATTGAAATAGGCCGTATCCCTTCCAGTTGCGTATAGCGTATAGTTCAATGGCTTTGATTGAATAAATAACCTATACTAAGAAAATATGAAAATTTCCCTATAATTTTACCTGTCATATCTTTGGCCAGCGGCATCTGCATCTTCATCAGAACTCTTGTTACCAGACTCTGCTTCAGCTAATATATCACCAAGATCCTTATTAACATCATCCGCCCATAATTTATCGTCAATATTTTCTTCGTCATCGCCTGAATTCTTTTCCTTATCATTTTTAGAGTCCTTTTTTTGTTCAGGTTTCGAGTGGGGATCCTTATTCTATAAGAATTTAGTTCAGAAAATCTCACATCATGTACATTTTAATAACCTTATTCTTTTCTCGTTCCTTTTCTGCAGTTTCCTTACGCGGCAAACGTTCAGCTTGTCTTCCTTATACCGTATGTATCTTTGCATGTGGGTACGTTGTTTGCAATGTTTTGAAAGATTTTTATCGAGTTTACCATCCTCAGCTCTCGGCAAATACAAAAACTTCTTCATATTCTTATGAGCTTCTGACGCTTGATGTGCTGCTTTTGGTTGATTATAATTAAGCTTGCATAAAGGACAAAAATTTGTGCGAGGAGCAAGGTCCTCGGTAGATTTTTCAAGCTCCCTTTGGGCATTACGTTGTGTAAGACGCATACGAGCCAAAATGGATTTTTGTTTCATAGCTACGTAATGCATGGCCGTCATATGTTGACTGCTATGTAAATGAATACCATATTTATTAAAAGTGACACATTTGATGTTGCAATGAGGACACGATAACTTAATGAAATCTTACGCTTGGTCTTTTCACCATCACTCTCACTTGCTTTATCTTTATCAGTCAATTCCTTTTTCGGACTCTTCTTAGGAGAATCTTTTTTCTCTTTACTGCTTTCTTTCTTCATGTCCATTGTACCTACTAATATAAATACAAAAGATAACACTGGGGCATGAATTTTCCATTTTATAAATACAGTGAAACCCCTCAAATCTGAACTAATTGGCGCTATAGCCTGTTCGGATTTCAAGTTGTTTGGATTAGCCGAAAACTATCCATAACATAATAACAAGCCCTCGTTACGCAGCAGCCATGCCAAACGATGTCATGTTCATGCGACCCTGGCGCGCAATGGAGAAGTTTCATGATGTTGATAATACTATATTTAACCAATTAACATTAAAATATAGATCAAAACTAATATACCAGTACAAAAATTTTTAAAATCCGTCAATAAATGACTGAGAAATAAGTTATTAAAGTTTACGTATTTCGCGCGGAACGACAGTAGTGTGACGTCATTTTACCTAATCGAGTTAATTAGAGGCAATACATTATTTGTATTGTGGGAGGATTTTTTAGCATCAGTCATCTTGTAATAAACAAAACACGCATGATAGGCGCAACTGAGTGCACCCCAATAACCGTACACGTATGTACTAAGCGAATACAAACAGGTGAAGTGACGTCACACGCTGGATCAAGATACAAAATTATTCTTCACTTAGAGGCTCGTAACTTTTTCATTTTAATGATTCTTTCACATTTTTGTTTCATTTTACTTATATTTTCATAATTAATTTATAGCAAAAAATTGGAAACCTTCTCCATTGCCTCCGCGGGAAGGTTTTCATCACTTCGACAGTTGAAGATAACTGATTTCAAGTGAAAGATGAAGTGATATTTTGTGTTTCTATTGTTATTTCATTGTTTTTGCAAAGTGATTAACCTAAAGAATTTCAATAACCAACTTATATTGTTTTTCAATCCTGGATGACATAAGTATGAGACACATTTACACTTTTTTAGGTATGCTAACTGTACTTCTTTGTTAATTTTTTAACTAATTTGTCAAAAAAACTCGTTCGGATTTCCTGGGTTCGGATTTGAGGGGTTTCATTGTACAGAAATTACTGGTCGATCAGCAGTTCAATATGACATCTATCTTTAATGATAATTACATTTATTCTTTTCCAAACTCAAATCAAACCCAAATATTTTTTCCACTACACTTCAAGCGTAATTTGAGTCAACAACATTCAAACAAATTAATATAAAATTAATGTCAAATTTTGTTATATCTAATTTATCGTCTTTCTTATGCGAACTCTCTTGGAGAACTAACTGTCTTCTTCTTTGGAACATCCATCATTTTTTTATAATTTTAACTTTAACTTTAACGTTTTCTAACAGAAGCAAGTACTGCAATCCATGCATCTCATAAAAAAATACATTTACAAAACATGAGAAAAGTGTGGTTCTACTAAGTAGTTTCATTTAACAACATAAATTTTGGGCCTATAAAAAAATTAATTAACATAATGTCAAGTCATGCAAATCATTTCTCTGTTACGCTTCAGAAATAACCTTTTCACTAATTGGTCAATCTAATAACTAATAAGCATAAGATATCTCCATCATGATAGATAACATAATTTCACACAGTGTTTCAAACATACTAGTATTATACCAGTGAAGTTCTGGAATAAAATGTTGATTTACCTCCTTAATCTAGAAATTTTAAGTATCCTTGCGTAATCAGATGATACACGTGGTGGTAAACGTTTCCGAATAGCATAGGAGCTCTCTATCAGACGTCTGCGTGGAGGCGCTTCTCTCAGATGTGCACCTCGCATTCCTCTAGAGCTGATACGTCCCCGATACCCACCTCGAGTGGTACTAGAAATGGGTCTTGACGGTCGTCGAAAATCATCTCTGCTTGCGGAATAAGAAGGAGGACGTCTGTCACGTGAGAAACTCCTGCGTTCTGAAAAGCTATTCGATGGGTATCTGCCACTTGAACTGTTGAAACTGCCGCCTTCATGGCTTCGTCGAGAACTTGCTGCCTGAATAAGATAAGTAATTATATAGCGGAACTGTAAAGCCTTCAGACATCGTGTCTACGTGGCCTTTAGTAACCTTATTAACTGCAAAATTATCTGTATATGTTGATAACATAAGTTTTTAAAGTCAAGTCATAAAATCAAAAAATCGTGTAAGTTTGGATTATAACCCATTGGTTTCTAGAATTTATAAGAATGGCATTGTGATTCTAATCAATGGAACTTTATCAAATCTATCTAAACATCACCTAGTTTAGTACTTCTTTACATTTTTCTGTGTAGAATGCCACATGTTTTGGTATACAAGAGATTTGCTTTTATTAAATGAGCACAACTACTACACTCATGTAGAGAAGGAAATTCTCAAAATATTACAAACATTTCAAATAAGGTCATCTTAAGACTCGACTCCAATTCTTTAATTTTCGTATAAAAAATCTGTTTTAAGCAGTTTTATGACAAAAATCGCTACTACCTGTAAAACTGAAAAAGAAATGTTCAAGATTTACTTACTCGAAAAATTCGTACGCTTGTTGCAGGTGAATCCATATTCTGAAACAATACTTAGTGTCATTACGATTGTATGTGTTACTACATTGAATAAATAGTGTATTAGCACCATTGAATAAATAAGAGAAAGAAGATCAACGCTAATGTTAACAAGTGTAATCGTTGTAAGTAGCCCGGGACGATCTTGGCCATCTATTGGGTGGGCCGGAAGGTATTATTAACCCACAATCAAGCAGATTTCTTTAAATGACTACAGACGATGTTGCCAAATTTGTAGGAGGTGTATTTAAATGGTCATTAAGATTCAATGAACTGTATACTACGTATACTCACGTAGTCACGTATAGTATACAGTCGTTGAAATTTTTCATTCAACGATACCGATACAGTTCATTGTTAAGATTGGAAGGAGATTATCTTACTTAAAATTTTTCCTACCATTGCAATTTGCATAATTATGAATTAGTTATCGTTCTTTGTATGTCGATCACTTTTGGTTTTTGTCAACATGGTTATTTTCACTCGGAGATTCCGGGTTTTAGTAAAATTCTCCGGACTTTGTAAAATGTAAAATTTCAATTTTATGAAAATGATAATAGAAATATGTTAATATAACTTATCTGACTAATGAAATTCTCGAATTACCGCGAGTGGAATATTTGAAAACAGACGAATATCGTTTAAAAACTTTATAAAAAAATGTAGAATGAAAATAGTAGATGTAGATGGTTAGGTGTAAAGTATATCAATTTTTAATCGAAATACAAAACATTCACAAACATGTGAAATTCCTGCAAAATTATATTTAAGACGTAAGTTACGCGGCAATTAGATTTATTGAGACCTAAATTTAAATAACAAGTTGATAAAAGATTTAAACAATCTTTATCTTTAATCAATTTTAAGGAAAAGGATTAGAGATGAATCTATATTCTAGAAACACTGTTTTCAACCAATTTCAAAAAGTTGGTTACTAAATTCGTCCGGATGTCTGTGTGTCTGTGCGTTGGTCGATGTTACAGGTTTAGAAAGTTGGAAGTGGTGTCATCTTATAGGAAATTGTTTACTGATTCCAAATCTTTGCTAAATTTTTTGATCGGATCACCCGTTCGCCGTCGGGACGCCGTTAAAGTCAAAATATACGCCCTTGAATATCTTGAGAACGACACATCCAATTATAAAAAGGAAAAAACACGTTTCCTTTATTTTTGAAATCTATTGAGTCCATGATACGTAGACAGCACCCTCACCTCCCTGTGTGGTGGAGCGGGGGTGAAGTTTGAAAACTTAAAGTGGAACACCTATTTTTATTGCACTTTTGGATTATCTATAAAAAACAATTCTCAAATTGCAAACTTCACCCCCAACTGCAACCCCTTTTTTGGGGGTGGAAGGGGGAGAAAAACCAAAAACGATCTTTTATTACTTTTTTTCCTGCAACATTTTTGCGTGATTTACAAATTGCCCGTCACCCTCTCCGCTTCCACCCCCCTTAAGGGTGGAAAGAAAAACAATGGTTCATTTGTGCAGAATCCGGTGTGCTTGTGTCTGAGAGGGAGGGGTAGTTATATACATATATATTGTATGTATATAATACATGCCATAATTAGGTACAGATTTGAAGTTGGTTGAAAGTAGAATTCTATGAGAATTGGCCCCTTTGATACTTGTTCAAGGTAAAGTTGTGAATAAATCAAGAAAGACCCATTACACTATAGCCTCAGGAATCCAAAACTTAGAAATCATTTCACATAGAAATAATAAAATTGTGAACCACCTCAGATTAATTTATAATAAACAAGAATTAATTGAATTAGATTCGTTACCATTCAAAATACTTGAGTTTTCCAGATTTCAGATTATGTCAGTAAAAGTATTGTATATTATATGTATGTACAACACCGGTTTAAACTCAGATCATGTAAAATTTTAAAAGTCGAACAGACTTAATTTTCAAGCTTCTACACCTAAAATAAATTTTAATATTCCTATCCTAAACCCGAAAACATACCAATATGTATTTTAGAATCTATCCCATGCGTAACTTGAGTTGACCATTTATTTTTTGACTCAAAACGGGATAGTCCGGGAGCCGGCAACCTTTTTTGCAATCAATTAATATACTTTTTATCTTCGTGAGCGGCTTTATTTTAATGAGAGGCAGAGGGTAAACTTTTTCCTCTGCGAAAATGTTCGCAAATGGGTCCTACGGGGTGCACAGGGGTAAAACACGTTGATTTGGAAATGACAAGAAATGGATGAATATCATGGGAAAACGGTCCAATTAATTTGTGGGACAAAGTGGGCATTTAATTATGCAAATATTTACTAAAAGCTACAGAAAAAAAATCAGCTTGATATTCATTATTTTTGTTAATGTAGTAATATCTACATGTCTTCAGATGGGGACACTCTTGATGGACTCATTTTTGTTGTAGGACAAATGTCATTTTGAATTATGTACTTACAAAAAAACTTAACAGTTAGCTAAAAAATTAACTGTTATTAATCAATTTTTTGTGATTACCACATCAACGTGTTTTACCCCTGCGCACCCCGTAGGACCCATTTGCGAAAATTTTCGCAAAGGAAAAAGTTTGGCGTCTCGTTAAAATAAAGCCGCTCACGAAGTATAAAAAGTATACCTAATTGATTGCAAAAAAGGTTGCCGGCTCCCGGACCAGGACATCGGTTTGCATTTGCAAAATGTACGGGAACGATTTAATTAAAATCTGGACGTAAAGAGTGGAATAATGTTGTCAAATGGCAGTAAAAGTACCTGGCTTCTCTAAAGAAAAACAATATTGACCTCTCCCCGCTTTTTTCGATTTTAAATGCCTCAAAGTCTTTCCTCATTTTCCATGTTTACAACTTCAATTTTTTTGTTAAAAATAAAAAGAACTAAAAAGAACTAGTGCACTTAATTCAGAAAAGAAAGAACTTTCAAATGACGTATTATTATTATTATTATCCCTATTTAAATTATAGCGCTAAGGGATGAAATCATTTCCGGGTTGAAAATCATGGCAAAAGTTGTGCCCTTTGATATAAAAATTCGCAAAGAAAAAAAATTTCTATCCAGAAACCCATCTGATACCTGTATATAAATTGGTCAAAATGTCCACCGTTATGTTCACGACAGAATTCCACTTTGTTCCAAATCCAATTGTGGAACTCTTTTTCCAGAGTTTCAGGTGTAATTCGTTCAAGTTTCCGCAGTAATTGCTGCTTGTAGTTCGTCGTTCGTCCAATGTATGGACACAGAATAAAACACCAGTGGAACAGATGCGACACTCTGCTAAATACGTGTTGCATATTTTCTTATCGCGCGAACTAACAGCTCAGCCTTCTGTGGTGTAGAATATAGCGAGCGTATTGATACATTATACATTTCAGCGTATGTACCTAGCGGTGCCCGGTGCGTTGAACTCTTATTGCGAGAATTCTATCGGAATTAGTTTTACGGTGAACCGCTTATCATATGCGAAAATGTATGGCAAATATTTTTCGTTTATGACATTTTTTGATACTATTTCAAATTTAGAAAATAAATGAGAAAAACTACAAATGAGTCCTCTTTTTACTAGCCTTACTAATGACAAAACAGACAAAGAAGGTTACACTACCATGGGCGTGGTTGCGTCGAGGAGACCGCCTTGTGATGGCAACATAACTTCAAAGGTGCCGACGGAGACTGTCGCTTCTGTCTCACTAGTGTTTTATTCTGTGGTATGGAGGCGGTTTCCAAAACGTTGAACAGAAAAATATACTTAACAGAGTTACATCTGGAAAACTGGGAATCATAATCCTTTGCTAATTAAACAATTTTGAAATCGATTAACAATTCGTTTCTTATGGTTAGCAAACACTCGATAAGGAATATTAAACTCGGGGTGCCCTTTCATAAACTGCTCTCGACAGGAGCAGTTCAACTCGCCAATCCAACACCGTAAAAAACACTACGCGCGAAATTCAAACTGTCATCAGTATTAGAGAATCACCCGGTATTATTTATTACATAGAAAATTATATTATGGGGTATAATATAGATTTCCGGTATTTTTTTAAATTATTTAGTAGATTCAGGCAAAAATATTAGCACCCTGTCCGCTAATTTTCGCGCTGTTTGTCAAAACGAGACAATTCTGCGTCCCGGGGTTTTTTTCGGGTACATCGGGACGGAGTACCGAAAAAAGGGACGGCCCCGTTCAAAACGGGTCATAGGGTCACGTTACCCATACCCGATAAACAAAATAGAGGCCTTTTACCTTTTCAAGAATTATATCCCTAGGGCGGCAGCCCAGCGTCATTTTAGGTAGCGATAAAAGCGCGTCTGCAAATCGGTAGGCGGAAAAAAAGTCCTAGGAAAAAAAATCCCCGGAAAAAAAATCCCGGAAAGAAAAGCCCCGGAAAAAAAATTCCGTGGAAAAAAAATCCTATGGAAAAAAAATCCTCAGAAAAAAAATCCTGTGGAAAAAAAACCTCGGAAAAAAAATCCCGTGGGAAAAAGTCCTGCCACATAAAATGTCAACACAAGCGTGCTGTTTTTACGATAATGAAACCATATTTAGGCGGGATGGGACTGGTGGCCACAACTGGCCGCGAGACAAGTAGCTACCGGGACAAGTGGTCGTTGCGTCGCTGCCAGTACAACTTGACTTTAAATAAATATATGGCTAGTTTCATTTATTGAAAACAAACAGACAGTGAAGTCGGTTAGGGACTATTCGCCGCCGCGGTGCCGGTTCGCCTTCGCTTTAGCTTTAGTATATTTTTTTCAATTGATTCAAAAATGGGAATATGATACTAAACAGCATTTGAAACTTAAAAAAATTCCAACCTAAGCGTATATTGCCACTCAGGCGCTTAGGTTAGAGGTAGGTTTAGTATAGTTTTTTTTCAATTGCTAACAGTCCCTCAAGATTAAAAGTTATTTTCGATTTTCGATTTGTATGGCGAATCGTTCCTACGGCGAATTTGACCAACGGCCAACTGTCCCGACGGCGGAACGGCGACAGCGAATAGGCCTACACCCTTTTTAGAAGCAGTTGGCCGCGGCCACTTGTCCCGGCCAGTTGTACTAGACCGATATTTAGGGGACTCCTTTTAGAGGCCAGTATGCCCCTTAAAAATCGAAATTGATTAAACTAAAAACTACGTAGGTATACCAATATTTACACTGGCGAACGTAGTTTCTTCCAAGTTTTTTACACCTGTTGTAAATCACACTGATACATTATAATACAATTTCGAATAGGTACTTATATAATTCTTTGTCATTAACATAACATAACATAAATTTACTTCAAATAGTTATTTATGTACCAAGGGCATTAAGTAGACGTTTATGCCCGCCGAGGGCGACTGGCTAGTAAATCGCCCGAGGGTATAAAGTATAAACATCAAGTAATGCACGTGGTGCATACGTTTTATTTTTCACTTGAATAAAAATGAAAATTCAAAAAATTTAGAAAAAAAAGTAAATTGACAGAATGAATGGCAATCCATGACGCGCCGTCTGTTGTTGCGGGCATAAATACATTATGTGTTAGCAGAACCATATTATTTCAAATATTAAACATTACACAAACATTAAGATACCTATTTTATGAAAGAGGCAACAAAATTCCAAACATTCTTTTCCCAAATATGTTTGTCAAAATTGGACAAAAGAAGAAGTAATTTGTTGTTGGCATGCAATTGCAAAGATACCAATATCAAAATAATACATTGCACTTACATTATTGTAACTTATGTAATTACCAAAATGAAATCTTATGGCAACTTATTGCAGTCCTAATTAGATGCACAATATACCAATTATTTGTTTCGATTTGGGCAACCGCTGCTGGTCTCCTAACACAGCGAGGATTGTTTTCCATAGGATTTTTTTTCCGAAGATTTTTTTTCCATAGGATTTTTTTTCCAAAGATTTTTTTCCATAGGATTTTTTTTCCGAGGATTTTTTTTCCATAGGATTTTTTTTCCGAGGATTTTTTTTCCAAGATTTTTTTTCCGAGGATTTTTTTTCCTAGGATTTTTTTTCCTAGACTCCTGCAAATCATATCCACTACGTTGCAGATGATGCAAAATATAAGAGCATAAAAATGGTCGCAAGTTCGCTGAACCTGGGGATAACATGTTCATTGTTCAAATTGTGCATAAAAAATCACTGTTTTAAAGCGACGTTTTTCATTTGTCCTTTCGATTCGTAAAAGAATTATACGCGCTCGACGCTCAAATCACTTTAAAACAGTGATTTGCAGACGCACTTTTATCACTAATTCACTACCTAAAATGACGCTGTCCTGGCGCCCTAATACGCTAATCCATAAACGATATCTTATGTTTGATAAGTATTCTGCGTTCTCACTTCCCAGACGTAAGTACACAAAGATTGCAACTTTTGATTGCTTAAATTCAAAATATTTTTTTCGTAATTCGACCAAAAATTCTTATTTTGTCTTCCAAAGACATAAACTTTCTCTTCAACTTTGGTGTTTTATTTTTAGCCATCTCCGAAATTAATATGTAATTTAGTTTTTTAACAATCATTAACATATGAAGAGATTAAAATTATTCCACGATTGAATTTCTGTTATGAGATCATTAAATCTTACACACGTGAACACATGAATAAGCATGTACTGGTGACACAGTGAAATAGATACCTTATTTTTGTTTCATTAGCAGTATTATTCTATAAATAAAATGTGCTCTAATATTATCAAGTAAAATCGACAACGTTGTTGAGTTTAAGATCGGGTAGAAAGAAAACTACACATTTTACCAAGTCTAGTTTTAAACACTCACGCAAGGATTACTTGTAAAAATTAGAAAAAAATGAGTATGCAACCCGCATTGAGCAATTACACTTTTTTCCATAAGGTTGAATTTCTTTCTCTTATTTATTCAATGTTAGCACTTAGTGTCAGGATTCAGGAAGCGAAGAACGGAAGAAGCATAATATTATCGTGGACAGAGATGGCGTTTGCATATGGCAGATGATTGTTTCCTGTTTGACAGTGGCGTGCTGTCGCAAAAAGATAACTTACTTGAAAAATAATAATAAAATATAGATTTCTACTACGTATAGTAGGTACTAAGTTTTGTTTTTGTTTACTAATTTGCTGCTAGTTTGGTTACAAACGGTTATTTAATAGTAGTTTACGTAACAAGTCCCGAAAGTGATCTTTTACTGGACAAGTAGGCAAATTACAGGACGAGCCGCAGGCGAGTCCTGCAAGCCTGCGAGTCCAGTAAAAGCACTTTTGGGACGTATTACGTACAATATTTTTTTTTAAATCGGCCAGAAACGGGCAGAACAATTGACCATTCTAGGCCGGAAAGTAAAAATGAGTCCGATAAAGTAAAAATGAGTCCGGTAAAACTTTTACCGGACTATCACAATAACTTTCCGGCTCGGTCCGACAAAATGACATTTTCTGGCCTAAAAATAAGTACTACTTTCTGGGCGATTTTAAAAAAAGGTAATTTATAGCAATAAAACACACTATATCAACGTGCAAAACACATGTTTAAGCCCTTAGAAACAATACAGACGCCTATGTTTTAACCTCAAATTATGTATTTACAAAAAAGCTTGCAATCATGAGGCTTTCTTTTTGCACGTTGTGGTAGACTTAAGTCAGCTCTGTCAATAACACACCATTCGTTTTATAAAAGTAATTTGACTCAATCTCAATAACCGTATTCGTAAAAGCTTTGTTTAAGTTTTATATTAACCTGAGGCAGAAATGTCTTATGACGCAAGGCACTTCAATTACGTGATTATTAAATTTTCAAGCTTTATTTTAAGTGTTATAGTTCTGAGGCAGAAATGTCTTATGACGCAAGGCACTTTAATCACGTGATAATTGTGCATGTGCCCAACCCTGTGGCGATGCAAAAAGAAAACACCTATTGTGACTTTACCTAACCCTGTGGCGGTGCAAAAAAAAACACCTATATATGAATTCTACATAAATTAAATGATCTGAACTACACTTCCATATGAAATCATGAAATGTGATTCCCACACTAATAGAATAAGAAACACCACATCGTTAAAATGTAAATTTAACCAAAAACTAAGTATTTTATGATATACGCCAACGCAACGACCATCAACATAACATAAACAAAGTGAGTCAAACTTGGCTTTTCATGGCCGCATTTCCGTCCCGCCTTGACATATACACATACAGGCATCTGCTATACCTATGCTTCTTCCTGAATCCTGACACTATTTATTCATTGTGTTACATGGTATATAAATAATGGTTTTACCAATAGAGCACAGCGCACATTATACTCAAACATCACAACAAATATGTATTTCAAAAATACAATTTGAGTAGTTATTTATTATAAATACTCCTGTACATTACGATAAGATGCCATAATGTTCAATTACTCATATTTTTTCAAAAAGATACAAAGTCTACTCACCACTGAAATGTTTTTCAGAAATATAATAATTAATAAACAACAAAAACCTATAACTTATGGGTCAGCGAAAAATGATCACAATAGGTGTTTTCTTTTTGCATCGCTACAGGGTTAGGTAAAGTTACAATCATCACGTGATTAAAGTGCCTTGCGTCATGTAGACAATTCTGCCTCAGGTTAATATAAAAACTTAAATAAAGCTTTTAAAACGAATAGGGTTATTGAAAACTGAGTCAAATTATTTTTATAAAACGAATGGTGTGTTATTGACAGAGCTGACTTAGGTCTACCACAACGTGCAAAAAGAAAACACCTAATGGAACACTATACGGAAACGGAATAACGGAACTTGTATATTGGTGCTGCCATTGAACTATACGCTATACGCAACTGGAAGGGATACGGCCTATTCCAATGCATTGTAGGCGTTGAAGCCATGCTTGCCTGACAAGCACAGATGCCGACTGGGTATTTCTGTCGCTTTCTAACTTGTTGCGTTAGTAGGGCAGACGCCTTTTAACCGCGTATTTTCCATAGTTTGAAATAATATTTGAAAGTGATCGTGATGAGGTCCGGAAATTTAACCTATTTGAAAGTGATTGTGAAATTTATTAACTCAAAACATTGTTGTGTTGCATACGGATGTCCTAATTTAGCCGATAAACGCAGTATTAAACAATTTCATGGGTGAATAAGTCTTGTTACAAATTTTATCTAACGTTATTTGCTATCGTTGTGCACGCAACCGCAACTTATAAGTTTTGTTTTTAATAAATAACATAACGTGTAATTTTTCCGTGCTCAATAAAAGGCCTAGCCATGAAGTGAAGAGAAAAATAATAGTGCGCGTTTTTAGTTCTGTTCAGAATAGGCGGATTTTCGGAATAGCGGGGTTCTACTGTATTTTCAAAGACACGCAATATAGCAATTGCATATTTTTTGTCTGGTGAACTCTTAGATCATTTATACTCCAATGATCTAATTAGACAATTTAACAATTTAGTAGTTTATAACAATGAGTAGAAAATAGCACCAAATTTTATATAACTTTTTTTACTATAAACGAAATAACTGAATTAATTTTGTAATGTTCTCTAAACGCGCCTCTATTCTCAATATGTATGTGCAGCGTCACAAAAATTGTAGGTATATATCTCATAATAAAACATTGATTTATTTAATTGTAAACGTTTTATTGACTTGGATCACAATGGATGTATGACTGGTGAAAGAGATAACCATCAACGTATTTTTACCTGATTTACTTACATTTTATTCCCCGTGTTATCGTTTATAGATATGACGTTACGTGCGAAAGAAAGAGACAGAAATGCCCAGTCGTTGAGGGTTGCCTAAGTTTGCTGTGGCTTCAGTGTCGCTTATAGACGTTTCCTTTCCAGTTGCTTATAGCGTACAGTTCAATGCCCTACTACGACTACTACTGTGACTTAGGCGACTCTGGGTGACCCGTGATTACAAATGATTAACAAATTTGATATTATTTTAACATTTTTAGCGACCCTGTATATTAATATCTATATCACAATTATAAAGGTATAGTAAATGATTGATAACTCCTGATAAAAGAGCGGTATGAGCACCGATTTTTATGGACATGGCTTGTTGCCACATATTTTAACCGCTGCTAGTTTTTCGCTGTCTGCTTTCTTAGGCGGCAGTCGCACAGAGAGACGACCAACCATGGCCATCCGCAACCGTCCAACTTCGACCGACCAAAAATTAAACAACCGTCGCACAGGGAAGACCAGGGAATACCCTGCAAGACCAACCGATTTTTAAATGTCGCGCTAAAGTCGATAATAATTCTGCAGGTTTTTACATACCCACCATAAATAAAATCGATATTTATGTTACCCAAAATAAATTAAACAAATTAAGCAAATTAAACAACTTCATTCATCCACTTCCTCGACTGTCCACCCATCCATACTTAACAATAATAAAATACTTTAAAATAAATAATTATATCGGGTTAGTAAAAAAATTTCAAATGTTATATGAGTCACCGACCGTTAATCGTCGACCAAAAGTTTAAAGGCGGGTTGAAACAAACCGTACGGTCGTGGTTGCTTGTGGACGATCGTGGACGGTCGTTCTTGTAAGACGTGCTCTATCTAACAACGTGGTATTGAAATTTTGGTCGGTCGTCTTTGGTCGGCGACCAAAGTCTGTGCGACTGCCGCCTTAGTTTGAATTTTTTGTGTAAACAGGCTATTATACGATTTCAACAATCTAAACAATAATCTGTTGACACGCCATCTATTATGATTATGTTACTGAAAACATTTGCAACTGTCAAAACTCAAAATATTTTCATAATATTTTTTTGACAAATATTAGGTAACAAATTTTTGAAAAAGATAAGGAAATGGCATCATTACTGAGGCAGGTTCTAAAAGTAGTACGAACTTCGCAAATTTGCAGTCCAAGTTAGTAATCGTCAATTATCACATATTCTAATTTAACTTTTTCAGTTGGTGCAAACATCAGTCGGTGTGGATTTTCTACTGGGAAAGTTTATTTAGAAAAAGCGGAAACTAGACGTATGTGAACGATGCCTGACAAAATACCTTTTATAATCACAAATCGTTTCTAGCGACTGTTCGCAAATATAATCCTATTCTTACAAATCAACTCACCGATTTTGGTCAATACGTAGCGGAGTGTTTACCAAAATATATTCAAAAGGTACAAATTGCAGCAGGCGATGAATTAGAGCTACTTATTGCACCTGATGGTGTACTTCCCGTAATGCAGTTCTTAAAAGATCATCACAATGCACAGTTTGCCTCTTTATCCGATGTTACTGCTTTGGATGTACCAAGTAGGCAATACAGATTTGAGGTTAATTTTCATATTACTTATTTGTCCATTGAATGTATTACTACCTTTATAGGTTGTCTATAACTTACTATCGCTCCGTTTTCAAACCCGTATTCGTGTAAAAACTTACACAGATGAATTAACACCAATTGAATCGATATTTGACGTATATAAAGCTGCAAATTGGTATGAACGGGAGGTTTGGGATATGTATGGCGTCTTTTTTGCTAATCATCCAGATTTGCGACGTATCCTTACTGATTACGGTTTCCAAGGGCATCCGCTTAGAAAAGATTTTCCACTCAGCGGATATGTTGAGGTAATTATATCTTTCGGTAAGAATCTTGAGGGATTAATTATTAATTTTGTAGGTGAGGTATGATGATGAGCAAAAACGGGTCGTTATAGAACCTGTAGAATTAGCTCAAGAATTTAGAAAATTTGATCTTTCTGCTCCGTGGGAGCAGTTCCCTAACTTTAGACATACACAAGAAGTTCCCATAGATAAAAAGTAAAATAATGTATGTTAATTTGAAATACATGTATTTATTGTGTAAATAATTTCGTAAATGACAGTAACATTTGTACACCTTTACTTTTTCCAATGCTAAACCCAATTTATTCGGTTGTTATTCTTCACATTAATATAGTAACAAATCAGAAAATTGAGTAAACGTAAAAGGAAAATGTTAAGCATGTAAATTGCAATTATTTTCTGTTCCATACATATATTTTTCATATCATAATTTAACATGATACATTTAGAAAATTTACACCACGGCCGGGATTTGAACCCGGGCCTCCACCTTGCTAGGATGATGCTCTTCCAACTGAGCAGCTACCACGACACGTCCAAATTCTCTATATGTATATTATATTAGTTAAAGGACGATTTTTAATCTTTCTATCAAGTTAGCCTCATGGTTTGTGAAGATTTAAACTTGAAAGGCAATTTGTCCTTGTACGTGTTTTTGTAGCATTCCGCTAGGGGATATATAATCTATAAGGTGATAAGGTTAGTTGTCATTTTTGACAGACAGATGTCTTTATTGTCAATGTCATATGTTTTTATATCATAATTTAACATGACACTAAATACAACCCGGAAGAACAATACTTAAAATGTGGCAAGACAATCTCCTTACTCTTTCTAGTTACCTGAGCACTCCTACCTTCTTAGCAATTTTCTTGGTAATCCATTCAACATGCTTATCAAATCTCAGCCTACTTTCAAGAATAACTCCAAGATACTTATAACACATTCAAGACGATTACCGGTTCCAACTATCTTGTCTTGTAAATTATGAATAGGAGAGTGGCCCTAGTCCACGCGTACATAGGTCTCTCATTCGGACCCTTTGTATTAACTCCCTGCCAGCAGAGACACCGATCCACAGAATGAACGGGTCACCCATCCAAGTACCAAACAGAGCAACAGTACTGCCCTTGCCAGGAGTATTTGCCGCTAAGTCGTCACATACAATCATATGGTGTAATATGAAAAACATGAGTCAAAATTGTACTGTATTAGTAAAATGAGAATTAAATCCATATGCAAATAAAACAAATTGATTTCGGGTTTATAAATTTACTCTTTCTACTACATTTGCTTATTCAATACCGTATGACGATTTCGTCAAATGCACTGCGAATGTTCACCATCCTTATTTAATTCACTGTTTTATATGAGAAGACCGTATAATCAAATTGGATAGCTAGATTCATGAATTAATGACGTAGCGGTAAACACTCCTGGCGAGGATATTACCTTAACTATCAATGCTTGTATGTATTGTGTATATCCATTCTGCCGACTGTTGCCAACTATCACAAAGATATTCTTCAAACAGTAGAACCTCTCATATCCAACCTTCCCACAACCGACTCCTCCCGATATCCGACCTCCATACATCTTCTCATTTAATTTAAAAACAGTAAATGTTTGAAATGGATACAGCATCATTTTTACAAGTATGTACAATAGTTGTATTACAGTACCTACTGTATAGCTGTTTTTCATCTGGGAAAGGCGTTTTTTTCTGATTAAGCAGTGTCATCCGCAAACATGTAAAATCTAATATCACAGTTGCCAAATCATTTATAAACAAATAAAATAAAATAGGGCCAATTTTACTCCCTTGAGAGATACCTTGACTCACTTGTTCTAAATTGGATTTAACTCCATTATACTTTACTTGTTGATATCTACCTTCTAAGTAACTTTAAATAGAGTCACAAACATCCCCTGTTGCACATTATGCTGGGAGTGATTCAGGATGCGGAGATTTTAAATATCACGACCCGCCGTATAGATGTTATAACACCTGTTTACTGCGCATTATGCTGGGATTCTTACAGTATATATATATATAACTTCCGGAACATGAATTGCGTGGGAGTGAAATGACTGGGTTGTATATAGACTGTGCCCAAACCTTCCTCCCCCAACCGTCTGTCTTTCCCCCTTTTCCCTCCTTCATCCATCCTAATCCTTTCCCCTTCTCTCCTAGTATCACCCTTCTTTCCTGTTTCGACTCCTCATATTCCCGCATTATATGCCCCATGCTTTCCCTCCCTT
Organism: Pyrocoelia pectoralis; assembly: GCA_036250285.1. Lineage (NCBI taxonomy): Eukaryota > Metazoa > Arthropoda > Insecta > Coleoptera > Lampyridae > Pyrocoelia > Pyrocoelia pectoralis. The sequence continues at coordinate 18,809,226 of CM070079.1, read as the reverse complement.
CCCTGCACATTCTACAAGCCCTTTTCTCATCCTCCCACTAATACCTATTTTCATTCTCCTCATTTCCGCACTTCAAATCTTTAACGTTACTGACTTAAGAGTGATATTATTTATATCATATACTGCTACACTGCGATTGTTTTCTGGTGAATGTGATCATACAGCATTTGTTTACATTCAGCTCAAGTAAGTTATTCGTGGACCATTTCTATAGTCTGTCCAAATCCTCTTGTATTTTCGAACTTGCAGTTCGTTAATTACTGAAAACACGTTTAGGTCATCAGCGAACATTAAGTGTTCACAATTCAGTATTTCGCCAACAACATTTAACATGACTCAACAACATATCATAAACATAACAAATGAATGGGACATAAATCAGCACAACTTAAACTATTTTTAACTTTAGGTAAAGGTGGAGATCTATGACATCAGGTACATTTTTTTGTGAGAAAGACCATTAACAATTTTAGTGGCCCACTTACTATTAACTGCTGGTCACAATGTTTTTAAAGTGTGACTACCAACCTCATCACATCCGATTGTATTGCCCAATTTTATAACAAACTTTTCCGAGAATACTAATTTGATTTATATTGGCAATATTTATTGGATCACAGTCCGGGATAGACTGTATAACCTCATCCAAACTTTCAAAAATATACTTATTTAATCTACAAGAAATTTCCTCATTATTTTCAACCAACTCGTTATACAATTTTTTAGTTGTGATGGGCGATATGTGGCTGGGCATGCAGATGTCAATTGGTGTGATTGATTACAGGCGTGTCTTAAAGAGGTTAGTCTTCTTGTTTGTACATTAATACATGCCATTGTTTTCCTGTACCTCCATGACGGTGAATTTAAATTTGTTTAGGGGTTTCAAGGAGCGATCCAATAGTTGATATGATACACGTTGATTGTTGACAAACAATTGCCAATGAAGGAGTATAGGAATGAGCAATAATTGTTTTGCCATTCAATTAGTTGGTGGGACTTATTATAATACTTCTTGATATGTTTATAGTTATTCAAATATCATAATGTTGCTTACATAAGTGTTCTGTGATTTCGTTCTAATGGCCCTCTGACATAGAATCTGAGACGTATACTTCATCCATTGGCAACTGTAATTATTGTATGCAACCTCTGGTGGCGATTCATGCAAATAATGTAAGTAGATAGTGTCTGCTTTTACATTTAAGGACATTTTTGTTTTAATTAACTAAAAAGTCACTTAATGAAGGTAACACAGACAGACTCAAATGAACACAACATGTCCACCTACAACTATTGGCAACTTGCATCATAACAGTTCACTTTGAATTAATCAATTACTTATGGTGGATAAAAAACATTTGCTTACTATCGGAGTAAAAATGCAAGGCCTCTGACTTTAAGTGGTCATAACGAAAAAACTGAGGGGTGAAATTTCTTCATTTTTGGGCAGTACATTAGTCATTTATATATGTTTAACATGTGTAAAAATCAAATTGGTAGAATCAGTTGTTTAACTTTTATTTTAATTAACAGCAATAAAAACGCTGTATTTAGTATTTTCCTGGCTGACGGTCAGTTTTAACTTATCATAAAATTGTTATTGTTTCATAAATTGTTACCAAATTTACAAATGTTGTAGCACACATACTTCTGAAAAGTCCACAACCAATAAATATTGATTATTCATATAATTAACTGGTTTTATAAGCCATAACCGAAAATGTGCTATTTTGCAATATCCGGTAATTAAAGAAAATATTCTTGTTTTAAATGCTAAATTTCTATTACTCAAATCGAGCTGCATTATTGCTTTATTGAAAACACAATTTGTTTTCTTGTAAATCAAAGTAAATGTTATAATTATCGCGAAAGAAAGACGCAGATATTCCCGCGAGAGGTAATTTACCACATCGTAAATCGTGAGCGGCAAACCACAACAATGTGATTATTCTTTAGCATTGTACAAAACCATGCGCTTCATAGCAGTAGTGTACGATACCATCTTCCACCCCGTACCGCACTTCCCGAACGCCGACAAGCATCCATCCTTTTTTCCAAATTTCTTTTAAACAAAACATGTATACATGGCATTATTTTTGTGAATCGTGTTAGACCACAATGTAATTGCTTTAATCTTGTTATGTTACTGTCAATATTATTAATATCGAACGTTCAGGTACTGAGTTACATAAGATGTCGTTTTTTCATTATAGCTTTAAGACTAATAAACCAATTGGCCTCAAAAGCATCTCACACCGACAAAAAGGTATACACTTGTCAAATATATAAGTATCTACCACTCAGTTTCAATAATATGGCCGTAATTAATTTTTAAAGTCGAGCGCTTGTGCAATTTCAGTCATAATTAGCGCTTTTTCGCACATAAATTAATACAGAAAATTAACGACGTGTTGCAAAAATCTAAAACTGTACACCTTTTTGTAGGAATAAATGATCTTTTAAATGCACTTTGTTTCATTAAATTATGATTGCTAATTACTGAGATACAAGCTTCTAAAGTCAGAGGCCTTGCATTTTTACTCCGATAGTAGATCAATATCGTGCTTTCATTGGTTTTCTTCAATATAAAAGTTAAGGGGAAGGTAGTGACTTTTATTACTATTTATTTATCAACCCCCTTTGTGATCATCGGACCTGTCTATCATAGATCAATATCAGTATTGTGACGGTGAATTTGTTTACTATAACATAGGGAATGTTATACTAAGTACATAATACTTATTTAAAAAATGAACATTAAAGTCAAATTTTATTTTATCAAAATACACAATTGTATTTTAAAGTTGCTTATTTGTTTTAATTTAAACAATCAGTTCTAATTCAATAGTAAAAAGATCTTTTTTTTTAGTAATTATAAAACATTTTCTCCATTCAAGCATCTTAAATTAAATATTATACTTGTTCAATTTAGTGTTAATAAACTTCAGAAAAAAAGAGTATATACCATAACCCAGGCAGATACTTCTATTTTTTTTGTAAAACGAAATTATGAAATTGCAGTTTGTACCCCTAATGCTATGGCATTTTTTAGCTTCGAAATAGTTATTGTAAAGCATACAATTGTAAACACTACTAAAGAACATGATTATTAGAGGTACGCACTATGTATCACACTTTCTAACACCAATTTACAAGTTTATATTTTAAACATTAAAATATATTTACAATATCGTGAAAGTTGTAAATTCTGTAAGAAATATTCTGGTTTTCGAAAATAAAAACACAGTTACAAAATCTACAACTTCTTACCAATAAGTAGTATTAACAAAATAGTCTTCCACTCATCAAAAATATATTTTGTATGTGCTTCAGAAAAATAGTATTCATTTATTTCGTTTCGTTAACCATAAAGCTTTTTAGCAAACAAGTGAGCGCGTCCACCGTTTTCTTCAAATCCTTAACGCTAGAGTATAAACAATACAATCACAAAATCTACAATATAAAAAACCTTGATATGAGTAGCTTTTTATTTTGTAGTTTTGAAAATAAATAAATATAAATTATCACAATAATCTAAATTTATATTAATAGAAATATTTGTTAACGTTAACGTAGCTACAATTTTCTTAAATATTGTAAAAAAAACCGCATTTTACATACTAAAAGCAAATACTGCGCGAAAATATTTAACAAATTTAATTCTATAATATTAAAATCGAATGAAACTTCCAAATAACAATAATACAAAAGGTTGGAAGTTACCTATTGGGAATGATATAGCAATCATCGTAAGCAGTTCATCGTTTATTGCGCTAATGCGATAATACTAACTACTTGTAATATTGAACTTCAACGATATAAGAAACCAAAATAAATTGGGATAATTATTGAATATATATATCACAAAATATTTCCAAATTTTTTTTATTGCTATACATCGTAATGATATTTTAATCGAGTCACTTATATCTGGGATTAATAAATATACTTACATTTTGATATATTCGCTAGATTACTCATAAACCGTCAAAGCAGAGTCTGAGTTTATCAGTTGCAATCTGCTCTATTAATGAAGTAAACAACATATTTACGCACATTAGAGAATACAAAAAGGAGGGCTTTTATTGCACAAAAATGTATCGTATGTATTTGTTTATATACAGGGTAGCCCATTAGTGCAAGGAAATTCAATATTTCATTCAATATCATACAGATTAAAAAATGTTTCAAATAAAAGTTGTAGGATGCGAACTGAACCATTGCATATTTGTAAAATATTTACAAACATACAGGGTGCTTCGAACAATCGTGGCTCCGTGCCGATCCGTTTTTTAAATGGAACAACCTATATTTTGATGTTATATTTCGATTGCTCTCTTAAAATGCTGTATGTCCATATTTTTGTTTTTGGTTTTAAATACAGCGTTCGAATAGGAAAAGCTTTGTTCTTTTAAATGGTTACAGAACTTTGGTTATAGCGTCATTGTCGGGACTAGCGATTTTTTGTCGTTATAACAGAGTGACATTAAGTGATTTTGGTAAAAGGTAAAATATAATAATTCAAAACAATTTACGCATAACTAATGCTGCTATACGGCTATAAATTTTATTAGCAATGTTTACATACGTGAATTAGTACATACCATAGAGATCGTGCACATACATTCATATGTATTGTAAAAAGTTTATTTTTGGAAATAGTCGGTAATTTTTGTTCATCCGTCGTGTGCTATTGCAAACACCCTGTATAATTAAATCGACAAATATTTGTATATTCACTAAAAAACGACCTTTTCCAATTTGTGTACAAAAAATCTACTTAAATTTTAAAATTGAACGAGCTTAAACATTTTTTAATTAGATAATGTTTTTTCATAAAATTCATAATAATCATGAAAAAAAATTCATAACTTGGGAACGCTGCATTTAAAACAAAAATATGGATATAGAAAATTTTAATAGAGCAATCGGAATATGACATCAAATATCCATTCCTTAAAAAAAAAAGGTCGGCATAGAGCCACGATTATTTGAAGCACCCTGTATGTTTATAATATTTTACAAATATGCAACAGTTTGTATCCTACAACTTTCATTTGAAACATATTTTAATCCGTAAGATATTGAATGCACTTCCTCTTACTAATGGGCTATCCTGTATAAGGATGCTTTCTATGATATAAGAATACAATGGTTTAGTTTATACAAAATGTGGGAATAACAGTATACACGATAGAAGTGACACTTGAAGACTGGCCTACCAAAGTGATCATCTATGATGGTGTCAGTGATATGCTTTTGATTGACTTTTTTTCTATAAAAGATTGTGGGTCTGATATTAAACAGAGTATAACATGCAACTTATATGAAAGAGACTTATGAGCCTTGAAAGTCTACATATTAATTAAAGTAGTTTTAGATATCTCAATGGATAACAGTTGCTTTGCTCCAAGTGCTTGTAAGCCACAATATACTTGCATTGAAATATACTTTATATTTTATGATATAAATATTCAAATCAGTACCGCAAACAAAATCCAAATCCATTTTTCTAGTAAAAATTGTAAATGTCATGTTTCATTTACCAACAACATCGTCAATTATTGTGACTAAAAACTTTACAAGTTCACTTTACGGAATGGCACCATGTTTCTATTGAAATAGTATAATTAGATGCACACATTAATTTAAATATCAATAAACTTACAATCTTACAATTTTCCTGATTAGAAAATTGCTATTAACAAATATTAGGCCGTTTTCCAAGTCTAGATAAAATACCAATGGTAAAGCTATAAAGATTCTTACAAAAGTAGACTTTTCAGTTTCAATTTCCTTATCCATCATTTTAATTCATAGCGATATCTAAATATATTCTTTTTTTTTTCGATTCAACAGCATCATGACAATCACAATTCGTTATTTGTACCACACGATTCAATTTATTTTAATAATTCACATTGAACTAGTTTTAGGGAATATAGTCCTCATTACAGAAGTTGTAAGTGCCAGAGGATCTGTTTGGGAAGTACTAACGTGACGTTCATGGTATTCTTGAAAGCAAGGAACAATACATAAGTTTGTTTGACATTCGGGACAATGATATTTAGTTTTACGTCGCAAAATTCTTCCATGGTTGTCAACTGTATTCCAACAATAGTTGCATCCTAACGCAGGCCCTGGTCTTACTACTGGACAATGACTTAAACGCGTACTTGGCTGTAACAATGTACATTTTAAAGTGATACGTAATTAAGAAATCAACATTATGTACAATCTACTACCACAGATAAAGTATACTACAGGAATTGTTTTTTAATAAGATAGTTAGTCAACCTGAGGTTGTTTCTGAACCACGGTTGATAGATGGCGAGTATCTGAGCATTGTTTTTAAATAGGACGTGGCAATCGCCATCTATCAACCGTGGTTCAGAAACACCTCCGGTTGTCTAACTATCCTCTTAATAAACAATGCTACAGACGTAATTATTATAAGTTAATGGGTAATAATCCAGACGCTGGCCTATACTCCTGTAGGAACGGAGTAGTTGACAGCGTTTCTCTTATAATCTGTATAAAGGGGGTCTAGACCTAACAAAAAAACTTGGGTAGACATTTGGCATACCGGGCATAAGGTCGGAAATGACGTTACAAGATGGCGACTTTCGGTAGACTCGCAATATCTCCAGATCTATGGGATAATTTTGATGAGCTTTGCAGCATTCAAAAGGGATTTTTATTGTCTATTTAACATATAATGTCACCTATTATTGAATATTGGACATATATCGCAAATAAGCAAAAATTTAACCAAATTGAACCTATTATATTCTATAACGGTTTAAACTTTAATTACTTTCAATAAAATTCTGTACAAGTATTCTATTCATTTTTGTTACTCGTTTTCTAAGTTACTTTAGGGAGATTATTTGTTGGAATTATCATTTCTCAAAATATTATGTACTTATGGTGTCACGAAAACGTTATTGAAAATCAAATATAATTTGTGATGTACAATGTATATATCTTATTTCTTATTGAATGGATTACGACATGTACGGAAGCTTTATAGAAGCTGGTGCATGATTGTTGACTGCGATGACAACATCTTCGTATATCACATACCATTACAACCACACGTAACAGTCATTTCTTGTGGACTTTCGTTGAAATATTTACATGGCCTTAAACATTCGACTTCATCTCGATACTAGTCATGCTCTGTTGGTAAATTAGTGCATTTGAATATGTGTAGGTCATAAAATTACATCTCTCCAAGTGGCCCCGGACAGAAGAGCTTGTTGGAGGCAAAGAAGATAATGTCATTGTCTTAGATTGAGTATACCTCTCATATCGCAGTTTATCAAACGTGTTACAATGGCTGTTTACCTTGACTACTTGCACCAGGTATTTCTCCGAATTGGACTCTAAGCAACCAAGTACCTTACCTACTAAAGCTGTTTCAAAGACTGGGACGCAAAAGCGACACCGAAGGCAGGTAGTACTCCAAAGGTAGTGACCAAGGTCAAAACTGGAAAAGAAAAGGATACCAGTCGCAACAGGCTTCAGAATGGTTTTTGTCCACGAAGACCCCAAAAAAACGCTGTCGCAAGAGAAGACAGAGCAACAAATTGAAAGAGCACGGCAGATAATGGTCAAAAATTCCAGGGCAGAGTCATTCCAAGATCTTTTTGGAAACCCCAGACAGGAACTTAGCAGAGTCCATCTTAAAGTTAAATAGGAGGAAGATCAAACTTACAACAGAGATGGTCACAGACCACTGTCATCTGAACAAATACCTACATAACAGGATATCAGTCAGTCCCATGTTATGCAGGGGTTGTGGTGAAGAAGAAGACATACACAAAGGTAAGGGAACGCCCACTTGGAAATGAAAAGATTACACAAGAGGAAGTAACGAAGATTCGCCCTACTAAAATCCTCGAATTTATTAAAAATACAGGTATTCTCGAAGGGTAGGCAATAACAGGGAGCACAATAATACCAACAGTTCGCAGTGCAGAAACCAATTGGGACCACCCCCAATATAAATAATAATAATAATAAATTCAAGGGACATTATTAAAGACATTGTGTGGCGGACGTTACAGCATCGTCCGGCCACGCAAAAAAATTCGAAACGTTTTCAAAAGAAAAGCGATTTTTGGCGCAATGTGTTTATGAACATTCGCGTGGTTTAAAAATTTTTCCACCACCAACAGACTTCCGCGCTTGCCGTAGTTACTATGAAAAATGTGCGCAATTTTGTATATCGCACGGTTCCTTCGACTTTTCAACACCTTCTCGCAGGAAATCACCAATTCGGCGGAAATAATTCGTCAACGGACAGAACCTTCGCGCTAGGCTTTACCCCTCTAAAGAATCGCGCCTTTACGAATGAGAAGCGCATGCAAAATATGTTATTCGCGAAAATTGAGAACTTGACTAATTTGGTTGTAGTATATATTTATAACTATTAGCTGTTGCCAGCGAAATTAGTTTCAATTTTCTTTAAACCAACAAGCCCCAACAAAAACAAAAATTATGGTAAAGTGATCCTCATTTTAAAGGTCTCTTGATTCCCTAAAAAATCAAGAATCGACCTGTCCGAGCATATTTTTAAGAAACTAGTCCAAGTGTCCCAAAACAGGCGTGTTTCCTTTTCAATGCTTATGTTAGAACTACACTATACAAGTGATTGAAGTACAGATTTCAAAATACAAAAAAAGCTGGCCAGTCTTATCAATTATTTTGAATTTAGAGCAGGTGAAATATTTATACAGGGTGGTCAGAAATTCACTCATCGACGGGTAAGGGTAGTATTGGGGACGTTGCTCTAACGAAATAAATGCAAAAAAAATCTAGTAAAAGTTATACCGTTTCTGAGTTATCCGCAGATGAAGTTAGCCAATAAGAGCGCTGCGCGGGCGAGTTCAAACAGCCATCCACAGGCGGTGTTGCCATGCGTAGTCGAGGCATGGATCCGCCAAAGAAATCGAAAAGAAAAACTCTGTTCGAAAGCGGGGATCTAACCCGCAACCTTCTGATTGAGAGTTTCGCGTCTTACCGTCTACGCTGCCGAAGCACTACAATTCATAAACAAAATATTAAGTTGTTTGTGCTACAATTCCTTTGATTTTAGAAGCCAGTAGGGCGGACTGTTTGTTAGTAATCATAATTAATCGGTAATTCACGACATTTTTCGAGAAGTCAGTGATGGGACCAATGGAATTTTTTATGGCGATTGGTTTTGAATTAGTTGATAATGCTTGCTAGATAAATCTTTAATTTTTGTACAAAAATCGTTTAGTTACTGGCACAAAAAAAAACACCACCGACTTCTCGAAAAATGTTGCCTAGAAACGTTTAGGAATGAGCCAATGACTATTTTCATTTCCGTTTTGGCTCCACGAATTTCTGAAGCAAACCGATCATCCTTCTTTAAAAACTCGGCCAACATAAAAACGTCTACTCGAGGAAGGGTATTCGACTTAGCTTTTAAATAAGTTCCATTTACCATCGTAAAAATCACTTTCGCAACGGTATATTAAATCAAGCTACCCGACTGACAGCAAACGATACCAGCATGTGACGTCACTATCTGTTTCAAACTGATTTAGCGCAAACGCTCATGTTTGAACACTTTAATTCTTTTTTTCTCGAAAATGGTTCGGGTTATTTAACTTTTTTGAACTACTACAGTTTACACACACGAGTTTTTCTTTTCGCTTTCTTTGGCGAATGCATGCCTCTAGTACGCTTGGCAACACCGCCTGTGGATGGCTGTTTGAATTCGCCCGCGCAGCGCTCTTATTGGCTAACTTCATCTGCGGATAACTCAGAAACGGTACGACTTTTACTAGATTTTTTTTGCATTTATTTCGTTAGAGCAACGTCTCCAATACTACCCTTACCCGTCGATGAGTGAATTTCTGACCACCCTGTACATATATTTGCGCCATTTTAACTCCATTTCTACTGACATATGATTGTCTTTTGAAAATTGAATGGTGGTTATGGAAGAGAGATTATTTCATGTTTATACTAAACAATCTAATCAACAATATATAAAAAAAGGTTAGTTTAATCTGAACCAATCTTGTTAAATGAATAATGAAGTTATTATTATTATTATTATAAAATTCATCACTTATATATTTAGTAAATGCTTATTTAGTTCTGTAGCATACTTTTCTGTGGTATTATAAACAAATATTTTGAGCTGTAGTTTGATCAATACACACAATGGGTCAATATTTTTGCAGTTGCTTTAAAATGGCAACGCACATCATCGACTATTTACCTTCAATTAGTAGCATTAACAAACGTGTGACTACAAAACCTCATACTCCTGAATTTATTAAAAAGTTGTTACAACCAATACAAAGTTTAGATTTAGACCATAGTTCTTTAAGTGGTAGCGAAATATCCGATATTTTTGAAGAATTTCATAAAGACAGCTTTTCATCTCGTGTAAAAGGTGAAAAAACAATGTCTAAAATCGAAGCATCTAGACTTACAATGGCACAATTTACTGATAACTACAAAGAAATCATGGCGCAATTAAAAAGTGAATGTCAGGTAGGCAGTACTTTTCTTGCAACTTGTAATCATCTTTCATTAGGAGGAAGAAGGTACTACGAGCGAAAGTATAGGCGACGTAAAAAACGAGTGTATTAAACCAGAGTATTTGCCAGACTTTCCAGAAATAGAACTTGATGGCTCATTGTACGAGCAAATTTTACCTCTACCGGAATCTCCGCGTGACCTTAAAAGGGAAGAAGGTACAACACACTGGCAAAAGTTGGCAGCTAATTATTCTAAGAAAGGTGTACAAGTCAGCTCCGATTTTAATGTCTATCAGGAAAAAGAACACAGTCGGTCTAATCCGCCAACCATGTCTTGGTATCTACTAGACAACTCGAAAAGAAAGTGTGAGAAATGGTTATCAAAGTATCACAAATAAGTTACCTGAGGTGAGGAGACACTTCGTTTTAATTCATCTGTTCGCACTCTCAACGTAGCTGTAGCAGTTGGCGCCGATCCCACAGTATTAGAATCCGTTCGTGGAGGTGTTACGTCCTGTGATGTTCCGAAGGAGTCCGATACAACAACAATAGGGCTCGGCGATCGATCAGATTCACTTTGGGAAGTTGTAGCTTGTATTATATGTATGTGCAAAGGTGTCGGTTGTGTAATCTGTATCTGCTAAAAAAATATAAATATAACGTAGCATCTAACAAATAAAACACACCTGTTGCAATTCACTTGGTAATAACGGATGTGAATGTTGCTTTACTAAGGTACTGCCGCCTGGAACCGTCAATAAATTACCAGGCGGAGGCGATATCGATGGTAATGGATCTGAACATTGCCGTTCCATTCTCATGGGTGGAGCTAACAAATTTTGTAATGATAAAGGATCGGCGTCGGAATTTTGACTTGGATCACTTTCCCTTTTAATTCTCGGTTGTCTCATTAAAAAACGTCCACGCTTTGTGCCCATTACCACTTGTTGATTTGGCAATTGTGTCGACTGAGACTGACTTGTTGTATTTGTTCTATCTGAAAGTTAACTTTATTTATATACACGTGATTGCGAAGACAAAAATTTGTTCTATATTATTGTGGATGCAATTAATAAAAACAATTTAATGCTGAAGTCTAATTTATTCCTGGTATAAAATTCAAATTTTGATACAAACTGGAAGAAGTTATGTACAATTTTTGTTGATGAAATAATTTTCTTTTATACAATTTAATGAATGTATATTTAAACAATTCTAATATTAACACTTTTATTGAAAAAGAAATAGTATTTAAAATCTAAAATTCTTACAATTATTTGCATAATCATGTTGTGTTCAAATAAAGAAAAAGTGTGGCAACTTTTGTGAATAAGTTTTGTAGCTCGCTCGCTTTTGTCTATTTGAACATGATTATTGTTTATATGTATTACAATCAGTAACTGTAGTATATATGTATGTATTGTTTTTTTTTTACTAATTTTAACTGTTTTGTTATCAGTTGTATGTCTCAATATAAGCGATGCAACAAAATGCCTTCTCTTTTCATGGCTTTATACATACTTTTTCAGTTGATCTTAGGTAAATAGGTAAAAAGAATATATATGTTGAATTATATAAGAAAGTACAAACATTCCGGTAATCCGGTTCTGTGTAATGACAGCAATAGATAAAATGGCAACATGGCAGCATTTGGTACTATTTACTCGTATAATTATGTAATACAGATACATTGTGAGTAATTGACGAAAAATTACACGAGACAAACATATTTCCAAACATTGTCTCTGATATGCTTGTCTACTACACCAGGTAGCATTTTACCAAACTTACTTAGTAAGTAAGTAATAAATTTATTAGCAATTAGCTATTTTCAAATGTAGCGGAAGAATGTACAGACATACTAGAGCAAAGTAATCACTCATTAATTTTGGTATTACTAATAATATCAAGATCACGGCAGAAGTCTTAGACGAATACAGATACTCCTATCATACAACGATCACCTTTAAGTGCCCAAGCGATAAGCAGGAAGCGACAGAAGTAATACGAAAAGCAAAATGGAGGTATAAAATATAAAACGTGGAAGAAAAATTTGACGATTTTATAGATCTGTTTCAAGAATTAGTTGAACGGATCATGCCAAAAATAATTGTAGAATCAAATAAAAACAAAATATGGTTCAATCGCACTATGAAATCAGCAATACAAAAACATAGTCAAGTTGTATTCAAGCGGTTCATACTCAGCCAAAGTAATGAAGACTCTAACTTATATAAAAAAAGGAGAAATGAAGCATTAAACATATTGAGAACTGAAAAGATAAAATTCTATGATAGTAAAATAGATCGGTGTAAATCGGATCCTAAAAAGATGTGGAAAACATTAAAAACACTAATAAATGGAAGATATGAAGAAGGTATAATAACATAATTATGGTGATAGAGAAATAAAGGGAGAAAATGAAATTGTAAAATTCTTTAACGAATTTTCATAAGCGTTAACGATATATACATAATTCAATTAAAATTGTTAATACAAATTATGATGTGACCCCATTACAAAACGAGTTTGGTGAATTTACCTTGATTAATTTTATCGACAACAAAATCCCAAAGGTTCTAAATAGCCACACGCAATATATCCATATTACATATATGCATTTATGAAAATAAGAATGTTGGTGCAGGCAACGAATGGGTTAGGAATAAACATCTAGAACACATTTTGAATTCTAGAAATATGGAATTATAATTTAACGTTACAACCTTTCACTGTCTCATTAACTTAATTGAGCTTGTATATACAATTTACAAGAAATGTACAAACAATTTTGTTCTTGCCAACTAACCAACAAATAATTGCCAATAAAAATCTTGATTCTATTATTCTCAATTCAGATTGTGTGTACGTTTAATTAATATATTTTTATACTTGTGCAATACTACTATTCTGCATTACCGTTGTACTGATTGTATGCTTGGTTGAAAGAATATTCGGTAAATGTCAGACGCTCTTTCCGTTTATGGGAATGTTTGTCAAAATTACTAATTAAGTACCTTTTGTTTAGGCCGTCAAATACGAAAAATGACCGTGACAGTAAGAAACAGTGCTTTGATTAATTTTAATAACACTAAAAACAAAGTGCATGTTAAACGACAAAATTATGTGTTATATTATCTCAAACATGTATCTTAGTGCTAACCAACAATCAGACTGATAAGAAACATTATATACAATACACTCAACATAAACACCTATATAAACTTTTATATCCTTTTAAGGAATCTTTTCGATAAAAAAAATTTAAATAATGTAGTAATGCGTGACTACAAACATAATCTAATATAAAATGGCACTGTTTTAAAAATACAGACATCTTTAGATTATTTACATATGTTCAAAACTTACTGCAGATAAGCTAAGTGGCTGATGTGGATTTACGTTAACCGTATCTAAATGTCTTTGTAAAAAAGGTGTTAAATCAACATGTCGATTATCAATGTAACTGCCACTTATAATACCACTGTCAGTATTTGTACATACGATTTGGTTTTTCACTTCACTAACTGGTGGACACGGCGCAGGGCTTGCGGGAGCACGTAATAATGACGAGGGATTCATAAATTCTTGTTTACGATTTTTGATACTTATCCTATGATTGGGATAGCCGCGTTTTTTATATTCTAACCAAAGTGTCCGATTATTAACACCGTACATTTTCGCTGCCTTACAAAAACCAATTCCACCGAATCGTACAGCTTCTAAAGCTCTCACAAAATTTTCATCGGCTTGAGGATTTATACTTCTTTTACGTTTTTGAATGTTATTTGGAGGGGAGTTCGCTATATGATCTGTGTTAATTGTACTGGTCAGGGTATCATCAACAGGTGTAGATGTATCACTATCGGAACATTGTGATAAAGTGGAGGTGGTGTTATAGGTTATTTCAGTTGGTAAGGTTACTGTTGTTTGGCAAGGCGTAAGAGCCGTAAAACGTGGGTATGTTCCATCAATAACTCCCCATTGGTAACCTGTAAGGAATAATTGGTTAAAATACGTTCTGGTAAGGCAGAGCTCAACTGCAAAAGTGAACATGATTCATTTCATAAATTTCTTGTAAATGGAATAAGAAGAATAAAAGGCATTTACGTTTTAAAATAAAAATCAATTGAGCTAAGCCTCTACTACCAAAACAGGGACGAGGAAGGGTTGTGGGAAAGTTCACTGTTGCTGTTGATTGCACATTTAATTAATAATTATCACCTCACTCACAAATGAATTCTTTATAAATGAGTCGTAATGTTTGTAATTACAGAAATGTAAAATTTGTCGATATTTCGTGGAAATCAAAAATTAAACTTTACCTGTATTTTGTTGAGGAACTGCCGAAGGTCCTGCGATCTCAAGGGGCGCTTGACTATCCAAATTATTAGATGGATCTGGTTGGGGAACTTGCTGAAATAAATATTATATTTTAGTAGTGATAGGCACCTCGATATATTTAAGAATAATGATATAATTATAACGAATGTGCTTACAGTCAGACGATGACAACTTAGGTCAAAACTAGTGGCATTTAATTAATCTAATAAATTTAATAATGGGGGAGGTTTAGAGTACTTGTGTTTCGATTCATACCTCTTCATCTCATTTCAAAGGTCAACTCATGATGTAGGTACCCTTGTGAACAAAGGAGAAGGCATACAGTTGACCAACGACAAATGGTAACCTTACACCACCACTGAGATAGCACAGAGTAGATTTATATAAATGGATATGCAATACTACAGGTAACTAGAGTATGCATTTACATCATGAGTTGTCTTGAAGCCATAAAGCCTATGTGATGTTTAGAATCAGATCAAGGTAGCAATTTGCCTAAAGTCTGGAAGTATTGTTACTGAGAAAAAAATTAACCTATTATAGGCATTTTAGCAAAAGTATAATACAATTTTCTGAAATGGAACGCCCTGTGTAAAAGCACACTTTGTCTTTCAATTTGGTTTATTCAGAAAATTTTCTTAAGGATATACAAGGTACGGTAAAAAACATACTATATTTTAAGATTAAATCATTGCACTTTGTAAACTGTATTTCTAATATAATTAAAAAACAAAAAAGAGTTCAAATGGTGATTGTTTTTTTTATTCACATTTGTAGCTGATTCATGAAGGTTTGCATTACTTTAAGCCCTCAACCTTTGGAATGATATTCGAAAACCTTAGATTTCAGGTAGTTCCAGCAAAACAGAACATATGGAGCAATGATGTATCACTTATTTTTTAAATAAATATCTACAGAATAAAAGTTCATTCATCCAATTCATAATGACAACTAAAATAACGAGGCACCCTTAGCATACACTAGGACTCCCTCACTACCAATAGAAATAACTGTCACTTATACAGGATCACCCCATAGCCCTCCAAATCCTTAAAGATAATAACTAATTAAAATATTTGCGGACTCTTGATTTTATTTTGAAGCCTTCACAGAAAGAGCAAAAGCACTACTACCTGTCTTTTACAATTCGATTTAACATTTAATATAACAAAAAAGTGCAATCAAAACAATCCTAAACAACACTATTATGTTAATTTGAAAAGTAGTTTTAATTTTTTTCAGAAAAGTTTAATGAAGATTAGTTTGAACTGAGGTTTAAATTTGAAAGAGTCAAAAGACAATTTTTTTGGACCACACTTTATATTGATTTTAGAATGTTATTAATTTGTAATGAGCTGCAAACCAATGTGAATAAAAACGATCAAAGCCATTATACATAAATTTTTTGTCACTTTATTGTTTATATGTTTAATGAAAAGGTTTTAAACGGATAAACAAATTTGAATTTTGTTTTTAAGATAAGTTCTCTAAGCTTATTTTGTGGAATTTTAATAATTAAATAGTATATTATGCAACGAGCATGTAATGATGGCTATTAATACACGAGCACGAGGTAAGTTATGACACGAGCCTAAGGCGAGTGTCGTAAATCTTGTGCGAGTGTATTAATAGGCATTACATGAGAGTTGCATACACTATTTTTTCTACGACCTGTGTTAATTAAAAAAAAATTATTATAAAAGAACGAACAAAATTTTTGACAAATATCAAAAACTCCTGTAACTATGGCGATCAAGTAAAATGCTTGACAGCTATTGGCTAATTTGATTCGTTTTATAATGAAAATCTGTATCGAAATGAATATCATTTAGATACAATCTAATCACACTTAATAAGTCGATTAAAGTATGGGAGTAGAAAAACATTATGTAATGAGTATAATTATGTACTTGTTTTTATTATTACAATTAACAGCACTCTAAGTCTATTTTTTACATTTTTCGATTCTCCATCTTCTTTATAGACGGTACTTATTCCTTATACCTAAAGTTAATAGTATCGACAATATTTCAAAAAAAAATATTTTAGTTCTTGATTAGAAACAATGGCGACCATATTTTATGTTACTTCAAATAGTTGTCAAAATAACACAATCAAAATATTTACTATTCTTAACAATTAACTTTTAGGAAGAAGTAACAAATACCATATCTATCATAAATACTATTCAAATAATCAAATAATAATGTTTCTGCAAAATAATTTCTAAACAATTAACTTTAAGTTGTAGCTGGTTTGCGAGTTCCCCTTTCTGTGCTAATTTCAATTTCACTCATACACGCACTGACAAATTCTATTGTATTAACTTTGCCAATAATCAGGACACCCTGTACATTAAAATGAAATAGGAGAGACAAATAATGTGTGTAATGAGAGAATGTACTGAATTTGCCTTGTTCTTCTTTATTGCAATTCACGGAAGAGGACATTTGTGAATGATCAAGATGACAATGTTCTAAGGAAAATTTGTACCAAATCCAAAAACACATCGAATGTTATATCAAGGGGGATCAATTTTTGCAACTTAAACCCTGTGTGTAGGGTAGCAACCCTGCAAAATTTTAAATAGAACGAAAGGTTAAATGGACCTTAAGTTTAAAGAGCTTTTCATTACTTACACAACAGTACATTATTTATTATCGATAAAATTAAAAAATCAAGTAAACTAAAGAGAATACCAAGTAACAAAAGAACATTAGATCATGCCAACTAATCTTACTCGCCACAGTATAAGATAGTGTTTATCTACCAAATCAAAATTTTTCTTTTCTTGCACAATTTAATTTTAATTAGTAGTTTTCATTTAATTTTACTTGAAAATTTTTGAATGTTCGCCATTTTGAAAAAAAAGTATTTTTGGAAATTGTGGACTTCTGAGACATGAAGACATGCCAAATTTCATGTAAATATCTTGAAGGGTTTTTGAAATAATAATTATTTTCAAGGAAATATACAAAACGGCTGATTACGGCTAAATTAAGCCGAAATCATAAAAATGAACACTTTAGACTTATTTTCATATGTGGAATCCGGTTATGCATAGCCGGCTACAATATTGGAGAAACAAAAAGATCACTGAAAATTCGTTTTAAAGAGCACTTGGCTCACCTCAAATACAACCGTTGGGATAAATCTGCACTTGTGCTGCATATGCTTGAAAATCACAAAGTATGGTAAACGCCAAACAAAATCCGTTGCACGTCAGCAATCAGCTGATAATTGACGTCCCTGCCGTAAATGTAACGGCATAAAAATCGTGAAAATTCGACCTGTAAAAATTAATTTCATCAAAATTTTATGATCGCCACGTTGGTAACAATGGATTGTTTTTAGCAACGTTGCCAATGTCAATTCCATAAGGTATCAATTTTGTAATGTCTTGTTGTGGTTATGTTTTGACTGTCACAATTTTGAAGTTTTGATTTTGTTTTTTATTTATTATAACTAAAGTTACGAGTGAACTCAGAAGTTTTATCTGCGTTACCTTCTTTCAATTACAATCTGGCAACATTGCCCCCAATCTACGTCACTCACATTATATGACGTGCAACGGATTTTGTTTGGCGTTCACCATAGATAATATTTCCTTAGTTAAGCAAGTTTGTAAACTTTCACTATAACTATAGTAGTTTTGCCACTTTCACTTAAGTACGGGGTGAATCATAAATATGACTAAACGTTTGATCACGTTCTGTGATGAAAATATTACCATTACAGGAAATATGAATCTTCAAATTACAAGAATGGAATAAAACAAAACAGTGTAGAACTTACGTCATTAGTCAAAATGGCGTTGAATATGCAACAGTAAATTATAATTGCTGCATGGGCAATAACGTATGCTAATGATCGTGAGCCCGCAAGACAAGCAAGACGTGAGTTTAAAGTATAAATTTATGCTCGGAAACGTCAAGGCGTTGGCATGCTGAAATTAGCGATTGAGGAAGAAATTAGAACTAGTCCTCTGAACATGTATCATTCATAACGCAATGAATGACTTCCCAAAGCGTTGCCAATTATGCGTGGATGTAAACAGTTTGAGATAATAAAGTGACTTAGTGTTGTTGTAATTGTAAGTGATTTGTTTTGTTTGTAATTTGAAGGTTTCCCTTTCCAATGATAGCATCATATTTCCTTTAATAATATTTTTGTCACTCTGTATAAATAGCTCAGTTATGTAATTTAGTTTTAGTTGTTTGCTGATGATGGCAGCTTTGCTGTTGAAACGTGTTCGATTTAATAAATTTCAATATTAAAGAATGTATCTGAAATCTATTGCTAACTTCACACATAAGTATAGGTCGGTTTAGAAGAAGTTTAGAATCATGCGTAATCTAATAAATGACATTATTATTATTGTACTTCGGTTCCTATCGATACTCAGGCCAAGCCTGGATAACTAACCGCACGGATCGAAATCAAGTAACGATTAGTTCTAGTAATACATATACCTATATAAAATAAATTTAAAGTAGCTGTAAAAAAAAACATAATATATTATGTGTTTTGAAATAGTATTATGTTTATTGTGTAAATGTTTGTTGCTTAACTCGGCGCATAGGCTGCACTCGAGTGGGTAATGTGTTGTTCGTGTTTTGTGCTAATTG
This sequence comes from Pyrocoelia pectoralis, assembly GCA_036250285.1. Taxonomy (NCBI): domain Eukaryota; kingdom Metazoa; phylum Arthropoda; class Insecta; order Coleoptera; family Lampyridae; genus Pyrocoelia; species Pyrocoelia pectoralis. Next base: position 18,789,725 of record CM070079.1, on the reverse strand, counting down.
TGAGTTCTGATATTGTGAGTGTATTGTGTGTTTGCGTTTGAGTGTATGTGCACGAGTTAAAGGTGTCACATGAGTGGTTATTGACGTATTATGTGTTTGTAATGGACTTTCTGTAATGCTATGTTGTGTATGGGACATAGTTTGAGTTTGTGAAGGTAGAGGTGTCACATGAGTGGTTGTTGAAGTGTTGCGTGTTGGTACTTAATGGACTTTCTATAATGTTATGTTGTGTATGCAACAGAGTTTCAATTTGTGAAGGGAAGATTGAGTGTTGTGTTTCATTTTGTGTTTGAATGATATTAGTTGAAAGCGTGTGATGTGGTTCTGAATGATGTGCGGTATCTTCCGTTATGTTTAGAAATTTTCTAACTACCTATGTGGCAAGTGTTGATAATGACTGCCTTTTGTAATTGTATGTATATATTCTTATCTAACCCTAAAATGTGTAAACTGTGATGTATTGTTTTTGGTATAACTCCGGTTGTACTAAGAACAATAAAGATCAAAATTTTAATAAAGTGTTGATTTGCCCAGTGAGTCAAATAGTAGGTATGTCACTGAATGTGCGATATTGAAATATTAGGAAAGCATTTGTGTTTAGTAACAAGACACTAATTCTTACCAAAGTTATTTGTAGAGGTGGATCACAATCAACACTTTCATGCGAACTTCCTCGTTGTGTCTCAGATTCACTACTATGCTGTTTACTTCTTATTGACGTACTGTTTTCGGATGTAAAACCACCAGGGTCCGCTTTTATCACAGTTGCGAGAGTACTTCCTCCGGGAGAGGTTAGTGTAACTTCACTAGTATGATGATCCTCCGAACATCTTTCAGCTGATCCAGATCCGGAACCGGTGGATGTTTTCCTTAACCTTTTCCTAAATGAGATACGTGGTAAAAACACACAGAACAACGAATATTACCTTTTGCTGGCAGGAGACAATGGACATGGGGAAGAGGATAATGAATGTCGTTGTATGTCATCGGAACTCCAATTTGAATCACCCGGAGTTAACAATTCCGCCCTATCTGTTGAGCTATTGTGCGACTTTGTTAAAGCCGATTGATCTACCGGTATGTCTGCTAAGCCTACAAATAGTAAATTAAATTCGTAAGATTAATGAAAAAATAATATAATATAACCTTTGATTTTTAACATTTCTGCCGTTTTTAATATGTGCGGCAATTGCTCTTGAGAAACGTTAACTTCACCATAATACATAAAATCGACCATAACTTTTAAATCTAGAAACTTAACATCTTTCAAAATAACTATCGGATGTTGACACGGGTTAATTGTGAAGAGCGACTGTAATTTGACGTGTTTAGTTAGAAGTTAGGAGAAAGTGGTACCTAATCCTACCTGAAAATAGGAACTACACGCAGATAGTACAACTTTGTGCGCTTGTAGGTGTCGTCCCTCAGCTGCTAAAGTAACATCAACTAATGATTCATTATTTAGAAGACTAGAAAACACCGAGATAAAATTGGGTTGATGGTTATTCCATCGCAAACAATATTGTTGCATTGTCATTATGGTACGTGTAAATTACCTAAAAAATTAAAATTGTTATAAAGGCTTAAATGTTTATATTTTAAACACACATACAATCAATAAATTGACCCCCAAATGACAACCTTGAAATTTTAGCAACAGATAACATTAACGCGTTATCCGTAAATTACAATATCAGGTTATATTTTGTAATGTAATGACATCATTAATGTAATTCACAAAGTAATTAAAATCCTAGGTGTTATTTACTAATAAATTAATATACATACTTTAAAAAGCTTCAATTTAACAATCCACCATTTTTTATATTTTCACTATTGACGTAACATTGGCCGATTATACAGTTAACTGTAATAAAATTTAAATGCCTACTTTGGAAATCACATACAAAATATTTATTTATACACTCTAATCATGATCACAGACAACATAATACAAATCAAAAAGAAGATTATGATACGAAAGAACCGAACGGTTCAACATTCGTCAGATTCACGCATAGACGTCATCTTGTGAGTGATTTGTGGCGCGCTTTTAAATCAGCATGTATAGCAATATTATATACAGGGTTTTCCTCAATGTCTGACCCCCCACGTGATCAATTTTAAATTTCGCGCTTTAAATATGCTTTCTTTAGATTGGTAGTTGTTGAGCAGGTCGAAGAAAATAAATTACTACATTACCCACGAACCTCATAAATAAAAATGGACTGTTGATAGCATATACCTACTTCATCGCTTTTGACCCCACCAAGGATCCGCCATGATGAGCGCAAATATTAGTAACATTCTGGTAACATTTGGATATTTGTGTTGTAGATCGGTCATTGTTGGTACCTCTGCTAGCAGCTGATTGGATTGTTACTTTCTTGTGTCAAGCCACAGATTACACTGCTATATGTAATCTGTGGTCAATCGTGATATAACCGTGATATAACCCTTTAGATTTTAACAGTTAAGAAAACAATAAAGTTGTTTATAATAATAGCTGTATTCGTTTTATCAAATTCAAGTGAAAATCTCAGCTATGAACTGAGAAAAGTTATTTATTTACGTGATCCGAATTACATTTCAAATTTTCGCGGTTGAATTTGCGCTCATCATGGCGGACGCTGTAAGGGGTCATTTCGAATACATGTGATTATCAGTCCATTTTTATTTATGAAGTTCGTGACATTACCTTTAGATAAACATTTGTAATGTTTTTACCCCCAGGTCCTACGTTAACTTAACATTACAGTTACAAAATTCAAACCAAAGAGGGAAATATTAAAAAATGGCAGCTAAACTAAACCTTCCCTCCAAAACTAACCTACCTCAAATTTAAATAAACGCGGTACAATTTAAACAACCCGTCAAACCCCACCCATACCTGGCACGTGATCATAATGGTCAAGTAGGTCCCCCTTTAGTGCAAATGACAAGAATACATTGGCAGTGAACAATAATCGGGAGGAAGTATCAAAACACACAATAAGCATCAAAATGGCATTCCTAAAATTTAGTTGTTTCGTAAAACAAATCCGAAAATGGGAGTGCACAGTGCACACTTATCAACAACATGTTACGAAAAGAAAGAATCTGGAAAGAAAACTTCTCGATCACACAGTCTTAATTACACAAACATCAATTAAATTAAAGCAATAGACAATTGATCGAGCCCGTGTGCAAAATGCATATTAGCCCCCCCCCCCCCCCCCCCCCAGACCAGACCAATCACAATCCGACACGACGCTATTTTATCTGAATTTTTATTGCTATTATTGCTGCTATTGTCCGTATACTTTCCAAATACGGCCTTTCGAGCCATTCGTTACCCGCCAGTGGCGAAGGTAGGATGGATGTCGAAGAGTGAGTGATGTGAACAAGTGAACATGACTTACTATGTGGGTACACCTTATAGTAGAATTGAGGAAGAAGAATCGGACGTACCATTTACTGTAGCTGGATTTGGTGAAAGATCCCTTTAATGTGCGAGCTTTTCAACTGTTCAATCACCAATAAGTATAATCCTACGCCCATGTATTCTGCCGTTTCGGTATCCCCGTCTGACAGGCTCCATTTAGGGCATTTAGGGTCCTTTCAGACGGGGATACTGTATCTGAGATACCATCTGCGAGATACGGAATCGCATACAGCCAATACATGCGCGGAAATGGAGCCTTTCACACGTGCCTGCTGGCGGGATACAATATCCCGCTGCAAAATTTCTGTATCTTGCACATTTTGCCGATATTACTAGTAGTGATTGAACAGTTGAAAAGCTCGCAAGTAAACTGTACGCCACCTTCTTCCTCAATTCTACTATAGGGTGTATTGTATCCACATTCATTTGTTTTTTTTATCATCCATCCTATACCTTCGCTAGTATTCTCCATTTCAAACATTAAATTCAGCATTGGGTTGTACGGTTGCTGCCGTGAAGCGGCAACGTCGTCAAGAAAATTCTCATTTAGTTTGCACTGCCCTATCCTTCCTACACTGGATTTAATGTTTGAAATGGAGAGTAGGTATAGTTGTAATCAGAAAACGATTTCTGATTTTCTCCTAAAATAATATACAGGGTGTGTTATAAATATTTTTAATATTTTGTTCATTTCCTGATAGACCGGAAGTAAATTGGTAAGTATACTTATTATACTCGATTAAAAGAGTCGTATGTCCTCTACTTCACTGTACAATACTATCTCTTCATCTTTATTAGCAAAAAAAGTTATGAATTTTTAAAATTTTCAACTTCAAACATTCATCCCCCTTCCCCTATGGGAAATAACGAAATAAATGTAGTGCCCAGTAGTTCTTCATGAACTATATGTATAACATTTCAAAAAATAAAAAATGCTCGGAGCAGATTTTGAGAAAATCGATTTTTAATTTTTGACCAACTTTGGGCACCAATAAATTGGCTACGTTTCATTTTTGTTCTTTACCAATTACAAGCAAAAGTTCTAACCATTCTTTGGCTATAATTTCCAATTTTCAAATTTTAATTAAGTTAAACGGTTCTTGAGCTACACGCTAAAAAGTAAAAACTTAGAGAATTGCTATATTGGGCGCCATTTTGAATTTAGAAACAAACGAAACACGGCGTTTTAATTGTAACCATGTCTACTAGCTTTTCACCAAGGGAAATTAGGTTGCGTTAAAATTTGAAGGTTTGCTCCCAAAATAACGCCCCTAATTTTCGCCCCTTTGGGCCGATTTTGAAGAGAAGCTTGTTTTACCGGTGAAGTTTATTTATAGGCCTTAATAAGTTAGTCAGTCAGTCAGTATAGCGTCGAAGAAATAAATTGATGGTTAATTTTATCGGTCCCAGTGACGTGGAATTGTTTGTTTTACATATAGTCCGGGAGCCAGTGACCGTTTAGAGTTAGTCATTTCGCAAAAGCTGAAAATTTGTCGTAAGCTTTATTAGGTATCACTAGTAAGTGAATGGACCTCCAGCTGGCGCAGTTCCGGGGGGTGTAGCTGCGGCAGCCCCCCAAACATGTAAAATAATAATGCCAATCACGCAGCGTGTGCGTGATACTAATATTTGTCGGGAGGCCGATCACGCAGATGTTGCGTGATGTGTACGTGTCTGTTTAAGGCAGGATATTCGCTGCGGCGTGGCTCACAAATAGTTGTTATCGTGTCGGCCTACTGAGAAGGGCCTTAATAAACAAAATGTCGACCGGTTTCTGACAAATGTGACAAGCATAACGTAGGCAGGGAATGTGTTAAAAAAAACTAATACCACAAAAGCTGAAACTTTGCTAACATGTTGATTATGTTATAAATAAATGGAAAACCGTAGCCAGCTGAAGTTATGGTGGGGGATTATGTGCCAGCTGGACACTTTTCCCTCACTAAATGTAAAGCTGGATATTTGTTTCGTTTAACTTATTCAGTTATCTGTTGCATTACCAAATTTCAGCTCTTGCGGAATCAAATATCTATACTTTTCTCATTAAACACAGTCCATGCAGTTATTACACTACCTACCTCACAAGTTTGTGAATTTAAAGGTTTTCGCATTAAAGTTCCATTTAAGTTCAGTTTCGATTCTATGCACAGGGTGTTTAGAAAAAGGATTCATATTTTATATTTTTCAAGCATCAAAAACTTACGTAACTTAAATGGAACTTTAATGCGAAAACCTTTAAATTCACAAACTTGTGAGGTAGTGTAATAACTGCATGGACGCGCTGGCTGTGTTTAATGAGAAAAGTATAGATATTTGATTCCGCAAGAGCTGAAATTTGGTAATGCAACAGATAACTGAATAAGTTAAACGAAACAAATATCCAGCTTTTAGTGAGGGAAAAGTGTCCAGCTGGCACATAATCCCCCACCATAACTTCAGCTGGCTACGGTTTTCCATTTATTTATAACATAATCAACATGTTAGCAAAGTTTCAGCTTTTGTGGTATTAGTTTTCTTTAACACATTCCCTGCCTACGTAATGCTTGTCACATTTGTCAGAAACCGGCCGACTTTTTGTTTATTAAAGCTCTTCTCAGTAGGCCGACACGAGAACGACTATTTGTGAGCCACGCCGCAGCGAATATCCTGCCTTAAACAGACACGTACACATCACGCAACATCTGCGTGATCGGCTTACCGACAAATATTAGTATCACGCACATGCTGCGTGATTGGCATTATTATTTTACATGTTTGGGGGGCTGCCGCAGCTAAACCCCCCTCAAGTGCGCCAGCTGGAGGTCCATTTACTTACTAGGGATGCTAAATAAAGCTTAGGAAAAATTTTCAGCTTTTGCGGTTTTGGTCATTAGAAAAGGTCGCTGGCTCCCGGACTAATACCTATATGAAAAAAAATTAAAAGTGGGCATAATCGTCATTGAAAAAATGACAATCACTTCTTCAGATATCGTCTTATTTAAGACGGTGCAAATTGAACGAAATGGACATTCTTGTATTTTGAAAAAATATGTAAACTATCTCGTATTTTGTAGTTCAAATGTTCATACCTTTCTAGGAATATTTTGTAATTTGTATTATTGAAATACGTTACTGCCTGATGTATTTTGCCCAGCCCTGTGTGTAGCCGAGGGATACATTGAGGATTCGCTTCAAGATAAAATTAATATTTCAAACAAAATTTTAGATTGTAAACCATCTTATTCAAATTGTGCAATTGTTGGGCCACAATCTTTTGAATCTACTAGTAAGGCAATTAATGTAAGCAATAAATTGTACAATTAATTTGAATTACTATTACCATTTTTCTGAGAGAAGTTGGCAATAGGGAAGAACATTAATAGTGCGTTTTTTCCCTTTGAAAACCAACCAAAATAAAACCTTGAGCGTCCCAAAACACGGTAACCATAATTGTACCTGCTTAGGGCACGTTTTTCCTGTCGAGACTTAGGCCAAACGGTGTGTCGCAATCGCAATTTCATACTTAATCTCTTGGATTCGGGGACAAAATGGTGAACCCATGTTTCACTGCTTCTTTCGTGCTTCTCCTTTACATCCATAACTGAGCAGAAGCGCAGTTGACACCGCATTCTGCGTTTACTTGTGAACACAAATTTTACGGAACTTTAATTTGTTATGAACACTTCCTACACTTATCTCAAGAGATCTAACCGTTTCTGGTATGGAAATCACCCCATCGTTGCGAATCAACTCATCAATTCGTTGAATATTTTCCGGAGTTACCGATGTATGAGCATTTTTGCCCTTTACAAAGTTGTTTACATAGGGAGTAGACTGCAGTCTTTGAACGAGTTTTTCTCAAGATTTCACTTGGATTCACATCTTATTTTGTTAGAAATTTGTTTATAATGTGTTTGTGCAACTTGGGTAGCGCTGACAACGATGATATTTAGATCTGGGATGAACGAACGATGAACAACAGCTTCGGAAGCAAGGTGAAAGACGAAACCATCAAAGTCGAACATTTTGGAACGATTGAGAAATGCTGTTATTCATGATCCAGTAACGAAATCCCAACAGATATTAATCGTACACACTGCAGATACACCTTATTAACGTCTGGCATGATGAATGAGATCTTTTCAAGACTGTTCTGTGTTCTCCGTTTATATTATCCAGACAACTTAGTCTGGATTCGTTTCTTGCATAAACTAACAAACCCTCTGTTTCCATCCATTAACAAAAACTTATATGGCATGTACGACAGATACCGTCGTAGGTATATCTAACACATATTGTCTGCCTCAATTCGTAAGTATTACAATTTTTCTTGTTTCTTGTCACGTTTCTTATTTTTACCGGTCGATTCTCGCTGGTTATTCGCTGAACTGTTTTGCGATTTATTAATTTTCCATGCGCTTGATTTATAGCTTTCGCTTATATTCTTCTCAGGACCCTTTTTTCTGCTTTTCAACGCTAAAGGAAATTTTATTTTCATTTTATAAAAAAAATGTAGCATAAAACACACATGAGATTATTTATTCGTTTCATTTTTGTTAACTAACGTAAAAGCAGGAAAATTGTTGGCGTGCCAGAAATTCGAGTAAGTAATATGTCACATTAACTTATAAAGTCATACAATGCCTTGAATGTACATGCACGTAATACTTCGCTGCAGAGAGGTATTTTAATTGATATGCCACAATTAAATTTCTGCAGGAATTTGAGAAAATTCATTATTTAGTAACGTATTGTAAGGTTTTATTCAATACTGTAACACTAACTACGTAAGTGTTCAATCGTCATTTTTTTGAATTTACACATAGCAGGAGAATATAAAATTCTCAGTTACCTAATGCATTTTTCTGGATGACACTGTTCACAACTAGACTTGTTTGAGACTATTTATAGTTTTTTTGCTCTGACCATGCGGCAAAGGGTGTAAATTAAACTAGAAATTAAGCAACCACATACACCATATGGGGTTGGATAAATCATCTTGACGAGATGGGCAGTGGCGTAGCTACCGAGGGGGCAGAGGAGGCAATCGCCCCCGGGCCCGGTTTGCCTAAGGGCCCGACGATTGCAAAATTCCGACGTACGAGACTTGAACTGTTGCTGTATTTTCCATATGTGCAAAATACCTACTATACTTTCGCATTAAAACTACTGTATTTCGTATTTGTATACGGTAGGTACATATCAACATAGTTGGGAAGGTTAAGATTGACAAAGTCCAAATCTCTTGGGCCACAGGGTGTCCTCAACTTTGGAGAGACCCTGTGCCTCAACGGGTGTCCGATCAACCTGAAATATTTTTGATTTAATTTTCTAAACCTTCCTCTTTCCAAAAAAGTATCGATCACCCCCCTTCGTCTATAAAAATCCGAGATAGGGCGTAGGGGGGTACTCGCGAAATTTGGACTTTGGGAATTTTTTCCGGTGGGAAGATGAACTCGCAGACCAGAAGTGAGGCCATTTTTGGATTCCTGGCACCCGATTTAGTCTAAAACCAAAATTTGATGAAGATCGGAGAGATTGACCAAATTTCGATACCCCCCCCCCCCCCCCCCCCCCCCCCCCCCGGCCCATTTAACCTCCAGAAACGACCATTATTTGTGTCCAGGGCATAGAAAAATCGATAATTGGCATTTTTCGTCCGATCTTCATGAAATTTTGGTCTTAGACTAAATCGAGTGCGAGAAATCCAAAACTGACCACACTTTTGGTTTGCGAGCTCATATTCTCACCGAAAAAAATTCCCAAAGTCGAAATCTCTTGGGCCACAGGGTGTCCTCAACTTTGGAGAGACCCTGTGCCTCAACGGGGGGTCCGATCGACCTGAAATATTTTTTATTTAATTATCTAAACCTTCCTCTTTCCAAAAAGGTATCGATCACCCCCCTTCGTCTATAAAAACCCGAGATAGGGCGTTTTGTAGGGGGGTACTCGCGAAATTTGGACTTTGGGAATTTTTTTCGGTGGGAAGATGAACTCGCAGAATAAAAGTGAGGCCATTTTTCGATTCCTCGCACCCGATTTAGTCTAAAACCAAAATTTCATGAAGATCGGAGAGGTTACCAATCTTTTTTTGTCTTGTGCAATAAAACTTCAAGAAATGGTTTTTGTTGATTATTTTATTATCATGCTACCCTTTATTCTACTATTTAATTGCCAAAAAGGGGCCTTTAAAAAATTCTTGCCTCCGGGCCCAAATTTTAAAGTTACGCCACTGGCAGATGGGTATGATTGAAGCCGTTCTTCTCCGAGTGACGTTGCGCAGTCTGACGCTCTGACCTGAAAAAATACAAATTTTAATCACTCTATTTACAAGAATTGAAAATTTAAGTAGCGGCCAAACGCGCGGGCGGCGATAGAAGTCAACATCTCTTAAGCACGACCCCTTTTCTTCACTCTTGCATCCACCTCCACAGACGAATAAAAGAGCGAGTAAAGGTATTAGCAGGAATTATTATTACCTTGCTGCCTTATAACTATTCACGTTTATTGATTCTTCTCTTACTCTACGGGTTACGTAAGTAACTGTTGACAAGTTGAGTTACACCAAGTGGATGAAATTGAAGAAGACGAAAGTAAATTAAAAATTGAAGTGAATGAGGTTGAACTAAAGACAGTATAGATCGAGACGAAAGGATTAAAAAAGTACAAAAGGATAGGTGGTTAAGTGGATACCGTGGAAAGATTGGAATCTAATGATGAAGCGCAGGAATAACAATCGGTAAGGAAGTTCTTGAAAAGAAATTCAAGCAGAAAAGACGGCAAAGAAAGCACGAAACGAAGAAGAAACTCCTAATTGTTTTACAGAAAGATCTGGGTCTGAGCCTGACGTGAACTGTACATAATGGTATTCGGAAACTGGCATCTCACAAAAAGGCTGGAGCTGTACCAAACGCGAACTACACTTAGACCCAGTTGTACCTATAAAGTCTAGTTCAGCTTCAACCGGCGCGCGGCGGTTAGTGTAAAATTGAGTCGCACAAACTAAGGTTGACGTCTGGTCTAGGGTTGAACTGAAGATTTTACCAACACATATGGGTTGGTAAATGGGTGGTAAAACCGTCAGTTCAACCCTCGGTCGACGAATGGACTCATATCAAGTATCATTTAGGGATATCTTATAGTGGATCATGGAGATTTGGGGGGTTATCTGGAGAAGGAAAACAACTTTCGGACTTTGTAATGTGAGCGATACGAATAGTGACATCTCTTGCAGGTTGAACGTATTAATAGTTCTGAAACTTCTACAGAAGAAAACTTTACATCCGGTGAGGAATTTCGGTAGCTCTTAAATGGTGAACCCTAGTAAGGCTTCCTTTATCAAATGCAATCGCAACTTTACAAGCAACAGTATCAACCTCGGCAGCTACACAACCGGCACCGTCAACATCTGGAGCTTTAGAACCTAAACATTCATTATCTAAATCACTTATAACAGTTGCGCTAATTCCTAAAACATGCTAAAGAGAAAGTTAAAAAGGGAACGAGGAAGAATAATTAGATGTTTGAACTTCAACACCAACGAAAAGTGTCCTTCTGGAGATACAAGCAAAACAAAAAACATGAGATGAGAAAAATGAAAATTCAAAACGAAGAAATGACACGAATGAAAGAAAAAGTAAGAAAAGAACACGAAGAGGAGAAAACATGTTGGTGAGATAATGAATTCGAATCTAGACGAACTTGTTCTACATGAGAATGTGCACCTGGCAGCGACGTCATTTCAGTATTTTACAAAGGGGGGCAACTATAGTAAAAAGGAAAAAAATTTTTTTTTGAAAAAGGGGCGTGAGTGTCAGTTTTATAAGTTTAACGTACTTTTCTTTGGTAGCAGTAATTCCAGAGGGGGTCAACTGCCCTACCCTGCTCCCCCCTAAATGACGTCCCTGGCACCTGGTGGGACAAAAAAGAAGGCATCTTCTACCACGAATTGCTTCCAAGGAATATAACAATCAATTTTCATATTTATTACTATTAAGCCGTCTTTGCACTGACGAGGAAGATGTCATTGAAGAAGCCGTGGTAAAAGATCTCGGTTTTTCGTTCTCTTTCCAATAATCTCCGAGGAATCTCTCTTCATAATGAAGATTCTCTAAAAGTCGACTTGACGATTTTTTCAGTTAAACCAGGGAATTCTTTCAAGCAAAGAATCGAAAACTTGGCAGAACGTAGGAAATCATTCGTAAGCAATGCAGGGAATATGCATCAACCCGATCATAACTTTGATGAACGAGTAACTAAAAATTACTGTAGGTATTGTATTTTGCTTAAAATTAACCTTATTTTTTTGCAAAAGATTTTTATTCTTAACAAACATAATTCCACGAACAATTCTTACTCATCCCTTTCTCTCCAATCCCTTCCCTTTCAATTCCTGTTTTCTTCCACCATTTCCATCCATCCTATTCCTTACTCTCTCTACTAAAATCGCTCTCCCCTCCTCTAATATGTGTGTTACCTTTTCCCCCGCCCCATTTCACACAAACTACATCTTCTCTTGCCATCCACCCACCAATACTTATTCTCCATTTCCTCGTTCCCGCATTTAGATGTTGCTACAATCCTCTTCCTACTCAATATTCCCCTTAGGTACACCGGCACTCCTTCTGCAATGATTTCTTCATATCTCTGATTACACCTCCTTTCCCTGATCCTACTCTCCCTTTCTTGCCTTTGCATCATAGTATTTCTTCCTCCTGTCCCCCTGCCCGTATTGTATTCTCCCCCTCCCTCCCTCCCTCCAATAGCCCTGCAGTATACTCCCTCTCTCCCACCCTCCACCCCCTCTTTTCTCATTTTTTTCCTCTTGTACGATGTACTTTGGAGTCTCCCTTTCCAACCCGAACACCCATCTTCAATATCTTTCCTGTACTCTTTCCAACACCTCTCTTTCCCTCCATCCCATACATAATTACACTCTTTACCAGTTTATCAAATAACCACCCTCTCCTCATCACCTCATTCCTTAACACTCTCTCCCCCAGTAAAAATTAGTGTAAATATAATAATCATGGTAATTATATTCATTTATAATTTTTAAAGCTCCCCGGTATTGACAGAAGGGGATTCTAACAAAATAACTACAGTATCTAAATGTATGCTATTTTCAAAATTTTATGAAAATTTACATTGAAAGCAACACGAGCCTAAAGTTATTGTATAACGGTCGCCATTATTTGACCTCTAGATTTTATAATTAATCGATAGAGACGTTTTTTCAAACACCCTGTATTGCAAAACCGTACTCTGTTGAAATACAACGAAATATCACCGCACATCCAAAATACATTCTTCGCCGGACTAAAGAATGAAAAATATCGACCAATTTGTTCGTTTCAGTCCTATCGCTGTAAACGCTTCCTAAATAATACCTTCATATATTTACACACTCCTTTCCTAAACCCTTCTCTCTTAATATTTTAAATGCAAGTCGAGTTTCCCAGGCACACATGAAATTTGAAACATTTCATGCTTATGGTACTAAAAATTCTATTCTAAATCTCTTTACAAAATCGGATTATCGGCATTGGCTTAAAAATTGTATGAAATTTGTATGGAGATTTCAGGCGTAAAGCAATCATACTCAATGCATTATATGGTCCATGAACCGGGGGGGTGTTTAAATAATTATACATATTTCGATGTTTCTTGGAAAACGAGAGCTTTAATAAACTTCGGGAAATCAATCATATTGGTCCCTTATCAAATACCAGCGGGGAATTTTAAATTACATTGTTTTCGAATCGTTTCAGGGGAATTGCATTTCGTTCTGGTTGGAAACGACCAACAATGTTATGATTTCTCATTAGTTTTATAGCGACTGAAATACGCTAGCGCAGTAAATAGATTTACCAAATACAAAAAAAAAACTCATTAATCTTTGCTGATACAACAAAAGATGAATAGCACTGTATTAAAACGATCAGTTTAATATGTGTTTTGTGTTTTTTATGTGTTTGCGTTTAAAGTGAGATTTTCTTTAGGAAACGTTCCGAAATTGAACGGGAAAATATACATATTTAAAATCCGAAAAGTGTTTACATAGTGATTTAACATTTACGTTCTCGAATAGCTTGAAAATAAAAGTTTATTACTGTTACGGCAATTGGAAAATAGAAGTTTTATTTTAACACATTTTCAACTTCTTTCTAGGTATCAAACTTCAAAATGTCTTCAATGTCTGTACATCAAAGCAATCAATGCGTTCATACAATTATTATATTTTTGGTGCATTCGTCCAGAACCAAAAGGGTCTAAGGGCAGGTGTTCAGTAGAATCTTGATTTTATAACATTATTTAGACAGTGAACAGAGAGTAGCCTGGCCTCTGAGAGGGAATAAGAACACAACACAAAAGATAGAGAGCACAATCCACGACAAATGTACATAGTTGCCAATTTCATATCAAAACAACGATTGGACAATGCAGTCAAAAGCACTGCTCGGCAGCTGATATCAGAGGACGAGCTACTTTCTGTTCACTGTACTGACTTTCATAATAACGAATATCCATGGTCCAAGCTGGCACAACTGAAAATTTTAAAGCTGCAGCGGCATCCCTGAGGAATTGGTAAAAAGGTAGGAGTAGAATCGTAGGCTAGAACCTAAGGGGTAAGTTGCAGAAGATTTCTATATGAGTTATATTGGTTCCCTCTCAATGTTCTAGAAATGTTTTCGAGAAATTTTACTTACCTGTTACAGTTTTGAAGATACGAGGTCTGGCAAGATTTCAAATTGACACCTGGTATATAAAGATATGTCAAAAATTCAACCGTTTCAGAGATACAGGGTGTTAAAGTTTATAAAAATGTATTGTTTATTTTAAAGATCTCTTTAACGAAAAACGGCATCTGGTTCATACTCGATACCGTTAATTATCATTTAATTATCTCAGGTTTAGATTATACATCGTGATTTTCCAATAAAGGCAGTGGCGTAGAAGCATTTGTAGTAGACACGGCGATTTCCTCAAGGCGGCAATTGTATGGTAGGTTTTTTAAGGGAGGCTAGACCGATTGCGTCATTATTAATACCTGGCAGATTTAAAGAGATCGTATCACTTGTGGTGATCAATCAATTGGAAATATGGTGCTGAGAGAACAATACGCCGGTTAATCTAAAAAAAACCCAAATTCATTTTCTTTTCACGTAGAAAAGCGACTACAGAGGAAAGGGACACAGAGCACCAAACTTCAGGTAGCGGATAAAGTAAAATATTTGGTCATTGTATTAGACCAAGGCCATAATCTCCAAAAATTACCTACTGAATATGCACTATAATGATTAAATCAGTCATGACAGTATAGGTATGTCACTGGCCTAAGACTTATCTCCAAGGAACACCTAGATACTTAGCAAGGTGCAGCGTAGAGCCTGCCTTGGTATTATAGAGACAATGGCAACGATCCCTGCAGCAGCTATCGAGACTCTCTTGAACCTAATAATTAGGACGGAAACTATCAGAGTAAATAGCGACGCGGGATGATCTACTCGTAGAACGGGGCATTCGCTTATTTTCGATTCCAATTGTAAGAACCTCAAGCATGATAACGGAGAATAAGCTAAGCAGTTTGACCTATATTAAACTGTTTAAGATAACAATACTCGATACGACCAAGGTAAAACTGAATGGAATCGTGTATTATACAGATGGCATCAAGATCAGGAAGAGCGCTGGCTCTGGGGCGTACGGGAGCAATAGCTGAGGAGCCAATGCAATTTTTGGAAGTCTGGGATAGGAAGCGACTGTGCTCCAGCGGGTGCCTGTTACACTAATGTGAAAATTTAGGCTTGCAGGAACCGCAGGTAACCAGGTTGAAGACAAGGTTGTGAGGGATACAAACGAAAATTTATTTTTGTGACCTGAAAAAGGCGTGTGGGGGACTTCAGGTGGGGTGTGGGGGAGATTACACAATAAAAATGAGATTTAGGCAATACCCATAAGAAAGCACTGTAGTCATTGATCGAAACTCTCAGGATAAACCCATTCCAAAGAGAACCAAAACGGTGATTTAGCAACGCCCATCTTAGAACTATGCAGATCGAACATGAAACTGGCGACGGAAATGTTTACAGGCCACTTCCGTTTGAATAAACCTTGACAACATGGCCTTTTACACAGGAGTTGTGGTGAGGTAGGCTAAATGTCATACCACGTCATCTTCTAATGTAAGAGGTATCTACTTGGAATGATACAAGAGGAAGTAACGAAAATTCGCCTAACTAAAATCCTGAATTTAGTTACAGATACAGCGAAGGGTTCTAGATTCTGGATTTCGATGGGAGGGTAGTCAGAATTCTACGCGCACATAGGCCACCTATTCGGGTCCTTTGTGCTACCTCCCTGATTAGAGTCGTCCGAGTCCGCAACGTAACTGAAGCCATGCCGCACGTCAGATGAACCTGAGGATGCTGGAAAGGGAAGCGGCTCTAATCGTAGCCATGTCCAGTTAGGATTCCCCCAACATGGATCGTCTCAATTAGACAAGTACGGGACACTCACAAAGTATGTGGTGTGCCGTTTCATCGTCTGTGTAGCATCCTCTACAGGATAGCGATTCTACCAAGCCCATGTCGCGCATGTGCTTGTTTGGTTTACAGTGCCCAGTAATTATACCCGCAAGTAGTCCAAGGTTCTTCCTTGATAGACCTGTGCAGAAATGCACCAGACTGCGAGATGGTCCCCTGAGAGACTCTCTGGCATGACGGCAGTCTAACATCAAGTCCCACCTAGCCTTGTGCTGGGCTTGGGTGTCTTGAGTTGTTAAGTTGTTTACAATTGATATTGGCTTTGGACCATAAAACGGTTGTTTTGAGGCCAGGCGGGAGAACTTATCGGCTTTTTCATTGCCTATTATTATTGTTCCAGTATATTGTCACTTGCTCTAGTGCTTGATGATACTCGGAAACCAGCCTAGACGCGATATTGTATTGACCCAGTGCCTGCAGAGCGGCTCTGCTGTCACTGGAGGTCCTGATTATTTAATTCTTTATGCTGTGCACAAGAATTGTTTTTCCGCTAAGCGTTATTCCTGCTAATTCTGCCTGAAAGACAGTCAGAATTTTTCCTAGTGGTTGGCTGATATAGAAGTTTCTTCGGAATAAATTCCAGTGCCTATTCCTTCCATTGTTTTAGATCCATCCGTGAAGATGGTTGGGATGCCACTTCCGCATCAAAGAAGATGTGGTAGTTTTTCCCTAGTATAAATTGAGGGATGAGTGAGTCAGATTGTCCTTCTAGGATAGGCAGTCGCTTGATTGCTTGGCTCAGAATTCGAGAGTGGCCACCCCAATACCCCTGAATTTAGTTACAGATACAGCGGAGGTTGGTGCAATCCGCACAAAATCAACAAGGACATAACACCAAACTCCAAAGATAAATAATAATATCTAATAATAATATTTTTTAGCGAAGTGTGCGAAGTAAGCGACTCACCAATGAAGTAAAAATTACGGTCCGTTAGTCACAAAATATTTGCTAGTGCGCAACTTGAAGAGAGAGGCCAAGCGACAATCCCTTGGCTGTACAGGAATCTTTGAGCGGTATACGTTAGAGGGGGTACAATAAACCAAAAGATCGCAGTGTAGAACCATTCGGGACAGCTCCTAGATGGATGAAAAGATGAACCTAAGGGAAGGTCCACGATTATTTGGAATTCAATAATATAGTAAAAATAATCTTAGTGATGACTTTTTAATTAAAATGATAACAACAAGAACTCACAGGTAAAGTTCCAACAGAATCAGAAGGCACAAAAGCGACACTGAATTAACCCATGCATTAGTCTTTTGTGTACATTGTTACGATTCTCATACATCACACATTCCTATACACAACTTACACAATTATAAATGTTGTGGTACTGCCCTAATTTATAAAATATCAAAAAAGAGGCAAGCTATATTTCCTAAATTTATAAAAAACGAGAACAATTTAGAATTTACTAATAAAGTGTAGGTAAGTTTAAGTGTAAGTAAATACTATACTGGTAACCTGTCCTCGTACGAAAAATTGCAACCCTTACACATGTACCATGTCAGCCACAGTGACAGCAGTAATAAATTACCCTTTCACACTCCAATTCAATTTCATTTATGCGTACACTTGTATTTTTACTAATAAGTAAAAGAGTCCATTAAACTAATTAATCATTATCCAAACAATTTGATATCTGTGTTTGTGTATACGGTCACGTGCAATAACGATCAGATTTTAAATTACGAAAATTTTCTAAGTACATCTCTGTGGTGAGCAATGACCTCTTCGCGGGATGTGTAACCATAGCGACCGTATAGATCCCCCAACTAGGGGGTGGCTGGACGGGTCGCGAATTAACCTATTAGTGGTGGTTTCCTTATCTCACCTATATCGCTTTATACTTCTATGGATATTGATGAATAATGGTCATAATGGCAGAAACTATTTAATTTTAAAAATAGAGCTTTTACTACACCACCAATTAAAGGCGTTGTATCAGAAAAATTTGCAAATGTAATAGAAGTAGGTATCGATTTTCGTTTCTTTTTAATTTGGATAATTGACTTTCATTCTTCAATAAAAAGCTTAGGTATAGAAGAGTGGAATTGGCGTGCGCATAACTTAAGTGAAAAATTGAAAGTGTCGAAACCGCTTGTGCTAATTGGTTTTTGCACGTGCACGAAAGCTCTAACTTTCCAATTTACATTGAACAAAACAAAACAATACCCTAAACATAAGTAGAGACTCGAGGATTATTCAACTTAATTTACAAGAATTTAAATAAATATTGCAGACTCTAAGTTTTGAATTACAGAGATTTCGCCACACTTTCACTTTTAAACTAAATCGGTCTTTTATCTCTTTACAAGGGAATTTATTTATTTTTAAGTGCGAATTTCAATTCAGTCAGAATTTCATTAACATTCGTGCACAAAGTCGATGGCGAAAGATTACGTATTCATTTATGTTCGCCATTATCATTAATATCGTGAGCGTTTAGGAAATACAAGGAACGTTGTCCTGTTCAAGCGATATAGGATATAGGACACACATTGACTGCTAATCAGAATCTGGATTATTATATGGACAGTTAGCGCTTTAACCCTACGTTTTATATCCCCAAATTTGTAGTCTCTGTAATCAAATGAAGGATAGAATATCGTATTGTAACGATTATTTTCTATTTCTTTGCGTGTCCATTTTAGAACAACAAGCACTTAAAGCTAATTACCGCCAGTTCACTTAGTTAACATTGTATATAACATTTAACAATTAATAATTGATTTCACTTACCTCTGATCTGATCCAAATCAATGTTTCGAATTACGTTATTCCATTTAGGCGTCGCGTCGGTCGCATAACTTATACACTTGGGCTACCTACACTAATTTTTTTTGCAAAGCTCAAGTTAATTGCTGATTTCTTATACGATCCTGCGATTTTTAGAGCTTTAGAGCTTTATTGCTGGCATTTTGTTCGCCTGTGCTGCGGTTCTGAACTATTCTAAGGGGAGTTATCCTAGAGTACAGTAGATAAGCTTTTAGAAATTAATGAAAAACATTATTTATTTAAAGTATTTTTAATTGAAACGTGCGTAAAACTTATTTTACCAACATAATAATAAATGACAAACAGTGTTGTTAAAAAACATAATGTTTGGAATGAAAAGTCCAACACTCTCTTACTCGAACATTTTGTTTAGTACAAATAATCCAGTAGAGTCGCATAACGTTCCGTGATCTGGAACAGGTACAAGGTTTAAATAAACCTTGGACCAGGCACACTCTTAGTGAAAATAGTGGAAGTTTTTATTTTCATTTTTTGTCTATTGAACACCTGGAACCATGGGAGTTTTTAGTGGGTTACATGTGTTCATTTTAAATTTTGATAATAGTTCATCGATAGGTAGGTATATCTTGTTTGTGAAGCATAAATTGTATCTATCATTTTCTCCGATTAATTCTATTCGTAGGCAGTGCTATAAATCTCAAGTCTCCCATTTTGAATGAATTCATCAGATCCTTTTTATCGTACTACGTAATTTATTCCTATTGTTGCAACATATCGTCAATATTAATTCCAAATAGGGTTTTGTTTTCTCCATCAATATTTTTATAAATGCATGGATCCCAACTACTGAAGGTTTGTATAGAGGTTTTGAAACAGTTGGTCAGTAAGGAGTTCGATAGAAAGGGTGGTAGGGTGTTTGTGCTATTTATAGACCTGAGGGCCGCATTTGACAGGGTAAATAGGGGGAAAGTTTGGGAAAGGCTAAGGTCGTTAAGGATGGATGAGAAGCTAGTAGAAGTGATGGAAGAAATATACAGAGAGACAAGATGTAGGGGGAAGGTGGGGGGAGGCATTGTAGATCCCTTATGGACCAGAATGGGGCTACGGCAGGGCTGCCCGCTGAGTCCTATCCTCTTTTCCATATTGATTGGGGACCTGGGGGACGTGTTACAGAGTAATCAGAGCGGTGGTATAGTGATTGGAAACAAGAAAGTGTGGGTGTTAGGATATGCAGATGATCTGGTGCTGATGGCGACGAGAGATGGTGAGATGAGGGAGATGATCAGGGTAACAAAGAAATACATGGAGAAAAGAGGGCTCGAGGTGAACTTAAATAAGACCAAGATGGTGGAGTTTCAGAAGAAGAGGGGTAGAAGTAAGAGGAGAGAATGGAACTGGTGAAACGAGGCTATTGAAAGCGTGGATGAGGTAACGTACCTAGGGTACAAGATAAGGTACGATAACAAAGGTAATGGACACATCAGAGAGTTGGCAAGGAGGAAATGCGACAGTGGGGCAAGTGTGGGGGCCTGGGAGAAAGATGGATGGGGGGAGATATACGGAAAAGGGTGTGGTTATTTGATAGACTTGTGAAAAGTGTGATGCTGTACAGGGCGGAGGAGTGGGGGTGAGAAGAACGAGCGTAACTAGAAAATATACAAATTAAATATTGGAGATGGGTACTGGGGTTAGACAGGGAAACACCGGGATACGTGGTGGAGGAGGCGGTAAAGATGAGGAAGTTACGTATAGAAGTGGGAAGGAAAGCGATGGTTTTCGAAGAAAGGATGGAAAGAAGGGAGAAAGGGGGGATCTTAAGATGCGTGTGGAACGAGGTGAAGAATGGTAAAATAAGGCAGGGTCAGGAGGAATGAAGGAGATATTATGAAAATGGGGGACATGCAAGAGAGGAGGTAAAGTGGAAGAGAGAGGCTGGAGCGGGACGGGATATAACCTCGGAAATAGTAAGGAGAGATGAGGATTTACAAACTCAGGAAAGGTGGATGAAGATAAGAGACAAGAGAGGGAAGGTACAATGAAAAATACAAGGTCTTAGTGACGGAAGATTTGCCAAGATACCTAAATGGAATAGGTAACATACAGAGCAAGACGATAGTGGCTCGATTTAGAGTGGGAAATGAGGAGAATGATAACAAATATTGGCTGGAGGAGGAGAAGAGGTTGTGTAGACTGTGTGGAGAAGACAGAGAAAACATAGAGCATTTGGCGAAGAACTGTGAAGAACTAAAGGAACATGAGGGGGATGGAGAGGGCTCCTAGGGGAGGATGGAATGGGGAAAAAATGGATGGAAGAGGTTTTAGAGTGCAGAAGAAGAAAGGGAGGGTATTAATGTGTGTGTGTATATGGATATAGTTAGGCAATAGGGATAGTGGGTCTATGTTGGGTGGCTGGGATATTGTATGGGGGAAATAATCTGTTTAATTTAGTTTTGTTTGTTTTGTTTAGAAACGAATCCTTTGTTAAATTTTGTATACAGGGTTCGCCATTACTCCGGCCTCGGTTTCTAGTGCCTTTGCATAAATGTCAGCATGAAATGTTTAGTAATGTACTCATTTCTATTGAAAAGCTGCATGTTTTAAAAATATTTTTGTTTATACAGAGTGTGTAGTTTTCGCTGGGCAGTATAAAGTTACACTTTTTTAAATAGCAACCCATCAATTTTTTTATGCTGTTCGGTGAAGGCTTAATTTAGATGAAAAATACTTTTTAAATTTTTTAAATTGATCGCGGCGTTGCCATTTTAGAGCAATTTGTTTAAAAATGCAGCATCAGAAAGAAATGGTCACAACACTGGTGTTTTTTGAAATTTTGGAATTTGCTTTTGTAAATTCGTAGATGAAAGTCAGAAGTACTTAAATAGTCTAAAAGATATTTTTAATTCGCCATACTTTTTTTGTATGAGAACGCTACTTTTCAAATTTTTCAAATTGCCGAAACTAATTTTTTTTTAATGGCACCCTAGATTTTTTTCAACTGTTTCTAATGTAGTTTTTAATTCTCTATCGATTTGCACTAGTACTTTTTTTTCCTAACATCTACAGTTATGGAGATATTTATAAAATTTCAATTAAAGTAGGCTTTGCTTATATAAAACAAAAAACAAAAAGAGCGAGACCATTAGAAAACCAACAACAATAAAAAAAATTAGTTTAACAAGTGTTCAAAATTTTGCCCATTTTGTTGTAGGCACGTCTCAAGTCTTTGCCGTAAAGATTCACGCACATTTTGTAACATCTCATGTGTGACATTAGAAAATGCGGTTCTTATTCTGTTTTTCATTGCCTCTTGTGTAGTAGCATCTTCTTGAAATACATAATCTTTCACGAATCCCCATAAAAAGAAATCCATGACAGTAAGATCCGGAGATCTTGCCGGCCATGGCACAGGACCACCTCGGCCGATCCATTGATCACGATAATGTTCATTTAAATAATTACGTACGTTTCTACCAAAATGACATGGCGCACCATCATGCTGATACCACATGGTCCTTCTTGTGTTTTCCGGAACATTGCCTAGTAATTGTGGCAAAGAATTATTCAAAAACTCCAAATATCTGTCGGCATTTAAATGACCATCAAAGAAGTAAGGACCTATGATAAAATTATTCACAATTCCTCCCTATACATTGACCGTCCATCTATGTTGATAATTCAAAACTCTTAAAATATGAGGATTTACATTATCATAGTAATGAAAATTACGACGATTTACTCGGCCATTACTGTGAAAGGTAGCTTCGTCGGTAAATAAAACAGTGGATATAAAGCCTGGCAGTGGCACCTCATTAAGTTTATTTAACATCCACACACAGAAAGTTCTTCTTGAGTTAAAATCCCCTATAGTCAACTTTTGATGCAGTTCAATGTGATAAGGGTGATATTTATGACTTTTCAGTACTCTTCTCACTGAAGTAGCACTAATTGTACCAAGTTCTTCACTAATTTGTTTGGTGCTAGCATTTGGATTTTCAACTACAGCCTGCAATACCATAAATTCTGCCTCTTCCGTTCTGACAGTTTTTCTTTGAACAGATGGCTTGTAGTTTACCGATCCTGTTTGTTCGAATCGAACCAATAATTTTTGTAATGCACGGATACTTGGAGCACGGCGATCAGGATATCTTTGTTTATAGACACGAGAAGCCAAAAGAAAATTTTTTTCACATTCACCCAAAATAAACACCATGTCCACTAATTCGTTCTGTGGAAATTTCATTTTATACGAAAGTTAATAAAGTAGAAAGTAGTAACAGGTAATAATGTGACAACTAAACACAATGACCCGGTTTTATAAAGCATACTTAAATACGTGATCAGCTAACGACGTGATCAAATTTGAATAATGCAACATGATTTGCTAATACGGGTTACATAGGTGTGGTCATTGATCGTATTAGCCTATCGCATTACTTAACCACATTGTCAGCTGATCACATAGTTAACTATGCTTTATAATATCGGGCCTATAAGTAACTTCTACTGGATATTTGTTTTTTGTTTAATATAAGCAAAGCCTACTAGAATAAACCCGCTTGATTAAAATAATGCTTGTTGCGATTTAATTGAAATTTTATAAATATCTCCATAACTGTAGATGTTAGGAAAAAAAAGTACTAGTGCAAATCGATAGAGAATTAAAAACTACATTAGAAACAGTTGAAAAAAATCTAGAGTGCCATTTAAAAAAAATGAGTTTCAGCAACTTGAAAAATTTGAAAAGTAGCGTTCTCATACAAAAAAAGTATGGCGAATTAAAAATATCTTTTAGACTATTTAAGTACTTCTGACTTTCATCTACGAATTTACAAAAGCAAATTCCAAAATTTCAAAAAACACCAGTGTTGTGACCATTTCTTTCTGATGCTGCATTTTTAAACAAATTGCTCTAAAATGGCAACGCCGCGATCAATTTAAAAAATTTAAAAAGTATTTTTCATCTAAATTAAGCCTTCACCGAACAGCATAAAAAAATTGATGGGTTGCTATTTAAAAAAGTGTAACTTTATACTGCCCAGCGAAAACTACACACTCTGTATAAACAAAAATATTTTTAAAACATGCAGCTTTTCAATAGAAATGAGTACATTACTAAACATTTCATGCTGACATTTATGCAAAGGCACTAGAAACCGAGGCCGGAGTAATGGCGAACCCTGTATAACAATTAATAAAATTGATTGATTGATATACATTCCAAATAGGGTTTTGTTTTCTCCATCAATATTTTTATAAATGCATGGATCCCAACTGCTGAAGGTTTGTATAGTGACACTGATTGTTTTACTATCCGCTTTTCTAAAGCTTTCTACCATTTACTTTGCTGTTTAAAAAACAATAAAATTTGATCAACAATTATTTTGAATGCAAAATTTTTATGTTTTTTGTATAAAAATCTCTTCTCTAGCTCTCCGTTAAGAAAAACAGTAGCTGGTCGCTTCTAAAACATTGTCAGTTTCAGTAATTTACTTTTTAATGGATCCCACATACGAGAAGCTTTTGATTGTTCGAGGTCTCCTGCAAAAATACATTGGCTTTGGTTTCAAAATTTTTGTTCATTTTTTTGTTCAAGTTGTACACTTTAGCGTCAAAAATGTGCAAGTGACGTACTGCGAAGGTTCGGGACGTTTTCAAAAACAATGTGACCATCAAGGTCTTTTGAAGGGGAGTTATTAATTACGTAATTAGCATAGTAAATCGCTTCCCCTCAAAAATAAATAGAGAATTGTGTTTTTAGGAGCATACCACGTGCTTTTTCTAGGAATGATCGATTTTTCTTTTCTAATAATCCATTCTGCTGAGAGGTTTTCTTCCTTGTATTCAATGTTCAATTAAATGTTCAATAAATTCTTTATTTAAATCACCTTGCAAGGTCTTTATTTCTCTTCGTTTTTATATTAAAATAATTTAAAACTTTAATTTTTTATTTAAGAAAATATAATTTTGTGTATGACCATAATTATCAATAAATGCTTGAAAAACTCACACCACCAGATGACCTTTGATTTTTTGAATAACGTAGCCTTTTACTGGACTCTCATCACTAATGAAAATACTTGTTAACGCGTCTCAATAGTTTTTTGACGTTTTATTTTGTTTGATTTTCAGATGGTGGCATTCAAATCTTCCCGTCTCCATTTTATCATGGCCTGCTGTGGAAGAGAAACATTATTCAAAATATGAACAATTATTTTTGTTTCAAATGGGAATGACCAACTCAGAAAAACGCTCAAAAATATGGAAAACATATTTTAAATTAACATGATCGAAAAAGGCCTCCAAGACGAAGACTGGAACGATATAGGAAGCTATGAAAACAGAAAAATGGAAACCCTCATAGATATCTAATAACCGGAGAAAAAGAAGACTTTGTAAGATATGTTGGCACGTGCACGACCAGTTTTCTATTCAAATCGAATTACCTCCGTATAAGATCGTTCAGTGACTTGGTGACATTTTTGAATTTTGAGTCAATATTAAAAGTATCGAATATAGAAATTGCAACTGTGGACGATTGTGGGAGAGGAGAGATTCAAGGGTTACTTGTTTGTATCTGTAGTCGAGGAGTAACGTTGCAATGGGGAGAGAAAGAAAACTGGTAGGTAATAAGTTAAAAGGCAACTAATTACTGAGATGAAAGACATTCTCATAATAGATCAAACCGCTCTAAGATCGTAGCACCATTTCAGAGGAGAACCGAGAATGTTTGCAAATAGTAAAATAAGGACAGAGTATGATTATATTTACAGCGGAAATACAATATTTACATAAGAAACTGAACATTTATCACAGTCAGAAATGATTACAAAAAAGAGGCGAGTCACAGATAATAAAGACATAAGACCAGTAATAAAAATAACGGCAATCATAATGTAGGACAGTTTGTTAACCCCACTGGAGAAAAACGGGCAAAGTAAAGAATTATAAGGGAGGACGGATGTACCTATTTCAAGTGAAACAATTTAGGACAGCGTTTTAATAAAATATACCTATGCAAAAAAAAGGAATGGCCGTGTTAAATGAAAGAATTCAATATAGTACATTTAATGCACCAATAATCTCTAGATAAAAGAACAAAATGAAATTTTGAAATAAAGGCGAATTAATACAAACGACAATTTTTGTCTAAGCTAAAAGCTGATAAAGAATGATAAAAGTTCTTTTAAGGAATAAAACCACAGAAAGAGTCACGGAACTACCATCCTTTTGTGAATTCATTCTTGTAATAATAGGCCATTAGGGAGAAGGGGCAAATAAATCACAAACTCGAGCCAATCTTGACGAATTTATCAAAGAAAATTTCAAAATCCTCGTTATTAAGATTAAGTAAAAAATATGTTCCGGAATTAAGGATAAATTCGTATTCCGTTCAGATATCTACATGCGCGAAGGACTCTTGACAAATCTTTATTTACGGCGTGAACCAGGAGGATTCAGTAGTCTGAAAGGCTTGACGAAAACTTGTTCACTGTAATCCTCTTATCCATAAAGATATTGTAACAACGGAATTGCTGCTAATGAGAGCAGCTTTTAATGTTTTACACTTACACCTATAAACTTTTCGTAAGCTGCCTTCTTGATAAAAGTTATAACTTTTAAAGTCGTATATAAACGTATTTAGAATTTATAACAATATAATTTTATAATGAATAGCCGATGAACATATTATTGACTCAATCATGAATATAGGTACGTCCACGTTTCATCAATCATCATGATATTTGATATCTTTTGTTCTTATATAGTAGACTTTAGACAGTTCATAATATTTGAGTCGCCCGACCCCGCAACGTCACTCAAACATCCCACATATGAGATAAATCTGAGGATGCTGGAAGGGGAAGGCATGTCCGACCACAGGATTCCCCCAACATGGATCGTCTCAATTCGACAAGTACGGGACACTCACAAAGTATATGGTGCGCCGTCTCATCGTCCGGGTAACATCCGTACAGGATGGTGATTCGACCGTCCATTCATCCCAACGGTGCACGTGTTTGTTTAATTTACAGTGCCCAGAAAGTTTACCCACACGTAGCCGCAGGTTCTTCCTTGATAGACCTGTGCAGAAACGCTCCAGGTTGCGAGATGGTCCCCTGAGGTCACAGCTAGCCTTGTGTTAAGCTTGGGTGCCTTAAAGTTTGGAACTTGCAACACAAATTCCAGTTGTTAAAATGATACGTAATATGATCACAATATTGAGAACTGAAACTTCTGTATGACTCCAAAAGCTCAATCGGTCTCTTCGTCATGATACCTAGGTCTCTTCCTAGCAACGAAATTCTGTAATCGTTCTCCCACTCGCTCCAACTTCAACCCGTCAATCTCATCAGGAGCAGCAGTGAGGTCACATTTGAATTCAACATCTAGTAGTTTCGCCGCTGTGAGAAATCCCAAATTTTCGCCTAACTCATGCAGTTGCCGAAATCTTCATCTTCAGATTTGTCGCTGGTCATCTTTTTTTCCCTTCTGTTTCGGCAAGTCGTCAATTCAATGTCAAGCTCTTCGCACGTGCGCTCAGCGTAACTCAAGGCATCATTGACAAGTACTTAACTATTTTGTTGCAAAGAGTCTCTGCAGAATGGTAGGCGTTTAAGCCTCTTGTCTGAAAATATAATTAAGCATTGTTGATATTAGCCAGCACCGTAGTCCACAATCAAAGATACGAAAGAAAGGTAAACGAGTGCATCATCGAAAGTGATCAGATCTTGTCGCTCCCTTTCATTCCATTGATTCTGGAAGAGTTCCCAACACCTCCAAGATCACACAGTAGATTATTGCTCATCTTCGGAATCTTTTTTCGAAAATGATCACTCAAACAGTTGAGAAACTCATTTTGGATTTCGGGCGATAAGTAAGGAACCGAAAGTTTGGTTTGGTCATCGTGACGTGTTGCCGCAGTGAGTCGTTAGTAGATGAATGAGTTTTAAAACATTTTCTGTTTAGCTAAAAATCAAATTAAGTACGTCGAATATCCTTCTTAGAACGTCCCGCCACTTTTGCTCATTTTTTATAAGAACTAACAAAATGGACATATACCTAACACCCGAACAAGCGAGCTTTAGACCACAGCGCAACTGATCACGTCCTAACTGTTGAAGTGGTCATAGAAACAAAAAGCCTATGGACATAGCACTGGTAGATTACGAAAAGAGTTTTGATTCTATAGAAGTGTAGGCAGCCAAAGTCCAAAGAACCACCACAGTATACATACGAACCAGTATGATATCTCGTGACGTCACGCACTAAACTTTCTGTGGCCTTCAACGCTGCTCGGATGAGAATCTCATCCGACGGCCATAGACATGCATAGTGAAAAGTAAAATAAATCGTGGAGGGGTGCGTTCAAGGTCCCTAAGAGCTCTGTCGATTTATGAATGAAATGCGTAGGAGTTATTGTACTGGTTCGTTTATATACTGTGGAACCACTATGGAACTTCAGAGTAAATCACAGATATATCAGACTGATAACAGAAGAAGAACATGGAGCTGGTCGATATACTAAAAAATAAATGAATCGCTCAGCATCTTAAAAGAAAAGTATTCGACCTGGGTCAATGATGTAATAGGAGGGACTGGTTTACCATGGAATCGTCAAGCTCAAAATGGAAAAACGTGAAAGGCAACTGGGGAGACCGACATCCATCAATGGATCGAAGAGGTTTAAAGAAGAAGATTGTTAATTTTATTGGAGTAATAGGAAATTTGGCAACTTCCTGTTCTGGGTTTTGGTCTAATTGATTCCATTAAAGATTCAGAACTTATCTTATGTAGAACTACTGAAAATATGTACACATAAACCAAAAAGAAATGATGTGATTAATTTTGTATAGAACAGGTCCGTTATAGCGCAGTACCATTAAATAATCCAACGAATAAGGCTAGGTAAAGCAAGTAATAAATTATAACAAATAATTGATATTATTTCGGTACCAGGTTGTTATTTCCTCATACGTTAAAATCCTATTATTATTATTTTAAAATTACATTATCATAGATACGAATTATTAATTTCAAAGCATTGAGATGTAATTACTTCTGTCGACTGTGCAGTTTTAGTAGTTTTCTTAAGGTAAAACTTCATTGTGGATTAGACATCCGAAATTAAAGCGTTTTGGTATTGTTTGGAAGTCATTGTCTAAGATAGATTGCCTAGCACTCGTTCAATACGTGGGGGTTTTGATATGAAAGCAGTAGAGGTGTTAATTCATGCGTCTATTGTCACAACCTATAAGTCACGACATGAATATTCAAGAAGCAAGCAGATCTACTTGCACCTGCTACCACTTTCCAACTTTCATACATATGACAATTCGAAATTGTTTTAGAGTTTACATTCAAATTGATTCTCCCTCTCCGTGAATTGAATAACTGTATAGTGTATGGAACATAATTTTATTATGTACTTGAATAAGTACAACATTTTAAAGGTAACGCTTTTCTGGATTATAAATGAACTACTACAACAGAAATAATATTTCCTACAGGGAGAAACAAAACATTTATTTCTCAAATGAGGAAGGTTCGTTTCGTCTGTATATAAAATTAGATTTTAATTAATCAATACTCTTACTAAGCAGAAATATAATCATAGTGAAGAGGAGTTAGTAACATAATATGTACTAATTTTTTATGGGATTTCATATTGCAAGAGCGAAAAGAATAGTTATTTACAGTAAGAGTGAGAAAGGTAAAGCTTTCGTTCACGCGAATTCAAGTGAACGAATGTGACCTTACTCTCGAGTGCTGTATTTGATTTTGTTGGATATCTCTTTAGAAAGCGACTCTGTAACTTTGTATTACAATATTGGAATTATTTTATTTAAAAAAATCACACAGTCGTGATTAGGATCCGTTGCTATGATACAAATAAAATAGGTACAATATAACTGCGACATGACAATTTGTATAACGTCAATAAAGTAAAGTGCGTGTATTATTATTAAAAATGGACAACAGAAGAAGTAACAAAGCACATTAATGATGATTTGCGAGTAGTGAAATTTAATAATTGTAATATTATATACATTTTCTATTGATAACATTCAATTTTAAATACGCGTGAGCGAAAAGCGGTGAGCGAAAGTGAAACTTTCGCCCACTAGTAACTATAGTTACGGTTCACTTTCTAAGGAGGTATCGAACAATAATGTATTAGAAGCTAAGGAACGAAACGAACAACATATGTATGTAGAACAAAGAAAAGAGAAGCAAGAGAAA
The DNA here is from genome assembly GCA_036250285.1 of Pyrocoelia pectoralis. NCBI lineage: Eukaryota > Metazoa > Arthropoda > Insecta > Coleoptera > Lampyridae > Pyrocoelia > Pyrocoelia pectoralis. Next base: position 18,759,796 of record CM070079.1, on the reverse strand, counting down.
AGAACTTAACGGATATTATGACAACATATAGAGAAAAAAACGTTAGAAACTTTTACAATAAAATAAAAATAAAAAAGAAAGGGAACAACCAAGCAACGGGGCTGAGAGATGAAACAGGAAAATTACATTTAGAGGAAAATTAAATGGTAGAAATCTGGGCAGGATGTTTTAAAAAAGTAGTGTGGGATCAAAATGCAGAAAATGAAGCACAAGAAGAAAATGAAGAACCTAACGAAGTAAATCAAGTAGAAGTCTCAAACTTTGAATATTTTATGAAAGTGCTCAACAAAATGAAAACAAATAAAAGTGCAGGAACAGATGATATATACAAATGGAATTGATGAGATATTCAGACCAAGACGTATTAAATAGAATTCACAGGCTCGTATTAGAAATATTGGAAAAGAAAGAAATGCCTAAGGAACGGCATGAAGTACTGATTTCTCCCATTGTCAACAAAAATAATACACCATACCCAGAAAATTGTAGACCCATATCCCTCCTAAACACAGGATATAAAATTCTTGCACGCTTAATAAATGAAAAAATTCAATTAAATGGAGAAGGACAATACCAGGAAGGTTTTAAAAAAGATAAATCAGTAATAGAACATAGTTTTGTAATTAACCAAATTCACGAAAAATGCGGGAAGAAAAGTATACAAGTACACACCATATTTATCGATTTCAAAAATGCATATGATAAAATTAGAAGAAAAGAAATCTTTAAAGCAATGAAAGGACTAAAGATATCAGGAGAATGAATGACGCTTAGGAATACATCTAACAGAATTAAATATAAAGGGCAAAAATCAAACAAATACGAAAGTAACTCTGGGTTAAAGCAAGGCGACCCTCTCTCAACAACGCTGTTTAACATAGTATTTAGAAGAAGCAACATTAAAACGAACAAAATCATTTTAAACTACGCCCATCAGGTACTCGCATACGCAGACGCTGTCGTACTACTCGCTAGAACCCAAGGGGAACTAAAGGCTATGTTTAAAAATCTAGAAAAGCATGCCTGGGGTCAAGATAGAGGGAGGTTGGAGAAGGAGAACCAATGCCGAACTGGAGGAACTATTGCAAGAACCTAACGTAAAAGCGATGGTACAACGAAGCAGGCTGAGATGACTGGGACACATTGCTAGAATGAGAGATGGAGAATTAACGAAAGCAATCTTTAATCAAGAACCGGAAGGAAGAAATAAGAAAGATAGACCGAGAAAAACAAGGTGGGACGGACTGCATATAGGAAGACCTAAGAGAGTTCAAAATAAGAGACTGGAGGGTTTTGGTGTAGGACAGGAAAAAGTGGAAGAAGAAAATTCAAGGAATACGTTCTACTTTAAATAATTTGAGGTTTTCATGATTCCCTCAAACTGTCAAAATAACTAGTTTTCGGCTTATACCGCACCGTTATATTTGTTTCACAGTCTGCGTTGATAGGCCTTGCCTTGCCTTTTACTTTGTGAGCCAAAACAAGGATTTTTGGAATGATTATCCATCCTTTTAGCTTCCGGTGGTGGTGAGCTGCTCAGTTTAGGTTTTGCCAGGCCTCACTGCATATTGTGAAACCAAAAGTTCTGACGTTTGGCAAGACATTGCAGCTTGTATCTTCAGCGTGATAGTGTCAATGAATTCCTATCTCTATAAAGTGCAAATTTTATTTCGCGCTCCCGCCGAAACTGCCAGTTACTATTCTAGCTTTGACGGCCGATTGATCTCTCACTTCATTACTTTTTATCATTTTAAAACCTTTCGCCACTCAAAAGGCGTTCACTACCAAAAATTTAAATGGGCGAAACTATTGGGATTTTGGCAATAACAAAAAGCATAATTAATTAAAGAAATGTTTTATAATTAAACGTAAAATGCTTTACATCGGAAGCAAAATTGTTTGTCAAAAATAAACTTATTAAACTGTCTGTTACCACGTGTACAATCTCGGATTAGAGACTGTGAATAGTTGGTGGTTTGTTTGTGAGGGGTACGCCGTCACTCGTACCAATTGTAGACTAAGCCTCACACCACCGTGAGTAGATGAACAAAATCTTTTTCATTCAAATACTAATTTAATTAATAATATTTACAAGTTTATATACAATTACTTAATATGACGTATTTTATTGTTTTGCTCTAGTTCTAATTCCTGACCTAGTGATTATGTTGCATTTTATATGCTTACTATTCTTGGCAATCTTGCAATTGTTAAATGCTTATTCTAGTTGACCTGTTCTACATTTTATGTGTAATACTAATTCTTTTTAATTTCCTAATTCTACCTAATTTTTTGGTCTTTATACGTCCAGAATAATCTGTTTAATCTGGTGATTAAACACCACGAGAACAGAGCACTATAGTTTATGCACAGTGTATAAACGAACATGTATGCTGTGGTTTATGTATAGAAAAAGTTCAAAACTGTCTTTGTTAACTTCAACAAAAACCAATCAAAATTTATTGCAATATCGTAAATAATTTTTAATTTAATTTCCGTTTGTTCGACAAATAAGAAATAACCGAAAAGTACAAATGTAACGGAAGCTTAAGCAGGGATAAGCAAGAACGAAAAGGCATCATAAGGACAATTTCACGCCTATGATCCGTGGATCGAAGTCGATTATTTGTTAGATATATGTATGCAACAATTCAACACTGATTATTTGTACTTTTAATATTCTTTGGGTATAATTAATCCCGTTTAAACAGTCTAATAAATGGCTCTCGCATCCAACCATTCAGACAAAATCCATAAATACATGACATCACAGCAAATATCACTAATTATAAATAAAACAAAAAACCTAACAAGAACGTAAAGCAAACTGTTCCGCATTTGGAAAACAATAAATCAATTTATGAATAACAGTAAGTTTCCCATGCTTCTATCTTGTCACGATAATAATTTTGCAACTTTGCACTATCAGCAGGCGTCTAAATGACTATTGACGTCATTGTCAAAAACCAAACTCCAATTAAATTACAGTTTATGGCTGTATCAAACCCCGATGGATATCGCATGCCTTGGAAATTGCAACCTATTATAATAACTAGAACAATTAACGCTCAGGGGTTTCTGAAGAAAAGTTGTGGTGATGGGCATACCCATGTTGCATGGGGTGCGAGTCCCGTCCTATTGCATCCAATTCACATGTTTGCTCATAACGTTAGCTCCATTGTAACCCTGTTCAACACTTCTTTTACAATTGTAATACTTAGTGATATTGTTCCTAATAATCTCATTCAAACGATTCCGGTATTCGGATGAGGTGTAATGGTCATATTCAATTGCTCTTTCAGGTACTGGTTTCCTTTCGCTAAAATATCCAAAATAATAATCGTTTTGTTTTTTGAATATCTGAAGGTGTACCTACGAGTTATAAATAAGGTTATCCATTATTAATTCCTTAAAATTCGATTTATTATTGAATCTTAATTTTCGTCGTATGCCTCATCATTCCAAAAAACTTACTGCTCGAAGTAGAGCTTTGACGTAATTCTGATTCTCTAGGAACATACGGATTTGTAGCTTCGACATCGATTTTTGAATTCGCTCTATGATGCCCCTTTCCTCTCACCATGTTGTTTAAGCAGTGAAATACATCTTTCTATTTATAGAATCTTTTTTCAATAAATGCCCTATCACTCAAGACTTCCCAGGGCGAAATGGTGAAGGAATGATTGAACGACTTTCTGTTGATTGGCTTACTCTTTCTTATACAGAGCTACCTTTTATAAGATATTAAAATGGTGCTGCTTTATGAATTAAATCGCAAAAGTGTGTTGAATATAATTTAGAGTGCTTGCATTCTTATAAAATGACAGCTAAACGAGCAAAGGCGTTTGGATTGGCCGAGCGACGTATGTTTGGCAATATTAGGTAAACAAAGATGTAGTTTATGAATTAAGCGCGTTTCCACTCAGCTACGCTAAAGGATAATAAATTATAGATTATAGTATACTATACAGTTCCACAAAGTACAAATATGACCAAGACGCCAAGACCAACAAAATCAAGCATTACGTAAATCTAAGATAATGTGAATAAGGCAATAACTAACTAAAGTAAGAACAACTAACTTTAACATCAACATCATAATCGATAGCTGTGGCATCCTCGTGTAAGCCAGATTCTAAGTAGTTTATGTAGATGATGTAACTTTATACAAGTGATATATTCAGCGTCGTGACGCCTCAAGTAAATAACTTATGTGTGAGGTTAATGAAACACAATACCCGGTGTCAAATATAAGAACGACTTTAATTTTACCGTATTATACAACAGAATATTAATTGTATCGTTGGTTCAACGATTGTGTATGTAAGATACTTTAATTAGAAGTGTTGTTAATGGATGACGCCGTCATTAATAACATCCAGTGTCTCGTCTCCCACATAACAAAATTACTCTTTGTCAAATAAATTCATTTTAATCCAATTAATTTTTCTTTTTATGGAAGTGTTAAATTGTTATGGATTCCTTTTTACGTGCTCGTTTACTGAATTTGTAACTTAAAATGACTCATTATTAGATTATTAGCTATAATAATGCGTTAATTACACACTCAACCCAATGGCATTGTTTATGAGGAACATCATGAATTTATAGAAAATTAGAAAATGATTTTCATGTTTTCCGATAGTAAAAGTACAATATCATGACAGAGCGCGACGAGGTGGCTCTCGTAGGTATCTTGTATCAAAATTTCTTAGCGTGGCCACACGCCACACTCCACAGATAAAATACATCTGCGTGGCGTATTGAAAGTTCATGATGGCCGGGGAGAACTTCGAAATGCTCAAAATGTGCAATAAATCAAGTGAACCAATAATTGAAAGGTATCTATCTTTATTTAGATAAGAATAACTAGATATATTTTACGCATTTTTTTACCAACAAAATACATTCAAAATCTCTCGTTCAATGGGCAAGAATCCAAGATAATTTTTAATTAATTTTAGTTTGGAGAAACGTCGAATTTCCATTCGGAATGCGTCGCAATATTCATTCCTCAATTTCTTATCTTTTAGTTCGCCGTTGTGGCTGAGTGATGACGTCCAGAGGTTACAACATAAACTTTTGCGAACCATAAAATGATGTTCACGATATCACTTCCAGTATCTTTTTCATTCATTCTTACTTTACCGTGCATATACACACACGTGTATAGGGAAAGTACTGTAATCGAAAAAAAATCGAACTCGAGGTTTTGATGAATCTCGACGTTTTGAGTCCAAAACCACCTTCTTTGAAAAATGTTTGTCTATGGGTGCGTGTGTGGGTGCGTACGTTATGGCTGTGGAGCCTCAACTACCAGACAGATTTTGATGAAATTTAAAACTAAGCCCTATAAAAAAACTTCAACGGTAAAACAAGCTTTTCATCAAAATCGGCCCAAAGGGGCCCAAACTAGTGGCATTATATTTTGGGAGCAAACATTCAAATTTTAACCTAAATTAGTTTCCCTCGGTGAAAAGTTAGTAGACATGGTAAAACACGTTTTTCGTTTTTTTCTAAATTCAAAATGGCGGCCAATATAGCAATTCCCCAAGTTTTTACTTTTTAGGGTGTAGCTCAAGAACCGTTTAACTTAATTAAAATTTGAAAATTGGAAATTGTAGCTATAGCATGGTCAGAACTTTTACTTATAATTGATAAAGAACAAAAATTTAACGTGGCCAATTTATTGGTTCGCAAAATTGGTCAAAAATTGAAAATCGATTTTCTCAAAATCTGCTCCGAGCATTTTTTTTATTTTTTGAAATGTTATACATATAGTTCATGAAAAACTATTGCCACTACATTTATTTCTCTATTTCCTATAGGGGAAGGGGGATGAATGTTTGAAGTTGAAAACTTAAAAAATTCATAACTTTTTTGCTAAAAAAGATGGCGAAACAAAATTGTACAGTGAAGTAGGTATAGGACGTACGACTCTTTTAATCGAGTATAATAAATATACCAATTTACTTCGGCCTAATCGGAAATTAACAAAATATTTAAAATATTTATGACATACCCTGTATATTATTTCAGCAGAAAATTAGAAATCATTTTATGATTACAACTAAACTATACACTATATATTTATTGTCTTGAGTTATTAAACAAAAAATACTTTATTTAATACGTCATATTGTAGTAAACACGGGAAAGTTGTGTGTCAGTTTACTGTTCATCAACCAACTTCAAAAAGTTGGTTACTAAATTCGTCCGGCGGTCTGTGTGTCTGTGCGTCTGTGTGTCTGTGTGTCTGTGCGTTGGTCGATGTTACAGGGTTTAGAACGCTGGAAGTGGTATCATCTTAGAGGAAATTCTTTACTGATTCCAAATCTCTGGTAAATTTTTTGATAGGATCACCCGTTCGGCGTCGGGACGCCATTGAAGTCAAAATATACCCCCTTGAGTATCTCGAGAACGACACATCCAATTACAAAAAGGAAAAAACACGTTGCCTTTATTTTTTGAAACCTATTGATTCATTATACGGAAACATCACCCTCACCCCCCTGTGGGGTGTATGGGGGGGGGGTGAGTTTTGAAAACTGAAATGGGAACACCTACTTTTATTGCAGTTTTTGATTCTCCATAAAAAACTATTCTCAAATTGCAAATTTCACCCCCAACTCCAACCCCTTTTTTGGGAGTGGAAAAGGGGAGAAAAACGATCTTTTTTTAATTTTTTTTCCTCCAACATTTTTTCGTGATTTAAAAATTGTCCGTCACCCTCTCCGCTCCCATCTTCCTTAAGTGTGGAAAGAAAAACAATCACTCATTTGTGCAGAATCCGGGGTGCTTGTGTTGAGGTGAGGGGTAGTTATACACAGTAATATACATATACAAGTATATGCCATAATTAGTTACAGGTTTAAAGTTGGTTGAAATTAGAATTCTATAAGAATTTGCGCCTTTTGATACTTGTTTATTTTTAATATTCACCACGTTTCGTTTTGTACAAAAAATTAACAGAAAAAAAGGTCTCGTTGCTAGTATTGAGCCTCGGGTCGGGGTAGAATATCTCGTATGCCAGCAATCTCTTTTCGTATCGAATCTCGTGAACCGCGACGTCGGTTTACCGATTTTAGACTACAGGCCTGGTGTCTGGGTCATTTGAACCACCAGCAGACCTATGTAGAAAGATAGAAGGGCATAAAATAATAAAATTCACCACTATGCCGTCACTTGTAAGCTGTCCAACTGAGTGCAGTTGAGAATTCAAAAGCACAGGTAGAGCGGGTAATCAAATGACCAAATTTACCCTGAAAATCGCCGGAAAATCAAAAATTTTTCCGACTTTGTGGCGCACTATTTTTGCACGGCACTACGCGTTTTCTCATTATTTTTCATGGATCTATTGATGATAAGAATGCCGTACAAAAATGTATGACCAAAATGTACCCGCTCTACCTGTGCTTTTGAATTCTCACCTGCACTCAGTTGGACAGCTTACAAGTGACGACGTAGTGCTGAATCTTATTATTTTATGCCCTTCTATCTTTCTACATAGGTCTCCTGGTGATTCAAATGACCCATCAATTTTTGACACGGGTCTGTAGTCTATTTGTCTTTGGAACGAAAGTAACACTTAAATAGCATGCATAAGCTTGAAATTTGTGAATGACTCGATAAAGGAATGAGAGGTATTTTAATGTGAATAAAATATTTAATACTAAAGGAAAGAAATCATATGTTTCCTCATTCTCATCAATCGCGAGTGACGCAACTTAAAACCTCTATTTGTACCTCATCATATAAATAAAAAAAATAAAAATAAAAACAATTTTCCACAGTGACATCTTATTCAATATATATCGAAACAAGTTATAGTGGATATGGCCAGACCCCCACACTGAGCCAAAATTTTATGTAGAACTGTGGAAAAACAGAGACTGATATTTACCACCCAAAGGTCTCCGGTGTAACACAGATCTATACCTACCTATATTGCAGGGGTGCAAAATGTCAATAACACACCATTTACCCCGATGTTAGAGGTTACGAAAATTGAATACCTACCAAATTTTCTACAAATTCGATAAGATTTTTGTCCACAAATCATCAAAGATCGTCTGGTGTGTGAGAAAGATTCACGTTCTGGAGTACAAGACTGGTTAAAAAGGTTTCGAACAGGAGTTCTTCGATGATGATATCAGACACGTTCGGATCGTGGAAGTGAAGAGAGACGCATCATTCCTTTTGTCGAAAATCTCGCGTATGATGTAATCGACGCTTGAGGGCCAAAGAAGTAGCGCAAAGTAGAAACCTGTCTACATCAATTTGGGCACAAAATTCCATAAATGATTCTCAGCAGTGCCACTCAGCGCTGTGTTGAATGTGGCCGATCTTCCTTGGAACTCTGTGGAAAGTTTCATGTTGAACAACATTTTCACATGGAAGGAAACCGTGGTGCTTTGCTATGAACCTTTACACAGTAGGAAATCGGTGGAATGGAGAAGTATTTCCAAAAAGTTCAGTGTATGTCAATTATTTATCAAAAAGGGTTGTTCCTCTCATGTTACGACAAACCTTTTGGGAGGGGGGTTTGCCGTACAGCACTGTAACCGTTCGTATTGCTAGAATTACTGCAATTTTGAACAAATCAATCACCCTCCTTATAATCCAGTGACTATTACCATTGAAAAAGAAAAAAAAACCCGCCGAGGACATCATTTCAGTAACGATTAGGAAGTGAAACATATTTTAGACAATTGGAAAATTGAAAAATAAAATTGAATTGTCATTTCTTTCATGACCAGACTGGTAATTATCCGCACTACCTCCGTATAAATTTCTATAGCCCCGACCTTACTCTTTCACCTTGAGAAAACCTTTCCGTTTCATTGATTAACAGTAAAATGTCTACGAACTACCCCAAACTTACTTTTAAAGTTACGCAAGATAAATAGAATTTTTGTTTTGACGGTTGATTCAAAACTAATACGTAAATGGAAAACAAGAATAAATCTTATGTTCTAATAAATTAAAAGTTTTCGTTTCAGCCTTTTTAAAAATAAAATATACTAAATTCTGTTTGCGCAGTCAACATGTACCTATTAAATTAAAGCAATTGGTTTTAAATAAGATTTGTAAACTGCTGAAAGAGCAGGAAAATCTACAGTATTTCACTATTAATAATAATTGTTGCAGGAATTAATCTGAATTTAGTTTTCCACGAGGTTGCTTAATGGGAGTTCATAAAGTCACGATTACTAAAAGTTTCTAGAAGACAGTTCATAGTTATAATATTAACATACTTCCTCAGAGCGTTTTAACGTATCTATACATATATCCCAAGGAGAAAATTCATTTCAGATATAACTTTAAAGCGTGATGTAAACTCAAGTTTCTATACTTAAAAGTGAAAACAAATATCATAGTTATGGATATTGTATTGATGTTTATGAACATCAAACAGGAGCAGGATTTACTTCCTTGAGTATAACATTAAATCTGAGTTTGTTTTTCATCTTTTAGAATAGTTTCAATGCGTTGATCTTGCGGGAATCTTGATGAGAATTCATAGTACATAGTAGATTCGTCAATGTGGTTCAGCCTCAAGCTTCTATTCAGTTAATGAACATATGCTTTTAAAGTTTGTCTATCAGCGAAAATAATTGGCTTATATTACGTGCTTATAGTGTGAGCGTTATGAACAGAGCCTACCATTTTACGAGACCTTTTAAATAAAGTGGGCAAATTAATAACAAAACCAAATGGCCACTCTGTCATTTGTTTGCGCTTTGAAGAGTTTGAAGCTGAACCGAAGGTGGGCATTATGAACACAGTGGCCATAGTGAACAATGTCCGACGGTGAACGTTATGAACATGGTCAATATCGAGTGGGAGTGGTGAAGAGAGTCTGGCTCTGGGCTAATATATGATCCCCGCAAGGATGGATTCGTGGGATGGGGGGTAACCCCCCTTGGGTCATTTTTTATTTATATAAGTTTCATGATTTCTGTGAGTGTTCTGTAATTATTCTATTTTATTTTATGTTATCATTTTATTTTAATTTACACTTTTATCCAACTACAGATAAACAGAGATAAACACAATTTGTGCAAAATTTGGATTAATTATATGTTTTAAAATTGATGTAAATTTGAAATAGATATGTTATATAATTTGAACATTTTTCATTATTTTTCAAAAAATGATTTATGAAACCAAACGATACTGAAATTAAAAAAACTGTTGGTTAAAGTCTTGTTGGACAAAAAAAAGTTATTGCCCCCCCCTCCCCCGACAATTTCTGGATCTGCACTTGATCCCTCTTGATCCCTTTAATTTTTCAAATAATTTATAGTTTGATACAATTTTTTGGGATTTTGCCACCTACTCATTTATAAAATTCAGAATTGACGAAAGGGAAAAATCAACCATATATTTAAAGATCATTAGGTACCATTGGTTAATAATCAATGCGATTACATTGAGTGGCGTAGCGTGAATCTCTGGCGCCCGTGCGCGATTATGATTTGCCACCCTTAAGAGTCTACAGACGCGTACTGGTCCCAAAACGTCCCTTCGTCAGGTCAGTTAGAAAGTTTGGTTACAAAATTTACATTCACCTATTTAACGTAACGCACCATCTAGCAGGGGTGGGCAAAAACTTTTAAGCGCGGGCCAAAATGAAATTTCCAAAATGTCTCCCGGGCCGGAGGACTATATCGCGTACGTACACTGTGCACACGCGAATATTTTGGTGGAGTTTTTTCCCTGGCCAAGAAATTTTTTTGACAAAAATTCTAAAAGTATCATTTTAAAGCATTTGGACAAAGAAATTCGACAGTTAATAATAGATAATAGTAATAATAAATTCTCTTACTTGGGTGTACATGCGAACAATTTGTACCTAGTAAAATAATATATCACGTAATTTTTAAAGAAATATGATCCATTATATTAAATTAATGGTCATTAAACAAAGGCCTATAAATAAATAATTTAATTAATACAATAAAATAAATCCAATGTTTTAAAATTTTACTTACAAAAAGTCCACTTTTTCAAATTATTATTATATTTGGAAAATAACAAACATAAAAGAGATTAAAAAAATTCCTTGCGGGATTTTTCAACGGGCCGGATAAAGTAAACAAAAGGGCCGGATCCGGCCCGTGGGCTGGCTTTCGCCCACCCCCGATCTAGGGCTTATAATACCGGAAGAAATTTTGAATACCGGTTTTCGGTAAAAGGCATAGCTTAAAAATTCAAAATTCAAAGTATTGAAGATATTCAAAAATGTAAATATAAAATGTAATTTAAAAAGATTCACACAAAATTCAAAAATTTCGTATTCAAAATAGACATTTGAAATAAAAAATTGAAACTCAAAATATTAATGATAATATTGATAATGAATCGTAAATTATAATTTGAAAATTCAAATTTTAAAATTCGAAACGCAAAATATTACTGCTACTTAAAGTTAAAAAGTTTAAATTAAATTCAGTATGTATTGAAATTGAAAATAATAAACTCGCAATTATAATTTTGTAAATTCATAGTTCAAAAATTAAAACGTAATAAAGAAACATTGGTAGTGCCATTTGGAAAATCAAGTCACCGTTTATAGAAATTTTGTCAATTGACGTAGTCACAAAAAGATTTCGGATTCGACCGTCCGGTTTACGATAGTAGGTAATTAAGTATATTATTAATAACTTATCATTCAACGGTTTTAGTAATATTGCATCGTCACGGTCTTCTAAGCTTCGTGATCTCTGCGATATTCAATTTTTTGGACACATGCGGCCAAACGATTCGTTTTAAGTACTATGTGTGACACATAAAGTCGCACTAGAATTGACCAAGGAATATACAGGGGGTTCCATTAAAAAAATGCAACTTTGATATAAATCATCCTCTATAAACTTTGCGATTTAAGTGAAAATATTTTATATTTGTAGCCTTACCATACCCCATAAATGAAATGGTCGTTAATAAACTCACAGTCTTCCATCCACACACTATTGGCCCACTCTGTATACATTTAATATTTTTCACTATAAATAAACATCATGAATCCAAAATATTTTCTACTAAAATAAAATAAAATTAATACCGAAATACCGGTATTTACGTATGAATACCGGTTTTAAGTACTGCATCAATTTTGTCCGGGATCCCGGTTTTCGAAATCCCGGAATTCCGGTATTGTAAGCCCTAGTACCATCTTTATTTTTTCGATCACAACGGCCGTTTTAACATTTGGTCACAACGTCCACCATAGATTCTGTTGCCTTGGTCAGATCAGTTGGTAAGTTTGGTAACAAAATCTACAGGTGCCTATTGATCACATCGCTCACATACGTTGGATGTAATGCCTGTGCTTCTTTTTCTGGTCACAATAATGATCATTTTTAAATTTGGTCACAACATCCACCACTGTTCAAATTTACTTTCTATTAAATTATTTCGTATGTAAGTCGGACATGAGCCCTTCTTGTCTTATGAATTCTCTACAAAAAAATCTAAATCGGATTATGATTTCCCATTAATTAAACCCAAGTATTAAGTACTGAGGGAGGGGTGGGAGGTCCGAAGAACAAGTCCTTTATTGTATGGTAGCACCTACATATAAAATAGTGCAAACATGTTTTGATGATGAGAACAGATTTAAACATGATATAGCAAATAAAAAATGTATTTAGGATTTGCTGCATTGTGTTTTAAACTCTGGGAAACTGCACAAGGTATTTGTTAGCGAATTATCGTTCCCAGTTCACTTTCTTGGCGCTTAATATCCTCTATTAGAGTTTATGTTTCCGAGTCATAACTGCTACGATACTGCGTGAGGTGTGGTATTGGTTCTGATTCTTCAAATGTACTGATCAATGTTAACAATCTCCAGTTTAATGTTTAATGGGTCGCTGCAGTAACGGATAGATGTTAAGAATTTACAAATTCTTTCAGTAATTACGTGGTCATTTTTTTACATCATTTTAAACTCGTTTTCTTTACAGTCCAGTTTCTGGTAGGCTTAAAACTCGATTTTTTTAATCTAATATTGTGCAATTGTAAAGTTACTGTTCATAGTAGAAGCGTGTTACCATTCTTTGAAAAAGAATAAATTTATGTACATGTGGTACAATTAATTATGGTATAGGGTTAAATCAGTTTCTTGGCCCCACCCACAAGAAACCCAACACTATGCTTTATTTCCCATTTAATGAAGCAAAAAAAATATGGAAAACATTTTTAAAGATCAGTTCTGTTCTTGGTTTTAAGTCTGTTTGGGAATATATCATTATGCAAAAAACGACTATAGATATGTAGCAAAGTGTAAATAAATTCGGGCCATTCTTAGTACAAACAACACTTGCATAATTTATGAAAATAACTCTTTGAGAGAAAGTGAAACAATAAAAATGATTCACGGCGAAAAAATGAGACTAACTTTACCGTAATATTTTTTAAAAAATGGCTAATGTAAATTGAGCAATGGAAGCGGCAATAAAATGTCGACGTGCACAGTTTGTGAGATTTTGACATGATACCGAGAGTAATATTCTTTGATGGTTATAAATTTAAAGTGCACGTTAACAATAAAAAAGTAGTCCTCCCTATCTAGTTGAGAAAAAAAGTGTGAGACAAAACCGACAGGGATAGATCAGTATAAGGGTACCGAAGTGTGATAACAGAGCTTACGCGTAATTCGAGATTAATTACATGCGTTACTCAATGCCACGCTATTATATATCACGGTATTAGCCTTCTCTTGTACATACGGAAAGTTGCATCCCTAATAAGAAAAATGCCACAAATGAATCAATGTTGTACAACCCCTAAAAACAATTACTTTAAATGTCTTCGTGTTTATCTTATTTAAGCGTTACGAGTTTATTACCTTCTAACGGCGCGGCGGTTGTTATGTATGTTAAGATTTTTGCGAAGCAATTCTTAGGATGTCACCCTCGCTAGCAATATTTGTAACAGCCTACACGTTTGTTATTACGGAAATGTGCTGTACGCTTTGGAACAATCATAAAAAAAACTAAATGTCTTTTATCAGGTCGTTGGGTACGCATTTTGGGGCCGAAATTGCATCGTATTCACTTTTATTTTATATCTTAATCATTTTTTATTCACAATTACATCGCGTATGGCCTCTTCCTGCATTAAGCGTACACCGAGGTCTAAATACGCCCAACGGGAAATTAAATTATCCATTTTCTTTTACCATTCTGACACTTGTTGAATAAGCGTAGTAGTATTGAATTAAAGGGTAATTGGCTTTAAATGCAAGACGATGGTTTAGCACATTTTAAATATGAAATTCCATAACAACAGTGAGTTAATTGGAACAACTTTATTTAGTTTATTAATTATTAGTAATAATCGTTATTACGTTAATAAGTGTGCAAAAAATGTAAAAGTAATCAAATTGTGCGAACTTTCTGTGCACTGAATCGTTTCGTAAAGGAACAGTAGTATTTCACTAGTCAAAATTTATCATTTTCCTGAGCGTTAAATGGTATCGAGAGACAGAACGTACCAAAGGTAATGTGTTAGTGTTAATACAGCCTCACATAGATGACTACATTAGCATCAAATCAAAAAGTACTGTAGTAGTTTGACGAATGCCTTTAACACACGTAAATCGTATCCTTTGGGACTAAATCGGTAGACAAAACCTACAGAGTCGAAAAGTGTCCTCTTTTTTATGAGATGTAAACACAACATAATCAACTCCTTATTTCGGCTCTACATATTGGTTGCCCAAGTTTTAAGAATTAAACGAAATTAATGGGAAAAAATAGCTATATGAGTTGTGTGTACTTATCTTATTTGCTCCGACTACTTGGTAACTTTGGACACTTGCTTTTCCCTTTTATTGGGTTAAATAGGCGGGAAAGTAATATAATCATTACCAAATTACACACTAAATTACCAATTCCTTCAATAATAATATTATTAAGAAAAAGTACATAACTACATAATAACCATTATCTGAATTAAAATTTTTTTAAAACTAACTTTTAAGCTGGGACGGTCATGTTCCCTGTAAAGAAATCGGATTAAATAAAATATTGGTAATGCCGATCATCTGAGAGGGAATATTTTAAAAATGGTCACCAAAACTAAACATTCCCTCCAAATCAAAACCTACTTAGGTTAACTCTACAATGATGACAACATATGGCTCTGCCAAAGACGTGAACTAAATGCGGAAAAGGAACTGTGTATGTAAACAACGATCGCATAACTACAATATTTATTAATAAATTTAAATAATTTCTCTATAATTTTGTAAAAAAGCCAAATGAATATCGGATTTAACCTATAAAAATAAGGGAAAGAATCCGTACAAGAAAACTCTCATATACACATTTATTTAAAGAAAAATTAGAACCAAGCAAACAAATGAATTAAAAATAGAGTTAAACATAAATAAAATATTTTCATTTAGGCTTCCACGAACTGTATTATTAGTAACAATACTCATTTCTGGTAGAATTCGTGTTTTTTTTTTATTTTATAATGGTACAACAACGTTTCGGGGAACACTTTTTCCCCTTTTTCAAGTTAACGATAAACTAAATAAATAAATAAGTTTATTGTTAACTTGAAAAAGGGGAAAAAGTGTTCCCCGAAACGTTGTTGTACCATTATAAAATAAAAAAAAACACAAATTCTACCAGAAATGAGTATTGTTACTAATAAATAAAATATTATATAGACGACATAACACTCTTAAAAATCCCACTCTAAAGTTAATCCTAACATGACGATCTCACTTGTTGTGTTTATATTCGCGCTCATGGTGTTCAGAATTATCTCTCACATATTTACACGGAATTAAACGTACAAAACTGAAGAATTGTTAATTAACAGCACCCCCTGCTGTAGGTAACTTATTCTCCGAAATCTTAAAGCTATAACAATAAAAACGACATTTTGTGTAACTGAGTACCTGAAAGTTCGATATTAATAATATTGATAGTAACATAAAGAGTTAAAGCAATTATGTTGTGGTCTAACACGATTCAAAAAAATAATGTGTTGTATACAGTCTATAATTAAAAACAGATTTGGAAAAATGGATGGATGCTTTGGTCCGCACGGGGAAGTGCAGTGCGCGGAGAAGCTCTTGTACTACACTATTGTTATGAAGCGATGCGGCGCCGCCGCCGCAATGCAAAAGAGTAATCACATTGTTGTGGCTTGCCGCTCGCTGTGTACGATGTGGTAGAAGTAATCTGTGCGTCTTTCTCTCGTGGTAATCATAGCATTGTACAAGAAAACAAATTTTGTTTTCAATAAACGAATAATGCAGCTTGATTTCAATACTAGAAATTTACCATCTAAAAGAAGAATATTTACTTTAGTTTCCGTATATTTGAAAATAATGAATTATTCGGTTATAGCTCATAAAACCAGTTAATTACATCATATCAATAATCAACATTTATCGGTGTTGAGAAGTTTGTGTGCTACACCATTTGTAAATGGTAAAATAACAAGTTTATGATAAGTTAAAACTGACCGTCAGCATCCCATGTTGATTTTTTACGCATGTTAAACAGATACAGGGTGATTTCTAACCTCCTGACCAAATTGAAAGGGCAACTAGGGGAGATCAAAATAAAGTTATTTTTTAATAAAATTTTGATCAAATTGTAATAATAAGAAAGTTACAAGTGTTTAAAGTTGTAGATACGTCTTGCGTTTCTTCACCAACTCCATACGCCATAATCATGTCTACAGTCTACGTATTCTTCATTACTGTAATTCACTATTTCAGATGAATATTATTGATTTGACAAATAATTAACCTACTTAAATTCTGACATTTATGTAATATTGACGTACATGATTAAATTAAATAAATCAGCGACTTTCAATAAATGAACACCCATAATTGTGTATTTTAAAGAACAATTTAAATAGCCATAGGTAACTTTAATCTTATAAAAATTTTAGTAAAATTTTAACTAAGCTTTGTTTATTTAACTTTCAAGTATTTCAAATTTGAATTCAAAATGTAAATTATTACCATATTTTATAAAAAAAGCTCAACAGTTTCTAAGAACTTTAAACTCTTGTAACTTTCTTATTATTACAATTTGATCAAAATGTTATTAAAAAAATAACTTTATTTTGATCTCCCCTAGTTGCCCTTTCAATTTGGTCAGGAGGTTAAAAATCACCCTGTCCAAAAATGAAAAAAATTCATTTTAGCGATTCCAAAAAATATTATCGTCGCACTGACTAATCGCTAATACACAGTTTAGTTCAGTTTATCATAAACCCCTTTACACCGGTAGGTACTTAGATGTCACGTCGTTCCATCATCCTGTCCAAAAACCGTCGATCATCAATTCCCTGGTCCATCGTGGTGCAACTGTTATAAAGCGTCATCCAATCCCAAAACCTCGCAACACCGAGGAGAAGGTCGCCAGGAGTATTACATTCTTTCTCTATGTCCACAAAGTCACAGATCGCATTGGGAAGATTCGTCGGAAATACGAAATCATGGTCGCCTACAATTTTTCTAATTTTACCCAACCCCAAAGATAAATTGGAACTCCTATATTGCAAATGATGCGTGTACTGCATTTCTTGTTCTTGTGGTTTAATATACACCAGCCAAACTGGCAGATCGGTTAACAGTCGAATATCCGAATACGAACGATGCGGTCGAGGTCATCATAGCTCAATGTCCGCTGTTGCTGAGCATTCCCTTCAAAAAACAGCCACAATATTCTGTTTCAAGAAGTCTCTATCTCATTCCTCCTTCTTCTACCAAAGGAAAATCCGCGAGGGCAACATTCCAACAATTTCAACCGTGACGAAGATTGGTCACTTTCTCTGCTATGGAAATCTGTTATCCCATTGGTTGGGAGTGTCACTTTCTCCTTAGTTTAGCTTTCTTTTTTCTGTGTTCCAGCGTGTGCACTACTAATTAGTAGGGTAAAGAACGGTATCACTTTTAATTTTGGAAATCCCATCGTTGTTTTGTGGTTATTAGTCTGTCGTTTTGGTTTTGTTATAAGCAACTGCTTCTTACTGTAAATTACAATGAAGGTAAACAGTTTTAAATAAAGTTTACGGTTTGTTTGTCGAGATTTTTGTGAAATCACGATTATGGTTGTTCACTTGTTTATTTTTGACGTGCAGCTTACGAGATATTTACTATTATCACCTAACATCAACGTCACGTGCCCCTAAGTTGAAAGTTTATGAAATGTTTTGTTTTGAACAAGAATTCTTGTAATTATTTAGGAATTTAAACTAAACGTTCTCGAGTAAAATATTGTGTCATTAGATAAGTTTTGACCCTTTGAAGTCATTTATATGGCGTCCTCGGTCCTCGCCTCTTTTACATCGTTGATCGTTGCTGATTATGTCCTTTCCTGACTATAGCACATGTGACAACTTGATATAGGCTACAAAAGGAACTGCAAAAAAGTATAGACTGCAACTTTACTATCGCAATTTAAAAGTTCCATTTCAGCTTTTGTGTAAATGTAAATTTCGCTTTTCCACAACAGAAAATAGTAGACGGAGAGTTATTGACATTTTTCATGCCGTGACTGATACAGGTTTGTGTAAATGTAAGGAATAGTAATAAGAATTTAGTACATAAGGAAGTTCGTATATAACTTAAATTTATATAAAAATTGCAGATACGTACATTTACCTGTACAAAATAGTAACTATAAAATTTTTATGTTTCTTTCGAGAAAAGAGAAAAACATCTGCCATAATATTTGACCCTTGTTTTATGATTTCTTATAACCCTTGTTTCTTCATATATTGAGAATACGTTTTACGATTTTTTGATTATGATTGTTTCTCCTTTTATGATTCTGTCTGTGAAAAACAAGAAAGATGAATTAGAAATCCTTCAGTGCGGCTAAAATCACTTTCGTGTTCGTTACTCTTTCCTTCATTGCGTTTTTATTCCCATTCTTCGATTTCATATCATCATATTTTATATCAATATGTCATACGTATTATTATGATTATAGTCAATATTTGACGAAATTTTTACCTATAAAATAAAAATAAGTTCAAATTAGATTTGGAATGAATCCATTACTTTTATTACTAATCTCAATTCGATTTTAATCTTTGTTATTTTTCTTTTTGCCTCAAAAGGTTACTATCCAAATGGATATTTTATAGTCCAGTAAATACGCAATACGCAATAGAATTCTAATACTTTTGGACACCTGTTTAGTGTATCAATAATGACCTGAAATGCTGTTAAAATTACATAAAATGAAAAAAATGAAAACTTGTGGAAACATTCTTTTGTTGTTAATATAATTTTTTCTATAATGTTTTGTTGAAATTGTGAAACATGTTACTAGAGCATAAATTGCTCATCAAACAATCAGAGCCGGCGAAGTAAATTTTCCCCGTGTGTAGCAAACCAAAAATTGCCAACGTGTCGCCGTTTGCCTCTTCTCTTATCCCTCTTATCCCATATTGAACCCCCCCCCCCCCCCCCCCCAAACAACAAATTTCACACTTTTCACTTTATTGATCAAATAATATAAAAAATTATCTACGGAAGAAGCTTGAAAGTCGCTAATCTCATATTGTTTTTCGAAATAAAATCATTTAACAATTTTTCAATATCAATGTAAATAGTTTGCTGTACATATAATACAGCTAGATGATTAAAGCGTCTGTCACAGTGATGTTAATGTTAATGGTAGTGTTAAGACGTTAATGGTAATGGTAGTGTTAATACTGGTCACAATCATGTTTGTTAACCAAATTCTTAACTGTCTTGCATATTTAAACTTCACGGTGTAATATGGGAGGAGCTACATTCCTCTACAAAACAAAAATAAATTACTTTTAACCTATAATTTTTGTTGAAGTGAAGAATTTACATCAATAATTTTATAGTAATGGAATCGTTTCATTTGAAAAAGTTCAAAATTCTGCTCCTAATAAAGAGGAAAATTTAAGTCACACAAATCACATGCGTGAGAGATCGCATTTCCATTGGTAGATGTTAGTGGTGATGTTAAGAAATCCAGAAATATTCTGTATTGTTAACATCTCCATTCTCCATCTAACATCACCATTGCCATTAACATCATTGTGAACAGTTGCAAAACAGACAGCATTTTCTGAACTTTAACATTTTAACCTACGTTACCATTACCATTAACATTAACATCATTGTGACAGGCCAGTAAGGTGTGCAGCGATTAATGTTGTACGCAGGTAAGTTTTGAATCGTCGAAGCGCCGAAAAACACCTTTCACAAGTACAATTGGAGACTGGGACAGTTAAAAATATTTTTACCAACCGCAATAGTTCCGGGATGAGATTTTTTAAATCTAAATTATTTCTAATGAAATTATCAAAAAACTGTTGTTTTTTCGCATTTTCCCGTGTGTAGCATTGCTACATATGAATTCTCCCATATGTAGCATTTGATACATATGCCACACAATAAACGCCGGCTATGCAAACAATAGCTTGTGTTCTCCATATTCTCATACTACATACATAATATGCTAATCACCCAAGATTGGAAATAGAACAAGCTAGTCTCTGCCCCGCACTCGGTTTTCATTAGATAATCTCATAAGTTACTGAGAAAGTAATATGAAAGAATTTAATTTAACGATATTTTTATCGCCCAAGGGAGTTTTCAAGGAAAAATTTCATTGTGTAGAAGAATAGTCTATTTTTTCCACATGCTGTAGACCAGGCACACGAACAATGTAATTAAATAATTGAATAAGATGAAGGTGGCACTGACGATCTTACATAAGGTTCTTGTTCACTTCGTCAATGTTGAACAGGAGAACCTAAGTTGATTAGCTTGCTAGAAGAGTTTAAAGATAACACAGAGGCATCTCTTCACAACAACTTTTTTTATTTTCATGAAAAGAAGTTTTTAGAATAAGTGGACTCCTTCGACGAAAATGCATCTGCACATAATGATAAAAATGTTTATCTCTGTTGGTCCAAAGAAAAAAAAACAGCTATAGTCATAAGTCACACTTAGATACCATCCCTTCCAATAAGTACAAAGATTGACCGTGCCCTCTATCATTACTCATTAGTCATTACTCATTACCCATAAACGAGGAATTGCGATGCGACTTCGAAGGTGACATATTGACCTTGTGGTGTGGTACTCCAAGATAAATAGTGACAAGGTTAGACCTCGCTGGAACGCGGAATGACTTTTCCGAAATTCAGACAACAAAAAGGTTTCTTCATTTACTCGTCTTTGTATTAGAAACATCCGTGATGTCTCACTAGGGAAGCATATGTCCTAATAAACTATTTACACTGACAATTCACACTATAAAACCGAATTATTATCGTATTTAGTAAAAGTGAATTATCGCACAACAGTACACGATGGTCTAGCATATGAGAGAAGTAATGGACTCTCTCCGGATCTTAGTTTTGGAGTATATATACATCCGGCTCATAAATCGGAACGAACGAAACTAACAAGTTAGTTGTCATGCCGATGATCACGTGGAACGGAATTGGTACGTGGGATTGATCTGCCGAGCAAAAATCTGTAACGGAACCAGCATAATAGGTAGGTACTCGAGATTTTGGGCGTTCTCAAATTTCTAATTTCAGATATCCAATCAGAAAGTAAATGGATAAAAAAGATATCCGTCCAATAGGCAAGATTAACGTTTATGTACTATAGGTAACCAAGACATCCACAGCAGATCGACCTACACATATACAGGGTTATTATTTTAATACTTAACTTGTATCACAGTCTAATTTCTACTTGTGTCGATTATACCAACAGAAGTGAATGGTATAGAGAATTAGGGTGGATTTACATGTAATACGAACATGTCCAAATGAGCTTTCTTGAAGCTATTAATTTCTTCGAGGTTAACCTCAAGCCAAAAATGTACCTTTACATAATCGCGTCTTTAAGAACAGAATTACTAGTGGGAAGAACACGGGCTCGCACCGAATTAATAATTTCACAGGAAGTTGAATAAATGTCGAAAGAATGGGAAACTCAAAGGCCCAAAAGATATTCCACTGTCATCATGATAGTGAGTTCTGATAGAACAGCAGGGTAAAAGTGAAAATCCCTTTCCGTGTCCTTAACGACCAGTTCTCCCAACACCTAAACTCTCATCATGATGGCGGGAGTACAATAAGGGGATTTTCACTTTTACTCTGCTGTTCTATCAGAACTCACTATTATGATGTGATGACAGTGGAATATCTTTTGGGCCTTTGAGTTCCCCATTCTTTCGACATAACGACCTTAACGTCCAGTTCTCCCAACACCTAAACTCCCGTCATCATGATGGGAGTTTAGGTGTTGGGAGAACTGGACGTTAAGGACACGGAATTAGAGTATAATAAGGACATTTTCACTTTTATCCTGCTGTTCTATCAGAACTCGTTCTCTGGTGGTTGTTTGTTCGCACTCTTGGATGGTCTGCTTGACGAGGTATTAACCCCAATTTCTCGGAACTCATTTGTACACATTTATGTGTGTGTGAGGGGGGGTTGATAACTCGACAAATGCTTTTTTTCTTCGTCGCAGACTACGTTATGCACGTTCTTACTCAGTTAACCATGAGAGAGTGATTGGCACTGTTCATGATGTGTTAAATCGTTCCATTTTAGCACATATTTTTGCAGTTACGTTATCATTTAGCCCAGCACCACTTTATTTACTTACTGAGAAATTACACCAAGGCGGAAATTAAAAAATTTGCCTCGGTACTCACATAATATGCTTTAGTTTAGACAAAACTGCATTAAATAGTACCTAAACAAAATGTTTGACTGAATAACTTCTTTTTGTAGGAATTTCATTTTATTATTAGATATTCGAAATGATAAAGGAGGCTCGAAGCGAACCTGTAATTTAATCAGGTGGGGTGAGGTATATTTCACGTACTCGTCGCGTAATTGAGGGTGGGCTACTTTAAATTCAAGCGCTCTCCGTGTTAATCTAATACTGGCATTGTAAGCGCGTCTGATGATTGCGGATCTCATCTACTTCTGCATCCGAAACTACTTCTACAACTTCCGAAAACAATACCTACAACTTATTCCATTTACAAGAGCTTGTATAGCTCTGTTAAGTTTAAATTTAATATAATAAAAACAATTCGGTTTGTGCGAATGTGCAAATTAAGATTTTTTTATAACGAAATTAAACCATCCTTTATTATATTTGGCAGTGAATCAAATTTAATGTGGTAGCAGAAAATTGAGTATTCACGAATTACTGCAAATGATGGAGAGTTGTAACTAGATTGTGTTGTGTATGTGTTATCGTTTTATTCGGTGACATTTTATTTAATTAAAACAATTAAAAACGCCGTTCTTATACAGGGTGTCCCACTTGAAACTGATACATTTTAAACATGATTATTGACTACTAAAACGAAATAAGATAGAAATGTTGCGATCAGTTTCAAATTACGAAAAGTTTTCTCCCAATCACATTAAAAAAATGTCCCAGGGCGAGGGAAAAATTGCCTATTTATCAATAACCACGTTTAAAATGGGTCAGCTTCAAGTGGACCACCCTATATTTAAAGAGCAGTTGCATAAATTACCACATATTTACTGTTCAATTTGTGCTCATACAATTATCACAGTACTATGAAGTATGGAATACACATTGATTATATTATACAGTACTCTGTACAGTCATTGACTTTAGTAATGTCCTTTGGATAGTGTGACTTAGGCAACCAACATATTACATAGTAGATGGTAGACGATGCTTAACGTGTATTTAGGTATAATATTTATAAATAAGAAAGCGAAACGATTAGTTTTAGCATATTCACGAATTCTATTCTTTATCTATAAATCTTCATTAAACATCGTCTATCATCTACTATCTGATATGTTGGTTGCCTAAGTCACAGTAGCCAAGGGACATTATTAAAGTTAATGACCGTTTGTATAAACTAAAAAAATGTTTGGAACATTTTGATTTACCAATTTTTTTGAAAATTTATACAATTACACTAATAATTATGTTATACATACACAATTTTAGTTTTGTAACCACTTAACGTCATGCAGTAAGTAAATACAATTTGTATTCTACATATTTGTGCACGCAGACTGTGTGCAAACACGACAGTCTGTGTTGCAAGACTTTCAGCAAGACGGAGCATCGTCACACTTCAACCTTGATGTATATTCGTATGTACCTACGAGACCAGAATCATATCATTTGGCCCAGTAATTGTTTTATTATTAAATTTAGTGTTCTGTGCATATCTCTATTATCACAACCACTACGAAACGGAGAAAAATGTATCCACTCAGCCCCCCCTCCCCTCCTCCCAGGCTTGTGTGACAACACTAAAATGGTTGCACCCCGATTCAGCGGTTCCCGATTCGGCGGTCCCCGTTTCAGCGGTCCTGTTTCAGCAGCCCCCGTTTCAGCGGCCACCCGCTTCAGTGGTCCCCGTTTCGGCGGTATATCTTTTTCGGAGCCCCTTTGCAGTGTTTCGTAGTAACTTATGATTAACGAGAAAGCATAACGTTGAATTTTAAACGATGAGCTCCCATCTCAGCAAACACACATATAAAATATACATACAACATATATAAATCGAAGTAAATACCCCTACATATGCTTTTTTATATATCAAATATGTAAGTATTCTTTAATAAAGTTATATAAACCGTATGTCACACAATTACGTATATTTTACATAATAGTATAGAAACTTACGGATATTCTGTATACAGAAATTCATGTAATATATATATATATAGATAATTACATATCACTCATGAAATTCATGTGCTGTCATATTTACATGATTAGATTTATGTACGTTATATGTATGTAAAATATTATATGTAATATTACTTATTTTTTATGTATGCCTTCTGTAAATATAATTAGAAATTATCATTACATTACATATACTATTGTATTGTCGAAAATAAAGTCCGTTTCTATTTGCGCCACATAAGTAATCGCACGCGCGTGTTTTCTATAACGCCAAAAATTGTACTTCACGTACCTTTAATATTAGATCCGTATCGACTAAAATGCGTCTAATTTATATAGAAAATAAATAATATAAATTAATTAAATCCTGGTCATTTTTAACATAAAGTTAAAGATAGGTATAATTATTGAATAAGACTTCACTCAACGGTATAATCAAACAAAATTTAAACTAATAACGCCAAACAGCGCAAAGTTACGAAGTACGAAATAAAAAGAAGGGATGTTACAGATTAGCGCAGTGGTAGAATGCCGGATTTCAGAATTTGCAACGACCACCCGCAAACGTTTTAATCCGGTTAAGGGCCGGTTGTACAAATGCAGGTTTAAGCCAAGTTTAAAGTGAAGTGGAGCTTAAGTCGCGAAAAGTCATTATACAAAACTGGTTTAGCAAGTTTATTACTCACCTAAGCATCGGCTTTACATTAAGCTGCAGATGTACAACCAGCCCTAAGGGACACTTTTCAAACGAGTATATCATAATAAACTGTCGGCTTTCAGTTCAGGTAAGAACGGGTTCGTGCAACAATTAAGTTAAATATAATTAAAAGTACAGTTGCACGTAAAATGTAGTTTTTCCATTTTTTGTATGGAACTGCTTAAATAATTTTTTACATTGATAATAATTACATTATGCTCGAGTAGCTGCCATTTTGGTCATCGCAACGCTTTTACAACTAATATTTTTTATGTAAATATTACATAAAATATACATAAAACGTATATAAATTCATGTAGAAGAATTTACATCTAATAGACATATATATTATTTTGAAAATTGCTGACATCCTGACATTAAATATCTCTTATTTTTCTTCCAGTTTTATATAAATCTAAAAAGCTCTTACATAATTTACATGTATTTTATATAGGTATAAATGTGTTTGCTGGGATCCTTTTACCCTTACGGAATTGTTTGTAATTACTTTACTATAAATATTTCTTTTATCTCAAAAGTTATTTTTTGCCAAAAAGCAGTAACTTTCTGATTACAAAATTCGTGTACCTTTTACAATAAATCAAATAACTCTTCAAAAATGAATTTTTCGGTTTCCTTCGTTTGTCTTCAAAAGCGCTTGGAATTTTTGATTTTTAAGCACCATTTGAATCGGTATGGACTGCACAAAACGAATCTACGACAAAAAGGGGCGAATAACAAACCAAAAATGGTTTAAGCTAATTGACCCTATTACTGACTAGTGAATTTTATCAATCGTTATCTAACCATTGCTTTTCTTTGAAGATAAATATACAGGGTGTCCAGAAATGAAGGTGCCAAACGAAAATTCCAGTTAGTAGACATTATTTTATGTCGATTTAACTCAAATTACCTTAGTCCAAAAATGATTCTTAAGCCAGCTGGACCTCCTTATAGATGGTGCCATGAAGTACTTTTTTTTGTAATATGACTAATATGTATTGAAACAGGCGGCCGTCATGTAGAGCACTTACTGTAAAATGTGTGGTTTTTGATATAACTTGATATAAGAGTAATTTAGTTTAGTACTTATTTAAATTTATTTTTCTCGAGAAGGGTACATCCTAACGATTTGAAACAAGAGGACATTATTTTTAGAAAAGGCCCTAGAGAATTCGAATTTGACACAAAAAATGTCAAAAAAATAAATGTAAAAAAATACAATCCAAAATGTCTGCGGCCCCTCCCACATGGGACGCTAATGGCCGCAGCAGGGAAGTATTATTTACAGCAACCGATGTGTGATCAGAAGGTAAGTCATTGTGCAAATTTTGGACATTTTCCATCGAAATGTTTTTGAGATATTACAAAAAAAAGTACTTCATGGCAGCGTCTATAAAGAGCTCAAGCTCGCTTAAGAAGCATTTTTGGACTAAGGTAATTTGGGTTAAATCGACATAAAATTATGTCCACTAACTGGGATTTTCGTTTGGCACCCTCATTTCTGGACAACCGGTATACGCTATTATTATAGACAGTAAGAAAAATCTTACCTGGTGTTAGGGTGGACAGTGGTCCAGTAAATAAAGGGGTGAAATCGCCCTCATTCGTCTTCATATTTTAAGTCAATTAGGGTATGACAACCCTTCCCTTCAGAAAAGGGAATTGGCTATATCCATAAAAAATAAACAAAAAATAAAAAATTGGGAAACATTTTTACAACTGCAAGGTTGACCAAACGGGGGGATGATTTGTCGATTTTGTTCAATCTCAACAGATTCAGATTAAGTAGACTCAGTGTTTGATTTGAAGCATTTTTTTGCAGATTGAGCTTGACCGTGGCTAGATTTCAACAAAATTAAATCTAGTAACCTCCCGTTGAAAACGTCACAGGAAAATTTAAGGTTTCTGGAAACGCAGGTTTGGCTTTGTATTAGGTGTTTTCTTTTTGCACGTTGTGGTTAACGTAAGTCAGCCCTGTCAATAACACACCATTCGTTTTATCATAATAATTTGACTCAGTTCTCAATAACCCTATTCGTTTTAAAAGCTTTATTTAAGTTTTATATTAACCTGAGGCAGTAATATCTTATGACGCAAGGCACGCAATCACGTGATAATTGTGACTTTGACTAACCCTATGGCGTTTTTTAATATTTCAAATTAGATCAAAAACATTTTTGTTTGATTCATGGAATGAAAGAGTTATTTTCATCTCGTTTCAAATAAAGAGCTTTCATAATATAAAAAAAATGTAAAATAAAGCCATATCATATAGGAAGCACCAATGACATTTTGTTTGTTCCATAGAATGGATTATTAGCATTACTAAATGGAGGGTAGCATGAATAAAAATCAAAGCTGATGAACCACAATTCCGTTAAAATGACACGCACGTTTAGCACACGCAAAAAAATCACCCGGAGTTTCGTATAATACAATTACATATACGCTTCATCAGTTCTCTTTATATCTCATATTACGGAAGTCGAGCAACGGAACTTCTAATATTCGATATTTATTATTACGTTTCAACACCTCTTCCATGCTTCACATGATTACAGAAATATGAAAAATGCGCGATTGTTACAATTTTAGAATTGAATTAATTTCAACTCACAAAAACCGAACCGAGCCTATAGAGAATTTTGAATGAGTGTAAAAATTAATTATGACAAGAACAAATAATCCTATTGTCTGAAAGTCGGAATTGGTTTAACACATAATTCAATGGGGATTATAACCGCTCCTGCGAGTATGAAATTGATCCAGCCTTTTTTGCTCAAGAGATTCTCTGCACAAAATTGGATTTCCACAGAATAGCCGTTAGATAAAAAGCGTTGAACTGAAGTGAAAACACGAAAACAGAAATAGGAAACTGCTATAAACAAAAAAAGGCACTAAACCCATTGTTATTAAGTACAACGCTCCTAGTAGTTTTCAGAGAGCAATGACAGAAGCTAAAGGTTCAGCAACAATTATTCATATACAAAGATATAATTTGTACCTAAAAAGCAAACATAGCACTGGCTTCTTGTTGCATGTGAATTGTACAAATAGTGGTAGTTCCCCACAAAAGGACAATGGTTATAATGCGAATTTCTAATTTATTGTAACCGACAGTTGCTACAATGGAAGTGCCAATTGCACGTTATTTAATATTATAAACAGTAGTACGAAAAAGAAGTGTGGATGCTCCCTTATATTCCTCGGACAGCTAAATAAGTCGCTAGGAGATTTGGGGTTTTAGTTCCTTTGTCCTATAATTCTAAGTATTGATAAAAATGTCCTATTATATTAGGGCGTCAGTATGATGAATTAATAAAAATCCATTAAATACTCTTCTTTTAAGCGTATTTAGTCCATTTCTACGGCCGAACGTTGCAAAGTGCCCGTTTTCGCGGTTTGCGACACGATAGCTAAGTTTAGAGTTACATAAAAACAAAACTACTCGCTCAAATGGAAGGAAATTTTAGTATTTTAGATTCAACCTTTGTTAATATGATTGTAAAATTGTATTATCAAAATTTGATTTTTATAGGCGCTACAAACTATATTGTAGCACATTGCATTCTCGGGAATGGTAGGTCGTAGGAGCATTACACTTACACGAACGTCTTCGTTGTAATATGAATAATAAAATGAGACTCATTTAGAAACCAAAATTGTGTCACGTTTTTGGAAATAAATTTTTAATTAAATTGCAATTTTTACACCACCGCTGCGGCTATAAACAGCGAGCGTGTGGCGTGCCAGTCCATTAGAATGTTACGGTTCTCTCTCTAAGCACCGGTGTATGCATGTATCTCTAATTTTCTTTGCTATAATCATTATTCGGTTAACTCTCCTGTTTCGTTTTCAAGGACAATCTTTTCTGGTAGTTGCTAATTTTTATAATTGTGATAATAACTTAGTAGCAAAGAAAATTATACAATTAGAGATACATGCATCACCGGCGTTTAGAGAGAGAACCGTAACATTCTAATGGACTGGCACGCCACACGCTCGCTGTTTGTAGCCGAAGCGGTGGTGTAAAAACTTCAATCAATTAAAAATTGTTTCCCAAAAACGTGACACAATTTTGGTTTCTAAATGAGTCTCATTTTATTATTCATATCACAAAGAAGACGATCGTGTAAGTCTAATGCTCCTACGACCTACCATTCCCGAGAATGCAATGTGCTATATGCTACAATATCGTTTGTAGCGCCTATAAAAATTTTGATAATACAATTTTACAATCCGAAAACGGGCACTTTGCATCGTTCGGTCGTAGAAAAAAATTGTTACTTCTAAATAACGTTGAAATAAATAGGCTTTAATTTGATACCAAGCTCATTGGAATCAGCCTAATGGTTATTTTTTATTCAGCTTCAAACTCGAGTATATATACTTTTTGCACCGACAGTAGTGCAGTTATACTTGCACAGTTATACTTCCGCAGTTATACATGCGCAGTTATACTTGCACAGTTATACTTGTGCAGTTATACTTGTGCAGTTATACTTGTGCAAGTATACTTGTGCAGTTATACTTGTGCAGTTATACTTGTGCAGGTATACTCGCGCAGTTCTACTTGCGCAGTTAACTGTGCAGTTATACTTGCGCAGTTATACTTGCACAGTTATACCTGTGCAGTTATACTTGCGCAGTTATAACTGTGCAGTTATACTTGCGCAGTTATACCTGTGCAGTTATACTTGCGCAGTTATACTTGTGCAAGTATACTTGCGCAGTTATACTTGTGCAGTTATACTCGCACAGTTATACTTGCGCAGTTATACTTGTGCAGTTAAGGCGGCTATTCACGTAACTGCATACTTGAACTGTATTCATGCACAAATTTATTGTACAAGTATACTTGAATGGAAGTTTCGCCGCTACACGGCACAAGTGCAACTGATCGGCGACAGTGTATAGTTCAATTCTGTGACGTACATACTGTATAAATATGTCATCAACAGATGAAGAAGGTGCATTATTAGCTGCAGCCGCATCTATTTCTTTTAGTTTCTCAATTAATCTGCGATACGCGTTCTCTTTTTTTACTTTGTTATGATAATCCTTGGCTTTTATGTTCCATAAGCATGGTTCACTTCGATAAATTTTAATAAAATCTTCAAGTATCTCACGATTCCCTTTTTTTCCTTCGGTCGTCATCTCGACCTGTCACACTCACATCTGCAGGTTTGTACAAGTATACGCTACACACGTTCAATTACACTTGCGCAACCTTGACTTGCGCAAGTATACAGAATAGAATTTCTTCAAGTCTCAAGTCACTTGTACAATCACAATACATGTGCAAGTTACCTCAAACACACGCTCCAGTATACTTGTACAATAAATTTGTGCATGTATAGCGTTCAAGTATGCAGTTACGTGAATAGCCGCCTTTATACTCGCGCAGTTCTACTTGCGCAGTTAACTGTGCAGTTATACTTGCGCAGTTATACTTACACAGTTATACTTGTGTAGTTATACTTGCGCAGTTATACTTGTGCAAGTATACTTGTACAGTTATACTTGTGCAAGTATACTTGTGCAGTTATACTTGTGCAGTTATACTTGCACAGTTACACTTTTGCAGTTATTCTTGCGCAGTTATACTTGCGCAGTTATACTTCGCAGTTATACTTGTGCAGTTATACTCGCGCAGTTCTACTTGCGCAGTTAACTGTGCAATTATACTTGCGCAGTTATAACTGTGCAGTTATACTTTTATGTAACATTTACAGTACGAAGAATAGGTTCAGCGGAAAAAGTAGTGGTAAAGAATTCTTATCATTGGTTACATGTGTTAACATGTAGAACATGCACTTCCAATTCCTGTGGAGTTGCTCTTTAGGATTTACGAAGGTAAAGGTAACTTTTACACATTACCTCCCAGCAAAAACAATGAAGTTTAAATTTGATTTTTGAGCTCTGATCAATTTTTAAAGTATACATGAGAGCTTCAAATAAGTGGTAATAACGTAACTCTAGCAAAAAAGTTTTGGTCCAATTCTGACGCTTCGTCGACACCATACATTGATGCTATTAAATTAATTGAAACTGGAAGTAAAATTAACCGTTGAGGCTGTTTAAGTAAATGTCTTTTATGTAAGAGATCACAGACGTGAAAGTTGTTACATTGATGTCATTGAATTATCGAATTATGCCAATAGAGCATATCGGATTGACACTCTAAAGGCAAATTCTGTGATGTGCACGTACAGACGCATTAAAGCTTAACTTGTCTGCACTTCATTGAAGATGAGGCGAGTATGTCACCTTCCTTAAAGGAAGCACGTTGATATTTTTAACGTATATTGTTTGATATTCAGTTGAACACGCTGTATCTAATTTGACTGTAGGTTATGAGAATATACGTAAACAGAATATAAACAAAGAAGAAATATACACGAGCACGAGGAGCATCAAATATATCTTGTACGTGCTTAGAATTTAAAGGTAATTAATCATATCGACTAATTTGCTAATTGGAAACACGACATGACTAAATAATGTATGAAATGAGTTAAATATTTACTGTGCCAGTTGTATACTGATGCTCACGTTTCGCACATCTCGTTACCTACAAGCCGTTTGAAGTGATTTAATTCATATTCCATATATACTAACAGTCCTATTAGGGAATTTAAGACCATTTTGAACATACATACATAATTATGTAAATATGTCATTAACTCATCAATTTATGTTATACATATTTACGTATATTAGTAATTTAGCTCTTCTACATTTTCGATACGAAATGCCATTCAACTTCTAAAGTAATACATATTAATAATAATAATAATTAACGATACACCAAATGTTTTTAATTGCTTCATCTAAAAGACTTAAATGGAACCATTTAGAGTTCGAATTACAATGTACAGAATATGGGATTAGGTTTTAGAACATTCGCACATTTCCACATACGTGATACATCCATCCTTATCTTCATCCTATCTTCGAACTTATCTCCGCAGTAAACGGTATTAAAATTTTGTTTTAATACGCCACGGTCTGGCTCAGCTTCTATCTGATCAAAGAAAATTGAAATCAAACCCAACACAAGTTTAATGGGAATCTATTACGGATCAAAAAGTCGTCTCCTTTACAAGTGTAAAAATGTTTCCTGAGGTAACATTTGTTTTTGGGTTAAATACCTTTCACTAACGAAATTATTCATAGAACTGATGCTTAAACTACTGGCGCACACAGTTAACAAATTTATCTACTTCAGAACTGCACCTGTTTAAGGGTTATTTTACCAACTAATTTAACGGAATTTTAGGTAAGCTTTGAGAATTGATTTTTGTCCAAAACATATCCGCTTAAATCAGCTTAAATAATAAAAGGAAAAATATTTATGTATTGACACGGGTTTTTTTCAATTTCAATGATAAATCCGCAAATGGACCAATATAAGAAGAATATTTATTTTTAATATTCTCAAAGTGTTTAGTCTCTAACCACTTAATGTTATTCAGTTTGTAAACCAGTCATTTAGTGATTTTATTGCATTAGTGATCTACAGTCTGTTACAAAGGAAACATGGACCATTCAGAATACTTTTAAGGTACCATCTAACGCTAGTCGAAATGTGTTCAAAAGAATCTATAGTTGCCATTTCAATACTTCAATAAACAGTAAAACAAGAGCCAACACAGACAAACCTAAAGGAAATATAGAAATAGAAAATATTTTAAGATTCTAAGTTAAAGAAACATACATACATTGTATTTGGATAATAGCCGCATGTTGTTAATGTTAATGACGTAAATCATCATTTAGGCGCCCGCTGATATTTCAAATTAGGAATTCCTTGAATAGACTAACCTAGACAGAGGTATATTGAAATAAAAAATTTAATATTAGTGATTAAAAGGATGGGATTCAAAAATAATATGAAGGTGAATGGTTTGGAATCCTGCCATTACAGCAATATCAAGCTTATAAGGGAAATAAAAGTAGGATATGGTACGTGAAATTTGGAAGTCCTAGAATCGGTAGTGTTCGTTTTTAAAATTCTCAGCAGGTCTTATTTTTTTTTTGAAGATTTTGCTGATTTATATTTTACATATTTTATATTAGGTAAAATAAATATTAATTTATAGAAAATTTGACATTTCTGATCAAAACCGGC
This sequence comes from Pyrocoelia pectoralis, assembly GCA_036250285.1. Lineage (NCBI taxonomy): Eukaryota > Metazoa > Arthropoda > Insecta > Coleoptera > Lampyridae > Pyrocoelia > Pyrocoelia pectoralis. The sequence goes on along the minus strand of CM070079.1, from coordinate 18,726,259 downwards.
CCACAATAAATCTCTGCCAATGGTCAGTTGTCGGTAGTCTTCGGAACTTTTGGTATTTTAGGCATTTTTAGGAGGTTAAACAAAAAATAGGCACTTAAAATCAATTTTAGGCATTTTAAGCAAAATTAAATAGGGTTCAAATTAACTCATTCGACGTAACAAGCAAAAATACATATGTTTGACATATGCGCCTAAAAGAATCGCAATTGTCCATTTTACCTAGAATCCGATGCCTAGTTATGACTTAGTAATAAATGTTGACGCAATAGTCATGACAATCTTTTATTCAAAACCTTTTTTTTATAAATCACGTCAAAATAAGTTTTAATTATTATATTCGTTTTCAGAGTTAAAAATTACTATTTTGACCACCATTTTGATGGTATTCCCGATTAGTTACAGCGAAGCACATCAAGATCTAAGCTTTCTTTTTGAATCTGAAGTGAGAATTTTAAAATTCCGTAGGTAATACAAAAAGCCACACACAAAAAGCCACACACAGACAGACAAACCGGACTTTTGTTAGGCGAAAAGCGTGGGTACGTTTTTCTTATATCTCTAATCTCTCACTTATTAAACTGGATACACTGTACAGTATAAATATATGTACCTAACCTTTGAATATTCAAAGATAATTACAATTCTTCTGAAGCACAAAATACTGAGTGTTCAAGATTTTTGTGGGAAACTACGTCGCATCTAAAATACGGAACTGATCTAATCGATTGGGGCGCATTCATCATATTTACACAGTGTTCGTCTAAAGGCTTTAGACACGCACTGCATATAGGTATGTTCCAAACCAAATTCAGATTAACATGAAATTATTCAGTTTTCTAGACCTTCCTTTTCTAATTTCCAAATCGAATCAAATTTGTCGAAATAATTAATTTGTTGAATGAGAGAAGAACCGTAACAAATACATTCAGATTGATCTCTCCTTTTCTTGAGAAGTATTAAGTATATACGTCATAGAATTGAGCTAATCAATTTCCGAAAGAGGGAGGATAAGATTATTGGAGTTATTAATTTCGGTTGATAAATGACAACACTCGTTATGTGCGTTGATAAATGTCAGTTTCCTATTACAGAAACGGTAATTACGCGTTTTGATCTTGAACGTGTTTGTAATTAAATTGTTAACAAAGATGCTGATTTACTTGATGTTATATTACGTTTCAAGTCTAAGATCCCTGAAGGGATATCGTACCCTTTCATCATACTATAACATAATAATAATATTTGTAATAGAGCGGCAGAAGAAGTAGGTACCTATTACCATTTGCGTTAATATAAATTTTGGAATATACTTCAATTAAAGTCAACACCATATACGACACTAGTATGTTTACGTTTTATTAAAGACCCTTCAGCGTCTACGAGTGTACGTATTTATTAACGTTCTTAACGTATAAATAGAAGCTGCCAAATGCGGCACGTGTTCGCGAAAGTCATTCAAAATAAACGTAAATCATAAAACTTTAAAGACAAAATTGCTCAGTAACTAGATTGCAATCATTGATTAGTCTATAAATTCTAATCTAATATTGATCTCATTGTCAGTGCAAACTGAAGGATTTTAATCTACTAAATGCTACAAACCAATTAATAAAAAAATCATACCATTTGTAATAGTGCACTTCAATTATTTGGTGGTTATTTATCTACACGAAAAAAGCTATTGTAAGATAAAGGCGATTTCCGGGAATGGACCGTGTCAATGTTGAAAAAGTCAGCACATCTTTCATCAGGACAAGAAACAAACACAAATAAAAATAAAAAACAAGAATAAAAATAATAAACAGGTCTTTAAAACACGCGCGAGTTTTCAAGCTCGACGGCGTAGCCGGAGTGCTTGAAATAGAGCAAGTGTTTTAAAGACCTGTTTATCCACGAATACTTTACGCTATTTTTTTTGGTTTTGGTTCACTTTGAAATTATAAATACTGGTATTAAAATGGAAATAAGAACTAATAATTAGTATACCTTTCGTTGTCATGCAAATGAGAAAAACGGAAATTAATGTGTAATCTATCATGCAAGATTGATTGTTGTCACCGAAATACTTAAAAATGAACTCTAATATCTATAATAGATATATTACGTTAAATAATGTTTGAATAAAGGTTTTGAATTTGTTAGTACAGCAACGCCATGCAAACGATGACACGTAGCATAAAATGCAGGTGTCGGGGGAAAAAAATACGTTGCGGCAGTTATCTCTCTCGTCTGGTCTACTACCGCAATAAGCTAGAAAGCGACAGAAGTACCCACTCCGCATGTCTTTGTCAACTTCAGCGCCTACAATGCATTGAAATCGCCCGTATCCCTTCCAGTTGCGTTTTGCTATGAATATGAATTAACTCGGTAATACCAACTTAATAAAATTAAATTATACCAGTTCTATTAAAACATCCAAATTTCTCTTACCAAATGAACCAACGGTTTCGTGAGCGAAACGTTGACTTTTCCAACATTGACACGGTCGTACTCCAGAAGTCGTTTTTATCTTACTGATTCTGGTCGTGGAAGCCTCCGCTCCGACAAAGCAGTTGTAATTTGGTAAAAATGTTAAACAACTACAAATTGTGTACCTATATGGTATAGACAGAGAAACTTATATCCCTGTAGGAAAATTCCCTAAAGATTAATTCAAAGCCACATAAATGTGTGGATTCTGCTTAAATTTTTAAAAATTTCGCTAAAAGTTAATCATAAAAATGATTTTTATAATAACAAAGAAATTTTAGAAACAATAAAAAATATAACTCTATTAACCATGTTACGAGGCAAGGGAATGGAAGAAAGTGATCAAAAAGTTACCAACGATACAGAACCAACCAACGATTTTGGGCAACACTGTCCTCAATATTTTGCACATCCCTTAGGGAAACCATCATGATTAATATATAAAACCTATCGCAGCAATACGTTTAGTGTTTTTTCCAAAGAAAAAGAAGTATGAATACAGATTTCTAATATGGCGGACAAAGTTTCGGACTAAAATATTATAGAGCACTGGATGCGACCATAGATATACGATAGAAAGTTCAACTCCAATAGGTCAATGCGGCTGTTAACGTCTCGGCTCTTCAGGAAAAAACCCCTCATCGGCACGAACATTTAAAGATCATCTGGCATACGAACGGGAGTGAACCTATAGGTACTTTACCTATAGGTTCGCTCCCATCCCATATGGTTCTCTGAATTAGGTCGATTTCGTATTTCCCTCATCCATTCATTGTATTTACATTCTAATGTCTAGTCTAGATATTTGGCATTTTTTTTGAACCTCGTTTATGTTAATTTTAATACTCTATATTTTGTTTATAGATTGATACCAAAAATTTAATGTCATACTACCATCACACTGGGCCATATTTTTTTAATTTCGTGATTGTCCATTTATCGTGCAAGTACCTATTATTTGTACAATCACAGATATTTTCAAAATGGGAATCATCACAATACATGTAAACGCAGTTTTCATTTTTGAAAATTATGTCTTGAATTAGTTAATACTTGGAGGAACAAATGTACGTACTCATTTTTTGTGAAGTATGTTAATTTTGAGTATATTTTTGATTGCATAGAGTGGACCTGTATTTACTTGTCCTTTTGTTTAGGTCGAGAAGTCGTTTGCGGTACGAATCATTTTCTGGTAACAATTCCAAAATTTTCTTACACAGGCATTTCCAACTCTTACAATTCATGACTAAAAAACCTTTTGTTGGATCAATAAATTGTAACGCCCTTGCGTTAATTTCCTAATTTCTATTTGAAATATTCCTAATTTCCTTTACATTAATAGCTAATATTCTTAAAATTGCTACATTGTAATGTAGAGAGCATCTGCTCTCATGACACATCATCTTAGCCCTATGTAATCTGAACCTCTGGAATTCTCTTTGTTCGCTACAAAGTATATATGACTAAATTCCTTTGTCCGCTACTATGTTGCACGGTAGATCTATTCATTTCTTTGTCCTTTGTATTTATGTGCTTATTCTCAACTTCTGCCTTTAGGGTCAAGAGCCCCTTTCCTCTATTCATTTTCTTCAGTTAGCTACTAAGCTACTCGCTTCGCTTCTATTCACATCGCTTCAATAATCAAGTCACATCGCTTCATTTCTGTACGAGAAGATTTGCATTTACTAAAACTCGATTAATTCGGATCTTGTGCTAATGTTTCTCAAAATTTAGTGAACGTTCTTACTGATGCTTTAAGAAATCACTAAAATCGTACTTTTTACGTCTTATTTGTACAGTAAACAAAAGTGTACGTGAGTTCTTCTTAAACGCTGGATTACTTATTACCAGGTTGGTACTGATTTTTTCTGCTCAATGTAGTTACCTAATTTCACTTTCCCTTTTTATAGCGGTTTTACACCCGTAAAAGCTACCTTTATATCTTCTACCATTTTCCTGCCTTCTGTGAAATTCCGACTTCGACGACGCTTCGTGGGAAATCAACCATTTCTTCAATCCCCTATCGCCGCTCCGAAAATTCAGTGAATTCCATCTTTACTGTATCTACCGTCGCTAAGTGAAAAACCAATTTTAGTTTTTCCCCTTTGTTATTTATTTTGCTCATAATTTGAGTAATAACTTTCCATTTATACTACGTGAACTTGTTGTACTTTAATTTTACTTACTCAGTTATTTTTCTACTATTTTATTTAAAAAATTCTGTTTAAACATTAACGATTTTACCATTTAAAATTTGCTATATTTGCTATTGCTCTAATGTAACTTTACCTTATTATTTCGTTTGCACTTTCTAAAGTAATATAGTTTATTTGCTAATTTAATTTTCTACTTGCCAAATATTAATTTGTTATCGAATTACCTTTAAATTCTCTTGAATTAACTTAACTATTTAAATTTGAACCTAATCTAATATTTAATCTAATATTTGGTATCCGATTTTTTGAATCACAGGATAGTACTCTAGTAATTATTCATTTCGGCTCGCTGCCAGCGACCCTTGTTTTTATTTTGTTTAAGGACATGGAAAAACTGTGCACAGGAGTTCCAACATCCGACTCAACTGTGAAAAGAAAGGTAGGAATTTCAATTTAACCACCGATTACTGTCGCATCCCTATATCTCAATTTGTTTGTTAATTTAACGTCATTTTACTTGCAATTTTTGATTGACTTAAAGGTAGTTTAGACCCACGTATTTTGTGCTACAAAATTGAATATTTAATTTATCAAAGTCATATAATTATCATTTTTGTATTTATAAAAACTGTCTTTTTTGTAACATATTTTTATTTGAATTATTCATTATAATCACCTTAAATTTATTTACTTCTCTTTTTATTGCTGAAACTACCCCGTTCTCTTTCAGAATTGACATCGTTACTATTCTAACTGTTAATACCTTCGTAATTCGGATTAGCAGCCCTATTTTTCTCGAAGAATTACGTGGCGCCCTTTTCTTTACTTATTTTTCCCTATTTTACTACCCCCATTCTAATCCTTTTCACTCATTATCTCTAACCTGCGACCACCTGTCTACTAGCACTGAGCTATTGCGGCCATTGCTCCATTTAATTTCGTTGCGACCCAATTCTTGCCGTAACAAAATTGATGAAAATCATTGTTATAGAGCTGTTCTTCATCTCGCTGCTCAATGTTACAGTGTTCTAAGCACTGCAATACCATTTCGTGATGTTCTCCGGGCCACAAGTTTTGCTGTCGAAAATAAGTAAATAAAAAAAACCGAAACCAAACGATTTGTTATTACCTATATTTCATCATATTAGCATTAGTTTTATGCCCGCGCGACAGCAATAATTCATGACCCTATGACCTCTCTAGGTCTGCTCGTGGTGACGATATCCAGGATTTTAGTAGATAGTAGCATAATCCCAAAAAACGGACATACAGACGCATCGAATAGACCTCTCGCAGTTTATTTTGATGTGACCGCTGAAATGATTATCAAAATAAAAAGTAAACGTTGATGGCAGTCGTTCGCGTGGTATAGTGGATGCATACAAATATGATTAAACTGTACCTTGTAGGTCTCGGGTTCGAATCTCGATCAGATGGTCTTCGGACATTGATGTTTATAAGCGTGTAGATATAATAACTATAGTTATTGATGCTCTCTACTCCCCTTCAAGAAGTAGATAAACATAAAATAATGAAATAAAGAAAATACGATCATTCAAATGGTTTGCAAGTCTTAAGAGAGTAAAGTGGCATCATTTCAAAAAAATGATACATAAACTGTGTAAAAAAGTAAAACTGTAATAAATCCAAATATGCAGTTGCATTGTAAACTTTTTTGAACACATACAGTGATTTTCCCACATACACTTATTACCATATCATGTCCAGAGGTATTTCATACCCTTCCGTGGGGATTCGAACACGTGATTGCCCAGGAGTTAGTATAGGTACAAGTATACCCAGTGAACAACCAACGATCCCTATTCATTTCAAAATTTTGTTAGAAATACCCCACTTCATCTTATGTACTAAATGTAGTAATAATAATCATGTTCATCGAAGTTACGTCCTTGCTTCGAGTAGGACCAAAAACTAGTTTTTCCGAACTCGTTGAAAACTTAAAGCTTACCTGCATTCTATTTTCTGTTATTTCCATTATTTGCAATTATTATTAGAGACCTTGGATCCAACACATATACCTAGTGTGGTTATAATGCACGAAGTTCAATCATATTCGACACTTTACAAAAGACATCAAAATTTTGTTCCCCCATGTTTTGTAAATATATTACCTACGATCTGTCAATTCTGCATATTGCAAATAAAAAAAATTAATTACCACGTAATACTATCAAACGCACACTACTCCAAATTTATACACACCCGGCATGCTAAACCCAAAATACAAATCAAACTGAGGGCACCACCAAAGCGAACGCGTGGTAATCGTTCAGTAAGTCGGGAATTTTCCCAAACATAACATAGCGCAATACAAACATAAAAACTTGTGATATTGGGTACCTACTAAACAAGCAGAAAAGTGTTCAATCTTCAATGATATTTAGAAATGAGCCCTGTTTGAATTTTAACAGTAGAATATTACATAAAATAAAAAAAATACTTAAATTCCTTGCCAAAAACGTGCGTTTTTCAATACGCGGTAACCAACGACTTGTTCTCTGTCCTTTCTCCATTACTTTTCCATTCAAATTTAAAGCTACCGAGTGTGTTACATCACATATTTTAATTTCACCGTACCGCAACCGTAATCCTCTGTCATCTGTGAGATTCTACTATACAGGGTTGTCTTTCGGAAACTGCATCGATCGATTATGGGAAAACTGTGGCTAGGAAAACGTTGAAAATTTGGTGGCATACTAACGTCTGTGGCGTACATACGATTAAAATATTTGGACAGTTCCAGCACTTTCGGTTATTTCATGTATAATGTCAAATACCCAAATCCAAGCGTTGTTGGCATATTTTAAATTTTATGTAGGTAATAAATGACGTTTGCAGGTCATAAAATAACAATTATCATTTTTCCCCATACGGAACGGAAGCTTTTATTATTTAATTTGGGTTGGAGGTCGACTTTAGGCGTAGGTATTTGTACATTTCAACTATCATAGCTTTCGTTGCCTTAAAAATGCAAAAAGTAACCTAATGCAACTGCTCTCTACCCAGCAAACACATTTATATATAAAAATTTATACATACAACTGGAAGAAAAATAAGAGATATTTAATGTCAGGATGTCAGCAATTTTCAAAATAATAATGTCTATTACATGTAAATTCTTTATATCTGTAGTACATGAATTTATATACGTTTTATGTATATTTTATGTAATATTCACATAAAAATATTAGTTGTAAAAGCGTTGCGATGACCAAATGGCAGCTATTCGAGCATAATGTAATTATTACCAATGTAAAAAATTATTTCATACAAAAAAATGGAAAAACTACATTTTTAGGTGTAACTGTACTTTTAATTAACTTAATTCTTGCACGACCACGTTTTTACTTGAACTGAAAGCCGACAGTTTATTATGATATTATATACTTGCTTGAAAAGTTTCCCTTAACCGGATTCGAACCGTTGCGGGTGGGCGTTGCAAATTCCGAAATCCGACATGTTTTCTTTGTATCCGACATTGTACCACTGCGCTAATCTGAAACATTCCTTTTTTATTCGTTCATCCTAACTTTGCGATGTTTCGCGAGTTTAAGTTATGTTTCATTATATCGTGGAGTGAAGTCTTATTCAATGATTATACCTACCTTTATGTTAAAAATGACCAGGATTTAATTTATTTTATATTATTTATTTTCTATATAAATTAGACGCATTTTAGTCGATACGGATCTAATATTAAAGGTACGTGAACCTCAATTTTTGGCGTTATAGAAAACCCGAGCGTGCGATTAATTATGCGGCGCAAATAGAAACGGACTTTTATTTTCGACAATATAATATATGTAATGATAATTTATAATTATATTTACAGAAGGCATACATAAAAAATATGTAATACTTCTTACATATAAGATTTTACATATAACGTACATAAATCTAATCATATAAATATGACAGCACATAAATTTCATGGGTAATATGCAATTTTCTATATGTATATAGTTTGGGAACTCCTCGCAGATATCTAATACACGTGTTTTCCCCAATTCAGGGACCTTCAAAGGAGGTGTCAAAGGATTGTTCAATTCAGTCTACAAGTTCTTCATCTTGCCGACGTTTCGACCAGTGAAAAAGACCGGGCCTACTGGTCGAAACGTCGGCAAGATGAAGAACTTGTAGACTGAATTGAACAATCCTTTGACACCTCCTTTGAAGGTCCCTGAATTGGGGAAAACACGTGTATTGTATGTATATATTATATGAATTTCTGTATACAGAATATCCGTAAGTTTCTATACTATTATGTAAAATATACGTAATCTGTGACATACAGTTTATATAACTTTATAACACTTACGTACTTGATATATAAAAAAGCATATACAGGATGTTTCAGAATAAGATGCTGATCCTTAAGGGTGTGAATCCTTATGTGATTTTAGGAAGAAAAGTTCAAATAAACCTCTTAACTTTTGAGCTACAAGGTTTTAAAGTTTCAACAGCTCCTCTAAATTATTTTCCTTTTTGTTCAGGTTATCTAATGTTAGTTTTTTTTAATTTCATGGTAAAATTTATTAAATAAACATATTATTTTGTCATTGCAATTATTTCCTTGACAACAAAGTTTCTAGCCTCCTTTTCAGAAATCATAGGCACATAGCGGCATGCGCATTAAATGCTTTTTATTTTTTTTATCGGAAACCGTTCGTCGGACGAAAAAAAGTCAAAAAGTCAAATTTACCCTAAAGTGAATGGGAATTTTAAAAATAATTTTTATTTTAACAAAAAGCAGTGGCGTGCATAATATTTTTCCAAAAATATCTAGTTCACATCCTGTACGGACGCCACTGGTTAAAAAATTAAAAAATCTTTTTTATCAAAAAATGGCTGTTGATGCTTAGAGGGCGTGTGCCAAATTTGATAACAATATCTAGGAAATTATTAAGGATACGATAAAAAAACACTTTTTTTCTTAAAACTGTAACACCTTGTAGCTCAAAAGTGAAGAGGTTTAGGACATAGGTTTATTTGAACTTTTCCTCCTAAAATCACATAAGGATTCACACCCTTAAGGATCAGCATCTTATTCTTAAACACCCTGTATAGGGGTATTTACTTCAATCTTATATATGTTGTATGTATATTTTATATATATGTGTGTTTGCTGGGTATACATTTAGCACCATGTTAATATACAACGGACTCAATTAAGTAAAGGTCTAATTAGAAACTATAAAGTACAATGTTTATTTTGAGTTTATGTTGAAAACTGAATCTACTAAATTTAACGTTATTTCTGTTTGTTAAAAATTTTAGTCCATTGCTATTCATTCAAGATAGCATAGATCTTCTGTATCTACATGAATGTATCGATTGCCCTTGCAAGAGATGAGAACAATAAATAAAAAAGTCAGGATTAAGTACTTACTACTCACTCTAATATCTCCAGCATCCAGAAATCTTCGTCTAATTCCACAGAGTAGAGCTTTTTATCCTTGCAGCGATACAACTATTGTACGTACCGTCAATATTGGTTGTTTAGGTTAGGAATGACGGTAATTCGCCAAAGTAAAGAAGAGAGAGTAGGTAAACCACCACATTCGTTACACGGGGTAATTTAAAAGTTAAAAAAACTCATTTTGTATGGATAAAGTTCTACTGAAATGAAACACTCTAAATTTCCATGCAACGTAAAAAAACGAAAAAGAATTAAAAGTATCTAGTACGAATAATTATCTAGCTTTTGTTGCATAATCTACAAACGTAATGGTAGGTTAAATTAACTCCTTTCAAAACAGTGGGACGCAGAAGCGCCGTTTTAAGTATTTATGAGCTACCTTTCCCAGTTAACTAACCTCACATCTTATTCAAGAGAGCCGTTAAAAGGCGAATGTAGTAGACTCTTCTTTGACCCATTTGTTCGTCCAAGCGAACTTTGAGATATCGTCATTGCCAATACCAATCAGTCCATCGCTTTTCTAACCCGACCACTTATAAAATTCCATTTTATTCCTTATATAAATATCGTGTCAGCTAAAGTTGATTAATGATTCAAGTAATAAGGTACTTTTATTGTTCTTTCGTGAAAAATCTAATCTCGAAAAAATATAAAATTTTTATTGTTATTTCATTTATATTTTAAGGTTGAATATAAAAATCGTTGAATGGAAAATAGATATTCGGTGTCAATCGTTTTTTTAAAATGGACGAACTTGTTAAGTTCATTAGTTCATTTCTATTCGATATTTTTACAACGTGGAATCGGATTTGAAACATAAATTTTATATTACGGCGGAGAAGAAACTTTTAAAGCTTTGAACACGCATGAATGTGTTAAATCCTTGAAAATTTATATTCTTTTGTATGACAACCAAAAGCTTGGTTGCGTTGGAAACCTGAGTTCGTATATTTTCCAAGAACTTCGGAAGTGTTGAAGAGACGTATTTACTTTTAAAATTCATGACTTCGATAATATAATTTTCTCGTTAAGTTTTTCCACCGTCTAACTCATGATTCGAAAAAAATCCAAAGTGTAATTCATATATAATACCTACGCTCCATCGTTAGCACCATTTAATATCTATCGGCCCACAAATTAGTTTATCACAAATAAAACAAATAATTATTATACTGTGTCTACCAAAAAATACTCAAAACATTTTCTCTTCAACATAATTATATTAGTTAATGTGTTTGTTAGAAAAGTGCTCCCATTATACTTAAAATTTTAGTGCTACAGAGTTACAGACATCGTAGAAATGCAAATGTAGATAGTAGGTAATAATCAAAATTAATTCTGTCTCTGACAATTTTCACGGAGTTTCTAACAACACTTTTAGATTTTTGTCACAAGACATCTCAGCTCAGTTAATGTGTATGAAAGAAAATCGCTCACATGTCGTGATTTTCTTTGCTAATTGGTTTGGAACAAACCGTAATAGGTAATATAAATGTCGCTCTATACATTTACGAAAGTGTAATTATGTGCGAGGGTGTAAGACTGACAATTGGGCCTTAATTAGTGGCTACAAAATAGCATTTTTGATCCTACGACTGGGAGGTTACATATCAAGGTTGTATTTATTTTACGATAAAAATAACATTAAATTGACAGTGGTATCAATTATTAAAACTAAAATTAAAATTTGAGTTACGGTCTGTAACATTTTGCCTTGCCTTGTCAACACTTGAGGGCCATTTTCGGCCGTTGAACGCTGTCTACTGGTTGTTGGGGGTTGCGATTGCAGATTATAACAGGAAAGCACTAAAAATGTGGTGTTTGATTAATTGTAAGCCTTTAAACTACATAGTGCTGATTGTTGCGAAACAATAAACAACTTCGTAATTGTTTTCACGTGCACCAGGAAAAATAAACATACTTGATGCTTTTTGACAATCACACAAAATTCAGACATTGCTACTTTTACCCATGTTGCCTCCTACTAACACATCATAATAAACTACCAATTGTCAATAAATGAGTAAGTAAATTTAATACAGGAAATACTTAATCACCACCATAATCGAGACTTAATTTGCTCTTAAAATTTTCTTTTACGTGGCTAACTAAAAAATCGTCTCTATAAGTATATTTTTAAAAACCCCGTTCTAACCCCGTTCCCCTCGACACCTAAATTTCAAAACGACAGACAGTGGAGTACTCTGCAACTTAGTTCTTCTCCTAAAAAAACTATACATATGAAATCGTCACTCCCTTATGCTTCCCTCTGGAAGGGAACTAACTATAGATTACCCAATGAAATTTCCGATGCGTCATAAATGATATAAACTTAAACTACCAAACTTAAAAGTGCACTAACAGTGCCTTGTCAATGGATAAATCAAGTACTAACATTTTTATTGTAAGGTTGGTACTAAACACTAACGATGACAAAATGAATCCTGTTTCTTTTAGATTTTACGTTTAATCCAAGAATTTTGTGATATAAACTCAAATTTTGCAGTAATTCTTCAACACAATTCAATTACTGTGATATTTTAATTTCTTTCTGCTCATAGTTTCGTAAAAGTTTCAATGTTAGATATTGCTGCATAACAACGGCGTCATCAACTTAATGACGTGCATCGGAAATTTCGTTGGATAACCTTACACTTATTTGCATTAAAGGATACCTTCAAACTATTGAATTTACATGCGATGTTTGTCCCCAAGTGCTTTCTTGAGGATGTTTCACGAGTTGGTGTCGAGTAGAGTGTCATTAAAATTCCAACTGTTTACAAATGTCATGTATGTGTGTTAGAAACATTTACGGCAAAATCAAATAAATTAAAACAGGGCGCAGTGTAACTAAATTCGTCATTCGCCATTCTTCCACTAGCAATTAATATATGTATCTAATAATTTTGGTAATGAAATTAACAAATAAATTCAAATTCAAAATAGAATTATAGCAAAATAATATAATCTTAGCGCTACAAAATGTCAAATGACTATACTACGGTGAAAAGGAACGTATTTCAAGCATTACATACCAGAAAAAGAGGAAACATAGACAAACTATAAAATAAACAACAATTTCTTTCTAGGTTATCGCACAATGATGAGAATTGCTGCTTTTACCCACGCGGCTCTTACGAACCCACTCTAATAAATATAATAAAACAGACTGTTCAAAATTTTTTACAGTGTCAATTGTCATCGGGTGGTTCGGGGTAAATTAACCACTTTGATTTATTATTAGCGCAGACGAATTATAGGCACTTTTGTTAGCCAGCAATTCATAAGGTTTTATCGTCTTTATACCCTTTATACTTTTGGAAGTAGAAATAAAAGTTTACATGAGGAAGATTAATACATTTTTCATATAATTCTTGAGGTTATTATGGGTATTTGTGGGTTTGGTGGTAAGGATAGGGTATAATAAAGCAATGAAGTTATTCGATTTTATCTCAGTTACTATATAATTAACTAAAAATGCACCTTATCGAAGAAATACTTTTAAAATCGTACACTGACTACACGCCATTGTATGTATTTGAATCAGGACTGATAGAACGGGAAGATTGAGAAAAGTGTAGTGGTTCTGCAAGATCTTATTATCTTATGCGTTTTTAAAGCGGCCAATTACTGGTCTAGGACAATTGGCCGCCGCCAACTGGCCTCCTCCAATTGATCGCGGCTAACTGACCGCGAGACAAGTGGCCGACAGAACAACTGGCCGCCGACTGCTTCTAAAAAAACGTAGTCTTATTTTAATGTTTAATGTACCTAGAAAGCGGCTGTATTACCAAATACCAGGCTAGTCAATATTTTTGTGTTTAATAAAAATTTTCTTTTTGTTATTGTTTTTGTACCCCTTATTAGCTAGTTGCATATTTTACAATATTTAGGTACTAAATTATGGAACAAATTCATTGTTTTGCAAATAATTTATTTCAGATAAAAATCCTGAAATACGGCGATTTTTATTTTTTGTTGGGCACATTTTAGCATGAAGTTTTTTTACCAAAAAGTCAACATGGCGCCCACGCGCCATTTTGTAAAAAAAATTTAAATGAAAAAGGGGGTCATGTGGCACACCTTTGGAAAGCTCTTAACAATGGGGATTCAAATCCCAAATTTGAAAACAATCGATTAAGGTATAATAAAATGGCGACCTTTCCAATGAGTCACTTTTCTCCTTTCCGAAACGCATTTTAATAAATTTTTCCAAAAAAATACACTTTCGAATTTCAAAAAAGCAATTTTATTTCTGTAACAAAGTAATCAGACGTAATATCATATGATATAAGTCAGCAAATTTCCAAGAAATTTGTGAAAATTTAACAAATAACCGTATTTATCCCTTTAGCAATTAGTCAACGGCAATAATCAAGCCATTAACAATAATGGCATACCGATCCCACAAACTACTTATTTGTGAAAATTTTCAAGTAACTTCCCATAATCGAATATTGTAGATTTATCCACTTTGTATTTTATTAGAGTCATTACTTCACTATCAGTCTGTTTGTTTTCAATAAATGAAACCAGTCATTTATTTATTTGAGGTCAAGTTGTACTTGCAGCGACGCGACGACCACTTGTCCCGGCGGCTACTTGTCTCGCGGCCAGTTGTTCCGGCGGCCAGTAGGCGGCGGCCACTTGTCCCATTCCGGCCAATTACAATTGGGGAAACATTCGACTTAAACTATAGCCATCGAGTCACGGGACACCCTGTATAGTATGTTATCGTGAGATTCGGCTTAATAAACTTATAATAACTTGAACACTCCTTGTACAATTCATAATATTTGTATTTTTAGGTCAATATTTCTATTTCTATTTTGATAACCCTTATCTATTTTTAATTTGTCACGATCTGTTATCATTGATAATGATATATGTGTCAAAATATGATGAATTATATTTAAAATAAAAAAAATTTAATGGAATTACCTACTTGTTTTTATCATTACAATGCAATATTAAGTTTCGTTAATGATGAAAGGAGGGCAGACAGTGGAAGTCACCAATTGAGGAGTATTACTGTTAGTGTTATTTAAATGAACTAGTTACAAGATTAAAATGTTTCAACAGTTTAAACGTGCTTTTACAACCAGACCTATACTAACAAATGCGGTCATCTATGGAACATTATACGTTGGTGCTGAATTTTCTCAGCAGGTTTTATCGAGGAAAATATTGGTAGGATTGTGAAATTTTTGTTTCATATTTTGACATGATATTTTTCAGACAGACGAAAAGAAACCTTTAGATGTGAATACCCTTAAACGATACACTTTGTATGGTACTCTTATACAAGGACCTTTACTCACAGTATGGTATGATTAAAATCAAATATGTATTACCTACGCTCTCATATTGAACTTGAACCTTATACAGGGTGTCCATTTAGTAGCCCGTTCTTCAAGTACGGCTTTATTGTTAAATTTACTAAAAAATAAATATACGGGATGGCAATTAGGTTGGATGAAGCACATTTGCAAATTATTTAGACACATACAGGGTGTCTCCAAAAAGTATGGTGCATAAAACGTATATTTTTTTAAATGGAATGACCCACTTTTTTTAAACCCAAATGTAGGGGCCTTGGGTGAACTTTTCAGTCGTACATTATTTTTGTATTAATACACGGCGTTGCCAAGTTATTAATTAATACATATTTTTTTGGTAAATATCAACCCTTCCATTATACGCTTGTATTTTTTTAACGTCTTATTTTTGTTTTTACGTGAGTTCGGTGGTGGACTTGGGTTGAATCAGAGTATTCAACCGTGACGAAACATTAAATTATTTCATACAGGATGTTCACTTTTTTTGCTCCAAACATCGACATTTTCAAACTAATTTTTCTTCATTTTTTTAAATGGCACACCCTATTTATTATTGCATATTTGGAATCCCCGGTAAATTTTAGTGTAACTTTATTAAGCTTACCCTATACCTAAGTGCGATAGTTTTTTCGTAAATTGAGATTTTCTATTCCTTACGGCAGTACATAGTGGCGCGATGGTTAAGGCGCGTGGACGAGCCACGCATAGGCTGGACACTCGAATCGAGGATGCGATGAAATAAGGTTCTATTTATTTTTTTAAATATGTGCTGTTTACGGACGAATGCACGTTCCATAGAAATGGTTTTGTAAACAGACACGACGTTCACTTTTATGACACGCAAAACCCGCACATTATCCGCGTCAACCATTTCCAACATAACTGGAGTCTCAACGTTTGGGGAGGAATCGTACATAACTATGAACTTGGTCCTTATTTTTTTGAAAATCCACTAACAGGACAAATCTTGTTAAATTTCTTGACAGAAGACTCTCAAAATTTAACTCAGCATCTTCCTAACTACATTACGGAGATAATGTGGTTGCAGCTGGACGGAACTCCGACTCACTTTTCCATACAAGTCAGACAACAAATTAGTGAATACGTTTATCGTAATGGTGCTACTACTAGATAGAACATGATGGAGAGGATTCAACAGTCTCTTCCCCGCATTACTCCAGCTATGTTGAATGAAGTGATGAAATCTTTCACCAAAAGAGTAGACTCGTGCTTAGTACAAGACGGCAAACAGTTTGAACGGTATCCTCGATTCGAGTGTCCGGCCTATGCGTTACCTCGTCCATCGCGCCACCATCTACTGCCGTAAGGAATAGAAAATCTCAATTTACGAAAAAACTATCGCACTTAGGTATAGGGTAAGCTTAATAAAGTTACACTAAAATTTACCGGGGATTCCAAATATGCAATAATAAATAGGGTGTGCCATTTAAAAAAATGAAGAAAAATTAGTTTGAAAATGTGGATGTTTGGAGCAAAAAAAGTGAACATCCTGTATGAAATAATTTAATGTTTCGTCACGGTTGAATACTATGATTCAACCCAAGTCCACCACCGAACTCACGTAAAAACAAAAATAAGACGTTAAAAAAATACAAGCGTATAATGGAATTACCAAAAAAATATGTATTAATTAATAACTTGGCAACGCCGTGTATTAATACAAAAATAATGTACGACTGAAAAGTTCACCCAAGGCCCCTACATTTGGGCTTAAAAAAAGTGGGTCATTCCATTTAAAAAAATATACGTTTTATGCACCATACTTTTTGGAGACACCCTGTATGTGTCTAAATAATTTGCAAATGTGCTTCATCCAACCTAATTGCCATCCCGTATATTTATTTTTTAGTAAATTTAACAATAAAGCCGTACTTGAAGAACGGGCTACTAAATGGACACCCTGTATAAATTTATAAATAATGATCAAAATCTAACACGCTTATTTGAGTAATTTGTCATTACGTGTAAAAATTAATGTTTGCATTTTGAAATTACCGCTGTATTATAAGTTCACACAAACAATGTGACCTTTAAAGGTTTCATTAATTAAATCAATCTCTCTATAAGTATGTTTGAAATGACAATGTCGCTTAATCAAACGCAAGACCGAGGGTCTATTTAGGAACAATTTCGTTTCTGTACAAGACAACTAGTAACAATGATTTATTACTATCACAGTATCACAGTACAGTGATCAAGCACTCATTTTGAACGATTTATGTAACTTGTTATTACTGTTATTAGTTTTCATCGACGCCCTTTTGAAAACTTTGAAAATTCCTTACAAGAAAGTTTTTTTTTCCATAAATATTACATTTTTAAACCAAAATGTATAAATGGAATTAGGTGTAGGTACCATTTTATACAGGGTGTTTCTACTCAAAGCGGACAACGTAATAGACGTTGCAGCACTCGTCATAACTAACGGTTTTTTTAAGTAATTTTGGTTTCTGCTTTCAAATCATAAACCATTTTTGTTTTTTTTACAAATCTCTATATATCTCCATTATTTGTAGTCAGATTTCAAAAAATCTAAAATTATAGGAGTAGATTTTGTGCTATTCAATTTCCAAAATTTAAAATGACTGCCATTTTGCTGTTGTAATTTTTTTGTAAAAAAGTTTTGAACAAACGTTGTAGATATTAAACTGTCGATTTCAAAGAACTTTGATTTTTTGAAATCCGACTACAAATAATGGAGATATAGAGATGTGTAAGTAAAAAAAAACAAAAAAAAGTCCATAAATCGCAAACAAGAAACACCCTGTAGTCAATAAAACAACTCAGAACCCTTTTGTGTAAATCTGACCCATAATGGATTCAAGCACCCTGTAGATATATAATAGTGATGCCACGAGACGAGACTTACGGGGAGTCTCGTCTCGTCTTATTACTTCGAGACGATACCAAGGGTTAGTATCGGTCTCGAACCTTGTTGATCTCGTCTCGCCTCTGCATTCTCGTTTGGTCTCGTCTGGTCTTATGAAAAAGTGTCGCAATAAATAATTAGTTATAATGTGCAATGACTGCAATCACACGGCATAAAGGTGGAATTGATCCACTACTATTATAAACCATAAAAATACTTATTAACAAACAATAATAATACATTATTACTCATCGAAGTAGCAACAATTAATCACCTATTGCCAATGTAACACCAATGTTTGTATGCCGCGCTTGTAAAGTTCTGTGGATTTATGGAATCAAAAAATTGACGGACTGCATTTCTTGCTTTGAACTTTCTATGTCTCATGCAGTTGTCAAGAGACAAAAAAAGGTGGTAATTACTTGGTGAAATATCAGCAGAATATGGAGGGTGGGATAACGTTTGCCAGCCAAGTTCAGACATTTTTTCACGGGTCAATCTTGCGGTATGCGGTATGGCGTTATCTACTTTCTTCCGATTGGCTAAAGAAGGCTGTTTTTGGATGAGTGTAGCAGCTGTTCAGCCTTCACAATATAAGTTCGCATGGTTTAACCCATATCAAAAAATTCGTAATGGACTATTCCGGTCGCTGTCCACCAAACACACAATAAAATCTTGTTTGTGTGTGGTACCGAATCAGTAGGCGATAACCAATGATACGAACGCTTTTGATCGCAGGTTAACAACGGATTAAGAAACGGTTCATTATTGCTGCGTAAAATGTAAGCCGAACAATTTGTTATCATTTGATAATTCATGTGGGATCCATTTGGTTAACCTCCACGTCTTTCCTAGCCGATGAAGATGCAAACGTGTGGTTTCATCACTTACATTGAACGTTTCTGCAATCTCTAGGTACGTTATACTGGAATTTGACTCCACAACCTGTTGAAGATCCTCGTTGTTTATGAATGACCTTCGGTCTCCCAGAGCGTGCTTCATCCGTCAAGCTGAAATCTCCCGAAGAAAATTTCTTCAACTTCTGGCTGTTCGATTACTTACGGCATTATCTCCGAATGCGGTGCATCTTTTTCTCGCGGCCACTGCGACTTCAGTACCAAACGTGATACATAATAAATCTAGTTTCCACTTTAAATTTATCACCACGTTTGGAGCTCCTTTAACTTCATCCTTTTCATACTTTAAACATGTTACAAATTAGTTGTAAAAGTATCAATTTGTGCTACACTTCATCCATTTAAGTAAAATTAATTTTAGTGTAGCCTGATGATGATTTATATCGAAACCGCGGTCGCTAACATATGAATTTGTCACCGTAATTTATTAATAAAGAATGGGAAAGGTTTAGAGTTTTATGTTCAGTAAAAACGTTATGTTCATGGCACTCTGCTGCCGCACGAACCTTTTTTGGTTACCTGAGACTTGTAGAGGCTAGCCTTTTTAGTTCGTAATCAAGGCTTCCAAAGACTAACATATTGACTAACTTAAAACGTGACGACGGCTGGTAAGGTAATGACGCAGCGTTTGGTAAATTATAAAAATGAAATTTTAAACTAGGTAAACTAAAAACTATCCCATATAATTTTTATTTAAAGATAAAGACATAGATTTGTTATACTTTAGGTCAATTTTGTTGACGAGGTACTGCCTCACCTGCCGCAACAGGGCCTGTACACTGTCGTGATCAGATCTTCTTCATCATGTGCAAAAACTGAGTACTTTGGGTACGTGGACGCAAGACTGTTCTAGGAAAGTCTCCACTAAATCTCCACGTGTAATAGAAGGTCGGGTTGGAGGCCTTTGTTCTTCAATTTGTATTAGGCAAAACAACCACATCTTTCTTTATACATATATACTCTAAAAGAATGGACTTGTTTAATAATAATAATATTACAAATATACACCGCAAGTTGTACTTGAAAACACCACACACAAACTATATTGGGATAGGACACTACTCACAGATAAAACTGTATATAACAATAGGCCAGATATAACACTTATAGATAAAACACAAAAAATCATATACATAATAGATATTGCCGTTCCCAACACAAACAATTTAGACAATACACACGCAGAGAAACATCGCAAATACACTGATATAGCTCAGGAACTTAAAGCGTAATAGAGAATGGGAACTGCTCTTACAGTACCCATTGTTCTTAGTGCAACCGGAGTTATACCAAAAACAATACATCAAATACCACAAAACACAAACAATACATTACCCACTCGAGTGTAACCTATGCGTCGAGCTAAACAACAAACATTTACACAATAAACATAATACATATGTTTTTTTACAGCTTTATTTTATATTACTAGAACTCATCGTTACTTGATTCCGATCCGTGCGGTTAGTTAACCAGGCTTGGCCTGAGTATCGATAGGAACCGAAATACAATAATAATAATAATAATAGAAATGGGTAGGTATTGGTATACACTGTGTCCAAGATAAGGAGGGCCACTATGGGGATTTCGGAAACGGTAAGAGATAGAGTTTCGGTTAAATGGGAGAAAAGTTGGGCAATTCTGAGTTTAGTAAAATGAAATTTTTAAACTGACGAAATTCCGAACCGTTCCGAAGTTATACGACAAAAAGCGAATTTTTAGGATTTCGTTTTTGACAAATTGTTACTTTGTCGTTAATGTTAACTAAAAAGTAAATGAACCTTCTACAGGTACTTTTTAACTTTCTTTAACATGGCATACAGCAAATTGGAATCCGACGTTTCGTTTTCGAGCAACCATCATCAACTTTGTTTTTTTAAATACGGTCCTGATTTTTTAATACATAATATTAGAAGAGCTTTTCATTCTGCATTCAAGCATGTATCACACTTTATGGTTTAATTACGATTTTATACTTATTTTACTATTGTACTTAAATTTACTAGATTCTACTTTGGAAGATGCTCTTGATATTTTACCCTACGCCGTAGTACGCAATTGTTGGTTTCAGCAGGATGGTGCACTTGCACACAATTCACGGGTGGTTAAGGATTACCTTTCAAATAGGTTTGCCGAAAGAGTTTTAAACCCCAATTCTGAAACACCAGCTCGTTCTTCCGAAATAACTCGTTTTTTTTGGGATACATAAGAAATTATGTTTACAAAGATATCTCCGAAAGCAAACTGTAAGTAACCGTTGAGTAGAAAGCTGTAACACTTGCAATGTTAAAGAATGCTTGGATTCTACAGTAAGTTAGAAGATGCTATTTATTTACGATTGGAGAACGAAGGAGGGCTTTTCGAGCATTTATTATAATTTTTTAAAAATTATTGATATGTGTCATGTTTAAATTTTCGTTTCATCAAATGTTTTCTGTTCATTTATGACGTGTTGTTGATTGTTTGTAATTATGTACTTGATTATAAAATTTGTGTTCAAAATTGAAAATTCTGTGTCATTTCATTAATTTGATGAGGAAATCACAGTTAGAAAAAGTCCATTTATAAATAAAATTCAGTTTGAATGTTATTGAGGGGGAATACAGGTTCGTACTTAGGATTTTTCCGCTAATCGTAAAGCAAGTATAAAATCGCAATTAAACCATAAAGTGTGATACATGCTTGAATGCAGAATAAAAAGCTCTTCTAACATTATGTATAAAAAAAATGAGGACCGTATTTAAAAAAACAAAGTTGATGATGGTTGCTCGAAAACGAAATGTCGGATTCCAATTTGCTGTAAGCCATGTTAAAGAACGTTAAAAAGTACCTGTAGAAGGTTCTTTTAATTTTTAGTTAACATCAACGACAAAGTAACAATTTGTCAAAAACGAAATCCTGAAAATTCGCTTTTTGTCGCATAACTTCGGAACGGTTCGGAATTTGGTGAGTTTAAAAATTTCATTTTACTAAACTCTCTTACCGTTTCCGAAATCCCCATAGTGGCCCTCCTTATCGTAGACACAGTGTATATTTTGGTCCAGTGTTCCATACAGAACTGGTATCCGGAGTGGGCTAATATCTATAGAACTATAATTGGAGTCAGTAATTAGACAGATATGGAGCTCATAAAGTACGGAGGAAGCGAGGTATGCAACAGACTAAATCAACGAATATCACAAGTATGGTTGGAGGAGAACATGCCCAAGGGATCGAGTGAAGGCGTAATAGACCCACTAAAGAAGAAAGGCTCTGACGTAATCTGAAAAAACTCTCTATGATAATCCTCAAGAGACCTAAAGTACACGTCATGAAAAAAATAATAGGGTCGTACCAATTTGGATTCACAGAAGGCAAATCCACGGTGGATGCAATACATATTGTGAAACAAACCATGGAAAAAATGAATGAATACATAACATCGATTTTCATATGGTGTTCATAGATTTCGAGCAGGCCTTCGATAGAATAAAGAGACTAAAGTTATACAAGATGATGGAAAGAATGAAAATACCCAAAAAACTAACCAGACTGACAAAGATAACGATGGATGATACCACAGCCTAGGTCACAACAGAAGAAGGCGAATCAGAAAGTTTTGCAATAAACAGTGGTGTGAGGCAACGCGGCTATGGAAGAAACCCTCCGAGGGCTGGACGCCAAGGAATCAATAACCACGAAGGAAGGACAGATCATCGCATACGCCGACGACATCGTCATCTTGGCAAGAACGCGAAAGAAATGAGTAGACGATTACTGGTCAACAAAAAAAAACAAAATACGTGAAATGTAACAACGACGACATACACAGAAGTAGAACCGAGACACCATCCCCTCCACTTTTTCTGACGTCACAAGCCCCGCCCCTTTTTACCGGCCACGTGAGCGGGGCCGTTTGATCTTGCGCCTTCTCTTTTTGTCCACGTGGGCGAGGTAATTTGACCTTGGGAATTTCCTGGACGACGTCCTGGTTGACTTTTCTGGTTTCTGGATGCTTTTCTGGTTGACGTCCTGGTTGACTTTCTGAATGTCCTTTTGGCATTCCTGGATGTTTTCCCTTAATGCCTTTTGGGCTTTCCAGGATAATTTCCTGAATGCCTTTTGGGTTTTTCTGGATGTTTTTCTGAATGCCTTTCCTGGTTTCTGGATGACGTTCTGGTTGACTTTCTGGATGCTCTTTTGGCTTACCTGAATGACTTCCTGGATAAGTTCCTGGATGACGTAATTTGATGTTGGTTTTTTCCACTGTTCTGGGGATTCCCGATGACGTCACTTGGCCTTGAAATTTGGCCTTGACCTTGGAATTTCACATCGACCTTGAAATTTGTCCTTGAAATGTGACCATGGGAATTTCCAAGGCTACATGGACGACCTTGGGATCTGACCTTGGATATTTTAAGGCCATGCGGGCAACCTTGGGATTTGACCTTGAGGATTTCCAGGGCTACATGGGCGACATTGGGATTTGACCTTGAAGATTTCCCGGGGCACGTGGACCGGCCTTGGAGTTGACCTTGAGGATGACTTCAGGGACCGGCCTTGAGAATTGAGTTGACGTGAGGGTGGCCTTGCGAAGTCTGGGTTTGACCCTGGGCTGGCTTTTCTGGATGACTTCCTTATTGCTTTTTGGCTTTTCTGAATGAATTTCTTAATGCTCTTTTGGCTTTTCTGGATGACTTCCTTTATTCCTCAGCTTTCTTAAATTTTTTAAGATTATCTTGTAATTAACGGGTGGTTTCGATTTAATAAGAAATTGGTGCTCGTTAATTTCCGTCGATCTATATACAGAGTGATACAGGCTCAATCTTATATAGTGTGTTTGAAAAATAGGTTTGGGTGGGCATATTGGAACTGTTACTAGGGAGCCATTTTGGTTTTGGCGGGAATTTTTGATTTTTGCAGCCATTTTGGTTTTGTCGGGCCATATTACATGTCGCATCAGCAAAAAACGAGAACAAGGAAAATGATATATTTTATTTATTTATTATTATTAGCATAAACAATATTACAGCTTGTCAAATGAGAAGTTGCACTTGAGATGCGCAGAAAAGGAAACAAGATAGCATTTGGAGCACGTGAGATTCACTTATAAGCGGTTTCCTACTTCGTCAAAGTACACTCAGTACACCCACTTTCTTACATCTTACAGAACTTTATTTAAATTTAAAATTATTTAAATATACATAAATTTGCTAGTGCGCAACCTGCATTCAAGTGCAACTTCTCGTTTGACAAGCTGCACATTAATTTAAATCTTAAATAATGTTTATTTCCATAAAGTGCCATTCTTCAACCGTTCAAGTTCTTGAATTTTGTGTCAACCTCATCTTTACATACATGTATTTTTGTTTTTGAATTTTTCAATTTGTGCGCAGGTACTTACCTACAAATTCAAAGTAAACGTAGTTTTGATGATTACAAATATTTACAATTTTCTTTTCTTCATTTAAATAAAATTGATTAGAAAGAAAACTCGTTCGTTTAGTATAACGACTGAAAATTAAACAGGCATTCCATAGAAACTATTTACAACCAGACACAACCGAAAAACATTTTTAATAATTTTTTTTTTAATCCAATTAACTTTGTGGATTAACAAAAACATTTCTAATTTTATGTTTTTTTCCCAAATTGCGAGACGTTTTCAAATTTTATGCTTTTTCTAAATTTGTTAAACATTTTGTGCTTTTGTATACATTTTGTCATTTTTGAAACAAAAACATCTTATTTCATGAATTAGTTTTCTTAGAAGTGTGTCCACGAATCAAAGCTAAGAAACAAAATAACACA
Organism: Pyrocoelia pectoralis; assembly: GCA_036250285.1. Classification (NCBI taxonomy): domain Eukaryota; kingdom Metazoa; phylum Arthropoda; class Insecta; order Coleoptera; family Lampyridae; genus Pyrocoelia; species Pyrocoelia pectoralis. The sequence continues at coordinate 18,701,258 of CM070079.1, read as the reverse complement.
CATAATTGTTTCTTTAAGTCTCAATCTATTTCTATTTTCGCTTTAAACTGCAAAACGTTTTCTGTTTTTAATACAATGCACAGTGCGCACCACCCAAACTGCATGAATAGAAATACAAAAAGGAATATTTATTTTTTGCTACAGTAAGGTGTATTGTAAAAAACTTCACTATTTTTTCTTTTTTATTAAAACTTAATGAAATTGACATGCTTAATTAGTTTTATCTTAAATTAGTGTAGAATATGGAAAATGGAAAGTCCGTTTCAATACTCCCTTTTCGGTGCGCACAACAATATTTACGGTGCGCACGACATAATTTATGGTGCGCACAACAAAATTTACAGAGCGCACGACATAATTTATTGTGCGCACAACACATTTTACGGTGCGCACGACATAATTTACTGTGAGCACAACAATATTTACGGTGCGCATGATTAAAACTGTTACTTAGCAGCCATTTTGGTTTTGGTGGGAATTTTGATTTTTGCAGCCATTTTGGTTTTGTCGGCCATATTTAATGTCCAAGCAAACTGAATAGGTGGACTTTGGAAAGAAATACAAAAATTAAACTACAAACAATTGTTGTATCAATCAATTGAAGGAGGCACATTATGGTAAGAGCATGTGGCCAATACACATTTCCGATGTTCCTTTTCTAATATTGGTGAAATAGCTTTGCTGACGATTTCAACTCGTCTTGCGAAACGAACAGAATCTCTAGCATGTTGTTCCCATTCCCTTTTACGAGCCTGCTTATAGGGATATTGCCAGACAATCATGTAATGCACAGAATTACGAGAATCGTTAAACCATACCTTACGCATACTGACTGAAATAAAACATGTTTCTTTTTATTTGCATTTATTTATATAAATAAATATATTATCTTATTTTTGTATTTATTCTTTATATCCAAACGGCAAAGTATCAAAGTTTTCGATCCTTCGCCGCTTAGAGTAACTTATCCTATATTGTTTAGATTCGGGCCTACTTATTACATTATAACTCTTATCTCTAATTATTTTCCTATCGTTATAAACATACAGAGAGTCTTTACAATTGCTAAGCACCATATCTTTCATTGTTTCAAAGTTTATGACACGAGAGTTTTTATAATTTAAGGTAATACCCTTCACTTTGCACGTTGATTTAAGCGTCTGGTCACTGGTTGAAAACACATTGTAGCTGTAGTTTTTCGGTCCCGCACTAACAAACTCTTCTATGTAGCTTCCTTCACCATATGCTTCCAGCTCGTCGGTCATCTCACCAAGGAAATCGCCACAAGTTGGCTTCCAGTCGCCGGGTTTCGCAATAAAAATAACACTATCTGTATCGTAATACAGAACACGCCGGCCTAATTTTTCTAAGTAACTATATAGTTCTAAACGTGCATGAGCTGTCGTGTACGCGGCTATGGACACATTAATAGTTTTTAGGTTCTCGCCCTCACCCTCAGGCCTGTCCCAACTTACAAGCACCACATCGTCGTTAATGGGGTTAATGGTTTGTACCTGAACCAAAGAATCTGTAAATAATTTGAAAAGGTCCTTTGGCTCAGATACAATACTGGTCTGGGTTAAATTTTCGCGTTGCCCAAATTTTCCCCAGAATGAATTTAGCATGAGTTTGGCCAAGTATCGTAAACCGGGGTTTTTCTTAATGTTATTTTCATCCAATAGAATGCCCTCTTTAGCGTAATAATCTTCAATGTATTTCTTCTTCTCGGCATCTGTAGTGCAATGACTTGGCCACCCCGAACATTCCTGTTTCAGTTTAAGGAAACTATCGATGTACCCGCTAAATAACCCACCCTGTTTCGTAGCTTTATCGTATACAGTTACCTCGTAATCCCAAATTTCGAAAACGTCTAAAACTTTATAATTGTTAGCGATAGCTTTACGCAGTTCGTCAGCTACAAATGTTCCGACAAAACTGCGCTCGGCTTCACTATGACTGCATTCCCCTTCATTTAGCTCTATGCCACAGGTCCTACATAACAAAAACATTAACTTACCATGCATTTTTAGAGGCAAAACAGGGTGATAGAGATCAGAGGGCGGTAGTACTCTGCATTTAATTATACCCTCCACCGTATCTAATGAAATGTTCTTACATTCTAAGCCTACATGAATTTTTGGATGACCTATAGGATATTTACAATATTTATTTACATAAGGATATAACGAACACACGTCGTAATACATAATTTTTTCACTAACGCCGTCACACTTATGGTAGAGTTTGCTGGCATTAGTGCGACCACCGTAAAAAGCGTCTCGAGGATTTAAGGGTTCGTCATCTTGGTCACCTAAATTATGTATGAATGTTCGTAATTCGTGGTTTGCAGCTATTAGTCTTTTAAAATCGCATTCGCGCATCTCTACAAGATCATATCCGTGGTCGCGAAGACGCTGAGAACGAGCCACCGTGTTTTCGTTTCGGACAAACATTGATGTATTTATGTCCAACTTGGGGTCAACGTTGGCCTGGTTGGGGAAACATTCTTCGCAGCCGTGCCAGTAGCATCCCAGAAACTCGTAAACGGTATTTGTTTCGGCACAATAACCGTCAACCTTAATACCTTCAGGTATTCTGAACTCACGAGCTTTTCCGGCATGCTGTATGGTCACTTGCTGAGAATGTTCCACCCAACGTAACCACTGTATCGCCACTTTGGACTGTTTGTCGGCACGTCTATATCCGCCTTTTGGAATCAGCCCAATTGTGTTTTCTTTAAGGAATAACCTACGGAACACCTTATTGCAACCACTCGCAATTGTGGTTGACTCCTCAAATGGATCGACTTTATTTTGGTCCATGAACATCGACCTGAATTGAATACAACCTTTCACCAAAATCTTAACATCCATTAGGCAATACTTCACAATCTCTTCACTCATCTTGAAAACATAATTATTTTGGGTCGCGTGCCAGTCTAAAAGTTTTTGTCGCTCTTTCGTCGACATCTGATCGGTACAAAAATATTCAAGGGCAGGCAAAGGACCCTCATAATTCTGATTCTCCGATGTGTTGAAGAGAAATGGGAAGTATCCCTTGGATTCGGGGAAATTGAAAGTGTTGGGAAATACCGAGAGAGATGACGGGATGAAACTAAGAGAATCGATAAATCTAATATCGTCGCATTGGATTAAAATTAATTTGAGACCGTTGGAGATAATTTTTGGTCTCCACCGTGCACTATTAGCTAGCATGCATCTAAGCACAAAACATCCATCGTACCCCTTCATGTTATGTGCGATGCAAGTAACTTTAAATTTTCGCGCTTTCTCGGCAACATACGATAAAAACGATTCAACAGGATCCTCCCTGAAAATGTGCACTCTTTCACCGCACGTAGGACATGGTTTATCCAAATCGTCGTCGGTGCATTTGATACAAACGGGACAAACATTTACGGCCACGCATAGATTGGACTCATGCAGAAATCGATCATTCGTTCCCTCATACATTTTTTCTTGCATACACTCCAAATCGTAAAAGATAAACATAGATGCTTTACCTCCATCGGTGTCACGTGGAGCCTTGTTAACGGCCATGTAGCAATGATGCCCAATAGGTTTTTGGGTCTTGCATGTGGAACAGCGACTGTAACCACATCTATGTTTACCTTTCACTTCGATGGTTTTGAAACACTTCAAACATCTACGCAATTTTTTGCATAGTTCAGTGTCTTTATGGTTTTTAAAACACTCTTGTCCGTGAAAATCTCTATTACAATCACTGCAAACAATTTTCGCGTTTTGTATAGAGCAAGGTGGCTTTTCATGGCAGCAAGGACACTGGTACAGACATTTAGCATGCCGATTTTTGTTATTACATCGTTTTCTGCACTGTTCGCAATAATATCCACAAGTAAATGCCGAAGTCAAACTGGTAATGACGTTGTAGTGTTCGTCCTCTAACAATAAATTTAAGACTACTCTACCCTGTTCTCTAGGACCCTCAAAGTAAACTGAATCACCTATCCTAGAATTATAAACAACTATAGTATATGATGCTAAATGATTTTGGAATGACTGAATATGCTCATAACTACCGCCCTGACTAAGGTCTACACCACTGCTTTGGCAAAGTTGCATGGCCCGCGTCTGAAGTAAAGGACAGCCCCTTTCCATGCTATGACGCATTGTGTCGTTAGTTCTAAATGCTATCGCCAAGACCAGGGCGCGAGCTAAACAATTATTATCGTCCGATGCGGGTACAACAATAATACCCTGCTTTTTTGACTTGCAAAAGTCTTCAAACTTTAGCCCCGTCAAGTTTTTTCGTCCATAGCCAACCGGTATAGTAACTCTATCCACGTTTAAAACCAACAAGTCACTTGAAAAAAAGCTAGCATTGCTCTGCATTACCTTTTCCAGCAGCGACATTATCACGCCCACCGACAACTGGTCCACTCTTCTGAACGAAAGGCCGATAGGTTTGTCTGGGAAATTGGGATTTCTCAATGCGATTCCGACCCGATCTGAAGGAGCCGCATCCTTAACAATGTATGTGTGCAACTCCTCGAATGCACTCTGCAAAATAAGTGTTATATAACATTTTTAGAAAACGATATATTTCTTACCTGTAGCCATGTTAAGGGGTTGTCCTTACATGTTTCATCGTTGAAAGTAAATCTTAAAGATCTACATGTTGTATTAAATTTTTTGATAAATTTTTCATTTGACTCCCCAATTACATTAATGTGTTTAAACATCTGCGTGGATGATGGTCCGACCTCTTGTCGGGTTGATGGACCTGCAGCCTCTTCTTGTTGGGTTGAGGGACCTGCGACCTTTTCTTGTCGTATTGACGGACCTGAACCCCATTGGTCTTGCTGTTGTAATGTATACTCGGTTACGAAACGAAAATTAAACAATTAAAAAAATCATACCGTTATCATTCTCAAATACTCCACTGCATCCCACGCTTGACCATCACGAGAGATTTCCATCACCTCCTCCATGTTTACTTGGGTAGTACTTTAAAACAATTAAAACTTAAAAATAAAACAAAGAAATACTTACATGCCACCAGCTCTCCGTACAGCTTCCACAAAATTATCGTACACTTCTATTGATTCGACGGTATCATTTTCAAATATTATCTTATTATTAATAATATTGAACGCCTTTTTCAGCCCCTCATCGGTTAACAAACCACCGCAGAACAAGCACAAAATTTCATTAACACTTAAACGATCCATGACGAATAAAGTAACAGAACTAAATTAACTAAATTCAATTACACGTATTTATAGTATCTTTCAGGAAAACTAAGGTCAAATCTCAAAAACGTCCACGTGACCTTAAAAATATCAAAGGTCAGATCCCAAGGTCGTCCATGTAGCCTTGGAAATTCCCATGGTCACATTTCAAGGACAAATTTCAAGGTCGATGTGAAATTCCAAGGCCAAGGCCAAATTTCAAGGCCAAGTGACGTCATCGGGAATCCCCAGAACAGTTGAAAAAACCCACATCAAATTACGTCATCCAGGAACTTATCCAGGAAGTCATTCAGGTAAGCCAAAAGGGCATCCAGAAAGTCAACCAGAACGTCATCCAGAAACCAGGAAAGGCATTCAGAAAAACATCCAGAAAAACCAAAAAGGCATTCAGGAAATTATCCTGGAAAGCCCAAAAGGCATTAAGGGAAAACATCCAGGAATGCCAAAAGGACATTCAGAAAGTCAACCAGGACGTCAACCAGAAAAGCATCCAGAAACCAGAAAAGTCAACCAGGACGTCGTCCAGGAAATTCCCAAGGTCAAATTACCTCGCCCACGTGGACAAAAAGAGAAGGCGCAAGGTCAAACGGCTCCGCTCACGTGGCCGGTAAAAAGGGGCGGGGCTTGTGACGTCAGAAAAAGTGGAGGGGATGGTGTCTCGGTTCTACTCACAGACAGACTTTTGTATTTTATGTGGTTAGACACATAAAGTATACTTACATTTTATCTGCTTAATCCAGAAAAAGTGGCACTTTTACCTTGTCAATGAAAATGCTGTCACTTATGTGACTTTTGGGAAAAAAAATTTGTGAAATACATACGTAGGAATTTGCATCATAAATAAAACCTTTTTCTCTACCTACTTCAGTATAATAAATGTCCCTTTTCTATTTTGAACATAATCTTCCTTCAACATAGTTTTCTTAATGTAATTAACACGCCATAATTAACAGTTAATGACGACAGTTTATTATAGGTACAAGTGGTTAGATACAAGATATATTGGCACCGCTTACAAGATTGTTGGAAAGAAGTTATTGTTGGATCAATTTCTAATGACGCCACAAATAGTGTGGATATTCTTTACAAGTAAGTAAGAGGGTGGATTTCGTAACACAATTCTATTGTTAACTTTATAGCGATGAGCCTAATGGAAGGTAAAGAAGACATATTTGAAGAATGTAGAAGTAAATTTATTACAACGTTTCAATCGAGTTGCATATTTTGGATTCCAGTTCAAAGTATTAATTTTATGCTAATACCTCCAACTTTTCGCGTCGTTTATATTGGTTTATGTTCGTTCGGTTGGGTAAATATTCTTTGTTACATTAAAAGACAAAGTTTCTAGTTTGCGTTATGAGAAAATGTAAGAATTTTTGGCGAATGGTGGTCACCTAAGGGTAGTAATATAATAGAGCATAAAATAAGTGGGTTAGGCTAGGATATAAAGTTTGTTGCTTAAGAACAAAAGTAGCGTAGTAAAACGAGGTGGTTGTAAAATGTGTATGTGACGAGGCTAGGGGTGTAGAAGGTTCAATAAAACTTGAAAAACTAAGCCTACTATGGATTTTGTTATCTAATTTTAATTAGTAGAATAGGAAATAAATCCTCCATTAGTTGGAGAAACTAAAATTTCTAGTAAGCACAGCTTTATCCCTGTATTGTAACGGGCTAACGGCTAATGTAATTTTAGCACGAAATCAAATCGGAGAAAGGAAAAGAAAATTTATTAGCCATTATATTTTTTGCAATAAATTTCCTTTAAATTATACCCAATGGTATAAGTTTCAAAATTATTTTTTTCTGCCGTTCTCTTCCTCATATTATTTATCCCCGCATGAGTATTAACGGCATAATACTCCTTTATTTTTGAATTTCGGCCGTTAACGGCAATAGAATCTCGGCCTCTGGAAAAATCTGACAACATTATAATGGCAAATAAAAATGTTATGGCAAATGCTTCCTTTTTGCCCTCATTCCCATCTCAAATTTTTATTACTCGGCACTTTTCTCTAAAACATCTATGCTACACAATATACGTTTACTAAACCGATCGTAGTTTGTCTTCTTTTCTACTGTTGTAATCCTGTCACTTCATTTGTTATCTATTATTTATTATTATCCTTTCGACGACCAAAATATTAAGAAAACGTAGTAAACCAAAGCTGGATAATCACGATAATCCTCTTAATTTTTAGGTGGCATTGCTTTGTACGCAATAAAAGTGGTATTAAAAAGGACGCCATATTCGGCAGAATGAGATATAAAAATTCAGACCTATATTTTAATGGAAAATAAAACGAAAATATAAGCGGAACTTTTGATATGATAACTTGATAAAATAGTCTGTGCACTGTGTCACGGTTCTTATCATAAATAACATTTGCCAGTGTCTACACCACAAAAAAGGAATGGCACTGATTGTAGATTGTAGAATGTAGAGGATGCTATAATTGCTATACAAACGACGAGATGGCGCTTTATCTCATGGAAAACTTTTTCAAGCGAAGCGGCGCCTTTGTAAATGGTTTAGCGAAGATTGTTTCCAATAGTTTGTGATCTATTTCAACCAAAGTCTATTTTCCTCGAATGGAACTTATTATTACTACGAGCCCAGAATCATATCATTTGGCCCAGTCATTGTTTTCTTTTTTATTGTATTTTAGAAGACTTTGATGAACATGAAAAGAAAAATCTATTGAATGCAACTATTATTATTGTAAATTGAAACATTCATGTAAACATTTTTTACTAAAACTAATATTAGAAAGGTAGAGATATATGCACAGAACACTAAATTTAATAATAAAACAATTTTTTTAAAATCGGCCAGAAAGTAGTATTTTCCGGATTATTTTTAGGTCAGAAAATCTCATTTTGTCGGACTAGGCCGGAAAGTTATTGTGATAGTTTTTACTTTACCGGACTCATTTTTACTTTCCGGCCTAGAATGGTCAATTGTTCTGCCCGTTTCTGGACGATTTTTAAAAAAATATTGTACGTAATACGTCCCAAAAGTGCTTTTACTGGACCCGTAGGCTTGCAGGACTCGCCTGCGGCTCGTCCTGTAATTTGCCTACTTGTCCAGTAAAAGATCACTTTCGGGACTTGTTACGTAAACTACCTACTATACTGGGCCAAATGATTTGATTCTGGGCTCGTACCTGCAAAACAAATTGCACCAGCTTCTTTCACGATCTGACGCCATTTTATTTCACTGTCCGTCAAGGCTTTCGTCGTATAAGAAACCGATTCGCCCCTTGAAGCAAAACTGCACCAAAAGCGTATGATGAGCTGTCTACCGACATAAAAATAAAAAAATAAGAAGCACGTGTAAGCGGATTTTTCAAACAGGACTTCAAGCGCAAAGATGAAACGTCCAATTCCAAGCAACTCTAGTTTTCTAAAGATCTCTTATTCGTGCCGTGAGACAAACTGTCCCAGGTAGTTCACCATGCCAAAAAGTCTTTGTAGAAACTTTACATTCTGTGGACGTTGTAGCTTGTGAATTGCTTCAAATATTCAATTAATTTGGGAGCAATCCCTCTACAGATACTATGTGAGCCAGAAATTTCACCTCAGGCTGATTGAAAATGCACTTCTCTCTGTTGAGCTTCAATCCATTCTTCTTTAAGATGCTAAAGATCTTGTCAGTAATTTTCTTCAGATCCATAGACACATCTACGCCCTTAACTCCCTCATACATCTCTGACATAATGCGATGAAATAATTCTGGCTCCGAAGAAATGCAAAACGGAAGGGGTTTATATGAATATCTGCCCCATGGTGTGACGAATGTGCACAATTTGGACGTTCTTGCCAGTAGCCAGTTTCTGATCAACAATAGTGAATTTCTTGCTGCCGGCCACTCTAGATGCTACTTGATCAATACCTCTAAGAGGAAAATAATAATAATAATAATAATAATAATAGCAGCTTTATTTACAACACAGCAGAATACATCTTATGCTTATAGTACTTAGTTACCAGGCAACCAATCCAATTCTACAGTGTTGAAAAATCTCAAGGCAGAGTTCAGTTGTTCAGGGTAACCTGAACTCTGCTCTTCCACTCAAGCCTTGACTTATTCAACCCTTTTATATACACAAAAAACAAAAAAACAAAAAATAAAAAGAACAATAAGTATATTATAGGTATTTTTATTAGTAGAGAAAGAAGAGAACAGGAATATCACTTTGTACGGGAATTATAAAGAATTTTGATCAAGCAACAGCTTGTGGTACATTTGACGCCGAAAACGTTGCAGATTGAGTGACTTAAAGTGTAATGGTATAGCGTTGTACACTTTTGAGATGTTATAACTATAAGACCGTTCAAACAATGATGTCTTGTGAACGGGCGGTGTAATGACGTAATCTAAATACCGTAGTGATCGTTCGTGTACTTGTTTCCTAAATGAAATTTTGTTAAAGAGATATGACGGTGTTTTCGTGGTGATAATTTTATGATAATGACATGCAATTTGAAGTTTTAGCCTGTTATTCATATTAAGCCATTTTAGTGAAGTTAATTTGTGAGAAATATGCTGATATCTACTTATTCCATAAATAAATCTTACACAGGAGTTTTGCACACGCTGCATTCGTTTAATAGTATCGACGTCTAAACAAGGTCCAAAGACCGGCGAGCAATACGAAAAGTGCGAAAGCACCATAGATTCGCATAACATAGCCTTAATTTTAGTACTCAAGTACTGACGATGAGGGTAAAGCAATTTTAAATTTAAATAAGCTCTTTGAATACAATTACGAATATGTGGACGAAATCGTAGTCTTCCATCCATGACCACTCCTAAATTCTTTGCACTATCCACAATTGGAATTGAAATATTATTAATATAGAATTTCGCAAACTCTTTGAAGCTATTCACACTGGTTTGATTACCAAATAGTAATACCGCAGATTTATTAGGATTAAGAGTTAAGCAGTGGTTCATGGAAGCGGAGTAGAGAGCTTCCAAGTCTAGATTTATGCTTTCCATGGAATGCATGGCGGAGGCAGGCACAAATGAGTGGTACACCTGGGTATCATCAGCATACATATGCACTTTACATGTTTTTATGCCAATAGCTAGGCAGCAAGTGTATATAGAAAACAAAAGCGGTCCCAATACCGAACCTTGGGGGACACCAGTGCTGCAAATTCGAGGAGAAGACAACTGATTGGATAGTAGCACACATTGTTTCCTATCTTCCAGGTAACTTCTCATTAGCTTCACGGCTTTCCGACCAAACCCAATGTGGTGTAGCATTGCCAGCATTGTACTGTGTGAGATCGTGTCAAACGCCTTAGTGTAATCGAGCAGAACAAGTACACTTAGTTCACCCTTGTCACCAGCACTGATGATATCATCAGTAACATTCAGGAGGGAAGTGGCACAGCTATAACCAGGTCTAAATCCAGATTGAGTACTAGGTAGAATATTATTGTACAAAAGATGAGCTCTGACTTGAACGCTAATGATTTTCTCGACTATTTTAGAGAGAACAGGTAAGATGCTTATCGGCCGAAGATCATTGTAGGTTTCTGGTTGTGCCTTTTTAGGAAGAGGTACAACAGTAGCCATTTTCCAGGTAGAAGGAAAACTTGATTCTAAAATTATTGTATTAATTATATGCGTTAAGTAAGGAAGAATTAACGGACAACAAAGCTTGAGCATCCTCGCACTAATCTTGTCGTACCCCGTAGCGGAAGATCTAATTTCAGTTAAAAATTTAAATACCGCGTCCATTTCAACCCCACGGAAGGACAATAACGACTTGAGGTTGTTTATTCTGGTGCTGTTGTAATGCGAGGGTAGACTAGGGTTACTAGTTAGAATTGGTATACTATCAATGAAATAGTTATTAATCTCTTCAACGTTACATAAGTGGTCAGGTATTTTTTTTTCTTTTGATGTGCTAAGATTTAATTCTTTAAGCTTTTTCCAGGTATTTCTTGAATCACCTTGCTTAACAATATAGTTGAAATACGCAGCTTTTTCATTTTTTATAGAGAGCGTTGTCAGATTTCGTAGCATCTTATAATAATTCCAGTGAGAAGGTTTTTTCGTATTTTTAAAACGACGCTTTGCTTTATTTCTTAAAGACATAAGTAGTTTGACGTTTGCGGTAAGCCAGGGCGCTTTCGGCTTCTTAACTTTAATTCTTTTAAGTGGCGCATGTAAATCAAAAAGGGTATGGAGATGACTACTTAGAAATCCCAACTTTTCATCTACATGCGTGATACGAAAGACATATTGGAACGGGATTGCTGATAAGTCGTATAGGAAGGCGGAATAGTTAAAATCAGAGAAATCACGTATATTGAGATAAGTTTCCTGCGTCGATATTTTAGGAAGAGCAAGTGTGCAAAAAACCATTTCATGATCCGATAAATCTAAAGCGTATGTTCCTGTGCCTTTGATGCACGAATTATCGGAAGTTAAAATAACATCTATTAGTGAAAAGCAATCTCGTGTGATACGAGTAGGTACGTTTATAATTTGTTGAAATCCAGTAGTTTCTAGCATATTCTGAAAGTATAATGTAGATGGACTATCAGGTTTTAACATATTTATATTGGTATCACCCAGACACAACGTTATGTCAGAAAAAAGGGCAATATATGATAATGAATTCTCTAGTGCGTCACTAAAGGCTTTGTAGTCACAACTGGGTGGACGGTAGATTGCACCGAAGGAGAAAATTTGACCATTTAATTGTAATGTTATCCATAACTGCTCAAACGTGCTATCAGTCGGAATTCTTTTATGGCTTAACGATTCTCGCAAAAAAATACATACTCCACCACCTCTTGACCCTCGGTCATTACGAATAAGGTTATATCCTTCAATATTCACTACACTGTTATCGACATCAGGCGTCAACCATGTCTCCGAAACTGCAACGAGATCGAGTCCTTGCGTAGAGACAAATTCCCCTAAGGTGTTAATTTTAGGTATTAAGGATCTAATATTTATATGAGCTACTTTAAACATACTTGTTTGTATATCAAGACAAAAATGAGGTAAATAAATGAATACCAATTCCTTATTATCTGTTATTTAAACAAACGCGACTTACGTTCTTAATATTTGCTTATAAATCTACTTTAAATAAACTTTTTTTGTTGGTTGTAAGTTGTACACACAATGCCCATGTAGCTCTAGGCACTTACAGATACATAGATGGGTAATTTATTGTGCACGGATGCGGTTTACCGAACCAAACAAAAATTCGAAACTAGAAATTAATTAACTAAAATAACTAAAATGCAAGTTGCCCAACCTTCTAATAATTGATAATTAATATAAATAATAAATACAACTTGCCCAACCTTCTTATTGGTAAATTGATAAAAGAACAAACCAAAATAAAAAGCACAACAAAAGGAAGTTATAAATTAGTAGATAGCTCTACATACAAATACATGTTCATAACACATCTACAAGGTATAGTGGATATATTACAAAAATTTATCAGCCAGGCAAATGCACTTTTCGCAGATTGTGCCGAGCGCATATCAATTTTGAAAATAAACAAAATTCTATTCTAACCTATCAGAAGAAACGCCTTCATGAGACCAGTTCTAGTTCACTTATGTTGCGTAGTGACCATATCTTGTTATTGTATTTTAACTTTATGACACCATCAACTGACCAAACGTTTTTATAATTAAATTTTGCACAGGTTTCTTTGTACAAGTTAGCACGCATCTTAGTTAGATCTTCTTTAATAACTATCGGTGTACCTTTAAAGTTACTTTTATTTTTAAGCAAGATTTGTTTATGTTTATAATTACAAAATTTAATAATCACCGGCCTAGTTCTATTTGGTTCACGCGGGCCTATCCTATGACAACGTTCAATCACGCCAGAATTAAATTGTGCGTTACCCTTATCATTGAAGGTAGTGATTAGGATATTTTCTAAGTTTTCATTTGGTATTTCTTTAGTCCAAAAACCCTTACCGAGTTCCTCCGCGTATACTGTTCCAGGTTGTCTAAATTGGCAGCCAGGGCCCTGTTTTCTTTCTTTAGATCGACGACTTCCTTCTTTAGAACACCAACGTATTCATCTATCTTACTTTCGATATTTTTCCATAAATTATCCGTGATTTGAGAAATGAAGTTCGGATCACTAGTGAAGGTTGTAACAGTGTTCTTGATTATCTCATTAATTTCAAGTTTTTGTTGTTGTTGCTGTTGTTCACGCGTACTCGGCATATCGACAGATATGAAATTATCACTTAACTCAAAAGAACAACTTATGTTTAGCACACACGTATGTAGAAAAACCCAGAGCCACACAAGCACGCGTCTATTCCGTTCGACCAACAAACATCGAAAATGCGGTCTTTTATTACTTGTATCTACATCTGTTAAGTGGATGCAAATTCGATACTTCCCCTTCGTTTCACAACCACCATGGGAGACCAAGAGTCGCTCGGCTCTATTGCTCTGTACATTTGTCAATCGCGTCATGATCGACCATGCTGTCGATTTGCTTCTTCAGAGCCTTCTCCTTCGACATTAGAATTGAACGAGCTGCATGAATTACAAATTTGGGGTTGTGAACGAGCTCAACATCGTATTCAAAGCCTTTGAGCTCTCCTAGTCCATCGAATATATCGTCCTTGGCATCAATGTGATTCAATTTCGCAATCATGCCAGCGTTTACTGCACCATCAATTACGCAGATTCGATCCTCTGTTCAACCACAATGACACTTGCTTTTTCCGGATTCTACAATGAAGGAGAACTCCTCCCAAGACTTTAATTCTTCCTCGAGCAGTGAGCTTCTTCACTCGAGATGGAACAATGTCGGTTGCACCAATCCTGGTTAAAACTTGCTGCGATGTCACGATACATTGGGCTCCAGTATCAATGGTAGCCACAAATTTCTTATTTCGTACTCTCACAGTGCAATTCCCGAATTCTGTGTCATTAGCTGAGAGTGTACGAACATGAAGCGTCTGCGTTGTGCGCTGGATTTCTCAGAATCAGAGCATCCACGCTCTTCAATCTCACGCACTTGTTTTGAATTTTGATTTCTTGCACTTGTTGCATTTCTGGCCATACGTTGGGCATTGACGGAAGCCGTGAGTTCATCCACAACGAGTACAATTAAATTCTTTTTCAGAATTTTGCTTCGAAGACGATTACTTCTGCTTCCGGTAGCCATTTCCTCGAAGTGTTTCTTGAGGTGTCAGTTGAGTCTTCCTCAACACCGAGTCTGAACGGATTTCAGGCCATGAATGATGTGATCTTTATGCAATCGGTCCTTTGCAACTGCATGGAAATTTTCCGGCTTGAGTTTTCATTCTCGTCACGAACTCATCCAAGGCCACCTAAAAGGAGGCCTTGACTCATCAATAGATTCATCGTCTTTTTGCATAATGTTGTTGAACCGGACACGATTCAAGAACTTCATTGTCACTTAGAACATAATGAATTTTCTCTTCACTGTTGTTGTGTCGTTTTTCTTGTGTAATATTGCTAACGACGCTAAAATAATTCACAAAATAAGAAACCACTGACATGGCCGTTGTCATGGTTTTTGTTCAGTAATTTTATGAGAAAAAACAATTCATACAACGCATTATAACCAAATTTCATGCATAAGAAGCTGTGAATCCAAGTGAAACCCTGAGGATACTTTCTGTACAGTTTGGAGAAATCACACTTTCACAGACTCAAGTCATTTCCCGGTGTAAACAATCAGGACCGGATTAACGGGGGGATAGGGGGGCTACAACCCCATAAGACAGGGGGTCCCATTTTTAAAAAAAATTTAGGAAAAAGAAATAAATTAATGTAGGTATGTATTTAATTTGTTTATTTAAAATATTTAATATGATTTTATTTCAATGTTTATCGTGTAAAATAATTTCGATGAGTTTAAAGTAAAGAGCTCTGGGCCCCTCAACTCTTTAAGCCGGGGCTGTAAACAATTTCATGAAGAGCAACAACGTGTAATAAATGTAATACATATGAGGCGTGCTTGAACATCCGTAACTCAGGGAAAGATTTAGCGAATTGAATCGCAATGATCGACAAATTTTCATACGAGAAAAGGTCCCTTGAAATAAGTGTAGCAAGCGTTCATACAAAATTTCCGTAAAGTTTGTGCAGGAGGGGTGGCGAAACTCTCAAGCGTATAATGACGTGAGTTGAAATCTGGGTTGATCATTTTGTCTCTCAATCAAAGAGTTGAAGCATGGAATGGCGACAAATAACTTCGTCTAATACTGAATAAGTAAAACGTACGCTACGGCATGCAACGTTATTCCCACCGTGTTTTGGGATCTTCATAGTTGTGGCTGATTTTTTAAGTGAAATACGCGCTATTAATACTCTTTACCATTACCAACATCTCTCGGAGACTGTTAAACTAGCCTTTTAATCAAGAAAACCCATCGGGAGCACGATCCACCTCTACGACGAGAGCCTGTACTTCTCATTTCGATTTCCTTTTGTTTGGTTTAAAGGAGCCTTAAGTGGCATAACATTTGTGCAAAAACACGCCACCAAAAAGTTTCAATAAAAATGGCAGTTACCATGAAGATGGCAGAAGTGCATTAATGTAGTGGGGAGAGGGTAGGGGACATATTGAAAAGTAGCACATATTGGTTCTAAATTACTTGCTTACCACAGGTAGGTAGTGAGAGAAGGGCATAACGTTCGACCAAGGGCTGACCTTCAAACCATACCTAGACAAGATGGCGAACAAAGCCACAAAGTCCTTGTGGACTTGTAGGCGTGCGATCAGAAGCAAGTGCGGCCTATCTCCAAAGATGACCCACACGAGAATGATCAAACTGAGGATTGCGTATGCTTAGCTGGTTTGGTGGCATAAAACTTTCATGCAGAAGAACATACAGAAACTTAGCAAGGTGCTGCGAAGAGCTTGCTTTGAAATGACGGGGGTAATGATAACGACCACTACGGCAGCTATGCGAGACTCTCATGAACCTGCCGCCACTAAACCTAGTAATTAGGGCAGAGGCGCTCAGAGGGGCATACCAACTGACAGTCAACAGCGGAGGGAGGGGGGGGGATAGTCAAGGGTGGGGCGCTCGCTCATCTTTGACGAAATCTCCAAAGATAAAAACCTTAGAATGATAACTGAGAGGATACCCAAAATAGTTTGTCCTACCAAACTGTTTAAGACAACAATCCCCACTCGCCACGACTGGGAGAATAATTCCAGTAAAGCAAAGATGAATGGGATCGTGTATACACAGACGGCACGAAAACCATTAAGGGCAAGTGTACGGAAGCAATGGACGGGACTGTAAAATTTCTGTAAGGCTAGGACAAAGAGCGACCGTGTTCCAAGCAGAGGTATATGCAACTCTGACAGCGACTGCTCAGCTATTAAAAGAAAACCTTACCAAAAGGAAAATAGGATAGTTAGAGACAGCAAAGCAGCGATGGCAGCAGTAGATTCATATGGGGTAAAGTCAGCGCTAATCCTTGAATGCACAGAAATCTTAAACGCACTAGGTAAGTGTAGGTACACAGTCGGCAGTCGCACTAGTGTGGGTATGCGAGTATCGCAGGTAACCAGGTTGCTGAGGAGCTTGCGAGAATGGCAAGCGCAAAACCACTCATAGGACCTGAACCTGCCTGTGAGATTACATATAACACAGGCAAAAAGGAGATTCAGCCACGAAAGAGCATTGCAGACAAACGGGGACTTAGCAGCGTCCATCTTAAAGTTAATCAGGACGAAGGTAAAACTGGCGACAGATATGGTCACAGGTCGCTGTGTTTTGAACAAATCCCTGCATAACATGGGACTGACCGATAGCGCGACATGCAGGGGTTGTGGTGAGGAAAAAGAACCACGTTATTTGCCAATGTCAGGCATTCACAAAAGCAAGGGAACACGTACTTGGAAATGAAAAGCTTACACAACGAAGATTCGCGCTACTAAAATCCTGAACTTTGTTAAAGATACAGCCATTCTCGATAGAGGGGAGCACAATAGACCCAAAACCAATCGGGGCCACCGATGGTAAAAAAAAATAATAATAATACTTGTTTAAATAAAATATTATCGTGAGATTACGACTTAAAGTTGAACCCTCCTCGTTACTAAAAATGTTTGGCAGGCGTTTAGAATATCTTTGTACTTATTGATTATGTTAGGGAAATGCTTACGGATCATCAGTGTCAACTAAACTAATTAAACTTTTTCCAGAAAGAAAAATAAATTGAGAGAAGAAAATTTTGGAAACACGCTTAGTTTTTAATTAACTTTAGTTTTACCTTTTTCCCCATTCTTGTCTCTAGTGGTTTGAGAGCACTTAGTTTTTAACTCGCTTAAGTTGCAAAGTAGGTACGACTTTCTGAATTTTGTATTTAAAAGGCAAGAATATGGTTTTGTCATTAAAGTCTATTTAAATTGTAATTAAAGTCGAGCCTTCAATACTCACCCAAACTAATTAAAGCACCATGACACTTTTAACTAGTTCTAGAACTGGCCAAAAAACTTTAATTAGCTTAATTATATACGTGAACAAATTTCATCAATAACTTTTATCCGCATTATTATAATAAATACAAAAGTTAAAATCAAAAAAAGGAACTTTTCAATAAATTATTTTAGCTTTAATTTTAACAGGAACGTACGTTTATTTTGCACTGAGCGGAAATACAAGCTAGCGTACGAAATCTCGCCGACTGTTCGTCTGCATGACGCACATCTATAATAAATTTTACAATAAAACAGAATATATTAAATGTAATTTTTTTTGTAAGCCTTCGAAACGTTTTTACACGTTTCTAATATGAAAACCTTCCGAAGGAAACAAAGACATATAGAAATACCATATTACATATATTAGCTTTAAAAATTTTTAAATAAATTATGTACAGACTACAAAAATGTATCACGTTGTCAAGAAAATATATAAACGGTAATCTTACAAAAGTTTAATGAATTAGATTATCAGAAAAATTCAATTGCTTTTCTATTTTATGTACAATCTTTGATTTCTAAAATTGAAGTTAAAATACATCTACAATTACATTACTCGTATAGAAACATTATCCAAATCCTAGAAGATCAACTTCATATTGGCAAAATTAACATTACATTTGTATAATTCATTTAATCTCTTAGAGACTATCCCGGCCTGTACCTTTTTTTAAGCCGGCGAGCGCTGCGTACGAATAAGGAGACAACACAGAAAGTCTTTCGGCAATCAGAACGTCAACACTTTCTTATTAAAGCTAAATGAGGTTGTCGTACACCTTTTTTGGAGTTTTCACTTGAGATTCTGACGGTCGAAAGAATTGTTTTTTTTTTACGGGAGACGACATGAACATGAAAGAATGTCACATCTAGGCGGGGCCCACAAACTGTCATCTCTAGAAACAGGCGGACCGGCCGGCCGGATCTGGAGATCGCCGAAATATCAAACGTTTTTTAAGTCTCATTTTTTTTTTGGAATTACATTTACGAACGTGGGGGAAGATTCAAAAATGAACGGCGCCAGTTCCGGCCGGTAAGTCAACAGCGTGACAAAAGCAAAGAAAACCAGCGATCAAATAATGACCGAAGGATCCAACATCAAACATTCGCATCCAGCAAGTATAAAACTGTTTTAGATTAATTCATTAATATATTACTCTGACGCCTAGGCTAGGAAAGTGTTGGGGAAGAACGGGTCTTTTGACTTTTTAAGGTCATCCACACGAAGCCCGTTTAGACAATATACAAGTAGCTCACACATTCTAGTAATTTAATATTAGTAAATGTAATGAATTAACGAAGCATGCAGCTGTACAAAATGCTACAAACACTAAAAATTCATTATACACAAGTCGCGCTTCGCACAACCACATTCACGCTATGCTAGGTCGGGGTAGAAATATAGAATGCATTGTGTAAAGGAATGAATGCGTCGGGGCGCGGGTCAAGAACCTGAATTACTTTTAAATCCGCAGAAGGTGAAAATTATTTTCTTCGGGTTTAAAAGCACTCGGACCGAATCTCGACGCCACCAGAAAAATGTACATGTATCTATTTCTTTACAGTACACATTTCGTCGTTGCATTTTTGAAAAAAGTTTTCATCCAAGGTCACTTTCTCAAAAAATATAATTACCTATTATAATACTTTCTTTATCAGTTTTTTTCAAAAACTTTTCGAATTACTACTTCTTTGATTTTAGTTTCATTTTTTACAAAGTATGACATTTAGCCTAATAACGGCGGCTCGCGCCTGCACAGTCTTCAGTTAATACTTTGACACATTCGTACGGACTACTTATAACCTAACAATACTACCTAAAAAAAAGTATCCTTCGCGTCGTCTCGATATTTTTCCTTTGCATTTCGAGATGACGCGAAGGAACCAAATAACAATAGTGTTAATAAATGCTCTAGGTGTGTACGGCTGTAGCCGGCGATGTTGATCACAGGAATGAACATCACTGAGGATACCCTCGCTACGTGCGCTCTTAGAGTCCACACCTAACTATGTACACTAGCGGTAACTGGCAGTGATGCGGTGAAGAGGTAGGCCATCTAAGCGTGGCGCTTCATGTGTAAAGCCAAATGGTCCGAACGACTAAAACAACGATCGCAATGGCGACATTTGAATGGTTTCGCTCCCGTGTGTTTACGATAGTGACGTGTTAACTCGTCTGAACGTGCAAATCGCCACTCGCATCCTTCCCATGAACATTTGTACGGCTTTTCACCTGAAACAAAAAAAAAGAAGATTTACAACTCAATCGCCAGTATATAGAGAACATATAAATCGAAAAATGTGACCACAATAATTATAACTTGGACATGACCACCAAGCGGCTATAATCTTTCAATGAGTGTAGATAGATGAGATTGATGTTGACAGTTTTTAGGACTATAAAAAACGCGAAATGATGCCCATACATCTTGCTGGTTGTTTCTCCATCACACTTTACTTTATTTTATTCGCTATCTTAACTCAACTTAATCACTACCATGAAAGAAATCTTTTCTGGCCAACAAACGACAATGAATTTCAACAGTTCAATAAGTTTTGTACATTCACCATGTTCAAGCGATATCTACATTAATAGGACAAATTTGGTATTATTTTAACCGTTTTATGTGTAGCATGAGAAATTTCTACCTTTCGTGTTAATTACTTTATACTTTATTACATAATTAACACTTTCAATTATAACTTGTTCCAAAATTTCATTTACGTCATTATTAACTATAAGTTGTATACCTAAGTTGATATGTTACACAATCGATTTTAAGCTGTTAGTAATTTCACTAAATTGAAGAATACGTCATGTACTGGTATTGATGATATTCCAGTTGCAACAATAAAGGCATGCTCAAATATCATTTCTGGAGTCGTGTCAAATCTCATAAATTCTTGCTTTGATGCTGGATACTTTCCTAAAGAGTTTAAAAAAGCAAAGGTGATTCCACTTTATAAAAACAAAGAGAAGGATAATATTCAAAATTATAGGCCAATATCAATTCCGACAACATTTAGCAAAATTATTGAAGCCGCCATTAAACAAAGAATATTAACTTATTTTGAAAAACGTAATTTATTTATAGATAGCCAACACGGATTTTTAAACAATAGATCAACAAGTACTGCTTTACACAATACTCTTAGTACAATATTAAATGCTTTAAATAAAAAACAATTGCTTGTTAGCATAAATTTAGATTTATCGAAAGCTTTTGACCTCATCGATCCTGATTTATTGTTGGCAAAAATGGAATATTATGGCATTCGCTCAAACACTTTGGCACTTTTCAGGTCTTATTTGGCAGACCGTAAACAAGTTGTTGAAATAGATTACTCAAACAATAATGAAATTAGACGTTGTCAATCTAAGGAAATTACAATCAGTCAACCCCCCAGGGTTCTATACTTGGGCCACTACTATTTGTAATTTTTATGAATGATCTTCCCAACATCATATACTACCCTACTACAATGTATGCCGATGACATTAGCATCAATATAATTGCTGATTCTGTTTCAGAATTAGCACTCAACACTGAACAAACAATACTCAAATTGCAAAATTGGTTTTCTGCAAACGGTTTAGTTCTTAATCTAAACAAATCTAATCTTATTTCATTTCTAAATAATACACAGCATGCAGAATTTGTGCAAAATTTTGCAAACAGTATGAAAATAAATTATGTTGTGTCAACAAGGCTCTTAGGAGTTATTATTGACAATCAATTTCAATGGGCTGTTCAGATCGAATTAATTGTAAATAAATTAAATAAAGCACTTTTCTGTTTACGCAGATTAAAGCCAATTTCTAATTTTAAAACTTTATTGAATGTTTATTACGCTTATTTTGAATCCACATTTCGATATTGTTTAATTTTTTGGGGGCATACTCACTCCTTGGTGAAAATTTTAAAAATTCAAAAAAGAACGATAAGAATTTTGTTCGGCCTAACTAAGCGGGATAGTTGTCGGCCTTTTTTCTTGAAACACAATATTATGACAGTTTACAATCTACTAATCTATGAATGCTGCCTATTTATGGCTAGTAATAAAAGCAGTTACCTCAAAAACTCTTTATATAGAACTGATTTAAGTAAAAGTGCAATATACCATAACCATAGATCGTATATATTTCAGTCTGTTGAGCTGTATAATAAGCTGCCGCCCTTAATACGTGTTATTGAGGTAAAAAAAGAATTTAAAAGGGTGCTAAAGGAACACTTGACAAAATCTTGTTTTTATTCAATTAATGAGTAGGTACCTTGAACAATAATATTTTTAAAATGCTATATTTTCATGTTTTTGTTTATAAACACTATCAAAATCTA
Source organism: Pyrocoelia pectoralis (assembly GCA_036250285.1). Taxonomy (NCBI): domain Eukaryota; kingdom Metazoa; phylum Arthropoda; class Insecta; order Coleoptera; family Lampyridae; genus Pyrocoelia; species Pyrocoelia pectoralis. The sequence continues at coordinate 18,679,201 of CM070079.1, read as the reverse complement.
GTCAGCCTATATTTTATAAGGTTATATTTTAATATCTAATTGTTTACTTATTTTTACATACTTTTATATTTACAACTAAAATAACTTTTTATCATGTTTTTGTTAAATTTGGTTTTTGTATTTTTTATGTCTATATTACTCTTATTTTATTCATATATGTATATTTACAATGTTTTCAATACCACTGATGGTCACGAAATAAACTACTACTACTAAACTATATCCGACCAAGCTCCTTTGTTTTGTTTAACAATTATTCACAGTCACCTAGTGTCGATTTTGTTCATATTTTCATATTACTTACTTTAATCCAAACAGAAATAGTTTAGACGTCCATACGTATTCCCTTTTAGATCGATTCGAATTGGAATTAAGTACTAACATCAATCCAATTCTTTGCCTTGGCAGAACTACAGACGAACCCTTGCTCCCTTTTTTGTTCGATTCTCATTTGGGAAACGTAACAATTTATCTGCTGCTTGACAATCAGAAAATGTTGAGGACAGACAAAATTGTGATAAAAAATAAATAAACAGAGAAAAACTGAGAAGTGGACTTTTGTATTAAAATTAAAACGAACACTATTTTAACCGTAATGTGTCATATGTGAATACAGTACTCGCAAACGTAATTATCAGCAATTAACTGCGTAAATCGAAGTGAAATCTGCGAAAAAGGGCAGTAAAGCGAAACGGACGCAGCTTTCGTGCTTGAAAAAGTCACATTTAGTCGTTTAAAAAAGATCTAAATTAGTAGTCTTTTGGGAAGAAGCATAAAAGCGGAACCACTTCACTGACTATTGTGAGGGTGAAAAGTTAATAGTGACCTTCCCGTTCAGAAGTGAAGGTACATTGTAAACGTATAGTTCCCTACTAAAATGGCCTTTAACATGTCCTTGTTTAACATGGTTTTTGGGATGATTGAATTCATGTAGTCTTCTTTTGAAAATTGGATATTAAATATTTATGGTTCCAGAATGGGCTAGTACAGTCAAGCGTAAGTATGATTTGCTTATGCTTTCTTTATTTTTCAACGAAGCCAGAATCAAATTTGGTTTATTTTTTCTAATGTACTTTCACAAAATTTCATCCAGGGTAACACTTCGTTTGTTTCCAGTTTTTCTTACGTATTAATGAAACTTGTTTTCCCAAAGGCTATAGAATAGAAGTGATCTAACACGCTCAATGAAAATATCTAATCATGTTGACATTTGGCTGTTATAACCATACTATTTGTTTATTTTTTTTGTAAAAATAAATATATCAACACTTACTAAACATTTTTATTACCAGGGTTCAAATTCCAGTTCATCATTCCTAATTTGATTAGGGTCCTTTTATAACGGCCCCTGGATATTTGACGTGTTGCTCACATTCAAAATCTGTTTAAAACATTGATCATAACGGCCACTTCTCATTTACGTTCACAATGCGCACTTTTTGAATAACTAATTAGCCCACCTTGTCCATAACGTCCACTTTTTAAGTTCATTCGTTACGCCCTTTGTATTCATAATGTTCACTGTTGGTCTATGTTCATAACGCCCACCTTTTTCAAAACCTTCTATCGTATCAAGTATTACCAGATAGGAACATTACTAAGAAGCCCCCTCAAGAATAATGTTCCGACGTTTAATAACACTCAACTCTTCAATTCTATTTCATGTGTTTTCAGCACAAGCTGCTGTTCAAATTTGTGGCTATTATTGTGTCGGTTCTGATAAAACGAAAATTGAATCCGCAGAACAGAAGGGCGATGAGATTGCTATTTTAATAGTAAAAATTAGTGCTTTACTGGACTGAAAACAACGAAAATCAAGAAAAAAGAATAAAAATTGAAACAAAGAAAATCACTAGAAAACTTAAATTTAAAAAAATGAAGAGAACGCCTAATATTATATAAAATAAACAGCAATGTTCGATTTTTATAAGCTTTCGCCTTGGAATGAACTATTTACATACTATACACTGCTAAAAGTCAAAATACATTATGTAATGATATATGAAATACTAAAATGGATGGAGATGTTTCCTTCAAACAAATTGTGTAGTAATTATTTTAATGGATAGGAAATAAACTATTGACAATTTAACTCATGCATAAAAAATCGCATTACGCGCAGTGCAATTGTCACTTTGACAGCGGCAAAAGTTAGCTACAACTTTTAGAGCAACAAATTGGTTTTTCCGCTTTCATTTTCTAATCAATTATCGCAATATCCGTGCCCGCCGTATAAATACATCGTTTGACATTTTTCAATAATAATTGATTGTATGATGATTGTCTTATTTTAAGAATGAGTCGATCTGGTAAAGTGGCGAACGGATTTCTAAATTTTTTGTTCGTTAAATTGTCCTGCCGAATTACACTCGAGGTTTGTATTTATACCGAGTAAATTTGTGTTGTTTAAATTCTAATCTGCTTCCTTTAGCAATTTGACTCGAAAAACTGTCAACCTAAAAGTATTAGTTGACAGTTTTTCATATTAAATTCTGATTAAACAACCCAAATTTATTCGGCAAAATACAAACCTCTTGTGCAATCATAAGTGAAAAACAGTCAGGTTGACGAATAGCTAAAATTTTAGAAATCGAATTCTTACAAGCATAAATCTAATTGATGGAGTGTAACCAAATTTGAGAAGAAAACCTATCAACGTCAACGATTAGCATTCATAGAGCGTAATATAGTGAAATACATGCACGTCGTAAGTAACTCCAATAGCACGTGTGCTTATTTCAGCTCTGACAGAAGACGGATATTCTCCATTTACCTCCGTTCAAAAACTCGACAAGTATAATGAAACTTGGCGGAATTTGTGCGAGATCAATTGCGACAGAAATCCATACATCCCGCCGCGCCGTTTACGGTCAAAGACATCTATCTATTCTAACAATTCATTGTTTCCCAATTGCATTTAAATAAGACGATAAAATGTGATCCGCGAATATACTTAGACGTGAGAAAATTGCGACTACAAGCTCAAGCTACGACGTAAATCGATATATTATTCCAAATAACTTGGAGGATCTACTTTGACAAGTGATTATCGTCGTCCCCGATATAATTTAAGACGCTGCTTTATTAAAGGGTTGAAAGTGAACAGTTCTCGGTCAGTAAGACGTCAAAGGTTATCAACCCTTAACCCAAAACTCTCCAAACCTTTGTGTTACCAAAGACATAAACCCGTATTATAGGTATAATTAATTTAATCTTATGTGTAGATGTATGATGAAAGAAAATAGAATTGTGCACAATTAAAAGGTTTAAAATCGTAGAATAAAAATCGATACCGTGCGACACACTCGAGAAATCGGAAATAATTGGCTCGGAAGCTTACTTATCCAAGTTTCGTAAAGTAATTAAACTGCTAGTGCAGACAACGAGCAGGTTTCAAACAAGATCGACCGACATCAATACCATCAACACTCTGGAACTCTGATTAATTCAATGGAGAGGATTTGAAAACTTTTCGAGACTGTTTTTCATTCCAATTTTAAACCAACAGTTCTCCGCGAAGTAAATTAATGACGGAACTTACAAAATTTTAAACCATTAAAATAAGCGATAAAAGTTTTATATCACAAAAGAAATCGTTCGATATGATCCCTCCCATATTGCCAGTGTAACAAAAGTAATATAATAATATATCAAACAACAGTTCGCAATCCATCAGTTCCACCTGCCATTAAACAAAACTGATTGGGCATAAAATCAATAACCAAATATAGAGGATTATCGTGTATGGTTAGTGAGTTGCCTTAGGATACATTATGCTACCCTCCCATTCAGAACCACGTGGACCCCACCTTATTCGAACTTCCCCAGTTCAGCTCTTAATTGTTCCGAATCTTGCAAAGTTGAGATGTATATACTACTAATCATACAAGGAAACTAAAATGATCACGTTGGTAACAATCCATTGCAATTGAATTCCATTCAACTGAACACATGGATTATGTTTACTTCCTTTACTTTTAATGCTCAATCATTAACAGGGTGGAATTATCTTTATGGTATGTGCACCAAAGTGCGTAAACAAGGTGCGAAACAATAAAAGAATAACTAACTATATAAATCAGTTTCTAATAGGTCACGTATAAATAAGAGTGACTATAGCCAGTTTCTTTTAATATTGGAACCCTCTTCTGTTCATGTTTGTTGGGAACCCAAAGATACAAAATACAGGAAGTCACAATCATCATTGGAAGACAAAGTTTCAAAAGACGGGCATAGGACAAGCTGTACAATTGATTTTCTTGGGTAAATATTAAAAAAGGCAGAACAAAAATATGACACGCACATACTTTCAGTACCAACAGACAAATAAATACAGAGTAATTGATAATGAGTTTCAAGGGCAGTAAAGACAGAACAGTTACGATTCACGATGAAAAAGGAAAAGGTTTCCTCCTCCACGCCTGATAACAGAGGCGAGCTGCTTCTGTTTTCCAGAGCCTCTTCATTCAGAGAACGGGAATGTAAGGATGTGTAAACGGGGCTGGGTTCGAAAGGCTTGAACGTACGGTGCTGAGAGGCACCTACTCCGAAGAACCCATACAGAGGAGTTGGTCATTGTGGGGATTGAACCTACGACCTTCCAAATCGGAGGTGAACGTGGCGACCAATGGGCCAGCCTGCTCGAACGGTTCCCGATGATATATGATTCTACGCGGTGGAGGCATCCTCGGAAAAATGAAAACGAATTCCTAAGGATCAATCTAGAAAAATATGGCTCCAATAACACAATCAAATCCATATGACTTAATTTTTGGCGCGCACCATGGTGTCTGAACAGATAAAAAACACAATATAATAATGTAGAGTAAGGCACAAATCGACAATACGTGCGTGAGGCCAATCCTAACTTATGGTGCTGAAACACAGAAAACAAAACACATATGGAAAACAACAGAAATGTTGAGAGCAATGCAGGGACGGATTTGGGAACCCAAGAATACGAGAGCAATCATGGATGCGGTGAGGTTTATAAGACGATTAATAACGAAAAAATAATTAATTAATACTATCAATTATATTATTAATATTATTTTACACAAAACGAATAACAGAATTGCATAAAACGATAAAATTCCCAAAGGAAACGTTGGACGTTATAACGTTTTATGGGTTTCTTCCTACATCCATTCACCAACGAAAATGTATTACAAGATAAGCCAAATTGCCACTTTGGTTGAAGATGTTCTAATGTTTGCACCATTTCCTTTTAGTCATAACTCATAAGTAACACACGTCATGGTAAGTGTGACGCCATTACTCGTTTCCCTAATTTCATTATTCAAATTTACTTTGAAAACTAATATTTTATTTCTTTCACAGACCGGTTTATATTAGGTCAAAATTTATTATTTTATATAATATGTATTAAGAAATCAAAATAAGGCGACACAGTACCTAGGACAAGAGAACTTAAATGAAGAATTCTTATCAACTTTAAATAATCTTTTCTGTATGTAACAATATTTCTATTAATTCGCCATACGGATACCAATTACTTCAATAGAAAATTTCCACCCATCTAAATTTACAACCCTATCTGCTGACTCTCCGTTTTCAATTAGTGCTGAAGTGTTTACATTAATGGAAAATTTGGTATTATTTTAACCTTTTTATGTCGTCTCAACGTTCATTCCTACTGATTCGTCAATTATCTTGGAATTTGTTTTTTATTTTAACTAAAGACGTTTAACTACTTACACTAAACTGACTAAACCTCAAGGTATGAATTTACTTTGAAATTAAATTACCGAAATGCTGTTACGCTTCTTTGTCCTTACATTAAGCCATAGCCACCTCATGGGTTTCTTCCCACATCCATTCACCAACGAAAATCTATTCCAAGGTAAGCCAAATTCAGTTCAAGATGTTATAATGTTTGCATTATCTATCACAACTCGCACCATTTCCTTTTAATCATAATACACGTGATGGTAAGTGTGTTACGCCATTACTCGTTTCCCTAATTTCATTATTCAAATTTAATTTGAAAACTAATATTTTATTTCCGTCACAGACCGGTTTATATTAGGTCAAAATTTATTATTTTATATAATATTGAGAAATCAAAATAAGGCGACACAGTAGGACAAGAGAACTTGAATGAAGAATTCTTATCAACTTGAAATAATCTACATGTAACAATATTTCTATTAATTCGCCATACGGACACCAATTACTTTAATAGGAAATTTCCACCCATCTAAATTTACAATCCTATCTGCTGACTCTCCGTTTTCAATTAGTGGTGAAGTGTTTACATTAATGGAAAATTTGGTATTATTTTAACCTTTTTATGTCGTCTCAACGTTCATTCCTACTGATTCGTCAATTATCTTGAAATTTGTTTTTTATTTTAATTAAAGACGTTTAACTACTTACACTAAACCTCAAGGTATGAATTTACTTTGAAATTAAATTACCGAAATGCTGTGACGCTTCTTTGTCCTTACATTAGGCCGGGCGCAAAATGAGACGCAGCTTGGTGAGGTGACGCGGCGTGAGTCACGGTAAGTGATTCACGGGAGGCAACTGCGAACGCGGTTACCGCGCAAATACGATATCAGTTTTCACTTCGCAGTAGGCTGCACCACAGTACTGAAAAATGGCACCCGTTACTACACTTACGATTGACTTTAGTTCTGAATCTGATTCAGAAGACGAGGTAATAAAAAGTCAGGGAGAAGCATGTATATACATGAAAAGAAGAAAAACTCATGGAGAATTTGCTTCAACTAATGAATTTCGTGACAAAATTATTTTCGGCCAATTATTTTGTCCTCATGTACTCTACAGTCTACATGACTCGTTTCGTACAAAACTTGTCGAATCCGACCAGCCTCAATTAGTTTTTCTTCCATGTTTCTTAACACTCGCCGTGATTTTAGAACGAAAACTGCGGCAACTACACTGAGTTCCGCAGGATCACGTTAAGTCAAAACTGCATCACGTCACACTGCGAAGTGATATGCGCATTGACTATTTTTATTTAGGTTCACAAAAACTCACCGTAACTCACGCTGCGTCACCTCACCAAGCTGCGTCTCATTTTGCGCCCGGTCTTAAGCCATAGCCATCTAATGTGCCCATAAGGCCGGGCGCAAAATGAGACGCAGCTTGGTGAGGTGACGTAGCGTGAGTCACGGCAAGTGAGTCACGGGAGACAACTGCGAACGCGGTTACCGCGCAAATACGATAACAGTTTTCACTTCGCAGTAGGCTACACTAGGCTACACCATTTATATCGTGGGATACACCACAGTACTGAAAAATGGCAGCCGTTACTGCACTTCCGATTGACTATAGTTCTGAATCTGATTCAGAAGACGAGTTCGAGTCCGAAATAGTATCTTATGTATCTCCTAGCTAGACGGCTAATAAAAGGTCAGGGAGATGGTTGTACATGAAAAGAAGAAAAACTCATGGAGAATTTGCTTTAACTATAGAATTTCGTGACGAAAAGTTCACCAATTATTTTCGGCCAATTATTTTGTCCTCAAGTAGTCTACATGACTCGTCTCGTACAAAACTTGTCGAATCCGAACGGCCTCAATTAGTTTTTCTTCCATGTTTCTTAACACTCACCGTGATTTTAGAACGAACACTGCGGCAACTACCCTGCGTTCCGCAGGATCACGTTCAGCCAAAACTGCGTCACGTCACGCTGCGAAGTAATATGCGCACTGACTATTTTTATTTAGCCCCACAAAAACGCACAGTGACTCACGCTGCGCCACCTCACCAAGCTGCGTCTCATTTTGCGCCCGGCCTAACTGTAAGGCCGGGCGCAAAATGATACGCAGCTTGGTGAGGTGACGCAGCGTGAGTCACGGCAAGTGAGTCACGGGAGACAACTGCGAACGCGGTTACCGCGCAAATACGATAGCAGTTTTCACTTCGCAGAAGGCTACACCATAGTACTGAAAAATGGCAGCCGTTACTGCACTTACGATTGACTACAGTTCTGAATCTGATTCAGACGAAGATTCGAGTCCGAAATAGTATCTTATGTATCTCCCAGACGGCTAATAAAAGGTCAGGGAGAAGCTTGTACATGAAAAGAAGAAAAAAACTCATGGAGAATTTACTAAAGAATTTCGCGACGAAAAGTTCACCAATTATTTTCGGTCAATTATTTTATCCTCATGTCTACATGATTCGTCTCGTACAAAACTGGTCGAATTCGCACGGCCTCAATTAGTTTTTCTTCCATGTTTCTTAACACTCACCGTGGTATTTAGAACGAAAACTACGGCAACTACACTGCGTTCCGCAGGATCACGTTAAGCCAAAACTGCGCCATGTCACGCTGCGAAGTAATATGCGCATTGACTATTTTTATTTAGGTTCACAAAAACTCACCGTGACTCACGCTGCGCCACCTCACCAAGCTGCGTCTCATTTTGCGCCTGGCCTAAGACCTTGTTTTTTGAAAACGAATCAAGTTAGAACATACGTTTATTTAAACTTTTTACATAAAATATGACAAGGAATCATCTCTTGATGTTAAAGTCATTACTTCCTACATCGTGTATTTATTCAATTGATTGGCAATGGAAATATATAATATCTATTAAAGAAGTTGCTCATTCTGACTGAGAATGGAATGAGATAGAAACTTCATGACAAATATAAAAATGTGGCTAAATTTAGTTGTGAAATACCAAACTCCATTAGCATTACGAACGATCCGGTATACAGGGCGGAAGAAAAGTATGGATACACCTTCATAATTTTTGGACGAATCTATATAGAATGTAGAAATTTGGGGAAGTTATGGGTTAACCCCCTCATCCCACCACACCCAACCCTCTTGGAGTGATGGAAGGCTTCATGCATTTATTAGAATAATAAAAAACTATTCTTATTAATTGGACATTCACAGATTTAAAGGTAAAACGTTTACTTGAGAGAGTTTCACAATAGCTTCGAGTTTTCGAAATAAAAGGAAACATTTGTAACACAACACTTCAATACAAATTGTAAACAGCTAAATATTGTAATTTCTATTCGAGACAGTGTCAGTCAAGAAGCTGGGAAATCTCGTAAAAGTAATCCAGGAACGTCCACTTGATTGATGAATTCTCCGTCTTATACTCCCACTGCAGACCTTCGAGTCTCTTGAGCCTGACAGAATTTTTATCTTTTTATATTACTGTATAACAACCGAGTAACGAATCGAAAATTAAACTTTAGACACAACGTGCAATTATTTACCCCTTTTTTTTTCGGTAACGGATACGAATGGCCGGAAGTTCTTTAAGGGAAAAATAATGTAATTTGAAACTCGAATCATTTCGAAATTGTTTAATGCTGACGCCTTTAGGCAGATGGTATGCCGCTGCCACCAGAAATCGGAAAATTTAATTTTCTCGTACTACTCTCTGTCTCTCTTAGGAGTTTGGTCAGTCGTGTTAGGATTACCAAAAGCTGACGATAAAGAAATTTTGGTCAAACTCTTTTTACGTGCGTTGCTATTTTTTTTTGTTAGTTTGAATACTCGATTTATTATCACAATGAAATAGGAAAAAAGCAGATTAGACAAGGATTCTACTCACGTAACAGAAAAAAGCTGAAGTGTTTCCTTGAAAGAGAAAATGCAATTCTCTAAGGGGCGAGAATTTATAAAGTGAAGTATAATAAGACAGTCTTTTTCATCTTGAATTAACGCAGAAAGAATAAGTGGGCTTGTGAGGTAGTGTTGAAAACTGTGATATATATTTTTTCTTAGCTTAATGCATTTCATAATGAAGTTTCAAATTATACCGAGCTATAATATTTTCATACATACTGAGTACATGACTTTTATGTTTCTTTAGAAACATTTATGACTAGGTAATAAAAATGGAACCAAATATATAGCGTCTTAAAATTTGTATGATAAGGGACAAGGTTGTTTACTTAGGAGACGTTCTGAAATCTTGTGAAGCGTAGGAAATAAATTTTCCTTAACTTTTTTTAATTAGTCAGAAAAATTCAAAGCAGGTTTGCAGTCGCTGCATAATCCATACAATGCCAATTAGTTATTGGGACAAATGGAGAATAATAATAATAATAGATGTACATAGTTATAGATTTGAAAATTATGTACAATAATGTTTTCCCCCGTTTCAGGAACAGTTTTCAACGTGTTTTCCTTCCTTTCATGATGATATAAGCAAAAGATCGATCCTTATCTTTAAAATTGATGCTTCACGATTCACTTTTCCCACCTTTAAGCGGTTATTATAAATTTGTAAAGCCCAAATCAACGCTAACGAAACATAAATGTGTCTCATTTTCCAAATTCAAGTTCAACTCCAATACAAAAACAATTTCAGCCTTAAGAAGAGAACAGGGTGGCGGTGGAACAAAATAAGCTTTCATAGTCTTCCACTTGTGAGATGTAGAGAGGCTACGGTTAAACCAAATAGTGTAGACGGTATCAAGTAGTGTCGTGAGTCGGTTCAGTTTCATTCTTTAAAAACAAAGACATAGAGTGTCTTTCCTGTGTCGCTCCTGATCAAAAACGAATCCTGACTCACAAAGCTGAGAGCAAATCAAGCATTACCAAACAACTTTAGAATACCTGAAAGCAACAATCAGCCCTCCGGCTTGAAAACACACTGCTATTTTCATGATTTTTGTAACAGGTTTCAGAATGCACCCATTTACAATGATGACTGACGAGAAAATAAGTATCATAGAATAATAGACCCGGAGAAGATTATCTGACGACATTCTTCAACACGTCCCTTCCTCAGTTGCTTTGTGGTGCAGTGATGAGGGCTGTATGATCCTCCAAAGATACATTCACTCTTCTGTGATCACTTTCCGGTGTGTCTAGTTTAAAGGATGTGAACTTCCTAGATTTTCACAATTCAAAGGCATTTTGGTTTCATGGGGACGAGGCTATAACCCACACCGCTAGGAGTTTTGAGAGAAATGTTCCCAGATCCAGGAGATATCAGGCGCAGTGGCCTTATTGAATTTTGTCCCTCATGCAGTGGCGGAACTACCGGTGTGCCATGTGTGCCAAGCACACAGGCCCAGGGTAAAAAGGGGCCTGGGACCGAAAATTTTGCAAAACAAAAAACGATATTTTCATAGAAAAAAATGTAATAATCGAGAAACGGACCGACAAAACCACTCAATACTTTTATAGATAACTGAAATAATCACATAAATACGCATGAATATAACAATTGCTTTTTTGTGTAGGTACCTGAAATCTTACATTAAGATGGTTATCAATATAGTCCGTATTATAATGGGGGGCCCGCCAAAATTTTCGCACACAGGCTCGTGGCTACGTTGTTCCGCCACTGCCCTCATGTGAGAGGTCAAAGCAGTGCAAATAATGGTCACCACCTAAGTGATGTTATTTTTAAAACCTAATGGGTTAAGGTCCAGTACTTTTCTGTAACTTGTTAAGTTATTTGTTTATTGACCTTTAAATCTTAGGCGTATTCCTGTAATTCCCTCAAATTTTTCATTTGTCATCACCATGAGGCGACATTTCAGAAGAGTCCCGTCTGTTATCGAATATTCGAAATGTACCTATTCTCATCTCCAGTCCGTATACAAGAGTCACGGCCTTACCCTTTAGTTTAGTACACTTTTCGGCTCAAAAAACTGTCCATTACATTTAGTTAATTGAACCTATTTTTAAAATGTTGGGTTTTATATTAAGCCAATTTTTAAAAACCAACTGATATCACATTTCCTTCACAGTCCGGTTTCTGGTAGACTTAGAAGTCTACTCATGTTGGTATTATTTGAACCGGATAATTTCTATTAATTTAAGATTTTGTATCAATTACAATGTATCTTTGCAAGGCAGTTATTTAAATTTTACTGAAAATTAATTCTCGTTCATTTACATTCACGTGACTATAGTTTCTTTGTAAAAATAAAATAAAATTGGTAATGCATTTTAACTATAGATACTTAAAACTAATTTAAATAATCAACTGTTCAATCTTTGAATGCGTGGTGTTGATTGTCCAAGAAGTTGACGTGCCGATGGAGTTGGTCGTCGTACTCATTTACCACTCCTTTTCTACCTCATCCGTCACATATCGGTTTACTCACACAGTAAATACGATTTTGTTGTGTTGATAATTTAGAGTGTCCCCGTAACATGCACTGGTATCGTTTGTACTTTATGTTCCGGCCAGATTTCTTTTTTTTTTAATTAAGTGTTTTCTTCGCATCTAAGTTCATTCTCAGATATTTAGGATGGTTTTCGAAACATAAAGTTGTCTCAGTTTAAGTGAAGTTTATACATGGGGAGACTTAAACTAATGTAGCTTAATTTTCTAGTGGTTGGTCCAACATTTGATGTACTTTGAATTTTATCAGTTGATATGTACTCGATTTCTTATTCAATTCTATACGTCCCGTATGAATCATACGGTCTAAACATGTTGTTAGAATTGTACACTAGTTAAGTGTATCTAATTTGGGTTTTATTATTTAGAATGGTGTCTTATCTACCATCATCTTCCCGTTGCCCTCTTTTGTGTCACCAACCCTTCGATTTAATTTAGATAATTTCTTTATTCAATGATTTGATTGACTATTCTAATTTTACAAAATGCAGCTATTTAAATTATTTGATTATTCATCTACTTCTCTGTTGGTAGTATGATTTACCGGTGCTAAACGACCATCTTTTCTGATGATTATTTCGCTTAACGTTAAGCGTTAAGTAGTGTCGTGGTGGAAGAACCAGTCTTCTGGTCTGGGTCTTTTTTGACTAACACTGTTGCGTAATCTTAAAACGTCCAAATAAAAGGTTTGATTCACGATCTGACCTGGAGGAACAAACTCTCCATGAACTACCCCTTGGCATCAAAAAAGGAAATCAGCATTGTTTTGATATTTGATTTTGACTTAACGATATTTTTTTTGACGGGGTGACAATGACCTTTTCCATTGTTGCGTTGGTTCTGGATCGTAACCATATCACCATAACTCATCACCAAAAAGTCTGGCTCAGTTTCAAGCTGTTGTTTCAAAGCAGGACATGTTTCAACTCGACATTCTTTTTTACTGTCAGTCAAATTTCGAGGAACAAACTTGGCAGCAACCCTTTTCATTCCCAATCTCTAAGATACCCCCCCTATAATCTGTGTCTGTCGACGATCTGTGACAAGTTCGCGAATTTCCCAACAATTTCGTCGATTCGGGCAGTTGATGCACGTGCAGAACGAGGTTTGTCACCAATCGCCATTTTAAACCAAGAAAACGGCTCGTACACTTGAGCTTTTCCCATAGCGTCATCTTTTTAAGCTGTTCAACATTAAAACAGTTTCAGCAGCATTTTTACCGAGTAGAAAACAAAATTTCACAGCTGCACGTTGTTCACGTAAACTTGACAACATAAAAAAAGAACAAGAACAAAACCGCGCTAGCAAAAACAATCACTGCAGATTGAACAGAACAAGACAGGTCGACAACACAGGCGGAAAGAAACTGGCCGCTACACACGCCTAGCGGCAGACATGCGTACTACACAAGCTCTGCCCACGGTAACGCTAATTCCGTAATATTGAATGACCCCTCGTATCTGGGAAAATAGTATGCTGCACCTTCCATTACATTTCGTTTAGGCTTTGAAATGTCTATGTTTTGGTCCAGTTTAGAGTAAAATAGTAAGCCGACTAGTTATTTGATCTGCATCATTTGTTCGATCTCTATATCTTGATTAACGGAAGCTGTATTAACTGCAGGAAGTATTGGTAAATAACCTTTTACTGATATACGGTGTGTCTGCACAATTCATATCGTGATTTTGTTTACCTTATTAATGGACATTTCTAAACCTTATCGAAAATCTAAGAGTCTCCCATCTCTCTCAGTGTAATCGCTTAATTTTAACAATGCTAATGCCACTTTGTTACAGTTAAATAAATCCATTTACCTGTAAGCTACAGATGTTGAACGAAAACGATTACCTTTGTGAAGTATAGTTAAAATTATTTTTCTACAAGGTAGTTGCAACCTTTATCTCAATTTCCTTTAGACATTCGTTGCCTTCAAATTATTTGAAATCATAAGTAATTTGTAAACCGTTACAAAATGTTACGAATACATTATTCGAAACAGAAAAAAATGTCGAACGTATCACATTAGGTATTCAAATTTGATTAAATCTCGTATGTTTTCCCGAATATAATTCGAATAAAGATAAACGAACATTCTGGTATAAAACGCTTTTAAACACAAACAGAATGTAATACATTTAAAATTTAAAAAGCAGGAAGAGGATACATATTTGCATAAGAAACACAACCGCTTAAATTTAAAGATATAAAAACCTTATTGACCTTTTTTTTCCCTCCCATAATCGTGAATAAATAAAACGAGTTTTAATAAATATTCAGATCGGTAATAATGTTTCATAATTACATCGCTCTTAACCGTTTATTTTACGATAGACATAAAAATAAGAAAACGCGCCGCTGATTCTATTTACTAAAGATTTTTCGAATTAATTAATCACGGCCACAAATTAAATTTTAAAATACGCATCGTAAACTTTTTTATTTTCACTTAATTAGAAATGGTTTTCTATTTCGCGTGTCGAAGTGTTATAATGAAATTCTCTATACGTTGACGTTTTTCCAATTTTTCAAGTTAAAATTTTTAGAAAAGGGCATCGCAAAATTTATTGCAGTTGCAAATGCTTAGTTTGAAAAGAAATACGCTTGTAATGAAAGAAAATAAAACGTTTTCAATATATTCTTATACATGTGACACAGAATTCCCCTTTGACTTGAAACTTCTTGGAAAATGAAATATAAAAGCATTCTTGACGTTTTCCTTTTTTTTTTTGATATTGTCGATGGTACGTAGATGCTTTTATATTACTGTCGCCATTGTGAATGAGCGACACCATTAATTGGCAAATGTAATAAAAGTAAGGAGCTCCCTTTTATTGCCTCGAATATTAAAGATAATTTTTCCACAAAAAAAGAGTTCTTTGACAAAATTTACAGCAATTGAATCTACGCAACGACAAACAGCAGCAAACGGAAGATGAATCTTTAGTAGAATGAAACCGGAACTTTACGAAGCTGGAAGTAAGATTGATGCGACATAGACGTGAGTTAAACCTGTAAAGAAACAAGGGAAAATAGTCCAAAAGATATACTATCGTAAAGCAACGGATTTTTCGTTATTTTTTTCTAACGACAAGTACAAAGTAAAGTCGTTAGCTTAAAGGAAATTAAAAGTTGAAAATGCGTAGATATTTGTTTAGCTTTAATCCCCTTGGGTATAGTTTCGAGCTTCGTATATACATAAAAGATTAAAAAGTAAAAAAATGTACAGAAATTGCGCAACTCTCATTTACATACAATAAATGTGCGAAATAGAGATTGATACTTAAATCGATCGTGGTTTATTGAAAAAAATCTCATTTGTATGATGTACCTACGTAAAGTAATTATTTTTAATTTTACAACACATAAGCTTATCATTTGTTATACAAAACTGCAACTATCAATATTGTTTTTGATCGCAATTCAGTCAGAATCTTAACAAGAATTACGTGAAAAGAGAAAATTGCCAATTACCCCTTTACTAACCTCTACTTAAAACGCAGAGATTTTAAATTCGGTTTCAGTAGGGAGTGATCCAATTTAAATCTTAATGACCTAAACATATAACATATCAAACTCCTCAAAATTAAAATGATTTTTTTTCTTTGAACCTTTTGATATTGAAGTTGAGGGGATTAGTATGTATTCACAAATTCAATTTCGTCCTTTGACATTATAACCCTAAAGTAAACCGATTCGATGTTTAACAAAAAAATTTTTCTGAGTATGTGGTAACAAGAAAGCAATTCAAGAGCTTTAGAGCTTAATTACATGTCACAGCCAACCATGTTTCGTGCGCGTAAAGCTGCAACTATATATGTTACAATTTAGAAATCTCGTTATTGTAAAAACTGCAAAGTATGTTCTGTTCTGCTTTGTTGCTGTTGCTCTATTCAATTAGGAGATGCTTCTAAATATTAAAGTTTATGTAATTTAAGCTTGTTAATTTTAATTACATTGCCTTTAGAAACACACAAATTAATTACCTTATAAATGAAAACAATTACTAAAGTTGAAAATATAATGAATAATTTATTAACATTAATTCTGTAATGAAAACATTAATAAATCTCCTAAAATTATTTATTAAATTAAATGAGAGATGGTCTACCTATAGACCTTAAAAATTTACGGTTTCGGTAATTCAGTTTCAAGGGGGAGCAGATTTTAATATAATGCGAGAGATATAATTAAAGAAAAACAATATACTACGATGAAGTAACAAAGATGTAGTATTTGCAAGTTACAACACGTTCAGTTCTTGTCATTCACTCTAATCAAAGGGATTCACTGCGAAAGTTTTCAAACGCTGCAAGTATTTTTAGTTCAGTTGTAAACAATTTTGCTGATACTGAAAAGAATAATACACAAGATCACATGAAAATCTTAAATGTTAATACAATATAAATGCGCTGAAAACGTCGGAGAAGATACAGAACAAGGTCAGGAAAGTCATCGCAAGTGATGGGATCTATAGATCTTGAAAGTTCAAACAAACGTTTCACAAAAAAGAACCTAAAGGCAAAGGCAACTCAATGACGTTAAATTACCGTAGGCGTAGCTACAGATGTCAGTATGGTAGTGTATGAGATACAGTGACTCTATTACAAACAGTGACGACAAGCAGCGATTAGCTCCACCCATCCGCCATTAGGAGGCAAAATTTTGAGCGGGTTTCTCAAATAAAAATTACACGCTGATCAAAGGTAAACATAGTCAGGCCGCTATTACGAGGCAAAATATACCACGGCCAATAAAAATCGATACATCGCTTATCGCCACTGTTTGTAATAGAGTCACTGTAGTTTGAGATTACTAGAGTAAAATCAACATCGGAAGACACCAAGCTGCGCAAAAAAAGTGACGTCAGAGTGTAAAGCTCAACATAAAAATATACGTTTATAATAAAATAAGTTGGTAAAACGATCAGCTGGAAACTAACGTTTTTAGAGCGCACAGTACTAATATCTGTGTCATTTTCCAATCATTACTGCATCTTTATCTAGTTTAAAAATGCGTTTCTGCGCTGGTGTCTTCCGATATTGACTTTACTCTACCAGAAAGTAGTATGCCGCTTGCATTAAACGATGGGCGTTAAAACTACAACCCGTTAAATGTAACAGAATACAGCATGTAGGTACCGTGTGAGGTAGTATCCGGATCCAATCCAATTTAGTGTAAAATTTTTACGAATGGTAGGGAAGGAGTGAAGAAAAATGGAAACAAATTTGCCTCGGAAAACGACTCTTTTTTTAACTTTTCTTTAACCACTTAATAGTAGAGTTGCAGTCTACTGTTCAATAGGTGGCGTTACAGGTATGAAAGTGTTATTAAAAAATGCATATAAAGAATACCGAAAATTATAAAGTAGAATAAATTGTAGAATAATCAAAAGAGACTGGATAACTGTTTATTACATAGCTGAATTGAAAGAATGTATAAATAACATGTGGATAGTATGTATTTATAATGCAAATGCAATTAATTTCACATACTAAGGTCCAGTTGTATAAAGTCTAGTTGAGTTTCAACCGGCAGTTAGTGTAAAATTGAGTCACACAATATACCTATATCGATCAATATATCAATTCTTTTAATGTTACGGAACGGTATTCGCATTTTTATGATAAGGCCACCTATAGACAAACACGCCAAATTCTGACATTTTTCAAGTACAGTGAACGCCAAACAAAATCCGTTGCACGTCAGCAATCAGCTGATAATTGACGTCCCTGCCGTAAATGTAACGGCATAAAAATCGTGAAAATTCGACTTGAAAAAATTAATTTCATCAGAATTTTATGATCGCCACGTTGGTAACCATGGATTGTTTTCAGCAACGTTGCCAATGCCAATTCCATAAGGTATCGATTTTGTAATGTTTTGTTGTGGTTATGTTTTGACTGTCACAATTTTGAAGTTTTGATTTGATTTTTTATTTATTATAACTAAAGTTACGAGTGAACTCAGAAGTTTTATTTGCGTTACCTTCTTTCAATTACAATCTGGCAACATTGCCCCCAATCTACGTCACTCACCTTATATGACGTGCAACGGATTTTGTTTGGCGTTCACTTTATTTGCTATTATTTATTTACGCGAACTTTCAAACAATTTAGTGACTTGCGGTCATTATGTGATAGCTCTCCTAAGTTGTCTGGTAATACTCTCTTATAGGGGAAAGTTGAAACGGCTTGATGCATTCTAAATAATTACCATTATTTTTATACATTAAAAATATTTTGGTTGCAGACTTCTTTCGATAATCGATCATCATGGTTTCCATCAAAGACGGCAGTATGATTTAAAACGACAATTTCTTAGTTATCTGGAAATTTGTTTTAGCTTCAAATATTTTTAATTTGACATGAATGTATAAAATACAATATTGCAAATAATATTTCACATAAATATAGTAAGTGAAAATGTAGGAAATTTTACTCCTTTTCAAAAATCTCAAAACATATAGGGTGGTCCGTATGAAATAATGTAATTTAGGGTCGTACACAAAAAACCAAACACCTTGTATAAAAACTCTCAATCGCGATTAGAGATAGCTGAATTCTGTTAGCACCAGCGACTTTCTCATTAAAATTGAGCTCCAGACATCTACGTCCACTAGTGTAATTTCTTAAAATAAAGGGTCCAATTGGGACCATCCGGTACATCTTTCACACCCATGTAATAATAATGGGATGTATTACCTTTATCAAAAGACTTAGTGTAGTCCGCATACCTTTCCAGTCAACTTTTGACTAGTTTGACCCGCATAGTAGTGATGCGATTTTAAGGCAAGGTAAGTAAGGGGAAAAATTGTGATTATTACGGGTGCCCCCTCCCCTTCTTCCCCATGCCCTCATCTTTTTTAAAGATATATTTTAAAACTTCACTTTCATTCTTCACCAGTTATTAATACCATCACTCAAAATCTGATGATGACTTTACTCGAAACATGTCGCTATATTTAAATGAATGCAATTGAATCACTCACGCACTCAGAAATGATTAAACATTAATGTCTAGTGGGAAGTTTTGTGCCTCATTCTGTCGATTGAATACACAATGCTGAACATAAAATACAAAGAAGGGAGTGTAATCATAATCACCAAAGAAGATAAGATGATGGATCGACGGAAACATCGAAGAACCGATCAAAGCAGAAGGAATGCCTAAACAAGGAGAAAAATTTGTAAATACACAAGAGATCACATTAGTAAAGGAAAAGAAATCATAGAAGCAATAAGTAAATTATAGCACAGAATAAAACATTAGTGAACCAGAAGCGACACTCTGCTAAATACGTGTGTTGCACATTTTCTTATCGCGCGAACTAACCATCCCGCTTTCTGTGTTGTACAATATAGCGCGCGCATTGATACATTATACATTTCAGCGTATGTACCTAGCGGTGCCCGGTGCGTTGAACTCTTATTGCGAGAATTCTATCGGAATTAGTTTTACGGTGAACCGCTTATCACATGCGAAAATGTATGGCAAATATTTTTTGATACGATTTCAAATTTAGAAAATAATGAGAAAAACTACAAACCACTCCTCTTTTTACTAGCATTGATAATGCAACAGACAAAGAAGATTACACTACAGCGGGCGTGGTTGCGCCGAGGAGACCGCCTTGTACCGGCAACATAACTTCAAAGGTGCCGACGGAGAGTGTCGCTTCTCTCTCACTAGTGTTTTATTCTGTGATTATAGTCAAGTAAATGGCCCCGAGAGGAAGAAATAATAAAATATCTGGTACAAAAAGAAATCAAAAAAATTATGAATATGGCAATAAGTTCTAAAATAATTTCCCTGGATTGGAAAACTGGAAAAATTCTGTTAATGTACCTATAGAAACGGACACAGAAGGCAATGTAGTAATTATAGAGGCATGCCAGGTACAATACCAACAAGAAATATAGAAAACAAATTGAGAGATAAATGAATAGATAATGCTATATAAAAGATAAAGAAAAGATGTAAAAATGTAAGGTAGAATTTTTGAAAATAAAGTAGATAAGCTTATCAAAATTGATGTACATGGATGGTGTAATACGATATAAAAATACTTACTGGAAAAATTTGCACCATTTTGTCTTGCGCACCCTACATTTTTGCTTTGCGCACAGTGCATTTTGTCTTGCGCACAGTGGATTATGTATTGCGCACAGTGTTCTCTACTGAAAATGTAATGTTTGCGTATCAACCCATAATCTTAATTTAATATCACCATCCGAATTCAAAAAGATACTTTTTCAGATACTAACGCAGCCATTTTGTTATATAATTACTAGAATTAAATGACAGAAGAAGAATTTACACGAACTAATTAAAGAACATAAAAATAACAGCAACATTAGATTATATCGTCTCATCTTTACGGAAGCCATTTTAGCAATTCAGATGGTGCTCATCACAATGCGAAGACCGGCCACATCTACATATCTTATTCCCATTTCGTGAAGCGAGAAATATATTAGAAAAAGTCCGCCGGCGAACGGTTATCGTGTTTGAACGTAAATCAATATTTGTGCAAGGATAAATCCAACGTCCCCGACTTTATCTCATTTTTTTTTTCTCTCGTATTCAAATCGTAATTGGCAAATAAGACAGTCCATTGCTTTATTTAAACAATGAAAAACGTTAAACCAATTCGGGACGCACAATTCGCATTTCTATTCTGTGTGTAACGTGTGGTCTTGCTTTGCTCGGTCGGTATAGAAATGTTTCGGTATTCAACGAGCAAACGATCCATTTGTAAATGAGACCCTACAATATTTAGAGTTTCGGAATACAAATAACTGGATGGGCAATTAATCCGGCTAATGTAGCACTTTATTTAAACAGAAGTAGGCTGTGTTAGAATATAATAATAAAAATAGCCAGTCATTTTTAACTGTGGAAATTCGAGGCACGCACTTTGATAGGAGTCCATCTATTTCTCTTCTGCAAAACCACTGATACCGAGTTTGAAAAATGTTATAATTTGCAGTTTTTATTATTTGCTTTTTAAAAATTGCGTAATTTGAACTGCCGTGCTTTTTCCGCAGAATATTGACCTTTTTTTCAAATTTGTACGGAAAATGCGTGTGTGGAACACCAAAACAAAAAAATGAGGGTAATACAGTAATCCATTACGCAACGGCGAACAGAAGCGGTTCAAAATTTTGTTTGATGAACTCCGGTACAACATTATTTTAATTAATTGGGAACAACCCCGCTTTAAATAGGATCGACGCGTGTGCGAAACTGTTTAAAATCGAATAATAATAGATAATTTTAATTTTGTCGACATTAAATTGAAATTTATATTAAGATTTATGTTCTATAAATACTATATATTATATCCCATTTCAAATATTCCCAGCAACGAAGTTCGTTAATAATTCCGGAAGGCAAGTTAGGGAATTCTTACTCAGTAGTCTTTCTCTGATCCTGCATTTGTCCTCATGAATATCCATGAAAATTTACATATCTGTATTGCCGCAATTTACAAGCTCTACAAGCAGTGGTGCCACCTGCATACACCGAGGCTAACTCCCCTATATTTTACGGTCCTTGTTAATCATTCCATACGTTTACGAAAATTTGAATATTTAAATTACTTTAGGTATATTTCAAACAAAAGTTTTATAATCGTAGTGAGATAAAAAAAACTATTTTGTGTGCAGGACGATCATTAATTATTTGAAAAGACGTGAAAACTAAGAAAACTCCAATAAAGTAAAAGTCCGGAAAGAAAATGGCAAAGTAACATTTGCTTTTTATTATATACTCCTATAATTTTTGACGTAAGCCTTTCTTGTTAGATGTTGATGTTTATTTGTAAAATATTGGATTAATTTTCCCCTATTGTGCCTTGTAATTATACTTTTATAGACATTAAGGAAGTTGAAAGAGGGAATAAATTCAATTTTAATTGGACAGTTTGTTGAAGTGTATATCTGAACTTTATTCATAAAGATTGCACTTTGATGCTTGAAACTCAACGAAACGCGTCGACGACTGTTAAGATCTAAAAGCATAAATCTTAAAAAATATTAAGCGCGCGGAAAGTTTTCGTACTTATAAATTTTGCATCGAAACTTTGATACCATCCAGTCAAAAAATGCTAATTCGACCAAGCAAACGAACTGTAATGAAAAAGTTATCGAAATGTGAGTGTTGATTTTTCCGTACGAACGGATCTTTTAATTATAAAACCTCAACCCGTACTTTGTCGGTAATATTTTCAAAATGTTTTTATTTGTTTGAACTTTCGCGAAAAATTAAGTAATATTTCATTAAGTTTGGTGATCTTTAAAGTTACGCAAATGTAGTGAGAATAATTTTATAATTTATAACAGAATCGTACTACATATTTCAAAAATCCAAACCGGTCTGGGTATAATTCGCCGTTTTTCCCTAAAGAAAAACGTTACCCTTCGTGCATTTCCAATTTTTCAGTCACATGTGTGTATCAGTTACATAAACCCCGTCAGGTCCTAACTAACTGAACAAAAAGTTTCTCTGCGCCTTTTTTTTTTTTTCTAAAAAGTGTAGTCGAGACCGCCATTAAGGGAAGCACATGATGCCTTCTGTACAAACTTTAATAGGATTATATGTGGTAAAGTGTGCATTTTTAAAATTGCATCAAGAATGCACCTCAAACACGAATATTATCTTTTTAACGGTACGACGAACGTGACTCGCGTGACTATTAACTACTAGCTTCATCTCACTCAAATTATATTAAGTGCTACTCTACATTTTTAAACTCCACTTCCGCACCTTCACACGAAATTTAATTAATGTTAGAAAATTTCACGATATCATATTAAATTTCAGTTTTAGAGTAATTACTTAATCTTCCATTGTGATATCGCGCCACAATATCAAAGAATTAGAAATGAGATGAATGTCTAAAAAGACAAACGTGTACTAAAGCGGGCCACAGACTTCGTGATTTTTCATCGGTTGTCGGTCATCGTGCCAACCGTTCGTGCCGCCTGATGAGCCCACAGACTACGTGCTAAGTAGCAGTCCGGTTCCAGAAATTACAATAAACAAGACACAATTATTGGCAGTAGCGGCGGCACTTGCAGTTGGCAATAAAATTTAACACAATAAAAGAAGATCGGTTTAATGCAAAGAGTGGCTGTTGAAAAGAAGCAGTTTTTCACATATAAATTTATTAAATGAGCTAAGATTTGAATCAGGAAATTGGTATAATTAGTGATCACAACGACGGACGTTACTGATCTTAAAACCGACGAGATGGAACGAAATCTCCACACACATCGGTTTAGCACGATGACCGACACACCGAACCGACAAAAATCAAGCTCCGCCAGAAATTCGTCGTGACGGTTCATCGTGACAGTTTTCACCCCACACACTACGGTTTTTGGCACGAACGGTCGGCACGATGACCGACAACCGATGAAAAATCACGAAGTCTGTGGCCCGCTTTAGTTTAGTTTAGATCCCATTTCTACAGTGTATAGCAATGTTTGAGTTTCAAACAAAATAAATTTGTAGTGGAATCCATCCACGAAAGAAATATAAGTGCAGCACATAAAGAAAAAGAACTAAATAAATGGAAAACAGTAAATAAAACATGCACGCCTATGAATAAAAAAGCAATCGATTTAACAGGAGTACTAACTTATTGGCAACTATAGATATCGCATACGACCTCTAGTGATGATTTATGCAACTACTGTAAGTAGGAAATGTGGCATTTTATGTTTTAATTAAAAGGTAATTATTTAGAATACGGGGCCGTTTCAAGTTTTCCCCTATAAGAGAGTATTACCAGACAACTTAGGAAAGCTATAACATAATGACCGCAAGTCACTAAATTGTTTAAAAATTCAATAAATAAATAATACCAAATGATAGCAAAATGTCAAACCCTGGCGAATTTTTCCCTAGGCGGCCCTATCATAAAAATAATCCATATTTACATTTACATTTGTATTCTCCTTTTTTCAAAGCAATTTTTAATTGTGCAACTTGTGTTAACTTTTATTTCTCTTTTATAGGTTATATATCAACTGGCCTTTTGATTATTCTACAATTTCTTCAGTTATCGATTATGCACTTACAGGTTATCTGCTAGTATACAGCGTGGGGCAAACCTCTGTCGTTGTTCTATAACTCTTATTGTATAATACTTACAGATTTATGTATTTGAAAGGTATCTATTAATGGTGGTCAAAAGGAAATATTTTAAAATTATTTTCATACATACAGGGTGGTCCAACACTATGGTAGACAAACGACTTACATTTTTTCAAATGAAATGAACTTTTTTTACATTTTAAGAACCTCTGTAGTCACAGCTATATTGCCCTTAAATATTTTTTTACTCCTCCATTCGTTGTGGAGAAAAATTATTTTTTTCGGCAAATATGGAAAAACCATACCCTTCTTTAAGAATTCGCCACCGTCTCAGATTGAATGCTGCAATTTTGAAATTTACAAATTTACAATGCTAAAGGACACAACTTTTTTTTACTACGTTTTGAATTTTTACAGACAGAGGTTCGCCCCACCCTGTATAAGGCCATTTAAATGCCACTGTTTTACCTATGTAGAGCGATAGAGCTCCACCAAGCTTACAAAAGCCCCGGAAAATATGCGAACTAATTTTTGAAAGACAAAGCGCAACAATATTTCAACCAATAACAAACATTGTTAGTGAAACGTACATTCGTGCGAACAAGTATTACAACAACAATCACGTTTTGTATTTTCCGCTGCAGTTGTTAAATTTACTTGGTTTTTCTACATTTTTCTGGCAATAGTGGTAAATTGTACTTTTCAGTACACTTTGTGATCATCTCAGCTTATTCCTGGTAAGAAAAGAAATTTTTTTTTGAGGTTATGTCTTATGTTATTTTTAACTTTTAGAATTACAATCGGTTTATCATGTCGGGTAAATCAAGGAAGATTGTTCATTCTGAAGCAAGGAATATTATCCGGAATGTTATCGAATTTTTCGATAAACAAAAATTGTCTGGCCGATGGACATTTCCATTAGACAAAGCTACTGAATTAGCTGCTGCAGCTACAGGAAAGTCTACAAGCGTTATAAAAACTATCCGGAAAGAAAGTGTGGCAGCGGGAAACAGTTTGTTACGGTCTCCAAAGAAGAAAAGAAAATCTGGCGCTGTAAATCAAGTTGTTGTGGACGCTTTCGATCAGGGTGTTATAAGACGAACTGTGCACGAGATTTACACAGTGGACCATAAAGTTCCTACTTTAAAAGTGTTATTAGAGAAGCTAAGGGAGAAAATAAATTTCTCAGGAGCACGTGAAACTTTACGGAAACAGTTACTGTCCCTTGGATTTAAATACAAAAAGTGTCACGATAAAAAAAAGTTGTTGATGGAACGAAGTGATGTCGTAGCCTGGCGGTCTCGGTATCTAAGAAAGTTGCTCGAGAATGAAAAACTAGGACACCAAAAGAAGCCAGTGACTTATTTAGATGAAACTTACATACACCCTTCATATACCGTTGGTAAGTGTTGGCAATCAGAAGAGGAACCTGGCGTGTATCGAAGTGATAGAAGTGGTCAGAGGCACATAATAGTTCATGCAGGTGGTTTAAGTGGCTTCATACCAAATGGGTTACTGATTTTTAAGTCAAAATGTAAATCAGGTGATTATCATGATGATATGAACCACACAAACTTTATGCAGTGGCTTGAAAAGCAACTTATACCTAATTTACCTCCCAATGGCATAGTTGTCATGGACAATGCTTCCTACCACAGTGTACAGATAAATAAACCACCTACACAAGCAAACCGTAAAGAAGAACTACGTACATGGTTAGAAAACAATGGTGTTTCAACAACTGATGACATGCGAAAAGCTGAGCTACTTACTATGACAAAGAAGTTTGCAGTGACAAAAACTTATTACGTTGATGAACTACTAAAACAACACGGACATAT
Source organism: Pyrocoelia pectoralis (assembly GCA_036250285.1). NCBI lineage: Eukaryota > Metazoa > Arthropoda > Insecta > Coleoptera > Lampyridae > Pyrocoelia > Pyrocoelia pectoralis. The sequence goes on along the minus strand of CM070079.1, from coordinate 18,653,148 downwards.
TGTCTTACGCTTACCTCCGTACCATTGTGAATTAAACCCAATCGAACAAATTTGGAGTCTCATGAAGCATAAAGTTGCCAGTGACAATGTTCAACAAAGCACTGCCAATATTGAACAACTGGTACGAAAGGCGTGTTCCGAAATAACTGCGATAAATAACTGCGACGGATTGGATGAAGCACTGCATTCATGTGAAGCATGTAGCAGAAGAAATGTGGAAGAATGACGGTTTAATGGACGATACTGTTGAAACCTTAACTTTCAGTGTCAATACAGGCTCTTCAGATGAAGACAGTGATGCACTTTCTGAATGTGCGAGTAGCGATACAGACTAGTTGTGCATTTTTTTACTCAAATTAAATAAGTAAAGAAATCTTCTATTTATTTTAATAAAACTTGTTGTTACATAACTATTTAATGTGATACGCAAATGACATTTTATTAACACATAGTTACCAAATAGGTACTGTACTTTGTAAAATGTAAACGGTATACAAATAATTCAAATTTGCTCTTCAATAAAAATGTAAAACAAAATTCGAAATTTGTTTCTGTAGTTTCAATTTAAGAACACATCCTGTTACGAAGAATTGCCAGTAATTCATGGACCTACTTTCTGCTAGTAAATAATAAATCGCAACTAATAACATTGTATCGTTTTGTATAAAATTAGAAACATTGTTTAAGCTAAGCTGCGATTAGAAGATCCATTAGGATTATAGAATGCTTATGCAGTAAGATAGTTGCACCATTCATAACTACATTATAAAAACCTGAAAACGATTTATTAGAACCATACCAATTATCTAAAAACTTACAGTTGGTTAGGCCTCAAATTGAATATTATATTAATACTTCATTGACAAATTCTGTTGAATAACTGTTACATATTACAATTCCCAAACGTAACGTCTTTTGTTCAATCAATAATTCAAGGTACGCAATTGCAATTTTAATGTTATAACACAGTAAATAAATAAATAATAACATAACCACAAAAAGTGATCAACTTAATTTTTAAGATTAAACAAAAACCCTGTTGCCATTTTTTCGTCTGTCGACGGCAACTTATTATTTGCATCCTTAAATCGAATTATTGCCATTTTGAAAGAATAACGTAGTGGCTATTAATTTGTCAGTCTTAATATACATTAATATATTAGTATTATCGTATTTATGCAAATTTCATTTGAGCACATTATTTCTTGATCGGTGTAATTGTACAACTGGCAACGCTCCCTTCTTCACATTTCTCTACAATATTTTATTTTTCTACTTTTGTAAATTATATCATTTTCTTGTATTTAAATTGGATTTAATAGGTACTTTTAATAATATGCATATGCTGGAAGAGTTCCAATATGATAATATTGAACACAAATAGTAAATACAATTATTTAAAATTAACACTTAAAACTTTTTCTTTTTATTGTACGCGAAATAGCGGTTGTAAGCTTGGTGGACCTATAGTAAGCTAACGATAATAAATTCTACACATTGATCTGTGTCTTAGGTTGAGAAGAGGATCCATTTCGCTAAAATCTTTTACATTTATTACTGACACAGATTAGACAAGTGTCTTTATGTATTGTGTAACTACTTTACTGTTACAGCGAATGCTCCCACTGCCGCGAGAGTCAGATAAAACCGTCCCGGAGTAAAACGTTTAATTTTCCAACCCTGGAAGTCGTTTTTATCTTACTCCTTTCACAGAATGTTATTTTGTCTGTGCTCCTTTACTATTTTAATTTAATTCGATCTCTGCTTATATTTTCAATCGGCACACTCTAGCTACGAACCAGTTCGATCTCCAAGTTTTAGACGGGAACCAATCAATATTTGACTTGTAAGTCAAGACTACATCCCTGAATCGGCCTTATATTACATAATCAGATCATATTTTTAATTGGTACATTATTCTAGCTAAATTAAGAACCCGTTGACTTTCAAGTTTTAAATGAAATGTGGACCTCTAAATCAAGGTCATAATTTTAATCAGCGTACTCTAGCTACGACCAATTTGACCTTCCAGTTTTAGACGAGAACCAGCCAACATTTAACCTCTAAAAATGAAGGCGGTAGCCTGATATTGCTACTAACTATCTTTGACTGTGTAACTCCATAATTTTAAAAATGAAATAATAATCAATCCCGCTAAGATATATTAATTTAAAAAAAACCAATTCGCCACAACGTTAAACTAATTAATTAACTAAGAGTGGCCACACAGACCCACCTAGGTCGAACCAGTAGTACAGGTGTCTACTGTAAAATCAAACTGCTAAAATCTCATTTTTGGAGCACTCTAGCGTAAAAAAAAACATTTAAACTATAAAAAACATTACTATACAGTATTTAGAAAATAATGATTTAATGAATCAAAATCATTAATCATCACTGTGTCAAACGAAAAAATTACGGAATTCCACTTAAGAATTCGTCCCAATTACCGTCTTTATAATCAATTATAGAAAGAATTCCTTCGCACTGAAACAATTTTTTATTCTATTTCCAATTTCACCTTTTTCACTCAATAGTGATGATTGAACCTAAGTTGCCACAAATAAGGATATATTTTTTCAACAAACATCAAAAAATGACAGGGTTTGCGCATCGATAACAATACGCGAAGTGGCCCTTTCTTTCACTTTCCTACGTTACCATGACAGCGTGCGCGAAGTACTTACTTTGAGAACCTTATCATTTCCATGTCGCCAACAAGGACAATAGCGAGGCAAGCAAGTAAGCCTTTTGGCTGAAATTGATTTGTAATCGGAGAACCAAGAGCAAAAATATTTCAAAGTTTTGATCAAGAGTAAGTCCAATTATTTTCCCAAAGAATGTCTTCTAAAATTACCAACTTGCATTTTGAAGGATTTATCTTCAGTTCAATGAATTTTACCATTTGCATAATCATTTTGGCGAAAGCTTCTTTAACTGAGTTTAGATTTCCGCCCAAACTAACGTCATCCAAATACCATTTATATATAACAAAAAACAAATTATAATCGGATCAAGAGCTAGTTCTACTCCGGTAATGTAGGTGTGCAACTGCAAAAAAATTGGGTGGTGTCAGTAGCATTGGAAGAGAAATGCCTACAAATAGTCTTGCACCTTCCATACTAATTGGTCCACCAGCGAGATGTGAACTCCAAAGGAGTCAGTTTCTTAATTTACAATTTCGCAAAAAATAGTCTCCAAAAGCTACCAACGATTTCAGGGCGATTTTCACCGTATTTTTATAGCGTATATGAGAGAGTTTCGATTATCTAACCAACCACCCTTCAGCTTTGCTGATATGGTTGATTACTTCCAAAATTTATTCTTCTTTAAATCTATATTCATGTTATGTATATGTTGAGAATATCAAAGGTGTCTGGCAAAGAACTCTACTGTTTCTTCGTTTAGGAGCGCCATTTTACCATTCGACTCGACGTTAAAGTTCGAAGGTAGTTTTTCTCATATTGCTCCAAAAATGTTAAACGAATTGGGCAATATGTTATATTTCTCACTTTCCACATTTAAGACTAAACTTAAAGTTAAGTTATTGTTAAGTTTAGAGTAAATTTCTGTTTATGTTTATAGAATTATCTGCATTTTCGTTATATAATGAATATGTAAAATTATGTTGTGTTTAACCTTAGGTGGGTGTGGTAGACCGACGTCAGTCGAACACCCTCCCTTTTGTGTATAATTGTAATTGCACAATAAATATAAATAATAATAATAATAATAATTGTAAGTAATTCAGCGAATCAAAATCTGCTATAAATGTATAACTATAAAATTCTAAAACAGATAATATCTAGCAATTTCTCTATTGCCACAGCTGATCCATAATTCAAAATTTCCTCCAACGTCTTGTGAACACCTCCGATCATGTATGGATTCTGGATTACCATGGAACGGTAGTCAGAAGTCCATGCGTCCATACGACCCCGCAATGTCACTCAAGCCATCCCACACGTGAGATAAATCTGAAGATGCTGGAAGGGGAAGCGGCTCTAATCGTAGCCATGTCCGGTCAGGATTCTCCCCAACATGGATCGTCTCAATTCGACAAATACGGGACAACCATAAAGCATGTGGTGCGCCGTCTCGTCGCCTGTGTAGCATCCCCTACACCTACAGGATGGTGATTTGACAAAGCCCGTGCGGTGCATGTACTTGTTTAATTTACACTGCCCAGTAGATACAGGTTCTTCCTTGATAGACCTGTCCAGAAATGCACCAGGTTGCGAGATGGTCCCCTGAGAGCTTCTCTCGCGTGACGACAATCTAACATCAAGTCCCACCTAGCCTTGTCCTGGACTTGGGTGTTTTGAGTTGTGAAGTTGTTTAAATGTTTACAGTTGATACTGTAAGTGGAAGAGCCAGCTCTGGCTCATAAAACGGTTGTTTTGAGGCCAGTCGGCTTTTTCATTGGATATTGTTCCAGTATGCCTTTTAACCCATACGAGCTCGAAGGTATTGCTGTTTGTCACTTGCTCTAGTACTTGGTGACATTCGGAAACCAGCCTAGAGGTGATTTTTCATTGACCTAGTGCCTGCAGAGCAGCTCCGTTGTCACTGGAAATTCTGATGATTTTATTCTTTATGCTGTGCATAAGAATTGTTTTTGTACTACACCGTTGGAAGAATAATTTCAAAGTCTCCACTGATTTATATGCAATAAAAAATAACAAACGTTTATCTCAATAATTAATGCTACAATAAGCAAATTTATTTTGTCAGTAAGAGAAATAATAAAGTTTTCTTCTTCTTGAATCAATGCTCTAAAACGAATAAATACGAATAATCAAAGGCTTTGTATTAATTTCGTGCACAAGAAACCAAACTTTGTTATATTGAAGTGGATAAAAATCATATAAACGAAGAGCTCCACTCTACGTGCGTTACTGTAGCAAATATCTTATATTCCTTCTTAAATACTTATTGGCAAGCTAAAAGGAAACAAACAGACGTCATCGTACTTACGATAATTTTCCCTGTATAGTATTGATCTAACAATGGAGGTCATAATTCATAATATAAGCAAAGTCGAACTGTTTGCAAAACAGGCAAGTAACTGAAAGGAAGTGAGAGACGTGCTTGTAGATCTTACAATGGGTTAATTAAAAAGTCCTCCATATAATCAGTGGAAACAAAGGGAGTAATCGATGTTTGTTATTCGTGGTACGAAATAAAGCAAAATTAAATTAACCTCCACTAATTCAAAACTCTAATTATCCAATAAAAAAACCGAACTTAAATTTCATTCGTTCCCGTCCTCCCTCATTTTAAAATTAAAGCCACCGTTTACCTGTGGTTGCCGCATCAATACTAATTTCCTGTATAATCTGATGGTTTTCGGGATATATTCACAATAGTAGACCTTCGTATTTGTGCTCGGCAAACGATCGCCTCTCAATTACGTTACATAAAAAGATAATTTCGAAACTTTTTGTTGTACGTGAAAAATGTCTAGCGCCATAACGGTAAATTACCGATTAAGGTAATGAATTTAAGCAGGAGTGTGTCTCGGTTAAGTGGTAACTCGCGGGCGTCCTATGCATCATCTAAACGCCGCGTGATCGGGAAACCATTATGGAAACTACGGGAAGTCTTTCTATGCGAGAGGAACGCCCTTTTAACTTCATTTATTATTACCGTGTACACAAACTAAATCGGCCATAAAATATTTCTAACAAATAACTTTAATATAATAACAACAAGAAAATTAGAAAATTTTTTCGAAAACTTGTTTTATCAATGTCACTTCATTTCCTTGTAAATTTCCTGCAATCAGTCTTAAAAATAGAAGGGGAAAACTGTGAAGATTCCAACTAGGAACAAAATAAAAATGAAAAAAAAAATCGCAGGAAAAGCCAATTTATCATTAACTGAGATAGTAAAAAAGAAAACTGGCCACCCGGCGTGAGAAATGCCATTTACAAAGAACGATGTATTTTTTTTACGCAAAAACACATTCAAGAAAGGTGCGTATCACATACGTACAGTTTTTCTCATCTAGAATGAGCTTTTGCAAAATTAAATGACGACCGTACAATTGGCTTTGGAAAAGTCAAGTGGTTCATTGAGGTGCGGTTTAATTAAAAGCGACTTCAACACAGCTATTCTCGCAATAATGGGCATTTTCTAACCCCTTTTAACGTTTCCCCAATACGTTCCAACACGATCTGTCGCATATCAACATTTTACACCCCTTCACAATATTTACTAACTTTCTTTCACTCTCTCCTTCTATGAACAAATATAACCGATATCAATTTATTTTCCCGCAGTCAAAACAAACCTAAATAACGTCGAAAAGCCTGAAACAACATTTCTTAGAGGTCATCTATCACGGACCCTCGACGAGCTTTAACCTTTTCATGCTAAGAAACGAAATTATTCAAAAAAATAAAATAAACAATTGAAATTCACGCTAAAAGGAACTATAAAAAGGTAATTAGCTTTCCGGGTAGTTTAACTGTTCTTTCAGGTTCTCCTTTTAATACCCAATAAAACAACAACAAAAAATAATAGGTTCGTTGTGAATTACAACGCCAATCAGCAACTTCCACAACCCATTTATTTTAGGATACTTTAGGAAGTTCGATCATCAAATACTAAATACGTGTAAACTTTACAAAGTGCAGATCTTTTTTTTTTTTCATTTTAATGTACTTTTGGAGAGAATTTTTCATAAATCGCACTGTTTAAAGTTGAAAAGAATTTTTGAATTCGTGCATTAGAGACTCGCAGTTGACAGTGGTTTTATTTTTTGTATGGTGATGGTATTGAACTAGTAAATTTAATATAAAAGTATCAGAAAATGACAATCCATTTTCAAATATGACACCAATCGATCAATGAATTGCAATCTTCCACTTATTATGCTATCGTTTCTATTTTTTGGATATTTGGAAAATTGGAAACGCAAAATTTTAAAAGGAAAGAAATAGGAGGATACCTCAAATTTCTCAGGTAAGGGAAAGAAACTCATCGCACTCGGCGAAACTTAAAACACACTTACTTTCCTTCTACAGGATGATAACCTTTTTGATATTGTTAATGAATTGAATGAATAAATCTTAAGAATACATGAAAAAATACCTTCACCAAAAAAAAACCTGCAACGTGAGGTATATAATACGGATGACGACATTTCATTACATATTAAGGTAATTTGCATAAGGACAATGGCACCCACTTGTGCCAGGATTCTTACATTCCTATTGGGGAAATTCGCAGTTTTATTCGAGAATGAAGTTTTCACTTTTCCATGAGAACACGATGGCAGCTGTCTTATTGAGACGGCCAGAAATCAGAATAGATTTTGTGGCAAGAAAAATTTCAGCAGCAGCCTTATTATTCCAAAAAATTAAGAACTTTTTAAGGGAAAAATACATCCAAAATAATGAAGAAGCAACGAAGCAAGGCAAGAACACTTACAACCTCGTTTCTCATTATGAAAGGTAGCATCAACAATTAAAATGGCGTATAGTCGTGTGATACATTTATGCCTAACGTCCTTAAATAAGGGCGCATGCAGCAAAGTATTTCTAATCGATAAAACTGGTTAATAAGGGCCTTTTCCACCAGATGACGCTATAGCTTATTACCACAAGAATGGTTAAGTGATACTTGTTGCTTTATGTTATAACCTAAACAAGTTTTAGCACTTAATTGTCAGTTATGAAGAACAATACTGTTTCTTAGTATGCGCATGCGCTAGAAAGCCTGTGCGCTACCGCCTACGCATGCGCGAGGAAGGGATAGTAGAAACAATGGCGACTAGTAAACAGAAAGCTTTTTGTGTTTGCAGTTTACCAAGACTGAATCTGTAGTTACTGTGCAACTTGCCTTCCGGATTAAGTTTAGATGTGATCCCCCAAGTGATCATAACATCCGTAGATGGTATCGTTAGTTTGAAAATACCGGCTGCTTTTGTAGAGGGAAGAGTACGGGAGGACCAAGGGTTAGTGTTGATCGAGTGAGAAAGTCTTTCACGCGTAGCCCGACGAAATCAGTTCGGATGGCTAGTCGTGAATTCACAATTCCGATGACGACTGTTTGGAAAGTTTTACGGAAACGCTTACAACTACGTCCTTATCGTGTTCAGTTATTACAGGCTCTACCAAAGTCTACAGACCATGGTTTACGTGCCAACTTTGCACATGAAATGTTGTTGCACGACGATTTTCTGGATCATGTTGTTTTCAATAATGAATCGACATTTCACATCAGTGGACAGGATTCATAGTGTGCGTATCTGGGGCTCATAAAATCCTCACAAGGGTGTAATTGCAACGAGACTCACCTAAATTGAATGTTTGTTGTGCCATATCTCGGCGGAAAGTTTATAGGCCTTTTTTCTTTGGAGAAGTAACTGTAACTGGTACGCGATTGGTTGAACGTTGAACGTCACACCCGAACACTGGATTGGCAGCAAAGGAATGAAACGATGTGTGTATGTTTGCTGACACCGACGGACTGCTCCGTAAATGCGCAACCGATGTCTTTTGGGTTCATCTAGTATACGAGGGGTGTTCGGGATATACTGCATTCTTTCCCAACAGGTACAAGATCCAGGTAACTGGGTTTCTCCTTGGAGCTGACCACCGTTCCTCAACCACATTTTGACCCGCTTGAATTTCTTCGTGACCGATCTTGCCTTGCACCTGATTTTGTGTCCTCAGTCAAATCCCCCGAAACCTCCTGTTTATCTCCATCAGGGGTGTCCACCGTCCTCCTCCTCATTTGGTCGTAGTGTTTTCTTTTGGAACCACCATTAATGTTTACTGTAAACGATAGGGGGTCTGTTTGTTCCATTACTTCGTTAGGTGAAATGCATCTTTCGATGGGATTATTTACCCATACTTTCTCCCCCTCTTTAAAAAAATGTTTCCTCATACTCAATATTTTTCTCTACATCTGGTTTCAGAAAGTCAAAACGGGATTGAAACATTATTTGACTCGGCGTCCTCTCTGTTGATCTCCGGTAACAAAAAAGAAAGTTCTGCAGTCTTTGAATTTGATCTAGTGCCTCATTGCTTACACACATTCTGTCCTTGAATGTTCGGACAGCCTTTTCTGCTAGTCCGTTGGATTTTGGATAATAAGGTGTTATTTTTACGTGTCTTATTCCGTTTTCGCTACAGAAATGTTCGAATTCGTTTGAAGTCAGCCGTGGCCCGTTGTCTGTAACAAGGAACTTTGGAAAGCCAAACCGTTGCAAAGATAACAAGCAAAGAGTGCTAGCAGAAGTAATATTCTTTATTGGAAAGCTTGTCTCGCATGACCTCCACGTTCACCCGATCTGACACCATATGATTTCTACCCGACCTAAGAAACAGGATTGAGGCAGCTGTTGCAACAATTACACCACAAACACTAATCAACGTTTGGGAAGACTTGGGTTATCGCCTTAATGTGTGGCGTGTGACGAACGGTGTTCAACACTTGTAAGCATGTAGGTATAACTGTTTCAGTTGCTCTTATTAACTATGATTTTTAAGTTTTATGTAATAAATGCTACAAAGCGTTAAAACACCGGTATTCATTTAGAAATATCCGGTATAAGCGAACGATTTTTGTCTGTTTGTATGTTCCAGCATCACGTAAAAACTACTGTAGCGGTTTTGATGGGGTTTTCATTATTGGATGCTTTGAGGTCCTGGAAAGGACACAGGCTTTATTTCATCGCAATTGGTTGGCGAAAAATTTAAATCTTTAAACAATACAATGTCTGTACGTGTACCTATAATGGGTATAAAAATTCGTCAAAAAATGTTTTATATGTACGCTCAAACATAAGGTTCTTTAAATGATCTATACATCTTTAAACAAAATAATAACAAAAAAATAAAGGACCCGGGGAATCGAATGGAAGCCCCATGACAAGAATAGGCGCCGCCAGCCTTTGTCCCACGAAAAAGTTAAAGACGAAATTTTCGTTTTCGTGTAGCCGTTGTAAAAAATATTTTAAAAAATCCGTATGGAGTTGTCTATCTCTCAGTTATACAAATTGTAGAAAAGGAGAAAGACCGCGGGTGAAGCTACCGTGTCTTACAGATGACACAATAAATCTTACGGGGGTAAGAAAAACAATTTCATAAGAAAACCAAACTTTTTTTGTCATAATTCTATTACTTACTCGGCCCTTAACGTCCTTACATTTACAAATTAAAAATTTGGTATTATTTTAACTCTCTTATATCGTCTCAATTAATTAACGATTACCTATTATTTTAACTCTCTTATATCGTCTCAATTAATTAACGATTACCTACTACGTTTTGAAGCTTAACCCTTTTCCTTCAATTTTATTCAAAATTAATTAATCTTTTTAGATTTAAGTCCAATGTTTTAATTAAGGTCGCCACTGTTTAACTTTTACATTTTGTAGAATTTTAGGAACTCTTTCTATACAGAGAATTTCGTAGTTATTTCTTCTATACTTCGTTCTTTATTTCATTTGTACGTTGAAAAACACATTAAACCTCAAAGTAAGGATTAACTATTGAATTATACTTTGTCGAACTGTGGACTTCTTTTGCAGGTGCCAAATTACTAAAGATTTCTAAATTTACTTTGCTATCATCATTGACCAGCAACAGCTTTTCAGCCAGTTAGCTTAAGCTTCTTAAGATAATCTACGACTTACTGGATAAAAATATTATTCATATTCATATCCGAAAGATAGAAGATTTTGATCCTTATTGCCGCTTGAAAATTTTGCAGTTGTGTTTTACAATATTACATTGTGAATAGACAAAGTAAATTGAAAGAGTTTAATAAGTGTCAGATATTTTATTATAATAAATCATAGTTAATGTGTATGTCAATATTTTTCGTAGTAATCAAAATGGCCGAATGAATATTTTTTGTAGGTAACATTAAATTGTTTCTAGGAAATTTGCATTATAATCACACATTTATTTTACGGAAATATGTAAATAAGAAGGAAATTATAAGGCTGAAAGACACTTACATCAGTGTTATCGTTTATATGTAATCTTGCAGCTTGTTTTAGTTCAAATGTGCCGTATTATTCTCAAATAGATCGTTGGCGTAACACAAAAGAAGCTTTAAGCTCAACTACCTTGTTGAATGTAAAATGCTAGAACTTTCATGCTGGGAGCAGCACTCTTCCACTAACAAAGTAGATGAAATCCATCAAATTCCTTATCGAATGTACAATAAAAAAATAATCACCGAAGTAAACATTTTGAAATGAAAAAGTAATCGAGCAAAACTACAAGAAAAACGATGACGTCGATATATATTCTATACTGACGAATTTGATAAGGGTAGAGGCAATTCATAATTTCGCTTGTCCTGGAAGTGAAAGCATCATAGAAGTGGATGTTCGTACTTTCAGGCATCAACACTTCAACTTTTCCAACTTTTCTGATTCTATATAACCACTTAACTTTCTCAATTTTTATTCAGGTATACCCGCTTCGGGAGGAAGAATGATGTGTCTGCCTGTTATATTATCTACTCATTATCTACTTTTACATAAATTCCGTATGAAATTTTCGAGGGTTCTTAAGCGTGCACGTACATTAAATAATGGAAAATGTACGTTTGCGTTTCTCCCTGTTTAACCGCGGCTGAAAAATACACAACAACAAAAAAATGGGCAGTAAATGACCTGGAACATCTTAAGGACTTCATACATTTCCTTTCGAAGTGATTTATAAAATGATAAATTTGTTACGAGGAAAAAATGTTTCAGTACCTACGCACCTTCGAGCACTAATAAATTTTACTTCACTCACTTGTAATTAATTCTCATCTAAATATGTATATAATTAAATTTATCGAACAGTTGAGAGTTCGTGCAAACTTTTCGGTGGCGCGGTGGCGCGGTGGCGTCGGCGGCGTACTGAATATATTAAAGTGTGAACCGCTGGTAATATTTTTAACAGCAGTTTGCAGCAGGTTTACTACGGCTTACGTTGATTTACATCATTCGAACTTTGTAGCTACTTGTATTTTGTACTTTGATAATATATGAAGTTTATGGTACGTACAAAATTAAATTTCTCCAACGGAACAAACAAGTTTATAGCTATGTTCGTCATCTTTTGTTATTATAGAAATTAACGTCAGTTATAATTAAAATGACAATTGTGATATGCGAAGGAAATTGTCGAATAATTTCAGCAACATTTCCTAAAGATACCTGATATAAACATATCAGAGTTAATGTAGACTATTTAGCTTGTACGATCCGGGGTTAAAATCATCTCCGACGATGACGACTATTTCCTTTTATGGTCGCATTAAATTTCTGTAAATTGCTATTTACAAACTTCTATTGACGTAAACAATAAACTTTTGGTTTTAATTATATCTTCCGACATCAAATTTGTTAACTAGATTATTGTTATGATGAGAATTTCAATTACATCGTTAATGATATATTCAAGACGGATTTATTAACCATTTTTCAACGAATCTACGCAAAAAGGGTCAAAATAACAGACGTTCTTATTCATCCAATTAAAGGACATTCTAAAGGGCGATATTTAAGCGTTTGGTTTTGGAAAAATTGAAGAAAACACAGCAAATATGTAAAAGTGAATCAAATATATATTTGGATCGATAAATCAATGCCTCCCATTTACTTTTCAAAAATTAGTTCATGCAAATGTTGGCCAGGGCTACGAAGGGGCTACGCGTCAGGTGGTCCATTCTGAAAGTCCAATTTTGGCACACTTTTTTCAACATTTCGGCCGGTATCTCACCAATAACACGTCTTCCAAGGCAGCAATCGTGGTTGGCTTGTCCCTAGAGACGAGAGACTTTGACAGCGCTAAAACGTGAGATTAATTGCTCACCAAACTTGCCTCTCAATTGGTTCATGGTATCGCGTGCAGTGTGTCATGTGGCACCGTCCTGTTGAAACCAAATCTTCCATTTTGGGAAAAAAAAGTCCGAGATCATCGAGTGATGCCTTGCTCCATTGACCGTTATGTTGCGGTCATGATGTCGACGGCCCATGAACCGTACCAAACAGTGCATTTTTCAGGATGCATGGACAGCTCTTGAACAGCCTCGTCGCCGAAGACATTTTTTCCATAAAAAAGGTGATTTCTGTGAGGTGAATTCACCGAAAAGACGACGATGTGGTAGGTTTGTTTCAGCGCCTGCATATTTTGTATGGCTTTAGATCGAGGTCCTTACTTAAAATTTTCCAGGTGATCGAATAACACAAACCCAATTGCTGCGATCTTCATTAACACTAGCAGATACAACAGCAATATTCCCCTCGGTACGCACTCTACGAATACGCGTTGGTGGATTGATGTTCAAGTGGTGCGAAATTTGAATGGCCTGCTCGGTGGGTCGATTTTGACAACCATAAAATGGACGTAACTTGCGAAACACATTTTTCACAGAGCACGAATGTTGATAATAAAAATGAATGATTTGCAAGCGTTGTTCGTTTGTCAGTCTATTCATAATGAAATGACAAGGCCAGGGCCGGATTGAAAACTTACTTAAAATCGGATCCACGGATCTACGGATTTGTGTGCATTACTAATTTACATAGGATCCGGATCTAAAGTCTGTAGCTGTATCCGATTACAGTAAATTTCATTTACTGATCCAGATATCTTCATTTTAGAATTACGATGGATAAATTCTATAGGTATCACAAAGAATCACGAAGTTCATTCCATACATCAACAACAGAATTCACGTGTAATCGAATTTCGGATTCGGATACGCAGATCCGGTTAAACAAATCGGATGCGGATCTTAAGGATCCGAATTGTCTATAAGATCCGGAGAAATCCGGATATATCGTAGCTGGAGATACGGAGAAGATGCGGATCCATACCGGATCTTGTTTTGGATCCGGAGCCGTTTCACACCCCTAGTTTCAATCATGTTATGTGGGTGTCCCAATTTTGTGGGGGCCCATGGGCGATCGCCCCTTCCGCCACTTTAAATCCGGCTCAGGGCAAGGCAAACCTTAGATTAGGAAAGAGAGGCAAAGTCATCGACATATAGAAATGGATTGTGCGTGGTTATGCTAAGCCGGGATACTGCAGATGAGAGAGAGGGTAAACGTGGAAGCCTAGTTCTAGCTTTATTTGTCGCGTATCTATTGGTTCCTGCATTTTCATGGGAATGCAGCGACCAATAGATACGCGACACATAAAGCTAGGGCAATGCAGCGTCCAATAGATACGCGACAGATAAAGCTAGAAATAGGTCTCCACGTTTACCTTCTCTCTCACCTGCAGTATCCCGGCTTTAGCATAACCACGCGCAGTCCATATATGTCGATGGGCAAAGTGAACATTTTTGACTTTGACATATGTCACGAATCACGCGGTGAATTGTCAAAAACTTTGAAAAAGCAAATAGCAAAAAAATCACGCTTTAGTAGCGGACGCGTTATGTCGTAACTTCCTAGACCAAACAATTATTGTAACACCTTTTCTAACCTGCTCAGAAATATTTGTTGATCCATGTTTTCAGAATCTAACTCGTTCCATCAAAGTTTACACCATTAATTAACCATTTAACCTTCAGATTTGTGAATATAAATTAAAGGATTATTAGATACATGCTTTTCACGATCTATATGCTCTTAAAGGAGAGAAGTTAGAAGAATTTGCCGAAGGCGCCCTTATTTTGAGGTATAACAAAAAAACACTTTATGTTATGCATTCTTTGGTTGATGAACAGTGCTCATTAACGACAAGGGATGACTTCTTTTACGTTTATATAGAAATTGGTACAGTTACCGGTAAAAACGAGAATAGAGATGAATGACAAAAGAAAAGCAGATAGATGCCACCCCCATGACACAAACTGCAAAAGTATAGCATAAGAATCTTGTGTGATGAACGATTTGACTACCTGTCAAACAACATAACTCTGTCTGTACGAACGATTCTGCTATAAATTTTCGAGTGTCACCACATACTAGGGTAAGTAGCAAACGGCAACACTCTCAAGCTGGAACAAAAGGTAGTCGAAAAGTCAACTGTCCTAAAACCAGATGTTGTATGGTCTAAAGGCTCTTCCACTTACAGTATCAACTGTAAACAACTTAATAACTCAAGACACCCATGCCCAACTTTAACTTGAGATTAACTTGACGTTAAAGTGTCGCGATCCGTGAGATGCCTTCAGCTTGGCGCGTTTCTGAAGGAAGAACCTTTTGGTTACAGTTTCTGGGCGCTTTAAACTAAACAAGCACACGTAGCGTATGGGCTTGGCCGCTTGGCATTGTAGAAGATGTTACCAAGACGACAAGGCGGCGCTCAACATACATGTTGGAAGGTATCCTAGCCGCGTCCTTGTCCAGTATTTTCAGGTTTATCTCAGGTTTATCTCACGTGTGGGATGGCTTGAGTTACGGGGTCGGAGAACTCTGAGTAGTTCGGATATGATATGGATTTTGATTATCCTCCCACCGTAATCCAGAATACAGAACCCAGACTCGTCATCCATTTATACCAACACAAGCAGAGATACTAATCAGAGTAATTCGACCATAACTGATCATTAAATCAATTTCCTTCCAGATTGTATGTAAATTAAACCAATTAATCGTCCTGCAACTTCGATTTAGAAACAAGCAAATTATTATGAGACATTTTGTAGTTTGTGTAGTCGATAGTAGAAAATGAAGTTCAAAATGCCAGACTTGTAAAAACCGAGTTACAAAGCTATTTTATTTAAAGAAAACGAGAAATTTAAACGATGGACATTATGAAATTCCTGGATTCCTATTATTTCCACTAAATTCTATGGTCGTCTCGACGATCTTCAAGCCTGTCAAGAACACTTGCCACCAACATCATCATACACTCGTCTCTTTATATTGTGAACATGAAACGACCTATTGTGTGCTTTTTTATGGTAATTAGCAAGAAGGGTTTATTTATCTTTAGTGTTTGACGAGACACTTTCATATCCCTACTATAAAATTACAAAGAATTATTACTTACACCTTCTCCCTAGCCGATAGATGTAATTACGTTTTTTACTGTAGTTACTAAAAAAAAGTCATTATCCTTTTTACTGCCAACAAAAAGGAGTTATTTTTGATGAGCCATTCTTTCCTTGATCTTATATCTCCTTTAGATATCTTGCGTATTTATCAAGTTGCTTTTTCGAGTAGTATCATTAATTAAAGCTTGTAATATTTGATCGTCAACGAAATGTTTTTGCAAGAATTTCGTATGTTTGTATAAAGGAAGCAATTAAAGCCCTTAATGACCAATTAAACCACCTCTGCAACACATAAATCTATTCTTACAAATTTATATTCGTCGTTTTACAGCACAAATTGCAAACTCTACACTGAATAACCAACAAAACCATCTCCATTGTCAACAAAAGTAGATATTCTGCATAGAGAGAGGTCACAGCGCGAGTTTAGTTTGTAAACCTCCATATTTGATTTATGCAACTATAACAAACATAATAATGCTCTCTCTTCGGGATTATACTACATAATAAGATTAAATACGGTGTATCCATTTTCATAAGTAAACATTCGCCGAATTCCACAGCAGAGCGGCAAGAAAAAACGAATAATAATAATTTTCTCCCCTCGGAGATATATCGTCATTACAACCGAAATGATCCTAATTACAATGATTAATTAGAAACGGCTATAAAACAATGTAACAGATCTTGTTAACGAATTAACTTAATTACTGTTACTGTGGCTAAATTAGAACCCTAAGGGAGAATAAATCTTAGTATATTCTCAACTTTGATTAAACTTTAATATGAATTGCGAATTCTTAGCAAACAAAATATTTTCATATTTATATATTAAGTTATATTATAACGATCGAAATTTCTGATCGGAAATCGGTCTCGTCTAAAAGGATAAATAATAAAAGAAAGAGTTGCTTCGCTCGAGAAATTAGTTACTACTTAAAGGATCTTAAAGAAGTTGTTAAAGAAAAACTTTACGAAATTAAAATAGCTATTCAAAAATTTACTTTTCGAAAGTGGTTAAAGCAAGATTTGCAGCAGCTTAGTTTGAAGGGCCTTAAGCAAAATTCGGAGACAAAGGCGCGGTCTTCTTTGATATGTCTAGCCGCACAGGGAGTTGATTGGTTTCATATTAAATATGGAGTTTACAGATCTTATGGTATGGCCCAAAGGAATAAATTCAGTTCTAAACTTTATATTATAATATAGTCTCTCGTTCGTTTGTTTGATGTGCAGTTAGGGTAAAGCCTAAATGACATCTTTGAAATGGAAGGGTTGCCAGAAGAAAAAAGAACAATTAATTAAAAATAAATTTAATTTTAAGGGAATTCAAATGGTTAGTCATCGAATTCATTTATTGGTATTTGTGAACAAATCGAATAAGTAAATATATTTCAGTTCCCCTTAATGTGATTTAACAGCGAAAGGACTACGTTTTTGTCTTCGACTGTATAATAAAAAACATCCTCTTATTGAATTATGGAAATCTTTTACTTTGTTTCATTCGATCTTCGATATATTTGTATTTGTCCTTTTTTAGCAGATATACATATGAATCTAGATTATATCTTCTGATAGAAACAGGGGTGGAGCACGGGAGAAAAATTTACAACCACCTACTGAAATTATTAGAACTACAAAAATTGATACGAATCGTTCTTTACCGTACTTTGCCGCATTCATTTGGTCTTATCGTATAAGTTTTCTTGTGTTACCTATTGGAAACCGTCACTTATGACTTGTTCTTAATAATCTAAATTTCCAAACTTTAAACTTGTGAACAGAAGAATTTTATTAGTGTTTATAACGTCAGATTGTAAAATCTTTTTACCTTTATCTTTTTTTTGTTCATATTCAATTATTATTCATGCCTTGATTTCCTTCGGGAAACGCTATATCGGTATCCCATCAGATACCCGACAAATCAGCATTCATATTTTCATTTGGACCGCAAATTGCCCATGGTCCTTTGTGTGTTATATGTTTCAAGTATTGGTAGTTTTTGATCTAAGACCCAGTACCGTATAACAAGGTAAGGAATTTGGTGTAATTAATTGCTCGTTTGTCTTCCTTATAATATTAACTCTTTAGTCATTCCATATGATGTTTAAAGGTAAAATCAGGTTTTCTTATAACATCGTTGTTCTTAGGAAAATTGTTATACCCTTCTGAGTTTTGGTTAGCAGTTGCGAACAACGAAGAAGAGCTTCTTAGAACTCCGTGACGCCCTTTAATAGAAAAGATTCGTTTGCATCCCTTAAACTAGCCTCCACCCATTTTGCCTACGCAAACCGTGCGACCGTGAATATTTCTCTTATGTTACGGCCGTAACAGCATTTTAGCACAGATTAGTTTTTTCCAATATGTGCAGGTCAATAAATTGCTAAATAATATAAAATAGATTTTCCTCCCCTAAAAACGTATCGTAAGCTATTCGCACCATACATACCTATGAGACAATTAGAAGAACATTCTCCTACTTAACGAATTTCTGCTCTTTCGGCCACAGTGTACGCAATTCCCTATTTTCCCATTACCATCCTTATTAATCATAAATGTAAACTCATATTTCCCTAATTATTCATGCTTCCAAGCAGAAAACCAGAACCTACACTAACTGCTAAGGTACCTAATTGTAATAATTAATTACAATGAATTATCGGGTTTAAAGACAAATATGACTAAAAAAATGATATTACTCGCATTATAAATCATCTTCTTTTCTAATATCATATTATTATTATCGTTATTTTGGGACAGTACGAAAGAATCACACATAGGCTGCCCCCCCTCCCTTAAAAAATCATTAGATTAGAACTTGTGAGTAGGCGGTGTTGTTTAGTGCTCAAAAATGGGTCTAAAGTTTCAAATTAGAATACGAAAATCGTTCTTGGTCCAATAATCACCGTTTTAGTAAATATAGGAAGCAATTAAGATAATCGCCGTACTGTTTAAAAGTGAGCTTCAATTGCCCAAATAGGTCTTTTGACGACTGCAATGGTCCTTATTGTCAATCCCGCCGCTCTTAGAAAATTGTTGTTCCATATTTTCAATACGAAAACGTTATATTCTAACAAAAAATGTTACCCAAACGCACGCGGAAGATGATCCATAAAGGAAAAACACTCAATTCTGTTGCGTCAAGTGGTAGACTTCAGTTTGCTTAGGTACCAGTCCCGTTTCAAGCTAAGTGACACCCTTTGCGTCTCAGAATACTATCAACATAATTTTCTCTGAGGACCACGACATTTTGCATTTTTGTGTTTCAGTACTTCAGTTTGCTTAGGTACCAGTCCCGTTTCAAGCTAAATGACACCCTTTACGTCTCAGGATACTATCAACATAATTTTGCTCTGAGGACTACGACATTTTGCATTTTTGTGTTTCAGTACCTAACTCATTGTTGAAGCGAAATCAGGCGCTGTTGGGTAACACCATTTCCTGCACTCTGGCGAGGTTTGTTGCAGTTGTAGATCTGGACGTGTATTGGTATTATCTGTCATAGTCTGTCTTCTTTTACTATTTGATGGAGCATGATGTTGTCACAGTAGCCGTTTTCCTGAAGCGAAGAAAAACACCCCGATATTGAATAGGACAAGTGCTTCCCTTGATTTATTTTCGTATTAAGTTTTTTGGTCTCTGGATTCTGGATTGCGATATGAGGGTGAACGTAATTCACGCGCACGCAAGGTTGAGAATTGGGCCTTTTCTACAACTTGCATAATGACGGTCGTCCGACCTTGCAACGTCACTTCCTCTAATACATGGAAACCAACATAGAGGTAATGTGGCAGTGGAATCTATCATTTGGCGTGTTTGGCGTGTTTGGGAATACTCGTACTTTGGGATCACCCAAGGTTTCTTTAAGTGTTGTGTTTTTCTTATATGAATTGAAGCAAGTAGTGAAGGTAAGTTCTCGGAATTGCTCATATAGAGCGTGTGAAACATTGAAATGGCAGCACCAAAGCGTTTCAAAACTAATAAGGAACCTTTATATGGTACAATTTAAATCGTCAATAATCCTTTTGACAATAGATCACTGTAAACAGGGTTCTTATCTTAGCTATGTGACCGTTCCGTATAACGGTTTGTAACAAGTAACAATACAAACAGCTCATCAGAACAGCTTTAATTTCAAACAGCTTTGTACTAACGGGTATAGCCGTTCATCGCCTGTTCTATCTCCGTTAGCTGTTTGTGTGGTTACAAAAGCAGTTATACGGAACGGTCACATAGCTAAGATAAGAACCCCATTTACAGTGATCTACTATTATTCATTTAGTAACTTTTCTAGTGACTCTTTGTGTTGAAACCGCCCTTACTGTCGGTTTATACAGGTTTTTACAGTAGAAATACTACACTAACAATTATTTGGATCCTGAATTCCAGTGTTGCTCCATTAATCTTCTACAAATTCGATGGTTTTTTATTTTTTCAATTCGTTTTGATTGTGTTTATTGATAGTTTTTTTAAATATTTGTTCTTCTTAGATCGAGTTACCTACTCCACAACACACCCTATTTTCGTTATATATTACTATTATATTATATTGTCCAAATGACCAATCATCGTCATTGGACACGCCGTAAGTTAAAGAAAAACAAACGAAAGCTTACTCTGAAATGCTTTTTACAGGTTAACGGAAGCTGGTGAAAAAGGGTTGGAATACGTCTATTGCAGGAAAATATGCATATTATGTTGGACGCGTGAAGTTCTTGCCGTATAAAATTAGTTTCAAATTGCCAAAAATGAAAATTTCGTTAGAAGTAGAGACAGCTGGCAATGTACCCCTCCTCGCCTACAGCAACGAAGGGTCTAGGAACCAGAGCTATTATAAACTAAAGTTCTGCTTCGACGTCATGAAATTTTGATTGGTTTCGAGCGGTGGTGAAACCTGGAAACATATACACAATTTGAAGGAGGATATGGAGGAAACTAGCTTCCCGCATCTATATCAGCAAACCTACCATACTAACCCATTTTCAGTAGTAAACGAATTTACCCCGTAGTACATTTCGAATGGCAACTTTGAATTGAACAAGTGCAATTGAGTGTCAAATATTGATCTTATAATACGAGAACGTTTTATAATTTTCCGTCCATCTCTGTAAATGTACCTACTACATTTTCAACGTTGCCGGTTTACAATAAGACATAATTACATCGAAATGGCGTCGTACTTAGTAAAGGAACTAATTTGCATTCGCTCGTCTGTTTTAATTAATACCAATTATACTACCGCGCTAATGCTATTTTCCTTTCAATTTTGATACATATTTCATTGTAGCAACCGTAATAATTTCAAAATTGTTCAAATTTTCTTTAGTTATTTAAATATCAATTAAGTATATAGGCGTAACTCTAAAATGTGATGCCAGATAAGACCTGTTAGATATAACATACACTTTGCATTCATTTAAAGTTTGAACAAGTTAATTTCGGAGTTTAAGACGGTATAAAAATTATTCATCTTACTTTACAACCCCTTTTATGTCAGTGTGATTGCATTTATACGCACTTTAACCTCTTACTCGCCTTCTTTCACGACTACGGCGCTAATTATAAAATATATAGTTGAGCTTTAAAATTTTGCATACGAGGGTGCTTTTTTATATTCGTAGCCAAATGCCAGAAATGCTAAGTATTAAAATTGCTATGAAATGATTCTCACTTTGCAAACATTGACAAAAATTTGTACAGTTATAAATATCTCTATATGAAGATGGCGCCACTTCACTCCGCTTCACCGTATGCAACGACACAAAAGGGGTCTGCGAAATTCACACCTGAACAATCTTCCACCAAAGATGAACGTAACCTACTCCGTTGATATTGCAAAAGTAAGTGAAAACTGTGTTTACAAAATCCTAGTGATTGAAAGGGATGAAAAAAATTACAGCAACTACAACAAGTTCAGTTTTCAGGCAAATTCTAAAAATTTCTTAATTCGATTAGGTATTACCTATAGATAAAACACGAGTAAATCACTATGTTCCAGAGCAAAAATTGCAGTCGAAAAGATGGCATTGTCATGGTTCACCACCACCCAAGAAAATCAAGCCATCGCGATATCTTGTTGATCGATTATATTTATTGGCCCGCTTTCTTCGTAGATTGTACTAAAAACATAAGAGGAAAACTACCAAAAGAACACAACAAGTTCCCATTTTTCAACGTCTGTTGTGGTCGAAAGCGATTTTGAATTACTTTCACTTTACCTTTTGTTCCCTAAACTGCTAGAAGACGCTAGCAGTGTAAATGCATACATTTCCTATGGTTCACGGTCATTTCCCCGCCGAAAAAATCCCGCCGGTCAATTGCCCGCCGGTAAATTGTTCGCCTGGTAAAAATCCCGCGCGGTGAAATGTTCGCCGGTAAAATGCCCGCCATGACAAAATCCCGTCGGTCAATTTCCCGCCGTAATTTTTGAAAAAATAAGCAATTAAGAAAGTTCTTTTTTAAATAACTTCAGTTTTGTAAACCTGTGTGTCATGCCACTATTTTAGTATCAATTGAAAAAAAATATACTAAACCTGCAAATAACCTAGGCGCTATAGTGGGGGAATAAGCGTAGAAAATGGTACAACATTTACGTGTTAAGAACGAGGTTGAAACAAGAGATAGTAGCAGGCGAGTATTCATGTATAGTGCCGTAGGTCTGTAAAGGATGTCAACATGCCATCGGGAAGTGCTTAAAATGGCCGTCGAAAATATTTTATAAATTTATATATAACGGTTCTTTTGTTAAACATGGCAATGTCTGGTTTATTAATACAGTCTTCTTTTTTGAATTTAGCATATTTTAATTTACAGTAAACAGCGGCCTCAAATTCATCTTACGCCTCCTGAGCGCATAATCCGCCACTGGCTGCACATAACGTAGGTACATATGTAAGTGGATCTTTATCACAAAAATAGGAGAATATCAGGGGAATCATTTTGCCTACAACGGCGGGCAAATGACCGACGGGATTTTGTCATGGCGGGCATTTTACCGGCGAACATTTCACCGCGCGGGGTTTTTACCAGGCGAACAATTTACCGGCGGGCAATTGACCGGCGGGATTTTTTCGGCGGGGAAATGACCGGATACCATTTCCTATCCAACTGAGAAGACATGGCCCCGAAAATTAACGAATTGAAAAGAGAGGGCGATGGTAAAATCGTCGAATTTCAATCCGAAAAATTTCGGAAAGTGTTGGAATGAGTATAGGACCTGGCCTAAATATCGTAGACAAACTGGAGTACATTAAAAATTGTGGAAGTGAATTTCTGGTCTTTTGTCCGAAAACCAAAAACGTTTGCGAATGGCCTTGACTTTTCGACATAGGTATAGCCAAAATGGTAATGATTTTCTCTTGTCAATAATACGGTAATAAGGTGATGTTGACATGTTTTCGGCCATGAAGGACCCTTGCGGATACTATTTAAAACAGCACAGTCACAGTGAATATTAATGCAAATGTGTACCTACCTATAATAAAACTCTGAGCAAAACAAAAACCCCAAGAATACTTTAACGTCATTGTGCTCCACGAAAGTGCTCGGCCTCGTGTGCAAAACGCTGTGAAAGAATTGTTCAAGTAGCAGCCAGAAGAATTTAATGAGCATGGTATACATCCATAGATAACAGAACGAAACATGTACGTGGAGGTAATTATTTGTAAATACGTTTCTGAATAAATTTTGTATAGAGTAGACCAAACATATGTTTCAATTAAACAAGCCTCGTAGTATATTTACTAAAAATTTCCTTGTATCACCATTTTTTTACATTAAAACAAATGTACATAAACAACCGTGAATAATTTAACATGAGAACTATTCAATTTATTGATAATTGTCGAAATCTGAATAAATTATAAGAGTAAAGGATATAAAAGACACTGCGAGTAAAGAAAATTACAATCGCTTTCCTTTAAGAGTTTGGTTCAAAGGGAGCAGAGTATATGTATCTTGACTAATAATGAATTTGAGAGTAGCTTTTCGGAAAACGTGATATGCATAAACTTTATCAGTTTAGTACACAGAGGACATGTTAAACAGTTATCCCAGGATTTGTCTTCTGTGTACACCTTCATTAAAGGATATGGTATCGCAAGGATCACTCTAATTGAGGACATAGCAAACACGCAATCAAAGCGTTAATTTCGAAGCGAGGGGTTTACTTATAGGTATTGGTTCTCTATATGTGTCTAAAATCTTACGTTATCCTTTACCTAACAAGATATTATCTAAGCTATCAAACAAGGATTGTGGAGATTTATAATCGTTAGCTCACGCGACTAAGTGCTTGTAATGGATTCATTGATCCAAACTAAACATATTGAAAATTAGATTTTCATTTTCAGCAGATTTTAATAAGCTTATAATACGATGATCGCGTAAACAAGTTTAAATTCCCGTGCACACACATTCTTTTTTAGGTGGTATTTGCGCCATTATTTTTTTCGTTCTTCCTAAGATAGCGGTGTAGTTTTTTTCTGGTTAAATTATTGTTAATAATCAGGATTCAATTATTATTACACGAAGGACTAGCGAACATTTTCCTTTTTATTACTCGGCAGTTTGATAAATTGTAACGTTGCAAATGAGTTTTAGTTATTTGTGTCTTCTATTGTAAGCATTAGGAGGATAAAAATAATAAATTTTATTATGTACAAAGAAAACTGTTGAAACGTTTATAAAAACTGAACGAGTTGCCCAAGAACGGACTATTCATGTACAGGAGAAGAAAAAAATAATGTTGATAATACAGAAATCAACCATACAACCCCAAATAACTGAGGACAATAATATTCTGGATTATGGATTCTGGATTACGAGGGGAGAGTAGTCAGAAGTCCACGCGCACCTAGGCCACTGTAACGGGGAAAATGAAGCAAAAAGGAAAAATAAATAAAAATAAATAAAATCGCTCTAAACCTACGGCTCCAGCTGCTCACGGTGAGAAGGGGTGAGTTCAACTAAAAACAAAATGTTAGATGGTAAGGGTAGGCGCCACTAATTTTTCTTCTTCAGGCCGTGCTGCAAAATTAGAAATAGCCCTCCGATGGTCGAGGCGGTTATAAAGCTGAAAAGGGGGAAAAACAAAGAATGAGGGATAACCAAAATAAGATTACTATATTGCGCTGAACAGGCCCCAAAAGGACAATAAATTACAGACCACACTCTGGTGTGGGGGTTTTCGTTTAACGGTTGCAAATGAGGATGAACAAATGCAGAATGATGATGAGTTCAAAATAATGATAACACCATGAATTAAATAAAAAAAAACAGTACCTGTTGCGAGATCTCACGTTGGATACCTACAAAAGAAATCTTGATCTGAATTAACTGAATGATGAGGGTGCGAAAAATGAATGAGCTTGACTCTAAACAATTAATGAATGTGGCATAACAATATTTAGTGTGTAAAACAAATAGCAATAATATATTAATTCAGTAGTTACGTATATTTTCGTGTGGTGGTCCTCTTGATAGCAAATGGGGCTGTTCTGCGTAACTTCAACTTCAGAGACGGGATAAGGTTGAGGGATACCTGAGGGAAGGTTGCGATTAGGAGGGACATATAATGAGGGGGGGGGCAGATAGTCACATACGGTCAATTGAACGGAGTCCTGACGACAATCAGACAAGTACGTGGAACACAAACAGGCCCTACAAGGGAATCATGCGTTACACCAGAATATAAGGAACAAAACTGAATACTTACGAGGTGGAGGTGGCCTTTAAAGTGGACAATATATATAATGAAAAGGTTCGGTCGATTCCACAAAATCGGTTACTGGTTGATGATTTCAGATGTGTAAATTATAAATATTGATTGGTAACTTAAAAAAAAACCTATCCGGGTGGTGCCCTTATTCTCTCCTAATAAATCCCAACAATATAGGGTTGCCCAATAGATTCTTTAGATCCTGAGCTCAACGGAAGAGAACGTTTGGTGCTAAATCCCAATTAAACTTGGATTTTCACAGATAAAACTCATGCACCTCAAGACACACACACAGATCTTCAAAAATTCGAAAAGAGAATGGCTTCCCGGAATTCAAAAAAACTAACGACTACCTCGCAAGGTCAACATTTTGGGGAAATTTGGATTAAAACTGTAGAAAAGCGGAAATCGAGAAAAGAGCGGGAATTAACAAAACAGCGGGAGCAACCTCGAAGATCGGCTCAGAGAGGTCACCTGAGATACTATAACGTTATGCTTAAAATCAGAGGTAGTACCAAGAAACAAAGCTAAACACCGAATGAGGCAATGGTTAAGGAAGGAAATGCGAAGGTATAAATGAGGCGTTACATGCAAAAGATGAGGTGAAAATGAAAAGAAACGGTATTACAACAGAAATCTTAAATGCATCACGATAAAACGAAAGGCAGGGGTAAGAAAGTTACGTACGGCACTGGTATTACCTTACAAAATGTAAATAAACAAACCGCAGCTAACTTCAAACCAAAACATTTAAATCAACAACTAAAAGAACAATTAATTTCAGATCTGGTACGTAACACCACCTATTCGGGCCCTTTGTGCTACCACCCTGAGTAGAGTCGTCCGACCCCGCAACGTCACTCAAGCCATCCCACACGTTAGGTAAACCTGAGGATGGTGAAAGGGGAAGCAGCTCTAATCGTAGCCATGTCCGGCCAGGATTCCCCCAACATGGATCGTCTTAATTCGACAAGTACGGGACACTCGCCAAAGTATGTGGTGCGCCGTCTCGTCGTCTGTATAGCACCCTCTACAAGATGGTGATTCCACCAAGCCCTATCTTTTCTCCTCGAAGTCTACTTCGACTCCCAAAATAATGTTCTCTGGGTAAGTAGCGGAGTGCTTGCCGTCTCTATGATTTAATCTACATAGCCGGACTGTAAGTTTATCTTATGGGTGTCGAATTAGCTTGGATAGCTAATTAACTTAAAGTAAACCAGAAATATTTGGTACTTTTTAACCGAGTAGCGAAACTGTCGCCGAGTGGATAGGTATGTGATGAGGGTTTAATTAATACCAAATTAAATTTAATCAATTTCCGGTATGTATAAAGGTAGTTAGCCCGTATAAGACAGTCGATATATAAGGGGGGGTTCTGATCCAAAAAGTCACTAGATTCTAGTAACTTGTTGGCAGGACTGGTTACTAGAAAAGTCGCTAGATTTTCAAGGCCACGCCCCTGTTTTCACCTGTTTTACCTGTTCAATACCTGTTTTTACCTGTTCAATACCTGTTTTTATCTGTTTTTACCTGTTCAATACCTGTTGCAAACCAGGGGCGTGGCCTTGAAAATCTAGTGACTTTTCTAGTAACCAGTCCTGACAACAAGTTACTAGAATCTAGTGACTTTTTGGATCAGAATCCCCCTTATATATCTACTTAAGACCAAGGTAGCCAGCGGCATAATGGAAGATTAAATTGAAATAATGATTCTAAAAAACATAACCGTATGTTTCTACTTTCATAAACCACTTTAAGCACCATTACTTTTCAAATGAACGCACTTCTACATCCTGCATGGTTAGTGTAAATGTTTTTCTTTGTTTTGTTAATAACATTAATTTGAATTAGATAGTTTCCCCTATACAGTATGCGCCAAAACATACATTACTGGAAAACTATTTTACTGTTATTGTTATTATTTAGATATCGGGATGATGCTGTAAATGTTCAAAATGTGCTCCATTATATTATTATTATTAGTGTTCATAACGATCACATAGATTTTGAAACATATTCTGGAACATAGGTTGCTTCAGTCTCTTGAAAAACGAAACGATTTTCTGACGTAATGCAGCCACAGTCCTTTAACATTCCCCACACGTAAGCATCGGGTGGTGTCAAATGGTTGGAATGTGATGGGTAGGGGAAAGGTCACTGTCGAGCGGTGTGACAGGTCGCCCCGTCTTGTTGGAATCATTGTTGATTCATCTCAATATTCGTGGCACAACAAAACCTTGTTAGATCCTGAATAAATGGCCTGACCACCATCTTCCTATAACATTCCTGGGTAACAGTAAAAGGTATACCATCATCATCCTCAATCAAATACGGACCAAGCACAGCGTTTCCTGCCACTGCACACCAAATCATCACACGCACACTACGTAGCGGTTTCTGGACGATAAGGTCTGGTTTCTCGAAACAAGAAAGCGAGTTGTTTGGCGATTGATAAAACCGTCCAAGTGAATGCGACTTTCGTCTGGAGTAACAAATCTGGATTCTCGTACACCATGGCCAAAACTACAATATTCAATCCTGAGATTGCTCCGTCAATAGTTGTTCGACCTGTATTCGGTATGGCAATTCATCTAAGTTTTTGAACAATCGTCGAAGTGACGTATTGCTGATGTTTAATGTCAGAGATGTTCGTTGAAGACTTCGCATGGGTGACTGCGTGTTGCTTGATGCCGGCTTATTAAAGTGTTCACGATATTGTTCCGCCACTAAAGCGGGCCACAGACTTCGTGATTTTTCATCGGTTGTCGGTCATCGTGCCGACCGTTCGTGCCAAAAACCGTAGTGTGTGGGGTGAAAACTGTCACGATGAACCGTCACGACGAATTTCTGGCGGAGCTTGATTTTTGTCGGTTCGGTGTGTCGGTCATCGTGCTAAACCGATGTGTGTGGGGATTTCGTTCCATCTCGTCGGTTTTAAGATCAGTAACGTCCGTCGTTGTGATCAATAATTATACCAATTTCCTGATTCAAATCTCAGCTCATTTAATAATTTTATATGTGAAAAACTGCTTCTTTTCAACAGCCACTCTTTGCATCAAACCGATCTTCTTTTATTGTGTTAAATTTTATTGCCAACTGCAAGTGCCGCCGCTACTGCCAATAATTGTGTCCTGTTTATTGTAATTTCTGGAACCGGACTGCTACTTCGCACGTAGTCTGTGGGCTCATCAGGCGGCACGAACGGTCGGCACGATGACCGACAACCGATGAAAAATCACGAAGTCTGTGGCCCGCTTAAGTTTAAAACTCGGCCCGCCTTGAAGTTGCTATTTTAAGCGAATCTCCATTTTGAGTATGGAAGTAAAGATACAATATTCTGCTAGAAACCAAAACTGACACAAAGACGGAGATTGGGGGGGGGGGGGGGAGGGGGGGCATTGAAAGCACTTTTTAGTCAACACCTCTATGAAACTAAACAAAAAATTCTTGAGTAAAATCATATACTTACTTCTTTTCTTTTCTTTCCCAAATTGGTAAAAAAATTCAAAATAGTAATGGACATACTTGACTATAAATCCTTTACTAACTAGTACACAGAGACAAAAGGGACGATGGAACAGGAAAGCAGTGTAAGTACACCCCACAGTTTACACACAATGTTTTCATGTACCTAGTTGCAGAATAGTATATTCTTTAACGAGTGTAGAATGGTGGCTATTATTCACGCGGATGAAGTTTCCAAAACGAGCGAGCGCAGCGAGTGAGTTTTGGAATCATCTAAGTGAATAATAGCCATTCTACACAAGTAAAAGACCATACTTTCTCCACGACTATGCATTAAAAAAAATATATACGTAGAATTATGAATATATGATTATTTTGACATTTCAAATGACGTGCTGTCAGAAGCGATTTGCGTAGTTATTTATTTGACGTTTTAAAAGAGACGATTTGATTTATTCATTTTAGCGTGATTTCTGATAATCATAGAATGTGATTGGCTAACGAGAGTGAATTCTTTTTCATTCTTCACTGGTGTGAAGAATTTATGTCTTTCTTTAGCTAAATATGTAAAAAGAATTTGTGCATTCTTACATAGTCGTGGAGAAAATAATATATAACTGCACTATTGTTTTATTTAAATGTTTCATTTTGAGGTTCTTGGCATCTACAAGCAACACTCTTCAATGAATAAAAAGAAAGAAACGTAAAAAAAATGTGGAACTGTCGTAAAACGTAGACGCGCATTTAAATTGTGAAACAAATACATACATAGAGTTGCACACAATATTTAACGGACGAACCATGATTTATTCAACAATCGACTGAAGAAGTAACTTCAGTTGAATTTAAAACGTACATAAATTTTGTACGACCTTGTACGGATGCCAACAGTGTAAGCATGGCGGAAGAAAGCTTAAATAATTTGTAGTATACATAAGTAAAAACGATGTAGTCGAATGTACTATTATATAAATGTAATTAAAACCTATTAATGTAATGTAATTATAATAGCCATTAATAGTAATGAAAGTTGACTAATCCACGGAGAAGTCTTGTCTCATTTACTAGAAATTGGGTCACATACAGTATACATACATGGTTTAATAATAATTATAAGTTTTGTCCTCTGAGAAGTCGTTAATAAACTTTAATGGAGAATTATCGCGACACCCTTAACCGTACGTAACTGCATCCATGCATCTTTGGCATGCGACGTAACCATTTAAGTTAGAACCAAGCGTTCCAGAGAAGTAATCTCGCGAATTTTCCGAGATTTAGATTAAAATTTAAATTTTAACTTTTATGTGAACGAGGTAGAGAGGCGTAAAGCAACGAAACGCTCAACAGAATATGTTAATTTCAGTTACAGTAATTGCGGCTCAACTTGTTTCAGTTTATATGTTTTCACTGCACTGTCACTCTTTAGTTGGTGTATGAACTCTGCACTTTCAACTCGTCAATTATAATTTTAGTACATTTCGAATACATCATCAAGTAGATTTCATTGGATAAGTGTTTTATTAATTAAACGCGAAATTAATTGTAACCGAACACTCGAATTCGACTATTGAAATGTTTCATCAATTACCAAACTTTAATTATTTTTATCCAAAATATACGTGCAGCATACTCAAATTAAAATATGATTAACCCTCACTAGGATAAAACCTTGAAATGTTAGTGTATATAAAATTTATACTTAATGGTTTATAGGTTATGGAGACTCATTTATAATTTTAAACGCGTTCGGAGTCCCTTAATTTCGACTTTAAGATGTTTAGGTATATTAAATGCGAATGAAATGAAAGGTCGGGCATTAAACCTGCATAATTAGGCAAGGGTCCTTTAAGCTACGACCTAACGAGCAGATTTAGTTAATAAGGACACGACGCTTAATGGCTGTCGTGGTACAACGTCCTATAATTTCTGTAAATGCCCATTAATGTCAAGAATAACACCTCAATGTTGAAACAATCGGTATTATAAATTTTACTTACATATTACGACGCCATAATAACGCATTTATGGGGCGAAGAGAAACAATGACGAATTTTTGAGATCGCTGTCAATTTACGCGATGCCAGTCAAAATTTTACTTTACTTTTTGAAGAGGACAAAGCGCGCGCGCAGCACTAAAAGGGATACGATTGTTGAAAGAAAATGAAACTGCCTAATTCCGTAATGAAGTTTTACCTCGAAAGTCATACTTTGAGAATTGTTGTAGTTGTAGAGATGGAAAGATTTGCATCTGAGTAGGTGTAATTTCTCAAATTTAAGCAAACGTTATGAGAGAAAGTACCCTTCATTATTAAGTCAAAAAGGATACTTATAACATTAATTTATAAATCCTTATATAAATCGAAATTATCAGATATTTCTTACAAAATGAAAATTCAAATCCTATAACTGTAAAAAATATTCGCTGATGATGACAGCTTTGCTGTTGAAACGCGTACGATATAATAAAGAGGACAAGAATCCCAATTCGTCCGTACACAATATCCCTAATTAGATCCTTATCATTACCGTGTAATTTACTAAAGTAATTGCTTGTTCAAAGCCGCCCTTCTTCGAACTATAAAATTGATGTTTTTCCCAAATGTAAAAATTTGTTTGCTCGTTATTTTCTCTTTCCAGCACCACATTTTCGGAATTGAGGGTAATTCTTCCCTTCAAATGAATGAAATATCTACCTATTTGTAACTCCTGGTAACCTTTCACATCTTTGGGTAAAATATGGAACGTTGCATAGACATACGATCGTTAGAGGAACACATTTTTAATTATACAAAGTGTTTCCAACAGAAAAACCATATCAAACTTGAATTCCATTGATTTAACTATGTATTACACATAATTTCAGTTAATTTTACTAGCAACACCAAATAAAGTTGTCATTGAACAAACCAAAAAACTGATGAGGATAGGTATAGGAAATCCCAATTCATGGTGAAAGGTATTTAGTGATTTAGTAAAGATATGATATTTAAAATAACGAACTAACTAACGTACACCGTAGTTTTCAATCACACTGTATACCTAGTTCGAATTTAAACTTGAGCGAATGTAAATAGTGCAACAAAAACCTACCGAAAGATCCCAAAGGGGAACCGTAAAAGGTTAATAACAGTCCATGCTGAAAGTTTGGCTATGAGAGGATTAATACTTACAGGAAAAATTTTTTATAACAAACACAAATAAGTGCTTATAAGCTTGCGGTAGTAAAATTGGAGTGAACATTACGAGAAAATTTAAGACGCGATGTTGAAAACAGAAGGATAACAACAACCTTGAGAAATAAAGGCAACTGCAATATCGTCAAGAGAATGAAATGTACGGGAGCTGAAAACTTACAGAGGGAGGGGGGGGGGGGGGGAGCAAATAGTAGAAGATCACTGTAACACGAGAAGATTTTTATTCATATTGAGGATTTCATTAAGCCAAAAATTACAATGTCTGTTATAATGGATAATGATTTCTTTGGTTTCGAGTAAATCAGGTTTTTCCTTTGTCAAAAATTCTGGTTTTGATTTTTCTCCCAGTTTATCCGATGTAAAAGAAATCACAAGTCCCGCAGACAAGCTTATAAACCCCCGATTTACGAAAGGTGTCAATCCTATCTCTGGTCCAAGTTTTTTTAATTATGTTTGGAAGAAAAAATATTAATGTTGAAATGTTTAAAAAGCCTTTAGAACGGCAAGGAAAAGTATTTGTGAGAAGGATCATCAGATATGGGTTTGCAACGTGGTGCGACATTTTTGGTTAAAATTCTGAAGGAATAAAGGATGAAACGAGGTGAAGGGGACGACCTGATCGGTAGTGATAGTCAAGTACCTAATGGTAAGATTGCCTTTTTCAGTTTCAACGGTAAACTTGACATTAGGGTGCAAATTATTGAGAAATTGAAAGTATTTGTTTAAATCCAGATGGGAACCTTTGAAAATAATAAGGATGTCATCGACGTAACGTTTATAGAATACGAACTTTTCGTTAATCTGTTCGTTCTTAAACAATACATTAGTTTCAAGAGAAGTTAAAAACAATTCGGCGAGAAGAGATGAAAGGAAGGCCAGTTAATTGAAGAGGTCAGTATTGTCATTTAATTTGAAAAATTTTGGACTATAACAAATTTTGAGGCAGTGTTTGAGGTTGATGATACTGAGACAGTCAGCGAAAGGAACACTACAGAAGAGGTTCACAATATCAAAGGAAATAAGATGATAGTCTTTTTTAACACAAAAATTTTGAGAGTTCTAGGGATAGTTTTTTGGAATTCGCAATGGAAAACGGCAATTGAAATTTCCAAAGGTTTCTGAGGGTAAAGTTGAGCCATTTGGACAATTTACACACGGGAGTTTCAGTAAAGGCTACAATCGGAGACGTTATTTTTATGTATTTTGGGGAGGGCATAAAGACGAGAAAATACGTGGTTCATTAAAATTAATTTATACTAATTATAATCAAAGCAGTGTTAGCAGTGATGAATTCTTTGTGGTTTTTGACTTCAACTTTAATCTACTTTTAGTAAATACAATTTTGATACGCGTTTTCTTTGTGAGATACCCTATACTTTATGAAAATACCACCAAAATAAAACCATTTCGTAGTCATAAGTAGTTTTGAGTGTCGAATAACCCATGTAGGTATAATCTTATTAATACCAGAAGGCTTCGCGCGCCAATGCGCGTCGGCGGTTCTTCAGCGTTTCGCGCCTTGGTATCAGTAAACATCTGCTACTTTAATGACTGAGCTGTCTTTGCCGTACATAATTTCGAAGCGCATGCATTAAAGTAGTAGTACATGTATATCTACTTTAATCCGTGACACGTCAAAACAGCCCCGTCAAAATAGCCCCGGCAAAATAGCCCCGACAAAAAGGCTTGCACACAATACAGTTCAGTATAAAACAGCCCCGTCAAAATAGCCCAGGCAAAAGAGCCCCGTCAGAATAGCTCGCACAAAATATCTCCATGCCCAAATAGCTTCGCGTCAAAAACAGCCGTGTGCTGATTTTAGTATTTTTTTAAATTGATACAAAAACGGGAATGTAATACTAAACAACGTTTTAAACTAAAACGAATGCTAACCTAAGCGTAGATTGATGCGAGGTTAAAGGTAGGTTTAGTATATTTTTTTCAATTGAAACAAAAACGGTAATGTAAAACTAAAGAACGTGTGAAACTAGAACGAATGCTAACTAAGCGTAGATTGATGCGAGGTTAAAGGTAGGTTTAGTATATTTTTTTCAATTGAAACACAGCGGGAATGTGGTACTAAATAACGTTTTCGAAAAATAGTGTATTTCTATATAATGACGTCATTTACCCTTAATTTAATATCTCAGGTGGTCAACCGGGAATATTAGTGATTACTAATAATTACACCAAAATATTCTGGGTGGCGAAACAGGACGAAAAAGCAGTTAAGATGTCTAGGTGGTGAAACGGGAGGTGGCGAAAGAAGAATGAATCTACAATAATTGTTTCTACGGTAATTAAGTTTTACTTAGCTTTAAGTATAGCAAAATATTAAATGTAATCAATATTTCTATTCTTTCTATGTTTTGAAATGGTTATTGTGTCGGGGTGAGGTATTTTGTACGCAAGCCTTTTTCTCGGGGCCATTTTGACGGGGCTGTTTTAGACAGAGCTATTTTGTGTACAAGCCATTTTGTCGGGGCTATTTTGTCGGGGCTATTTTGGGTGGGGCTATTTTGACGGTGCACCACTTTAATCTCATGTCTACTTTAATGCATGAGATTAAAGTATATCTACTTTAATGCGAATTTGTTACGGTCGGACAGGACAGCCGTTCATTCGTAATTATTATATACTGATTGTTTATTGTTTATTATTGTGTTTGGATGCAAAATGTATTTACACTCGTCCATAGAATAATATAAAGTTTGAAATAAATGTGTATATAAGACAAACAGATACATATACCTTTATAGGACTTTACAACAATATTGTAAAATTAACAGTCAATATAACACCACATGAATTCATCAAAAAAATATACAGTGTTTTTCCGAGTAAATAATTTTTTATTTAGTTTTGAATTGTTTAAGTGGCAGAGTCTGAACCTTTGTCGATAGACGATCGAAAAAAAGTTGTGCACAATAATTTGAACCCTTTTGTGATGTGGAGAGTCTACAAAAATCTTTAGTTTCTCTACAGTCATCTCTATAGATAAGTCCATATACAATGTGTACAGCCCTGCGTTGTAGTTGGAAAATATACTGCCATGCCAGTCAGAAGACCGTCCTCAACAACGTATGCTAGGACACTATGTATTAGCGCAAAATATGCACTCTAGAAGTAGTACAGGTAAGTCTCCTTAGTAAAAAGATGGATTTATTCATTTTACGTAAAATATTGTAGTAGTGAGTATCAAATCGAAGGTGAGGATCCACTGTGCAGTCCAAGAAATCAACGCTTTCTAAGTTACTTTTAGGAATCTGTCTTAGGTTAGAGATAGAATTAGTGTCTTAGACTTGCTATTGCTTAATAATAGATTATTTACCTACTAGGCAACACTCGCCTAGTTTTTGAGAAGCAACTGTTGACTGATAGCGTCATCTAAATTATTTTCGCGAGATATTACAGTTGCATCATCAGCGTATAATATGCATGTTAGATTGCTTTTTAAGTTTAAAGTCTGAGGCATGTCATTGACGTATAATAAAAATAGTGTTGGTCCGAGTACAGAACCCTGTGGTACTCCATTTTTCACTCTTAATCGGTTTGATTCTGCCTTATTGAAGACAGAGGCTATAAGCGACCCACTTAACTCGTCAAAACCATAAATCATAGTGAATTTGTCCACTAATATCTTGTGCGATACACAATCAAAAGCTTTCGACAAATCTAGAAATGTAGCTACCGAAAACATTCCGAGTTCAAAGCAATTTAACGTTTTCTCAACAAAAGACGTAATCGCATCTTCTGTACTGTTATTTGCACTAACTTGCACTAAACTAACTAACAGAAAAAAGGATATACACTACTTATTAGTGTAATAAACATGGTTTAAAGTTTGAAATTTGTTCTTTCGTGATTTTATCTATGGAATACCTGCGATCTTTTATGAAAATATAATTAGAAAATGCCATCACCATGTGTGCGTGGTTTACGTTTACGATTTTTACGTATACTTTCACGAAGAGGAGTCGAAGGAAATTTGCTCTTATAAATACCACAATGTTACTTTAGGAGATACTCAAAATGTAATTTAGGTACACGCCAAAAGTAATTACATAAAGCATTCTAAGATGAATAAAATTATACGAGCGAGCACCCGAACTTCTATATACTTTATACCCTCATGTCAGTAAAACATTTCCCAAGAGGTGCAAATAAAAATAGCCCCTTGTTCGAGATAAGTTTTTGTTGACGAAACTTCATTACCACACTTGAGTCGGTAGCATTGTCTATTGTTTGTTAATGACTCGAGACGACCGGAAATGCAGACGTTCTGCGTGCACCGCTTATACACAACACACCACACTTCTTAAGCTGGCTAAAAAAAAATATGAACGTCAGATTCAGGAAGGCAACGTTAGAATTTTCATAACTTCAAAGGGTGTGATTAATGAGCTCGTTGTGTCTTGTCTGACGGTCATGTTAAAATTGTACGACACACGTGGGTGACTGCCACCTGTCAGTCATGCAACATTATGTCCAAAATTTGGGAGATTATAAAATCAAGATCATTTGTCAACTACTTTTTATTATCAGAGTGATGGATTACTGTTCTAGTTTAATTATAAAGTTGGATAATTTTAATTTTATTAACAGGATGACGGACATTGTTTTCTGCTTCAAGACACCTTAATTAGTAATATTGACGTTTGATCAATCTCATAGCGGAATCTGTTCATGCTTATAAATATTTATTACATTTGTACTTCGTCAGAGTAATTACTTCTTTGAAAGTCGCAACAAGTTTTTTTTTTCAAATTAACTTCGCCTAAGGGTACGTCAGTTACACAATAAAGCTCGTTGGTTTATACAAAAGCAAAACCTTTTTCATTGTTCAGATGCATTTGCAACTGCTTTTGTGACTATTACCAAGATATCAGGATGCAACATGTTGTTAATATACAACTGCTACGCAAAATTAAATTGTAAAGCTCGAACATTTTTAAGCCAATGATCCCGACTACGTTCTATTCCCACATGTAATTAAAGGCGTTCGCTAATTACCACAGAAAGTGTAGATTAGGTGACAATTTGATTTATATAACATCTTTCCGCAAAAAATCTTATAATTAGGTCACAATTAAAACACCTTCCGTCTCAGAAACAACTCTGAAAAAATCTTCAAACGTTACTAATTTTTTTTTCTAATTAATTGACACATCAGTCAACCCTTTTTCCGCGAAGGCATGATATGAAAATGCGGTAGCAAGATTAAGAAGAATAAATGGTGGGTGTATCAGTGCAGTGCTGTGAATTACGAGGTGTGTAAATTAAGTAATGAACTGATTTTTTTCAATTTTTTTATTCGAATAGAATTACAATTCAATAGTATCTCCCTCAAAAGAACTTCCTTGGGAAGCCACTGGAGACGGTTCTTCCAATCCTCATAGCAGTGCTGGAACTGGGATACTGGAATGGTCTTCAGCAAGCTCATCAGCTGGTCGGTTACAGCCATTGCAATGTTTTCGAGTGTCCCAATATGAGTTCCCTTGAGGTCATTTTTCAATCTCGGGATGAGGAAAAAGGCTCAAATTATGCGAATACGGAGGCCGAGAAGACACGGAATGGTTTTTACTGGCCAAAAACTCGTTCGACATGGCGCATTATCGTGATGCAACACCCAGTTGTTCTTGATGTTTGGTCTCACATGAATGACCTTTTTTCGAAGTTTTTCAAGAACCTCTCGATCAAAGTGTTGATTGACCGTTTGATCAGGAGGCACAAACTCTTTGTGGACGATTTCTTGGCTATCGAAAAAACAAATCAGCATGCATTTGACCTTTGACTTGCTCATTTTTGTTTTGTTGGGTCTTGGAGAGGTTGAAGTGTGCCACTCCATGCTCTGGTGCTTGGTTTCCGGGTCGTACTCAAACACCTAAGACTCGTCACCAGTAGTGACACGTTCTAGACAATCGATGTACTTTTGGCCTTGCGAAAGGTTTTTTGGAACCATTTTCGCGCAGATTTTTCTCATCTCCAATACATGGTCAAAATCTGACGAACGGTGGTGTAAGTCAAATTCAACTCTGACTGTCAACCGACGATCTAAACGTCTTCTGAAAATGCCCTTAAACCACCGAAAAACATGGGCCCTTGACAAACCACTGTCTCCGGAAACCTGCTGAAGTTTTGCAGAAGTTTCCGTTGCACTGTTCCCCAGTCTGAAGCAAAACCTGATAGTACACCGTTGCTCGAATTTTTCGCACTCATTTTTAGAACGGACTAGAAAAAACTGTTTCACGAAAAACATCGCCACCGACAACCAAATGACTTTTGCGAGTTCAAAGTCGTACTGCAGTCGTATCACATGTTCACCTGTCCCTCTTCCAAGTCCCGCGTCCCAAGTGTCGCCAGATCGAACGCTAAGTTGCCAGTCTCATTACTTAATTTACACACCTCGTATGTACATTTTGTTATGCGGTTTAAGTTGATTTATTGAACTAAAACCACGATTTTTGGGAAATTTTGAAGCTTTTTGTTTGAAATTTTTAATAACGGAAAGTTCAAAAATTCTACGATTAGATAGGTATTAGTTAGCATTACCTACTAGAATTCGATTAACACTTAAATGAATTATGTAGATTGAAGTTTTTAATCATGTAGGTACATCAAAATGCATTCTCTTTTTGATTGTGTTTAAGGAATAGTTTTAGGCATAGGGATTCCATAAACAGTACGAAATTTGGTTAAATGAGACGGAATGTGGAGTACCTACGTATAAGATAAATCGGACGAGACGGATCATTTCTGCCACAATATTAATTTCACGTAAGTGCTCGATTTGAGACAAGTATATATGTTGGAGCCTGTGTTGTGTTACGATTTGTGTTAAAATAAAATAGTAATAGGTGTATTATGGCTCTATAATATTGTGTGAACGATTTGAAAATATTGCAGGCAAATCGATAAACTGAAATTTTCGACACGCATTTCTATTAACTGACTTATTTTTAAGGTTTGAGCAATTTTCCGTGTTGTAGAGACTATACCGGGTGCTTCTAAATGTATATCGGGGTTTTAACGCTTTGTAGTATTTATTAAATCGCAATTATTCTTGAATGCAGAATAAAATCTCTTCTAATTTATGTATAAAAAAATCAGGACCGTATTTAAAAAAGCAAAGTTCATGATGGTTACTCGAAAACGAAACGTCGGATTCCAATTTGCTGTATACCATGTTAAAGAACGTTAAAAAGTACCTGTAGAAGCTTCTTTTACTTTTTATTTCATCAACGACAAAGTAACAATTTGTTAAAAACGAAATCCTAAAAATTCGCTTTTTGTTTCATAACTTCGGAACGGTTTGGAATTTCGTCAGTTTAAAAATGTCATTTTACTAAACTCAAAATTTCCCAACTTTTTTCGCATATAACCGAAACTCTATCTCTTACCGTTTCCGAAATCCCCATAGTGGCCCTCCTTGTCTTGGACACAGTGTATATCGAACCAACATTGCGTCCATCGCATCGTGCATTAACTCTAATGAGAAAGATGAAAATGAATTGTTTTGAAAAGTGCTAAAGCTACATCAAATCTAAAAAAACTCTACACAGGCCTCCCCTATAATAATAATACCGGTGATCACCCCTTTAACTAATTAATTAATGATATTTTAAAGCGTATAAGTAAATAAAAATGTACATTTTCTCTTCTCTCTTTTATAACATCCCCTTTAAAAAGGTTATAAAGTAAACCACGTGCATTTTATTTTATTAAGAACTAAAACGCTAATTGAACGCGCAAGTTTTTAATGCTATTATTGGAAAGCACAAAAGCACTTTAACTGTCTCATAAAAAATATGCTCGTTACTGAGGCGGTTAACATCATTGTGTCAACATTAGCTTTTAGGTAGGTCATCTAAAGGTTAATTGATATTTTTCGGATAAACCGCCTTTTTTTTCTAATTAGAGTGTTTTAATGACACTAACAGTAGATCTTGATAATTAACTTAAACGTGAAATGAGACAAAGAAACAACCGTTAGAAACAAAAAAATAATAATTGTTGAAAACCGTAAGTATAAATTAAGTAATTAAATAATTGTAGAATTTTTTCACGATTTCTAATTTAATTAAAGGATTAAAAGCGTGTCTGCACGATGCACTAAAACCCTCACAACAATTTCTGGCATCTGTTAGTAAATTACAATCTATTAGAGAGAATCTCATTAATAATCATTAGCCTTCTGTTGTCTGCCATTTGAAATGCCGTTGTACTTAATTTCGTAGTACGTTTTACATCAATAATTTGTAATTATGTATTTACATTATCGTAGTGATGGCCCAATGAAAATTCCGGCCTAAAACCCACAACACAAGTGGAATTTAAGTGAACTTATGTAGCAAAATACGAATTTATTATAAAAAATGCATAATAAAGGGGGAAGATTCTTGTACACGACACACGCATTCCTGTAATCCTTCACCTAGCAGACCCTCGGGCTGGGAACACAGTCAAAGGATTCCAACAGCATTCCAGGCCAGTGAGTGGCTAAAGCTTGGGACTTTTCCTGTTTAATCTAAGGTGTATGCGTTAAGGTACAAAGGGTGGAAAAATACGTCCCAGTTAGACTATTAGTAAAGGACTAAAAGGAAATTCCTCCATAAATAAAATTAAGAATTCAATGCACGCGTCGGGAAGAGCAAAGTCAAGTTAGGTGGACCTTCATTTTTGCTGACCGGATAACAGGAATGTGCAATTTATCCGGTTATGTTTTACACGGTAAATGCAACGCGAATTGACAATCCTACGTCAGCAGCATTCGTGACTTGTATAGAAAACATTATAGGTACCGCAAACCACCGACCGTTTAATACCTATCATTTTAAATTGACTTAACTCATTTTTATTCTTGATGCGTTAATAAATTAACTCCCAAAGTAAATATTGGTCGATTAACACGGATAGAAATTAAAAGTTGACAGGAAAATTAAGTATATCGATTACTCCCTTCGACGATTTATTAAAAAAAAAAGTAATTTGCATTTTAATTTTATATTGGAGATTGTCTATAAATATTCCCATACAATGTTTACTTTTAACAATTGATTACTTCTTTTAATTATACCATTTCCTATTAATTAGGTATGTTTTCTCTATGGGAATATGAAAAATTAGGTCGAATTTACTAACCTACAAAAACTACTAAATAGGTAAATTGCAAACAATGTATAAAAAGTATGAAAATTATTAATTGTGCCCTTATATGAAAACAATTTTGTGACAATAAGTACTACGTGAACATGAACATGCTAGAACCGTTAAGTGAGAAATGGATCTAGACCGCTTTAAATGAGATGATATGCATAATTAAAACCTCTCTAAATTTGTTTATGTATTAACATCTTCGTCGACAAAAACGAGTTTTTATTTTACAAAAAATAATCAAATTTCATTCAATACAAATAAAAAAGAGAGATTTCCATGCTTGATCCCAACTTTAGGGAGGCGACAATGGGAGCATCATGATTCTACCTGCAGAAAAACTTTCAAATTCCCACATTTTGGAGAAAGTTTTCCATTTATCTTTAAATAAAAAAATATCGGTACTAAAGGGAGACCGAGGAGACGAAAGAAGGGGGACTATGAAGGTCAATAAGCGTTAAAGCAAAAATTTAACAACTGTTAACAAAATAAAGGACATCATTTCCAAAAATTCAACTGAACAGTTGGTATTAAAGAAAGATATATGATTAGAAGACAGTTCAGAACATCGCCCACACCGAATGACTGTGTTGCTATTATCCAGAGCGCCATTTTAATCGCAACTGTCCACTGGTCCAAGAACAACACGGCCAGAGAAACGCCTAGGCGTCAGAAAACCCACTTCACCGGTCACAAACACCTGTATACACAACATTCTAATCTAACCCGGTACAGCAACAAGATAGGAAAAATCAGCATGTGACAAGGAAAACGGTCACATCTAATCCGGCTGTACACAAAGAATACACATCATTTTTTTACAAAAAGAACTACCTTCAAAATTCATCCACAAACCAATGCCAACACTTATCTGTCAACTATGTTCATGGCCAACAAGGCCATAATTGATTATGAACGTGACACTGTTTACACTGACGTAGCAAAGATAGGCAAACCATGCAATTGATGCAATGGACCATAAGTACTCATCGAAATCCACTACGAGCTCCTGCTACGCTACAGCCTCAGCTTCAGTCGCTTAACAAAAACCACCACCGCTTCAACTATGCATCAAATTTGATTGCACCACACCCATTCTCTCACTCCCGCACCGCTACTTGCAAGAAAATAACGCTTCAT
The DNA here is from genome assembly GCA_036250285.1 of Pyrocoelia pectoralis. Classification (NCBI taxonomy): domain Eukaryota; kingdom Metazoa; phylum Arthropoda; class Insecta; order Coleoptera; family Lampyridae; genus Pyrocoelia; species Pyrocoelia pectoralis. The sequence continues at coordinate 18,610,506 of CM070079.1, read as the reverse complement.
ATAGCTCAAAAAGTGAAAACGATGCATATATGTGTAGAATACAGCACCTCGAGCTACTCATCTTCAAAAATGAGGGTAGGGGTACCCACCATCGTCTACAAATCCGAGCACTTGCAGATACCGTTGATAATCAAATTAAAACCGCTCACTGCCTTCTGTATATCAGATGAAGTCAGTTTTCTAGCGATTCTTCAAGTAAAAGAATACACCATCAAAATTTCAAAAAGTATTTTCGCTCTTGTCTAACATGAACGATATAATCGTCTATTCGAATACTTACAGAAAACCAGATTCAATTAGCAGATTACCTTTTCACTAAACCCAGGAGAAACGAAGATCGGCTTCTACAATGATGTGACCCTATTACAGGGAGAGTTGTAAAATCAGAGGAATATCAAGAGCGCCCGGAACAGCACTGAGCACTGCCAAGAATTCTGAGAAGTGAACTGGTGAACGAAGCGAATAATATCCAAAGTCTACTACTGCCCGAACCTGAGGAAAACCGCTGTCAAGAGAAGATTTGCCCAATGAATTCCGGAAAAAATTCCGTAATAATATGCTCCCCTCGTTATCTCAGTTACGTGCAAAATCACATCACCCTACAGCAATGGGAATGTTTGACACTGGATAAAGGGGCTAGGAATTCATTTCATGGGGAAACAAAACAAGCGCATGAGCCAGCGTACTAACTAAATACTATTCGCATTACGTACTAGAAACGCAGCAACGGTAGTTATAGTCAGCCAGATCTGTTCAGCTACGACCTTCCCAAACCAGGCGAATGGTAAAAAGGCCGTCCGATTGGAATCTCACAATCGGAATCGTGCGGAACGCGTTACGCGAACTGTAATCCAGAGCGGGGTCACTGCCGAATTGGAGAATAGGAGAGATTCTGTAACGTGAGAATGACTTCCTTGCAAAATGGAATGGATCATACACCATCAAAGCTGTGGAGGACACAATGTTTACTGGTTCCCTAGGGACAACGAACCACAATTTACGAGTAAAATCTTCGTCAACTATACTGTCCACGACGTTCAAACAGAGCTGGCAGAACCTTTCGAAAAAAGGCACAAGCGTACACCAATGAACTAGCCACTGGGAGGAGCTTGCCGACGTCGTTTTTAGTGTTAAACTCCCGTTTTTGTAAAAAAATATACTAAACCTGCAAATAACCTAAGCGCTTTTGTGACAAACTACGCTTAGGTTAGCATTTTTTTTTAGTAAAAAACGTCGTTTAGTGTTCGCCAAGTGGCTAGATTAAGGGTCAGAATGTTATGAAGCGAGCGGGAAGTGATGAGTCTACTCCTCCATAACGGTCTTGTAATACCTCTTTTATCTCGCGTACTGTATCCTGTTTATCCCAACGCCGCCACTGTCCCCACACTAACTGTATACATATATTTACCCAATAAATGCTACTGGTTAGTATTTAGTAATATAACTTATTTTGATTGAATTCAACGATCGATGGTGAAATTAGACTCCAAATGGGGGGCAAAATTACGAAGAAACGATGATTAAAATTATATTAAACTTCAAACCTCCTCCATATATGTTTTCGGCTCCAAAAAGTCGTCTTCAGGCTTCAAATTACATATACCACATGATGTAAGTGATGGTAGATGAAATAAATTAATAAAAAAATATAGTTTGTCGCTAAAAAATTTAAAGTTAAAAACAATAAAATACTAAATGAGATATGTACTTACGAATATTAGCGAGACCCTAAATTTGAATCAAAATTGGTATTTTGATCGTATCCTAAAATGTGTCTTCGAATGGTAGGAAATATAACGGCCATTAGTTGTAGTATAAAGAGAAACTAAATAAATCCAGTGCACTGAAAGGAAAAAAATGAAACGAGGAAATATCCTATTGAAGGGTTGTAATATGCGAATCGTTTATCATCACGGAATTATTTACGTACCCTATATTGCGTAAAACGCATAATTAGAAAATTCCAACCTTCCTATTGTATCATTTTTATCTCATTTTAGATACAATTGTCCAATTTACATTTCAATCACGATTTAAATGAGAAAATCTGCCCGTTTTGACAGTTTAAAAGCGTTTATGTATTTGGGATTTGTTTCGGTTTTACTTTATTCCTATTCTGTCATACTAAGCCGAACGCGACTACATAAAAAAAGACATAACTAATGTGTATTATTCGAATAAATTTCGATCTTTTTCGTTTTCGAATCTAGCTTTATTTTTCGACTCAATCAATGGTCAAAAAATGCAGAAAAACAAGTATTTCTGTACGATAAATCTAGCTAATAGTTTAGAAAATGGTGCTTAAAATTTTAATTATACCAGTGTTCTTTTGTGTAGGTGTTGTGTAGTTTGTATTATTTAAACAGTTACATACACGAGGAGAATAAATTATCGCAGCTGAATTTATGAAAAGTTGCATTTCCAATAATGAAAGGATTAATTAATTTTCCAATATTGCAACTACAGTTGTGTTAAGTTTACAAAATTCGTTACTGAAACTCATAAACCGTAGACATAATATGAAATATATTACGACTATTATTAAACCAATAATTCAATTGCAGCTAATGACTTTGAGCGGTGTTTATGTACAAAACATATTTTCGATCGAGTGGTTTTCAAAATATCTTGCTTTGAAATCTTTGACCGGTAGTTATTTTGTTATCAGATAAAATACAAAATAATTGTAACTACAAATGTTTTAGAGAACCGAAAGAAAATGCTGAAAGTTTTTGTATTTTTGAAATATTTTATTTCATAATAAAAATTGAGTACCGTCATTTTAGCTTATACCGGCAGTGACGTCATCAAATATAATATAAACATTTTCGTCCTTGGCCCGAATGCAATCGACTGGCGAAAACAGCATTTCGATCATTTTTAATAGTTTCTGAGTATAGAGCGTTGCAAGAAAATGTGTACGGACAGACTACAGACTACGACAGACAGACGGATTTTTTTTTCATTTTTTGAATCTACGTATTCAGAAACGCAAGGATATGTAAAAATTTGCATAGGTCAACTTTTTTTTGGAACACTACTACAATTTTTTGCTTCGTACTCGAGAAGTAAAAAAAACACCAATCACTATGAACTGGGGCTCCAAACTAAATCAAAAATTCGAACTAAGAGAAGTTATTTGTTCTAACTGCCGTTTTCGGGTGTAACAACATAGTATTAACACCCTGTATATGTGTAACAGTGATACTTGCCTACGTACTACTATCGGAGTAAAAATGCAAGGCACCTGACTTTAGAAGCTTGTATCCCAGTAATTAGCAATCATAATTTAATGAAATAAAGTGCATTTAAAAGATCATTTATTCCTACAAAAAGGTGTACAGTTTTAGATTTTTGCAACACATCGTTAATTTTCTGTATCAATGTATGTGCAAAAAAGCGCTAATTATGACTCAAATCGTACAAGCGCTCGACTTTAAAAATTAATTACGGCTATTGAGTGGTAGATACTTATATATTTGAAAAATGTATACTTATTTGTCGGTGTGAGATGCTTTTGAGGCCAATTGGTTTATTAGTCTTAAAGGTATAATAAAACAACGACATCTTGTGTAACTGAGTACCTGAAAGTTCGATATTAATAATACATATTGACAGTAACATAAAAGTTAAACCAATTATCTTGTGGTCTAACACATTTTAAAAAAATGTCATTATACACCGTTTTTTTTAAAAGAAATTTGGAAGAAAGGATGGATGCTTCGGTCTGCGCGGTGAAGTGCAGTGCGCGGGGAAGCTGTTGTCGTACACTATTGCAATGAAGCGCATGGTTTTGTACAATGCAAAAGAATAATCACATTGTTGTGGTTTGCCGCTCGCTGTTTACGATGTAGTAGATTTTGATTTTTTGATTTTTAAACATGTTAAACATATACCATAAATGACTAATATACCTACTGTCCAAAAATGAAAAAATTTCACCCTCCAGTTTTTTTATGACCACTCAAAGTCAGGGGCCTTGCATTTCTAGTCCCACAGTAGTAAAATTTAACAATTTTCTTTCAGTAACTCAATTTTGTGAGCATTATTAACTCCGTCGGCGTATTTGTGAAATACTCATAAAACGCGCGATCTTAAAATTAAAAAAAAATTGTCTCACCTACATTTCAGCTCAGGAGTCGCCACTGGTACAACAACAAGCACCAACAGGTCATGAAATTGAAAGTTGCAAAGTTACTGTTAAAGCTTATAAAAGCACTTTCATCTTTTGTAAAGTGCGAGCTGTTAAAGGCTCTCCATAGGGTTCATTTTACCTACATTTGCGTTGCAATGTCATTTTAAGTGGTTGCAATGGATGCAATACATGTTCTCACGCGGTTTATGAAAGAAAGAAGAATAAGATAGATTTTTTAATTTAATTAATTTCACGCCCTTGAAAATCCTTGCCGACAAATGTGTTGGTGAAATGCTTCGTTCCGAAGGTTCACCTTATTGGAGACGGTCACAGAAGGCCAAATTACACAGATATCATCACAGTACTTATACCAGACTTTGGACCGAAGATGAAAGGATTCAAAGGCGGCCGATTCGAAAGACTCCATGAAGTTGTTGGTTACTACCATTGAGAGAGGAGAACCAATTATGGCAGCACCAGAAACACGTTTGTAAAATTTACCTCGGAACTGAAAATACGTAGATCACAAGCACTTATTGATCAAGGTAACTAAACTGATAAATAAGAACGTAGGACGTAAGGACTTGATGGTGCTAACCATGGGATTCCTTGCTTGTGAATTTTAGGAAGACCATACAACCTCGGCGGTTTGGAGTCGCTACGAACAAGACGATGTTGGACATCGGCAGAGAAATGATGACTTAGGTATCTTCTTTAAGCGAAGATCTTGGACGTTATCAGCACACTGAGACTCATCTAGTATGACTGTAGCGTTGCCTTTATTTGCAGAGACGATGCCCAAATTGAAATTATTGCGAAGATTTCTAAGGGCAACATACTCTGACCTGCTAATGTATTATCTACACGAATTCAATTCCTTGGCTGTTTCTAAACTAATTGGATCGGAAATATCTCTGGTAAGAGTGTGGATGAACTACTCAACAGCAGTAGCGATGTCTTTGATGGAAGCGACAGAGAAAGAACCCAATGCTTCTCGCGTGTTTGGGTGTAAGAAAACGAATTAACAATACTTTCAATGGGATGGGTCGAAGGTTTAGAAACTTTTTTCCATAGGGTTTGGTGAATTTCAAAGTGACCTGCTGCGATTGCGTCTGAGAAGTCCGATGGTCAGCAGAGAGAGTGTTCGAGAGTTCCGAGATGAAGAAATAAAAGTGCCCTAGACAACGAATCAAGTTCTTTCCTACTTCGTTGAATGCGTTCTCGGACGATGAAAGATAGATTGCGAAGACTTGGTTTGTATGTGAAACTTGCTTTTGAGAAAAGAGGTATTTAACTCGCCGTCATGACATCGAGGTAAGAAATTAAGGGTGCTCAACAACTTGGAAACTTTGTGACAAAGTTTTGAGAACCGGGTAACTTTGGAAGAGATAATCTCCCCGTAGAGATTTTCAATGTCAGAACGCCAGAGTCAATAAAATAAAATCAACATCCAGGGTTGAGATGAACAAGGAGTTAATGTTTATATGTTCAAGAATGTTCGCTTTCTTAATACACGTGTAAACGTAAAATTAAAACATGAAATGCACAATTTGGCGCAGTTTACACAATTATTAATTACTGGCAAATTAGACAATTACATGCGACAACATAAACCATCTTAAAATTTATCCACAATGTAATTATAAAATATTCAGCTGACAATATATCTTGGCCGAGCTGACCGCGATGCACATGCTTTATACATAAAGCGCATAAAGCTTGAGCCGGTGTATATACTGCAATAGTTTAAAACGCTTTAAAGTTTTAAAGTTTAAAAGGTTTTGGTACAGTAACTATGGTTTATGTTTGCAGAATTTAAACGGAACGGAGTTTTAGATTAAAGTTGAACGAAGAACGTGGCCGTTAAATCATTATAACAGAACGGAATTTTTGTACACGTATATCCTTTAAATTTTTTCGGAAAACAACATATCAAATCTCAAAATCAGCTAGTGCAGCACGTCGTGTAGTAAAGTTAGTGAACATTGATAAATGTTCCGGCAGCAAACTTGAAATTGATGGGAGTTGAATGTTTGAGATTCGAGGTAACTAACGACAATTTTATGGTGGATAGTTTTAAAATAAAGCGTCGCTTTCAAAAACTAATCCTTTAAAGGTGGAAAAAAGGAACTTAGAATGGCATTCCAATAATCTTGTTCTCACTTAGTGAGAGAACAAGATTTAAAAGTGTAAAATTCGGATAAAATTACTTTCACGTTTAAATGTTTAAAACATGAGAGACAAAATACCTCGGTGATTTCTATAAAAATACCGTTTGTGGAAATGAAATTCTTTGGACTTACATACTGAACTATGCATAAAATGACATTCTTCACTCCTCATACCACTTTCAGAAAAGGTGTTCGCGAACTTTTACATTGCATCGCTTTTTATTAGAAAATAACTTGTTTCAAAATAAAGTCATTCCCGAACTTATTCCAATAACGTTTCCTTGATTTTTTTATACACAATATAGATTTATGTAAATTCGAGCACAATATGTTTTGAATACAGAATAATAATAGTGCTACTTTTAGGGGCGTCCTTGTCAAACGACAAAATAGGAAATTTCCCCAAGGATTTTTCGGGGAAAGATAATATTAAGTTAAAGTGACATTACTTACGTACGCAAAAATATATCTCCGACACCGTTGACCCAAATGGACGTTTACAATTTTTATGAACCCAATAAAAGGATAAATGCAACATTGTGCGTATATCACTGAATAAAAATCGCAAATAATGTATGAGAACAATAGGTTGTACGTTGTATAGCAATGTGTAGCTTATTCTAATTTAACATTCTGTTAAAAAAAAACACGACAGCTTTTACAAGGGTTGCAATTATTTTTCAGCTGCACACTAAATATTATGAACATTTGAGTGGAATGACTATTTTATAATAAGAATAATAAATTCTTTCAAGTTTATTTGCAAACATGAAATATACAGCACACATTTTAAATGTTGAACGTTAAGTGATGCTATGTTCAGCATCTTATGTATGTATCAATGTTAAACGATGCGAAAACGTGGTAGATAGCGCGAAAAGGTTGTCCATGCAATTAATTTCTAATCGTTTTTAATTTTCGCAAAAAACTCATATTCATGTTAGTACTTAAATGAAATGACCAGTAAACTGCCACAAAAGTTTCCCGTGGTTAAAAATACAAATTAATTTCACTCATAAGCTTCTTTTTTTCTCTTACAGAACACCCTGTATACAAGAAAACTGTTTCAGATTACGATGTTTTTGTAGGTAAACAAAATTTATTTGAAACGTTTTTCGATATTTTGTTTTAAATATCGTCAATAGAACCGTTTAACCAATCAATTACAATACAATGATGTATTAAATAAAATAGTTTTTGCGTAATAACTCAAAAACGATTTCTGGTTTTAATATTTTGTTGATTTCCGGTTAGACCGGAAGTAAATTAGTATAAGTACTTAATATACTGGATTAAAAAGTCGTAGGTTCTCTACTTTACTGTAAAATTTTATTTCTTCATCTTTGTTAACGAAAAAGTCATTAATTTTTAAAATTCACCCCCCTCACCTTATGGGAAATGAAGACTTAAATTTAGTGGCAATAGTTTTTCATCAACTATATGTATAACATTTCAAAAAATAAAAAAAATGCTTGTAGCATATTTTTATAAAATCGATTTTAAATTTTTGACCATTTTTGGGCACCAACAAATTGGCCACGTTAAATTTTGGTTCTTTATCAATTATTTATACCTAAAAGTTACCATTTCCAGTGTTTGTTTTACCGATGAAGTTTTTTTATAGGTCGTAGTTTTAAATTTCATCAAAATTGGCCTGGTTTTGGGATCAGGGGAGCCAATACATACTTTCATTACGTACACGCCTATACTTTAAATAACATGGACCTTGCTAATAAGTCCCATTTTACTAATAAGAGTACGGCACGAACACTCTCAAAGCATCCAGAATCATGACACACATCAGAAAATCATAACACTCTTAAAGTACAATTTTCTCAGAACTGTGATATACTATTGGCTTTCTTTTTGAAAATGAAAAGTTTCTGTACGATAACGGAGATATTTCATCTCTGGCAAACAATTTGAAAACTTCTAGGGGCGTACCAAATTCTGAAAAAGTGGCACGTGGATTTTTTCTTCTGGGAATTTCTCAAATTTTTCATTTCTCGTAGAGAAATACGTCTTTTTGTTTTTTTCTGGAAGTCTTCCAGTGTTTGTAAGAAATAAAATTACCTCTTTCTCGTAGAAAATATCTCAATTGCAATATTCAAATCAAATGCCAGCAACCTGCTGCAATTTTGAGAAACTTGCACGTCAAGAGTGGTTCGTTTTTCTCATATTTAGTACGCCTCTGGAAGTTTTCGAATGGTTTATGAGAGAAAAACTTCGCCATCGCTCTTCTTCATAAAAAATGTATTCTAAATAGTGTTACAGCTCCTTCTCGTCTGAGAAAATTGCACTTCAAGGGTGGTACGTTTTTCTTATGTTGTGGTCGGTTTCACACTGGTGAGATCTTGGCGTGTCGGTTCATTAACCGCCAACAACCAAAGGATTACAAGAATTAGATTTTTTTGAGGTTAATAAAAGAAATGTGACAGTAACAGAAGGACGTTTACAAACCCAGAGTATCCTGATCCATCCAGATATACTAAACCTACCTTTAACCTCACATCAATCTACACTTCGGTTAGCATTCGTTCTAGTTTCAAACCTGATTTGCTTGTTAACTAACAAAATTGTTTTGAAGTTGTTTATAAGTACTTTACGATTCGAAATACATACATTTGTTTGTCTTTTTATTCAGAAAATAATTAAAAATTTTTAAAAAACATACTTACGATAAATAACGGAAACATCTTAGACTATTTTTAATATTTCTAAACCTCGCCGCCCAAAAGTCCCGGCGCCCAATTTGGTGGCGCCCAAATGTCCTGGCGGACAAACGGCGGCGCCCAAAAGTCCTGTCCCGACGTAAAGTAGCGTTTTGTAAGTGCGTTGGTAAAATTTTCTTGCATAACATAATTACGGCGCTCAAACGCCCTGCGCCAAAACGCCCGGCGCCCAAACGCCGTCGCCCAATCGCCGGCGCCCAACCGCCGGCGCCCAAATGTCCTGCTCCGCAGTATCGTAACGGTAATTCTGTGAATTCTGTCAATGGTTAAATGAAATTAAGTTACACTGGCCGCCATGGTGGCACTCCTTGTTAAGGTTTTCTTGGCTTTGATATCATCGTTACTCCTACCAGCTTCAACAGTTTCGAGACATATTTAAGCCTACCTGTAGTAATGATTATGAGTCCTGCTTCTTTCGGATTAATTTTTACTCTCCCAATACCTAGTTTTGTCTGTTCCTCCATCGTTCAGTAGCAATATGTTTTCTACACGATTTGAAGTTCTCGTTACTGTGGTACAACTTTCATTACTATCTGTGATTGGTTGCTTTTTACATTCAGCCCTTTGATAGTTTCCCGAGGGAGTACTTTGTAGTCTATTCAGCAGTTATCTCCATTCAGCTGCTTGTTGAATGTCATTAGCTATTTATGCCTCGTTCAGTTCTTCACAGATTCTCCGTGAACCGGAGAAATCAGTAATAATTTCAAACTTTAATACAATCTACTCCACTTTTTGATTGATCTTGGTGAATTTTCTCTTTGGATTACTGTATCGCTGACAAAAGGAGATGGGAGTGAAATAAATTCATATCTTATGCTTTTTATACGTGTACATTCGTTGGTAGTTAATACAAGTCGGGTTTGCTCCATTAAGCATTGATTGTATCCATCGATCCATTATGCAGTAGAAAGGTTTTCCAGTGTACTACAGTATGAACGATGGCTGCATGGTATCGGTCTAAGAACGCTACCATTAAGCTTCATCAATAAAAATTGCTATTATTTTGACTATTCTTAGCAAACAAATCTATACGTACTAATGACTAAAATATAGAAGTTTTTATGAAATTAACCACTATAAAAAAATAATCACAACATCTCCCCCTTACATTGTTTATTTATTTATCTCTTTTTTTATTCCGCCCCACTAAGTGGGGTCGAGATATACGCTTACAAACATCCATGTCCGTAGGTATTTTTATCACAAACCGGTTCGGTCGGGATTCGAACCCGAGACCGCCAGCTGTAGTTTATTGGTTAACAGTTACATTGTTTATTATTCAATTAGTTAAGACTGATTGTGGAATAATCTACATGAAATTATAGAATTGATTAAATTATATCTTAGCGACATGTTTCGACATTAGTTAACTTTAATTAATTAGCAACGATGTTAAAGCTTAATTAATAACAGATGTAAGTAGATGAAAGATTTTTACATTTTACAAAAATATATCATATAACTACATTAAAATATTACAATATCTCAAAACTATCACATCTTTCGAGAATTGACCATGGCGGAAATAAAGATCTACATAAATTAACTTGCACTTTTACTTAAGTCCCATATTAATTAGATGGTTAACCATCAACCTTATTCATACATTTTATAATATCGTGCATTTTATATCTCAACCTGTGTAAGCAACATTGGCGATCAGCAGATCAGCAAATTTTCTTTAACGTTTTCCTTTAATTGAAGAAAATGTTACACTCTTCCTCCATTATTGGCCAACTGTTTCGAAAGTGAAAAGCGATGTTTACTCCAATAAAAATAAATAGAGTGGATTCAATTGAATAAATTTAAATATTAATTCGATACGTTTTGAGAAAAAATGGTCACACAACACAATTACTTCGTTTAGTTTGCTGTGGATCTCTTCCAAAGAAGCAGTACGATCATATCGCGTGTTCAAATAAATTATGACAGTAACGTTGATGTTGTGACACAATTATTATGTTAAAAGTGGTGCGTAGTAAACGCATCTTTCGGTAAAAAGTGCTGATGTATATCACAAACTTAGACCACACGCACACTTTATATCAACGTCCTCATCGAAGCTATTTTTACAGCTAAAAGCCGAATTGAGAACATTTACATAAGCAAGTGTTCCGTAATATTAAAATCTGCGCAATCTTTTTCCGTTTAAATTAATAATTTTAGAAAGAAAATTTATATGCAATTATTCAAAGCTCTGATATACTTTTATTTGAATTTCTCTATTGCATAAAAATTCAAATGAATAAGAAATCAAATATAAAGTTTCTTTTTTCCTTCATATTCTATCGTAAAAATTCGTTTATTTTATTATTCAGCACTGTAACTTAAAATTTAATCTATTCTTTGAACATTTTTACACTATTTTCCTATACATATATGGAAAATTAAGTTAGTACGAATATCTCGAAGCTACGAAAAGATTTAAAATGTTTGCTTTACGCTCTTTTTGTTTTTAACAAGTATTGAAAACAATTCCCCGTTGTACTGTAATTGTTGGTGAGATAGAAAACTTTGAGATGGGGTATTCCGTTCATAGCTCAAGTCGACGGAAAAAAAAACATTTAGAAGTTTTTTCTTACTTTTATCCTTTTATCCTTACACACACCGAATGTCTCGAAGTAGGAATAAAACATCCCTTTAGAAGTACAAGATGCAGTTATGTGGCTTGCATCTGATATTTTACCTCTTACTTTTCTCAAAGAAAAGTTTGTTTGGGAGCGAGGTTAAGCACAATGGGATGATCCAATATGACGGCGGCGTTGTACTTAATTTAAAACCGCGCACGTTCAAATTTATCTTTTACTCAAGAATAATTACGACAATAAACTGCGAAATGAAACTAACATGACATGATAATTTAGAGGGTTAACAACAAAAAGGGATTACACACAAGGTAAGGTACTGCTTTCGGAATTTATAGAATGTTGCACTTCAACTCTTAATTAATTGGCTATTTGACACTTCCCACTGAGCGCTGCCTTGTGTCCTTTTAATTAAATACCTTTGCGGTGTCCTTTCACGTTCGCTCATATTAACTTACACACTAGTAAATATTTTCTTAATTAAGAGAGACGCGCGAAATTTCAGTTAAACGTAGATTTACGAGAATGTTCCGGATTATGTCTGAATAAATGTAATGAATTTTAAGGGATTTAATTTGGATTCATGAAGTAATCTGGAAAGATTTCGTTTTTAAAATTTGTCAAGAATTACTGATTAATTGATCAAGCCTCCTACACCCCTTAATTATAATTAATAATAATCTTCTTAGTCTTCGAGTTCCTTTGTATATTATTCTCACCTTCTTCATATACTTCATTCTTTTAATATTCCGTGTAAGTACATACATATTTCACTTATTCGGTCCATTTCCACGCACTTTTAACCTTCTTCAACCTCTCCTCGCCCCTAACGATCCACGATGTGATTGCCAGTTAAAAAAGGAATTGGATTGGAAAATAGTATATTAAAGTATAAGTGGATAAACAGGTCTTTAAAACACGCGCGAGTTTTCAAGCACGACGGCGCAGCCGGGGTGCTTGAAATAGAGCAAGTGTTTTAAGGCCAGTTATCCAGGAACACTTTACACTATTTTTTTTATTGGTTCACTTTGAAATCTGGTATTAAAATGAAAATAAGAACTAATAATGTGAAATGGTTGAATTCCTAATGTAAAATCAGTATACCTGTCGTTGTTATGGAAATGAGAAACACAGAAATTAATTTGCAAGCTGTCATTTTATTTGACGTAACAAAGTACTCCTGTCAGATCAATAACCAAAAAGAATTCACGTTTTTCAAATTAATGATGATGCCACACGCGCGTTTTTGAAAGCGCGATTTAAACACGCTGGGGCGTGGTTTAAAAGGCTAAAATATGACACCAATAAAAAAATAGTATATTAAAGTATAAGTGGATAAACAGGTCTTTAAAACACGCGCGAGTTTTCAAGTACGACGGCGCAGCCGGAGTGCTTGAAATAGAGCAAGTGTTTTAAAGACCTGTTTATCCACGAATACTTTACGCTATTTTTTTTATTGGTTCACTGTGAAATCTGGTATTAAAATGGGAATAAGAACTAATAATGTGAAATGGTTGAATTCCTAATGTGAAATCAGTATACCTGTCGTTGTTATGGAAATGAGCAAACCGGAATTAATTTGCAAGCTGTCATTTTATTTGACGTAACAAAGTACTCCTGTCAGATCAATAACCAATAAGAATTCACGTTTTTCAAATTGATGATGATGCCATGGCAACTTTAAAACGCGCGATTTTGAAAGCGCGATTTAAACACGCTATGGGGCGTGGTTTAAAAGGCTAAAATATGACACCAATAAAAAAATAGTATATTAAAGTATAAGTGGATAAACAGGTCTTTAAAACACGCGCGAGTTATCAAGCACGACGGCGCAGCCGGAGTGCTTGAAATAGAGCAAGTGTTTTAAAGACCTGTTTATCCACGAATACTTTACGCTATTTTTTTTATTAGTTCACTGTGAAATCTGGTATTAAAATGGAAATAAGAACTAATAATGTGAAATATAATAATGAAAGCTTCCACAGTTGTTCATATTTAGGGCACGGATGTTGATGACCCAAAAATCTTCAAAAATGACCTTAAATATACGCATTTATTAACCTTAAAAGATGCCTTAAACATCACAAAAATGCACTCAAAATGAAAGAAAATGACTTCAAAATCGACTTATTTTTTTGAATTTATTTACATAAAAACAGTTCCATCTGTTGAAAGTACACTTTCACCGAACTCGGAAACAAATTTCCGTAAATGGCATGCTAAGGATGGTTTAACTTTTAATTTTTAAAAAAAGACTGACAAACTCTAAATTGTAACCAAACGAAACAATCCCTTCGATGCATTCTGTTACGAAACAATAGCCCTGCTGACGTTGTAATGTATTTAATGGCTTGTCTAAGCACTAGCGTTCATCGCTGTATCAGGTAAGTAACTTAATATTTCGGTACTTGCACTTTAGTAGTAGATAATATAGGTGTTATTTGTGCTTTTAATTAAGTATTCACAAAATATGCAATTACAGAACATCACATGACAATATTTTTATCCCTGAAATTACGAGAATATTATCAATTATCAGAAAAAAGTCATAAAGTGTAAAATATGCGCTAAAAAACTTGAAAATTACAAAATAATATTAAAAAATGCCCTTTAATGCAAAAAAGTGAAAAAAATGCAAAAAAATGCAAAATAAAACTGGTGTTTTTGGAATCAGGATGTACTAAAACACATTTCTATGTACATGGGCATTGTTTTGGACGTTCAGAAAAAAAGATGACATATCATCAACATCCGCGCCCTATAATCATATTTATTGAAAAATTTTTTTTTTTTATTTGTTCTGGGTTAAACTGTGTAGTAATGGAATTGATTAAATAATCCCAAACGTTTCGACACCAATTGCAGGTGCCTTCTTCAGTGGGTTAAAAATTAAAATTAAAAATTAAAACGAAAAGAAAACTGACAAATTGCACAATTAAAACTAAATTGTCAACTAATATATACGCCAACTAAATAATTAAATATTATTATCTATAACACGAACATTTTTCAAAACCAAGTGCCAAGTCTTATTAAGGCAAATATTATCGAACTGTCTATTAATATTGTTAGGGTGTTTATAAATTTCAATGGCTTCACGTTGAAGGCGAACATAAAAATTAGAAGTTCTCGATAAAATCTTCATATCATGAAACAGAACATCATGACTAAGATTATTTAACGCATGTTCTGCTATTGCAGATTTTTCAGGTTGATTTAATTAAACACATGCGTTTTTGCAGATTAAATCAACCTGAAAAATCTGCAATAGCAGAACATGCGTTAAATAATCTTAGTCATGATGTTCTGTTTCATGATATGAAGATTTTATCGAGAACTTCTAATTTTTATGTTCGCCTTCAACGTGAAGCCATTGAAATTTATAAACACCCTAACAATATTAATAGACAGTTCGATAATATTTGCCTTAATAAGACTTGGCACTTGGTTTTGAAAAATGTTCGTGTTATAGATAATAATATTTAATTATTTAGTTGGCGTATATATTAGTTGACAATTTAGTTTTAATTGTGCAATTTGTCAGTTTTCTTTTCGTTTTAATTTTTAATTTTAATTTTTAACCCACTGAAGAAGGCACCTGCAATTGGTGTCGAAACGTTTGGGATTATTTAATCAATTCCATTACTACACAGTTTAACCCAGAACAAATAAAAAAAAAAAAAAATTTTTCAATAAATAATGTGAAATGGTTGAATTCCTAATGTGAAATCAGTATACCTGTCGTTGTCATGGAAATGAGAAAAACGGAAATTAATTTGCAAGCTGCCATTTTATTTAACGTAACAAAGTACTCCTGTCAGATCAATAACCAATAAGAATTCACGTTTTTCAAATTGATGATGATGCCATGGCATCTTTAAAACACGCGCGTTTTTGAAAGCGCGATTTAAACACGCTGGGGCGTGGTTTAAAAGGCTAAAATATGACACGTTACATCAATAATTTTGTAAAGCTCATCAGTTCATTTCATTATATTTCTGGTGATGAGCGCATATAGGTCGAAACTACTACCTCTTTAAATCTTCAGCAATTATCAATCTAAGAGTGTTCTTATGGGAGAGGTTTAGAGTAATCACCTAATTTTGAATCTCGTCGTTCAATAATAGGTTCCGTATTGTTTTACAGTCAAAGCTCATCCTTAAAGCTCCGTACGAGCTCCTAAAGAACAGTTTTTTCAAACCATCACAAAGCCTCCACCATAAGCTACGATTTCAATAATGTTACACTATTTTTTGTCATCTCCACAATCTTCACTCTACGATCATATGGATTTATAAACATGACTCCAATCCTGCTCAACCTCGTAGCAGCTGATTCTGCACCCCAGAAGCTGTGATTCCCACAAAAGCGGTTACTTCTGTGAGTTATACACGAAACCTTTTATGCCACCCTATTCTTTTTTTAATGTTTACTTGCACATGAAAATTTTTTACTCATTTCGTAAGTCTAACAATATTAATTATGCGGGCTACGTATTAATCAGCCTGACCTTTTCATGAGTCAATTTCTTAAAAAACAGGTCATTGTTTAGTATTCGGTCGTATGAACCAAGCCGTTTCAACTTTTTTTCTATAAGAGAGTATTACCAGACAAGTAAGAAAAGTTATAGTAACATAATGAGCGTAAATCACTAAATTATTTATAAATTCAATATAGTAATTAAGGTATCTAGGGCGTTATGAACTAAATAACGCCTAAGGTCGATAGTGTATAACCCAAGGGCCTCTGGCCCGAGGGATATGCGTCGACCGTAGGCGTTATGTTCATAACGCCCATGGTGCCTTCATAACTTTATGTCATATTTGCAAGAAGTTGATTAAGATTATTAAAACAGATGATAACAATAAAATCAGTATAGACCCACATTTAACATCCTTGACCGTATCTATAGTGATGAGGCATAATTTTACATTTGCGAGCGTTATAAGCAGGCGTTATAAAAAATAACGGCCGTTGCTATGTAAAATCCGGTTGCCATGTAAAGAGGCGTTATTTAGTCATTAATGTTTCTTGTTTCAGCAGTTGTTATGGTGAAAAATAAGGTAGTATGACATAATAGTTATTTATGTATTAAGGGAATTGTAAGGGTCTTAATTACAGAGGGTAAAGTTTACGTCCCGAGGGCCTTTGGCCCGAGGGACGGCAATTGCCCGAGGTAATTGAGACCTATTAATTCTCGTGGTACATAAATAATTTTATTTCTGACCGAGTTTAATAAAATTTGTTCATTTCCGGTATATTTGATTCAGGTATCGTCGATTACAGTTTTGGTTGTTGCTAGGTTACTTGTTCATAAAGAGACGTAGAGGGAATTATAGCGTCTTTACACCCCAAGGGAGTTATGACACTCTTTATTCATATCGTAACTATGACGATATAACCTTGTAATATTACGGTCAGAAATAATAGTAATTAAGATACCTAGGGCGTTACGAACTAAATAACGCCTAAGGTCGACAGTGTATAGCCCGAGGGCCTCTGGTCCGAGGGATACACGTTGACCGTAGGCGTTATGTTCATAACACCCGTGGTGCCTTCATAACTTTATGTCATACTTGCAAGAAGTTGATTAAGATGATTAAAACAGACGACAACAATAAAATCAGTATAGACTGACATTTAACATCCTTGACCGTATCTATAGTGATGAGGCATAATATTTTACATTTGCGGGCGTTATAAGCTAGCTTTATAAAAAATAACGCCCGTTGTTATGTAAAATCCGGTAAAGGGGCGTTATTTAGTCAATAATAGCTAAAAGTAAAACTTGGCGGATTTGTCTATAGGTGGCGTCCCATAATCCCAATATTATTGCGCATGCGCGTGAAATAAAAATATTTATGCGCATGCCGGTCTTATAAATACGACTAATACGAGTTTGTATTCTGCTTTTTTCAAAGCAATCATGAATTGTGCAACTTGTATTAACTTTTATTTCTCTTGTTCAGGTTATCCGCTAGTAGGTGTATAAGGTTGTGTAAATACCACTGTTTTACTTATGTAAATCTCAAACAAGCGATATTAAGCTAATGAAATAAATTTTATACTTTGATCTGTACCTTAGGTTGAGAAGAGGATTCGGTAATTTCAATAAAATCTTTTCCATTTATTACTCTCAGCGGAGGATATCACGATCTCAGTTAGATAAAACAACTTCCAGGGTTGAACTGTGTTACATTTGAAAAAGTCAACGTTTCGCCCCCGAAATAGAACGTACTTCAGGAGTTGGACCGTGATAAACTGTTAAAATATCTACTCCGAAAACAACTGCTTCTTTTTAAATACAACGAACAACAAACGTAGGTATGTGTTGTAGCATAACATTTTACATTGCATCCTGTCAATGATAATGACAACCCTTCGAAGTAACTCAACGTTTCGAACGTTTTAAATTTCGATCGTAGTTCCATTTTTGAATAAAGAGGAGAGAAATCGACCCTTAATAAAAGAAGGGAGTTAAATTTCGAATATGACAAAAGAAGAACAATGAGAAGAAAGTTCTGCTTCCTTCCCTTGCGTATACTCCAGTTAACCTGTTATTTCGGATTTCATTGACCGTCGCCAATATTCTGTATAATGTTGTGGTAATGTTATTAAGAACATCTTTCGTCCCCCGTTCGTTATCATTGGTAAGACGGAAAACTACCCCCTGTGTCTCTAAAATATGGGTAGTCATCAAAAATGTTCCAAATTCGACAAATTAAACTGTAGAAAGCTGAAAAAGATTTCCAGTTATAGGTTTCCTAAGAGACTGGAACGAATATTTTTCGATAAGGGAGGGTGGGGTGCTTTTTGGCATGATAGAATTCTAAATTTTTGACAGTATTCGAAATTTGCGAACCTGAGCTTAGTTTAAAATTTAGAAAAATAGGAATTGTCGTGGTTTTTTGATAAGGAAGAAAATACATAAAGTCCCCGTTAACCTACCCTGATGTTTCGTTTTTCTAGCGGAAGAGGCTCTGGAAAACGTGACCAGTCGTCGCCTCCAGTGATGAGAAAAACACGAAGCCTCGCACAATAATTCGAGGCGTTTGCACAGTTTAGGTTGCTAGCGCCATTATTTTATTGTACCTAGGTTAGCATAATTGAATGTTTACTTATTCCATCCTGATACAGCTTTATAAAATATTGAATTTGCGCGAATTTTGATTTTACAACAAATAACGGATATTAAAATATATAAATTGTGGCTATTGTGAAAGGTTTCAGATAATGTATTATAGGGGATTAAAAAAAAACTGGGAGATTCTGTGGCAAATTGTGAAGAATGTTTTTTTGTTATATATGTCTTTGTTATATAATATAATAGAAAATAATACGATTAGTACGACAAAGGATCAATTTCAAGTGGGAACAACCCAATTGTGGTGAATCAAAATACGTGCGGTCCTACTGTACTATTCATCAAGCACTTTAATTGCACCGGCGTCTCTGGGAATAGCGTTTTGTCACATCCACTGAACTAAAACATCGAACATAACTGGAAAGCTCGCATGCATCACACAGTTTCAGGATCTGTTCATAACAGACGTTATAATTACAATCTTAATTGCATTTAGGAGAAGCAAGAACCATCAGTTAGAGTATCCTCGAACACGACCTCTAATTTTGTAATTCGCTAAAGGCATGAATAATACCAACGCAACCACTATACCAACCACCTCCTTCTACCAAACAGAAACGCGTAATATGCAAAATTCTGAGCAGATTTCCACTTTCGACTTGTAATATTTAATCCTTTATGAAACAGTTCTAAATTGCTCCATTTATTCTGCTACTAACAGTGTTTAATCCGCTTTGCATTACTCAATGTTTTTGGTGTCTACAGCTTTAATCCCTTCGTTCGGATTACCCTTCTTATATTAAACATTTGGGCATCTGTTAGCATCAATTAATACAACCGTAAATCGCAGGTTATATTATTTAATAAACAGTTTATCCCCATTTACATAAGATAATCATTTACCCATTAACTAATATGTAAACAAGTTTTGCTCGACTCAGTATTAATTCTACAACGGCAATAAATATTATTTAGCTTTATTTCCAAGATATTGTTCTCCCGTCCTGTTATAATGCGCAGTTTCTATGGTAACCGTCGCGCTGAATAGAATACCCCCAGCTGGACTTCAAGATAGGAATCTGGGGGAATGCGCGCCGACGTAATTAAAAACTAGAAACTTGAAAATTATTTTTGACTTTTAATTTAATGGAATTACGACGTCGCCGTCGCCGTCGTGTGTATGGGGAATTAATAAAATATTGAAAAATATCAATCACGCTACGTTCGCTTTATTCAAATTTAATTTAGAGTATTAAATGGGATTTAAAAAAGTGTTGCAAACCGGGCACGGTGTGTGAATTTTTCGATTCGTCGTCGGTCGGACTATGGTCGTTTTGGAGGGTGATCAGTTAATTAAAATACCGACATTTGACGCAAGGGGTGTATCGTGAACAATAGAGGGCGAAATTTCTTTTTGCGCGACACGTTCCGCATTAGTTATTTATACAACGTCTATAAGTTGATCGTATATTATTCCATTTTATAGGTTTCGTTTTTGAAACATGCATTTTGATCCATATAGGAAAATTAAGCGGTCGTTCAACTGTTTTAAAACATGAATTTGAAGATTAGAAATTCAATTTTAACGATGATGTACTTATCAAAAACAACGTAAAAAATATGTGGAATACCATACAATGACTAATTTTAGTAACCCAAAATCACGAAACGAAACTACTAATAATTGGAGGAAACAGTTTAATCGTCCAGAAAACTTAAACTTTTGCTATGTCTAAAAGGCTACCAAACACCAAAAACTATAAAATTTAGATTCTGCCCATTGAAACTATGAACACAACCATTTTTCTCAAAAAGAGAAAAGAAAACAAACCTTTCCCTTCGTAATGAGCCAAAAACGCTCTCAAACAACAAGCAGTGAAATTAATAGTAGGGGAGCACAAACGGGGATTTTGCGCGTTACTCGAGCGCGTCAGAAAATTATATGGGGAGAAAACTTGCACCCTGTAATGTACCCCTACCATATATGAACCCTTAATATAGGGGCGTGCGTTGAGGGCAGCCGATCATATTAGTAAAAAAAATCGATCCTCAGAAAAACTAGAGCGCCTCAGATTAAGACAAGGTAAGTTAAGCACATGCGGAACAGTGTATATGAACCTGACATAGGTAATAGTCACAATCACCTCGAAATATTCGAGCGCCATTGAATTTTTTTTTATTTTGAAGGAAATCCTTTAATGATTACGGAAAAAAAATCAAAAACAAAAAAAAACAAAAAAAACTTTTTTCAAAATGTCAGATTAACAATATTCCTTCATATAATTGTCAGATTATCATTTAGGACGACTAGGACATCAAACTGAACCGTCCGTATAAAAATCTGACGCGCTAGAGTATTTCAAGGTCACTTTTTTTACATTTTTAAAAATCGGTCATGACTTTTGGTCGCGTCCAAATCATCAGTCATTTGAATAGGACATTTGTTTGAACCTGAATATCTGACACGCTCGAATACCTAACTTTTTCATTCTACCCCTTTTTACCACCCCCCCCCCCCCCCCCCGACTAACTAATCGTCAGATTAATATTTCTCGGTTATCAAAAAGACATAGTGCGTATACACTATGAATATCTGATGCGCTCGAGTATGAATGCCCTACCAATCAAATTGCTTCAGTTAATTTGTCACATTTTTTTAATCCAGAAAATTAAGCGCATTAGTGTATTTTAAACTCCCTCTGTCTTCCGTTGTATATTATTTTCTCGTGTGATTGGCGAGAATTTAACGAGAACTAGACTAACGGAATCACTATTATTTTAAGTTTGACCATCATGGTTGCCATTTTCAGTAGATAATTTTCATATAATTATATATAATATATAATTATAATTTTACTAAGCATCTGTTCAAAGTTTTCATCTACAATTTATTCGTTGCTATCTATTATGACCAACACAAAATGCCTATAAACAGAGCAAGTTGCAGCATAAGAGTAAGGTCAAAGTGGCGAAATAAGCCCATTTTTGCAAAGTCTGTCGCCAGAAACCTGAAGCACCCTCTAATTGAGGTCAGGTTCAAATCCAAGGACAACTCGTGTAGTTTAGCGACATACACTAAAGCTTCAGAAATTCGAACACTGTGGAAAACTTGAAAACTCAAAATTTCAAAAAATCGTTCAGTCACAAAAACCCTTCTTATGGGAATTAACATGGGAAAATGAAAGCAAAGAATATCTATTTTCGTTTTTTGGCCAAAATTTAATACTCCCCAAAATAACAATTAACCCGTGGATATCAACGAAATAACCGCATTATTATGAATTTTTAAATTTTTCCACTGCTAGTGTTCGAATTTCTGAAGTTTCAGTGTGAGTTGTCCTTGATTGTGAGCCTAACCTCAGTTACAGGGTGTTTCAGGTTTCTGGCGACAGACTTTGCAAAAATGAACCTATTTCGCCACTTTGACCGGTCCTGCTGCTACAATATTGCGCATTTTCTAAAAATATTTGGCAAGGTGAGTTAGGGTCATGGATCAAGTACAACTGCCAAATTTCATGGAAATCAGCATCCCAGCTTGCTTTGTTTATAGGCGTTTCCGGTCAAAAGGGTCTTACGAGCATTGGATTTCTGTATAACGAAGACGGCTAAAACCTTCGTGTGCTGCTGAATAAGCCTTGGAAAATAGTGCATTTCCCAATATTACAAGTTGTTTCAAACTAGAAATACACAAAATGGAAACTATCATACCTGTATGCGTCCTTTGGTGTGCTTTAAGATGTGAACTCTTCGTGTAGACCTTTTTACATCCGAGAAATTGGCACTTGTGTATCCTCCTTTTTGAATCTGGAGAATGATCGATTCTTGCATGCTTCGCTCCCGTTGGCGCCGCCGGTGAAGCAGGTGACGGTGCTGCGGCTCGCGGTACCACTGAAATGTATCTGGTTAGTCCTGACGCACGTACTCGCACAATCGTATTTCGTGGAACACCGCCCATCCGTAAAACGTCCAGTTCGCCCGCACTTGAACTACCGTTACTGTGACCTTGTCCAGATTCTGGACTCGAAGGTGGTGTTAGCGTTGTGGAATTCCTATCGACGAGCCTTAACTGTAATGGATCTGCTGTATCGACTCTGACCCTCTCTTCGTAGTTATCTTCATCGTCTTCTTCGTCATCTACTGGTTCCTGCTTAACTAACACAGCGCACGATAACGTACTATCCCATGAATACGTCGAACTTGCCGAACTTGTACTTAACGAGTCTAAATGTCTTTCGCCAAAATCTTCCAAACAGTCCACCTCCATTTTTAACCACGTCGCGTCGACATCTGGAAGTTTCTTGAGGGAAGGGTGCATCTTCGGTTCATCCTTGAGATATCGCTCCATTTCGTAGCACGTCTGAAAATGAAAACGAATCGTTAGTTTATCTTTAAACGCGTTAACGCATTTCGTCGACTATAAATTGAAGAGGATTAAGATGATAAAATCACGTTCCTTATCAATGACACAATTTCAGTTAAATAATCGAATGGGGTAAATAAGCAAACGTAGAAAGTTCCCCCAAGAGGTTTGTTAATGGGCTAATATCCGGCCTCGCGACATATCCAATTGTCTTATCACTGTCTATCCTGTAACTTGGGTTAAGTCTTAGAAATTTTCGACAAGAGCTTAATTAAGACGCAGAAACTTAGTTTACATTCGAAATGTAAATGGATGGTCTCATTAACATGATAGAATACGAAAGTTATAATAACCAAAATCGTGAAGTAAACCATAAACCAATAAACCAACATAATATGCTCTTAAAACAAACGGCTAAGAAGTAAAAGCGTGCCTTATCGGCGAAGCGGGTAACCACCCCTAGAAACTTTATAATATAATGTTATAAACTTATACAGCTTCGGAAATGATCGGTAGTCGTTTAGTATTTTAGAATATATACGCGAAGGGAAGCGAAGTGATCGACAAAAATTTGCTTTATAAAATAATCCGGGTAAACATTACGAAAATGCGGCTTTTTAAACTACTAGGCACGCACCTCGCATTAGTTATCTCGATTATGATTTACGATAAATTTTCGATCCCCGGAAAATCAATAACCTCCACAAGATTTGTACGAAATAGCAATTAATTCTTGCAAATATGTCCGTTTAGAATGAGAAGGGAATTACGTTCGAGGGATTATGATATACAGTTACGAGACATGAATCACTGATCAAACATGATACTCGGATTACTTGATAAAAGTTCGGAAGGTACATTTAGCAAATGCGATTTGTAATTTCATAAAATATGGGGATAAATGACGTTGTTTCAGAGGTAGTTACAAAGAGTAATTTATTTTCATCGGATAACATACTAATTTTTTTGCAAGCCATTGTTGTTGCGTGTATTTTTAGTACCGCTTCTTAATATTATGCCATTTAGTTCAATTAATACGCACTTTAAACTAGAGTTTGCTGAACAGAAACTTAAAGCTGCGATTCGCTTAATAAACAAAGATCTTTAGCTTGTGTTTCTGTGAAGCACATAAATCATATGAATAAAAATTGTCGAATTTCGAATATTTCCAACCCCTGTTTGAATATCCTTTGAGATTTACATCTAATGAACCAACCCCTACTTTTTTCTTAAAACCATTAAGATAGTATCAGATGAGTATTTCTATAACTAAAAAAATAAATTGGGATCTTATAACAATATTACTAACAGGTATCATTAAGCAATTTTTTTAGACCAGTGGCAATTGGCAAAATAAATTAAATTGAAATTCCTGATTATACTCCATTATTCATCGACTTTTACCAAACTTGCCGTCTTTTAAGGTGTTTCGATTTCTAAACAGAAAGAAAATGAACAATCATGAACTTTGGTAATGTCCCTCGAATACAGTGACACACCAAATAGAACGAGGACGTTTAATAAATAAGGAAGCGAAACGTATTCGCCAATTCCCTTTTTTGTTTATAAATCTTCGTTAAACATCGCCTACCATCTATTACAGGATACGTGGGTTGCCTAAATTACAGTATCCGAGAGACACTACTTTTGTCCATGATATTATACCTACGTGTAGTCTTCTGATGCATTGTTTCTTATCTATAGTGCACTTGGAAAAGAGCCAAAGTAATAAATCAACTACTTCAAGTATAGTATGGTATTTTGCTATACGAGCGGCACATCAGTTTTCAATAATAAATTTTGCAAATATCGGAAACAAAATGAAAATGACGCTTCTTTCGTACAAAGACCACCAAACAATAGAAATTAAAAATGACCGCGTTGACAATAGGAAACCCTCATTAAGCTTCCAGCTAAATCCTTCGGCAAAGGGTTCATGGGCGTAGAAAGTGGGTAATTTGTAAAAGAGTGAACAATAACACTTCATACAATTAATAAATTAGAATTTATTTACAACATATAGTTTTCTCATCTACTACACTGAAATCTGCCTGACAGTCTGATTTATTACTCCGGCTCTTTTCCAAATGCACTATAGCTACGAATCTCCTTTTAGCTCGCTTTTCTCAATTCCAGCGTGTACGTGGTATTTTTGAATAAATGTCTTTATCATTTCCCAAAAAAATGTAATTTTGTAAACATCACCTTTACATACATACAGGGTGGTCAAATTTCGATGTTTTAATAGGGACCTCGTAAACTATACCTAGTTCGTATGAAAAAATTGAACCTCGCGTCGTCGATATCTTTTTTTGAGAATGGTACATTTCAAATTTCTACGTTCTTTAGGCACTTTTTTGATAAGAATGCAGTGGTGTAGTTAATTCTTAAAAAATATTCTTGAAATTCGAGTTATAATTATAGTTATAGTTATAAATTACTAATGACGGGATTGTTGGGAAATTAGACCTTACGAGAAAATAAATAAATTACTAATTTTTTCTGATTACAACGAGATATATCATGTGGGGTCAAATTATTCATTTTTACTGTTTTTTAGCAAAAAATAGTTTTTTTCTTCAAACGTCAAGAAATTATGTCATTATTTAACTGAATAGTAGGCGCCAAAGTTTGACATTTATCGCTAGAACAGATTTTACTTTTACTTTTCCGCCGCCGGAGGGAAAAGTGTTGTCATAGCAACACTTTTCCGCCGCCGGAGGTAAAACAATGTGATTCTCATGCGTTACCAAGGAAACAGCACTTTTACCTACCTATTCGTCCTATTCGCGGTGAAAACAAATACCTACCTATTTAACAATGACGTTTAATTTAACGAACGCCGCTAATAATATCCCTTAAAACCATTTAAAAATAAATGTTTTGCGTAAATTTGCGGAAGTTTGAAGAAAAAATAGCATATTTTATTTGGCGGAGAAGTTACTTTTCATGGCTTGCCTTCTATTAGCCGCCTCACTTCGTTCGGCGGCTAAACACAGGCGCGCCATGAAAAGTTGTACTTCTCCGCCACATAAAATAATATACTATTATTCAAAGTAATGATAACTATTTTAAAAAACTCATACATTACGTGACTTTTTTACAAACCAAAAACAAATAATTACAATATTGAAGATGCTGTTAAACAAACTACAAGATAATAATTATATATAAAGCCACTTAAACTATATTTTCAAATTGATGTCCAAAACTTGCAACACATAGTTCACATCAGAGCCGGTTTTACATGTTATTTAGTAGTACGCACCAAGTAACATTGGGGCCCCCACCACCAGCCACCCTCACTACTCACTACATTGATTCGTGTATGTTATTAATTATTATTACTATTTTTATATAACTTGTTTTTAATGTGTGTATATCAAAGCATTAAACAAATTTTAAAATCCCAAATCCATTTCCAACAAATAATACAGCAGAAATGAAGACAATGGACTTGAATTTTTTCTTACCTTATTAATAATCGTTTTTTGAATACAGCATAACAACAACAATTTTTACAACTGAAAGTGTTTGTTTGCGAGTTTGATTAGAGATTCTTTTATAGTTAAAATTTGTAGTTGATTTAACATAATATTCTACTACCTAATTTGGTTCTACTTTAATAATAATAATAATAATATATTAATATTGTCATTGTGCAAAAGCACTTACATTCGTCGATATTAGAAACATATTACAAATAATATACAAACAGATAGGATGTGTTATTACTAAATATTGTTTAATTAAATTTTAACGCTTCGAAGGAATAGAAAGCATTTTTGTTCAAAAAAGTTTTAATGATCTTCTACAATTAACAATGGGCAAATACCTAAAATTAGCAGGGATACAATTAAATAAAAATTGAGCTTGCAATATTGCACCATTGACAGTCTACAGTAATTTACCCTTACGTTATCCTTGCACGACCTTTCTCTACAGCTTAAAATATTTTACACCAAGAGCAACAATGGCCCATTAAAATGACTTTGAATTAGGGCGCAGTATGCAGTTTTAATAATATTCATACATACATTATTGAAGAACCTTTTTCAAAGAAAAATAAATTTGCCTAGGTACATTAACGTAAACAAGAAATAAGAGAGGACCAAGGATGGATCCTTGTGGTACTCCGCAATCTAGAGGCAATTTTTTAGACAAGGTATTAGGTATTAAATAAGACACATTGAAACCTGTTGGTTAGATAAGATGCTAGCAATACACAGCTTTTATTACTAAACTTATAAGCACACCTAAATTTAGTAATTTAGACTTCAGGCCTTAGACTAAATAAGTTCGTTCAAAAATGATCTACCTCTCTCAAGTAAGATAGTTCCCATTCGCATTTATTCAACGAATCAAATTTTACTCGAAAACTACTAAATTTTATTTTTTCTACGGAACGGCTCTAATAAACCCAAAAATTTTATTTCGCGATCTAACATCTAACATCATACCGTCTCGTGGAGTTCACCTTCCATATTTAACGATAAAGTTATGGGAAACATTTCCAAAGATTTCGATTAAGTTTCGTTACGATTGTCAACGACAATCAATTTTAAACAAATTTTTCCAGAGTTTTTGGTTTACCATCAAGGCAGGGGCCGCGACACTACGGCGAATGCCCACAACGCCAACCCGATTTTTTGATGGCCCATATCGCCGACTAGGGACACTACGCCGACGAATACTATGCCGACTGTGCCCACATCGTCGACAAGTGTACAAGGGACAAAACGCCGACCATGTCCACATCGCCGACGGACACTACGCCGTCAGTGCCCACATCGTCGACAAGTATACAAAGGACACTTCGCCGAATTTTTATTTTTATTGCAGAATGCTAAGAGACGTTCACTTTCCTGGGGCTGCCATTATGCCACACCCTATCTGACCAGAGGCGGTCCCCATCACCCCCACGGGGGATGATTGGGCGACTGCTGATCAGATAGCGGACGTGACAAGGGTTACCTGGGCGGTAAAGACGTTCTCAGCATACAAATCACCAGGATTGGACGGCATAATACCAGCTCTTCTGCAGTGGGGACTGGAATGTTATTGTTGTACACCTGGTGAGAATTTATACGGGCTGTATCGCTTTCAGATACATACCAAAACAATGGAGGGAGATAAAAATTGTTTTTATCCCCAAACCTGGTAAAGGTGATTATTCCACACCTAAATCATACCGTCCAATCAGTCTAATGTCTTTTCTCCTTAAGACACTTGAAAGATTGTGAGACAGACATATAAGGGAAACAGCGCTGGCACGAATCCCGCTGCACCCTAACCAACATGCATACTCTCCAGGAAGATCCACAGAATCAGCCCTACACTCTATCGTGGGGAGGATTGAGAGATCGTTGGACTATAAACAGTCCACCCTGGGAGTATTCATAGACATAGAAGGGGCGTTTGACAAAACAACCTTTGAGACAATCGAAGCTGCATTACGCCATCATGGCGTAACTGACATCGTACGAAGCTGGATTGTGCAGCTATTGAAATCCAGGGCAGTGCACATCAGCGTAGGCGATATAACGATGAGGTGCACAGTAGTGAGAGGGTGCCCCCAAGGTGGGGTGCTGTCACCACTTCTGTGGAACTTAACCGTAAACAGCCTGCTCTGTCGTCTTAACGACAGCGGCTATTACACGCTGGGCTATGCGGATGATCTATCCATCCTAATAACCGGCAAGTTTGAGGCTACTCTGTGCAGTCTGAAGCAATCAGCTCTCAGAGTGACCGAAGAATGGTGTAAGGAACACTCCCTGTCAATAAACCCGACAAAAACGGAGGTAGTTCTATTCACAAGGAAAAGGAAGATTGTGGGCCTTCGAGCTCCTATACTCTTCCAAAAACACCTCCAGTTTTCAGAGTCAGTGAAGTATCTAGGTATTACACTTGACAACAAACTGAACTGGAGCAAGCACATCCAGCTTAAAGCGGAAAAGGTAAATAGGGCTTTCTGGCAATGTCGCCGCGCAATGGGCAAGACTTTGGGGTCCATCCCCAAAGGCTGTCCTGTGGCTGTACACCGCTGTGATCAGACCTATGTTCTGTTACGGAGCAATTGTCTGGTGGCCTAGAACCAGACTATCCACAACCAAAGCACTGTTCAATCATGTGCAAAGACTAGCGTGCCTTGCGTGCACGGGCGCAATGCGAACAACCCCCACAGCCGTCATGGAAGCCCTCCTGGGACTGCCTCCACTGGATCTCCACGTGAGAGAGCAGGCCATGTTGGCAGCCTTGCGTCTGAAAAATAAAGGGTTGTTGAACAGTAGAGGTATTGAGGTGGGACACTCGCGAATTCTGGGCGAAGCAGTCAAGCGACTGCCTATACTAAAAGGACGATCTGACTCATTCACCCCTCGATACATACTAGGGAAAAACTACCGCATCTTCTTTGATGCGGAAGTGGCATCCCAACCGGACATATCCATCTTCACGGACGGATCCAAAACAATGGAAGGAACTACAGGCACCGGAATTTATTCCGAAGAACTGAACATCCATATTAGCCAAGCACTAGGCAAAATTTCGACTGTCTTTCAGGCAGAACTAGCAGGAATAACGCTTAGTGCGAAAACAATTCTTATGCGCGGCATAAATAATAAAACAATAAGAATTTCCAGTGACAGCAGAGCCGCTCTGCAGGCACTAGGTCAATACAAAATCACCTCTAGGCTGGTTTCAGAGTGTCACCAAGCACTAGAGCAAGTGACAAACAGCAATACCCTTCAGCTCGTATGGGTCAAAGGGCATGCTGGAACAATAGGCAACGAAAAAGCCGATAAGTTAGCCCGACTGGCCTCAAAACAACTGTTTTATGGTCCAGAGCCGGCTCTCCCACTTACAGTATCAACTGTAAACAACTTGATTACTCAAGATACCCAAGTCCAACACAAGACTAGGTGGAACTTGATGTCAGACAGCCGTCACGCGAGAGAGGCCTTTAGAGGACCATCCCGTAGCCTGGCGCGCTTTTGCACAGGGCTATCCAGAAGGAACCTGCGACTACTTGTGGGCATACTATCTGGGCACTGTAAACTCAACAAGCACATGCACCGCATGGGCTTGGTCGAATCACCATCCTGTAGAGGATGCTACACAGACGACGAGACGGCGCAACACATACTCTGTGAGTGTCCCGTACTCGTCGAAACAAGACGATCCATGTTGGGGGAATCCTGGCCGGACATGGCTATGATCAGAGCCGCCCCCCCGTCCAGCATCCTCAGGTTCATCTCACGCGTGGGGTGGCTTGAGTGATGTTGCGGGGCTGAGTGACTCTAGTCAGGGAGGCAGCACAAAGGGCCCGAATAGGAGGCCTACGTGCGCGTGGACTTTTGACCACCCTCCCATCGTAATCCAGAATCCAGAATCCAGAATGCAACATGCAAAACTGCCACTAAAGCGTCTAGGTTATTTGCAAGTTTAGTATATTTTTTTTCAATTGATATTTTTTCATAGTCAAGTGCAACATTTAATTACGCAAATAAGTTTAAAAATAATGACATTACGTTAGGTAATGTTTTAACGTTCAAACCATATCCAACCTTTTTAATTCAAAATTTGAAAAAAATCTATAAATACATACTGGTCGTACGGAGAAAGATTGCCCCAAGGTCGGATGCGCACTCGTATAATTGTAAATTTTCCAAGCTTGGCAATCATATGATACCAGTGGTGTCGCCGCTAAATTCCGTTTAATTAGTAACATCTGGCTTGAATATTAAAAAAAAATGATTTTTGTCTTAAATGAGTATATGTGATTTAATTTTACATGTACACGTATTTTTTCTTACTTGTTACTAAAATATAAATTTAAAAACACTGCGAGTTTTATTTCCTCATAAAAAGCAACGCCAGTGGTAAACGTGGAAAAAGCAGTTTACATGCCGATCGCTTCCGAATACACGAAGTTCACCTGCGCACCCGAAGCAATCTTTCTCCGTACGACCAGTAATTCCATTGTAAAGAGATTTACGAATTTCTAAACTTATCAAAACAACAAACATTAGTGTCCTAATTCCTAATTTGACAGTAATACTTCTTTATCTGCTACTCGAAATCGACTCTGCAATATTCAAATTGCCGGCGTTGTGTTCACAGAGAAAAATTCGGCGAAGTGTCCCTTGTACACTTGTCGACGATGTGGGCACTGTCGGCATAGTGTCCGTCGGCGTAGTGTCCGTCGGCGTAGTGTCCGTCGGCGATGTGGGCATGGTCGGCGTTGTGTCCCTTGTACACTTGTCGACGATGTGAGCACTGTCGGCATAGTGTCCGTCGGCGTAGTGTCCCTAGTCGGCGATATGGGCCATCAAAAAGCGTGTCGGCGTTGTGGGCATTCGGCGTAGTGTCATATGCCCTCAAGACGTAGTATATTTCACAGACCCTAGTTTTCAATAGGAAATTATCATGCATTCGAATTCACAAAAATATTTTACTGCTGTTGATGGCTACATTAATAAGACAACGCTGGTATTATTTTAACCATTTTACGTTGTATCAAGGACAATTTCTGTTAATTCTGTTTACCTTTTGTATCAATTAGAATTTTGGTCAAAATTTTCTAACAGAACGTCATGATAAACAGTTAATGAGTCGCTGGCAAATGTTGACGAGAAAGCGTGCACTTTTGAATCAATGCAGGCGGAAAATAAGTAACTTTTTACGTGATACATGATCGTCCTGATAAATCGAGCTATTTTGACATACAGTATGTCACTAGCTATTGAGAGATCCATACATTACATATATTGTGTGTAATAAATATATGGAGCTTTGCAAACGTTCACCTACTTGGATCGGATCATGTGGAAGTGTTTGACTATCATGCCTTGTTTTATGACGGTGATCTTTGTTCATAACTGCGTATTCCCTATGGAAATAGAGGATCTGATTTAGTCGCATCCATTGAGCAGAATCCAAACCGTAGTCTTGATCAGACTTAAACTACTAACTGTTGATGACAACTCCCTTGACCAATAGGGGGCATTTGGTCTCCACACCTCAATGACTGTTTTACAAGAAATTAGGCTGAAAACGACACACTAAGTTAAGTGTTTATAGAAGGTTCGTGCAAAATGCTACATGATTCTGCAAATAAATGGTGTGGGCGCTATGGTACCTGTAAAGTTTTCGATAGGAAAAGTTATGCCCAACTCAAAATGTAGGCTGTCGCGAAGCTCGGGAGGTTTCGACATTCGAGCGAGTTCAGTGTTGTTGTCACTTGCGACTCTTTTACCACACATTTCCCAGTGGACGTCGATTGGTAGTAGTCTTTAGCTGTAATCATCGTCTGCTCGACAACACGATGGTGTGGAAAGCACAATGTAAATGGTCCTTTTTGAACTCTCCAAGACATGCGAATTTCGCTGTAAAAATTGTTACAACCTTTAGCCATGATAACTAATGGTGGTTCAGTGATAAGACTATATTTACAAGTTTTAGGGCCTTAGACCGTCCTTACGGATGACCCTATGCAGAATTTCATTCCCTTCAACTTTCCTCTCCCGGATGGAAATGCCTCGCTACTAAGGTCGGTATCTTGGATGGCACGCTGATTTGAAAGTGATTATCAACAATCAATTTCCACACAATTCGAAATAAAAAAGATAAAGAATACTTTAAGATGAAAAAAGCGAAGAGCGAATTTCGCATTTGCGACACAAAACGAGCAAAAATCGCGTCCGTTTGTGGCATTTAACCCTAGAATGCTTAGGCGAATAGCACGCCTATAGTTGCTTAGGCGGGGTTACCTGTAACCCCAGCTATATATTTCGGTTTAATGCGCAAAATATAGGAGAAAAACACTTTTATTTCAATAAAACAGAATTTATTTTAAACACTCAATACATATTTCAGCTCTGTGAATATTGCAAACAGCCTTGAAACACTTCGCACAGCACATGCAGTTTTTGTTCTTCGATTGTTCTTGGACATAAACGGCAGCGAATTTGTTTGTGCAATTTTGTTGAGGGCGGATCAACTGTTCTTCTAAGTTCTTTTTTTATCGATTTTTTAAATGTTCAGGGTAATGGTTTTGTTAACGCCTTTCCATATGTAATAAAATTACAATAGCAATTAGTGCTTACCTGGGGTTACTTGTCACCCCAAACACAAAATATAATTATAACTGTTGTGCTGAACAAAAATGTGCGACTAACAACACGTACACTTTAACCTGAAGTGAACATAGCGAAGTCGGCGAAGTTCCCAATTCACGCACAAAAAAGTGATAAGCACTTAAATTTCTTCTGGGGTTACGCATAACCCCGCTAAGCATTCTAGGGTTAAGAATCATTATAACTAACAATGTATAGAGAAGGAAATGGTGGCTTTGTAAGACGGTTTGTATGTCGACTGCAGCTTATTGTAATAGAAGCTCTTTAGAATTGAAAATAATAAACTTTCGAACGACCATGAATCAAGCACAATCCTGAAGTTTCTTATTACTGTCCATAGAGAGCCAAATATGCAAAAAGTTACGGGAAGTTTTGACGGAGTTATTGTTAAATTTTCTGAAATAAAAAACAGGAGGCTCGAGACGTTCGTAAACAAAGCTCGAGGACAAAGATGTCACTTGAAATGATTTTGTTCACGTCAAAATTTCTCCGAAGCTTTCGAAATTAGCGGCAGGGACCACCAACTTTTTACGCAAACGTTTGTTTTTTTTTTAGAATCGCTATCGAACGTTGCCTCACTCAAGTAGATTTAAATTAAGTTTGAGATTTTAGATGGAAATTGGTTTCGGTCGTTTCCGACTATTTTTCTAGTATCGAAAAGTTTTGTACACCTAATGTAATGAAACACATTCTTGCTTTTTACATCTTTTTACGTAGTTCCACAGTGTGTTTCAGTTATACGACATCGCTCAAATAAATATAACATTTTTGATCGTAAATTGAGATTAGAATTTCTGGTCGGGTCCGTTTCACCCCTAAAGTTGAAATAGTTCCATTGTAAATTTGTGTACACAATCTCAACAAGGGTGGAATGTGTATAACAGAACCAGGTGGATATATATGTTACGTCAGATATTGCACAGAGTGGGAAACAATGTTATCGTGGCGTGTGCGGTCTCCATTATTATTGAATGAGTCATTTTAATCACAATCTTACATTATTGTACCTAACTCTACACCATAACGCATATCGGTCAAGCAAATGCCACCCCTCTGTCTACTCTTACAGTAATAGCTTTAGATACACCCTCATTCTAGTTTTTCCAAGTTATTAAATCACGTTAAGTTGCAAATTCAGCTAAATCAGATCTACTTTGCAGGCCAAAATAACGATCCATACAGTCACTTTGATTTTATGCAATGTAATCGGGAGACTTTCTGAGGCAAGGGAACAAGAACATTGCACTCTAGAACTAAATGGTTACCCATCTGAGCACTGACCAGGGCAGACGTTCCTTAATTTCAGTACTTATATTAAGAAAATGAAGCTAACACGTAGAGATCACTGATGAATATGACTACACAATTGTTGCCGATCATGAACATTGTCGTGTTCTGGAATCAGCGAGATTTCAAATTCCTTAATTAATTAGTGAGCTAGAAAAAAGTGCTAAAGGCCGATTTATTTAAATTAAAACTAAACTATGTTTTAATCGTTTTATATACGAAATAGGGTAACTGCATAATGACAAGAAACGTTACACCTCCCTAATGGCATAAGTAACAAATAAGAATTCAAGCTCAAAGTAAAACGAGAAAACAGTACTACTGCACAAGCTCGCGTAAGAGTATAAAAATGAAATAAAATAGCAAACTCTTTGATTAAGTTGAATTTGTTTTAATTTCCTTTAATTTACTTGAATCTTAATCGT
Source organism: Pyrocoelia pectoralis (assembly GCA_036250285.1). Lineage (NCBI taxonomy): Eukaryota > Metazoa > Arthropoda > Insecta > Coleoptera > Lampyridae > Pyrocoelia > Pyrocoelia pectoralis. Next base: position 18,575,591 of record CM070079.1, on the reverse strand, counting down.
GCGTTAATTGGATTATAATACCTATTAGTTATTTTACCATTTAGGTTCAGGGTAGAATTACACTTTACTTGATTTACATTGATCCTTAAAAGTATCTGTAGTTTAACATTTGAAATTCAGTATATCAATTACTTCTTCAGCAAACATCAAACCTCATTTGATACCGACTGTTACGTTCTTCGTCAATATTGCCACACCATAGCTTAAATTCATTTGTGTCGTTTTCAAAAGTATTTGCAACGCATTCCACGCTCATAATCCATTAAAAAAATTAATGTGGTTACGATACTGTATTTTGTCTCAGATCCATAACTCTCCCCGAATTCCGCCCCTCGCCCCACTAAGTTCGACCGGACCGCCATTGTAAAGTAGCATACTGGTTATAATTAGTACAGTCGTACATACAAATGTCACGATATGTCAAATTTGGTCAGTTAGGAGATTCAAAAACAACATATCTGCATTTCCCACATTTAACCACCCTCAAATATGTTTGAACGCTTTAACTGTAAATTAATAATTAAATTTTAATTTCGGGAATAATAGACGACATTATCTACTAATACAGGCATTCACGGAATATCGATCTCGTATTGTTTAGAGACTTATATCGATTAAGACAGCCCATCACATTTAGATCTAGGTTAAGAAATACAGAAAAATCAGAATTCTCTTATGTTCAATCGAGCACCGAATTTTGTAATAAAACCAAAAAAGGGGTAGAAATGCGTTGTACTTTTAATTTGAAAAAGAGCAAAATATCAGCAGACGGGTTGATACGTGTAAGGGAAGCGAAAATCGTCCTGTTGTTTTTATCTTACTGATTCTGGGCGTGGAAGTCTCCGCCCTAACAATACAATCCTTCTGTACAGCTACTCATTTTGCAAACACATTCAGTTAAGAAAAAAGGTGCTTTGACGGACGATGGGGCAGTTCTATTATTATACGACTATAGGGTTGTTTTATTGTGACCGGAAACTGTTATAAACAGAATAAGCTGGGATAAAAAATTTTCTGATTTCTATGAAATTTGGGAGTTGTACTGGATCCATGACCCTAACTCACCTTGCTAAATATTTTCGAAAAATTTCAGTAGCAGGCTCAGGTCAAAGTGGCGAATGCAGTCTGTCGCCAGAAACCTGAAACACCCTGTAATTGAGGTCAGGCTCCAATCCAAGGACAACTCATGTAGTTTAGCGACATATAATAAAAATCAAAATTTCTAATTTTTCCGGTCTATGCATTTTTCATTTTTTCGTACTTTGTTCTGTTACTTTCGCTGTCGCTTTTTCGTTTTGTTTCTCATTTCTCCATTTTTTCGTACACTTTATGATTAAGTTCTGTAACTTTTTATTTCTTCTCTCTTATCTGCTACTTCGTGGATTTTACTCAATCAAGCGGATAACCGAAAAATAAGAATTGAATACAAACAGTACACAATAAACAGAAATCGTCCTTCAGAATTACGCTTATTATAATGAAAGTCGCCAATGCAATTTGTTTTAAACAGAGTATTTAAAATGCAAAGAAGGTGCATCAGAAGTATGCTGGGTGTCGGATATAGAGACAATTGTAGACGCTATTATACGACTCTAAAAATTTTCACTGTCCCCTGTGAGTATATATATAAATGTCTCTTACATGTACATCAGAATCGTGGGGACTATCAGAGTTTTAATGATATTCACGAATACAATACAAGAAACCGTAGCAAACTGATACAAAGCTACGTGAGATTAAAAAAATCGTGTAATAGTACAAACTACTGGTGTACAACATTTTTTAATTCCCTTCCATCATTTGTGATCTCCTTGGAGCATCGCAAGTTTCAGAGTGCTATCAAAACGTACTTGCTCACTTACCCTTTCTACAGTTTTGACGAATTTTTAGAAAGTGATTTAAAAAAAATAAAAATCTAATACCTAGGTAACTTCCATATTTTTGATATGTATATTAAATCTATTTCTGTATAATGTATTAGGTGCTAACTGTATTTTAATGACTGTGTTATTGTTATTCATGTTTCTGTTGCTTTTTTATATATCTTTATTTATACATAAATGTACAAACTTTTGACGAGTGTGAAAAATACTACACGTATTTAATTAAAGCACAATAAATGAAATTGAATTGAATTGAATTGAATTAAATAAATTAACACATACATAAAAAGTAGATCAATCGTCTTTACGCCTTTATACAAATAGATGGCTTGAAAATGTTTTATACGAAATTTAAAAAATATTGTAATTGAGTAAGACATAAAAGCAGTAGTGAATGTAAAGTATAATTTTCGTCACGAACACAGCAAAAGATCATCTGGTATCATCTGATACATCAAATATTCTGAACACAACATGGCAACGAAAGCCGAACATTACAGGAATATTCCCTAAGCGACAAATAGCTACTACCCTCTAAATTCGCATTAAATAAAATTTATATTATAAGGAAAAAGGTAATAAATTTGCGTCCTGTCTTTCGTTATTTTTGGACCTAATTGATATTGGAAAATGAAATACGTCTTTGCTCCCTCAAAAATACGTAAACTTTTTTTTATACATCGAAAGTAATGCAATTACGTAAGCTTTTTTAATACATTTACTTTTAAAATTCAGGAAAAGAAATGGTAAAGAGCACAGGTTCAGTTATGGAGAGTGCTGCAACTACAAATAGCATACACATACAGGGTGTCTCACGGTGACCGTCGGTTAGAAGTATATCAAGAACTGTAAAAGCTAGAAATTTGAAATTTTGCACATGCGACATGGAGTGTTTAATCTATTAAATAAAAATATTATCCAAATGGCAGCACTTCCGGAAATACCGGAAGTGAGCATCAACTTCTTTATTTTAAATACAAACCAGGCAATTTTTTTGCACATTCATAAAATGTTTAGTAAGTATGCTTAAAATAATCGGCGTATCAATTTTGATTGTTGAGAAAAAAATTTTTTTCACTGAAAAATGTCAAAATCTTGTTTAGGAAATAAAATTGAAAGTCGAAAGGGGGAAAAGTTAGGGAAATGGGATTTTAGATTCTCAATGTCAAAAGAATGGGACACAATTGTCTGTCATGGATAATAAAAAATTGGCCGCGGTTACGTACCTATTTTACGTTACATCCAGACTTAAGAAACACTTTAAAAAGTCTCTTTTTTTAAATGGAATGCCTATTTAATTATCGGCCCATTCGATGCAGAAATAAATTTCCTTTAAATTGGTATACCATGTTCCTATACCTAAAATTAATGATTACAGACTTATTTACATTTTTCTAATTAAATTTATAATGACATACTTTACAAAACATGGTTGGCTTTGACAATTTTCAAAAATTTTTATTCAATTGTTTCTTATAATGACAGTTGTCAGTTAGCTATCAGTTTGAAGGTTTACGCTACATTTACGTTTGTTATCAGTGTTATCTGTTTGAATTTTGATTTTTGCGCTTAATATTTGTTTTTAATTGGGAAATATGGAATACACAAACGCTGATATTCTAAATTTGTTTTACATTCATGGCGAGTCTGCTCGTATTACTTTTCGGACCTGCAGAACCTTTAACTATTGAATAAAGAATCACTCAACACTTTAACGAAAGATATGCGCATTTACCTACAATGACAGAACGAAAAATCAGGATGATTGAAAAGAATTTTCTAAAATTGGGCGAAGTAAATGCGCCACGAAGTTTGGCAAAGCCAATTGTCCCCAATGACGCTGCAGAAACCAATCTATTGGGATATTTTAATTGTTTCCCTGAAAGTTCTGTTCGTTCGGCTGAAAGAGACCTTGGATAGTCAAGAAGTTCCATAGATAGAATTTCAAATAATCATAAAAGTATAAGAAACATTTGAATAAAAATTTTTTGAAAATTTTCAAAGCCAACCATGTTTTGTAAAGTATGTCATTATAAATTTAATTAGAAAAATGTAAATAACTCTGTAATCATTGATTTTAGGTATAGGAACATGGTATATCAATTTAAAGGAAATTTATTTCTGCATCGAAAGGGCCGATAATTAAATAGGCATTCCATTTAAAAAAAGAGACTTTTTAAAGTTTTTCTTAAGTCTGGAAATAACGTCACATAGATACGTAACCGCGGCCAATTTTTTATTATCCATGACAGACAATTGTGTCCCAATCTTTTGACATTGAGAACCTAAAATCCCATTTCCCTAACTTTTACCACTTTCGACTTTCAATTTTATTTCCTAAACAAGATTTTGACATTTTTCAGTGAAAAAAATTTTTTTTCTCAACAATCAAAATTGATACCCCGATTATTGTAAGCATACTTACTAAACATTTTATGACACATCAGAATGTGAAAAAAAATTACCTGGTTTGTATTTAAAATATAGAAAGTGATGCTCACTTCCGGTATTTCCGGAAGTGCAGCCATTTGGAAAATATTTTTATTTAATAGATTAAACACTCATGTCGCATGTGCAAAATTTCAAATTTCTAGCTTTTACAGTTCTTCATATACTTCTAACCGACGGTCACCGTGAGACACCCTGTATACTTATATGCCAAATGCCAGTCGATCATAATTGAAACAAAACCAATTTTCGTACAATCTTATCCTGTTGACAGTGACCCATTGCTCCACCAAATAATAGTTGCAAACCGACTATTATCACAGTGAATATTATAGAATACATAACTATGATGTATACTGGAAATGGTAATCTAAAGTTTTATGAAATTTAACATAGATAATAGTTTTATTCTGTGATAATACATCAATAAATACTGCATAATGACTCGAAAAAGACGAAAAATCATTGTAATTTTATTTGTTAGCTCTATCAAATATTGTGGTCAATTTTTTCAGTTTTTAAAAGTTAGAGCTCTCGGTAAAGTATCTGCTACGGATATGTGGTGTAAAATGTTCGCAAGAAAATCCGATTATGTAATGGTCGTGGGAAGACCACAGGATAAAAAATTTCTCAAAATTGAAATCTTCACAAGAGTATTTTTGCTTATTTTATCTTCGTTTAAATTTCGGCGAGCATTTATTTCGAAAGTTCTACAATTTCTTACGCAGTTCCTGCTGTTTTAGATTGTCTCGCATGAATGTAATGAATCACATGTGGCTTCACAAGACTTTTTACACAATATTTCTTAACGTGAATAATGGTTGTCTCAACAGCTTCTTATTTATGTCTCACTGCACAAACACTTTGGTTCGTCTCATCTTTAGAAGATTAATCTACCGAAATGTAGAATTATGTTTTCATCTCGTAAGACTAATTTTAATTTAATAATCGTGCTTATGTTAAGTAGAAATTACACACGAGTACGATAGTAATACCTATTTAAAGAAACAACGACTTCCACTAATGAAAAGACCAACATTTCTTCTGGGTGGTACCTACAAATTATGTTTGGGGTAATGTTTCATTTTTATTTGAAGAAATAGCTATTTCAGAAAAGTCTACCAGGAAGAAAAGAAAATGCATGCACATAATTAAATGACCCTCAAACAAGGCACATACATTAATTGTACAATTGTTATTAAGCACGTATCTATATGAAAACTGCAGTGTTCAGCAAAATTTTAGGTGATACAAGGATTAAGGGAACCAAAAGATCATTACGAAATAATATCTTAAGATGGAATTGTAGGTGTCAATGCTTTTGTCACTATCAATAAGTATGTGGACTGGTCCATAAGCCCAGAAAAACCATCAACTCATCAAATAACTACACATCACAAAATAGGGTTTTTAAGTAGCTATGTCCGAACTTGGACAGCTTATTGCTCTGACATTGTAAGAGGCAGCATTGTCGCTCTTGAACATTTGTGTTCTGTCATAGTGACCATTTTACCATGGAGAGCTACACCATTCAACAACGCGTCAAAATTGTACAAATTTATTATAAAAATTCGTGTTCTGTTCGCCAAACTTTTCGTGAGCTACGAAATATTTACAGCCGAAATGATCGTCCAACCGAGCGATCCATTCAACGAATTATCGCGAAATTCGAGCAAAGCGGTTCGGTTGGTGATCGACCTGTACGACGACGAAAGGCACGGTCAAACGATACTGTTGCTGAAAGTGTGGATGAAAAACCAAGTCTCTCAATTACTCGTCGTGCGCAAGGAGTTGGTCTTTCTGTGACCACAATCTAGCGAATTTTGCGAAGGGTAAAGCATCTATATAAGATCCAATTGACACAGCAACTCCCAAGACCACCAAGCTCGTCGTACGTTCGCTGGAGTAGTTGGAAACGAATCCAAATTTTATCGAAAAAAGTATCTTCAGTGATGAAGCACATTTTAGTTTGAACAGCTTCGTCGGCAAGTAAAATTGCCGCATTTGGAGAGAGAGCAATCCACAACAGCATCGAGAGTCTGTATTGCATCACTGTTTGGTGTGGATTTTGGTCAGACGGCGCCATTGGGTAATAAACCTTCCGAAACGACAATTCCCAGACGGTAGCTGTCAATGCGGAACGGTATCGGGCCATGATAACCGACTTTTTGTGGCCTCAATTGGATGACATAGACCTGGACGACACACATCGGAAGTTACATTGGAGTTATTGCAAGAAAAGTTCTCAGAACGTGTTATTTAAAGAAGAGGCGATGTGCAGTGACCCCTAAGATCGTCCCATAAAAGAAGCTGCGGAGGCCATTTAAATGCAATCATTTTTCAAACACAATGGTATTGAATGTACATTAATCCGCCATAAAGGTTTCCGTCATATTTCACACACAACGCTTTTTATTCAGTTTTAAAGTTCGGATACGCTTAAATGAAAAATCCCATCCCCACAGGGTGTTGCAAAAAATTGTTCAAAAATACTTTTTTTAAATTATCAATTTTTAAAATGACGGACATTTAAAAATGTTACAATGAAAACTACGAAATAAAATTTGGATTTGTATTAAAAAGTAGTTTTCATGGAATTCATGAAATTGATAATTTGGAAAAAAAGTATTTTTTGAGATTTTTATTTTCAAGAAAATACAAAATGGCTGATTACGGCTAAACTAAGCCGAAATCATAAAAATGTTACTGAACATTTTAAACTTATTTTCATATGTAAAATCCGGTTATGCATAGCCCGTTACAACTTATTGAAACACCCTGTATAGAGCTTAGGATTTATTTTCCTATTTACTGTAAGTGCAGTTAATAAACTTAACGAAGCTCAGAAAATATTAAAGAAGTTCGGGGGCTTATCGCAGAAGCTCACAAAATTCTGCAAGGAAACACAGTAGCATTGAATCTAAACCGAACCATTTGCCCCCCTAATAGAGCCAGCAGTGAAATAAAATTTCGGCAATACAACATTAAAGATTTCCACACCACAACCTCAAATCAACAGATTACGTGGTGTAACCGAAAATAATAGAAAAGATTTAAGACGAGTCTAACCTTATTGACTTAAAAGCAAAAAACGAGAACCCCACGGAAATGTTTCAAAGTGTATTCAAAATCTCGGCGTTCTTATTTCCAAATCGTCACTGGCGCGTATAAGGCGCAATCTGAAACACCAAGTGACTTTACATAACCCCAAAGAAAATAATCCAATGGGGTTAAATCACACGATCTTGGTGACCAATTAATTAGACCATTACGTGAAATTATTCTTTCATCAAAAGTTTCTTTGAGTAAGTCAATTGTAGTGTGCGCTGTGTGGCATGTGGCGCCGTCCTGTTGGAACCACATGTCAACAAGATTAATGCCAGCTAATTGAGGTACGAAAAAATGTCTAATCATGTCCCTATACCGTTCACCATGGACAGGAACATTCTGACCACCACCGTTTTTGTAGACATATGGAGCAATGTTTCTCGGCCAGCCCATAAAGAGAACCAAACAGTAATTTTCTGTGGATGTAATGGTGTTTCGACAAAAGCTTGTGGATTATCCTCACTCCATATGCGACAATTCTGCTTATTTACATTCAACCAAAAATGGGCTTCATCGGAGAACAAAATTTTGCATGGAAATTCAATATCAATATCAATTTGCACTTCAGACCATTCCCCGAATTGGCGGCGCATACGATGGTCGTTTGGCTTTAATTCCTGCACAAGTTGAATCTTAAAAGCTTTTAACCCAAGATCCTTTCGTAAAATCTTCCATAAAGTGGAAGGACACAACCCCAGTTGCTGAGAACGGCGACGAATTGTTTGATTTGGATCTTCTTCAATGCTTTCCTGTACAGCGGCTACAACTTCTTGAGTGCGCACTGTACGGCGTCTCACGAGATGCATATTATCATTAAGAGTAAACGTGGTTCGAAAACGATCCATTGTTATTCGAATTAGCCGCTCTGAAAGACGATTACGTACGCCATAAAATGGACGAAGTGCACGATAATTTTGACGAACAGAACCATTATTTTTTGCAAGCGTTGCTCTAGTGTAAGTCTATACCACGAACTTCATAAATAAAAATGGACTGATAATCACATGTATTCGAAATGACCCCTTACAGCAGCCGCCATGATGAGCGCAAATTCAACCGCGAAAATTTGAAATGTAATTCGGATCACGTAAAAAATAACTTTTCTCAGTTGATAGCTGAGATTCACACTTGAATTTGATAAAACGAATACAGCTATTATTATAAACAACTTTATTGTCTTCTTAACTGTTAAAATCTAAAGGGTTATATCACGATTGACCACAGATTACATATAGCTGTGTAATCTGTGGCTTGACACAAGAAAGTAACAATCCAATCAGCTGCTAGCAGAGGTACCAACAATGACCGATCTCCAACACAAATATCCAAATGTTACCAGAATGTTACTAATATTTGCGCTCATCATGGCGGATCCTTGGTGGGGTCAAAAGCGAAGAAGTAGGGATTATGCTATCAACAGTCCATTTTTATTTATGAGGTTCGTGGTCTATTCATAATGGAAATGTCAATCCAAACTAAACAAAAAGCAACTATCAGCTGTTAAATGCATTGTCAAATAAAGCAGTGTTGCCAACTCAAAGTTGTGAACCTCTAAAAAACACCTTATGCAACAAACTGTGATGGTATCACTATCCATGATATCGTCATGATAACGATTCTACATTCCAATTACTTGCATCATTTTGTGCCAAATAACGGAGACAACACCCGTGGTGAAAATGTTTATAAGGCGAATGAATTGTATCAACATCGTTATTGTTGCAATATTGGTTTTAATCGTTGATATAACGTTTTGGATTAGGACTTGAAGTAATAACAATAAACTTAAGTTTGTTATTAAGGAGCATTTAAGGATATAATGTTAGATCATTTCAATGTCCCAGTTTCTCAAGTATGTTCGTTTTATAGCTGACTATAAATGTAACTTACTCACAAACCAAAGAAATTTATTATATCCATTAAAAATATTTCCTACTAATACTTGTAAGTGTACGTAAGAAAACAGATTTATTGTGAGGCATTAAAAGCTTTGGATGCGACGTTTTTTATGAAAGCGTACTTAAAGCTTGAATGATGTGTGTGTTGCACTGTAACCGAACGATATTAATGCATTTTTCGCAAATGTATGTCGATAAAAGGTAAATTAGGTCGGGAATGAAAGTTGAAATGGCACTTTCAGTTAAAGTAATGAGATTATTTATCTATTATTGTAAAAGGAGACGATCGATTTTACATTATCGCTTAATTAAAACGAAGGTTTAATCGACTAGTAAAAATTTGATATATTTTCCCCGGTTCTTTTATTTTTATCGCATTTTCTACATCTCTAACGTAACATTCCCGCCCACGTTATATACGAAAATGGTTTTCATCTATAAAATGTATACTTAAGATGATGGATAGGGTAAAATGCAGGTAACTAAGATTATCCATTACCGAAATATATAAGCGAATAAGAAGTTCGCATGTGGGTGATACTTACACAAATGGAATTTTTACGAGCTACTACTGCATCGGTCGTAATATAACTGTGTAAGTAATTTTCCGAGTTTGCGAAAACTTTTACCCCTAATCTTAAAATAAATTAATAGGTTTTCATTAATGTTCACCTTTTACTACTTATAAACGAAAACATTGCTTAGGTAGGTAGTGTGTTAAACTCGAATGGACGCAAGAGAGAAATGGAAATATCGTGTTGGATTAAGAAATATCCCGAGCTCCCAGACACTTGGTAAATCTATTGTTTCCTTGCAGATATTAAATATCGTCGAGCTTTCACAGTTGACAAACCAGCCTAATATTAGAGAGTATTAGAGAGACAACAATGAGCTTCAATAGTGTGAATTGTTAAGAAGACGGGTAGATCCACACTAAGTGCCTTCTGAGAGAGATTGATGAAGCAAATTCAATGTCCTTTCTAACTTAATCTGAACAAATTATAAATATTTTTTGTCGTTTAATTTTATTGAGAGATATACACACGAAGTGACTTTTTTCATTATGAGAGCGCTAAACATGTCAATTTGAACTAAAAAGTTGAGATAAATGAATTATTTTGTCGGAAATAATTTAGTTGCTTTAAAATACAATAATTGCAAATAAATTATTCGTCATGTAAAAGAACTTTTAGTATGCGGATATTGTACATGTTCGTGCTTTAATATAGGTCAGTCAAAATCGACACAAAATTAAATGACCAGTGAACTGGCACAAAACTTTCCCGTGTTTACTACAATGACGTATTAAATAAAATAGTTTTTTTGCGTAATAACTCAAAATAAAACAGTTTTTGCGTAATAACCCAAAAAAATAAATATATAGTATAGTGTGTAGTATACCTAGTTGTAATCAGAAAACGATTTTTGATTTTCTCCTGAAATAATAAACAGAGTATGTCATAAATATTTTTAATATTTTGTTAATTTCCGGATAGACCGGAAGTAAATTGGTATACTTCATTATAAAAAGGTTCTGGTCACACAAAGGGATTTTTGAAGAATTAATATTTACTACCTCCCCTTAATATTTGTTTTAATAAAATTTATTATTTATGTATCATAATATAATTGCTATACTTATTATACTCGATTAAAAGAGTCGTATCTCCTTTACTTCACTGTACAATTTTACTTCTTTATTTCTATTAGCACAACAGTTATGAATTATTAAAATTTTCAACTTCAAAAATTCATCCTCATTCCCCTATGGTAAAGAAAGTATAACATTTTAAAAATAAAAAAAGCTTGGAGCGTATATTGAGAAAATCGATTTTCAAATTCTGACCAATCTTGGGAACCAATAAATTGGCCACGTTAAATTTTTGTTCTTTATCAATTATAAGTAAAACTTCTGGCCATCCTTTGGTTACAATTTCCAATTTTCAAATTTTAATTAATCTGTTCTTGAGCTAAGCCCTAAAAAGTAAAAACTGGGAAAATTGCTATATTGGCCGCATTTTGAATTTAGCTTGTAACCATGTCTACCAACTTTTTACCAAGTTTGGGTTAAAATTTGAACTTTTGCTCCCAAAATAACGCTCCTAGTTTGGGACTCTTTGGGACGATTTTGATGAGAAGCTGGTTTTACCGATGAAGTTTTTTTTATAGGCCTTAGTTGAATGGCCATGGCGATATGGCACTTCGAATTTGGCCCATTTTTTTCAAAAAGTGCAATTTATAATTTTTGCCCTTGTTTAGTGTCATACATTAGCAAAATGGCTACGAGAAAATGCATATGAATTAAATTTGTAGCAAATAGTTAGCGTCAAAAATTGGTGCAAACTGTAATACTTGACTGTGCTTATTATTATTCGGTAGATAGAATATATTTTTAGTTCATTAGTTATTGGCGAAAGTGAAAATAAATGAATTTCGTGTGCTCATCAATCACTCAAACCAAAGATAAGCTTGATAATATTGTGCAAACTCTGCAAAGCGATGGTTTACTGCTTTCGAATTTGAATGATCACTTGGGCATGAGAAAGCCGCACAATGAGTGCCACGTTTGCTTAAATTTCCGAAAGAGTATACGGTATCGTTCAACCACAATCCAGACTAGTTTTTGCGTTATTTCATAACCGTGGATTAAACATGGATCCAGCAGTCGAAACAGCTGGTTCCTCAGAGCAAATCCGAACCGATCAAGTTAGTCAAAAAAGTGTTAACAATAGTTTTTTGGAATGCATATCTTTCAAAAGCAGTCATTTTAACTTCTCCAATTCATCTTCTTCTCACTTCCCCCATCAACTCTGATTGATGATGTAATATACTCGTATAATACAATAATTATGTTTGTTCGTAAAATTTGTGTTGCGTGGTTACTCCATTAAACCCAGATTCTACATCCCAAGAAAAAAGAAAATGTGGCAGCACTTTTTTTGAAACCATATGCATAAAACGGTAAATATCAAGCCGGTAAATATCAAGATGGTGGAGGTACTAAAACCTCTTCTGTTACATGAACACAAAACAAGAATGCAGTTAATGTTTTAGGGTTGGGCATTGACAAAAAGCTCTGAAGGCCGCGCCGTACTCGAACGTTTGCTACTACTGTATTTATTCGCCTATGCTATCTACTGTTTTCGGCGAAAGGAAAAGATGCCTTTACATTTGCATCGTCTCTTACAATTACAGCTTATGTTCCGCCAGAATCGATTGCGTTATAATTATATGTATAAGCCTAATGGAAATAATCATACTTCACAATATCCAATAGGTTTTAGATAACCGTACATCTGGAAGTTTTACGCTACTATGTATGACATTTTGACTTTTATGTTAATTTATTTCAATTTATTGTAGTTATATATAGTATTTTGAGAAGTGCGGTGGATCGTAAGAGGTTGCAAGGGTAAAAGTAGCTATGCCTCATCTCTACGGGACGGCCCAAAAACAGCACATATGTGTATCGCTCGTTATTTTATATATTGTCTATGTTTCTTTTCCCTCTGTTTATTAACTATTTCCGGCAGACCTGAACTTCTGTGTAACTTCGATATTGAATTGTAATGAAAAAGGGTCTAACCTGAACAATAAATTGAAGTTTGACTAAGTAATGCATATTTTCTTATTGCCATAAATATTTATTCCATTACATTTACCTTCATTTAAGCAGAAAATAGCATAAAAATATTGAATGTAATAATAATTAAAATGATTTTCGTTAGAATTTAATATTTAAATAGCAGAAGTGTCAGAGCGGAGGGTTCCACGGCTAGAGTCATTAGGATAAAGACGACTTCCGGGGTAGGACCGTGTCATAGTTGAGAAAGTCAACGTTTCGCACATTTTCGTAAGGAGCTTCATCAGGGGAAGAGCTTCATTAGCAGAAGTCTTTACAACAGGTATCAAGCTCTGGATTAAAGGCAGACATCCAAACAATGGATGAACATTTGGAATTGTTCACGAGTTGGTGTACGTTTACGGTGGTGCTATGATATTCATACTTTTCCACAGAAATTTCCGGAAAATTCGAATAATCCTTAATAATGATAGCATTCGACAAATTGTACGAACAAAATGCGCGATCAATCTATTTATTGTTACTGCATCTATTGGGCGTCTTTAAAACAAACAAACCGTAGATACCCGACGACCAGAGTTGTTTGTCGACGCGTCAACTTTAATGTCGACCTCGACGCGTCGAGTGAATGTCAACAATACGTCAACAATGTCGAGTATGTCAACAAAGTCAATACCAGTTGTTTTGAGGTTATGTTTGTTTTTTATTTTGTTGTGAAATATTTAACATCGTGAAGAAATGGCTCTCAACGTTTACAGTTTAGTAGCTTAGGTACTATTTTCATCCTGGTTAGTAGTTATGATAATAATAAGTTGTTATCTTATCATAAAAATGAGCTTAACAAGTTGTTATTTAAGCATTTTAACGGCGATGGTATAAATGCTTGGATGCCTATAATGAAAGATTTTGAATGTACTACACTACTATGTTTTATCGACATATTAGTTTACTTTGTTGTATTTTTGAATCAAATAAGTGACGTTTATATGTCTTGCAACATATATTAATATGTAATTTTTGAGATGATTAGATTATAATTGGTGTCGACAATGGCGTCGACAATATACGTCGACAATGATTTACTCGACGTGGCAATTGTCGACGCGTCGACAATTGAATTGTTGACGTGACATTGTCGACACCTTGCAACCCTGCCGACGACAAATAAACAGCAAAAGTTTTTATAATTAATAATATAGTTAATACAGAAAACAAAAAAAAAGCGAAATCGATTTGAAATTCATCGAAGGTTCGTACATGAAAATGTAGTATAGAAAATGAGATTTTGATTAATAAATAAGTTTAATGGAAATTTGTGATTGGTTCTTTTAGTTAGACAATCATAAGCGGGTTATAAGCCGTGGAAGAATAATAACTTTTCTTAGTTACTCGTGGGAGTTGAAGAGAGCATGCCACCAACACGAACGTGACGAGGGAGTTATAGCTCTTATAACGAATTTTCATCTACCACTCGTAGAAATTTCAACAAAATATGACGCATTATTTTGATACGACAGAAAATAAATTTCATACCTCCCCTTTAATCACAGTGTGAAACTTTTTAATTAGTTATTAGTGTTTGATATGTGACATTTATTCGCAAACATTTTTAAAGTTTCAGCTGGTTTTCGAACTGTTAAATTACATACAAGCAAAAGACGTTTCGTCATTTACAGTTTCGTACATATTTTCTCTTTGATAGGGAGGGGGTTCGAAATTACATCTCCCCCCGAAATTGGTAAAGTTTCTTACGGCAATAAAGGTTTTACTATAGTAGATCTATATCTTATTAAGTGTAATTTGACACACTGTTGCGGCTCCGTTCATGCTTTAAATAGCACAAGTTTGTTGCAGCCCTGAATTGAACATTGTTAGGGCTGAATAGCTTTATAAATGTAATTTAAACCAAAGAAGAGCTATTAAACTAAGTGGATTAGAAAAACTTTAATTCGATGACAGAGATAGTTTAATCATTTAATTCGGGCGTCTTCAGTTGCGCTCCATTGTTATTCGATTTGATCTTTTTAAGTTTTCCTCCAATTAAAAGCGATTGTAAATTGTATATCCCATTATGAAAAATTTTTCGATCATTTTTTAAACCATAGATTCAACCTTAATTTCTTATGCCTATTTCTAATATGGCGAGTGATCTTTGTTTTCAATTTATTTCCCAATAGATTGTTAGACGAAGTGAAACCGAAAAAACCGAATTTACGTGTTTGTTGTTTAAACGATAACAGATGAACAGTTCAACTGAAAACAACTGACCAGTGAAAATTCTTAACCAAAATTACCGCTAATTTAACATTCTTAATTCGCTGTTATCATTACTTTAAACTACTCAATAATTCGAGTTGGTCGAGTATGTCTCAATGGGGACAGATCCAAAACTCACGGCGAATCTGCCACTTCCGTCGCTACTGAGACCTCGGAAACCTAACTTCTGGAAACCCTAAAGAACTCTATTTATTTAGCCAAGATCAGAAAGGAAGAATTGTAAATGAGAAAGTTTACGAGGTGTTCATATTCTTTTTCTGGCTCTAACGAAAACGATGATGCTTATATGTGAGACAAAATTAGAAGAACATCCCATTTTCTACGATTTTATACCAGCATGACAGCACCATTACAAACCTGTTGATTCATTCTGGTTTGGATGTATGCATGAAAACAAATAGTCAAGCAACGTAATGAAAAAAACTTTACGAAGTAAACGGCACCAAAATCAACCATACCAGCTCATAAACTTTCCATGGGTTCATTACCAGTTTTCTCGTGCATTACGAACCACCCAAGATCGACAAGCAAAACCAACACTAATAGACTAAGCGGCAGCGACAGAAAAAGTGGCGTCATTTACTCCCTTCTGCCAATTTTGGCTTAAATAATTTATAATTTTTTGAACTAATTAAAGCTATTTCCAAGTATTACTCGTGGATACCTCGGGCCGTAATCGCTTTTGAAATTGTAACAGATTTAGCTATCTTTGAATGATTTCTTACCGTCTGCCACCTACATAAAATGAAAATTACTAAAAAAATAGTTGGCGGACGTTTATCGGCAGAGAAATTCCATAGATATCAAGTGTGATACACCCCACGTTAAAATGTAAATAAAATACGACTCACCGAACAATTTCTTCCCGTCTGCCAGTGCGTCGATATTGTTATTCATGTCTCAGAAGTTGAGAAAAAGCAAGCGGCGGACACTTAGTCCGTCTAGAAGCGTCGAGGCGCTTTATTAAGATTGCATTATATTACATATTTGTTGAACAATTTGTTACTATCTGCCATTGAAGAATTGAATAATTTTATACTAAAAGATTGTAAAATAATAGGTGGCAGATGAATTATCACATTACAACATAGTGGCAGACACGAAAATGCGCGTTAAAAAAATTGGTATATTTTAACAACTAGTTCCCTTCTGCCAATTTCCAAACGGATAGTTTACATAACAATACTCTTCAATATTAACTGGCAGATATGAATCTTGTATAGAATGGCGGCAATAGGGTTTCAAAAGTGCAATTATGACGGCTCGAGCGTTTTAAAGGAAACGGGTTAGCAAATCAATTACTTCCCTTCTGCCAATTTCCGAAATGGATAGTTTACATAACAATAATCTTAAATATTAATTGGCGGATATGAATCTTGTATAGAATGACGGCAATAGGGTTTCAAAAGTGCACTTATGACGGCTCGACCGTTTTAAAGGAAACGGGTTAGCAAATCAATTACTTCCCGTCCGCCAATTTCCAAATGGAAAGTTTACATAACAATAATCTTAAATATTAATTGGCGGATATGAATCTTGTATAGTATGGCGGCAATAGGGTTTCAAACGTGCACTTATGACGGCTGGACCATTTTAAAATGGAACGGGTTAGCAAACCAATTCATATAAAGTTTGATTTTTGAGAAGGTGCGTGTACGTCATAGGCATTTTTCTTAGTTACTATTGTTATTATATTGTTGACAACAATTGTAACTATGTAAAATGTCTATGACGTACACGCACCTTCTCGAAAATCAAACGTTAGTAGTATATTATTCAACAAGCTTGTAATGATAGCTATTACTTACGAAGATGTAGTTTGCCACATGAGCCGCCAGACGAGTGTGAGTGAGTAATACCTATTACATGCGAGTAGAATACTATACTTTTTCTACGATTAGCTTTTTAAACAAATACATTCATCAATCGCTTGAAAATTATTACGTTTGATTGGGGATTTTAGGGTTTCTTATTATATTTAGACACATTTTAACTTACCTTTTTTGATCATAACGATATATGAATCGTTTTAAAAATATGTTTTTTATAAGAATACGAATAAATTAGATAACTTTAGTGTTTATAATAATATAATGTCACTAGGCATGAGTCTTATGAATTATGATTCATTGAACCCGTGAGTATGGCCCGTGAGTAATGAATTCATTACTCACTTTCTTTGAAGGTCAGCCCTTGGTCTAGCGTTATGCCCAGGTATTTGTCTTGTCCCACTACCTGTACCTTGGTGCCATACATTGGTATGTCCTTTAGCGGCTTTAGGTTTGTCGGTCGTTTTCTTCGCGAGAATTGTCGCCATACTATACAAGATTCATATCTGCCAGTTAATATATAAGATTATTGTTATGTAAACTATCCATTTGGAAATTGGCAGAAAGGAAGTAATTGATTTGCTAACCCTTTTCATTTTAAAATGGTCGAGCCGAATAAGTGCACTTATGAAACCCTATTGCCGCCATACTATACAAGATTCATATCCGCCAATTAATATTTAAGATTATTGTTATGTGTACTATCCATTTGGAAATTGGCGGACGGGAACTAGTTGTTCAAAAATATTTTTTTTTTACACAAGATTTATAGTGTAATTCAGGTACGTACCTGTTTGTTATGTCTGCCAATGAATAGACATTCGTAATACGTGTTAAAATCTTGAAAAATATTAATTTTTTTGGGTAACAAACTGTTCAAAAAATATGTAATATAATGCAATCTTAATAAAGCGCCTCGACGCTTCTACACGGACTAAGTGTCCGCCGCTTGTTTTTTCTCAACTTCTGAGACATGAATAACAATATCGACGCACTGGCAGACGGGAAGAAATTGTTCGGTGAGTCGTATTTTATTTACATTTTATCGTGGGGTGTATCAAACTTGATATCTATGGAATTTCTCTGCCGATAAACGTTCGCCAACTATTTTTTTTTAAATTTTCATTTTATGTAGGTGGCAGACGGTAAGAAATCATTCAAAGATAGCTAAATCTGTTACAATTTCAAAACCGATTACGGCCCGAGGTATCCACGAGTAATACTTGGAAATAGCTTTAATTAGTTCAAAAAATTATAAATTATTTAAGCCAAAATTGGCAGACGGGAGTAAATGACGCCACTTTTTCTGTCGCTGCCGCTTAGTCTATAACCAATGACAATGATTTTGTAATTTTTACAGTATTAGAAGATATAGACTACAACCATAACTTTCTTACGCAATTCTCAGAGGCTAAAAACTCAACCCATCATTACCACGCTTTATATAATCATGCGTTTGTAGTGGAAAAGGTCTGTTCTAATCAATTCTTAACTTATTTTTACTTAGAAAATTGAGAAATATCGGTAATTGTTGAGTTGCGTTGCCACCTTGTTTGCAAATGACAGCACAATGAAGAAGTTACGTAATGCTGAAACTAATGAAGTGATTTTCGAGGAAAATGTTTCAGAAATTTGGTTTTAAAAATAATGCGAAACGTTCACTTTTAGCGGTCCAAAAACAAGGAAATGATTCAAGTAATTCACATTAAATATGACAGAATATCACACACGCTTCAGGATTTAAAATGGTTAAGCATGAGTGATAGACGTCGTCTGCAGATTACATCTTTCTATCACAAAATAATTGTTCTACGTAAACCACCATATCTTTATAACAAAATTAAATATCGAACGGATGTACATAACTTCAATTTGCGGAACAAAGGTCTAATTACACCGCCTATACACAAAACATCTTTATTTGAAAAAAGTTTTACTTATGGCATTGCACATACATATAATAATTTGCCTAAACATTTTAAAAATTTAGGCATTAAACTATTTAAAACAAAATATCATGAATATCTTTTAAATAACCATAATAGAGTCAATGATTAATCACTGAAGTATATTAAGTAGGTATTGTATGTTTACGCTTAGATTTTAGTTACTGAATATTTTACAAGAAAATGTAACATCAAAGAGTATCTACTACCCTTTGGTAACATTTAGAAACACGTCACAGAATTAAAACTTAAGTTAGGAATGTAGAAAGATGTTAGTTGATTAGGCACTTAATTTTTGTTTATATTTATTTCTATTATCTAGGGTTTTAGTGGTAGAGCAGGATACAGCTTGCGGGTTTTATCCTGAACTAACACCCTATGATTCTCCAGCATCATTAGTTATAGTTATGTACTTAAGTTTTAAGAATTCTAATTTTGTTTATATCTATAAGTGTTTGGAGAATAAAGGCATTATTATTATTATTGAAAAATCTTTTACCGAAATATATCTTGTCCATCCCCAAACTCCAGAAAGGTTGTATCTATTCAGTTATATAGAGACCGCAAGGAAAATACAACTGCAGAAATGTCCACCGCAAGCGAAAAAGAATAAAAGATTTATCATTCTTAATCGTCAAAGAGATTTAGAATTTGAAGTATACATCATTTTCATTCTTATGGCATTTTTTCCTTACGTCATGGACCAGTCAATACACTCGTGGAATATTGAGGTACATCAAAACTCTTTCAAACAATAGGAACCAATTTTAGTTTGAATGAACTTCCGCACTGTAATAGTTCAACTGCATCGTAAGGCAACCAATTAAAAATTGAAGAATTGAGAAGATCTTTGTTTGTGGAGATTCACAATTTCTTCCGCTTCAAATACAAAGTTCAGTATTGCTATTTTCGATTTTGTTTAAAGATGGGCATCTATCATTATGGCCATCAATAATAGTCTATTTTTACACGTACCCCAGAACGATGAGATTGGCATAGTCATCATTAACGATTGTAAACGTAGGAAACAGTCTACGTACGTGGACGTACTTGTAATAGGATGTGACATATAAGAAAAGAAACAATATATTATGGCATGAACAACAAGTAGCATTAAAAGGTTAAAAATTACGAAGATTAAATTAAAAAGGATGATGTTAATGATTTTATAAAAGTAGAGAAACTTAAGGCGTAGAAAAGTAATTCCGAAAATAAGAACAAAAATTGAGAAAATGAAAAAAAATGCCAAAAGTTTCCAAAAAACAACAAACTATTTCCGAAAATGTAGAAAAAGACACAAAAAACCTTTGAGGCCGTATGTTCACCTATTTCTTTCTTATTTGACTAGTACTGTCGCCCTTTAACTATCTGTTAGGTACATTTAATTAATGTACCAACAGATAGTTAAAGGGCGAGAGTAATGTACAGGATTAATATCCTATAAATTACAAGTCACTGTTGATTAATTTTTTACGTCTGCCGTCTCACACAATACGTATCATCCCAAAATCTATTATTGATAAGAATTTTAATAGATTCCAACCATATTTATCAACGTTCCTACCATTTCAAACACGCGATATAGTTTCTAGACTGTTAAGCGGACGATAGACAAAATAAGAAAGAAATGGTTATTAACATGCTGTCAAGGCTTCAATTTTTACCGCATAGTGTGTCAAAGTTTTAGGTTCCTTTTCCATTTTTCCTATATTTCCCAAGATAATTATTTCAAGTTTGGTATAGATATTACTTTTTGAGATCTCTTGAAACATATCTCTCGCTATGTACAGAGTGTTTCAAAAATGTGTGCCCTTAGATTCTAAAGTTCTCTTTTGACAACCTGAATAAATAATGACATCATATTTAGAAGAACGAGTTCGGTTCGGATCAGCCGTTGTGGTAATTTTGAAGGTGGGGTGGGGAATGGGGCGATGATGTAGACTGTTAAGTATAAGTTGGGGGGTTAGGATCGGCATTTGAAGTTGGAAGGTGCAGTCAAACCTCATACGAACGCCCAGTACTATACAGACTGTTTCAAATTAACTCGGCACTATTGCTATCTTTGTTATTACTGATTTTACAAAGTAGGTTAAATTTGCAAAGTAGTAGTGTTTTTAGTGCTGATTAATATGCAATTAATAAAAAAACAATTGAATAACGCATTTTCGAGAAAATCACAAATTTAGTGTTTTTTTAATGGAACACCCTGTATATTTTTATTGTAAACGAAAGAGAAATGAATTCTCGACAAAAATTCTTATACACTCTTACATCAAAATACTGAAGATAAAGTAGATATTGACAACTGTATTATTTAATTAAGGTAGCCGTGACCTTTCAATAGAACATTATTTAACTTTTCAAAATTACATTAAATGTTCAAAAATACCACAATTTTCATGTATGCACATTAAAGGTCTCCTATGAACGCTCCTTGTACCATTCGATATACTTTTACCGTCAATTGAATTAATACATAACACGAATGCTTTCTCAGCTACATTGGCGTATCTTCTTTCACAAACCTTATTTTTAACGTACCCGCAAATGAAAAAATCCAAAGGCGACAAGTCGGGTGAGCGAGGTGGCCACTTAATGGGACCTTTTGTAGTCATCCATGTAAACATTCCAGAATCGGAAAAAATTGATTAAATATTACGGTTGTCAATATCTACTTTATCTTAAGTATTTTGATGTAAGAGTGTATAAGAATTTTTGTCGAGAATTCGTTTCTCTTTCGTTTACAATAAAAATATACAGGGTGTTCCATTAAAAAAATACTAAATTTGTGATTTTCTCGAAAATGCGTTATTCAATTGTTTTTTTATTAATTGCATATTAATCAGCACCAAAAACACTACTACTTTGCTAATTTAACCTACTTTGTAAAATCAGTAATAACAAAGATAGCAATAGTGCCGAGTTAATTTGAAACAGTCTGTACATATATTGTCAAAGATTAATAAAATAATAGTGGAATTACTTGTTTCTATTATTAGGAGCCATGTAAGGCAAGAACTACTACTATTCAGTTAAGACTGTAATTTATCGAAAAAGACCATACAATTATATTTTTAATTTTTAATAGCATCTAGTACAAATTCTTTCTTAAAAACAATGTTCGGAATTACTAGCACGGAGGACCAACAAGCACCTTTTACAAACAGCGGGTAAGTTTAATACCCCTGAAACACCCTGTGTAGTGAGTGCAACGTGTAATCTTATGTAGCATTTCGCATAAATTGTTTTCAGTCAATTTATGCTACTCGACACATGTGAAAAAATAGGGGTTCATGTTCATGGTTTACAGGGAATTTCAAAAGAGACACCCAAAGTATCCTTGAAGAGCCAAATATAAACGATGGAATGGATAAAATATGAAAAATTTAGATGACAACAGGTGAAATGACGTGAATGACATGAACAAGTAACCAAACCAGGGCGGACTAGAGGAAAATTAAAAGGAACCAAAATATTTTATATACAGTGAGCACAAGCACAAATAAGAAGGTTCTGAAGATCAACTATGTCGTTAAGTAAGCAGGGGTTGTATTTGTGACGGATAATTTCGTAAAATGTTGAAGACTCTTTTATAATCAAAAGAGTGACCGGTGGAAAGTATGTGTTCCGCCATAGCCGATGTATGATCAATATTTTATTTTAGTTTAATTTCATTTTGTTAAAAATGTAAGAATGATTGAGCAGGATTGTAATTTTTTATTTAAAGTAGTTGAGATTATGTATTAAAGGGATTTCACGTTAAAATAAATAAAAAAAAATAAAAAAAAATATTCTTTTTAATCGAGTTGTAATGCTCCTTGAATCTCATGGAAAATGATCTACCGGTTTGTCCGATATAAAAGAAGGGGTATGAATTACAATTCAATTTGTATACCCCGGAAGAATCTATAGGTTCGAAGCGATCTTTGTTTCTGACTATGGTAGACCGTAACGTGTGTTTATTTTATGAAATTTAAAAATCTTCTGTATTTTGTGAGAGATTTTTGGGTAGAAAGGGAGGGATCTGTAAATAACATCTTCATGGTTCGAAATGATGGAGGTAAGGTTGAGGGAGTTTTTAATTTTTCATGAGAGCTTCACTACTATCTGGATGGGATAACCATTGTTCATTGTTTAATAATATTCAGTTCAGTATTAAAGGAAAGAGGTGACATGGGTATGTTAAAAAGTCTGTAAATTAATGAATTCAAACCGGCAGCAGTCTACTTGCAAAAATCAACAACTTCTTCATAATTACAATAGTTTTTCCGGAAAATCTCAATAACTATTCAGAATTGACCATACAAAATGCATATCAGTGGAAAGCTTATAAAAAACTTAATCGACTGGTGAACAGAAATACAGGGTGTTCCATTTATAAAAAAAGAGTTATTCGACTTTTTGCGTTTCAGCACGCCCTGTATAGTGTGTGCATACATGGACCAAACAAAAGTCGACTATTTATTAAAATTCCAAGTTATTCTAAAATTTTCTGTGGCAAGTTTTTCGAAAAACATTCAAGGCCTACTGGGCAGTGATCCATCAAATATGAGTATTTTTTCGAACGAAACGTTGAATAACGCCGAAACGGAGAGAGCTAGATCCATAGTGACCTATACAAAGTGCCATTATTTTTTCATGTAAAAACTAATAATGTAGAAATATACAGGGTTTCGCATTTAAAAAAACATAACTTTGGTTTACCACCCTGTATAGGAACATTCTGTATATAATCAAAATATTTTTATAATGTGCAGTATAAGTGTGCTTACTTGGCGGTGAAAACCGCATGTCGATATCTTGAATAGCAAAAACGTTATGGCCGAATCACACAGCCCTGGGTCACCCTGTATATGTCTATCATGAAAGATGCTATTCTCAAGTTGCGGTGTAAAGACACGTGTTTTATTTTTAGGAGGGAGGCAACCCAAACATTTTTTAAATATTATAATTATTACTTGTTCTTTTTTTCATGTTAGTACCGTTAGTATGTACGTTTTAGTGCAACGCTTTTAATAATTGTACATTTTTATGCATAATATTTTTTGTTTCATAATGACGTGGTTACATCTCGACTCAGCGGCGAGCCGTTACCTTAGGCGGTATACCTTTCCCGCAGCCCATTTGCACTATTTCGTGAGAGTATAAGAATGGGGAGCTCACCGTTTAAAATTATTTTTACCATTATATTTTCCATAATTTTCTTTAAGTTGGTAGTGAAATAGATACAATAATAAATAATACAAGTTACTAATAGCTGTTTAATTGTTCAACTTCCCATAATGCATTAGTTTATTATTATTATTATATGTAATGTATGTATTATAAAATAGCGGTAACTTTCAGATCAATAAATTCTTGTAACATCCATAATAAATGAAATATCTTTTTGATTGCTTGCACTTTTTGATTTTTTAAGCACCATATGAATCAGTATGCACTGTACAAACTGAATCTACGACCAAAGAATGCGACAAAAAGGTCACGCGTCAAAAGGACACGGTCAAAAGGACGACTTATTCCATCAAAAAGTTGATTCATTATTATTAGCCATTTGACAATATTAACTATTAATTAATAGTATATTAAAGTATAAGTGGATAAACAGGTCTTTAAAACACGCGCGAGTTTTCAAGCACGACGGCGTAGCCGGAGTGCTTAAAATTGAGCAAGTGTTTTAAAGACCTGTTTATCCACGAATACTTTACGCTATTGTTTTTTTGGTTTTGGTTCATTTTGAAATCATAAATACTGGTATTAAAATGGAAATAACTAGTTAAGACTTAAACTAAACATGAATAATATAATAGTTCGACATCCGTTTGAAATACAAATTCACACTGCCTTGGGAAGGCTCGCAATAGTAATCTGTAGAGAAAGAACGCCAATGAACATAATTTAGAAGCTCCAAACTTACTATTGCCACAAGGATCGAAGAGAAGAGGAAACTAAATTTCGTTTTATGCTAATCATTTTAATAAATAACTCTCTTAATGCGTCCTTTTCAGTTAAAACTAAGAGTAGATCTTTTGTAATATTCCACAATAATGAATTGCTGACAAAAAATCTAGAGAAATAAATTTTCAACTAACAAAACGTAACCCATTACGAAAAAAAATTCATTTAAATCAAGCATGAAAACAAAGCGCTTTTACTGTTATACAAAAAAATAAACGAAATTGTTTTAAAAGGCAATGACGACGTTTTTAATAATAATTTGTAAAACTTTTTTGTTACAATCGAACGAACAATTGGCGATTTCAAAATCGCAATTTGTAAAGCTAATTGAAAGTCGTTACGAGTAAATTATTAAAAGCCGAATGTTGTATGGGTGCGTGGGTGCAATTAGGTATTTGGAACATAAACTGGGTAAAAAGGAAATGAATTTTACATTAGAAGCTTTTAGGTGTAGCGGAGATAGAGTTTAAATTAATATTTAAACAGAAATTTCTTTCGCCCAAAAACTCCGTTTACATCAAAAGAAATAAATTTGCCTACATCAGAATTATGAGAGTAAAAGGTATGTATGGCAGTTGGCGACAAAACTTGGGGAGGCACCCTCGCGCGCGCACTTAGCAATTCGCGTGTCAAATAAACCGCTACTTTTTATTGTAATATAATCGCAAACTAAGTAGCGCAAGTAAAAAAAAAATAGGGAGATACACAATAAAGTAGCTTAATTCGCATCTTAATTTATTTCACCACTTAATGTACAGGAGGGGGAAGTTTGTAAGCATTTAATCGCTGACGGAGTTTAATACGCCCTTTTACAGAATATGTTTAAAGTTTTCGCAAAAGACGTTTAAGAAACAAAATGCGAACTGAATAAGAAATCTTAAGTTTGGTCGCGAATTCCCTCCCCATTCAATAAAAGATATAAATCCATCTATCACACAGTTGAAATACCCACAAAACCGATTCAATAATTCTTCCATTTACAACCACATAATATAGATATAAATATAAGTACGTAAAAAAAACGCAGTAACCTTTTAAATTTGAAAATATGTTTTATATTATACGAGCAACGTAATTAGTTGATGAAATCGATCGTGAAATTAAGTGGTGTGTAAATATTGGCAATATCGAAAAAACCTGCTTTGTGTTATATTGCAATTTACTCCATTTGTTCCTAAACTTCCCACTTCAATTAATTAAACAATGTTCGAGAAAAATACCAATTCCGAATCAATTGCTTTTTTTAAAAGAAAGCGTTTTGAAACAGATCTTATAATAAAAAATACGTTTTTTTAGGTTTCGTAATTCGAGACCTAAACAATTAAATCGGTCGGCCGACAGCAAAAAATCATATGCAATGCGTTCGACACAATTCGTATAACGCTTGGCTGATATTTAGTCATAGGACGAACCAAGGGCTGATAGGAAATTAATTAAACAGTGGTTTTACCTACAAAAGGGACAAACTGTAGCAAAATGTGGTTTAGAAGCCAGTTATTAGTTTACGAAACTTTGAGTACAATGTTATTAGCTATATCTATCTATACAGGGTGTCTCACGGTGACCGTCGGTTAGAAGTATATCAAAAAAGCTAGAAATTTGAAATTATGCACATGCGACATGCCGTGTTTAATCTATTAAATAAAAATATTTTGCAAATAGCAGCACTTCCGGAAATACCGGAAGTGAGCATCAACATCTTTATTTTAAATACAAACCAGGCAATTTTTTTTCACATTCTGATGTGCCATAAAATGTTTAGTAAGTATGCTTAAAATAATCGGCGTATCAATTTTGATTGTTGAGAAAAAATTTTTTTTTCACTGAAAAATGTCAAAATCTTATTTAGGAAATAAAATTGAAAGTCGAAAGTGGTAAAAGTTAGGGAAATGGGATTTTAGCTTCTCAATGTCAAAAGATTGAGACACAATTCTCTGTAATGGATAATAAAAAATTGCCCGCGGTTACGTATCTATTCGACGTTATTTTGATTATTTGATTATAAAATGAAAACATAAGAAACAATTGAATAACAATTTTTTGAAAATTTTCAAAGCCAACCATGTTTTCTAAAGTATGTAATTATAAATTTAAATAGAAAAATGTAAATAACTCTGTAATCATTTAGGTATAAAAGGAAATTTATTTCTGCATCGAATGGACTTATAATTAAATAGGCATTCCATTTGAAAAAAGAGACTTTTTAAAGTTTTTCTTAAGTCTGGAAATAACGTCAAATAGATACGTAACTGCGGGCAATTTTTTATTATCCATTACAGACAATTGTGTTCCAATCTTTTGACATTGGGAACCTAAAATCCCATTTCCCTAACTTTTACCACTTTCGACTTTCAATTTTTATTTCCTAAACAAGATTTTGAAATTTGTCAGTGTCCGGTATTTCCGGAAGTGCTGCCATTTGGAAAATATTTTTATTTAATAGATTAAACACGGCATGTCGCATATGCAAAATTTCAAATTTCTAGCTTTTACAGTTCTTGATATACTTCTAACCGACGGTCACCGTGAGACACCCTGTATGTTGTACTCATATAATCCGTAGCTAGCCGTAGATTCTTTACAATTCGCTTTTTTGAACTAATGAGATTTTGCATGTTCACTTACTGTCGCGGTCGCTAATAAAACATAGGTTGTACAGTGTATACGAATGGTTGTACGAGAGCGAAGCTTCCTACAATGGGAAAAAAAAACATTTTGTTCGTTTTCTCCAACCGGCGCCGGCGCAAGAAATATCACCTTCCGACTTTGACGTTTCAAATAGACGGTGTTTGTGTAAGTGCTGCCTCTAGACATGCATTACCGTGCCAATTTTTGGCATTACTCATATCAATTATATAATAATTTGCTAATTTTCTCCAATTCCCAAGTTTTTTGGATGAATATTTCGACTAAAATTTCTTTCCATACGTCACTACCCACAATAGTAAGTTTACCCCTAACTCTTATTAAATTTTTCTATTTCAAATTACAAATTTGCTTCTCAGACCGGTTTCTAGCAGGCTCTAAAATCACATTTTCCTAACAGTACCTAATTTTGTGAAATCTTTTGTAAAATGCGCATGCGAATTGAATTTTAATACCACAAGAATAAAACTAATGAAGAAATAACCACCAAATAAGTTTTCTACCGAGATAACCACACCTGAGAGTCTACCGAAGTTTACTAGATCTGCAACGGTTGGCAACGTCGTTTTTTTAGTTTGTTGTTATCCGGATGGTTTTAACTTTTTACTTCCAACCGTACAACTAAAACCATCGTTTTGTATTTCATTTGTGACTGCTGTATAGTTTGTGTTTTATTTCAAGGTAATACCGATTTTAAGTATTTTAATGTTTTGCATTTGTTTTGCTGCTCAAGTTTTATTATTTATTTTAAATTACGTTGTTTCTAATTTTGTTATCAGAAATGTGACCTCATGGTTGAACTAGTTTCGAAATTCATGTACTTACTTATTTGTCGTTGCTTGAGATGTTAATAGGAGATAACTAATTGATATAAATTGTCATTTTTACACGTACTTGTATAAAAAAAACATGGCGGCTAGCAGAAGCGTCTTTATCGCAACTGCGGAGTCTGTCAAAGGGAGGGCGCTGATGGCTATAACTTTCACATAGTATATCTGTCGATGAAACCTGTTGCATTACCTTTAATATTTGATTGAATTCCTTGGCATCTCCACCAATTATCAAGAATTTTTCTTCTCCCGTGCAGAGTTTCGATGAGGTTGTCGCGTTGTTGACGCAACTTTGTTTATTTTACATGAAAAGTATATATTTACACACGGGTACAAGAACATAAATATAAAATTAAATACATGAAATGAAACGAGAAATAAATAACAAAAATAACAATTAATTCTAAACGCGAACGGGAACGTAAAATTACCGCGCGTATGTATGTAGCGCACTGTCTTCTAGGATCCAGCGGATGCAGGGGTCGCTTCGGAGGACTCGCATAATCTTGCCTGCTATCGAGCTCACACGGTACCAATCTCCACGGCGGCCTCTTGGTAGGCTCTGCAGCAGCGAAGTGTCAATGTTTGATACCAGCGATTGATGCGGAGTACTTGACTGTGACTGCTTATCCTAGCCGTGCTCTTAACAACGTCGGCGTCGGATAGTTTGAGAGTTCAATCATTATTAGCGATTTATCCTTAGCCGTGCTCTTATCAACGTCGGCGTCGGATAGCTAACCCTTATGTCCGTGCTCTTAACAACGTCGGACTAGAGTAGCTGTCCCTTCGTCCGTGCTATTAACAACGTCGGACTAGGGGTACTTAGTTCTTCTGTGCTCTTAACAACGTCAGAAGAATAAATGATTTTCGAACCGCGCACGCGCCCTTTTAAACCCATTTGAGCGGGCGTGTCTTCCCCTACTTAACTTAGGTGAATTCTCATTGGCGCTTGGCTTGGCGCGCTCAACCAATGTCAGCTAACCGCGCTTCGCGCGCCCGATGTAGTTTCGTGCATCGTCGCTATGCCCGATTCCTACATACCCCCTTCCTAGTGATGGAGTCACACATTGAATCGTACTGGTTGCTTGACTCTTCTTCCGGAGCGTGTTTGAGTTTCTTCCGTAGCTCCTTGTTGGGGTATATGACTTTCTTCTGTGAAAGCTGGTTTAATGCGTTCTGCCGTTACTGTATATGGAATTCCATTCCTGTTTATTGTGAAGGTACGTTTTCCTCGTCTTATGATTTCGTAAGGTCCATCATATGGTCGCTGTAACGGTTTTTTTACGGTGTCGTTTCTTACAAAAACTTGCGTAGCTTCGCTTAGCTGCTTGAACACGAAACTTTCTTTTGTACCATGTGTTGCCGTTGGTACTGGTTTTAAAGCTTGCATTTGTCGTCGCAGCTGCACTACGTAGTTTTCTGGCTCTAATGTTTCTTTTTTACGCTCGTTTAAAAACTCGCCTGGTATTCGAATTGTTTCGCCGTATATCATTTCTGCTGCTGTGGCGGCTAGATCCTCTTTCCACGCCGTTCTTATGCCGAGTAAGACGATTGGTAATGCGTCGTACCAATTCTGAGTATCGTGGCACATTAAGGATGCTTTAAGCTGGCGGTGGAATCTTTCCACCATACCGTTTGCTTGCGGGTGGTATGCCGTTGTTCGGCATCTTTCGAATCCGGCTATGTTTTTGAGTTGTTTGAAAATTCTCGATTCGAACTGTCTCCCCTGATCTGTGGTAACTTGCAACGGTGTACCAAATCTTGCGATCCAGTTAGTGAAGAATGCTCGAGCCACGGTCTCGGCCTCGATGTTTTCTAACGGGATAGCTTCTGGCCAACGTGAGAAACGGTCTATGCAAGTTAGAATGTAACGGTGTCCATTTGATATTGGTAGAGGACCGACTAAATCTATGTGCACGTGATCGAATCTTGCTGATGGTGGTTGGAATTTTACTGCTTGTGGTTTGTTGTGCCTAGTCACCTTTGAAGCTTGGCAGTGTGTGCACTGCTGCGTTCATCTTCGGCAATCGTTTTGAATGCCTGGCCATACGAATCTTTGGGATACGAGTTTGGCTGATGCTTTACTTCCGGGGTGTGATAGTTTGTGTAAACTTTCGAAGGCCTGTCGTCTAAATGGTTCGGTGACGAATGGTCTTGCGTTTGCTGTGGACACATCGCAGTATATTTCGGTTGTGTGCCCTGGCATTCTTATTTTCTTGAACTGAAGACTTGTGTTATTTAGGCGTAACGCGTCTTGTAGCTCTTTGTCGTTTTGTTGATCTACTGCCATCTCGTTGAAGTCGATTCCTGCCGTGAGTTGATCGACTCTGGACAGTGCGTCTGCCACTACGTTGTCTCTACCTGATATGTGCTGGATGTCCGTTGAAAATTGCCCTATGTAGTCTAGGTATCTGAATTGTCGTGGTGAGCACTTTTCAGGTTTTTGTTTGAAGGCGAACGTTATTGGCTTATGATCGGTGTAGATGGTGAACTGACGTCCTTGAAGTAGATGTTGATAGTGACGTATGGTGGAGTATATGGCTAGTAGTTCTCTGTCGTAAGCTGCGTATTTCTGTTCAGCGTTTGACAACTTCCGTGACAGAAATGCTAGTGGTCTCCATACGTTGTTTTGAAGCTGTTGTATTACTCCGCCAATTGCAGTGTCTGAAGCGTCGGTTGTGACTGATATCTTGGCTCCCATTTGTGGGTGTGTGAGTAATGCTGCTTCTGCGATTTGTTGCTTGCACTTTACGAACGCTAATTCTGCTTCTGTATTCCACTGTATTGGTTGATTCCCTTTTAACTTTCCTTTTAAAAGGTCGTTTAGTGGTGCTTGCATAGTTGCTGCGTTTGGTATAAAGCGTCGGTAGTAGTTGATCATTCCTAATATTTGCCGCAATTGCTTTGCTGTTTCCGGTGTTTTGAATTCTTGTATCGCACGGACTTTTTCAGGCATGGGCTGCGTCCCTTCTTCTGATACTAGATATCCGAGGAATTTTACTTGCTTGCTTCCAAATGTGCACTTCGATGGGTTGATAATGATCCCTTTTTCTTGCAATTTTTGGAACAATTGTCGCAGGTGTACCTCGTGTTCTTCTTCTGATGAAGATGCCACTAGTATGTCATCTATGTAAGCGTAACAGAAATCCATGTCTCGTAATATTTCATCCATGAACCTCTGGAATGTTTGCGCTGCGTTGCGTAGTCCAAATGTCATATAAGGGAATTCAAACAAACCAAATGGTGTTGTTATTGCGGTTTTCGGTATGTCTTCTTCTGCTACTGGAATTTGATGGTACGCTTTTACCAAGTCGATTGTACTGAAGATTCTTTTATTGTGAAGCGTTTGCGCAAAATCTTCAATGTGCGGTACAGGATATTGGTCTGGTATTGTTCGTGCATTTAATGCTCTGTAGTCTCCGCACGGTCTCCATTCTGCGTCTTTTTTGGGCACCATGTGTAAGGGTGCTGCCCATGGACTGTTGGATGATCGTGCGATGCCCAGTTGGATTAATAACCTGAACTCTTCTTTTGCTTTTTTAAGTTTGTCGGGTGCCAGCCTTCGCGGTCTGGAAGATACTGGCGGGCCATCGGTTGTTACTATGTGATGTTTCGTGGAGTGTTGTGTTCGTGAAGGTAATCCTGCTGGTTTAGTGACAGCTGGGAACTCCTTCAAGAGCTCGTGGTACTCTTGGCTCTTGTTTACTGTACTAACTCCTTTGTTATTTTGATTGTTTGCTAAACGCCCGTTTGTAGTGAGATCTGTGGCTGTGTCGTGGAGTTTTAATTTTTGCATATCCACCAGTAGTCCATAGAATGATAAAAAATCAGCTCCTATGATTGGTTTATCTGTATCTGCCACGATGAATCTCCATGGAAAACTTCTTCGTAGTCGAAGATCAAGGTCTAGGTTTATGGTCCCATACGTGTTGATCTCGATGTCGTTTGCTGCGTATAGCTTGTACGTTGAAATTTTTCTTTTCTCCCGTAGTAATTTTCGTGGAAAAATGCACACGTCGGCTCCCGTGTCCACCAGAAATTCTGTATTCGTTTTCTTGTCAGTGACAAAAAGACGGCGTGTGTGATTTTGAGCGTCGCTTGCCGTCGTTAGCGACTGCTCTGCTCGTTTCCCTGGTTTCTTGCTGCTGTACAAGGCGGTTTACATCTTTTCGCCTTGTTTCCGAACTTGTAGTGGTACCAACATTTGTCGTAGGTTTTGTTTCTTGAACTACTCCGTGTTCTTGATTTGGCTTTTTCCCGATTTGTTGGCCTACCTCGTAGTTCTGTTTGTAACTGTGCGACTTTATCCACCAAATTTTTTATCGTGTCATCCAGTGTGTTCACAGTCGGACCGAGGGGTTGATTTGTTGTCGTACTTACGATTGCATCTGCCAGGTCGGCAACTTTTGTCAGGTTAACATCTGCTTGTGTCGCAAGAATAGCTCTGACGTTCGTCGGTAAACGATTTGACCAAATCGATCTCAACAGCGTTTCTGGTACCGCAGTTCCCGCTAGCTGTTGAAGGTGTCGTAGAAATTGTGATGGTTTGCGGTCGCCCAATTCCTCTAACTCTAAAAGTTGTTTGGTCTTCTGCTCCTGTGTGATGCTGAGTCTTCTTATTAATTCGTTTTTAAGTGTCCCGTATTTATTTTCTGATGGCGGTGCTGTGAGAATGTCTCGCACTTCACTTGCAAAGCGGGCTTCCAAACTGCCTGCTACGTAACCGTATTTCGTTCCATCTGCTGTGATGCCGCTTAGTTGGAATTGGTTTTCTATTTGCGCGAACCAAAGTTCCGGGTCATCTGGCCAAAATGGTGGTATTCGTGTCTGGATACGTTGTATTTGGGAAGCTTCTTGCTGTTCCGTCATTTTGCACTTTGTTTTCGTCTGCACACGCGAATTTTTTGTATTGTTTATTCGTGAGTTACTCGTATAAAGTTCACTGTTTGTACGGAATCGTTACTTTCGTATTGTTCACTCGCGTCGCGGGTCACCACTTTGTCGCGTTGTTGACGCAACTTTGTTTATTTTACATGAAAAGTATATATTTACACACGGGTACAAGAACATAAATATAAAATTAAATACATGAAATGAAACGAGAAATAAATAACAAAAATAACAATTAATTCTAAACGCGAACGGGAACGTAAAATTACCGCGCGTATGTATGTAGCGCACTGTCTTCTAGGATCCAGCGGATGCAGGGGTCGCTTCGGAGGACTCGCATAATCTTGCCTGCTATCGAGCTCACACGGTACCAATCTCCACGGCGGCCTCTTGGTAGGCTCTGCAGCAGCGAAGTGTCAATGTTTGATACCAGCGATTGATGCGGAGTACTTGACTGTGACTGCTTATCCTAGCCGTGCTCTTAACAACGTCGGCGTCGGATAGTTTGAGAGTTCAATCATTATTAGCGATTTATCCTTAGCCGTGCTCTTATCAACGTCGGCGTCGGATAGCTAACCCTTATGTCCGTGCTCTTAACAACGTCGGACTAGAGTAGCTGTCCCTTCGTCCGTGCTATTAACAACGTCGGACTAGGGGTACTTAGTTCTTCTGTGCTCTTAACAACGTCAGAAGAATAAGTGATTTTCGAACCGCGCACGCGCGCTTTTAAACCCATTTGAGCGGGCGTGTCTTCCCCTACTTAACTTAGGTGAATTCTCATTGGCGCTTGGCTTGGCGCGCTCAACCAATGTCAGCTAACCGCGCTTCGCGCGCCCGATGTAGTTTCGTGCATCGTCGCTATGCCCGATTCCTACAAGGTGAAGACAACAAATAATTAATTAAGTCCTCATCGCGTCTCAACTTTCAACTAACTACGCTGGATCGCCGAACAAGGGGCCAATTACCCATCCGAGGGGTCGGTGTGTGAGTTGTAATGTGTAAAAGTGTGTTAATTGATGGAGCTGCCAGATTTCAATTTAACGTTCAATCTTACACTTGTTATGCACCGGTGTCCACAACCGACATATTGAATTTGTACCTCTTGAGTCCCAACACCATGCACTTTTCTTTAAGCATGTACCAGTGGTTGCCGCTTGTAACTTTGGGTGTATTTTCATGTCTTAAAACCATAAAACTTGTTTTCATGCACCTATGTTATTTTTGTATGTAAATTGTTTCTGTTGATTTGTACGTGTAATATCTATTTGTAATTTGCAACAACCGTTGGTATTAATATTAACTATATTAACTAACTACATTAAACAAAAATTTGTTCATAAATGATCGAATCATATTGATGGCATTTTTTGCTGTCAACAGGAAATTTCATTAATCTAAATTTGCGGGAGCATGCATTCAATGGAAAATTTGGTATTATTTTAACCTGTTTATGTCATTCAACATTAAGTTTTTCTCTTATTTCTTACAGTATATATTGCCGACATATTGTCAATTTTCCAATTACACAATGTGATTCGGTAACTATTATTTTCCCATAATACAAATAAACATTCGTTCTATCTGAACCACACTACAAAAATCAACAAAAGCGTCAACTTCGTAGAATACATGTTTCTCGCTTGGTACTTTGTATATACCATCCGTTACCAATATATTACGTCTTCTTTTTACATGCGGTTGGTCTAGTGGTTTTCAAGCTCAGCTCCGATTCGAGAGGTTGTGAGTACGATTCTCACGGTTGACTGTTCTATATGAAGTTTTTCATGCATAAGCAGCGTCACATGAAGCCAGTCATCAAACGGAAGTGTACAAGGGGAATGCTGTTTCTTCATCAGGATCCTAACTCAATTCCTTCCGACCCCTTCTCTGTCTAACCCATCCTCACACATACTGTTTTTCTGGCTAGAAAGAGGCTCAGGAAAACCTAAGCAGCTCGCCTCTGTCATCCTTGTAGTCGAGGATGGTGAAGGAATGCACCGTTTTCCTTTATTATCCTCATCTTCATGTCTGTTCTTAATAACTCCATCTAAAATCAAGTTTCGCGTGCAATCATTTTCGATACTTAGAACGAATAAACCATCTCGTTTGGTGCGTATATGATGAGCTTGAGTTCGAAAAGGACCTTTCTGCCGACGCAGATATACAGTACGGTTAATAAAAAAACGCCGCACCGTGCACAATCCCGAGAAATTACTAGTTAAAATTTTGTTTTCTATGGAAAGAGACTCTGCGAGCTATAAAATGGTGATCATCGGCATATAGAGCTCCGCAGTTGGTGATCTCAGCGGCAATGTCATCGATAGCGTTGAAATAATACGGAGAAAAATGGGCTCTAAGTATTCGCATACTTTGGCACCAACTGTGGAAGCTTGATTCGGGCCTCTACGAAACACATCCTTACTGAACGTTTTCAATACAACGTTAACTATTTCTAGAACTGTAGGATGGAAAACAAGGATAAAGGAAAATACAAATGACGCTATTTTCTTTTGAAGTACTGTTGGAGTTTTAGAGGACTTTATAAAAGATAATTTTTGAATAGAGCACCTGAACCTAACCTCACCCCCGCGGCGGTTGTGCGGAGGCGTTATTTAGGTACACCATGACATATATAAAAACGTGTCGGTACGATCTGTCCCTGCCACAGTCAGACATACGATTTTGTGGAATACTCAACAGTGAATTCAACAGTACTGTGGTTGCGCAATCAACGCTACTGGTGTGTAAGAAGGTGAGATTTGTTTAATTACATTTACTGACTTTTGTACAGTTAACAAGTCGGTTGCTGATATATTATATTTTGTTATCTACCCTCATTTTATTTGTTATTGTGTATTTTAGTCGTTCCCAAGGTAAAAGTAAACCCCTTATTGTTTCATTTAATGTCAGTTTTGTTAAACATTAGATTAATTGTTCATTTCGAAGTGTTAGCTGTTATATTTGTTCATTATAACCACGATTACCGATATTCCAGTGTACTTCTTTACCGAATACCAGAGCTGCAAGTATTTGAAATAAAAATAATTGAAAAATGATTTCAAATACTTTTCAGTATTTGAAGCACTTTATTTCAAATCCTTTTTTAATCTTCGTATTTGGTACTTGGTATTTGAATTTGGTTTTTACTAGTATTCAAATATTTGAATTACTGAACTGGCAGAGGTGCAAATAGGAACAGAGAATGCCGAAATACGCAAAACGCGTGTGATTTCAATGAATTCTCAAATCCCACTGCAGTGTAGCGAGATTGCGAGATACGTGTTGAATCAGAGTAGCACGTAGTTAGTAAACTTTGAGTAGTTCAAATACCTCACACGTATTTCAAATACAACACCCGGTACTTCAAATACTAGATAATATTTGAAATACCTTATTTGTGCAATTATTCAATTACACTTTCTCAGTACATATTTGGTACTTCAAATCCTTTCCGTAAAATCTAGTATTTGGTATTTGAATATGCAAATACTTTAGGTGGTATTTGGTATTTGATAATTAAAATACTTTTGTTCAGTATTTTGAACAGCTCTGCCGAATACCCTTATTTTCTTTCAGCAGTCATACCGCTGTTACTACAAGCTGCTAAGATTTTCGTAGTTCTGATTACCGCTTTAATTCTCTAAAGAACTATCGTGGCGCCCTAAGTTTACTTAACTGTATTGGTTAACTTTATATAATTTAACTTTAGCTTTGACTAACCTCATTTGCTTGAAGACTTTAAGTTCTATACTCATATCTAACCCACCCCCATATCGCCCCTTATAACTGAGCTTCCGACCCATTGCATTATAAATTGCGTTACCAAGAAAAAGTTGTCGTAACATGATGTTGAAAAAGGAAATGAGGGTTCTGAATCTGTGAAAATCTTGTAAGAACTAAGAACAAAAAGGATACTACAAACCAATATTAACTGCATCGGATCGTCGCTATTAAAATACACAAATTACTTCAACATAAATTGATGCTACCATACTATCTTAATTTGAGGAAGACTACGAAGGTAGCTCAGTGGAAAATTGAAAAACTTACAAAAGTTCTTAAGTTGAAGAATACATCAAAGCAGAAATTAATAAATTGGGCAAAGAGAACAAAATAAAAATACGAACATGGAAAGTTAAAAAAACCTCCGACACTCTGTCTTCCAAACGCAAGTCATCTATGATAGAGTTAGAGAGATGAGGATCTGGACTGGAGAGAAATGTAACATTTTACATACAAACGATAATAAATTAGTCGTATTAATCCAAATGTGGCAGTGTAAAGCGACTAGGGCCATCAGTAGCGTAAATTCACGAAAAAATCTTCACCGAATTTAACGATTTCATTATTGAAACTTTGAAGAAAAAATGACTTAAAGCCACCCTGTTTCAAAATCAAAAATTCTGTGTTGATGTAAAAGTGGTTAAAATTATCCATTAAAAGCACTACATTATATATAATTTATACCGTAAACTATTGATATATGACACTGTTTGAAACTATTACAGTTAACATTATAGTGTAGGTCGGAGACATTTCTATTTATCATTTTTATTCTCTGTGTGCGTAGCCTTTTTATATCGCTACGTGTTATATATTTCATTTTTAATGGTATGAAATTGAACGTATGCCGTTGCCGTCCGACCTACTACGGTCACAACATAATTGTTTTAGAATCACCTTTATTTCTTTTCAAACAATGTTAGCAAACTACACGCACCCACTACGTTCGTAGGGGGTGACATAGGCCGAGAGTGTAACAGTATTAAATAAACAATTCAATATAAAAACGCCCGAGGGAGTAATTACAAAATTTCGCAATCACGCACTCCTGTACAAATAATGAGAATTCAATTCTTTGCTTTGTTTGGGGTGATGGCTCCTTTTGTCCGAAGGAAAAGACTACAAATAATATAGGAAGAGGCTCGTTTATTTATATACATACATCACATGCCAGGAACACCGAAGTCATTTTAATTTATCTTCCCTTCTAATAAAGTACAAGTGGTTCCACAATGCATACGCGATGAGGCGATTGTGCCGTCTGCTTTTATAATGAAAAATTGTTGAAATATGACTTGTATGAGACTTGGTTGATGGACGGAAAACGAGTTATGAATACTGACGTCATTTCCTAAGCAGACTTCTCTCCCTTGTCGTAGTGCGTGTTTTGCATGTCATTCTAGTCCTTAAATCGCATCATACATCATGTTTTCGAGGTTGTCGTACAATGTTAATATGAAAGCCTAATGAATTTGCTTCGTTATATACCCGAAAACGTCTTAGGAATTATACATTGAATCCTATGTACAATGTTTCGCCTTACCCTATGTGGGATTTACCCACGCATTCAATGTTACAATAATGAAACACCTCCAAAATGACACATTCTCCCTATCTTGCGAAAGTAAATGGGAACACATTTAGATTACAAGTATCTAATGACGCAGACTTTAATATTTGTTCGAATTCTTTGTTAGGTTTTCGGCTATTTCATCGTAACAAGGGAATTTTCGGTCAATATAGTTCTGTAGAGGTTGTATAGCAGCTTTCTTTTAACAAAAAACCTTTTGAAGTACATACTTGTTTGTTCTTCGATTTTTACATTTCATCATCAAAAGTGGATAAGACGTAAACCTAAATTTCAATTAATATTTTAAGCCAAAAAGTGTGCGTATATCATTTACTATCGCTCATTTACTATAGCTGCTTCCTCACACTCCTGTTGCATTAAAACATGTTGTCTGTTGCAATGCTAAAAAAAATCAATCCCTATGGCCAATTTTTTTTTTTAATATGAACTTTAGTCCTAGAACACTCTTGAGTATTTTTTTTATTTAGACATTTATTTTAAATTTTTTGATAATTTTTAATGAGGACCCCCCCCCCCCCATTGTCACGTGGTCTCAACATGTTTTTTGCACTAAATAGTTTTTTTAAGTATTTGTTACTGACTTTTATGTACCTATATTTTTTTTGAGAAACATTTGCCTTTATTTTGTATTTTAGTTAATAAAGATGTACGTTTTCTACATTTTTGCATTTTATGAATTACGTATGTTTCAGGCCATGAATAGCCGCTTGTGAGCCTCAGATTAAAAAATCAAAAACAGTTTCAGACACTTACAGCCGAGCTCTTTCAGTCCCATATAACTTATATGGGACGCAGACATTATACTTACGTGGAGTTTAGAAGAAATATTTTGAGAATACATTGTGTATTTGAATTAGGTGGTTATACAACTTCTACAACTTTATCAACACATTTATAAGTAGCAATTATCTTATAATATCTAGCAATGACACTTGATTAACCAGTAACAATAGAACTGATACTGCATTTTTAAAATTATACAATAATCTTATTAAACTCCACGTGTATCAGATGAAGATACAATCTCGAATAAAGTACGAAGATAAGAGCGATGGGCCAGGAACTTATTTTCTGGAAAACAATACAAAAGCCAACAATCGGCCCCCAAAATAGGGTGGAAAATAAACAGTCCAACCTAGGAATGAAAAGGAACTTGGGCAACAGGTGCTAGCAATAAAAAGAACGGAAGAAATTACTAAAAAAAAGATGAATTTACACACAGTATAACAGAGACAAAGGAGATACGGGTCAAGAGAAATAATGCATAAAACCGGTATCAGCTAAAATGGCGGCATTCATTTTTTTATAAGATGAAGTTGCAGTTTTTTTTATGTAGTTTAAAAGAGTATTTTTTTCTGAATTCAGCAATATATATTGTGCTATACTTATTTTTTGAAAACAGTGTTAAAAAAAATAATTTTCAAAAAATGACTGCAACGCTCGATACTCAGAAACTATTAAAGTTATCGAAATGCGGTTTTCGCCAATGGATTGCATTCGAGCCAAGGACGAAAATTCTGATATTACCTTTGATGACGTCACTTCCGGTATAAGCTAAAATGGCGGCAATCATTTTTTTTATAAGATAAAGTTGCAGTTTTTTATGCAGTTTAAAAGAGAATTTTTTTCTGAATTCAGCAATATACATATATTGTGCTCTACTTATTTTTTGAAAAAGGTGCTAATACGAGGGAAGTCTCGTGGCAACTTGCCAGAATTTTTTCTTCGTTTCTCGAGGTTCAGAGTACGTTAATTATGTATTACCGAATATTTTTTTACGAAATTTTACATTTACCTCACTTTCTTTCATTTATTTCTAATAACAAACCTCAAATTCAGACCGGTTTGCGGTAGGCTTGAAAAATCGAACTGGTCTTTTCTTAGTTCACATTGCACAATCGGACAACTGCTAGCACACAGTGGAAGATTACATGCTTTTAACAAGTATCAATACATTTAATTACACGCAATTTTCAAATTTCATATACTACTAAATTATTGTTTACATTAATGAATGGAGAGTTTGGTATTATTTTAGCCTTTTAAAAATTTTCTTTACAATTTTGGAGTTAGGCCCAAACTTTAAATCCTTTTCATCCACAATTTCTTTAGCTAGTGTGGCCAC
This sequence comes from Pyrocoelia pectoralis, assembly GCA_036250285.1. Taxonomy (NCBI): domain Eukaryota; kingdom Metazoa; phylum Arthropoda; class Insecta; order Coleoptera; family Lampyridae; genus Pyrocoelia; species Pyrocoelia pectoralis. Next base: position 18,534,796 of record CM070079.1, on the reverse strand, counting down.
GTTTTATTTATATAATTATGGTACATTTTTAATGTACTTTTTTTAAATTTTCATATATTAAAAATTAGTGTAGCCATATGTAATTTATTTTCTCTAAAGCCTTTGCCTAATACCGTTAACCATCAAACAGAAAGAGTTTTTTTAAACTTACTGCCTTGCTTTCTCTCTATTTTTATTCCCTGGAACGCTCGAACATTTCTTTCAATTCAATCAAAAATGTCATTCACTTTTTTCGAAATGTTAAATTACGATAAATATTTATCTCTTCAGCTTCATCCTGCTCATTGCATTCTTTTAAGGCTACTTATTTATCTATCACCAATTTTCTTCTATGGAAACTGGTTCGTTGTTTCCCCAAAACTTAAAAAGTTACCATTCCGACTTGCATAACTAGCTTTCAACGAAATTTCCGATGCACGTCAGAAGTGGTATAAATTGACTTAGGAAAATTAACACTCCACTAATAATGCTTTGTCAATGGATAAATCAAGTAACATTGTTATTGTAAGGTTCGTACTCAAAACCAACCATGCCAAACTGAATCTTGTTTCTTTTAGATGTTTTATAGTAATTCTTCAATACAATTCAACTGCTGTTAGTTTCTTGCTGCTGGTAGTAGTTACAATGATTTCGTAACAGTTACAATGTTGGACATTGCATGGCCGGCGCCGGCGTCATCAAATTTATGACGTGAATCGTTGGATAAGCTGTACATATCATCATTTGCTTACATTTGGTATAGATTTTGATACGAAAGCGCCTTCTCGCCGCTCGGCCGCTACTTACCTTTTTGGCGTATTTTTTGACAATTTGTTTGCTTTTCGTTCGTCCATCTGGGTCCACTTCTAGGGATTACAACTATTCTGCGGGGAATTATCAAAAGGAGCTGAAACTGCTTCAAATGTTTGTGGCTATGAAGAGTGATCTCTCATACGAATTATTTCCTGAAAAGCTGTTTTTACCCAGTAACGTAATTCTGTCTTGAAATTTTATCCGCCAAACCTCGATGAGATTTCTAAGGTTTTCCTGTGTTAATCTAATAATAATAATTCATGAAATTTGCCTACAAGAATGAAATTTGCTTTTTTACCATGTGCAAATTTGTACTTGTAGTTTGAGTATTCCTTGGCCATTCCTTTTCTTCTCTTTGCTACAAACAGGCAACGGATTCGGGATGCCAAGCATTGCATGACAGTACTAATGAAAACCTTTATCTTCCATTCCCCTAATTAATTTTATTACTAATAAAATAGGGGAAAGCTTACTTTCGTTTGTTTGTAATTTTCAAGTTGCTTAGAAGAATGGAATCGAAGGGAGAATGTTAAATATTGGTTTATCATTTCTAACGTTTTTAGAAAATGTCTCCTATATAATTTTGAGAACACTTTTAAGCCCTTCTTCGTATGCAATGCACTCTCAGTTCGTGGAATATTTACAGACATCCATAAAGCAAATTTTATTTCAAAGTACATTTCGTAAGATATGCCGAGACTGTATCAAATCTAATTTTTCCTATTTTAGATTTCTACTGGTTGAAGTACGAGAATCAAAATTAATTTATTTTAAAATATGTACTAGAAATTTCACGAAGAGAAGAGATATGGAAACGCATATCTTCAGTTTAAAAGAATTATTTTAATTTAAATTCTGTACATCGGAGAGTACCGACATGTACCTACATAATTATAATATTTTACATCAAGTGGAAACGCTCATCTTGAAATGCGGAGAAATTACAATCATACAATAAAACACCAGACTAGAATGAACTTTTAAACTTATACAGTTTCCCTCTTTATACACATGCAATGCAAACGTAATTCCCGTGTCTGAAAATACCTTTTAGTTGAGATATAGACAACGTAATTAATTCTTGTTTACAGTGTCTTCGCTCCGAGTAATCTGAAATGTACTTGCATTTCGGTGCAGTGGCGATATCCAATTTACTTAGGGTTTGTTTGTGCGGTTTTAAATTCAAAATAAATCTTCCGTTCCGGAATCTCCTTTAAAATTCGATTTTCTTCAAAAATACTATTTTTACTTAGATGCCGTATGATACTATTTTCAACCCGAACTCGGAAAATACGATATTTCATCACTCCTAATAAAGATAGCGTGCGGTTGACATTTCTTATTTGGATCAATGTTCCTCAAATATTTTTGTACGCGATTTTAAAACGTCGAAAATGCTTTGTAAAGATTTTCTATTCGTCAAGACCAATTCCTTCTATTAGATTTGTATTTTCGCCGTTACGGCTAATAAAAAACTGCACCACTTCGTTTCTCGCTGACTCTTATATGCTATAACTAAGATTAATGGATAGATGCGATGCAATTGTTCCTTTGGGGTGGTTTCCTCCGCTCCGTTGGAGTTTTATCAACATGCGGAATTGCTTAATTTCATAATGAACTCACATAAAACGTCGATATAAAATATCTGTATAATAAACTTTCTAAGCAACGACAATAAACTGTGCAAGTGTTAAAACGAGCTTTGAACTTCGAAATTTGTCTTCCGGTTGGATAATAAGACAAAGTAAACACTGTTCATTTATGATGGGTTTTTCCTTAAAACTTCCAGCAGCAAAAGTTGTATGGCTTCATCCCCATCATCTCCAAATGATCTTTGTGGGGTGACGCCTTTTCCTTCTCCACTCGATTATAACCTTACCGTGCGATTTGATCACTCTTCAATATTCTTACTATTTCATTATTTCCAATATTATCCGTCTTTGTCTACAGTATCACATCAAAAATTTGTCACTCCTGCAGAAATCATGAAAAGCATCATTCAATAGGGGGATAAATATAATGATCACCAAATAATACATTGAGACCCTAAGCTCTATTACCAAAAAAATACCAAAAACACCAAAAAACGAAACATGCACCAAAACAAGAAAGTCTAAAATTACAATGTTTCTAGCTGTTTTAGTATGATTGCACTTTATATTGTATTCAAACACCAAATATAGTAAATGATCACCAAATCTTAGCGAATAAAAGAATGCACTTTTAGTACCTAAATAAAGGGTATCCGGTCATTTCCCCGCCGAAAAAATCCCGCCGGTCAATTGCCCGCCGGTAAATTGTTCGCCTGGTAAAAACCCCGCGCGGTGAAATGTTCGCCGGTAAAATGCCCGCCATGATAAAATCCCGTCGGTCATTTGCCCGCTGCTGTAGGCAAAATGATTCCCCTGATATTCCCCTATTTTTGTGATAAAGATCCACTTACATATGTACCTACGTTAAGTGCAGCCAGTGGCGGATTATGCGCGCAGGAGGCGTACGATGAATTTGAGGCCGCTGTTTACTGTAAATTAAAATATGCTAAATTCAAAAAAGAAGACTCAAATTTTCCACGCCCATTTTAAGCACTTCCCCATGGCATTTTGACATCCTTTACAGACCTACGGCACTATACATGAATACTCGTCTGCTACTATCTCTTGTTTATCGTTCTTAACACGTAAATGTTGTACCATTTTCTACGCTTATTCCCCCTCTAAAGCGCCTAGGTTATTTGCAGGTTTAGTATATTTTTTTTCAATTGATACTAAAATAGTGGCATGACACACAGGTTTACAAAACTGAAGTTATTTAAAAAAGAACTTTCTTAATTGCTTATTTTTTCAAAAATTACGGCGGGAAATTGACCGACGGGATTTTGTCATGGCGGGCATTTTACCGGCCAACATTTCACCGCGCGGGGTTTTTACCAGGCGAACAATTTACCGGCGAGCAATTGACCGGCGGGATTTTTTCGGCGGGGAAATGACCGTGAACCAAATAAAGCACTATGATTGCCATAAAATGTGGACATATTACCAAATAAAGTATAATGACGCCAAATTAAGTTAAGCTCGCGGCCAATGAGGCCCGTATGACACGAGACTAAATTTTGTGCAAAATAGTGGACAAGGTGTGCACGCGCAGATTCAATACGACCTGGTACTACATTAAAATACAACCGATCCTAATTTCTTGTCGCAAAACAAGAGTCAACACTAACTTTAGTAATAAAAAATCGCTTTGCTGGCATACAGGAGTTTCATATTTCCAAGGTTTTTTACACATTCTAAGACTCCCGGAAATCGCACCACCCGCATCCGCCCGTCCCGATTGCCACCATTTCAGTCCGCGATTCACTTGCGTTGCTTGCGGTTAAGTTTTGTTTATCCTGTTCGTAAGTAGGTACCTATTCTTTATAATAGCGAACGAAAACTTAGCGGGACCGAGTTTTTGTGCTCCGCTGTTGAGTGCTTCGGGATCGGAGGAAGAGGGTGATGAAATCACAGAGCATACGAAAAAACGTCGAAGGTAAGGTAAAATTTGGGTTTTTGAAAGAAAATTTATGACTGTGCGGAGCGCAGAGGAATTCATCAAAAATGAGAAGATCTGGTCAATACAAAAAGTCCATATGACTGAAGAAGGAGTAAAACGTTACTATCGTTGTAACAAAGTGAAGCTTCGGGCTGAAATTCAATGTTCTGCCGCTATTCATCTCTTATTTGATGCATCATGTGATGATATACTTATTATTTCGTACTGAAACATGTCACGATCATGAAAAGTGTGCATCTCGGTCTGGGAGACTAAATGAGGCAACGAAAAAAGAAATAGAAAAACTATTTGAACTTCGTTTGAAACCGAAATCTATCATGAAGAATTTAGGTAAAATTAATGGACTAATTCAGCTGACTAAGTTACAGTTAAACAACTATCTTACAATCATGCGGAAGAAAAAATATGGGCCAGCAGTAATAAGCTTGGGAGAGCTTGAATCATGGTTGAAAGAAAAGTCTCAAATACCTGATAACGATCACCAAGTTTTTGTTGTGGCCTACCAAGTTTCTGAAGATGATTTGGATGAGAACTTCCAATTTATGCTAACGACGAAGTATTTAATTGGTCTATTACGCCAATGCACTGTCCTTCACATACACAAACAAAAAAATGCAAATGTTAGTTCATTAAATTTTTCAATATGTCGTCCTTCCTGATGAATACAGTTGCTCCAACGTAGATATGAATTTGTAAAGACCTTGTGTATCGTTTTATGTAAAATGAAATTGATGTTCTCTTATGTGATTACTTAGTCATTTTCGAACCGATTTTGAAAAATTTTGCATCGCTGGATAGGTGAAGGTCAGTTCTTTCAAACTACAAAAAAATATACTGGGTGTTCCATTAAAAAATCCTACAAAAAAGATTGTCAAAAATCCGCCATTTTTGTAGTGACGTAATCGAAATCGATGGAAAAAATTGAATCCATTCCAACAAAACTTGTACTAAAATGAAACATTTCAGTCAAAACCGCATATGTCTATCCCGAACCGTTTAGAAGTTATAGGCAGCCAAAATAGGGGAAAATATAAGTGGACACCCTGTATTATAGAGCGAAACTTTAGGAGTTCATTTACTATCCATGTTTGGGTGAACAATGCTTTATCTGCAGTAATTTACTTTTATAGGATAACGACATGTTAAATATTTGGATATCAATTTAAATTAAAATTTGGTTAAAATTTTGGTGATCATTTACTATTTTTTAGTTAACAATGATTAGTTTGGAGTCATTTGCTTTAATAGGATAGCAAAATGTAAAATTGTTGGTGAAAATTTCACATTAAAATGGGGTTTTAATTTTGGTGATCATTTACTATTTTTGAGTTAACAATGATTAGTTTGGAGCCATTTGCTTTAATAGGATAGCAAAATGTAAAATTTTTGGTGATAATTTCACATTAAAATGGAGTTTTAATTTTGGTGATCATTTACTATTTTTGGTAGTATAAAGTGCTTTTTTGAAGTTATATTTTACTATACCTGGTAATCAGTGAAACACAAGCCAGTTAATAGCGTGTAATTCCTCCTCTGGACTTGATAACCGTCTGTTCGGTAGCAAGTCCACAAGATCGTGAAGGTACATTTCATACAGTTTAAGCCACTCGCTGAGAAGAAGTTGATCACGCAAATCCACCAAATTGCGTGGATGCCCGATGGACTTTGCTGTTGCCATCTTGAAAAATAGCGATATCAACAACACACTCATCATGAAGGTTCTGACTAAAAAGCAAAACCTGATCATCCAGAATATTAAAATACACTGGATCATGTTAGTGGTCACCTCAATGACTGTCCATAATAAGAAAAACACCCCCAAAACATTACCGACTCACCTCTAGCTTGAACCTAACCCTGCACACATTGGGGATGGAATGCTTCATTTGGCCTTCGGTGCACTTGACGACGTGCGTCATTTAAATGCAGGTAAAAGCGTGATTCGTCAGACTACATTACATTCCACCAGTCAGTTACTGTCCACGTTCGATGACTTCTGGCCCATTGAAGACGCGCATCTTTATGTGCCTGTGCGCCTCCCGACGTAAAAGTTCTCTCGTTAACAAGTTTTAAGATGAATCTTCATTGACTGACTGCAGAAATTGTTGTCGAGTTTCGAAGCGATTCTGATTCACAAGCCGTGCAACCCGTTTCCGGTTCCTCTCAATAAAGATTGTTTTCCGATCACAATTCTGACGGCGTGTAGTACACCACTGCTTGTGTAGACACGTTGAACTAGGGCTGTAAAGATCGGCAAATTGTATGGATCCGGATATCGGATCCAAAAATATCCGGATCCAATGGATCCCAGAACAGAATTTTTGTGGATCCTGATCGAAAATCCAAAGATTAAATCCGGATCTACGGAATTGGGGGTTAAATCCGGATCCACCGATCTACGGATTTGTGAGTTAAATCCGGAGCTGCATTACTATTAATTTACATAGGATCCGTATCTAAAGTATTAAATTTATTTATATCCGTATTTGAATAAATTCGTGGAGGATATTACTAGATTACAGTAAATGAAATTTACTGATCCAGATACCTCCATTTTGAGATTCGAATGGATAAATTTTATAGGTATCACAAAGAATCACGAAGTTCATTCCATACATCAATAACAGAATTCACGTGTGATCGAATTTCGGATTCGGATACGTGGATCCGGTTAAACAAATCCGGATCTACGGATCCGGATCTTAAGGATCCGAATTGTGTATGAGATTCGCAGAAATCCGGATCCGGATATGTCGTAGCTGGAGATCCGTAGAAGATCCGGATCCATACCGGATCTTGTTTTGGATCCGGAACCGTTTCACACGCCTACGTTAACAGTCCGCTTCGAAACACCAATAAATCCAGCAACTTTACTCACGGTATAGCCATGGGCACGACCAAACCCGGTTGTCCCTTTTTACCATTCCGTCACATCCTTACATTTACCCAATTTTAGATGCAATGTCCGCTTGAAACAACAATGCCTTATGATCATGTAAAGGCAGTGCACGGGCAGTTGAGCACATGACTTGCATGACTCGATCGCTGCGCCATCTGTAAGGACTTAACAGTCATCTATGCTTGTGCACTAGCTAGGGTGACTAATTTTTTGTCCGGTAAGTGTATCCATAATGTATTTGTTCCATAGCTATTTAATGCAGATTTTCTTATGGCCTGATCTGTCCTTGAATCTTTTCATATTATCCACAATAAGTACTTACTTGAATTTGTAGCTCATATCGTACTACCTACTTCAATGTTGAATGAGTGTTGATTGGTAATACCTGAAGGATTTAATTATTATTTAATGATGATTGTGACCAACGTATTGATAAACTAAATGTACTTGGTTTAAAGAGGTCGTTGGTATATTGGTTCTGCCTTTATTTCTACTATTTACCTATAATATTCTACTTAACCCAATGAAATTGTTTTCATTCCTTCTTGAGTGTATAAGCCATCTTCTCCTATTTTATGGATTGATTCTACGTTTAGTGTTCATTGTCTGGCTTCTTATCATGTAGTTGGTAATCCCTCTATGAGATATGCACATTCCATTGCAATTTACTAGATCTATGAACGATTTGAATAATATGTGTTGGATGAGACCCGTTGATCTTGATAACCGATTTTCCTTCCTCTTGGGAAAATGATTTTAGGTGTAGGGTTTTCCTTTTTGGTTGCTATGTATCGCAATTCGTCCTTAATGAAAGTATGGCTGAGTAGGTACATAGTTAAAAATGTTGCGATATGTAGTAAGTATTATTTTTAATAATTTTATGCATATTGGTCTGATCGAATAAACGAAATTGCACATTGGTGTCAATATCGTGACCAACTCAATCTGCAATCTTATTCAACACATCTCCAGCTTTATAAGTAGCTTCTCATATTACTGCTCCACTGGTTTCCGTTTCGTTTTTACCATAAGTTTGTAAAAGTGGTAATCTCTACCACCTGTTGTTTCCTCACCATTTTCCCTTACCTGCATCTTGTAAGCAATTATTAATTATTAATTAATTATCTACTAGTGCTTCCTACTTTTAGACCCGAAGATGATATTTATCGAAACGTGCAGCCCTTAATGCAATTAATAAACAAATTTATGGAGAAAGCTTTGATCGCCACCTTTTAAATTTAGAAAATATGTAAAGAGGGACTAAAGAGTTACAACTGTGAGTTTATTACCAGATAAATCTCAGCCCAAATCTTACACATTTTCTTTTGGACATTTCTTTAACTGTAATACTGCTCCTCTTTTAGATTTGCGGCATACCTTGCCTACGACATGACAACGTGATTCGAAAACAATTTATTTCACGCAGTAAAATTAGTTAACAGTGTTTTGTCTACTTTGTAAAGTAACAGTATATATTTTAATAACGGTATTGAATAACGGCAGTCATTTATTTATTTCTTTAAAAAGTTGGTTGTTTGATTGAAAATATTAAAAAAACGTCAACGACAGTTTTTTTATTATCAACTTTCTGAATTGTTTATTACCATTACCAACTGCAATATTGAAGAGACGCAAATTAAAATAGATGTATACTATTATTTCCATTCAATTTTCGTAAAAAAATACAGTATTCTTCTCGCAATTCGAATGAATTACGGCACTCGCCCACGGCTCGTGCCGCACACTTTTCATAAATAACCATTATATGTTCCTTACATTATTATATGTATACTATCTACTATGTACCATCAAACAATCAATGCGGTGCAACGTTAATGACAGAGTCTTACAAACCTTATAAAATATAAAGTAGTTGTATTATATTATACCTTCGTCTGGTTGGTACACGCACATAAGAGTTAGCTCATTGGCATATACGATATAAAAGAAATTGGTCAAATTTTTTAAATAATTATCTTATGATTTCACCTACTAAGAAGCATAATACGCCCCTAAAATTTTAAGAAATAAATAAAATTGAATACTGATGCCTGATGGTGTTGAAAAATTGAAATAAACGTGAAAAGATGCAAATGATAATTACGATATCACGTTGTCAATTGTCAAATCTGTAACTTTCTCGTATTCTTTTCCAAATAGAATTCACTTCACAACTCTAGGAGGAAATTAATTGGACCGTCAAAAATTTGTATGTAAAATATTCGCTTTGTACTAGTTTAAATACTGAAGTTTCGAAATATTTGAACAAGCCACATAGGAAGAGCAATTAAGGAATTGATATTTTGCCTATTGTTTGTATGGGTCTTGTTCAGTCAATATTTTGGCTGGCCTTGGGGTGTGTAAACGTACATTCTATTGGCATTGCAATAACTAATTAAATACTACTTTTATTATTTACAGGATGGATAAACAACGACGACTATTTTACTTTAATTTTCTTGCACTGTTATAGTCGTAAAAGGAAATCTTAATTACCAGCGACTGTCTACATTCTCCTTTTAAATAGTATTAATACTTGTAATATATATGTAACTTGGCAAACGGTGCGTCACACAGGCTCGTGCTGTGTAAAGATAGGGTGTACATTTATATCACCCACAATAACAGCCCCCTTCTTATTACTCACGGCATGTCTACTTTCTACGAAACGGGGGGTTATTTGAGTAATATACTCGTAGGTGGTTGCGTTTTCTTCTCATTAATCTCTATAATTCGCACAATACTTTACTCACAACGTATAACAACAAAACACGTACACCTTTCAAGCGGCACATTAAAAAAATTTCTTAGTGTCTCTTTTTTTTAAGGGAGGTAAATGTTACTTCCAAGTTGCGTGAACATTTGCAATGCATCTTGGTGATAAACCGTTTTTCTCTTTACAACCTAAAACCTAACCTGATGTTACCCTTACATAAATTATACGACCCGGTAGTTTCGTCGACGTTTATATATTTTTTACGATTGTTAGGGTTATTTGCAGTGACATATTCAAGTAGAAGTTCAATATCTTACGATGCCAATTATTACGATGGTACAAATACGTTCAGTAAAAAAAAGTATGTATAAATATAGAGTTTTATTTGAATTTTGTTACGTATTATAAAAGATAATGATTAACAAATAGCAGGTTAAGCAAAGCTCTTTGTCTAAATTTACGTCTTTTAGACGAAATAACAGTGTGCGTTTAAAATAAATTGATGCGCAAAGTTCTCGCTTGTATTACAACTTACATGATGAATTAAAGATACGTGCAAAGCTGAGGGTATGTTAATGTTAATCTTGTTCTATTTTCAGAAGGGATAAGATAACTCAGTTCAGTAGCAGGTTTTAGATATTAACTAACAGATTTTTAAATATGGTGGCCAGTTTTGCAATAAAAACCTGCCAATTTTGTGTTGTTTCATTCATTTTAGAACTGCTCAAACTATTGATGACAGTTTCAAATAAATACCTATTTGTTTATTATTTCCGTTCGGTTGATATGCTTTCAATTAGAAAAAGGCGAATTTTTTGTCACTTATAATTGCACAAGAGGTTTGTATTTTACCGAGTAAATTTGGGTTGTTTAATAAGAGTCAGTTGCCTAGCAATTAGACGAGAAAAACGGTCAACCTATTATTGGTTGACAATTTTTCTCGTCTAATTGCTAAAGGAAAGAGATTAGAATTTAAACAACACAAATTTACTCGGTATAAATACAAACCTCAAGTGTAATTCGGCAGCACAATTTAACGAACAAGAAGTTTAGGAATCCGTTCGTAACTTTACCAAATCGATTCATTCTTAAAATAACACAATCATCATACAATCAATTATTGGCAATTATAATATGTATTTATACGGCGGGCACGGATACTGCGATTGTTGATTAGGAAATGAAAGTGAAAAAACCACTATAATAGTGCATTTGTCAACAGTAAGATCATAAGTGCTCAACTATTGTCGGAAAGATTTTTTTGTATGAGCACTGGTTGCTTGGCAATTAAACGAGATCAAATTGACGAAAAGACCCGAGCGCGAAGCGCGAGGGTTCTTTTCCCAAGAATTTGATCGAGTTTAATTACCTTTTAGCAATCAATGCTCATACAAAAAAATCTTGCCTGACAAGAGTTGAGAACGAATGATCTTCGGTTGGAGAATTAACTGAATGAAGCGTTAAATACGTCAAATTTTTTACTTTTGTCAAAATGACATTTGATTTTTTTAAATATAGGTTGCTAAAACAATGAGGTAGCGGCAAGAAAAGTACCATGCATTCTTTTCAGTGTAAGAAACTTGTGATTGGTGCATGTGACACTGTTCTTAATGTCTGATTGGTCTACAACACTATGAGGTTAATTATCGCTGTAAAAGTGACAATTGCACTGCGGCTAATGCGATTTTTTATACATGAGTTAAATTGTCAACAGTAAGATCATAAGTGCTCAACTCTTGTCGGCAAGATTTTTATTTTGTATGAGCACTGGTTGCTTGGCAATTAAACGAGATCAAATTGACGAAAAGACCCGAGCGCAGAACGGGAGGGTTCTTTTCCCAAGAATTTGATCGAGTTTAATTACCTTTTAGCAATCAATGCAAATACAAAATAAAAATCTTGCCTGACAAGAGTTGAGAACGAATGATCTTCGGTTGGAGAATTAACTGAATGAAGCGTTAATTTAATTTTGTCAAAATGACATTTGATTTTTTTAAATATTAATCAATACCTACTAAAACAATGAGGTAGCGGCAAGAAAAGTAGGATACATTCTTTTCAACAGTAAGATCATAAGTGCTCAACTATTGTCGGAAAGATTTTTTTGTATGAGCACTGGTTGCTTGGCAATTAAACGAGATCAAATTGACGAAAAGACCCGAGCGCGAAGCGCGAGGGTTCTTTTCCCAAGAATTTGATCGAGTTTAATTACCTTTTAGCAATCAATGCTCATACAAAAAAATCTTGCCTGACAAGAGTTGAGAACGAATGATCTTCGGTTGGAGAATTAACTGAATGAAGCGTTAAATACGTCAAATTTTTTACTTTTGTCAAAATGACATTTGATTTTTTAAAATATAGGTTGCTAAAACAATGAGGTAGCGGCAAGAAAAGTACCATGCATTCTTTTCAGTGTAAGAAACTTGTGATTGGTGCATGTGACACTGTTCTTAATGTCTGATTGGTCTACAACACTATGAGGTTAATTATCAGTTAAAGAAATTTGTGATTGGTGCATGTGACACTGTTCTTAATGTCTCATTGGTCTACACAATACTATGAAGTTAATTATCATTAAAAATGTAATTATTTGCATCGTCCCAAAGTTGAATTTTGGAAGATTTTACACCGTGAATTTTATGCTATTGTTGCTTCTGGTGGATGAAATGGCACTTTGCTGATTATTGTAAGCCACAGATAATAAGGGTGGGCCGTCAAATCCTGTAATCGAGAAGGATTGATGATCAAACTTTTCATTACGCTGTCCGAAAAAGGTTGCAAGATGGCCATTGTAGCGCAAACTGTATGCTTCTGTTAAAGACGAGACCTAACCAACTGATTTCGAGGAACAAGGTTGCCAGTAAAACAGCTATATTGACAGTGTTGCCTTCCGCGTCTTCAACAAAATATGGCCCAAAGATGCAGATGTATGAGGCGCCGTTTGTACCATAACTCTTTTTTACATATATATATTAAATAAAGTCGATATATTAAAAACTAAAAAAAAATAATATATATCAACCAAATATAAAAATATATCAGCAATGATGAGAGTACTGATATATAAAACTTGAACTTCCAACGTTGACCACTGATGGCGCTCTTCGGGAAATTATGTTTGGCAAACGAGTAACGACAAATTCAAATACTTGCAAAAGCGACACGACCTGACGACCTACGTAAGGTTATATTTTCTACATTGTAAAGCTGTTTGATTTGATTTACACTACAATGCAGCGCATTACATATAAATTTCTGCCTTGTATGATTGATTGTATTGATCACAGATTTAAATTGGTGTCATACATGCTTAGGAGGGTTGCTAAAGATCATTACATGCATTTCATATTAGGATTATTAAGGTATGACAGTTACTTTCCAATTTATAAGCATATTTGGATAGGTAATACACAAGGTTGTTCATATCGATAACTATATGGCACTTCATAACATCGAACCAATTCCAAAATAAACACTTCTAATTAAAAGGTAAATAATTAATGACAGATGTATCAGCATCTACGCTGTTGCAAATTTTGTCTAGCTACAGCGTCACTAGTGGTAGATATTCGAAGCTGAAGTTTTATATATTTCGTCCTCAAATTTTCTATATATCTGTACTCAACTTCCAGATATATTTTTACATTTGGATGATATATATAAATATTTTTAATTTTTAATATATTGACTCTTTTTAATATATATATCTAAAGAATAGTTATGGTACAAACGGCGCCTCATACAGATGGTCCAAATATTGCATCATGCAATTCCATATCTGGATGTAAAAAAGATCATTCGTGCATATTTTTCAGTGTTGCAAAAGCGTCCATTTTTTTAATTAACGGACATACTGACAATGACGTTTATTCGTCTGAGTCATGATGAACGGGTCTCTCTTCAAAGTCAGGGTTGTCTATGTCTCTAATTTAAGTAGAAACACGATTCAACTTCGCTCATTATCAATGAGTATCTAACACTAAGCGTTTACAAATACAAATGGTGGCAGCGGAGGGACTCGAACCCATGGTAATAATGAGTCTTATACCAGTTCCATCAGTTTTTTAAAACTTTAAATATAACTGTTGACATAGGTACATTGTACTCTTATCATTATGGTTTTCATTCATCTACTACACAACATATATCTTCACATCAACGGAGGCAAAGTATAAAGTACTCTTTAAAAAAGCAGAAAATAAGCTTGTCAGCCATTGTAGTTTAGCAATAAATAGTAGTGTGCAGTACAGTACAGAATAATATTGACCTCTAGAGGAATTATGACAATGGTGCTCTAACCATCGTAAAAGTGATTATTTAGGAACAGTTTTAAAAGCTTTATGCTCGCTCTTGTTAACAGATACGCTGTCTTGGTAGTACGTGTGAGGTTTGTTGCAACATTAAGTAATTTAAGCAACCTTAAAAAGCCGGTGATTTATATTAGCGAAGGTATCAGAGACAACGAAATCCTAAATGGATTGACCCTTCACCCCTCTAGCCACAGAAGAATGAAAGACTTCCTGTAAATACGTACAAGTATTATTTTACGTGTCACAGGTAACGAAATTGGCACATAAAATAATGGCGAGGGAGGAGATGGAAAGGAGAAGGGGGTGGAGTTCGTAATGAGAGATAAAATCGTACAGGGACAAGAAAGGAGAGGAAAGGAAAAAATAACGAAAGCTTGGAACATATGATGGGGGAAGTAGGTAGTTGAGGGAGGACGAAGGAGGTAGGATGGAGATATTTGGTGATGGGAGAAAAGAGGTGGAGCGGATGAAGCAAGTATTGGTGAGAAGGAAAAAGTTAACTATATGTATAATATGAAGAATCAAATTCTTTGTTTAAACAATACAATACAATAATACAATTATGATAAAACAAGTAACTAATTATGGCATATATTATATACAATATGTATGTATATAACTACCCCCCCCCCCACGTCAGACACAACCACGCCGGATTCGGCACAAATGAGTCATTGTTTTTCTTTCCACCCTTAAGGGAGATGGAAGTGGAGAGGGTGACGGACAATTTGTAAATCACGAAAAAATGTTAGAGTAGAGTAGAGTTTAGTAAAAAAACATCGTTTTTATGCAGACGTGCAATTTTCCCCCTTTCCACCCCCAAAAAAGGGGTTGCAGTTGGGGGTGAAATTTGCAATTTGAGTATCGTTTTTTATGGAGAATCCAAAAGTAATAAAAAATAGGTGTTCCCATTTAAGTTTTGAAAACTCACCCCCGCTCCACCCCACAGGAGGGGTGAGGGTGATGTTTACGTATCATGACTCAATTGGTTTCAACAAATAAAGGAAACGTATTTTTTTCTTTTTGTAATTGGACGTGTCGTTCTCGAGATATTAAAGGGTGTATATTTTGGCTTTAATGGCGTCCCGACAGCGAACGGGTGATCCGATCAAAAAATTAACCAGCGATTTGGAATCAGTGAAGAATTTCCTATAAGGTGACACCACTTCCAGCTTTCTAAACCCAGTAACATCGACCAACGCACAGACACACAGACATCCGGACGAATTTAGTAACCAACTTTTTGAAGTTGGTTGATAATATCTCCAAGGTAAACTAAATACATAGCAAGTAAAGAGGGTTCACGCAACAAATTCATTAGATTTAATCTTTCGTACTTATGTATCGCTTTATTCGTGTATGTAAAGCCACCACGTGAATTAAATCAAATTTTAAGCATGTATAAGGTTAACTGTTTAGGCAGTAGTGATACTAAAAGAAAAAAAGTATTGTATAAAGCCTTAACTGAAATTTCAGTGTTTACCTGTTTTTTATGAGAATTCTCGCGAGATTTCAAGTCTCTAGCTACCTATTATTTATACATACGTACATAAGTTATGTCATATTTGAACATGGAAGAACATGGTTTTCCAACACACAATGCAAACGTTCGATCATTTTGATGTAGGGATTATTATCATTTATATTTCGTTTCTTGTTAACTAATTTTACTATTATTAAAGACAAAATACGGGATATCAACATCCACGGATGGAGTCTATGGTAAAATTCGCATCAGACTCTCAACGTTTCAGGAATTTAGTGGTATATCACGTATAAAAGAAATGCATTGTTTAAACATTTTATAGATGGCGCACTAGTTACATAATAATTCTCAACTCATTATCCATAAGTCATATTGCTATGTTATAATTATAATTTCTAAATAGTCAAAAGATATCGATTAGGAAGAATGCATGGATCTGGGGCCACAAAACAACGAATAGAAAAGATACATGAAATGGAAAAAACAATAAATAGAAGGTAATAATAATAATAATAATAATAATCACTTATCGCCGACACAATCGTTACATAACGACAAGAAACGTCACAATATAAACACATAGAGATGACAAATATCGAATGAAATACTATGTAATATATAAACTAATACACTAATAAAATAAAATGAAAGCGAGCTATCTAAGAATTTAATAACAAGGCGAAATGGAATTCATATGAGCACACTTTCAAACTGCAATACAGTCGCGAAAAATAAACATGATGGTGCAAAAAAACGATGTAGGTAATACGTGCCACATATAAATAACTCGACATCCATACCAGTAGGATAGACTTAGATGATATTTACGGAGAAAGGAGAAGTATAATAAACGTGTATGGTACGAAAGAAGATGACATCGCAGAAAAAGTCAAAAACAAAAAAAATTGCAAGAAAGACTTTGCTGGCGGAGACAGATGCATCGCGCAAACATGGAGGACAGAAAAAAATAATAGTGAAAGCGTAATAACTTAACAACAGCTGGCACGTCACGTTTTGACACAAGCTTCAAATGAGAAAAATAAATAATTACAATTAATTACAAAAAAAAATCGAAACTTGATAATTTTCACGTAAAAAATAGATCCCGAATGTAAGATAAAATAACACAAGTCGGTATTTCGTTGTTTTCTGATGGAAAACAAAATTTCAGTAGAGATACAGGATTTTCAGTATCACCAAGAAAAATTGAACATGCCAATCGTAGTAATACATGACGAGAAAATAAATGTAGATCAGGAAATTTTGTAAGCTGTAGGAGAGACAGAGGTGGCGACTTTGGATTTCTTGCTAATTAATTAAGTTAATACCTTATTAGTTCATAACTACTATAAGAATCCACAGAGCAGCATAAGTATTCAATTACCACTATTGCCTAGAATGGAATCAAAATAATAAAGGGAAAATTGTAAAGATAAATATTAATAGCAAAAGAAATTCAGCGAAGAATAGATAAAACAAGAAATAACATAAGCACAAAAACGTGGAAGAAATCTTCGAAAAAACTACTAGCAGCGAAATTATCATGTGGAATACTTAAAATAAACCGGAAGAAAATGGTGGAATACAAAAATTAAGAAATGGGAAGTCTTTATTACGTTTTGGGTAGACTTGTATCAAAAATAGTTAATCTCACCCTATTAGCGTCTTAAGGTTGAAAGTCACAGTTCTTTGTTGTGTTTCCAAATCATAAGATGGAATAAACTGAACTGTAAACGATAAAATTGTTAATAACTTTTACAAAACATAAAAATCGATTGTAATCTTAGCAAAAAATAGCAAAGTAATTCTGAGAAGAAATTGATGAAACACAAAATAAAAGATCTTCAAAGAAACCAAATCGGTTAAATTAGCATGGAGAAAATAAAAATATACAACTTAGTGGAACAAATAAATTAAGATAGAAATCTGACAATTACCTTAAAAAAAATAATCCAGGGGGTGTACTTTAGGGTTTCTTTGGGCTGTATTTTCATATCTGGGACTACTCAGACAGGCGAAATTTTTGGTGCTACAAGGGTTACCTAATGTCATATCATTTTCCTGGTAAAATTCGACCTGCGTTCTTTTTTTACTAACAGCTTTTGTGCCATCCCTTTAAGAATCATAACTAAAACTAACAATCCTCCCTTCTTGGTTCTACGTCTTGAAACGTTTGGGCCAGACGTTGCACAAGCAGATGTTACATTATTTTTTTAAAAAAACTTTGTAAATTGTAAATTGTAAAATCGCTCACAACGTTCCCTTCACAAAGGGCTACTGATTTTTCATCGCTTAGGAAATAAATTACCAATTTTTATTTATTTAATTGTTGATATAAAAAGGTTGAATGATAATGAAATTTTAAGGACAAAATAAGTGTTCGGTCTTACCCCCTTTAAGGGATTAACATGTAACCTGCAAAAGGTGCGTATACCTGAAGGTAGGTATATAATCCGGCTCGAAGGACCATGTTCGATGCGAACAATCTATTCGTAAATTCTTCTTATTTTCATTTACGATAAAGAAAACAGCATAGCTGGTAAATTCACTTCATTTCCATTCAACATGTTTCGTTGTGCATGTGTAAAATAAATTATTGTACCAGCTGCACCGTTTTCTTTATCGTAAGTGAAAATAAGAAGAATTAACGAATAAATTCTTCACATCGAGCAATAAGAATACGTTTGAAGAGGTTTAATTTTAACAAAACGCAAACTGCACCGCACTAATGAGTACGAATTTGAAACGAGACAAGAAAAAAAAAAGATTAAGAGGATTTTTCTGTTTGAAGTTTTGTCGTGTTAAAAGTAGACTAAGTATATTCATGAAAAGAATAGACTAAACGTTTCGCAAGTGCAAACACTCAAAATGAGGAAAACGGTGGCGAAATTACGTTTTTGTAATGAGAATAATACCGCTCGCTGTAAGAGCACAGCAGCAGGAGAAGCAGGCAACGTCCTCTTTTTAGTCAACAAAGTTTATTTTCTTCTGTTGATTTTCTTTTATAACCTGATGGTTCATATTTAGTCCATAAAAAGTTTTCAGTATCGGCAGTATGAAAGAATATTGCCGAGTAGTTTGAGCCAAATAAAGAAGCTTTATTGAATAAAACCGCCGTTATATCATTCGTGATTGTAATAAAACTTTACATTAAACGTAACACGAATCTGTTTTATTATCAATCTATAAAACATTGTGCCTTACACTGTTATAACTTGTAACCACCACCGTTCCAAAATAATAATGTTGTATCAGCCGACGCCAACGGCTCCGGTAACAAAATTATTCGCTAAACAATACGCTTTAATAAAACTTGTAATTATAATTAAAGCGTTAACTTCATTTGCAATTAAACGCGTTACCAAATTTAATAAAATTATTTTCGCTTCTCGTATTTAAACTCAACGACTGCAAACTATGTTAGATTTTCGTTAAGAAAAAAGTTAGGTCGCGGAAAAACAAAGAAATGCTGACTACTGATTGAGGAGCTTACGAAATCGTCCCATTTAATTAAATCATGGGGCATTTTCCTTTCATATGAAATCAGTAAACTTTCGATAATTTAATTAGAAAAAGGATTTCTTTTTTTTTTTTGGTTCGACTGTGTACATATTCAATAAAATACTATCTCGAATCCCTCGAGATTACAATACGAGTTAATCTAACTAAATAGCAATTCGCGTATCTTCAATTATAACCGTTTGTTTGTCGACATGTTTTTTTCTCCCCTTTTACAAAATTAGATGGGAATTAAACGTACGCTTTGCGGTGTTGGTCCAACGGATTGAAACTAGCACGATGAAAATTTCAGATGTTTTCATACATAACACCATCTGCGGTATTTTCAACGTTATGAAGAACAACACAAAACTTATTGTTAAGATTCGTAACAGTCTCTCTGCAGAGGGCAATAGAAAAAAAAATCTCAAACTTAAACATTAAGAAAACATCGTCTTTTCATTCTTTTTCGTATTGCATTAATTAAACAAGCGCAATTAGATCAAATATGGAGTTTTTCACTAATCATAAATTAATTAAACCACGAGACCTCCATTACTTATTATTGACGAAGTTCTACTACGTAAGCATATACAAAATATTATCGAACAGCGAAATGCGAAAGGCACTCAGAAATAGAACACACATTATTAATTTCATATTTTATCTTACGCCATCTTAACGGTTACTGATACTGCGTTATGTTCATACTCCTCTCGGTGCGATGTGTCTGTAACTGCATATCTTATTTTTACTTCAGAATCAAAGAGAACCTGACATACAACTAGTTTTTCGTTATACAAGTGAATTCTTTTCACAGATCGGTTTCTGGTGGGCCTAAATAGTTGAATTTACTAATTTTGTACAATCTATTGTTAATTTTACCACCAGTAAACAAGAATAAATCCTAAACAGCTTTAACTTGAAATAATGTTTTCAATATTAGTAGTATGTACTTTCAAAGTTTCAAATCGTCCGCCGCACCGACACCATTTAATGCTATCGATAGACAATTTCTGTTCATCTAAATATAGAAAATTTATTGTTCTTAAATAGTACTGAAATAGTTTTTAGATTATAGAAAAAATTTGGTATTATTTTAACCCTTTTTATATCGCATAAAGGACAATTTTTGCTGATTCAATACCTCGCATTAAAAGCATTGTACTGAACCAGTTTTATTTAAATTGTATTACATTTAAATTCAGCCCTTTTGTTTTATCTTTCAATTAACTATATTGTGATATTGTTATTAAATTAATTAAATTACTACACTAGGACTTTCGTTAAGTTAAGTTATAAGGGAGGGTAAGGGGGTTCTCTGCACTAAATTCTAAATCACATGGTCAGCCGTAAATTCTTTCTCATAACCGAATTGGCGATAGTTGGCTCGACCTGACGAATTCTCATGTAGACCCCCCCGAAATTATCTATAGCTACGCCCCTGGTTATTCATAGCAACACCGTGCGCGCCAAAATGTCTTTTCAATCATTTCAAAAGGATGAGTAATCACATAACCTTCCCCATGCACAAAATTTATTGAATAATTGATCCAATTAAGGAATACATACGATATAGATAAAATTTCTAGATTAAATTCGTTAATACGACATGTTTCGACACTAATTAGAATGTCATCATGATATAAATAAAATTTGTAGGGACGGTTGAATTAAAACTTGAAACATGAAAATGAAAGTGAAGAATTTGAATCAGAGCAAAATCAAAAAATTAAACTTCGTAAAGAGTCACGCTGATCATCAATGGTAGCAAGCGAGAGAAACCAAAAATAAACAGGAAGTGATTAAAACAGACAGAACCAAAAATCAACAGGAAGTGATTAAAACAGACAAATTTGTTTTAATTACTTCATGTTGATTTTTGGTTTGTCTCGCTTACTCCCACTGATGATCAGCGTGACTCTTTACGATATTTAATTCTTTGATTTCGCTCCGATTCAAATTTTTCACTTCCACTTTCATCTTTTAACATTTTAATTCAACCGCCCCTCCAAATTTTATTTACACCTGATGATGACATTCTAATTAATATCGAAACATGTCGTATTAACGAATTTAAGTATTAACAAATTTAATCTAGAAATTTTATCTCTATCGTATTCCTTAACTGAATCAATTATTCAATAAATTTTGTGCATGGGGAAGGTTTTGTAATTACTCATCCTTTTGGAATTATATTCATCCTCATTTGCAGAAATAACAACATGATGGGTTCCAATTTACTTCTTTTCAATGGATAGATAGCCCTTTATTTTGTTATAATTATATCGAAACCAAAGATTCTTATTAACTAATTAAGTAAACAACATAATTTAAATAAAAACACATGACTTTCTCCTCAACTAAAACTAAATCTATTCCTGACTCCTTGGCTTATCCCTTCGCTTCATTACCCCCTTCATCCACCCCACTCCCAGCCCGTTCCCACCTAAGATCACCTTTATTCCTCTCCCCTCTTCTCTCAGCTCTTCACATTTCCTCATTTAAATGCCACACACTCTCTCGCCCCTTACCACACAGTCTACACAGCCTTCTCTCATATTTTCGTTCTCCTCTTTTCAATAATTACTATTACATGGAATTTCGACATTATTAGATATATTAGTACCTAGTCACGTATGATTTTTTAGCTTTTCGCTTACTAAAGTTTACTTTGGTATAAGTTACCGCCAACAAAGCAGCTTTCCCTATTCAGGTCAATCCAATGGGAATGTAACAACAAGCTTCACTGAAGTCGCATAGTTGCCAGATAACTGGATGCCACTCCATCAATGTGGATTTAAAACTTAACTGTACAATATCACGTCATAAACGAAACACTTGAAAGCAAGGCATCCTGCACAGCAACCTTCCTCGACGTTAGCCAAGCCTTTGACAAGGTTTGGAACGACGGCGCGTTATTCAAAATTAAGCGTTATCTGCCACCTATTTCCAAATTTTTAAATCGTATTAAGTAAGTGGGCGAGTGTTTAAAACAAGAGTGAATCAAGCGACACCAGAAATATGTGACATAAAAGCGGGAGTCCCACAAGGCAGTGTCATAGGTCCACTTCTCTACACAGCTGATTTACCAACTACAGTTAATACTACAACCGGAACGTTGGCAGATGATGCAGTGATACTAGCGTGTGACCAAAACCCACAAATCCCTGCAAAATCATTTAAGTGAACGAAATGGAAAATCAAAATCAATGAGCAAAAGTCAGTGCACATCCCCTTTACGCTTAGGAAAGATGAATGCCCACCAGTAAACCTTAATGGCACAGACATACCACAGTGCAACACAGCCATTTAGATAACAAACTAACCTGAAAAGATCATATACTCAAAAAACGAAAACAACTAGACAACAAAGAACAAAAAATATGTACTGGCTGATTGGAAGACAATCCTATTTATCACTAGGGAACAAAACTGTTCCTTTATAAAACTGTAATGAAGCCTATATGGCTCGGAGCTTTTGGGATGTGCGAGCAAAAGTAATATATCATTCAAAGATATACAATCCAAAACTCTAAGAACCATGCACCACGCGTCTCAAACCGGAAGCTGGCCAATAGATCTAATGGATGATTGAAACGGAATGTTGCTCATCAATAAAGATTTTTACCTTTACTATACTCTAGATCTGGTTAGTATTTTTGGACGAATTCGATGTTGTTTTAACATTTAACAACTCAAAATTTGAATTTGTTTAATGCGAAAATTCAAAATAATCCAAAAGTGCTGCCGAAGTTAATGAATAAAGTTATTTTCAACGAACTTCGTCCGTTATTGTATTCACGCTTCACATTCACATTTTCTTCAAATTTGAAATCTTGGGAAAAAAATTCGCACAAATTTTCCAAAATTCCGTCAAATTAACCAGTTGTTTGTACTTTTTAGAAGAAAATGACGCATGTCATTTTTTGGTACTTACCATAATTCTAAAATAAGATTTAAATGAAAAAATGGTCCAAGACCGCACTCGAGCAGCAGAATTAAAACCATGTGTTCCTTGTCATTATAAATAATTAATAGTCAATTCTGTCTAGACTTTTATTGTGGTTGTTATATTATAATAACAAAAGGTAATTCTGATTAATTCTTTATTTTAAAAATAACTCCATGCATTAATTAATTGTCTAATTCGCCTTAAATAATTAATCTAACGCGCTCAATAACGGCATTTAATGTGTAATCTTTAAAATAAAGAATTAAGTGGAATTACCATTTATTATTATTAAACAACTATAAATAATTTAGCTCATAGTTGATTACATCCCATTATTTCTTAGCGATGTGTTTAAGACGTTTTACCAAATTGGTAAAGCAAAACTGTTGGTGAAAATGTCACTGTTCGTCGAATTTTAAATAAAGCTCCCCAAAGATCAAACACAAAATTCTAAAATCTGACCATGATAAGCAAAAAGGTAATTTGCTGACAGTGTGGTGTAGAGCGCATTAATACATGACGGTTTAATACAGTGGGTTTTTCACACGTCACTCATGAAACGCCCTATACGTTGCAATAAATTAATTATTAACATGGGATAATTCGGTGTAATTCAATAGAAGCAAAATGAACGACGCAATTTGAAAAATTATCCTTAAATAAGAAGATAATATATAAGCCTCAATTAGTAAAGTGAAAGAATTTCATCAATTTACTCGATTAGAGCCGTTTGTGGCGAATTACAGACTATTCTTTTAATGCCCAGTAATTTACCAAAATTGGAAAACAATTTCAAGTATATATGAAATATGAAGTAGTATATCGATTCCTTCGATTCCGCTAACAAATCACACGTGATTTAAGTTTTTCCCTTAAAGTAATTGCACGTTTAAATTCGTTTTTGTATGTGACATTTTAACGGAAATAAAACGAAGTTGAGAACGAGGTGGACAGTTCATTTAATCAGTAATCGTTCCGCACATTTGGCAACAATACGGTCATCCACCTATCCGTTCAAGAAGAAACGAATTGTCAATCGAACTTTAGACATGGCTTGACAAACTCAATAGAATCTCGTTGTTTGGCAAGCGTGATCGCGATTTTTAATTTCAAATTCTCGAAATAAAACTTTTCAAAGATTTTTCTTTCCTTTTTTTTAATAAATACTGTTGCCATTTAAAACGAAATCACGACAACGATTTATTTAGAGAAAGGAAAAAAATACACGGATGCTTTTCACTTAAACAAGAATTTTATATAATCGGATTACACTTTAGAAAAATTTGTTTCTAAAAGGAGATTTGTTAATTGAAAGTCTCAAATGTTTTTGTTAAACAAACTCGAGAATTTGCATAACGGTTTCCTTTTGAATATTCGATGAAATTTTCAACTTTAATCACCTTTTGTGTTTTACATTATGGATTCACTTGTGAAACGGGAAAACTTCTATAAAAGTAAAGATCTGAAAGCAAAATTTTCTTTGCGTTAACATAAATACCAAAGCTTCTTACAGTTCTTACCGGAACCAAGTCATACATGATGGAACAGATTGAAATTTGAAATTATAAATTTCCTTGCTAATACTTTGTCCTTGTAAATTTGATATAATTCCGAAATATCGTCAATTAGATCGTCTTTTGTTGCCGCTTTACGAAAATTTATAATGATTATAAAGTAGAAAATGAATGTGTTATTGACAAAAATGTACAAAAGCCCTATTGTATGTTGGTAATAAACGAAATAAATCTTTAATTTCAGGAACGTATAAATGGAGAAACATTTATTCTTATACCTAACGCTAGTATCAAAAATTGTTTTATTAATTTCCATAGAATACACCCTCTAACGACAGTTATTTAATATTTCTTAGTACACTTATTACTTTTTTTTTAATTTCCGCCCCACCAAGGGGGTTGAGGGCATCATTAGTCCTATACGCTTACAAACATCCATGTCCGGAGGTATTTTTATGACGAGATTCGAACCCGAGACCGTCAGGTGTAGTGTATTGGTATACTAACGGTACATCCACTACACCGTGTACGGCCACGTACTATCTATTATATCACAGAGACCAGAAGGGAATTAGCGGAAATGTTACAAGATCTTAAAGCAGCATGTGAGGAATATAGCATGAAAATAAACATTAAGACAACAAAAAGCATGGTAATAGGGAGAATGCCACGCCAAAAATACTGTTACTCGGCAAGCGAGTGTCCCATCGATGCAAATAAGTAGTAATCGAATGAATTCAAGTCAGCTGAGTAAGATGCGTGCGAAAGTACGTATTTCTAAACTAAAAGCCCCAATCGTTTCCTTGGACAGTTTTGCTGTGTGTGATAGTACATCACCATGAAGCAAAATCACTTTGTATTGCCTTTTTCGATATTCTCGTCGCGCAAAGCGTGATTTAAATCGATCATTTGTTAACGGGAGCGTTCAGTATTAACGGTTTCGTCAGCTCATAATAGATCACACCCTTCTGATCCCATCAAACACAGAGCACTGTCTTACGTCCATCGCGATTTGGTCTTGCAGTGGATGTCGATGGTTCGCCTGGAGTTACCCATGGTCCACTTCGCCAGTCACGATGGAGAAATTACTTTCTTCTGTACCTGGCGAGCAGCATTTCGCAAGTGGTTTTTCTGCTGTCCCTTCATTCAGTTCATGTGGAACCCATTTCCCCATCTTTCCAATGGCTTTCAAACATATGAAGACGGCTTCTTATTTAATTGAACCGCGAGTTGTTGTTGCATTTGACTGTCATCCTTATCAAAAAAATTTTTGCAATTCGCCGTCTTCAAACATTTTCATTGGTCTTCCACGTTTTACGTTTCTCACGCCAAATCTTCAGTTTTGAATTTTTTAAACCACTCAAAGCACCGTAATTTACCAAGAACATGCTCACCGTAAGCTTCGACAAGCATTCGATGGGATTCTGCAGCAGTTTTCTTCAAATGGTAACAGAAAATTGATCCTATTCGCAAATCGTAGTTTCCAGGCACAAAATTCGACATGTTCGACGCTATTACAAACTATGCTGTTGTATGAAACTTGTATTGTTGTGAGTTGAAAACTCTTTGTCAGATGTCAACAAAAAAATGGCGCCAATGACGCGGGGTAATGGTAACTATCAATAGATTTACAGCTAGGGTCACCTATGGGCAAATTCCGGTTTCATATTTAAATATCTGGTACAATCAGAAAAGACTGTTTGGTAAAAGGAAAATGAGGAAGACATAGAAAAAGACACCAGCGAGCGAGAGGAAAATATGAGAACATGGACAGAGTGAAGCAATCTTGACTACCATGAAAGGCAGGTCCTCTCATGGTAGTCAAGATGAACGACAAGTAATGATGATACCGTATCAGTTGAAAAGAAAAAAAATAAGTTGAAATTAATGCAGGGTGTCAAATAAAAAAAGTAACTTTTTGTGTCCTAATCAAAACTTCAAAATTTAAATATTTTTTCAGCAGCTCATTGTCTCATTTACAAAAGAACAAGCGTTCGCCCTTCTTTATAGTAACGCTCATTTGTAGGTATATCTTAATAGTGTTGAAATAGTTTATCTGAAACATTTTTCTCTAAAACTAGTAATAAGGGTGTTAAACTCCGGATTCTACACTATTTATGTATCCTGTACTTTATGGCGGTTGATTGAATGCTTTGAAAGAGAACAATTTTGTAAATTCATGGTTTCATTTTATAAACTCACGTCATCCGGCAGCGCTATAAGGGTTGTTCGAAAGCTTGATGTATGTAATGTAGAACTTCATTGACTGTTTGCAAAATCAAGATTTTCTAAAGTTCTGGTAAATAACGGTAAAATGCATTTTGGATTCTGGTAAGTTCCGGTAAACAACGGTAAAATGCTATTTGGATTTACACCATTCACATTCATGATTTAGGAAAATATAACTTGTTTTGAACAAAAATGAGATATAGCACAATAACAGCCAAAATGATGTTATGATATCAATATTATGACCATCATCAAGCCCTTTGAATTTAGTATTATGCTCGTTTGTACTGTAACAACATAAACAGTATAAATACTACGAAGTTCCACTTCGATACAACTAATCGCTTGTTTTGCCATTTCTATCACGTACCTCACTTAAGAAATTATACAATAAATTATGATCTTCATTTAAAATTCCAAATAGTTGGTAATGATGGATAAAAACTAAAATTACCATCAATTGCGACCAAAGTTTTTGTTGTATTGCAATCAAATCTATAGTGCATTTGAGCATTTGGTATTGAGCCGAAGTAATAAATCAACTACTTCAAGTATAGTATGGTATTTTTGCTATACGAGCGGCACATCAGTTTTCAATAATAAATTTTGCAAATATCGGAAACATAAAATGAAAATGACGCTTCTTTCGTACTAAAACCACCAAACAATAGAAGACCCTTTAAAAATGACCGCGTTGACAATAGGAAACCCTCATTAAGCTCCCAGCTAAATACTTCGGCAAAGGGTTCATAGGCGTCGAAAGTGGGTAATTTGTAAAAGAGTGAACAATAACACTCCATACAATTCATAAATTAGAATTTATTTACAATATATAGTTTTCTCATCTACCACACTGAAATCTGCCTGACAGGCTAATTGATTACTTCGGCTCAATACCAAATGCACTATAACACAATTTAGGCAAAATCAAACTTAATATCTTGTTTAGTTATGTCACTAATAGGTACTTAAAATACAGTACAGATGGTAAACTTATAACACAACTATCTCCTGTTAAAGGAGATACTTGGTGCCTATTTAGATTAATATCACAAGAAGAATGCCAAACGGCCAGAAAGAGTACATTACACGAAGTGTAAGTACAGTTTCCTGATGCATACTTGAACAATAGTGGCCCAGTAATGGATTGAATATACGTGGTGAAGAAGAATCATGACTATTGCGTTGGTGCTCATTCGAAGAATGGATCAGGAAGCGGTTGTGGTGTAAAAATTTAATGTAAAAAAAAACGTTCTGCTTAGAGTTGATATATTTGTATGGAGAAGAAAATTTTTTTATCCCAGTTGGTGGTTATAAAATATATCAACTCTTACCAGCAACCAAAATCATCATTCTGCTTAAAGACGATAATAATGTAATGCCAAGTAATAACAGTATATCGTCTCTGCCTCGGTCTCTGCTTTCTGAAAGTGAAGAAAGTCGAGTTTTATAATTGCGCTATAGCAAAATGAAAATTGGCCATCTTATGTCACGTCACATAACCAATGTAAAACAATTATCAAGCATAAATGCCCGATGATAGAATAGTGAAGAAGTTAAGATGGAGTGTTCCAGAAGGACAGAGAAAGAGGGGAAACCCGATGAGGAAATGGTGGGAAGCAGTGAAAGAAGAAAGGACATAACTGAGGAGAAATAGCCAAGGATAGAGTGACATGGAAACTATATGCAAGGCAATGGGCCTAAAGAGATCTGTTAACACCACATACATTTCAAAATACCGCAATCCAGATCAAGACCATTCCTGCTACTACCTATGAACAGTTTATGGCCGATCAAGTTACGAAAGAGATAGTTGAAGAAGAAAAAGTTGCTAATACTTTTCCATTGTAGTAGATTCCAGGTCGGCTATAACGCCGTACGTTAATTCATCGGGCACTTCTGCTACCAAACGCTGGACACGTTGCAAAGTTTCTTTATTTTCTAATATCTAACGGCTAACGATCGCAAATAAGAAGAATTGTTTGTTGTTATAACCATTGTGTTGGACGATCGTAACATCAAAAACACTTCTCCAAAAGCCTCCAAGTGTTTCCTCAAGTTTCACAGAAAGTATTAATTAGGACTGCTTTGCCAAAAAAGAAAATGTAATTAAAGTTTGAAAAAGTTTATCAAACACTCGTTGACTTACACCTGAATGTGATCAATGATCATGTGCAAGACGTAACAAGGACTGAGATTAAAACTAAACGTAATAGTAAATGATGGTAAGGGGGGAAAACTTAAAGCACGAAGCAGCAAACCTTGGCCAAGTATAGTGGAGTTGACATGAATCGTAAAAGTTCTGGAAGAAAATGTGGCAAGATTAAACAGCCATTATTTCTGAATTAATGCCTCAATTTCTTCTACCATTAGAAGTCTGTGCTTGTCTTTAATAGCGTAAAAAATGAAGTGAATACTTAAAGCTTTAAAATTAATTGAATTATAATAATTTAATAAATTTGTTAACGGTAAGAATTTTTTAAGCATAACTGGAATACTAAACGTAAAAAATTGCGAAAAAAAAATTTAAATACATTTGGAATTCAGTCATGGTTTTTCATACGTGAAACTTTTTGAATTAATAATTCAGAAATGGTCGAATTGTACGGAATACACATTAATCACATTTGAAATAATGAAAACTGAATAGATCGAAGTGTAGTTATCCCCGTAAATTTGAATTTCGCTTGGAAATTTAGTTTACGTCTATTAAATCAATACGAAAATTTATGGTTAGAATTAATACCCTGTATGGAAGGACAAATCTCTCTTATATTACAGATAATTTAGCCGAAAGCTTTCAATAAATCATTTTCCAATACCTTGATGCTACTAAAATATACTCGGGGAAAACAACAATGCCTATAAACAGTATTTTTTTTTCGAGCACGTTCCCCAAATAAGAGAACTTCCTTTGGTCCCAGCGCATATATAGGACGCATTATGTTAGGGTCTTTACCTTGGCTGCCGTTTTAGTAGCCCATGTCTCCCTTAGGAGATAGGGTGCGAGACGGGAAGAATTACGTTCGCATTGGGAATAGGTACTAGTAAAGTTTACTGGAAGATTTTGAAAAAGGGTGTACGGTTGTGTTAAAGCACACAAAAGTGACAATTTCTCCTTCTATTGTTAACCGAAAAATGTGCGAATATTGTCAGAATTTTTTATAAAGAGAGACCCTTTTACATTTTTGCCATTTCATTTATTTCTGTGACATTCTAAAAATTTAACACTCGTTTCTCGAACTTAAATTAATATTTATATATATATATATGTAAATAAAAATGTTCGTTGCCTAAATTAATGGGTGCATTGAGGCCTTCTTTTATCATATTTTTCTTTCACTTCAATAAATAAAGTAGGTATACAGTAAATATCGATCGAAGGAAAAGAAAAGAAACAAAATTACTCGCCATTATTTAAATTCTTAATTAAAACAACTTTTCAAATAACCGATCCTGTGAAAATACCAAAGGTTATTCTATACATACAATAGATAAAGTAAGGGTTACTTCATGTCAAATCTAATCTTTGATCTCTTTGCTTTCACGAACATTCAGGATCTCTGCATGTTAACTTTGTAACTTACTGCTATCACCTCTTTATCGTAGTGCATTTTTGAAAGCATTTATCTTTTCAGTTTACCTGGAAATTTTCTCGTATGGGATTTAAAATCACTTTGTAGATGATACGAACGTATTGATTTTGTTATACACGTCTACGTTCTCTGTTTATTTACAAATCGTGGGATGAGTGGCATTGTCAAAATTAATTGAAAACTCTTTGTTTATTTACGGAATTGAGGCTTCTGCAAATTTATCGACGGAAAAGTTCAATGTATCTTCGATCTATAAGGTACGTACTTAATGTTAAATTTGAGAAAACTATACGTTTTTCGTTTTTCTTTACGTGTTTTGAATCAGGTGTTTTGATGACAAAAATAGAAACACTTACACGCACTCTTTGAAATTTTATAGTCACAAAAAATAACACTTGCGTTAAAAATAATCAAAAATTTAGGTTTACATGTGACAAAACACTAAATAAAATTTAAACCAAAAGAAATTTTTGTTTACAAATTTTTTTTTTTATTTAATTAATTTTCCTTTTGCAATCTGTAATACAAATTGCATGAAGGTGTTTCATTACAAAAGCCTTTGTTAATAACTCCATCACCTATGAGAAAGACACCAACTATTCCTTATGGAAAGCCACTAAAAGAATAAAAAGGTCAAAAGCACAAATCCGCCTTAAGAAAAGAAAACGGAACATGGCCTATCAATCAAGAAAAAACACTTTTACTTGGCAACCATTTAGAAAATACATTTCAACCAAATGAAACAGAAATAGCAGAAATCTTGCCAGTAATAAATGAAGTAACTACTAAAGAAATAGAACCAGTAACAGCAAAGGAACTTGCAGAAGAAATTAAAACAAACATCAATCCGAAAAAAGCACCTGAATACGACCTAATAACAGGAGAAATACTTAAACGTCAAGAAAGGCAATAGTCAAACTAGTCAATTTATTTAACGCAATCTTTAGACAAAAACATATGCCCACTTGCTGGAAAATAGCAGAGGTCATTATGATTCCATAACCTGGAAAAGCTGTGAATGAGATCTCATCATACAGACCTATATCACTGGTACGCAAAGCGTCATTTTTAGACAAATTTAGTTTTGTAAACTTGCCTCGTGTGTTAACCAATCAACGCCAAGGTCAAATTTTCCCTATACAATCCTTCACTTTACCACAGAAGACATAATACAGAAGCGACACTCGTTTGATGTTCGTTTGACAAATCCTGGTGACCTTCGCCATTTTGTTGTTAGTACTTTACGTGGGAAATTTAAAAACACTTTAGTTTTCAGCATTAATCTACTTCTCTGGATGGCAACGATATTTCGCAAATGTTAACTTAATTTTTAATAGTTTACAACAAAATGGCGAAGGTCACCAGGATTTGTCAAACGAACATCAAACGAGTGTCGCTTCTGTATTACGTCTTCTGTGACTTTACTCTTAGCTGACTTTTACTTTTTTTTTATAAGGTTACTCATATATTGGATAGGGCAGATTGAAAAATAACTAGAAAGTCATGTAGAGTCACTTTAAAAGGGATGTTGGACTTTTTGAAAAGCTATAGAGAACAGACACAACCTCGACATCTTGTGGTTTTGTCATGAAAACTAAAATACCAGCTCTTTCTGATGAGGAGACGGATGTGTCTGGGTTGAAAGACTGACACCCTTAAACGCGTAAAAGATTCCATCTTTTTGTATCTGCTACATAACATAGAACTACTATCGGAGTAAAAATGCAAGGCCTCTGACTTTAAGTGGTCATAACGAAAAAACGGGAGGGGTGAAATTTCTTCATTTTTGGACAGTACATTAGTCATTTATATATGTTTAACATGTGTAAAAATCAAATTGGTAGAATCAGTTGTTTAACTTTTATTTGAATTAATATAGGGAAAGCCAAACTAAGTTGCGTGCACGTCATCAATGACGTATTTCCATGTCTTTTGTGGCAAAGTTTCCATCGCTAAGTGTATCATAAAATTTATAAAAAAACAACTCTAAAGGCAATGCAATTAATATAAGACTTTTAGATAAAATAATGTATGTGCACAAGCTTGTTTTTGTTTGGTTTAGACGCCTCTCAATGTAAAATGTGATAAAATTTTAATCAACAGGCTAGTAAGTAACGACGTAAACCTAGCCACTGTCAGGGAATGGTGCTCTGTTGCCATCTTTTATTCATCGATATTTTGAGGTTACGGATGACAGTAGTATTCTGACAGGCATATTTAATTGATTTTTGTCGTCAACAATTTGTAATCGTAATTAATATTTATTTGTGGTTTAATAAGAAATAGTTGCTGGGAAATTAAATATTTCCTGATCAATTTGACAATACTGTAAATGTAAACGTCATCAAACGCTGATGACGTGCACGCAACTTAGTTTGGCTTTCCCTATAGCAATAAAAACGCTGTATTTTCCTGGCTGACGGTCAGTTTTAACTGATCATAAAATTGTTATTGTTTCATAAATTGTTACCAAATTTACAAATGTTGTAGCACACATACTTCTGAAAAGTCGACAGCCAATAAATATTGATTATTCACATAATTAACTGGTTTTATAAGCCCTAACCGAAAATGTGCTATTTTGCAATATACGGTAACTGAAGAAAAAATTCTTGTTTTAAATGCTAAATTTGTATTACTCAAATCGAGCCGCATTATTGCTTTATTGAAAACAAAATTTGTTTTCTTGTAATTCAAAGTAAATGTTATAATTATCGCGAAAGAAAGACGCACATATTCCCGCGAGAGGTACTCTACCACATCGTAAATCGTGAGCGGCAAACCACAACAATGTGATTATTCTTTAGCATTGTACAAAACCACGCGCTTCATAGCAATAGTGTACGGCACCATCTTCCACCCCGTACCGCACCTCACCGCGCGACCGCAAGCATCCATCCTCTTTTCCAAATTTCTTTTAAACAAAACATGTATACATGGCATTATTTTTGTGAATCGTGTTAGACCACAATATAATTGCTTTAATCTTGTTATGTTACTGTCAATATTATTAATATCGAACGTTCAGGTACTGAGTTACACAAGATGTCGTTTTTTCATTATAGCTTTAAGACTAATACACCAATTGGCCTCAAAACCATCTCACACCGAGAAAAAAGTATACACTTGTCAAATATATAAGTATCTACTACTCAGTTTCAATAATATAGCCGTAATTAATTTTTAAAGTCGAGCGCTTGTGCGATTTGAGTCATAATTAGCGCTTTTTCGCACATAAATTAATACAGAAAATTAACGATGTGTTGCAAAAATCTAAAACTGTACACCTTTATGTAGGAATAAATGATCTTTTGAATGCACTTTATTTCATTAAATTATGATTGCTAATTACTGAGATACAATCTTCTAAAGTCAGAGGCCTTGCATTTTTACTCCGATAGTAGTAAGCGTTAACGATATGAAATCAATAAGATATAACGGCATCATAATGATCACGATGGAGGGGTCGAGAAAAAGTTCTATTGAAAAGTCTCAAAGAAGGCTTTGCTTATAAGTAACAAAAGTAAAAAGTGTTATATCAAGGCCACAAAATAGTTTCTAAAAGCAACTAACAAGATTGAAAGATAGTTTTTACTCATAGAAACCAAAGGAATAACCATCTTCCATTGAAATTGGAAAATAGTGAAAGAAGGTAAAATAAAATACGGGTAGGAAGATGGTCATCAAGGTTTTATGAAAGGGCGGAATACGCAAGGGAGGAGGTACAAAGGAGAAGGAAAAACGGTTGGGGAGGGGGAGTATTAAGAGAAGGCACAGATTCAGGAAAGAAGGTGCAAGATCAGGGAGGGTAAATATAATGGAAAGTATGAAGAATTAAGGTGGAAACCAAAATATAATTAATGGCATATCTCTCCTTCTAGACGGGAACATTTCAAGAACGCCTGGCACGCTTTCGTGGCATATGCTATTCTGCAGGAACTTTCAGCACAAATCCCCGTGCAATAATTCATAACAGCACAAGTGAGTTCCACGGAACAAACAGGTGTACAAAACGCACACAATAGCACATTTTTAAAATCATTAAAGAAAATTCGTCTAGAAAGAAAAATACATCTTTGCTTCATTGATAGAAGGATAGGCCAGCCAAAATCGACACAAAAAAGGTTAAATTCGCAAAACTGCGAGTAATTCTGCATTTTTGGTATGTTGTTCGGGCCCGTAGTAGTAGTAGTAACTTCGATGCAAAAATATAGGAATTAGAATGATTTTGGTTCGTTGTATGAAAACTGTAGTTTTGCCTCCCTTTGGTTACTTGGTGATTGTGATAGAACTATTAGAGCTACAGGTGTCATTTGGTGTTTAAATGAAAGCTACAAATTTATTTCATAGCATTTTCTCGTAGGATGAGTCATTTCGCCAACATATGACACTAAAGAAGAGCAAAAATTAAGGAAATATAAATAAAATTCACAAAAGCTCCGCTTAACCAGTGAGTTGACCAAAAGTTATAAATTGCACTTTTTAAAAAAAATGGGTCCAATTCGAACTGTCGTATCTTCGTACCTATTCAACTTACAGAGCTGCAATTGTGCTTATATGTATTGTTACCAATTTAAAAATTGTGTAAGTGTTGATTGCCGAAAATTGTATACTTTATGAGTTGCAGAGCGAAAACTAAACAAAACTTTTTCGAAGTTGCAAACTTGGGTATACACTACCCTAACTGGGCCGAACAACATACCAAAAATTCAGAACTACTTATTCGCAGTTTTGCGAATTTAGCGTCGAAATTTACTGGCTTAGTACGAAAGGAAAGCATACTATTTCTAAAAACAATATTGAGTAAAGAAAAAGTGAAAAAAGAACATTTTCAGAAATGAATATTCCCTGACAAACTGATGGCTGAAAATACACCCCTTTTGTGTTCAGACAATATAATAACGAATCTTGGATTAATAGACGATCCAGATACCAAGTCAATTGACTTCTTTGCATTTATGTATAAAATTGAGTTACCTAGGTACGTTAAATAAATAAGATTTTGAATTATAGGACTGATTGCGAAAATTGAAATTTTGCAGATGACCCGTTATACCTAATGTACATGGGATTAGTTAATCGTTTTATTTGTCCCGATATTGAATTAATTATAAGTAAAAATTAATTAGTGGTCACTGCTGTAAAATATTTCGAATTTCTGTATTTCATAATATAGGTACCAGTCGACCATCAAGTAGAGAACTCGCGGAAATGTTGATTGGAGGATACGAAATAAGTTAGTAGAAATCTCCGCGCGAAGTATCCCACAATTTACATAACTGATAAGCGGCTCTTGGTAGCAAAGACTGAAATAGGAGAGCTTTGGAAGCTCTAAAAGTCAATGTTATCTGAAAATTGCTTTGATGTGATTTTTCACGTCATCTCCATGGATTTAACAAACGCCATCGATGTATTTTCCAATACAAAAAGATTTGAGAAGAAATTTGTAAATCTATACCTCTTTTATAAAAATCAACATACTTATACCTATGTTTTATTTTTTTCTAGATTGTATGGTGATTCAAATAAAAAACAACTGTTATTTCGCATAGTTCGCAAGAAAATTTATAACACAGAAACGTACGTAACGTGGATTTTAGAATTTTTAGATTTTACTTCACCTGTACTGATTGAATACAAAGAATTAATAAATTAACAGAAGAATCGTCTCCAAGCGAAGATCATTCGTGTTACAAGCAATTGACGGCGCAGCTGCATCCTGGGATGCAAATGGCAGGTGTACAATGTCAAAATCACTTTAATAATACTTCTTTACCAAAAAAAAGGAATTTGATTTTTTATTTAAACGTAAAAGGTGAGATGCGACAGATAATAGAGAATATTGAAATGTATGAAAATAAACTTTTTGAGATCAATAAAGTAATCAAATAAAATGTATACAACGAGGGCTTTATTGTAACGAAACCGTTTATACCTGCGGCAATATAAAACAATTAATCAAGTTACAACGTGTGCGTAAAAGCTCTAAACAGTGCTGTAATCACATCAAAATAATAAGTTGGGTGAGCCCTCTGTCGGATATTCAGTGAACATCAAAGCACATTTTAATTTACTGTAACCATACGAGAATATAATTGAATTGCAAAGATTTACATACATCGGTAAATGTAATAAAATTATTAAAACGGATTTTTAAAAAAACTGTGTCGTTATCGCTCGGTTTTAATTTTGCTGTTTATGACGTCGTATAAGCGATTCAGATATCGCGGGGGAAATTTTACAATTTCCCGGTAGAACGAGACGCGCATTGTATGTCAAACGAAGATAAGCAGACAATCCGATGTGAAAGGTCCTGCACTCGTTCACTATTATCCTAAAGGAGAATAAAGGATAAGACGGCAGTGTCACGATATGGCCATCTCTTCGAGACTACCATTTCGCACGTCTTCCCTGGAAATTTATTTAGCTCGTATAAAAGAACCGACAATTCCCAGAAAACGTTAAGAAAATATATCAGCAATATATCTGTGAAAGCGAGGAATAATGCCTTCGCACATTGGCTTAAGTCTCACAGTTGAAAAACTATGAAGTTCAATTTTAACTACCACAAAAGACTCTCCAAAATGATTAATTCTCCAACTGAAAGCGACGACGCGACGAAACGTAACGAAAACTGTCACAAATAACGAAACAAGGAGAAATTTGCATAACGCAATTTTCTTGAACAGTGTTTTAATTAACACATTTCTCCTAAAGGCGGAATGTATTGTATAAAACGGTAAGGGTTGTATATTTAAAAACTAATCCTCGCCCCAATTCTCAATATAACCTATAAATAATATAGCAGAACAATAAGAGTAGGCGATTTCTAAATAAATTTTCTAGTTTATAACCAACTGTACAGTATATTTCTCAACTCACTGCGTTTACATGCCTTCAAGCTTTTGAGTTAGTTATGTTGGGGTAAAAGGGATAAACAGGGTAAATATATTAGGTCCATTGTTTGCTAACGCAATGAAAACCCATTAACGGATATATAATAAATTTAACATAAATTAATTGAAATTGACAATTTACCGTATGACGGCTCTACTATAAGAACGATTTTCAAGCTAAAGATAAAGATAAAGCTCGTGTGTCTTTTCTTTAAAATTTTGTGCTTTATTCACAAACCATTTTGAAGACATAGATATTGTGCTTTTTTCCTTCTCAAAATGAACATTACATCACAATAATCAGCATATATACGATGTTAAAGTCAAATGTTAAAAAATCAGACGTTTTTAACACACTGAAAATCTTTTTCATGAAAACATGTATCAGACGAAACTAAATGAACACATAGTGCAACTTCCTCAAATTATGAGGGTTCTGATCAGTGTTTCGCAGCTAATGAACCTTCTGTATTACTAGTTATTGAAAATAAGTATTTATCAAATGAAAATGTCACAGCGTATCAACCTTCTGTATTACTAGTTAATGACAAAAAGTGTTTATCAAATGAACCACTAGCTGCATTCTAGCAGAAGTCGCCCATGGAAAATCATATCCAAATCATCATTGGCCAATAGATGATCCGAAAGGCGAGGAAATTAATAAATATCGCACTTAAGAGACGATAGAAGGTGCGAAAACTCGTTGAAGTGGAAATATGGAAAACTCTCACTTTCGACAGCCTGATGCGTCTTTGCTCATTGCAAATAAGCATATTAGAAATGCTACACAAGAATTGTATGCTTTTGTAAAGTTTTGAAGAACCGAAATGCCTATCATTACTAATAATAAAATCATTGTAAAAATCACTGATTAAATTAAGGCTGGCCGCACACCGGAGGCGACGAAACAGCTTGCGACGAGTCATTTT
The DNA here is from genome assembly GCA_036250285.1 of Pyrocoelia pectoralis. NCBI lineage: Eukaryota > Metazoa > Arthropoda > Insecta > Coleoptera > Lampyridae > Pyrocoelia > Pyrocoelia pectoralis. The sequence goes on along the minus strand of CM070079.1, from coordinate 18,496,424 downwards.
TGTCAGAGACCATCTCGAGTACGAAGTAGACATGCGTTGTTATGGAGCTGTCGTACATCGCACGCGACAGTTGTCTCAGGCTGTCGGAAACTGCTTGAAGAAAAAGAGTGAGAGTGTCTGGAATTACGTCTCGTCGCTTGGGAGCTCGATTCATTCGATGCGAGTTCTTCGATAGTTTGTATTTTGTCCCATAATTTTGTCACTGAACAACTCTAATAAATAGTCAAACGCTCATTCTCGTACAATTAAAGAACTTCTTTTCATCCTCCCGTAGTTCGTCCAAAAAGCTTGAGATTTCTTTTCTGATTAATTGGATGTATCCAAAACCTACGAACTGTTCTTTCTTCTTCCAAACAAATAACATAATAATATAACCCAATAGTCTTCATTAGTCGCCACATTGCTCCAGAATGATTATGTTTGTCACCAGCAACGTGACGCCACGGTCAGAAACCGTCGGAAACCAAAAGATTTGTCTCCGACGTTTTTGTATCGAGGCAATTCGTCGCCCCCGGTGCGTGGCCGGTCTAAGAGTAGCCGGATTATAGGAAGGTGCATCCCTAGAAGTGTAAGGCCAAGTAATTATATCCACACAATTATGGAAACGAAAGTGGAAATCACCAACAAGAAAAAAGCTTAGAACTGACAAGTGAATATATTAGGTTTCCGAAACGTTCAAAGTGGAAAATTGAAGCTGTGGTACCTCACCTCAATATTTCAAATTATCTATTTGTTCTCGAAATGATAAATGGGAGAAAATCACTTATTAACTACCACCTTCTTCCTAACCTTACAATTCCAAACCAGATTCTTAATAATAGTAATAAGAATAATCTTAGATGTTAGATATTTTTGCCTCGTTATCCACTATATCCTTCACTCATTTTTTATGGGTAACGCTAAATTTCCCCTTTGCTCTCTTCCTTTAGTATTTCAATTAATGCCCTTTTTGCAACTTCCTAATCTTTAGTTATCAAGGTCCCCCTCTCCTTGCATGTTTTTTTGTCCAACTCTTTCTCCAGTTTCAGTTGGACCTCTGCAATATTTCCTTTTTCATTATCCATTACTATACTTCTTCTTATGATCCTTTCCATTTATTCTCCTCAATGAGGTACTTAAGCGCACCCCGACCTCCTTGAAACATACTACCTCCCCTTCGAGTGAAGTAGGTATTTTAAAGCTCCTATATCCTTCATTATACCTCTTTTCCTCTTTCCCAATTGCCTGCATCACTGTTCCACCCATAGAGCACTTGCTTTTCTAACTGGTCATGCCATCCTTGACGGTTCGAAACTTACCAACACGGCTCTTGAATTCTACCAGTTATTTCCGAAGTTTCCGGTTCTCCTTCCAAGATACTGAGTTCGCATAATTGATTGTTTTTCTATTGCATCCTGAACGAGTGAAAGAAACTGTCGCATAGAAGAGATAAAAACTGGAGTCTGCAATATTGCCAAATCAAAATTGCAATGCACAGGAAAAAGGCAAGATTACGATACAGTTTTAACATCCTACCAATGGTGGAATGCGTTCATACATACTGAGTGTGTCCCATCAGTTCATCCGGTATCCCTTTACAGGCTGCTCCGTTTCATTCAATATTATCTGCAGCCCGCCAGCGTTTTACTCCATTTCCCTGGCATACTAAAATAATACAAAAACATCAATCAATACCACATTTAAATCATAAATATACTAAAAAGATGTAAAGTCGAAACTACTAGTATAACAGAATTAGCGCAAGTAGAGTGAGTTGAAATGTGAATTAGGCTAGTGTCACTCCACACTCTTTCGCTTTTTGATTAATGGCTTGCTCTAAATAGATCTTTATGCATTCTTGTTTTTCTCTAACATCACTTGTGTAATATTTTGAAGATTTAGTCTTGTCACACATTCCTTGACTCTCGGTTCACTCCTTCTGCCATACCTCCAACTTAGTTTTCTTATCCCTCTTTTTAAATTTGACTTTACCTTAATGCGCTTGCATTGTGCGTATGTGCTGTACACCAACAGGTCTCCTGATGTGATCTTCAGGGCCAACTTCCTCTGCTGAGTGTCTAGTATCTATCGCGCTGATTCCCATTTAACGAAAAACCGCATGATGGTTTACTGGGAATTGGACCTTTACTATTCATGAGCAACATATTCCGCCATCCTTTCCGCTTTCTTCACTGAGTGACTTACGTGGTATATGGCATAGCTGGTATTGCTTCTAACTAGGACATCTGCTTTCCCGGTTAACAATCCAAACAAAACGGATTTTATCCTAATTTCTAACCGCTCATAATCTTTGAGATAAGCGCCATTTTTTTGCTTCTATAATTTCTCTCAATACTCATATCGCTTTCGATCTTTTAGCGTCTTCGTCTCCGTCACCGATCTCTTTAGCATCACCGTTCCTATTCTACTTAATTGCTGTACTACGAAGCTTTTCTTCCCTATCTTCATTCTTTAATTTCAACATGCTTGCTGCCGATTTAAGTTACACGGGAAATATAATCTTTTTTTCTACATTAATTGGATCCACCTTAGCCAACTTACGTTAAGTCAAATATTGTAACTTTGATTTAAATCATTTTGCTATATAAAAATACTTGGTTATTATTAAATTGTCGACTTTGCTACATCGTAACTACTTTCATTCAGTTTGCTGAATACAAATGTTTGCTTATTATTTGGATAGGATTTAATGATTCATTAACTCAATCGTTGTCTAATTTCATTTGTAAATTTGCAACTGATAATTTTGCTCTCTTTTACCTTGACCACTTGTTTAGCTTTTAATTTAAACTTAATATTCATATTGCTAATTTATTTTAATTCGGCATTCGATTACTTGTCGCTGGGTTAGTAACTATGTACCTCATTCGAACTAGTTTGCTACAGTCCTTTTTGTTTATTCTCTTGTTTAGATAATTCGCCAGTTGAAATTCTTGCGCAAGAAGTCAGCTAGAGACAAGGTAAGAGTTTTATTTTCCATTTACTGGCTGATTTGTACAGATATTAATTGTATCCTGATATTTTGCATTTTGCTATTTAACGTCAACTATTTAATTGTACCCCATGATTTTACCAAGATAAATTAGATTAAATACTTTTCTTGTTCAAAACCTACTATTTATTTATCTTACGTTATCACATTTATCAATTATATTTGTTGCCGTTTTAATTCGATATTCATTACATTCAAGTCAAATCTACGTCACTGTATTTATTTCTCAATTACCCTCATCTCTTTCAGCCATCACATCATGACATCACTGTTCACTACAAGACTAAAGATATCGTCGTAGTTCTAATTTTCAGTTTTGGAACAACAAATATTCTCTAGAACTTCGTGGCGTCCTTAATCAGTTTTATCGGTATCAACAAATATGAAAAATTCATTAAAAGTCTTACAGTCCCTACAGTACAAAATCGCTACACCGAAGGTATAAAAAATGATACAGTCCGTGAATAACAGATGAGTTTCAGTCATTTTTTTAAAATTACATGAATTTTGATTACGCGGTGTACAGAACCAAATGCGTCCAATTTTCGGATTAGATATAAACGTAATTATAGATAAATCAGCACGGATTCTTCTTTAATTACTAAAAACGGTAGGGATTAACAATTGTAACGGAACTAATGACGCTATCTCTAACACAACAGCGAAATCAATACTGTAACAAGCAAGAGTAATGAATGTTCTGTTTAATTTCAACTTGATTAATTTGATATTGATCCATAAATTGTAAGCAAAAAGCTTCGTAGAGAGAGAGGAGAAAATTGAAAGGAGGAAAATATTTACTATTAGACTTTTAGAATTTAATTTAAAACATCAAACAAGAAAATCGTTTACGTTTGAATAAATTCAAACTTGTTATAAGGTATGTAATTTAAAATATAATTGACTTTTTCTCATATCAGGAAAAAAAGTTCGATATTTTCATCACTCTAACGAGAAGTGAGAAGTTTGTCGAATGTGTAGGTATACATTTTTCAACTTATAATTTTCTAAATTGGGAAAACTTGTTAGTGTGTATTATGCATTCCGAAAGTAACAAGTTTGGTCAAATTTCAAAGATAAAAGCCAAAACATTTTGTATCTCTGTTTGAACCTAATCGGTGCTTTGAAAGGAACAGTTTGTTTCTAAGAGAAATAGGCAACCAATTAACTATAATTAATTGACAGGTTTGGATGTAAATAGATGTCAACTTGTTGCTGTTGCCTCAGGTGGCTCAAAAAGTGGTAGTTTTTGCACAGAAAATGACAAGGTGGAATTCAAATCGCTAATTGGGAAAAGATTTATTCCTGCTTAAACACCATGCCATTATGAAGGTTAAAATGAAACATTCAAATTTATTATTGAGTCGAAAGTACCGAGGATCATTGTTCATGAATTTCTGAATTCTGGATGATGTATAAAGAGAGGTAAGTGGGTGTAGCCCACGCACACGTAGGTGTCCATATCCGGACGTTTGGCACCTTTCATGATTAGAGTCGCCCGACGCCGCAACGTCATCGAAGCTACCTCACAGTGGCAGGGAAAACAGCACTAATCGCAGCCAAGAGACGCCTCCAACCGTTATCCTCTCAGTTGGACAAGTGCGACATTTCGCGAATATAACGAACCAAAAAAAAAAAGGGTATCCGACCCAAAAACTGGTTCAGCTCAAGAACTACAAAATAATTTTTCGATTAGAATCGATTTAAAAATGTACAGCGATGAAGATTTTTTTTTCTTATATTGGTCCACAGCGAATTGACACGGATTTTTTGGTGGGAATATAGCGATAAATCAATGCAAAACATTGCAAATGCGGTTTGGTACCAATAGTGAGGAGATTTATCCAAGGGATAGTTACCACTCTTGTAACCAGTGTTCGATACATCAAATTAAAGCTCAGAAAATATTCTTTAATTCTATCCCTCAATCTACCAGATCTGACGTCTCTGAGTGGTTGTAACGTCGCGGTAAAAATGGAGTCAATTATGCGCCAAACGAGTACTAATTTTTCTAATCCTCATGTCTCTTGTCTCTTCTTGCATTGCGAGAGAGCTCCTTAGCATCATCCACGTCAGAAAGAGAATCGCAGGTGACATCCTTTGGCAAATTCCCCATTGAACAGATAAGCTTTCCATCACGCTGCTTCATTTCTACAAATCTTTGCTGCTTTCGTTAGGATACTGTATTGCTCAGCACGATTTCGTCTTTGAAGATGTTCACCAAACATTTCACCCATTGCAAAATTTCCAATTAGATATACGTGCCTTCCTCTTTTTTCTTCCCTTAAATAAAGATGATCCATTCTTTCAAGAATATCTTCCTTAAACCGAGTACGATTTGGTTGATTGCTCACTCTAAGTTGCCCACGTACATTTGGCAGAGGTGAGCTGATTTCACTTCGTCTTCGATAAATACGGCACCTTCTTCCTTCGCTTGCACTTCCTCGTTTTCAAGCATGATATCGGTCCTCGTACTCTGCGACAATTTGTCATGGCGCCAACAAAACCTGATATAATGACCGATGATATTTAGCTGCAACAGCAATAACATCCCCTTCGCTCAATTGGCCAAGAAACTTTCCATCTTCCAAGTCTGCAGCTATAAAAAGTAACTTGTTGTCTATACCGTACGTCTGCATGTTCACCAGTTTCAGTTGTTGCCTCGTCACAGAAGATGCAGGGAGCTCTGTCGAAGGTCTCGGAGCCTTGCGGGCGTGGAGCAGCGTTCTCTGCACGAGTTAAGTTAGTGTGTTGCAAACTTTTGTGGGAATTTGTCGTACCACTTGACCTTTTTTACGATCAAGTCTTCATCACTCATACCACAAAGATGATAATATTCTTTTAAGAGGCTACAAATCCTCTGAAGGAATGGAGCAAATGAAAACTATGATATCCATAAATACGATCAAACGGACGCTTCAAATGAGGCGTCGTCGCTCGACTCCCTTTCCCTATTTAAATTCTTGAGTTAGGGGTTACTGGGGCTAGGGGGTTGACCTGACAAAGTCAAATTTGACATCAAAAGTTGTCCCCCAAAAATAAAAAATCGACGTGTCCGAGCGTTTTTTTAAGAAACTAGTGTAAATGTCCCAAAACAGGCGTGTTTCCTTTTCAATGGCCCACCCTGTATATCAGTTTCAGAGACAGTGAATATATCGTACAAGGACGATTTTGTGTTTTTCCGCATTCCGCAGTGGTCAAACAGTGACATTGGGTACGGTGACATAACTTGCGGAATACCTCAGCTTTCCATCTTTCGACACACCAATTTCCACATTTCCTCAAGTATAGGCGCCATTTTCTCAAAAACAGTAACAGATAAAAAACATTGAATACACCGTTTTGTAGGGAATTTAACTGGCTTCATTTTTCCCAATTTCATGTTGTTTAAAAAAATTGATTGTTTTCGAAATATTTCGAGAAAACCGAAAAATGGCAGGTAAAATCCAAGATGGCGGCCGGTTCCCGGACTCTCATCATAGGAGACTTTTAGTATGTTTGACAGGAAGGCCTAATAGACATTTTAATTGAAAGTAAAAAACCTTTGCATTTTTTGTTTTTCTTCCCCCCAATATTGAGCTTCGTTGACTGGACTATAATGGTAATGCAACAACACGCAGACGTGCAGGCATGCACACGCAGACTGCGCGAAAGCCGGTATCGTATATTTTGGCGCAAATCTGCCTTGTTACTTTGCCAATGACTTATAAGATGTTTAATTACATTTGCACCACTAAGTGTATGGAGAGGGAACGTGAATTTTAGCTGTTCTCTTAGAAGGTTTCAAGCAACGTGAATTATTAGTTAGTTGGGAGGGAAGCTCTTATGTATTTCGATTTATTTTACACTTTCTATTTAAATCTGTCGTTTATATTAAAATTAATGGCCTCACACCTTAGTAATATTTTTATAAAAATTTCATCATACTTTGATTGATTGAATTTTTTGGGAATTTGAAATAAATTGGCAAACATTTCTAAACACCGAACTAATTTTAGGTTTTTTATCGTGAGCTGACTTAAATTTTACTCGCCCATATTGATACAATACTGGGCGCTGAACCAGTATTTTACATGCATGATGATGATGATGATCCCGTTGTGCCGAAATCGTTAATTAAGGGTTTTCTATTCAACATTACCTTGCAAGCTGCATCAGCTACTTTTAGTCTTCGTTTTCTTGCTCATGAATGAATGAATTCTTACGTTACCTATTTCATAAAATTTATGTGTAATACTCGGTATTATTTTGAAAATTCTCAATGTTCTCGAAGAACATAAAATTCTACGCTACATCAATCTTTCATTTATGCAAGACTAACCGCGTTCAGCAATTTTTCCTTTTATCAATTAAAATCTGAAGGAACTTTCCAATTATACCTACCCGTTATTCGTGGTGCATGTTTTCATCATAATATTCTTCAATTGATCTGAAGTTTGCAAACAAAAACGATACAGTCCTTTTTGTCGGTTAGTTTCCTCTACTCATATAAAAGTTTAAGGCGGAACTTTTGTTTTTAGTGCGGAAATAAAAATTGGTTGTTATGTGATTGTACAAATCGCAACAGCGACCTACTTAAAGAAATTGGAAGCAGATTTTAAAAGAGAAATGATAAAAACCCTTTTAACTGCAAAGTTCGCTGCAGATAACGTTGAAGTTATTTTAAATTCTATTGTATCGCATCAATGTTTTTGGAGGGGACGCTTTTGGTAGGTATTTCTCAACGTCACAGTTTTCTGGAGATAAGCGTACTCAAAAACATAATATATAATACGGTGGGTGGGCACTTAAAACATTCAGAGACCGGCTATAATTTATAAATGGGTCTAGATGACGAAAAGTAACTGAATTACAAGAAGGATCCTCGTCGGATTTCCTATATTTTAATTAGGTGAAATGTAGCTGCTGTAATATCCCTCAAGCATTAAGCCCCAATTACATTATCGGGATATAAAACTAGATTAAATAATGAATGATCCATCTCGATATATATGTTTCTGCTCTCAACATTCGCCCTTATATTTTATTATCAGCACTTCTCGGAGCGACGACGTCGTCTGTCGCTATGAATCAGTGACCATGCTATTACTCTCAAACTGCACGTCGGTAAGTTATTGGTAAAAATTCCTTGATCTGTGGTAGTCGACGAATTAATTTTAAACTGGCGTATGGAACTTCTATAGCCATCCATCTCTGGTTGACACGCACCGAATTGAAGAAGCAAATCAACACGGGTGACAATAACGGGGAGTTTTCAAGGAAGACAAATCTTAGCAATTTCACGCAGATGCTTTTTTCAAGTCCAATCTCTGCATATTGAATGATAACAGTATTTTCTTACTAAAACCCTTCAATACGAAGGAATTGTTTCGACTAATATAGAATGCGTCGAGAATTTCATTTCAATGTGGGGTATGTGTTCCCCTTTTTTTGTATGCCAAACTTCCCAATGCGATTCCGTAATTACAGCTTTGTCCATCTGCCTAAGCCAAATGTAAGTCGTAAACTATTTCCATTTTTACATCTCTTTCTCTTTCAAGAAATATTAAACTTGTCATCCCCCGCACGTAAAATATGTAGAAAAGAAACATATGTCCACCCTCCAATCTGAATCCAGAATCCAGAAGGAACGGCAAATTTGAGTTTCGAAGATATGAGGTCTGGCAAGTTTTCAAATTAACACCTGGTTTAGAAAAATAGCAGTTATATTTTTCTCTCTCTCATGTATTTACTGTGTTCATGTGGTAGTGCAATAAGAATGTGAACTATAAAGTACCTACAGCCAATCATATTCTTTAATATCGTGTAACACCTGCCTAACATTGAATCAGTGACTTTTGAGTAACCGACCCTACACTAGTAGAATCTAGTGAGAAGTACAAGGGTAACAAGAGCTGAAAGCCGAAAACTCTTCAGTCGACAATGTAGGAAAGAATTTACACCATCCGATTAGGATTCGAACCCGAGACCGCCATGTGTGGTTTACGAGTGCATTCACCACACCACGAACGGCTATATTCGGTTCATACTACTTCTGTCCGTAGGGAGTAATCTGAATGAATATGACACTGGATGCGGTGAAAACAGTGGATGAATGGATATCAAGTTTATCTATGTCGCAGGTGAGCGGTTTCATTCAGGGCCCTGCTGATGACAAGCATCAAATTCAAATATGTTTCCATTTGTTCGAAAGAAATCCTGAAGCCTAATGGTTTTGCTCTATGATTCTTACTCTCAAACAACACAGTTTTTTTTATGGAAAATGCGAATGAAGATGTTCAAGAGCCTCTGAAGCTTCGTCGATTGACTGGATCATTACACCAAGACGACCGGGTCTTGGATTCTCTTCTAGCATACATCATACAAGCTTAATTTCACGAAACCAACCCTTAAAACGGATATTAACCAAGAACTGTAGCACAAAAGGTCCGAATAGGAGGCCTATGTACGCGTGGACTTTCGGAATCGTAATCTCAGACTATTGGAACCAAAAACTAGACTATGCTGCAAAGCAATAATTTCTGCTTCTATCACATACTAAGCACTTTTAACCAATTCTCGGTAAGTCTCTGCTTGACTAATTTGTTCTTCGGATTTGACCCATACAATTATACCATCAAATTATAGTTCTAATAAGGAAGTGAAATGCATCTTCCAAGTTGCAATTGAAGGAGTGTCGAAAAAACTATCAGGAAGTGATTATTGTTCGTGTGTATAGTTGAATCATCGAATTTCGATGATTGATGACATTGGGCCGATCCACTCGGAAGAAAGGGGTTTTCATGTCTCGCCAACTGGTTCACGTGGAGATTTTTCGCTACCCCGGTTCGCCACGACAAAAAGAGGCCTCTTCCGAACAGTCCACACACACCCGCATATTCGCACCCGCACACATACACGCACAGTTCTCACGTATAGCACACCCATATGGGCCGACGGAATGAAAATTCAGTAGTACTACAGGAAGGTTTCAGTAGCATATTGCATCAGCGCCTTGAGGGTAACCTGTGCATTCCACTGTATCCGAGGACGCTATCAACGTTATCGCGAGAACGTTGCCCATTGAGCTGCTCGCCGAGGAGCGTAGATCGATGTATCAGTATGAACTATACACCCAAGCTATGCAAGGATCAAAACGAGAACAACTAGTCTCAACATGTGGCATGCCTCTAACAAGGGAAGGTGGACACACCGACTAATTCCGAAGGTGGAGGGTGGACCGCTCACACTCATGTGAGGTTGCTTGCGGGCTTACCTTTACAAGTTTAATTATGAAGATTCCTCGGAATGCCCAGCATGTGTAGCAGTTGGGGAGAACGCTGAACATGCATTGTTCCAATGCCAAAATTTTAGTGCTTTCCGCGCGATAGTTGAGGAACAGCTGGGGATATGTATCACCCCGCACAACCTCGTAGAGTTGATGGTGTAATGAAGGAATTGCGACATGCAGAACGCGCGAAGAAGAAAAATACGCAAAAAACCAGGTAACCATAGAGGAAACAACCGACACAAAAATCCCTAAAACACTTACAACATTTCGAATAGGACGGGGGATGAAATACCGCAGGACCAGTGTTTGGTATTTGTGAATAGCATGTCAGATTGGATTCTCGAGAAGCATCGGACCAAAAAAAAGCAAGGGCTGCGCGATGGACGGGGGATGGAAGTTGGGGGGGGGGGAGATAGAAGGTGTGGGGCAGATTAAACATCTGGGGTACCTGATGAGATATGATAACAAGGATAACGCTCATGTGAAGGAATTAGGGAAGAAAGGGAATAAGGCATTGGGACAGACATAGACTAGAGGATGGGAGAGAAAATATTGGACAGGGATGGGAGGAGGAGAGGTTGGTTGAGTCCAAAACCGCCATGAGAAATGTTTGTCTGTGGGCGCGTACGCTATTGCTGTGGAGCCTAAACTATTAGGCCGATTTTGATGAAATTTAAAACGAAGGCCTATAAAAACCATCATTAAAACAAGCTTCTCATCAAAATCGGCCCAACAGGGCCCAAACTAGGGAGTTATTTTGGGAGCAAACATTAAAATTTTAACCCTAACTAATTTTCCTTGGTGAAAAGTTAGTACACATGGTAATAAGTAAAACGCCGTTTTTCGTTTGTTTCAAAATGGCGGCCACTAGCAATTCTCCAAGTTTTTACTTTTTAGGGTGTAGCTCTCAAGAACCGTTTAACTTAATTAAAATTTGGAAATTGGAAATTGTAGCCATAGGAAGGCCAAAACTCTTATTGATAAAGAAGAAAAATTTAACGTTGCCAATTTATTGGTTTAAAAAATTGGTCAACAATTGAAAATCGATTTTCGCAAAATCTGCTCAGAGCTTTTTTTAATTTTTTGAAATGTTATACATATAGCTCATGAAAAACTATTGGCACTACATTTATTTCTCTATTTCCCATAGGGGAAGGGGGATGAATGCTTGAAGTTGAAAACTTTAACAAATCATAACTTTTTTTCTAACAAAGATGAAGAAGTAAAATTGTACAGTGAAGTAGAGGATATACGACTCTTTTAATCGAGTATAATAAATATACCAATTTACTTTCGGCCTAATCGCAAATTAACAAAATATTAAAAATACTTATAACATACCCTGTATATTATTTCAGGAGAAAATCAGAAATCCTTTTCTGATTACAACTATACTACACACTATATGTATATTTATTTTTTTATTTTCTTGAGTTATTACGCAAAAACTATTTTATTGAATACGTCATTGTAATAAACACGGGAAAGTTGTGTGCCAGTTTACTGGTCATTTAATTTCATAAGTTCTACGTTTTAGTCCTAGAAAAATCCTTTTAGCATGGTATAGTAGTAAATTTTCATTTTTTCCTTCCAGGCTTAAAACAAAAACATTTATATTTTTTCAGTAACTAATGCTTTTTTCAATTAAATCACTACTTTTCACAATTTTTGGCATCTGTTTCAAAAGTACTTTGGTTGAACGTTCTACATTTGTTGTTATATCACAGAGTATAAGAACAAAAGCCATTTCAGATGAAAATTAATGTACAAGAGATCGATATCTCAATGTGTCGGTCTCATATATAATGTCAAATCCTCGTTCAAATCAGAATTAGCCATTAGGGAAACGGACAATCAGACCCAATTGGGATCATTACAAATGTGTAATATTTCTTAACATATCTAATATTGTCTGCGATACTACCCCACAATAACAAAAATTTATTTTTAGGCTCAATTTTGGTTATGTACTTAAGTTGTACATGACAGTGATTGAAATGTTGACTTTTCGATCATCTTCAACATGACCCGAAACAGGAAACGTGCTGACAAACTACATTTGGTTGTAAATTCGTTTTCGTCGAATAATTATTTCGGATGATAAAATATAGTAGGCGTGCCGAGAAATCGAACGGAAAACAGTGCTATAAAGGGGTATTTTATTTGGAATTGAAAATATTGGTAGAAAAAAGTAAAATTGCTCCCAAGTTGGCACAGTTAGTGCAATAAATAAAGAGCAATTATTGCCAGAAGAACAGTAATAGGTCGAAGCATAATTCACATTCAACAACATCGCGTTCGTGGTGTAATCAAAAATAGGGAATCACATTTTCATTGTATAATGGGGACTTAATCGGCGTAGTATCGTAAAAATTCATTTCGTTTCCTGCAGTATAATAACGTGTGTGCGCTTTACGATTGGATTTTTAATAGCCATAAACTGTCCGGGTCGGTTCGTGTACGTTGTTACTACAGATTTTCTTGTAACATTTAAACAATCTAATTCGTTTAAGAGCATTGCGATACGAGCAGTGCAGAAAGAGTAAAAAGTTGCAACGGAAATAAGATAGGTATACGGAAGTTAGTGGCACTATTATACAAGACCATTGTAAGTTTCCGGCACGGGTGCGGAACGCCGCCGTAGTTTTTTTGCCACCGTACCCTCGTAAACTCTCAGAGTTCAACGTCGTCACTCTGCCGTCACTCCATAAAAGGTCAGAGAGTTGTAGGGTTCCATCTACCGAAAAAAAAAGCTGTTTTTGTGGGGGTAGATATCCACATTTTCTCAATCTGTGGAAACGATTGAACTGTTTTTATGGTCGGTACTTTGTGTACGCCACGAGAGCACGAGTGCGACATAAAAATGCTATAAAATAGAGAAGTTTAATCAATGTGATACATTTTAATTTGAGTCTGAGGGTTTATTTGTATCACGACCACGTGTTTACGTGCACTTCTTTACATTTTCGATACTTCTCCACCCTGGTTACGAATCGATATAACATCTCCCGCTGTAATTGCCAATCACAATGTAAAACGATAATCATTTTAATTCAAAATTAGATTGGAGGCCGATCGGTTTCCATGGTTTCCGAATGGATTTGCTTTAAATATTGCGGAACAAAAATTCCTGTCACTTCTCGTTTATAAACACATATAGATATAATTGTAGTATATTGTAGCTTTTACGTCCGAAGCTTTGTTGTTATTTTCCACATTCTTCTGTCTTTGGCTTCAGTCTGTTATTCCTTACACCTTAGGTCTTCTTGAACGGCTTCCCTCCATCGTCTCTTGGTCTTTTCCTTATATTATGGACCCTTCCATGCTATTTTCTTTACTGTTCTGTCTTCCGTCACCGTTCTGCCTATCTGGCCCAACCGCTATAATCTTCTTGCCTTAATGAACATGTCGATTTGTGGTTCTTTGTACAAATCACTGGTCCTTCTTATATATCATTGCGTTTCTTTCCCTCCTATTATTCTTCTTCGGAGTATTTTCCTTTCTCATCATTTTACTGTTTGTCTTATCGTTTGATTAAATGTTTGTGTTTCGCATCTACGTACCCTTGTTGGCCTTTTGTACAGTCTAAAGTTCTATGATAGTTGCTTTGTCTTAGTATTAGGTTTTTTCTTTCTTTTTTGTTCGCAGTTGCTCATTATTCTTAGTCATAAACACACGAACTCGTCTAGTCAGCGTATCCTGCGGTGGCTCCTGTATAATGTATCTCCACCTTTTTTGAGTTTGTTGCTCCTTGTCGTAAACCTGTTATAACTGTGCACTCTTCTGATTTTTGTCCTTTTAATCTCACGTTACAGAACGTCTTTTTTATGTGATCATCGTTAATCTCTGCAACTTCACAGGGTTTGCGAACCCCCATCACTCTTATTACTCTGCTCCATTTCACCTAGCCTTTTTGAAGTCTACAAACAAAATAACGCTGGTATATGTTACTGAGATTATTGAGACTTTTTCCCATTCTTCTGACATTTACACTTTTCTCCAGACATCAATTCTTATCTCGTGAATTTGTTCTACCACAGCATATTTAATATTTTCGACTGTTATTCCACTGTATCCTGAGCTCTTTAATGCTCTTCGTATTATTTAGTCTTCTACCTCCTCTTGAGTTGACTCTATCATTTTGAACTTGTCTTTTCTTATTTCTTGTTCTTGCTTGTTTCTTTCTTGTTCGTATTTTTGTTGAATGTCGCCCATATTAAAATTTTGTTGTCTCTTTCTTTTTTGTTTTTCTTTTATCTTCTTCAGTATTCCTGTATTATGGCCTTCCTTTCTATTTTGGCAGTGTATCACCCATCATTACTTAAATACCTCTAGGCAAAATTTCGACTGTCTTCCAGGTACAACTAATAGGAATAACGCTTAATGCAAGAAAAATTCTTATGCATAGCATGAAGAATAAAATTATCAGAATTTCCAGTGACAGCAGAGTCGCTCTGAGATCAATACAAAATCACCTATAGGCTGGTTTCTGAATGTCACTCTCGAGCTCGTATGGGTTAAAGGACATGCCTGAATAAAAGGCAATGAGAAAGCCGACTGTGCTCAAAACAACCGTTTTATGGTCCACAGGCCGCTCTTCCACTTACAGTATGAACTGTAAACAACTTGAGACACCCAAGTCCAGCACAAGTCTAGATATGATTTGTCGTACCATCCTCGTCATGCAAAAGAGGCTCTCAAGGGACTATCCCGCAGCTTGGCGCGTTTTTGCACGGGTCTATCAAGGAAGAACCTGCGATTACTTGTGGGTGTACTTTGTGGGCACTGTAAATCAACAAGCACATGCAACGCATGGGTTTGATCGAAACACCATCCTGTAGAGTGTAGAGGATGCTACACAGACAAGACGGTGCACCACATACTTTGTGAGTGTTGCGTACTTGTCCAATTGAGGCGATCCATGTTGGGAGAAGCCGCTTCCCCTTCCAGCATCATAAGGTTTATCTCGCGCGTGGGATGCCTTGAGTGGCGTTGCGGGGTCGCACGACTCTAATCAGGGAGCAGAAATGTAATAAACTCACCTGATGGAACATTCTTATTTTGTGATTAGTCTACACCTGCGTCGAGAAGCTTCAAGGCGTTGGAACATTCTTAATATTCTGTCAAACATTCTTTACTGCTTCTTGGTGTTGCAATTTCTATATCACTCGGTATGTATCAATATTAATTATATGAGATAGATAGTAGTAAGTAAAGAAGGTAGACACACACATACAGTTTTCCTCAAGGCGTGGACTGCAAAAGGCAAGTCTTGAGGTTTTCCCCAACGTGCGTGGTGAAGACCTTGAGGGCGTCCGAAAAACCATTGTGAATAACTGCGCAGGCCTGCCTGTAGAGGCCAAACTCGGCGTGTGTGGTAATATCGTAAGTTTTAACGTACAGACTGCATTCATAAATGTATGTCATACAGGGTGTAGAATTGGCCGATGCGCCATAGGGATTTCAATGTAAAAATCTTAATATTCGGCTAATTGCTTCCCTAATTATTTTAGACAAAAGGCTATTTAACTTTTTGATGGATTAAAAAAATCCACATCCGTACATGTTGTTTTTTTTTAGTTTTAGTATAAATGTAGCATGAAGAAAAATTGGAAATTAAAAGTGATCTGTATGTCTTCTGGTTTTCCTGTCGCTCTGAACAAAGTATACTATGTGTTTATCTACTATTCATATATTATTAAAGTTCGACATTAAGACATTCAATTCATCGCTATAACATTACAAGGGCTTCCAAAACAGCAAATGCTCTTTGCTGAAAATATAGTGAATGACACTTTGTTTCAAGACGAAATGGGACACTTAAGGGGGTGTTCAAGAACTTTTTTCGATCCAATATTGACCCTGATTTCTATCGCGTTGAAGGCCTCCAAAGCTCTCTTACGTGTGCCCAGTTTGGTGTTCTTCTTAGGCACCTTTCTTTCACCTGCACGCACCGATCTTGGTTTACGTTGGCCCATTCCACTGAAGAAATCTCAACGAATTTGTTTGATGAATTCCGAAATTTTCGAATAATGAGAGCAATTTACGAGGAAATTTAGCCTGAGGTAAAGAGTTGTGATGGAACGACAATTTTTCCTGCTAGTACGCCAAAAGTTCACTCGCCATTGCAAAATACTCGGACTTAATTTTTTGGAAAACTCGCTGTGACCATTGTATTGGTCGGATTGTTGACTTTTATATCTGAAAATGACCCCAATGAACCCTCACGGCAGTTATGCCTATCGATATCGCATTGAGGTATGCTATTTCTATAGTAACTTTGAAAGAATCGCAAAATATCGCAAGAAAACAGTATCTGTCTCATTTTGACACATCCTAGACAGCTTGAAACATTATACTTTTTGCTAAAACTAGGCATATGAGCCGTGGCATGTTCTTAGGGTCATTTTGAATAGCACGAGTAGAACAAATTACACAACAAACGCAAAACATGGTGGTAGAAATGGATCTCTGATTCCATCGCACAAATTGTGCATATTTGGTTAACAATTTGTGCACCTTTTTTTAAGAAAAATGGAAAGTTGATAAGACGATAACCAATATTGCTGGCTTGGAGCGAAATTGTGTGAACTGAACACTTTTTAAAAACAGAAATTTTCGATCTACATCAGGGGTTCCCAAAGTGCGGCCCGCGGGCCAAATGCGGCCCGCAAACCCTGTGAATGTGGCCCGCGATATCGATACGATATATTATACTTTTATTAAAAAATAAATAAGTAAATTAAAAAAAATATTGTAGTATGTCTACTATCGGAGTAAAAATGCAAGGCCTCTGACTTTAAGTGATCATAACAAAAAAACTGAGGGGTGAAATTTCTTCATTTTTGGGCAGTACATTAGTCATTTATATATGTTTAACATGTGTAAAAACCAAAATGGTAGAATCAGTTGTTTAACTTCTATTTTAATTAACAGCAATAAAAACGCTGTATTTAGTATTTTCCTGGCTGACGGTCAGTTTTAACTTATCATACAATTGTTATTGTTTCATAAATTGTTACCAAATTTACAAATGTTGTAGCACAAAAGTCGACAGCCAATAAATATTGATTATTCATATGATTAACTGGTTTTATAAGCCCTAACCGAAAATGTGCTATTTTGCAATTTACGGAAGTTAAAGAAAAAATTCTTGTTTTAAATGCTAAATTTGATATTACTTAAATCTAACTGCATTATTCTCTTATTGAAAATAAAATTTGTTTTCTTGTAATTCAAAGTAAATGTTATGTTTATCGCGAAAGAAAGACGCACATATTCCCGCGAGAGGTAATCTACCACATCGTAAGCAGCGAGCGGGAACCCACAACAATGATTATTCTTTCGCATTGTACAAAACCATGCGCTTTATAGCAATAGTGTACGACAACAGCCGCCCCGCGCGCCGCGCATCTCCCCTCCAACTGGTGCATGCATCCTTTATTCAAAATTTCTTTTAAAAAAAACGATGTATAATGACATTATTTTTGTGAATCGTGTTAGACCACAATATAATTGCTTTAACCTTGTTATGTTACTGTCAAATTGTTAATATCGAACGTTCAGGTACTGAGTTACACAAGATGTCGTTTTTTCATTATAGCTTTAAGATTAATAAACCAATTGGCATCAAAAGCATCTCACATTGACAAAAAAGTATACATTTTTCAAATATATAAGTATCTACCACTCAGTTTCAATAATATAGCCGTAATTAATTTTTAAAGTGGAGCGCTTGTTGTGCGATTTGAGTCATAATTAGCGCTTTTTCTCACATACACTGATACAGAAAATTAACGATGTATTGTAAAAATCTAAAACTGTACACCTTTTTGTAGAAATAAATGGTCTTTTAAGTGCACTTTATTTCATTAAATTATGATTGCTAATTACTGAGATACAAGCTTCTAAAGTCAGAGGCCTTGCATTTTTACTCCGATAGTAGTTTTTCGCGCAGTTCTATTTTTATTTGAGACAACAACGCAGTGGTGTTTACATGTGCTCTGTTATCTATATTGGTGCTACCTGTTGAAATAATAAAACCTTTATTATTATTATTATTATGACTGTTTAGTATACTAATAAAAAAAATTTAAAAAATAAGAAATAGTTAAATACATATATTTAAAACAAAAAAATGGTGGTTATTGTTTTGATTTTATTTGGGGCCGCCAAAAATTTCGGTAATATTAAATTGGGCCGCCTAAGAAAAACTTTGGGAACCCCTGATCTACATAATAGACTTTTGACTATTTATTTTGTCCATAACGTTTTAAGTATGAAAAGTAGGAAATATAAATGACTTAACTACTGATGAAGGATCAGCAATTATAAAGGCGAGTTTAGCGAATGATTAATGGTTGCACATCAGTTCGGGATCTAATTAGGAAGACTAATAAAGTAAAATGAGTGAAATGGTGATGTAATTTCATGTTGAAATCGTTTATTGTATTATTCATTGCGAGGAAGTTTACATCATACTCATTTCGCGAGTCAGATTGCTCATAGTTGCAGATAGTTTGCAAACGTCTAGCTTTAACTAGCAAAACCTCTTAATTCGCAATTGGAAGTAACGCATTCAACATGATAGATACACTTGCAAGCGATGCAATTTAAATTTTGGTAGATCAATACGCCCGTAAACCCAATTAAAGTTCTTGGATATTCAGACTTCGGAGATTGACACAGTCAGTGTATTAAATTTCTCAAGCACAGCTTCTTCGTAACACCCCAAACGTAAATTTAGAAAACCGAGTTTTGATTCGTTCATGTGAAAAGCAAATTATATCTCGTTACAATGTGTTTATTTCAATTTTGTTAACAAACTTTATATTTAAGTTTGAAACGTAGTAAGATGGATGAATCGTTATCTTGTGTACGTAATGAAATTGCTATTACCTACAACTGGAAATACACTCAGTGAACTTTGGCTCTTCTATAGAAATTTCTAACTTTGTATAATTCAACTCCATTACCAAGTATACGGTTTTAACATTCATTTTACGTATATTACAATTAATTTGAAATTTCCTCCTTCATTGATGGACTAGAAAATTTTCATTATTTTCAAGAAATTTTTCTAGGTTGCTAATTCTATGTATTTATTGAAAGCGCATTGCAGCAGTTCATTAAAAATATCTACAAAATTTATATTTGAGGAAAAAACTTTAATTAGTCTTTTGGGAGAAGTTAGTGAACTTTCTCGGTTTTGGGATTAAGAAATTAATCTTTCATAATGTACGTGGTGGGAGTTTACAACTTGGGTGTTCCTTGTGGTTTTCCATCAGATTTAAAACACGTGAAAACGAGCTCATGCTCAAGGAAAATAAATGAGGCATTCATTATTAAATGTGAGGTACCTACTACGTAAACATGCGTTAGGTGACAGAAACAATTCACAGTGGAAATTAGGAAATTGTAGTGCTCCTTTGGTGTATAACATGGTACATAAATGTGGAGAAAAGTGGAATTGAATCGTTTTCATAGTTTCCTGTCACCATCCTTTCTTTTAGTCTGTTCCCGGTCGACAGCCTGCTCTCTTGGTTTTCTTCTTTCCGCATCCTCTTCACCAATGTTATCCAAATCTGTTTGACTGTAACACGCTCATGCATTCGAATTAAATCGCTAAACCATTCTAAATGATCTCTTTTTTGATCTATTCCAGTATACAGGGTATATCACGGAACCCGTTCATTAGAAGTTTCTGGGGTCCCTTACTACTTATGAATTTGAAACTTTCAGGTTAAGGATAACCCATAGCCTTCTTTTGTTCTAAAATATTGTCGATGTTGTACAACTTCCGGAAAGACCGGAAATCGCCATTCATCTTCTTATTTTAAATGGAACACCCTGTATATTATTGCATTTTTGGATTATACACTGTGGCCCGAAATAAACGAGTACATTTTTAAATCTGAAATAACTTTTTTGTTTTTAGGGCGATTTATTTTCTTTTTACAGGGTTAATACCGCAGCATGTCCCCAATATGAGTGCAAATTTTGGTATAAATAAAATGTACAGGGTCGGACTTACAAATTTTGTTCTTTAATGGTGCATTTGTGATCGTTGCAAATGAAATATGTTTTAGCTAAATTTGAACTGATATGCTCTTTCGGTACGGTAAGTACCCAGAACACTTCCGTACAAACGAAATTCTCCGAAATTGTAGGATTTGCGAAATATCATTTTTTTATTGAAATAAGGAAATAATACATTTTATTAAATAACACAAATTATAACTAAGAAAATTAGCTACATAATTTATAACTTAAAGTAAAATATTATGAATGTGGCCACCGTGATTGTTCACCACTTCTTGTAGCCTTCTGCGCCATAAATTGATGGCCCCATTTATTGTACGCTGTTCAAAGTTGTTCCATACAAACTGCGTTCGTTCGAAGAAATGGCAGGAAAGATGTAATTTAGTGCTAAGGAGCTTCCGTTTTAGTGAAGATATTAGAAAAACATTTAAATTTACATAAATATTAAAATTCGATATTTTTCTTTAGTTTATGGCTAATGCGCGTACTTAGTACCATTTAAATAAAAAAATGATATTTCGCAAATCCTACAATTTCGGAGAATTTCGTTTGTACGGAAGTGTTCTGGGTACTTACCGTACCGAAAGAGCATATCAGTTCAAATTTAGCTAAAACATGTTTCATTTGCAACGATCACAAATGCACCATTAAAGAAAAAAATTTGTAAGTCCGACCCTGCACATTTTATTTATACCAAAATTTGCACTCATATTGGGGACATGCTGAGGTATTAACCCTGTAAAAAGAAAATAAATCGGGGGGGGGGGGGGGGGGTCAAACCCCTCCCATAACCCGTTGAAATATAAGGAAATATAATAATATACAGGGTGTCCCACTGCTCCGTAATCGGTCGATAACTCAATATGGGTTGAAGATATAGAAAAAAGTTTCAAATAA
The DNA here is from genome assembly GCA_036250285.1 of Pyrocoelia pectoralis. NCBI lineage: Eukaryota > Metazoa > Arthropoda > Insecta > Coleoptera > Lampyridae > Pyrocoelia > Pyrocoelia pectoralis. The sequence goes on along the minus strand of CM070079.1, from coordinate 18,475,224 downwards.
AGGTTGCTTTGATTTGAATTGCGCATCTTTTAAAACTATTCTTATATCTACAGTATGTTGCATTTTCACGTGGCAGTCACTTTTTTTTAAATGGCACACCCTGTATTTTTTTCTCTTAATGTATCGACCAACCATATTTATATCACGCCTGAAATTTTTTTTAATATTGGATGTGCGGTTGCCAAGTTATTAATTATTTTGTCAAAATTTGGTACAATTCAAGGTCGGACTATAATATTCATAACTAAGTTATTCTTCAAAAAAGGAAAAATTTATTTCACGAATAATATTACCCTAATGTCGTGTTACTCTACAAAAAAAAACTAAGTGATTAATTTTATACCGAATGTTTAAAATGAGAATTCAAACTTTGTGAACTTTAAATAGAATTTATACGAATATTTTAAATGGAACACCCTGTATTTTTATTTACCATCAGATTCTCGACAAAAAACCCTATTCGACGGTGTATTATTTTCTGGTAAATACCTACAAAACCGCCAAAGATAGGTATAGGGATACCTATAGTTTATCGACGCTTAAATTAAATCGCTTTCCAAATATGTAAAAAAATGACTTTTTGGTGTTTAAAGTTTTTTAACTTTGCCACTAATTTTGAACACCCTGTATAATCTGTGATAGGTTTGCAAATGCATTTTGTGAACCCTTATGATTTTACTTCGTGTTTGTAAAGTATGAATGTTTTGCGTTCAAAGAAGAGCAAAAGGTGGGCTATTAAACATCCCTCAGCAAAGCGCAAATTTTTCAAAAAAATCATAATATCTCAAAAACAGTTGAAGATAGGTATAGAATAATCTAATACAGATTAACGCAGAATCGATTGTATAATCCAAAAATGCAATAATATACAGGGTGTTCCATTTAAATAAGAAGATGAATGGCGAGTTCCGGTCTTTCCGGAAGTTGTACAACATCGACAATATTTTAGAACAAAAGAAGGCTATGGGTTATCCTTAACCTGAAAGTTTCAAATTCATAAGTAGTAAGGGACCCCAGAAACTTCTAATGAACGGGTTCCGTGATATACCCTGTATGTATAACTACTGTCGGCGCAAAAAGTATATATACTCGAGTTTAAAGCTGAATAAAAAAATAACCATTGGGCTGATTCGAATGAGCTTGGTATCAAATTAAAGCCTATTTAGTTCTGCGTTATTTAGAAGTAACAACTTTTTTAAAAATGCACTTTAAGGGGCATTTCTACCTCCGAACGATCCAAAGTGCCAGTTTTCGGGGTTTGCGACACGCTAGCTAAGTTTAGAGTTACATAAAAACAAAACTATTGTACTACAAAATTTTAGTATGTTGTAGATTCAACCTTTGTTAATATGATTGTAAAATGGTATTATCAACATTTGATTTTTACAGGCGCTACAGACGATATTGTAGCACATTGCATTCTCGGGAATGGTAGGTCGTAGGAGCATTAGATTTACACGAACATCTTCGTTGTAATATAAATAATAAAATAAGACTCATTTAGAAATAAAAATTGTGTCACGTTTTTGGAAAACAATTTTTAATTAATTGAAGTTTTTACACCACCGCTTCGGCTACAAGCACGAGCGTGTGGCGTGCCAGTCCATTAGAATGTTACGCTTCTCTCTCTAAGCGCCGGTGCTTTGCATGTATCTCTAATTTTATAATTTTCTTTGATCACAAATCACAATTATAAAAATTAGCAACTACCAGACAAGATTGTCCTTGAAAACGAAACAGGAAAGTTAATCGAATTTCAGTAATGATTACCCGCAGCTTTGCCCGCAGTCTTGGGAAATTCGTATTTTTCGGGTTTCTCGGTGTGAATACTCGATTTTGCCCGGGGTAAAGGAAAATTTAGTTTGAACAATTTTAGAGCTATTAAAGACCCTATATACAAATTTTCAGCTCTCTAGCTCAATTCCCTGTTAAAAAACCGAAATTCGTGATGTCACTTGGCCCCCGCGTTTCCAGACGTTACAATTCCTGATTTTTTTCAAAATCTCGAGTCTATATTAACAATCCCCGCACTATACTGGAATATAAAAGAAGCTATTCGCCAAGAAATCAACAGCATCCCTAGAAAAATGTTAAAAATTCAATGCGAAGCTTCAAGGAACGCCTCAAAGCTGTGTTCAAACAGAAGGAGGTCATCTTACCGGTTTAATTTTCAAACCTTCAACTTGAAGTTCTAGTGTGTTCAAATTGCATACTGTATGCAACATATTTGTTCATAACTGCACAGTATGTACTTGTTATTTAAAAAACACACCTTTCCCGGGAATAACCCGGAATTCCTAGTTAGTTCATCTAACCATATGAGGGATCTTAGTGGGCAATTCCTAGTTAGTTCGTCTAACCATATGAGAGGTCTTAGTGGGCTTAATACTCGTTTTATTATATAGATTATGTGCAGTATCACAATCCGGAAAAACAGTTTACACTCTTGATTGTTCTTCGTCTTCTCTTCTTCTGCGGCGCGTTTCCATTATGAGTTTGCCGGTTTTCGTTTTCACAGTTGTCTGACTGGCCAGTTTCCCTGCTTTAGCTCTCTTTTTAGCATTGCTTGCTTGATATATGTTGTTCATTCGAAGACCGGTCCCGTTCTCTTTTTTCATTTCCTCTGGAGGACCACACGAACATTTTTAAGGATCATATATTTCTCGATATTCGTTGTACGCACCCGTACCATTGAGCGTTTTTTTATTCCCATTCTCCTCTCAATCTCTTTTGTTTTCATTTTGTCTCTTCTTTTTGTGTGAATTCTATCTGTAGGATTTCTGAGTAGAATCCACAACAATCCATGTAGAGCTTAGGCTGTATCATTCTTGCCTGTATGTATGCCCTGATTTAGCTATACTCCATCCAAGATATTTGAACTGTGTGTATCCCTTGAATTTTCGATTTCTGTTGAAAAATTATTTGTACCATCCTGTCTCGTTTCAATAGAGATGCCATTTTTTTGTACTCCTTGAGATTTTTTAGCATTAAACTCCTCTCTTTTCCAAGGCTTACAATATTTTCATCCCTAGGTGGCTAGAAACTGCATTTTCCAAACCGATGAAGCACATAAATACTCTATCAACACCTTCTCTAACTCTGCCAGTCGCAGTATTAGTGAATGTCAGGTCCGTAGTACATCTCTACCCAGTTTCAAGCTCCATCGATTCTCATACTGCGTGCTTTCTATTTCTGCTGATATTATTACAGAAATAATCCAAGGGGTTCTGGCGTTTCATTTTTACTTTCCCGTGCATATTTTGTATACTGTCTCGACAGTTTCTAGATATAAATCCCTGTACCATGACGTACCAACTGTATGTTTTACCTTCTTCATCTTGATATTCCAGCTTCCAGGCGCCTTATGTAAGTTTTCCACTGGATTGTGCAAGTTACGCCTTGCCCCCTTGCCTGCAGTGTGTCAGAGTTAGAGCTACTCGTCGTCTTGTCATTTAACAATTCTGTAATGTAAATTTTTCATCTGTTTCTTTTTTGTTCATTAATTGTCAATAAGGTAAGGTAAGTTTGGCACTTCCTCTATGATCTCCTTTAATTCGTTGTCCAAACCCTTCTCAATGTTATCCGTATTTGCTTTTACTATTCCGCTTACCATAGGTACTTTTGTTAAAATTAAATTTGTAAATGGGGGGAACCATACAATTTCTTAAAGTTATCTGGTAAATGGGCCAAAATAACTTTTAAGGATGGCCTGTTGGGGACACCATGGCATTGTAGCTTACAAGGGGAACGAACGGCGCATACTATATATCTTGCTGTACTCGATATGCCATTCAGTTGTCTTTTGACATGTAATGGTAAATGTATTAGTAAATCGACTCTAGGCAAAGATTATGTTTTTGTTATTAGTGTTGTGAGGCAGAACTCCCTTAAGGAGTTTTTGTATTCTTTTCAAATGGTTTGAAGAAGTGTTAGGAAAAACGTTCAACAACACTGAAACTATGAAACAAGCAATAGATGAAGCAATGTGTGGCTGCAATCTGAAAAAAAAGCTTCAATTCAGTTCGAACTTCCCCAAACTACAGGAAAGATATGTAAAACGACGTAAGGATAACCAAAATTTGGTGATTGAAGAGATGTTATTCAGAAATAACTTAGACAAAGCAGTTTAAATAAATAAAATTGTTGTAATGAATACGAAAGAATTTATGATTGCTACGAAGCCAGTATTACAGTGATTCGAAAACAGAGTTCAAGAATAATTGCAAATGACCAATATCAGATGCCGAAGGTGGTAATACGACAATGGCAGAAATTCGTTGCTTGGTTGCAGACCATTTCACGCATTTATTGTTAATTTTCCCTCCACAAAAGAAACAAAATTTCAAATTTATTTGAATAAGCTTTTGTTACTGCTGCGAATATGAAAACCGCGCTAAAAAATTTCGTGAAATGAGTATTTGGTCAACAAATGATCACCGATGATGACTTTTTACTGCCCGACATAACTAATATTCCCATTTGCTGAAATTCAAGTTGGTCCTGGTGAAGTCGATGATCCTCCTCAAAAACACAAAGTCATAATGTAAAATTATCCTCGATCCCAAATGTTCCTGTATACCTGACATTCCTAATGCACAACAATTGTCACCCTCAGTTTTTCAGCACTCTCTCCAAAACTTTTTATGCCAATACTACAACTAAGACAACCGCTAAGAGGGTGAAGAGAAAGAGGGATAAAATCGCCATTATGACAGAGCCATCTTATAAAGTAGAATTGACAGAGCAAGCAGATAAATCAAAAAAAGTTATAGAGGCACAAAAAACAAAAGTTGGCGACAGAGGAAGTGTTAGCCAAAAAAGTCTGAAGAAAGAGAAGACTTTATTCTACCATGACCAATATTTAGTTTCAAGTGTGCTCATAATTCTCGTATGGGGGTAGACAATGACGACGATTAATCAATAAATAAGTACTGATCCCCCCCCCCATTCCAAATTTTTGGTTAAAAAACGTTTATCGATCCCATTTGGATTTGGACGACTCTAAAATAATAAATTGATAATTCGACAAATATAAATTTTATTAAATTTGATCTAGTTTTAAATTTGAGTAACGTTCCAATACAATATAATTTATTATCATTCGATAGTATAGTGCTATACTATACAAAGACTTATAGGGCACCTGGTGTTATAATTTATGACACGCTTCGTTGATATTGTTTCAATAAATCAAGTTCTTCCTATAATTTACGTGCTACTATTTTTAAACACGGTAAGTATTGAAAATCTGTTATTATAAATAATCATCAGACATGGAGAAGTTTTAATATGAAAATGATGTCGTGCGCCATAGTGGGTATTTGCATGTCGTGCATGCGGTTTTGTCGTCATGCAACTGATTCTATCCGGTTAGATAAGTTCCTTTATCTATTCTTTGTCTTGTAGAAGTAATTTGAGAAGATGGGGTACATATACCTAGCATATAAGATTATATCTTGTGTGTTGAAAAGATATTGTTTTACCTGAGACCTGAGTTCTTTTTAAATAAGTGTTTTGCGCCCATCAACGTGACAGTATAAAATTTTAAACGAATTCCTTATTTTACCGTCGGTACGTCTACAAGTTCAATTTACTTTAGTTTTCATTACAAGTAAATGTTACTAAAATACACGTTCACGTTTTACGATAGCAATTTTTCTACTAATTCGTTACGCCAACAAATGTACATACTTAGTTAAAACGTTTTTATTGGTTGTTCAGTGTTATCCTAAAAATAAAATTTCTTTCATTATGACTACAACATTTACCTATAGTAGGGGCGATTTTTTTAATTTATTCGTTTATATTGTTTGATCCCACAATAATTGCGACAAATTATCGATCATAATCAAAAATTGTACTACTAGATGGTTAGGATTAACGTTCGGTTTGACAATACACGTTTTATTTGATTGTGGAAATGGAAAAATATTGAAAATGCAATTAAATTTTGAAGGGAGAACAATATATTTACATTTACTTCTACGTCGAACCCTTCAACGCATTTCAAAGATTATTAACAAAAATTAAAATCAACTTTTAATTATTTCTGCTATAATGGTATCAATTTGCACGATAGAATAGTTATTTGTGTATCAAGGTTGTAAAAGTGATCTTTTTTGGCCGAATCTGATGATTGCAGCCGAGGCGAAAGCCGAGGCTAACAAATCAGATGAGGTAAAAAAGAACTTTTAACTGAGGTGCACACATTTTTTAGACGACTATCACAAAAAGATATAAACTTTAATTTAAAAATCAATTTCATAATTTTGATAGTGACAAATATTGATTATTCATGTCACTTACAGAGGCTGCATCACCTGGATAACAAAAAGAGGTTGTAAAGTAAATGCGGCCGTAAAGTTGTTTATGACAGATGTCAAAATAGTATATTAAAGTATAAGTGGATAAACGGGTTTTTAAAACACGCGCGATTTTTCAAGCACGAGGGCGCAGCCGAGTGCTTGAAATAGAGCAAGTGTTTTAAAGTCCATTTATCCACGAATACTTTACGCAATTTTTTTTTTATTGGTTCACTTTGAAATCTGGGTATTAAAATGGAAATAAGAACTAATAATGTGAAATAGTTGAATTCGTATGTGAAATCAGTATACCTTTCGTTGTCATGGAAATGAGAAAAATGGAAATTAATTTGCAATCTGTCATTTTATTTGACGTAACAAATTACTCCTGTCAGATCAATAACCAATAGAATTCCCGTTTTTCAAATTTGTTGATGTTGACATGGCAACTGTAAAACACGCGCGTGTTATAAAACGCGATTTAAACACGCTGGGGCGTGGTTTAAAAGGCTAAAATAAATAAATACGTTTTAGCGTACTAGTACTCTAAAGATGTATTTTGCGGACTATTTAGAGTCCGCAAAACATTCATTTTAGAGAATGTATGAACAAAAATATTTTTTAGGCGGCTATTACATAAATAGTTGTTTTACGTATCTTTTGAAAGCCGTAAAGTATAACTTTTTTTTGACATCTGTCATAAACAACTTTACGGCCGCATTTACTTTACAACCTCTTTTTGTTGTCCAGGTGATGGAGCAAAGCATTCTGTAAGTGACATGAATAATCAAATATGTGATTGTATTTGTCAGTTAATTGTCACTGTCCAAATTATAAAAATGATTTTTAAATTAAAGTTTATATCTTTTTGTGATAGTCGCCTAAAAAATGTTGTGTGCACCTCGGTTAAAAGTTCTTTTTTAGCCTCATCTGATTTGTTAGCCTTGGCTGCAATCATCAGATTCGGCCAAAAAAGATCACTTTTACAACCTTGATACACAAATAACTATTGTGTTTCTACGTCATGAATTTCGGTAGGTAATGTAATATTTTGACAAAAAAGGGACTGCGCTATGTAACCTTACTAACTACTCATAAACTTCATTGTATCCCCAATTATACTATGTACTAAAATCCTGTGGGTTTTGCAGTCCAATTAACGATTTGCAAAGGATTTCAATAAAAATTATCCTTCTCAATTCGTTTACCGCCATATTTAATACAGTGGAAGTGTTTATTAATGCCATAGAAATAAACTCTTTGAGCCCTGGATTATCGTTCGAAGACGTTTTGGATCAAAATTCAGTTCCGCTCCAGATTCTGTTTAGAATTTTGATCGTCAACTGACTTACGCATTCCTCCACTTTAAAGGTTTTATTTTTTTTCCATACTCTAAGGTTTGAATTAAACCACGACCTATTATTATTTCATTTTAAAAGGTTTTGATTTTCAATAACAACCTTTTCACTACCAAAAGGTTTTTATAGTTCAACGAAATGAGACCTTTGAAGCACAAAATTCAACGCGATGGCAGACGAAAAGACTATACGAAACTTTATGGTGCGAAACTTTCAGAGACGGGGAATTATTTGGAATTTTAGATTATATTAAATTATCGCTAGAATTCGTCCAGCATTATAGTCTCATTTTTACCTTACCTACTCTGCATTTTTTCTTACGCTTAATGTATACATGTATACATACATTTTTTATTTTTCAATTCATATAAAAACCGATAAAACGGATTATCGAAGGATCCTCAGTGTTACCATCACTTATTTTGATGAATTTTGAAACGCCTCGGCCAAAAACTATATGGTAACCTAAAATATAAAATTCGCTTCATATGCATCGATGCAATGCGGGTTAGAGGTTGCTTTCACGAAAGTAAGCGATTTTGACATCTCTTGGTAAAAAATGTGAACACACCGTTTGGATGCATTGGTGCACAAATAACATTTTTGACGCGTCTTAATCATAAACCATGTGGTACCCCAAAACACATAAAATTCGATTATGTATCTATAAAGAACCCATATTATAAATTTCAAAACGATTCGCTGCTTCTAAAAAGAATTATTGTACTCAGGGACGAATGAACAGACGGACAACAATTCAACGGCCACAAGAGTTCGAGTTCATCCAGTTGATCTTCGAATCAAAGATGATCCAAACTGAAGTTGAAGATTTGAATCGCGCGCCATTTGCATTTTTGTAGTTGGTACCGAGACCATGGCAAAATGATCATGGTTTCGTATTCTCGCCGTACATCACAGTGGGCGTGATAGTGTGTGATATCTAGTCGCTGTTTCCAGCAATTGGCTGAACGAATTTAACCATTTTGAAAACGAAGATAGCAAATCTGATACTGTTAATGGTTGCGATTCAACATCAATGGTTGATACACGTAACAAGCCCGAAATATGAGAAAATGTTCACGAATATAACTTTTAATTTAAATCTTGTGTATCTACCAATCACTTGGTACCATTTTAAAAATTACTTCCTTTTGCTTAGAAGTAAATGTAGTTTATGTGAGTACATACAATAAACCTACCTAAATTGCCTTATTTTCAAAATTATAAGCACTCAAACTATTATTTATTTCGTTTGGAAGAGATTGGTAAAGGCTAATAGTGGAAAAAATGGAGAGAAACGTAAAAAATAGCCGAAGAGCAACAGAAATGCAGAGGAGATGAATGGTTCTTGTGTTAGGTTGAAACCCCTTGTGTGTCCTGTCAATATTAATAATATAATAATAATAGCTATGGTAGCAGTGTTCTTATTTCTGATTGTCCTTTGTGGAGAACCTCCTCCAAGACGTAGTAAGTCAAGCCAGTTAACAAGTTTACAAGCTCCCTTGCTCTCTTAAAAGCACTCATAGTTTTCAGAATCCAGAGTCGTCATAGAGACTCTTATGTGCCCACCCATACTAGATTTCCATGTACCAGCTCAGCCTCCAATGGTGGCAATTCGACTGAAAACAAAGTGGTTGCTGAATAACAAGGACCTTTCTAGTTTTTAGAGGAGACAATCTGACGACTGCCTAGGATGAGACAGAGGTGGAACGTCGAGATCACCAATTAATTATACAAGTGTATTCCAACTGTATTCTAGCCAAAACCAGTAGGGTAACTCTGGGTGTCAGAACATGTAAAACAGAGAACGAACTATCAGAACCTTCACTGACAACCGAGCTGCATTTAAGGTGCTAAGTCACTGCAAAATCACCTCTAGGCGAGTCTTCGAATGTCACTGCACTAGAACATGTATCAAACAGAAACTCCTTTGAGTTTGAATGAGTTAAATCGCGTACTAGAACAAACGGCAATGGTAATGCTAAGCACGCTTCAAAACAGTAGTATTGTGGTCCAGATCCAATTCTTTCAAATCCAGGTTCAAATAATCTAAGAACTCAGGTGGAACACAACATTTCGCAGACTAGGTAAGTCTCCTCCGTTGCTAAACGTGGTTCAAGAAAAAACCTGTGCTGTGCTAATCACCATATGTACCATATGACCTGTTAGAGACGTTACACTGAAGACGAGACGGTGCACAACATTCTTAACAAGTGTAATGGGCATAACACAGAGGGACCGAATATAATGATTACGTGCATGTGTGCTTTTACCCATCCTACAATTCAAATACGGCTTGAAGAACGAAGACTATTAAGAGATGCACAAATTTTTTGGAAGGTACAGTAATTTCTTTCTAGAATCAATTTCCCGTCACACCATTTGGTGTTCGCCGCTAGTTTCGGAAGTGTAATAATACGTGCATGCGTTAAAGGATTACTACTGAAGTAGATAAATTGTGAGTGGAAATTGCCGATCTGAAATTTCCTTTAGTGTTGTATTCTGTGCCAAAAAAAGGGTTTAATTAGTGATACATAGTGTTGAAACAGACAACGCTCGATAAAATAATCGATAAAATCACTGTTCACTAAAAGTTGTCTTTGGGTACATAAGTTTGTTAATTGGTTGCGCTATTATTTTAAGTTAACTAGAAGTGAAAAAGCATTCCATTAATAAAAGGAGTTTGTTCACAAAATTAATTTAAAATATTTTACGTTATTTTTCATCGATTAGTTTAATAGATTCCACACGAAAACCTGAGTTGGTGTTTTCATTTTCAAATTCTTTTTTATTTACTTCTATCAGATGGAAGTTCTTTCACAGGATGAGCTAGGGCAGTGTTAATTGTAAAATCTTATGGAAAGTTGAAATTCTTTCAAAATGATAAGGATGAAGAGCAATTTTATATCCTTTTAGCAATCAGCTTAAAAAAACCTTAATATATCGCACATTTTCTTATTGCTTTGGTAAGTAAATATTTAATGATTAAGTGCAGGATTAACAGGTAAGATAAGAATGAATGTGGAGAGATGTGCTAAGAGATTAGATGGAACAGATTGGATTCGGATATAAAAATCACAACAGAATAAAGTCGCGTGTTCGTGATATCGAGCTAAATAAAAACGTGAAACCGATAAAGTATAAAAGTTTCTGTTTATTCGGGGGTTTGGAGTGATGTAACTGACATATGATAATATCTGAGATAAGGCGCCATCTTGGTTGCCTAATTCCACATTAGCTTCATGCACAACTTTATCAAAGTTTTCAGAGGCAACGGATGGGTGTTATACGTCGTATGGGATAAACTAGGATATACTTAGAAGTTTTGAAAGAGAATATTAGAAGTAATCACAGCTCTATTGAGTAACGTAACTTGACGCGAGGCTAAAACGAAAGTCGGTAATGAAATTGAAAATTATTTGAGTTAGTTTCCCCGGCGATTTTGAGATAGAGTTAGACGGCGGGCCGGCGACCAGTTCTACGTGCTGCTTTGCTTTGAAAACTACTAAGTAATTGGATGTCTAGAGTTTTAGAAGAGAAGCTTTTTCGCGGAAATGACCGGAATTACTCTGCACGAACCCTTTTAAGTCTCGTAATCACGAAAGAACGAAGCGTTCCGTAGGGTGTTTGAATAATATATCAGCAAATATCAGTTTCTCGTTGAGAAAATGGGAAGCTAATAATGTGATGTCTGGTTCCCAAGATCTTTACCGTCTGTGCAGTTGCGGTAGTGACGTGATAACGGCGAATAGAGGAGATCGTATGAGGAAAGGCGACATATGCTGTAAACATACGTGACTGATAATGTCGCGTCGTATCCCTACCGGTGCATTCAGCCATAATAGAGATGCATGTAATGTAGTGCAGCTGCGGCAGACATTTTATGACCCGAGGAGGTCGATCGTAAAACAAATTTTCTGCACTTTAATCGACTTATCTTAACTCCATTCTTTATGCAACGGGAAATGCTTTCCTAAAATTAATTTCCCGGAGCATTTATTTTTACACTTCGAGTAAGTGAAATAAAGCCAACGTCGCCACGATGGCCGCAACGCATTGATAACCAAGCGTATCTGGGATGTACGGAAGAAACTTAGTTTCTAAACTCAATTACGTAATATTGAATGTACCTAAACGAGGCGTATATCTTCTATGACAACGATCGACGTGGAAACTCGACACTATAGAGCTAACAAATATAGATTTTCGTATTCAACCAAAATGATATTTTAAACGTGCAATAGGAAACTCCGAAAATGGGCGAAATTCGTATTATACTACAATATATTTACACACACAACACAACCCTTCAGACCCAAATCGAACCCACGTCGGGCGCCACACCGCAACTAAACAAGAATCATTTCTAACGGGTACGTGTACGCCATTGATTTTTCTCCCTTTTTTTTGAAATATCTAAACCGACATTATCATTATACAAAATAATTTAAATGTAATTGGAGCTGAAGGACCGTTAATAAATTGGTTGGGTATTGAAACGGACTTGAGGATACACCGCAGGGATTTCTCTCATAACCGCACTTCATATTTAATGTGTTTAATATTACAAAATTTCAGCATCTAAATATAATTAATTTGATGAATTCAACCGGTATTAGTTTGTAACGTTCTCGTTATTAGCCAATTCAGAAATTTGGAATACTCCAAAATTAAGTAAAGGCTAGTCAGTGTAGCCTATAAAATTTAATCCAAACTAACGAAGTCGTCACAAATCAGATTATTATGGGATCGAAGATGAATTATTATTTCTGAATTTTGTTTCCAGCCTGTACCGATATTAATTAATTAATAACACAAAGCGGACGTATCCATGAATGTGATACAGAACATATTTTCAATTGTGTAGTCCTCTTGTGTAATTATTATAGTTATTAGAAAAACCTTCAAAAACATGCTATACGTCGCCAAAATTATAAGTTCTTAATTGGGGATTTCATTGACTTTCTTGGCATAGATTACAAGCTGTTACTGTATTTTCGACTTCTTTTGTTATTTTTCGCCACCATTATATGTATAAGCCATTATCTAGCTTTCCATATCAAATTTCAGCAAGTTATTTAAAACTGGATAATTACCAAAATACTTACGAAGTTAGAAAGATCACGAAAAGTACGAACATTTTAGAGTTTGAAAAAATTCGACGAAAATTCCGAAATTTGATCTATAATTTACTCAAGATTTTGGATGTAGCGCAAAACAGAAATGCTACCAAATATAAAAACGTTACATATTAAATTATCGAAACATTCATACTTGATAGGGGGAGAACACTCATTTTTAGTTGCCACTACACATCACCAATATACATACTCTTTGCATGTCTGTTGGGTGATGTCAATGCTTTTCTAGCTCCACCATTTTCGGGGTGCATCTTATTTGAATTTTCTGCAAAATTATTTGAAGAAATCCCTATTGCCAAAAGATTACTTTATTTTTCTCAAGATGTGGGTAACATCTTGAATAATAACAATGCTGTTACATGGTATGCTAGAAACGCCCCGGTCACCGAATCTCGCAGAAGCTTTTTTGGGCACCGCACATATCGCTGTACGAACTTGGTCGAAATCTCTATTGAAACGAAGTTCGTCATAAAATTAGTCTTTTTCTACGTTTTAAGTCAATACCAGCATTTAAACTTTCTACAAACTCTACCATTGCTACCAACGCAAATTGTTCATTTACTATGCTAATACGTTTTCATACTTCATCACAAGGAACCTCGAAAACGAGTTAGTGCTAATTCCGAAGGAAACCTGAAAATATTTCCAGCGAGCGTAGCGTGTTTTCAAAACCTTAATAAATCCGCCTGGACGAGTAAGCAAGATAAAGAGGATAGAAAGTCAGAGTCAGAGTGAAGTCCAGGAAGTTGATCTGGAGATCAAGGATCTGGAAGAAGATGCGACAAAGGAGGAGATATCAGCGGCTTTGCAGAGAAACTATGCTACGATTGATAGTACCTGATGTCCGGAATATTCTGGATACAGGAACCATTCAAGTCTGCTGGTATAATTGCAGAATCCGAGTGGTGGTGAGACCATTAAAGTGCTTCAAGTGCTGGACATTTGGACACGTCTCACGGAACAGCAAGAGCAGCGGTGACCGAAGACTGTATCAAGTACGGTAAGGCCGGTCACTAAGTTGCCGAATGCACAACAAGCGCAAAGTGCAAAAGAGGGAGATGGGGCACCCACAACCCACATCGCAGGTAGCAGCCGAAGCTCAGAGTACACGCGGGCTCTTCAGGCGCTTCAAAAACGAGGCTAATGAGAGTACTCCAGCTCAACCTGAGCCAGAGAGGAAAGAAACGACACGAACTCCTAAAACTTATAACATTTCGAATGGAACCAGGAATCTAAGGTCGTCTGAGAATATCGCAGGAAGGCCTCTCCTGCGATGTAATAAGTGGAAAACCTTCAAGGAAAATTTGTCAAATATGTGTCATTTAAACAAAATAGTCTCTATTGCTTAAACCTTTTTCTTGAAGAATGTCTCCATGGCATTAAACACAACCCTTCTATTTTAGAATCATTTTTAACGTAGAAAACTCCTGTTGTGAACTATATAATTTTTCCTCCAAGTTGGAGGCCTTCTAGGGAGTTGTCGAAGCGAGGGTTAATGACGCTACACGTACTCCATTAACGCCAACGTTTCGACTGGAGTTGGTCCAGAATTAGTAGCGCTACTAATTCTTCAGAGCCTTGATAAAGACTGGACCAACTCCAGTCGAAACGTTGGCGTTAATGGAGTACGTGTAGCGTCATTAACCCTCCCTTCGACAACTCCCTAGAAGCCCTCCAACTTGGAGGAAAAATCATATAATAATTTTTAAGTATTTGTTCCATCACGTCCATCCAGATTTCCCTTTCTCCTACTCTGAAATTACCAAAGCTGTTTATTCAATACATGTAAGTACTTTAACTGTTACATATCTTTTGCACTTCAAAGATTATAATGCCTTTAATTTCACGCATGTCTACCTATAATAATATTTATTATTTTTTTTATTATTATAAAGGAAAGATGATAGGACAGCGTTGCTCCCTCTTTCTCTCTCGAACTTTATCTACGATATACAATGCTATAAACACTCAATAAACACGTTAAAATGAAACGTAGTTATAATTAAATTTTAAAGAGTTAGTCGAACATTGACTATCGATTGTAGGTAAATACATATAAAAATAACACGCAATACTAAAGTGAATAACGTCGAAACGAAATCGGTGGACATTTGCCAATATTGCAATGAAATGAATTCCACGTTTGGGAAAACCGATCGTAAAACATTCTATTAGAAATTTAATATTTTCCGTCCACACTTGAATAAGATTTTTTTGTCAAAAGATCATGACATCTCGTTTTTTTTTTTCATTGAAAAGATTTACTTTCACCACGTGTAGGAAACTACCCCAACCCACCGCAATCAATATGAAACTTAAACATTAAAATGGTTTTATCATTTTACATTGGTTAGGTTATCCTTTTTAACCAATTTGTTATTGATAGACAATTGGTTAGTGACAGAGGCGTGAATGAATGACGTCACTAGGTGAAAGTACACTAGGTCGTTGTCACGAATGTTCGTGCCACCAGCTCCGTTATGGGGTGCACGTTGCATTGTTATTACACCTAATAGGAGACATATCACACAATATCAATAACCATTACGTAATCCGATTTAATCCCGCACCTTACCCATTACACGTACAGCCATAATTCTCTCTCTCAATACAACGTACCTGAAACAAAAACATAAATTAGAGAACAATTCCGAATGAAAATAACATGCAAAATATTTGTCACTGATTACCACGTTCTTATCAATACACAAATCGGAAAAGGTTTTCGATCCACCGACGGATATGAAACGGTCACGGCAAATAAGCATCAATTTTATTGGCGGCCATTAATCTACTAAAATATTGATCATAAAAAGGTGTAAGGGCCCAATCTATGCGAATATGATTAATGAGCCATAATTTCAACTTTTTACAACGCCATATTGTAACTGCATAAACAAATTCCGACAGCGCCCTCTATCGTTTTGAAACATCCCAAAATATTACAAGAAAATATGTAACCTCAGTTTAGTTCAAAAAATCACGTAGTTCAACAGACAATAAACATTGCGGTGATAAAATCATTCAAAATATTGGCGAGGATTTGATCCTTTAAATATAAATCGCTTTAGCAAATACAGAAATTTGAACAAAACAGCACTTTTAAAGTTTAAATTGAGATCGTGCTTCATGCAAGCGATTTATTTAACATTTAACATTGTGAATTTATTTTTATGGGATTTGCCAGCATTTTGTTTGCGTCAACTTTATGCTAATTCAAAGTTTATTACAAATACAAATACTGAATACATTATTTTCATACTTCTTCTCGCTGTTTATTAATAAGGTCATCGAAAATTTTGATGGTACTTTTGTGTTAAAGGTGCCTAAAAGCTCGTCCAAACTGAATCACTGATTGTAGATATAAGATCCTTTAGTAAACCGGATGTTAAGGTACTGTTTCCATAGTGAAAAGGCGTTTCTTTGCCTCATGTGATTTATTATTATTTATTAGTATCGGTTTCAATTTTGAAATTTTTTTTTTGCATTTCTCGCCGTTTTATGACCTAAATAACACGAAAAACACCTTTTTGGGGAAAAAAATTTCGTGTCTGTGTGAGGGTGTGTGCGCGCGATACCTTTTGAACGCATTGAACTGTACGCTATACGCAACTGGAAAGGAAACGCGCATAAGAAACTCTGAAGCCACAGCCAAGTTAGGCAACCCTCAACGAATGGGTATCTTTACCTTTTTCTTTTGCACGAAATGTCATACAAACGATGACCACACGATGATGTATTTAGCTAAATAATAGCAAGTCTAGTTCTAATCCAAAAAGTCACTAGATTTAGTAACTTTTCTAGTTACCAGTACTGCCAACCTAAGAAAAATTACTAAATCTAGTGATTTTTGGATTAGAACCGGCCTTGCTACACTACTGCTACAAAAATTCTTTGCCATAATATCTAGGTCCAGTGGCGGCGACTTCGTGAGGGCAGCGGGGCGCGGGCCCCCATGTAGGCAGATTGCGTGGGGGCATGGCCCCCATGCACTTCACTGGCACCTGAACTTGACTATGAACAAAATTGGGAAAGTAAGACACATTAATTTTATACGTAAAAATGTTAGGAATAGGTCTATATACTCTATATCTATCTGTTTCACGCCGTGAAAGTGAGAATTAAAAAATTTTCAGAAATATCAGGAGATCAGGACCGATCCCGATACACGATACCACCAGTCTGTGACGATACTAACCGGAAAAAATGTTTTGTTTAGTCTTTTCCTAGGATGTCGCTGTTAGTACATCAGTTATTTCGTTAAATCATCATTCACAACATAGAATATGGTAATATTTCGTATGTCGTACTCTATTACAAACGAAGAAATACATTTTATGCAGTTTAGATGTTTTTTCCAAAATTTTGTCATCTATGAATAAAAATGAAACTGCAATAATAGCTATTTATGTATCAAGTACGCAAAATGATGTTTTAGCGGATGAGTCGTGTTTGTCGGACGAGACGTTAGCCGAGTCCGAAAACTTCGACGAATCCGCTAGAGCATTTTGCGTACGTGATGCATACAATATTTTTTTGCAGGAATTCTCTAAACTATCAAATTAATTTCATAAACATTTATTTTGGCGCGTACAGAACAGTTGTAAACGTCAAAAAATTTAGGTTTGACATAGTTGCTATGGCAACAACAGATAAATACGTTTTAGCGTACTAGTACTCTAAAGATGTATTTTGCGGACTATTTAGAGTTCGCAAAACATTCATTTTAGAGAATGAATGAAAAAAAGTAGTTTTTTTATCTTGATATTAAAAAATACCTACACCGTTGCTCCTTATGATTTTAAAAGATGAGCTTTTTCTGTAGTGCTGCTGCCCCTTGCCCCCATGTAGATCTTAAAAACCCGGCGCCACTGTCTAGGTCAAGTTCGTTAATGAGCAAAATCCAACCAGTGGCGAGGCATTTTTAGGGAGTTAGACGAAAATTAATCGCTTCAAATTTTAAAGTAAACAAGTATCAAAAGGCGCAAATTCTTATAGAATTTTAATTTCAACCAACTTCAAATCTGTAGCTAATTATGGCATATATACAATATATATGCATATACCTCCCCACCTCAGACATAACCACGCCGGATTCTGCACAAATGAGTCATTGTTTTTCTTTCCACCCTTAAGGGGGATGGGAGTGGAGAGGGTGACGGACAATTTGTAAATCACGAAAAAATGTTAGAGGAAAAAAAAGTAAAAAAGATAGTTTTTCTGCGGACGTGCAATTTTCCCCCTTTCCACCCCCAAAAAAGGGGTTGCAGTTGGGGGTGAAATTTGCAATTTGAGTATCGTTTTTTATGGAGAATCTAAAAGTAATAAAAAATAGGTGTTCCCATTTAAGTTTTGGAAACTCACCCCCGCTCCACCCCACAGGAGGGGTGAGGGTGATGTTTACGTATCATGACCCAATAGGTTTCAACAAATAAAGGAAACGTATTTTTTTCTTTTTGTAATTGGACGTGTCGTTCTCGAGATATTAAAGGGTGTATATTTTGACTTTAATGGCGTCCCGACGGCGAACGGGTGATCCGATCAAAAAATTTACCAGCGATTTGGAATCAGTGAAGAATTTCCTATAAGATGACACCACTTCCAGCTTTCTAAACCCTGTAACATCGACCAACGCACAGACACACAGACACACAGACACACAGACATCCGGACGAATTTAGTAACCAACTTTTTGAAGTTGGTTGAAAAATAACCGGTGCCGCACCGTGCAAAATTGTGCATTTTTAAATTTATTAATCGATTTTTTTGTTTACGCATTATGGCAGTTAATTTGCCAGCGTTTCATTCGATATAAAAAATGATTTTTTTTAGGTATTTTCTATTTTAGGTCAAAAATACACGAAAAAATCGTGTTTCCCGAAAAGCTCAAATTAGGTCTTTTTACTTTTACTTTGGTTTGCCTCAAGAAAATTCGGAAAAAAATCTTCTTAAGTATTTTTTCATTTTTCGGTGAGACAAATCCATTTTTGGAAAAAAATTCTGTTACGCTGTCGTCGGTGGCTTCAAATTTCTTCTTGGTACGATAGAGGGCCTAATGCCTATAATGCACACAAGTGACAGATTTTATGATTCGATATTATTGAGAGTATGTCGTAGATGAACCTCATTGATGTTTATTATAGCAGAACATTTACAACAGATGCTATAATTCTTGTTACATTCTCCATGAATAAATAATAAATTTAGAATACCTGTGTTTGAACACGTGTTGTTGTTTTCCATTTTTTTAATAAGTACTATTCAATTCAACTGTCACTAGTGGTGTTAGACTGCCAACTAATAAAACTGGTGATAGAACAGTCGTTGTTTTCAAGTTCTGCTAAGCCATTTTCGCAAGAAAGTGAATGACCTTAGTTGACTGAACAAAAAAACAGTAGATATCTCAAAAAGTAGGTATAGAGAACCATGGTACCGTTCGAAAGAGAATGAAATTTTGCATCAGACTACGACGAAACATACAGGGTGCTCCATTTGAAAGAATCAACTTATGATGATTTGAAGTTAACTAAACTCGGCATTAAATTTCCACCACCCTGTATGCAATTAAGTCACTTTGAAAGTATGAATGGGAAGCTTAGGGGTCCAGCTATCTTTCATGTGAATATGCTTCCTTTATCTTTCTTGCTGTAGAATTCACATGGTTTTAAGCTAGATAGTGTTTATTTTAATTTTTATTTAAAAAATTAAATATCTCGGAAACGGTTAATTTTAGGAATAAGAAAACTTGATGAAAGTCCACCTAAAATTTGACGTAGAATCCAAAATCGGAATAATATATAGGATGATACGTTTAAAATAACAAAGTTGGTGTCATTTCCGGAAAAACCGGAAGTGTTACATAGACGCCATTATTTTACTTGAGGAGGCCATGCCCGAAAACCCCATTACCCAAACTTTCAAAATTCAGATCATAGTAGTTTCTGAAATATTCTAATGGGTGGTCACCGTGAGACACCCTGTATATCGGTTTATATTTATTTGCTCCTTGCAATATAAAGGACAATTTAACTCATGTATAAAAAATCCCATTAGCCGCAGTGCAATTGTCACTTTTACAGCGACAAATGCACTATTATAGTGGTTTTTTCACTTTCAAATTCTAATTAACTATCGCAGTATCCGTGCCCGCCGTATAAATACATAGTTTGACATTTGCGAATAATTTATTGCATGATGTTTGTGTTATTTTAAGATGAGTCCATTTGGTAAAGTTACGAACGGATTTCTAAACTTCTTGTTCGTTAAATTGTCCTGCCGAATTACACTCGAGATTTGTATTTATACCGAGTAAATTTGTGTTGTTTAAATTCTAATCTGTTTCCTTTAGCAATTTTTATTGGTTTATTGGTTGACAGTTTTTCTCGTCTAATTGCTAGGCAACAGATTCTTATTAAACAACCCAAATTTACTCGGTAAAATACAAACCTCTTGTGCAATTATAAGTGAAAAATAAATGATTATTTTTGGCATTAACGACCCAAATTATTTAAACAAAATTTCTCGCGAGAATATTTCACGAACCAGAAATTTGTGCGATTGTTTATTGGTAGCCCGCCGTGATAGGCCAGGGGGGAGCACAACTGGTATGGAACGCAATTTTCTCATAGATTTCGCCTTTTCATATGTTCCTTTACTCAACGATATTATCAATAATTTACGAATTTGATACCTGATTAATAGATATTTATGAATACCTATACGAAGTAGGTACGTGTGCTCCGCGGACGAGGGCCCCGCGGAGATTTTCCCGGTATCCCGTTTGTCCAGTCCGGCCCTAGCTATAATTGTTCTCACATTTTCTTTTACCATCCTTGTAAGAAAAATTAGTGCCCATGTGTAATGTTCCAGCTACTGTATACGCATTTCATATTTCTGACTGCTTCCAGAATTATTGAATAGTGTGTGAACATAGCGTAAGTTGGTAGTAAATAGGGATACTGGCACAAAACAATGTTTTGTGGATACTGGTTGTTTTCCGTGGATAAAAATGTATGTTACGAAAGAATGGTGAAATGTTGAATTGAAAATCCAAAGCCATAAATCTATGATGATCGAATTAGGCTATCTAAACGTATTTACTTGAATGTTTCTCTTCGAGGTAAAGTTATTTTCACAGTATTCCTTTATTTGGTTAACCATGTTTTCTTTTTAGGTTATGCCACATTAATTTACCTACCTTTCTTTTACATAAACCAAATTCCGAAACCCATTTTTTATTATTTTTATATCCGACTGACGACCAAGAGATCTATAAAATTATTATTAATAGTTTTAACAACTCTACTGATGAAATTCCTCCCGTAATAATAAAAAAAACTATAATACCATACTATGATGGTGATATTGTTTGGTCTACGTTAACGTCGCTAATAAATCAGTCATTCTCTTGTGATAAAGTTCCAACAAGTCTTGTGGTAAAGTTCCAACAGTTTTAAAAACTAGTCAAATTACACCAATGTTTAAGAAAAATGAGAAAACGAACTTGGCAAACTACCGACCAGTGGCAATATATTCAATTTATCATAAAATTGTAAAAAAAGCAATGTTAACGATGTCATTACTCTCTGCTAACATGAGGTTTGGAAAAGGTAATCTACGAATACGGCATAGTATCATTTCAATTAACATATACTGGAGATAAATAAACTCTAAACCTTCCCCATGTGTTGTTTATGAATTAATTCATATGTTAATAGCAGAGACCGGTTTCGATAAAAATCATCGTCAGGCTATGTGTAAAATAATTGATTGATGAAGAATGAAGCTTGAAAGATGATAAATTACACAATAATGGCAACAGAGGCTCCAAACATGATGATAATTTAATTAACTAATTAAATTAGATATTAAAAAGAACATAAGGGGAAATAAGTTGATGGCATGATGGAATAAATAATTACAATGTAGGAGGCATGATGACACCCCGCAAAATTAAACGTTCTTAAAACAAAATGAAGCCAAAGTGGCCACATTAACACATGAATTAATTAATAAACAACACATGGGGAAGGTTTAGGAGTAAACAGTAAACGTTATATGTTTACCCCTTTTCGAGTTTCAAAGAATACCATTATGGACACAAAGAATCTATAGTGTATCAATTATTAATAACCAAAAGGTATGGGTATCACTGTTTTGCAACTTATCGATGTAGTAGATCATAAAATCCTCTTACAGAAACTGTATTGTTACGGGATAAGGGGGTTAACGCACGATTGGTATACGAGCTACTTACACAATAAAATCCAATATGTTAATATGAGAACAGATGGTACTGCTTATAAGTCGAAAATGAAGACTACGAATATAGGAGTGTCACAAGGATCCATTCTGGAGTCACTTTTGTTTAGTCTGTTTATAAACGATCTACCTCAATATTTAAATGAATTATTGCACCGTAATGTATGCTGATGCGCTTATCACAACTTGCTATTATCGAATCTCCTGCGAACTGGTTGTCTAATAACAAACTTTTAATGAACTCCGACAAATCTTTCGCACTTCTTAATAATACAGCAAACATTGATCTGAATAACGTTATCAAAGTAAATTCAATCTCTTTCAGAACAACGATCCACTAGTTTCTTGGGTGTGTGGGTTGATAGCTGTCTAAAATTTGACACCCATATAACCAAATTAGAGTCAAAACTGAAAACCTCTTGTTATTTACTAAGGATGTTAAAAGATTTCATTTCACTAGATGCACTCATACAGGCCTATCATGCGAATTTCGCATCATCACTAAGATATGGAATTCAATAGCGGGGAGTTTCTGCTGAAAACTATAATTTGTTTCCATTTCTACAAGAAGCAGTGGCGTAAGTACAAAATTTGCCCCCCCCCCCCCCCCCCCCCAATATATTTATATTTTTCTCTACAATCATTTATTTCAAATGAAATATAATGTCACTAAATTTCTGCCTGGGGAAAATATTTTTTATACGTAATTAGTAATTAATTGATTCAGGTATTAAAAGAATGAATCCGATAAATTGTAGTTGCCTCTACAGAAGATCGTCGGAAAATAGTGAAATTTTGAGGCGGTATTTATTTTATTTATAGTTGTCAGCATAGAGAGCATATTATGTGGAATCAGTCAAAGCGACAAAAGCTGCCGCGCCCTTTGAAGCTTTTTCCCAAAATAGCGGACGATTCAACGGCGGCTACTTCTGCAGAGCGAAGAGGTAAAATGACACAGACGTGTAGATGAATGATCTAAAGCAAAACTCAAAATTTTCACTTCAAGATTGGCGAAGACAACAACACTTTCCTCTTCGTTTGACCGATGCCTACCTACTTTGCCCCTAATATTATACGAAGAATCTTTAAAGTTGAGATGTGGCGTTACCAATGACGAACATCATATTACAGTTTGATAATAAAACAAAATCCTATCCTTAGGTAAGATCTACAACGTTTTGGCTTAGTCTTTGTTGTTAAGATTTAATTGTAATAGTGTTTACTTACAATTTTTCATTTTTTTAATTTAAAACAGTAATTTTTAATGAATATATTGATTTCGGCAGCACCGTTAAGACTGTTCGCTTCAGGCGAACTCGTAGATCATAAATCTTCGGTAACGCGCAATTTAAAATTTGCCACGACAGCCTGTTTCTGATTATTATACGATTATAATAAGATGATGGCACCGTTTCCGATTATTAGTTAATAACTATGAAATTGGTCATTCTGTAGCGGTGAAAAAGAGAAAGTTAAGTGATACTAATGCTTTCAAGGAGTAGAAAAACTCGTTTCGTATAGCTCATTTAACACATTCAGAAATTTACATTTTCTCTTTAAACTAACGGCCTTCCATTCGCAATGAGTATTTAAGCGACGTGCTCGCAATATTATTCTAGTGAACGTCAATTAAAATTGCAAGAAAAACTTTTAAGAATGTAATAAAATTCTGACGGCAATTCTTGTCTGATTAAATTTTGAATTAAACTGAAATGTGATCTGTCAAAGAGTCTTTACGAAGTCAAACGGAATTTTCATTATTTGAATGGTGACAGACAAAAAAAGCATTTCTCTATTGGGGAAGTTTAAAATTTTCAAATTACCCTGGAAAGTTTAATAATACAGATTCTCAGCTGTCGCGTGGTAAATCGATGAAATTCCAATTTGACGTCAACGTTATTAGTTTTCCTGATATTCTTCTGTGTTAAACGAGGGAATGAATGGTTGTTTTAAAAGTTCAAAGTTTTTAAATTTAAAAATTCCAATTTATTTCGAGGGTAGCACGTGACAGATGATGTAAGGTGAGCTTTCTTATCGAGCTACGTGTCTGTGCCAGACCTTGAGAGTTGACACCCCTAATCATCCCTTGAAGATGTTCTGAAGTGGAAAAACTGTCGTTATCCTTTTGGTGTAGTCGTTTTCTCTTTTAACTCGATAATCCTCTCCATTTTCAGCCTCCGGCAATTCACATGCTTATCTAATTACGTCGTACGGCAGCGGGCAAAAGACTCCAAATTCGACGTTCATCTCATTTACATATTGATTTTTACAGTACAGAACAGGCCGTGCGTAAAATTTGAACGAGCCAGGTACTGTGTTTCGAATTTTAATTTCTGGGGTGGGAAGAAGGGAAAAAAAGACAGAAACGCGAAATAATTACTATCTAAAAACGTTTTCGTGTGTATCAAAATGAAATTAGGGTATTATAAGAACAAAATAATTAACAAAGTTTAAAAAAATGAGTTTTATAATTAAGGGTTGCGACTGAAATCGTTTAGTCTTTAAAAGGGTTAAAAGCTTTTAGTCTGATGAACCCAATTTATGTTTAGACATTGTTAGGACGTTGTTTATACTTATGGTTTTAAGTTTTTTGTCTCCAAAATTGGGACGTTTTTTATTAACGTACTAAAATCGGAGATGTAATAGATGATACGCTTTTTGAATTTTACGTTTTAGTTGAAGTAGCACCCTATGTGTCCCACGGTTAAAACTTTTCCTTTTTTTCATTATGCACACGATTTATTTCGATGTGTGTACATTCTGAAAAGGTTTTTAAATTCACGAAGCAGAAAGCTTTTTTAACAATAGTAAATTTTATGTTCCCTTCTGAAAGCTAAATTGATAAGTGAGCGATGTACTTTTTTACTGTAATTTTCTTTTTGATATCGCATTTCCCTAGTTTCCTTAACCGAAAATATGTCAAGAGAGAGAGAGAGAGAGAGAGAGAATCTTGCATTTTAACTTACAATACATCTGTTTTTTTTTTCTTCAGAATATTCGATTTTGTTTTGCAAAGAAACGCGATTTCAAGCTTTGTGATCTCCTGTAGCTTTTAGTTCATTTTTTGTTGCCTACTGAAAATACGTTTGAAAGATTTTGTTTCGAACAGATTTTGTTGTAACGCTGGAGGGAGTTACACCTGCTCTATACTTGATATATCGTAAATCGTGAGTTTGTAACCTTTTTAGTTCTCTACTACGTTTATTTACTTCTTATTTTACAATCTAGTAAAGGATAAAACGTGTAACAAGATTTTACAAAGAAAGACCGTTCTGTATCCTTACTCTGTGGCAATATTGACGAATGTTGGTCCTTTCTTGCAATTCTACCCCTTTTTCACTTTCTAAAAACATTTAGTATAGCACTTGACAAATGTTAAAAATTACACATAAAATCTGCGAGCAAATTAATTGCCGTTATTTATAGCATGCGATATAAAACACCTACCCTATTTAAAATTCATATCAATCAAGGTTTTTATGGTATTACAGGAAAAACTGATCAAAGCAGAGTATCCAGATCCACACCTTTTCATAATGCAGGAATGAAATGATCAAGATGTAACTAGTGATAGTCCTGTTCCTTCTACATCCTATCCAAAGTCCGTACAACCCCGCAAAAAATACTTTTAGAATCATCAGATACTGAAGGCTTGTTGAGTTCTCTGCACGTTAAAAACACTTATCTTATGATAATAATAGTGACACTTTTTGAACATCTAACGATGTTATACGGATGTTTAGGTGTGTTAAAGCCACTTAATTTCAACTCAACTATATTATAGTGCATTTGGTAAAGAGCCGGAGTAATAAATCAGCCTGTCAGGCAGATTTCAGTGTAGTAGATGAGAAAACTATATATTGTAAATAAATTCTAATTTAATAATTGTATGGAGTGTTATTGTTCACTCTTTTACAAATTACCCACTTTCTACGCCTATGAACCCTTTGCCGAAGGATTTAGCTGGGAGCTTAATGAGGGTTTCCTATTGTCAACGCGGTCATTTTTAAAGGGTCTTCTATTGTTTGGTGGTCTTAGTACGAAAGAAGCGACATTTTCATTTTGTGTTTCCGATATTTGCAAAACTTATTATTGAAAATTGATGTGCCGCTCGTATAGCAAAAATACCATACTATACTTGAAGTAGTTGATTTATTACTTCGCCTCTTTACCAAATGCACTATAGCTACTCATTTTATACCATGAGCCGAAAAGGTTCCAAAGTCATTATGGCGGGACCGTGAGTCGAACCCCGGACCATGTGCGTAGTAGTCTAGTCTACTTAGACTCCTCTCTACTCATCTTGATACTTTAATAAAAACTCTGAGATCAAAGCAAAAAGTTAACAATTTTATATTAAATTAAGAAGAACCAATTGTTGCTTCCGCCTCAAGCTTCATGCTCCTGTGCGAAATGAATTTACCAAGCGAAATAAACACACCTGGTGTTCTTCAGGACGGATTTTCATTAAAAGGCAGTTTTTGTCATTTACATGGTGCAGCTAGCCCCTTACTTAGTGTTCCTTTTGGGGCGGAATAAAGTATAACAATAGTAACTGAATGGTGTTCTACTTAGTAATTGAAACGCTAACCAGAACGTTTACCTAGCTAGTTAATATTTTTGCCAATTACTTCCTTGTAACATGTGTAAATGACATTATTACAAACATAGACAATGATTCAACATAATAATCCTACTACCATAAAATTTCATGATAAAACGATGTTCTTTATGCCAACGTATCCTGGAGAGATAGTGGAAATAATACGGAATTTACCAAGTAATAAAGCTACCGGATATGATGATATACCTGCTGAACTGATTAAATTCTGCAGCAACGAACTTGCTACTACTTTAGCAAACCTTATCAACTTATCCGTTGAAACTGGTATTTTCCCGGATGCTTTGAAATATTCCAAATCAATTCCATGCTACAAAAATAAAGGAGATAGCACAGATATAAACAACTACAGACTAATATCGATATCTAGCGTTTTTCCAAAATTTTCGATAAAGTGATAAGTAAACGATTACTGAACTTTCTGAACAAAGAAGACCTCCTGTCCAAGCATCAACATGGCTTCAGGGAAAATCATTCCGTGATAACCTGTGCGATTGATTTTGTACAATGTATGGAGGACAAACTGGATCAGAATGAATATGTATAATATGGCGTTTTCTTTGATTTTAGCCGCGCCTTCGACAGTGTTGACTTATGCCTTTTAGCGAGCAAATTAAATAGAATTGGTATTCGAGGAAAAGTAAACGATTTACTCATCTCGTATTCAAGAAATAGAAAGCAATTTGTAAAAATACAAACAAGTGTATCCAAGTGTTATAATGTTGACATTGGTACCCCTCAAGGAAGCGTGTTGGGGCCACTTATATTTCTAATCTTCGTCAATGACTTACCTCCCAATATAATCAACGGTCAAATATATATGTATGCTGATGATACCTCAGTCATTATATCGGACAAATGTCAAGTAAATCTTTCCTATAAAATAAAAAGTGTCCTAGAACAATTTAAATCATGGTGTGAAACAAATAAATTAATTGTAAATTATAGCAAAACTAAATGTATCGAGTTTCATAATAAGTGGAAAAAACCATGTAATATTAATGTTGTATTTGAACAATCAATTAAGTGTGAAGAAAGTGTTAATTTTCTTGGAATAAGTATCGATAAAAACGTAGATTGGTCTGTTAATATCGATGGCGTATGTAGTAAATTAAACAAAAGTTATTATCTCATCTCTCAGTTGAGGAAGACGTTTAGTACTGAACAGTTGCTTAATGTTTATTATGCAACTGTGCATTCAGTAATCAATTACAGCATAATCTTATGGGGCCAGGATAAAATTTGGAAAAGAGTGTTTATCATCCAAAAGAGAATCATAAGATTAATATTTCATCTGGAGTATAATCAATCGTGCAGACGAATATTTTGTGACTATAATATCTTGACTGTGCAATCTGATTATATCCTAAATCTGCTATGCTACATTCACTTTAGAAGAAGAAATTTCACCAATCACACCGACATTCATTCGTACTCTACGCGATATCGTAATAAAATATATTTAAAAAATACGCCTAAACATCAATTTTATTTGAAATCACCTATAGTAAATACAGAATTCAAGAAACAAATAAAACAAATATTAACAAAAAATTGTATATATTATATTGATGAATTTGTACAAATAATAAGCTATTTATAAGATTTATATGTATATCTAATGTATGACGTAATGTACTTATCTGTATTGTTTGTGTGTAAACTGATGTATTACTGTTAGCCCAGTCAATTTAGACATTCACCCTTGCATAAATTCCCAACAAGCTGAAAATTTGCATGAACGTTAGAGACACCATTATAATGAAATTGTGAAAAGTCCCCATCGATCCCATGTGTGCAAAAAATTTTATTCAAGGTCAAAGTTCGCAAAAATGGGTTTTTTAGATTTTTCAGCGAAACGGTTAGTTTTATGATAAAAATATTTCAGACATAAATTGTAGAGCATGCAATTATCTATAAAAAATGCCCTTACACTTTTTTTCAAACCATTAACCATTTCAGAGAAAAAGCGATTCTAAAATTTACTTTAGTTTTTTTTTAACGTGGTTTCTCCGGTAGCCCTGCTCCACGGTCTATCTCAGTAAAATTCAATGGAATGTCAGGTCATCTTATTCATCATCATTGTCATCATCTGTTTCTTCTTCTCTTCCTCTATCTCCTTCTTCTTCTATTTCTTCTTCTTCCTCATCTTCCTGAGTTGACGTAAATTGTTCTAACAGCGATACATCAGTTATTTCATCGTTGATGTAAGGATCTTCTTCTATTGGAGGTTTAATACTTCAACACGACTCGCCTTGACAAGTGGTGCGTGCTGGTGAACAAGATAAGCCTACTTTCTGCAGCCGCATTTCGAATTACACCCCTTTTTGCAGTTGCAAAAAATAGTATTAAGGAGGTTTCTGGTGCAGGTGGAAGTGAGTGTGGATTGGTTCCAATACATTATTAATTAGCTTCCAACCCCATTCTTCTGAGTCCAGTTGATTAATAAGCCACACTTGAACCTGTTGGTGAGTAGAAGCCGCAGTTGGAGGAAGGCAAGCTAATTGCACGTTTTTTATTACGTGTATGTTTTGTAAAAGACGGTAACGTAACTTGTCTACCCAAAGAATTCTTTCTGAAGCTCCATATACAGAAAGAAGAAAGCGAATTCCGTTGATGATTACTGATTATAGAGTTTCTGGAGTAGAGTTAATATCTTTCGAAAGCACATGTAATAAAATTTAGTTTTTCAAACAATTTAAACACTGTGGTTTTACCCCTCCGGAGCATTGCTGATGTGTGTCTGTGCGTTGGTCGATGTTACAGGGTTTAGAAAGCTGGAAGTAGTGTCAACTTATAGGAAATTCTTTACTGATAATCTTTGATTAATTTTTTCGCCGTCGGGACGCCATTAAAGTCAAAATATACACCCTTTAATATCTCGAGAACGTCACATCCAAGTTCAAAAAGAAAAAAAAAACACGTTTCCTTTATTTTTTGAAACCTATTGAGTCATGATACGTAAACATCACCCTCACCCCCTGTGCGGTGGAGCGGGGGTGAGTTTTGAAAACTTAAAATAAATGGGAACACCTATTTTTTATTGCACTTTTGGATTCTCCATAAAAAACTATTCGCAAATTGCAAATTTCACCCCCAACTGCAGCCCCTTTTTTGGGGGTGGAAAAGGGGAAAAATTGCACATGTCCGCAGAAAAACGATCTTTTTTTACTTTTTGTCCTCCAACATTTTTTCGTGATTTACAAATTGTCCGTCACCCTCCCCGCTTCCATCTTCCTTAAGGGTGAAAAGAAAAACAATGACTCATTTGTGCAGAATCCGGGGTGCTCATGTCTGTGGTGGAGGTGGGGGGGGGGTAGGTATATACATAATATATATTGTATATAGTATATGCCATAATTAGTTACAGATTTGAAGTTGGTTGAAATTAGAATTCTATAAGAATTCGCGCCTTTTGATACTTGATTTTGTTTTCACATAAAATGAGGGACTCGGTTTCTTTTCAGTTCATATTCTCAAAATTATCATTTATTATTAATGTATTACTTAGTCATGCAGACTAATAGTTTTACTTATATTATGTGTCCAATGATGTACATAGTACAGCGTAGTCATGTTTATGATGGAGAATACAACTAAAGTAAATTTTAGAACCGCTTTTTCTCTGAAATGGTTAATGTTATGAAAAAAAGTGAAAGGTCAATTTTTGTAGATAATTGTATGGTCTACAATTTTTGTCTGAGATATTTTTATCATAAAACTAACAGTCTTGCTGACAAATCCAAAAAACCCATTTTTGCGATCTTTGACCTTGAATAAAAATTTTTGCACATATGGGATTGATGGGGACTTTTCACAATTTCATTATAATGGTGTCCCTAACGTTCATGCAAATTTTCAGCTTGTTGGGAATTTATGTAAGGGTACCCCCATTTTTTCGGCTAAATTGACCGGACTATGTTTGTATTTTATAATTTTTTGTGTCATATAATTTTTATTGTATTTGTTGACGTATCCTGACAGTTATTATTGTTTACATGGATTAACTAAATATGAATATGAATATGCAGTTACTTAGTAGAGCAATCGCAAGATGAAAAATACCTGTCACGTGATATTTACAAGGAATAACCGGTATTGATCTCACTATACTAATTCAGTTCGCCAGATTAGGTTAGGTACCAACACTTATTCTTCCAAGCAACAAACTGAATCCTCTGAGAAAGATACTTTCTGGCGGTTGAAATTAACTCTTCCTAAGTAAAAGGAAGTCTCCAGTGGTACGGACAGACTGATCTCGTGATCACCACGTTTAGCTCCGATTCGGAAGATCGTGGGTTCATCTATTCTGTATGAGGTTTTACAGGAGTGCTTCCTCACCTTAATGCTTGTCCATCATGTGAAGCCTATAAGGCGCATACTGGAATAGAACGTCATTCCTTTCGAACTCATTCCCGTTTACCCATCCTTATATCTCCGTTCTCTAACTGGAGGAGAGGCTTTGGAAAACCTGATCAACCTGCCTCCGTCATCCCTGTATTCAGGAGTGGCGAAGGAATAAAACACAATGCTTTTTGCCTTTTTTCCTCAATGGAGATTACAATACAATACAAATAGTATTATAGTTATTGTCCGAACCGTACATCATGAATTTGTATTATAGTTTATAGATTTTGTACTAAAGTTATACAGTTTGCCTTTCCATCAAAAGCATAACCGTCGAGTGAGTTATTCAATAATATAACTCACTTCATTCCTCACACAATGATAAACTCACTCAACTCGTTTTACCCTCCTATGTTTCCTGGCACACTTTTAGCCTCTATTGCACGCTTTTTTTTGTCTTTTGATGAATCAATCACAGCACGCCCAAATTTCGGTATGGGATTAGCGAAAACGGCTGTATTTCCTATAATTATTGCTGAATACAAACGTATTTCTGGTAATATTGTACTCTCTTCATCTTTTTATACCTATATCCTCTTAGTCTCCTTCTGAATATTTCGAAGCCATTTACTAAAACTGAGCATTTCATGATAATGAAAATACATATAGTACGTAACAATGTAATGTTGGGAGTTACCAAGCGTGTAAAAGTTTGGCCCCCCCTACAGGATTGTTATCAATGACCCATTGAACAATAATAGAGGGGGGGAAAGTTGAACGGCCGCCATCTTGTCCGCCATCTTGAAAATGCCCGCGAACCTATTTTTGGCTATATCTTAGCAACCGTATGTCCAAATCGAACGTACGTAGACTCTAATTGCACAGTTTTGTATTCCTAAGATAAATTGTTATATAACCGAAATTGATAATCCTAGCGGATTTAATGTTTTTGGGCTTAAAAGCTTAAATTATGGAATATGTAAAAAAAACGCTAAACAACATATCACTTTTTATTTTATTATTATTAATCTTTTAGATCTCGCTTTTATGAATAAAATGCAAAAACAATCAACGAAATCCGAGCACTGGTTACGAAAATATACAGGATTTAGGAATAGGTAGCGCACCTTTGCTGGCACAATAATTGGTAGTTACAGGTCAAATTGAAAATTTCATAAGTTTGTTCTCTACAAAATATGCGAATTACTACTAAATACATACATTAATTAAGTGTAATCAATTTTTGAAGGCTTATGCCCCATTCGCGATTCCCTCACCCTTATAAGAGTAATGATCGCCATGACATGAATCACATCGGAAAAACCGTACCGGTGAAGAAATCGAAAATACCCGGATTAATACAAATTTTATAAATTAATAATTTTTTGTGCCGCACCTTCTCGTTTATTTAATTAATTAATTTAATTTAGGCTTTTAGGAAAAAGAGGTGAACATCAAATATAGTTTGCACGTCCATTGTTTGTCACACTTACGGGTTGTGACTCCACTTCCTTACTGAGAGGACGCTCTAAAAGTCTAAAAGGACGGAATTCAGTGCCTGGAAAAGGAACCCAATAATTCAGGTCATCGTCCAAATGATGGAAAATCCATTCGCAGTGATGAAATTTGGAGTCTACAAAGTTCAAAGCTTTCAAGTCTTTCTTTATTCAAGTTTATGCAAGCGGTGCAGAATCCATTAATCAACAAGGAAAGTTTATATTCTGTCACCCAAACAAAAGTTTAGAAATGATGCACCCGACACAAGACGCTCTCCTATTACACTGCAAGAGAGCAGCTTACCAAGCTGCCATTTGGAGCAGGGCACATAAGGCTGAGCTTCAAGCTCCACATCCAATTCAACATGGGTGGAAGAAACTCGATCACAGATTCCTTCCCGTGTGGATAACAATTCCGGAAGTCAGCCCCGCTTGCATTGAGATTCTTAAATGTGGTTGCAAGCAGAATTGTGGAAACCGATGCAGGAAAAAATCATTACATAAATTGCACTGCTCTTTGCAAATGTCTGCGTAAAGTGGTCCGTATAATAATAACTGTCATTTGATGGTCACCTCTTCTTCCTAAAAGCCTAAATTAAATTGATTAATTAAAAAAACGAGAAGGTGCGAAACGCATAATAGTATATTATACACCAAGGTGGTGAAGACTGTTATTATTGACCGAGCACCAAGTTTATTTCGCGAGGGGCTTTGCCCCGAGTGGAATAAGGTGCGGGGTCTATAAATGGCTTCACCACCGTGGTGTATATACAATTTTTTCCACTACTGGTCAAATTTAAGACACAAATTAAAAATAAAAAATTTCTTGTAAAAATCAAGTAGGTAGCACAGGAATGCAAATTCCCATTATTAACCTAGGTGAATAATAAATAGATTATTGACCACTAGGGAGAGAAATTAAACTTCTCAGTTGTCTAGGATACGCAATAATTGTCAACTTCACAGCTAGTAGTGGAAAATAGTAGTTTACGTAACAAGTCCCGAAAGTGATCTTTTACTGGACAAGTAGGCAAATTACTGCAAGCCTGCGAGTCCAGTAAAAGCACTTTTGGGACGTATTACGTACAATATTTTTTTAAAAATCGGCCAGAAACGGGCAGAACAATTGACCGTTCTAGGCCGGAAAGTAAAAATGAGTCCGGTAAAGTAAAAATGACTTTTACCGGACTATCACAATAACTTTCCGGCTCGGTCCGACAAAATGACATTTTCTGGCCTAAAAATAATCCGGAAAGTACTACTTTCTGGCCGATTTTAAAAAAAACTTTTTAAAAAGATATAAAAAATGATTAGTAATTTATAAAATTTGTATTAATTCGGGTATTTTCGATTTATTCACCGGTAAGGTCTTTCCGATGTGATTCATGTCATGGCGATCATTACTCTTATGAGGGTGAGGGAATCGCGAATGGGGCATAAGCCTTCAAAAATTGATTACACTTAATTAATGTATGTATTTAGTAGTAATTCGCATATTTTGTAGAGAACAAACTTATGAAATTTTCAATTTGACCTGTAATTACCAATTATTGTGCTCAGCAAAGGTGCGCTACCTATTCCTAAATCCTGTATATTTTCGTAACCAGTGCTCGGATTTCGTTGATTGTTTTTGCATTTTATTCATAAAAGCGAGATCTAAAAGATTAATAATAATAAAATAAAAAGTGATATGATGTTTAGCGTTTTTTTTACATATTCCATAATTTAAGCTTTTAAGCCCAAAAACATTAAATCCGCTAGGATTATCAATTTCGGTTATATAACAATTTATCTTAGGAATACAAAACTGTGCAATTAGAGTCTACGTACGTTCGATTTGGACATACGATTGCTAAGATATAGCCAAAAATAGGTTCGCGGGCATTTTCAAGATGGCGGACAAGATGGCGTCCGTTCAACTTTCCCCCCCCCTCTAATATTGTTCAATGAGTCATTGATAACAATCCTGGAGGGGGGGCCAAACTTTTACACGCTTGGTAACTCCCAATGAAAATTATATGGAGATTGTTACGTACTAATATATTTCCCCAAATGGCCGATTATTTTCGACAGTTCATGAAAATTAAAAGGCGTTTACTCCAGCATATTGTTATAGCAATAAAAACATTCGCTTCTATTATACTTATTCAATAATTTTCATGGTTTGCTTTTAATAGGGGCAAAAAGGGGATGTGTTGGTGTGCTATCCGTAACTTCCTCCCCATTCTCTCCTGGGTCTAACCGCCTTATTACTCTTTATGGTCTTATGGTCTTTATATATGGATAAACGAAGAGCGAGGGGAGATAGAAGAAGCACTGCAGTTGAAACTATGAGATTAAACCTAGGTTTAATATAATGGATAAGCTTAAAGAATTAAATCATACCATTTAACGACATATTTTTTTTATTTTCAGCATTACATTCTACAGCTCACGAATTTAAAGATGATTTGGAGGTCAGATGAGCATTCGTCCGTTTTCAAATATTCTAATCGCGGCAATTCAAGAATTTCAGTAGCGTTGCAGGTACATTGTTTCAAGTGTATATTATGTCATTGTACGTATACAACCATTGTAAGCCCCCCTGGGTAGTCAGCGGCGCATTGAAATAAACAGTTTATTGTTTACAAATCAAATACTTATATAATTGCCTAGAATATGTACAAAATAAAAATATAACTCAATAATTCAAAATAATAATTAACTCTATAATAATTTATTCGTTGGTGCTACAACGGCCACCTCTCGTCCTTGCGGCGTACTACTGGTACCCTGTAAAGGTAAATTATAGATTACTTTAGTACCCACTCTGTACTTTCGCTCCCCAAACGGTGTCACCTCGTACTATGCTACAAAAGAAAATGGCGAGTGTCGATGATGGTACTACTTAAGTTGCAGTTTCCAAAGCTTAAATACGGTAAGTACAATACTTCTCCCGTCTAAAAATAACTATTTTCCGTCACCTTTTAGTAGCAACAACCTTACACGGTGATCTCCACCTCTCCAGACAACCAGTGAGAAATTTTACAAGGGATCAACAGGTGTTACCAATTTTTACCAGTACCTACGTTCAATCTATTTTAACCCCCCAAATTAACGGCTACCCTTTTCTAGAATCCTCTCTGGGCCCGCCAGAGCCGCATTCCAGGGTACACTTGACGTTAACGTTAAAAAGGATAGCCCCGAAGGAACTTCCCGATTACCAGGGCGAGGAAAATGCCTCCCCAATTAACAATCAACTCTCGGAGAACAGGAAAGCCCGTTTCTCGAAGAGCTGACCCCCGTCACTAGTGGTTAACTAAATTAAATGCCTGTTATCTGGGTTAATTATTCTGTACTGATACCAATGGTATTTTTAATTTGCATGAACGGTAAATTCAGTGTTGTCAAACTGCAAAGGTAGGAGATCCCTAAGTTGCAGTAGTTAATTAACACTCTTTCAGGTGAGGGAAAATACTAACGAAAACTAAAACTTACCCCTAAATAAAAAAATGAACCAAAAACTAACTCTGTTTGTACCACAATGGATACTCGCCTTGGAAGCAATCGTGCGATTCCAACTCGGCACCACCAATAACCTGTGCCTTTGGCTGTCGTATGTACAACCCCCAATTTATCGCACGCTGTGGAAATTTCTCGCTCTCCTCAATTGAACCCTATCGGAACTCTGTAAGGTAAGCACGCTCGCAGGTCTACGCTAAAAAATGCACTAAAACTGAAACAACCTATTAACGAAAACTGTTAACCAAAAACTCTCTCTTCGACTCACGCTCCCTGCTTTTTAAAAACATTCTCCCGCTGCTGCAGGGGGGGGTAAACACTTAATCGACCAATTTCCTAAACAAATTCTAAGTGGGGAATACTTACTCCTTTTTCATCTCCCTACATCACATCCTCCCCCGGATTGAAGAGGGACACCCGGGTTTCTAAGCTCCCTGGCTGCAACAACCCTAGTTGCTCGACCATGGTGCGAGGCATCCTGACGAAGGTATCGGGGTCGGTGAACACCATTACTCGTCTTCGGTTTTCCTTGTTGCGACGGTTCCAACTCTTTCTCTTGCCCACTCGCCCGTCCATCACATCCTTCACTGTCACCTTTTTGGAAGGGCCAGGGCGGGGTAAAGGATCGATCCCCAGACTCCCCGAAGCCTCTATCATTGTCGGCTTCATCGCATCCTCACATACCTGTACTAACTCTGGTTCTGGTGATGGTACCAGATTGGTGGTCCACAAAGGAGACGGCAGCTTTTCTGGTACCGAGGGACTCCCAAACAGCCTTTCCATCTTGTCACTCATCTTCTCGGGACTCGCGTGCATCTCCCGGCTGCATTCCCCCACGGTTGATGTTGTTACCCACGCAAGCGGTTGGCTCTTCTCCCTTACATATCTCTCCGGGATCCATGGACATACCCTTCTTGCCTTCTTACGTATGTTTCGGTTAACTGGAGCCATATCGACGTCGACAGGTAACACTTGAATGGACCCACAGTGATCTGGTTCCCCCATTGCTGTCGTCCCCTCCACTTCTCTATCTATCTCTTCGCGATAAGGAAATTTCAAATCTTTTACATGCACGCGACTCTTCTTTCTTGGGTTTTCCCCATCCTTTACTTCCACAATTACTGGAGACAGTATTTTATGAATAATGTATGGCCCTGAATACTTTGGCGTCAACTTGGCCATCACTCCTTGAGCTTTATCGGACAGTACATGCTCCCGTTTATACACTGTTTCGCCTATCTTGGGCTTAACGGGCCGGTGGCGCAGATTATACCGTCGGCTCTGATCCACGAAGGCCTTCTCCAAATTGTCCCTAGTTACCTGTTGTAATTCCTGCAATTTATCCACCCTTCGGTGGATTTCTTCCATCTCGGTAGGACCGGGAACTTCTTCATTGGCAGGAATTTCATTGTGGTCGGCTCGGGGAGCAGTCAACTCCCTTCCACAATTCAATAATGCGGGAGTGAACCCCGTGGACTTATGAATGGCGGTATTCACGGCAAACATTATTTCCGGTAGGCTACTATCCCATGTTCTCTGACTCTGCTGCAAATTTTGAGCCAACATTGTTCCAATCACTCGGTTCAACCTCTCTACCGCATTACATTGAGGCGAATACGGCGGAGTGTATCTGGGGGTAATGCCTAATTCCTCTAGACACTCCCTATACCCTCTACTGGTGTATTGGGACCCATTATCCGACACTATGATCTTGGGCACACCATACCTAAAAACAACCCTCTCTCGCAAGGCTTTAATTATTATCGGAGTAGTGGCCTTCCGTATGGCTATTAACTCTGCCCACTTGGTGAAGCGATCCTGAAACACTAAAAGATACACGTTACCATTCACAGATCGAGGGAACGGACCCATCAAGTCCGTGTGGACAATTTCCCAGGGCCGGGCAGCGGGGAAATAATGCATGTGGCCTCCTGGCGCCATCGTAGAAGCCTTGAACCTTAAGCAAACTTTGCACCTTCTCACATGCCCTTTCACGTCCTTCGTCATCCCTGGCCAATAATACCGACTGTATACCCTATGGAGCGTCTTTGCCACGCCAAGGTGTCCAGCCTCCGGTTGGTCATGGCACTCATGCATGATCTTTAGCCTCTCGAGTCTGGGTATGCATTTCCTGAGGCACGTGTGTATTCCCTCGCTTGTTTCCAGATTAGCGGTCGGGAAACACCGCCATAACTGACCATCTCTAATGGTATAATCCCTATACTGACCAGGTGCTTCCATCAACCCCTTCCATATCCTCCTATACCATTCGCAGTCAGGAATGTCATCTTCCACTTCTTGTACAGCACAGACCGGTTGCTGTTCCTCTTCCGTTGACCGCGAAAGAGCATCTGCTACCCTATTAGACTTACCAGCCTGATATTCTATGTCGAAGTCAAATTGCTGTAATTCTAAAATCCATCTAGCTAATCGAGAAGTGGGTTTCTCCATAGTTCTCAACCATTTGAGACTTCGATGGTCAGTGATCACTTTAAACTTGTACCCTTCTAAGTACCCCTTGCACTTATTAATGGCCCAGACCACCGCCAAACATTCTAGCTCTATGGCCGAATAGTTGCCCTCTGGAGCAGTTAGTGTCCTACTAATATAAGATATAACTTTCTCACCTTCCTCCTGTACCTGAAACAGAACCGCTCCCAATCCCGACTTACTCGCATCCGTCCTCAGTATGAAGGGTTTGTTAAAATCAGGACATCCTAGCACCGGGTGAGTTGTCAGAGCTACCTTCAATTGATCAAATGCTTTCTGTTGCTGCTCCCCCCATATAAACTTGGTCTCTTTCTTTAATAGGGACGTCAACGGTATAGCCACATGGGCAAAATTGGGAATGAACCGCCTATACCATGAAGCCATGCCTAGAAAACTTCTTACCTTTCTTGGAGTGGTGGGTGCCGGCAAGGAGGTAATCGCTGCAATCTTCTCGGGATCCGGCTGTATCCCATGCCGGTTTACTAAATGACCCAGGTACTTCAATTCCGGCTTACAGAATTCACACTTATCTGGCTGCAAAACCAATCCCCACCTACGCAATCGGTCGAAGACTTCACGAAGGTTGGCTAAGTGCTCCTCAAACGTACGTCCCAACACAATAATATCGTCCAAATATGCAAAGGCTTTTGCATCTAACTCAGGACTGATGACCCTATCCAACAGGCGTTGAAACGTGGCTGGTGCTGAATGGAGTCCAAAAGGCATTACTCGGAATTGATACAATCCTTTGCCCGGGACAGTGAACGCAGTAATCGGACGACTCTCGTCGGTTAGCGGTATCTGCCAATACCCATTCTTCAGATCCAGCGTACTGATGTATCTCGCTCCCCTTAATTTGTCCAGTATCCCCTGGATAAAGGGTAAGGGGTAGGCGTCTTTTACGGTGCACTCATTAACCTTCCGGAAATCGATGCAGAACCGATACTCCCCGGATCGCTTCTTTACTAACACAACCGGCGAAGACCATGGGCTACTGGATGGCTCAATGATCCCGTCTCGGAGCATTTCCTCCACCTCTGTGTCCATCACTTGTTGCATGGCCGGATTGCGGGGATAATAACGTTGTTTCACCGCTTCGATACCTGGCTTCAACGTAATTTCATGGACCACCTCACTTGCTACCCTCGGCCGCTGAGGAAACTGGCTTAACTCTTTTTCCAGAAAAAGATTCAATTGTTGCAGTTCGTTCTCTGTGGGCCCGCTAAGTGAAGCTATGGCTTCGCTCCCTTGTTCGCTAGGTCTCATGATGTTTTGAAAATATAAGACTCTTTCTGCCACATTAATATGCAACCCATATCGTTCCATGAAATCCAACCCTATGATCATGTCCAGCGTAAGAGAGGGTAGGTAAGTAGCACACACCGGTATGACCACTTCCTGGTAAGTTAGTTCGAATTCAAACTCCCCTTCTGTGTTCACAGGTGTTCCGTCAGCCAAATGCACTAGGCCGTCATTTTCGGATACTGGTCGAACATTATGGGTGAATAGCTGATTCACCATATCAGTGCCTATATAGGTCCTGGCTGACCCCGTATCTACCAACGCGGCTACGTTCCTTCCATATGACTGCAACGTAATAAAAATACGCGTGTCGTAGGGATGCATTCCAGCTAAATCCTGCCGTGCAGGTTCAGGGTGACAGAAACGTTTTACGGTTTGTATCCATTCTCTCCATTCATGGTTTCTGATTTTATCATTACAGGCCACAGCCTTCCGTTGCGACCGGGGCCTTATTGCCGACGCAGGCTTTCTCCGTTTCCCGACTGATTGCAGGAACAGGCTCTCGTCAAAATACCTCGGCGTCCACATCTAAAACAAAACTTTTCAAAGGGATTTTTGCAACTTACCTTCCAGTGGCCCTGTTGCCCACATCTAAAGCACGTCTTTTCCCTCTGGTACACCGCAGCATTGGATTCGACTGGGATCGTACTATCCCTTGGACACGTCATTCGGGGCTCAACCCTCGGAGTGATTTCCGCACATTGATTGGCTTGGAACTCGCCCTTAGGTGAAAACCTCTCTAGCTTCACCCCCAAACTTCCGGTGTCTTGCTGCATGGCCTCCTGCACTTGCTCAAACTCCTTCCCCATTTCCAGCAGGTCGGCTACGGTTTTGATGTCCCGTCGTTTTATATACAACTTATATGGGGCCCTCAAATTTTCATACATGCGATCTACCTGGTGCTCCTCTGCTATTTGACCATATCGTCGCATTAAGGTCCTTATAGCCGTCACATAATTGACCACCATTTCTGTTTCCCCTTGTTTTCTTCCCCGTATTTCCTCCTCCAACCGATAGGTATAACGATAAGGGAAAAATTGGTTTTTGAAGTCTTGTAGGAACTGTTCCCAGGTGGCCCATGAGTGTCGATTATTTCGATACCACATCAATGCCGCATCGGAGAAGATCAACGCTAGTGCTGGTAGCAAACAAATACCTCCCATTTCATAACTGGTCAGCAACTCATCTAGTCGCTCCAGAAATGCCACTGGATCGGACTTTCCGTCAAAGCGAAGTCCCCATTTTCTAAGCTGCTCGCTCAACTTAGACAACTTCATTTCCTCGACCGGTTGCGGTACTCCTAGCACTGGCATGCCTGTAACATTCGGGATCTCTACGTTGTCCCCCCTCCTCGGCGACTTTGCTCGACTCGGTGCTACCCCTAGCGTGGTTACTTGTCCCTCGCCTGTCCTGAAGAACATCACCAATCTGGCTTGCAATTCGCTTACTTGTCCTCCTGTATCTAATTTAAACCTTCGCGCTTCATTTTGAAGTCCCTCTTTCTTCAATGCAAATATCCAGCTTAATTTGACATCCTGCTCCGGCGGTACCTCAGTTAATTCGGCCTCTGCCATTGTGGATTTTTAACTTTTTCTCGGTAGTATCGGGCGCCAACCACAATGTCAAATTGGAATTAATCGAACCCAAATTCACACACAAGAACCTATGTATTAAAATTACGGTGAGTCGAATGATCTGCAATAAACTATTAATATTTAATTTTCAGAAATCCAGGTCAAGTTCCTGCTCGGTAGCGCCATGTGTAAGCCCCCCTGGGTAGTCAGCGGCGCATTGAAATAAACAGTTTATTGTTTACAAATCAAATACTTATATAATTGCCTAGAATATGTACAAAATAACAATATAACTCAATAATTCAAAATAATAATTAACTCTATAATAATTTATTCGTTGGTGCTACAACGGCCACCTCTCGTCCTTGCGGCGTACTACTGGTACCCTGTAAAGGTAAATTATAGATTACTTTAGTACCCACTCTGTACTTTCGCTCCCCAAACGGTGTCACCTCGTACTATGCTACAAAAGAAAATGGCGAGTGTCGATGATGGTACTACTTAAGTTGCAGTTTCCAAAGCTTAAATACGGTAAGTACAATACTTCTCCCGTCTAAAAATAACTATTTTCCGTCACCTTTTAGTAGCAACAACCTTACACGGTGATCTCCACCTCTCCAGACAACCAGTGAGAAATTTTACAAGGGATCAACAGGTGTTACCAATTTTTACCAGTACCTACGTTCAATCTATTTTAACCCCCCAAATTAACGGCTACCCTTTTCTAGAATCCTCTCTGGGCCCGCCAGAGCCGCATTCCAGGGTACACTTGACGTTAACGTTAAAAAGGATAGCCCCGAAGGAACTTCCCGATTACCAGGGCGAGGAAAATGCCTCCCCAATTAACAATCAACTCTCGGAGAACAGGAAAGCCCGTTTCTCGAAGAGCTGACCCCCGTCACTAGTGGTTAACTAAATTAAATGCCTGTTATCTGGGTTAATTATTCTGTACTGATACCAATGGTATTTTTAATTTGCATGAACGGTAAATTCAGTGTTGTCAAACTGCAAAGGTAGGAGATCCCTAAGTTGCAGTAGTTAATTAACACTCTTTCAGGTGAGGGAAAATACTAACGAAAACTAAAACTTACCCCTAAATAAAAAAATGAACCAAAAACTAACTCTGTTTGTACCACAATGGATACTCGCCTTGGAAGCAATCGTGCGATTCCAACTCGGCACCACCAATAACCTGTGCCTTTGGCTGTCGTATGTACAACCCCCAATTTATCGCACGCTGTGGAAATTTCTCGCTCTCCTCAATTGAACCCTATCGGAACTCTGTAAGGTAAGCACGCTCGCAGGTCTACGCTAAAAAATGCACTAAAACTGAAACAACCTATTAACGAAAACTGTTAACCAAAAACTCTCTCTTCGACTCACGCTCCCTGCTTTTTAAAAACATTCTCCCGCTGCTGCAGGGGGGGGTAAACACTTAATCGACCAATTTCCTAAACAAATTCTAAGTGGGGAATACTTACTCCTTTTTCATCTCCCTACACCATAATTATTAACACATTTTCTTAATATTGAAAAAGTATTTCCACATGTTCGCAATATAAATTATTAAATCAATAAAATAACATAAAACTTTAAGGGTGATTTTGTACATGTACCAATGATTAATTACGCCGCCACTGGTAAGTGATTTTAAGCTGTTACACTTGACGATTGTTCCCGAACGCAATGACGTATCTACGCAACCCGAATCATCTTTGGTTGTGCGACCTGTAATTAAATTTTGTCATCTCTTACTGAGATTTACAAATCCGTTTTCTGGGGTGGATTAATCCCCTTGTTACATTATACATTTCGCCACCATTTTAATTTCTCCCTCCATTCATAGTCCTGTGTATTTCTTGGCTACTTCCACGATATTTCTCCATCCTTTCCTGTCGTTGACTTTCTTCTTCTACCCACTCACCTTCATGGTCCTAAGAAGGTACTGCGTCACCTGGTCGCACCATCTTAATCTCGGTCTGTTCGTGCCTGGTTTCCACAACCTTATTTCCTTTACCGCCGATGTGTTGCTTTTCCTGATTATACAGTCCCAGCCAGTTCACTCTCTGGGCCTTAAACACCTTAACTATGTCCTCTCCGTTCATAATTTCTTCGATTTCGCTGTTCATTCGTCGCCTTGATTCATCATTTGCCTCTCTAACGGGGCCTAGTATCGTTCTCAAAACCTTAAGCTCAAATATTCTTAGACGTTCTTCCTCCGCTTCCGACAAGCACAGTGTTTCGGCTCCATATGTTGCTACCGACCTAATCAGTGTTTTGTAGATTTTCAGTTTTGTGTCCTTTGCTAGTTCTTTACTCTTTAGCATCTTCTTGTTTGTATAGAAAGCTCTGTTCCGTGTCTTAATTCTTCTTTCCAAATCTTCTCCCCTCTTTCCTGTTCTAATCTATCATCACCCCCAGGTAACAGACTGAATCTACCTATTCCAGCTCGTATCTGTCCACCTACAAATTTCTTCTCACGTGCGCCTCTTTTCTGCTACACTTCATGTATTTCGTTTTGCTGGCATTCACCTTCAATTTCAGTTTTTCAGCTACTCTTGCCATTTCTCTGAATATCTGTTTCATCCTCTTGCTCGTTTTCGATACTATTACCATATGTATAGTCAGCGTACGCGATTATTCCCGCTTCCTTCTTCGTTATTAGTCTTTCGCATGCTATTACTCTGATTACCTTATTTATCGCAAGGTTGAACAATGCCCTGTCTAACACCCCTGTCAGTTTGGAATGGAGGTGTTCTTACTTTTGCTTTGGAGTTTTTCAGCGATGATAAGTCTCTGCAATTTCCTTGGTGTCATTTCTTTTAATATGTTGTACAGCTCTTTTCTTCTTACCATATCGAATCCCTGCTTAAGATTAAGAGTATTAATTCCACTAAAAAAAATTCTCAGTAGTAGGTCGTTGATCCTCGAAAAAATAAAACAAGCTCGTCTCCGGCGCAGAACAGAAAGGAAAGACGAAAGCCAGTTATCTAAACGAGTCTATCAACATCATGAAAAAAGACAAGTAGTAAGACTACACCCTACACCGCAAACTCAACTACAAAAAAGCTGCTGAAAATAAATGTAGTAGCTGTCTAATCGACACCACTGAGTAAGATTACGGTTATCCAGATAGATCTCTTGCAAAAACACTTGATCACCGCCCTCAGGAGGTACAAGAGCGGCAATTCTCTTAAGTAAATAGAACAGGTGGTTCACAACCTTCTACCGTTATGGGAGGTTGCGCACATAAAGGCGATCCATGGGTATTGACTTCCAAGGCTTATCATCTAAGTTCCGTGAGAATCACTTCCTTGTTGTTTTTTTTACTTTCGACGTCTCGGGGACTCAATCAAGGATAAGACTAAAGAGACTTCCAAATATATTATGAATATAGAAAATATTTAGTAGAAATAAAGATTTTTGAATTTATGAATCACAATATTATACAGGATGTGAAATTTGAATGAATTAATTATTTTTTTCATCCATTCTGTTAT
This sequence comes from Pyrocoelia pectoralis, assembly GCA_036250285.1. Classification (NCBI taxonomy): domain Eukaryota; kingdom Metazoa; phylum Arthropoda; class Insecta; order Coleoptera; family Lampyridae; genus Pyrocoelia; species Pyrocoelia pectoralis. The sequence goes on along the minus strand of CM070079.1, from coordinate 18,430,331 downwards.
ATTTTCATGTTTTACAAAAGTTTTTCCTTTCAAAATAATGTCAATTGCTATTATGAGTATTTTCGCTCAAATTTTCAAATTAATTACACTTAAATAAGTAGATACTCTTGCCACGAAATAAGAACACGATAAACAGAAAATATGTATATGGAATTCATTCGATTCGGTTAGCAATAATGTAGACAACTGAATAAAAAAAATGGCAAACTCAATTGCACAAAACGAAATCAACGAGCACTGTATCGGTTAAAACGTTTTCATGTTGTTAACATTTCTCTTTTATACTATTGGTTACAATATACACAACATTTCGAGCATTCAATTTAAACATATATAGTGCCGCTTCTGGAAGAGTAAACAAGATTTTAATTAATTACGATAATTACGGAAATACTGATACGCGCACCCTTTGTATTATAATACGAAATTATTTCTTAATTTACATGCGAAATAAACGTTTGGAAAGTTTGAATTTAAGGATAACAATCCTTGGCTGTGTTTAGAGCTGAAAATTCAATAGGAACGGAAATCCGTTGTGCCAAAACCGAACGATGTACTCCCCCTGTTTTCTGTGGCTTGTCGAAGAAACTGGAACTGCTATATAAATTGAAAAGGTTTATGTAATACGTTTTGTTGTTTCATGTTTCTAGTCACATTCTTGGATTAAATCCAGGAATGTATAACAACCAATACCAATTTTTTTGTTTGTTTCTACATTTTAAGTTTGACAGACAGTACGTGTAGAAAGATTTATAATACAAAACGTTAGAGATTAAGTTTGCTCCGGCCATACTTATTGATCTATGACTTTTGTGATAACGAAACTTATTTGTTATGTTTCATGTTCGTTAGATAAACTCTTTTTGTTCTTACTTGGCAACTTTCGAAGTGTGCGCTTATTTTTTTCCGTTTTGCAATTTTTTTTTTCTTCCTGATTGATACTGCTGCTACTGTAATACAAAGTTTGAATAGAAAAGTTTTATTTACTCCGTCTCTTAAATAGTCCAACATTGCAGGTTTCCTCATTATTGTTGTTTAGGGCTAACTGAAGTTTCATTAGTTTCTTTTGTTCCAATTGAATAAAGTTTTCTTCTTTGTTTATTGAATTAAATTATATGTTTAAAACAGTTTTACAATTAAAATACAATTTACAGATGTTATTATAACCTCTACGCCGCGCCGTGTGCTAATTCTATAATCAAGGTCCTTTGATTGCTGGACCGCAATTTCATCTCAAGCTTCCAAGTTATTTCTTGCCTACCTAAATTGTATTTGAACTACTAATTCGTGTTATATTCTATTGAATTTACCTTACCCAACGTGATCTAGAGACAAAGAGCATTATTAATGCTATTGTTGTAATATTATTTTAATATTTTTCCTGGTTATGTTCTCTGTGTATCTTCTGTTCCTCAAATCGGACATAACTGTAATTGGTGAAAAGAGAAAAAGGAGACACAATCGATGAGGGTGAATATTGCACTGAAAGGTAGGAGATTTTGATGCTTATTGCCGCTGGAAAGATTTCATAGTTGTATTTCATACTTAAATTGTCAATGGACATACTCCTTTAGTGCTTTTTATTTTTTATAATATATATAGTTCGTAAGATATTTTATTTTAGTAGTGGGGAGGTTTGTATAAAAAAATTTCATTAGATTGCATTGTCAACTTTTCGTTTGTGGGTAATAAATGAGTACTTTTATGCAACTCGACATAAAAAGATTCGTTATTTAAATTATTATCTTTAGAAAATCATTTACTTTGTGATGGTAGCCATAATTACATTTTCATTATAATTCCACTTTCAAGAGATATAGTTGGAAGGGTAAGTTTTTATTTAGCTACAGTGGCGACACACAAAAATTGATCATAAAAAACGAATAAATAAATTAAATAAAGATCGAATGGCTGTAATTACAACCCAAAAAAATGTAAATTCCATCACACTCTCCATCTTGATGGTAAACAGAACTAGAAGCGTCATGTTACATAAAAGGTTGAACAAATACGACAAATGTAGTACTGGTAATTAGAAGGCACTTGGCCTAAATTCTAAAAGACAGTCTATCATTAAGTTGATATGGGACTGTACTCGCACGTGCAACCAACTAATAGTTCAGCGTAATTAAAATAAGTTTTTTCGGTACGCAACCTAACAAAGAACTTCGTAACGAGCTGGCTCAAATGACACTGTCCCCTTAAATATCTCGGTACTCCTTCCGACATTATCTTCTCATATTTTTCATTGTACTTCTCCTCCCTTATCTTACCTCTTCTTTCTTGGTTCTGGGTGTTCACGTCCCTCCTTACTATCTCGTCTCTTATTGCTTCCCCCTTTCTCTTTCCCTTCTCGTTCTTACTTCCCCCCTTGCGTAACCGCCTCTTTCGTAATATCCCTTTCTTTCATCTTGTCCTTCCTTTACCTCTTTTCAACATCTCCTCTTCCCCTATCCATTCCCTCCTCATACTTCATCGCCAGCTTTCCCGTCTGCACTCTAATCTTCTCTCGTTTTATTTCTTCCTACACTATATAATTATGCCGATGTCTCCCTCTCTCGGCCTAACACTCATCTCCAAAATCTGCCGTCGAAGTAAAACTCGTTTTTCCGGCCACAAGTGGATTAAGCGCCAAACTGTCACGACGCAAAAGTATAAAATTCCGCGCCAAAGCATTCACGTCAAAGTGTCTTACACTGCAATTCTTTATTAAGAAAAGAGATATTATTTTGTGCATCCTAGGAATTGTCATTCTCACCCCAAGAATTATTATTTTTACCCCAAGAATTATTTTTTCTATCTTACCTTTTTAATTATTTTGGTCCCAAGATTTTTGTTCCCAAGAATTATTATATTAGCCCCCAAAATTATTAATTTAGCCCACATAATCATTCTTTTGGCCCAAAGATGTTATTCATTTTACCCCATGATTTTATTCATTTTACTCCAAGGTTTTATTCATTTCACCCCAAGATTTATTTTATTCTACCCCAAGATTTTATTTATTTACTTATTTTATAGAAGTATTTGAAACTAAAAAAAAAATGCCACCCTAAACGTATATTGCCACTCAGGCGCTTAGGTTAGAGGTAGGTTTAGTTTTTTTTTTCAAATGAATAAAATGAATAAAATCATGGGGTAAAATGAATAAAATCTTGGAGCCAAAAGAATGATTCTGTGGGTTAAAATAATAATTTTGGGGGCTAATATAATAATTCTTGGGATCAGAAATCTTGGGACCAAAATAATTAAAAAGCTGGGGTCGAAAAAATAATTCTTGGGCTTAAAGTGACAATTCTTGGGGGGCGCGAAAATGACCTACCCTTAAGAAAATACCTTAATATGACTTTTGTTCTAGTTTTTCTATCACTTTCTGTGTTTTTTGATCGAACACTGATTTGAACATTACCCATCACAAATTAGTGTAATGCATGTCCAAACTTTGGGCAAGACGACAGTTTGCTCTTCTTCCATGGTACATTTTCGTTTACTGTGGACTCTATACAATCAATTCTTACCTGAGATTGGCTTAATTAATTATCAGCGATAATGAATCACAGTAAACATCGAAAGAAGAATACTATGAAAAAAATATTCTAAAGAAGAATTTAAAGAAAAAATATAGAGTGAGTTGACAATGTACAAATCTCAAGTAAAAGAACTACAATTGACTAAGTGTGTGATCGTTGCACGAATATAGTTTCATCTAATTGAACCTGTACTTTCTCAAAAAATGGAAAAAGAGCAATTAGATCAAAAACATTGTCATGGTCTTTCATATGTTCCAAAAACATTTAATATGAATATGAATTTTAGGTTCATTTACAGAAATACAGTGCGTCCAGTTTCAGACCAAGCAGGGCGGAATCCCAAAATATGAAATTCCAATTCGAACATTTTTGGTCCGTCTCACCTATTGTGAACTCAAAACCAAAGACTTGGGAAAATATACGTGCACAGATCGCTTCCTCGCTCCTTTTTGTGTTTTCTCAGTTACCGCTGGTACGATTGATAAACTAAATTTTGGAAAAGGAGTGACCAATGTTCGTACACACACTATGGAAAACTGTAAGTAGATGGATTGACTTAAGGCTACTGGTGACAACTGTCACCACCATTGTACAAATAAACCAATCACGTTTATTCTATTACCATTTCTAACAATATTCCAAACTGAGACCGTATCTAATTCGGTGATGAAAAATTTCTCGTCTATTTCTTGAATTTCAAGAGCTCTACTTTTTTGAACTATCAGCAGCATAGAGTAGCATTCGCTGTTACCATTTATCACTCACAATATTATTCAAATAATATAAAATGATTAGGAATGCATTTGAGTTTCATATTTGAGTGTCAGTCGACGTGGTATCAATCCTTGTGAAACCCTCATTTGCTGTCTGCAAAACCGTAGGACGCTCACCTTTCTGTCAGCTCGAATCATCTCATCGTTGCATTGAACATTCGTATAAATTTGAATCTTTACACTTCGACAAGAGCATTACTCGTTTTCAACTGTCTTTCTGTCCACTTTAAACCAATAAGTAATAGTCCTTTGTGGATATTACTCAAGCTAATGCCCTTTGCTCTAGAAAAATCATACAACACTGTTCAATAATGGAGCTTCCAGTTCCTTGCGGGTGCAGCATGAATATCTATAGTGTGACACTGGCCAAATGTCTAGTGTGCAGGCCTCATACCGAGGATCGCACCTTACACACTTCCGCAATTTAATTCATACATGTAAATTAATATTTACGCAGATATGATGTAATCTATTGTATAAGTACAAGATTAATGTTGTTACACGTCCAAGAAAACATAGGGAAAAGAGATCAAGAGTAAAAAACTGCGAAAATGTGAAATAAAAAGGTTACATCCCCTTCATTTTCGTGTCGATTAAATCAAACGAGTAAATTTTCTGAAATGTTGAGATGTTTTTCGACTCTTAACACTACCATAAGTTTCCATTGAAATGAAATAAAAAAAGAGATTTGATTGTTCGCAATTTTCCACATTGCAATGACACAGCGAGTGGAAAATTCTTGAGGCGTTCCCACTAATTAAATTTCAGTTGACGGTTAAATAACATTCTCCCTTCTTTTCGGAAATATTATAATAGAAAATACAGAATGAAAGTGTTAAAATACAACCACAAATCTAAACTTCCGGTAGTCTGCACAAGGCGCAACGGAATCCCAATAATTTGTGAGCTGTTAAGTTACAACCCCCTTGAGAATTTAAACATTATGAACCGAGGAAAAATATTCTACGACGGAACAATTACTTTATATTTCCAAGAAGTTAATAATGCATTCACTTATTTCTAATATTTATTTTAAAAAAAATACGAAACGGGCGGAATTAATATTTATGAAACGGGGAATTCTTTAATTCTTTTTCCGTTTTCTTCCAGACAGTTGTCGCATAACTAATAGATTTTTTGTAGAAAGTTAAGCCTTTGATAAATACAACGACTACGTCAACATTCACTCATGTTTTGATATCATAACATTAAATATTCCATGAGTTTTGATGCCTCAAGCTACTAGATGCCGTATTTGTTCTTTTTTCCCTTCTCTAGCTCGCTTTTCCTCTTCCTTCCATTTTGATTGAACAACTTTGCATGTGTATTTTGTATTCGTAATCAAAACATTCGTGCATATAAAATTTGTATTTTATACATATAAAGGAAGAACGAACCGAGTTGAAATAGTTTAAAATTTCTTTCCATATTCAGCTACAAGATATATACGTCAAAAGGATATTTATTCAACTTTTTATTGAAATTGCGTTATTGACTTGAGAACGTTCAACGTATTCATTCTTCTTTAAGTGGACGAACCTTTATAAGAAGCTCTTTCAATGAACGTTTTTCTTAAAATGTGAAAGTACCGATCAAGCCACTTTTCTGACAAAATAATTTTCTTCATTACTTTAACATCTTGATCTTTATACATATTATTTCAATTATGTTGTTCGTCTTTATCTAATGCTAGTTGAACGCTGAGGATTCTTCAGCATTTATGTTATTAATTCAATTAAGATTATTTTCACTTCGACTTTATAACTTTGTAACACTGTGATTCACATCAATTAGGTAAACAATTTCCCGCATAACTTCTTTGAATCTCAAAAACTCAGAAACTTACGTACCAAGCAGAAAATAAGTACCTGTAAATACAAATATGTATAACTAAAGGGTTAAATTTGAGTAAAATTGCTAAATGTTCTTGAAAACAACTATTGAATTGATGCAAAAGAATTATTATCCGTATCGTTGTTAAATAACGAACAGTTGACTGAAGGTTCCTGATCGTTTCAGCACTGCACGATAATGGGAATGATTAAACAGTCCGGCAAAATACAAAATCACGAAACTCACCACCATGTTTTAACCGGATTTATAACAAAAATAATGAAAGTGATGCCACTAAATTTGTATAAAGATTTTGGTAGACAAAAACGTTCTCAAATTTGAGCAGTTTATTATGTGAAGCAATCAACACGTAAAAAATGTGCACGTATTTCTGAAGAAAGTACGTGTGTAAACGAAAAATAAACTATTTCTGGAGAAATGCACAAAGTTTACCCATGCGGGCTCCTACGACTCACCATCATTGATATAATAAATTCAGACTTCCAGACAACCAGACAAAATTCGGCGTTGTTGATAAAATCGCGAGTTAATGCACCTTCCACCTGTAGTATTATCTAACTACATACAATGCAAACCCAAAAATTACAAAGTGGCAATAATAACACTGGAAAATTAAAATATCGTATTCTGAAACTTGCCTCTTAATTCTACTCGCTTATAAACTTTTAAATTTGGAATTTTGAACTTTGAATTTCTAAGCTATGCGTTTTTTATTTTTGTTTTATAGTTTCAGCAGTAAAAAAGTCAATACGAGTACCCCGGGATTCACTTGATTGAATACCGAAAACCGGTATACAAAATTTCTTCCGGCATTGTAAGCCCTAATTGCTAGTTTACTCGGAGTCTGGGACCATATGCAGAACTGAATCGAGGCTAGAGGCTAAAGTCACTAAATATTCTAAAGTACCGCAACGTTCGCCATTTTGGGGTTAAAATTTTGGCGGCAATTTCAAATATTGAAGACCTAGTCGCTAGAAAATTTAATGACTTTATGAAGTGTTTCTTAAAAACTAAACTCACATTAGATACTTATCAATATATTTCTTAAAAATTAGTTGTCATTGTTATTAAAAGGTACAGTTTAATTGAAAAATAAAAAATTTGGAACTTTGCCACACGAACCTAACATACGTTTTTAAAATTGACATTTTATTTTGTCGTGTTAATACTTCATTTAGAATCGTTATTTAAATCACAGAAAAGGATAACTAAAAAATACAGCAAGTAGTGTGTAAGAATAAGAAGACGAGCCTGTCTATGGGAAAACTACAAGTTTATGATGTTTTTCAAATTGCCGCGTTTCAAACCAAGTGTCAAACGTCAAACTTAGTAATAGTAAAATTTTAGACCAATGGTCTAAGAGTAAAATACTAATTTTCATCGTATGTCAAACACAGATGTCATTTTTCCGCCATTTTGGGGTTAAAATTAGCTTTCTCTCTCTAACTCATTGGAACATAAGGTTGCGGTATTTTAGAATATTTAGTGACTTTACTAGAGGCTACAGTGACTTTATTACAAACAGTGACGACAAGCGGCGATTATCCGCCATTAAGAGGCAAAATTGTGGGCGGGTTTATATGAACTCAACGGTGGTATCCTAGCAACGTTCTAAATCAAAATAAAAATCACACGCTGATCAAAGGTCAGGCCGCCATTGAGATGCAAAATATACCACGACCAATCAACATCGATACCACGCTTGTCGTCACTGTTTCTAATACAGTCACTGTACTAGAGGCTCTAGAGGCGTATGAGTAACGACATCTTTTAAGAAAACATCATACTACACATTGTTGTTGTAATCCGATCAGATAAAATCTGTTAAAGTGTGTATACATTTTTTAACCGACTCTGTAGTAATCACTATTTTGAGGGGTGTAGAAAAAATATTGTATTATACACAGGGGAAAAGAGGGAAAAGAGCATAAATTATGCGAGCGCTAAAATCACTTACTTTTCCCCCCCTTGCATAATAAATAAATAACTATTTCTTTCGTTTCTAACCGAAGGTGATGGAGGGGGGTTATTTTACACAGTGCTCGTTACTTCATTGATGTTATTGTTGAGCAAATTGCTGGCGAGGCATCCTTAATGCCGCAGAGGTGCGACCGTCCATAACTAGTTACGTTGGTTGATGCAGAACCAAAAAAAAAGATCATCTTCAAATTGGTCAAAGAAATGCTCGTAATGTGGAGACAGCACTACTTTATTAAACGAATTGAAAATAAAACCGTGAAAGCAACCACCAGCCTTCGTTATCAAAAAACTAACACGAACAATCTATCCTCACCCCTAGTGCAACTATGGCAATGTTTTTCTCCTCTTTTAAACCACCCTTAACCAATTCTTAATATACGTCCATCAACTGTAGCAATTGACACAAAGCCAAAACACACGAAGATCAAATATTCTACTTTTTATTCAGGTTAATTAAATACGATTACATCGACATTGCCATTAACAGATACCATTTTGCTGTATACATTCACAGATAATTTAACACAAATTAACGAATGTATAACTTATTAAATGACTAAACAGAACAACGATGTAAAGTGCAGCAATTAAATATTACAATTGGAAATAAAATTGGAACAAAACATAATAGCTGAAAGTGAGGTACCTAACTGTAAAATGCATTTACGTGTTGAATTGAATAACAGATTTAGGTCGTAACTTCCCTACAAAATGCAAATAGCTAAAGTAGCACTTAAATATAATAAGAGAATTGCAATCTTGTAACAATTTGCGGTTTTAACACAGTTGTTTATGCTTTTTAATTTAATTAAAACTACAAGTAAATATACTTACGCATACACATATCTAAATATATTACAATTCCGATATACCTATACGCAGGGGCGGTTGCTGCTAAAGTGCTCCGGTGCTCGCGCACTACCTGAATAAATTAAAATATAAAATATATTCCTGCAGACTGTCATGAGTTAAGCTGACTAACAAATTAAGAATATTAATTTACAGATATTTATTTTTTACGTAGGTATTATTACTAATTATTGCTTATGCTTTATTATAGCGCACAGCAAGCAAATCCTTTAAATATGAACAGATAAGTATTGAAGTATCGCGCAACGTGCTCTAGCAGTCGGAGCACGGGATTCTTTCGCTATCGGCTGCAAATTACGTACTCGGGCAGATTCGGGCTAGCCGTTAAATGCGTTTTTAACCCGGCGACGGTGCTCTAACTTACATCGCACCTTCGCAACTATAACTTGTTCATTTTTGATTGTAACGAAGTCATTCCAACGTAAGGGCAATACAGTGTGAATATTAAAATGAATTCGGTGCAATTTATTTTGAAAAATCCTTTTTCTACAATGACATTGGAGCAAAAGGTGGATATTAAACGTCTTGGAAGACCTACAACACCAAATATTAAAAAAATTTAAACAAAAATTCAATACCTAGAGCCATAGACTAAGTATATTTGGTCTATGCTAGAGCACCACCTAGTTTTTCAGCAAGCACCGCCACTGCCTATACGTGACGGATTCTCAAAATGACTATTCCAAAAACCGCACACTGATGTCGCGCAGTCTGTTTGTAATCGCGCAATTAATTTCGAAAATACACGCCGCGTGTATTCGTATACGAAATATAAAATTTAACACCTCTTTGTTAAACATGCGCGTACGGCGAGAAGTTTAATTAACAATTTCTGTACACTTATAACAATAAAATTAAATTTTAATTGCCTAAAACAAATTATTTTCCTCATAACGTATTAGTGCTTGAATGTGTTTGAATTGTTAACTCACTCATTGTATGTGAATAATTAAATATTTTTCCGGATTTGTACTCATTAAAGCCGCGTGCGATGTCACATTTGCGGTCACATTTAACTAAGGCTTAATTCTGTCACCTTCTGTGCTCCATTCGGAAATAGTACACTTCATTCACGACAATTTAATGCAAGTGACAATGTCGAAATTGCTACACGACTACGTGTTGTAAATGGGGGGCGGATTATCGCTCACATGTAGTAGAATCACGATGAAAAAGGCTTCGAGGTGGTAAAAGTAAAAACCCTCAAGATGCTGTGATCATAGTGTATCTAATAGTATTGCAAGGACAAGGACGATGGCTGCATTCCTACATTAACACAAAAGGAGCAGTGTCATTGCCATCGGCTCTTGTTTAACGAATGTACTTTTAAAGGTAAAATGATATCTTCATAATGAAGAAAGTATGCTGTAAACATTTTCAGGGTAGGTAACCATCTGGGAGACAATCACGTAGCAACAAAAATGCAAACAGATAAAGTTGGAATCTATCGAAATATAAATTTATAACAAAAAATATGAGCTCTCTCGCATAATTCTCAGATAAAGTTAAACGGAAAAAAAGGAAGAGAAGAATAACATGGTAAGGTAACTGCTCAAAATTGTTACAATATCATCAAACCACAAACCAAACACTGACAAAGTATTAAAATCAAACAATAAATCATCTTGGAAGATGGAAACATTTAGTATGAAACATTTTCGAGCGTGTCCAAAAATAAAAAAAAAGATGTAAACAGAAATTCACCAACCTCTCCAATTCAACTGTATTCTCACGAGCAAGTAACCCATTTCGAGGCTGTGGTGAAAATCCAAGGGGAGAAATGGGTCAACAAGCAAACGAGGGGTAACAGTCTAAAAACTAGGACAACGGTAACTCTCATAATCTTAGTAAGCTTGATCATCACAAGTCTGCAAAAAAAAATTGAGAGCTGTTTTGGTTTTTTTGCGTAATTCTTATGTTTTTTGATGTGCTGAATCCGAAAATCATTTTGTCATAGAACGTCACGTTTTCTTACAATGTAGGTAGCTATGTTAAACAAGTTATCGTCTTAAAATAAAAGATAAAAGACTAAAAACAATTTTTTTGTACAACTGTCATTAAAAGTGACATTTTTAACGGCTGTCAAGTGTGTTAACAAATGACGTTTACAGAGTAACGTGTTAAAAATACTAGTGTTAAAAATATTTTTAACACTGGCCAATAATAAAGCTGTATCCAATATTATTTTGTTGGTACGGTAATACGGCGTCACCTAACACGCCCACTTCACAGCAAATGAATTTTTTACGGAAATATGTATTAAATTTTTCTATTTTATTATCAAAATAGAACAGTTACACAAAAAACTTTGTATAATATTTGTGTTAAAAGTAACTTTTATTTTTTTTAACTTTTAAAATAAAACAGTACTTTTAACACTCATATCATAAATAGCTATTTAAATTTATAATTGCGCAACAAAACCTTTTTTTTATCTAAAATACATTCATTCACTAAATACATTTCTTTTTCCCAGTGAAACTCCTTTTGGTACATTTTCGCTTGTGGAAGCATCTGGAAGGTCTCTCTGAAGCGCCCAACAGTAATCTGCCATCATTGAGACGCTCCATCTACCCTGGTATCTTTGTTCCATCTCCTTAATATCTTGGTGAAATCGTTCACTTGCTCTTCACTCACATCTCCTAAATTTTCTGGAAAGTAGTCGAGGTGGGAATGAAGAAAATATACTTTTAAGCTCATTAGGCAACCTAAAGCTTGAAATGCGTTTAACATTCTTCTGACGATTTGTTTGTAGTTGGGGTCTTTGTTATTGCCTAAAAATTTCTCCATGACCTCTTTAAAGGCAATCCGCCCTTCTCTTTGAGGATCCGTCATGGTTGTGGATCAGCCATAAGCCGTCTAATATCTGGTCCAACGAAAACACCTTCCTTCAACTTTGCCTCCGAGAGGCTTGAAAACTTTGATATTAAGTATTTGACGCAATTTCCATCTCTTGGAAGTGACTTTACAAATCGCTTCATCAATATCAGCTTTATGTGAAGCGGTGATAGAAGAACTGTATGAGGAGGCAACAGAGTTTCATGCAGGACGTTCTTTTCGCCAACTTTAAGCTCCCTCGGAGGGCAACACTTTTTGGTCCAGTGATAATATCAAAGATAATAGGTACAAAATTCAAATTATGTGGCCCAACTTCTATATGGAAAGAAACGGAAGAATTCTATGACGATCTAAAAGAAATGGAAGATGTCATGAATACTTGGCGCTTTCCTAGCAAAATGGCTCTTTGAACAAGAAAATAAAGAAAAATTCGGAATTATATGTGTGCGATGCCATAGGACAAACTCATAAAGGAGAGCATTGAAGATAACAATAAGACAAAAGCACGAACGTCCAAAACTAGTAGCGAAAAAAGAAATATTATAACAATTAATTTTTTTAATTAAAAACGACGAAAAAATGATTGTCTAAGAAAGAAAGAAAATGGTACAGGTAATAAAAGATTTTATGAACCAGAACCAGAACAAATCAGAGAAACGATACAAAACATTGGATCAGAGGATATACCAGAAATTACAATCACAGAAATAAGAAAAGTATTAAACCAGATGAAGAATACAAACAGTCCTTGAGAAAGATCAAATTATAGCTGGACTAAAATTGCATACATCTTGGTCACAATATTATTAGCGAATCAGATTGTAGAAATAAAACGAAATTAAAACTGACTTAGGGAGGGTTTGGACCTTGGTCTTTTGACCTTGAGAGAACCATGTTTGGGATTACGCCAAGAGACAAAGTTCGCAACGAAAAAATTCGACAGGATATTAAGATCACACATATAATAGAACGTGTGTCAAAATTAAAGAAAGAAAGAGAAGACACATAAATGGACATAATAGAAGTATGGAGAGCAAAAGAAGCGTTCGCAGACAGCAAAAGCACTGGCTGGACAATGTGCAAAAAAGAACGGGGAGAATAGTCCGGGCGGTAATGTCGGATAATAGAGTCCCGTGGGATTTTCGTGAAGAAAGCAAACCAGTTTGATATTTATGTTCTTCAGGCCGTACTGAATCTAAAAAACCATGATTTCAGTCTGAAATCTTGCTATGACGTCAGTAATGGCGTCACAAAGATGGCGTCGCTTCAAAAAACTTGAAATCGCTGTATTTCAAAAACTACTTAACATAATAACATGCGGTATGGGTCAAATTAAAGCTAAAACAATTTGCAATAAAATGTCTGAAAACACATTAAGCGATATGTGTATCAAATTTTGAGATATACGCCAAGAAAGTGAAAATATCGTTTTGCATTATCTGTTTTTTTCCATTTTACTCAAAAATAAACGCGATATATAGCTCGGTTACCTGAAATGATTTATAGAGCTTAAAATTATCTATCCAACGATATATAAAGGACATTACAAGTATTTGTAGTTATGTCACAATAACCCATTGTACAGGTTGCTGAGAATATTGTAGGCCTACTGTGTGCTCATCAACTACATAACATTTTTATATCGATTAACTATTGCATTTTAAACATGTATTTTCCTAAATTGAAAGTAATCTACAATTTATTTTATTAAAAAATGTATACAATTTTTACAGTCGGTTTGATATACATAATACTAAATTTTTTATATGGGTATAAAATACATAATTTTCCTACGTTATATACGATGATCTGGTAAATTCACTCATTTTCATTTGACCACATTCCCGCACATAATATTGTGTTTAAGGTGACGATGCTCTATGTTGTTTGTTTATATATATACACACCCACTCTGTGAAAGTTATGGTTTCGATTTAACCACCCGTGCGGGTGCAGCAGTGGCTAAGTGATCTAATGCATATTCTTGAACAGTTACCAAATGTGACTGTACCAACTTCATTAAACGAGGAAAAGGGAATAGCTATTGTAGATGCAATGGCTGAAGTGCAACGGCTTTCCAATAAAGACGGTAATTTTAAGACATGTTCTGATCTGGCAGATCATTCCATATCAAAACTTTACCAGAGATATCGAATGTATGATGAAGTACACGTGGTTTTCGACAGATACGACGTGCCAAAGTCACTGAAAGGAAACACGCGTCAAATGAGGCTCCTTGGTACTACTCCAGTTGCGTATAACATTTCTGACAACATGAATATCAACAGATTGCCCATGAAGAAACTTCTCTACCACACCAGCACGAAACAGAAGCTTGCTAGGTACCTGACTCAGAAGCTGCTGAAACGAGCTGAGGAAGACGGAAAGAAATATGTTGTGGCATGGGATAATTTGTGTTTATCGTCACACAACATACCTGTGGAACATCTTCAAAGCGAACAGGAAGAAGCAGATACAAAACTCGTTCTGCACGCTGTTCATGCATCAAAAACTGCTTCAGGAGTAGACATTTTTACCCCTGATACAGATGTCTTAGTTCTGTCAATCAGGCGATACAAAGATTTATGTGAAAACACTAACATCGTTACTGGCTCAGCAGAAAAATTTAGAAATATTCCACTGCAACCCATATTTGAAGCTCTTGGTCCAACCTTATCTGCTGCACTTCCTGGTTTTCATTGTTTTACCGGATCAGACACTACTGGTAGATTCTCGGGAAAGGGAAAGGCTTCTTGCTGGAAACTATTTTGCAATGCCAGTGAAGACATCATATCAGCATTTTCCAACCTTGGAAACGGATTGCTACCTTCAAAAGAAGTCTTAACCGGTTTAGAGAAGTTCGTTTGCCAGCTTTATATTCCGGGGACAAAACTGGAAAAAGTTCAACATGCTCGGTGGCTTCTTTTCAAAATGAAATAGGCAGAAGCTGAGTCCTTACCGCCTACATGGCACACACTGCATGAAGCCATTTTACGAGCGCATTACCAGTGCATGATATGGCAAAACGATATTGTAGCAAACCCAAAGCTTCCATCTCCTGAAGGCTACGGGTGGACTGAGGACGAACTGCAGTGGAAACCGGTTATGACGAAACAACAACCTGCACCGTCTGCGATTGTGCACCTCGTTAAGTGTTCATGCAATAATCAAAATGTTCCAATATGCAGTGTGGTTGCAAGAAATATGGACTGAATTGCACTGATCTATGCAGTTGTTCCGAATTGGAATATGCGTGTGAGAATGCAAAGATGAGTGTTGTAGAACATGATGAAAACGAAGTGGATGATACAGAATTTTAGGAAAGATAAATATTTGGGTTATATTTTTAAAAAATTCAATTTTTAGTATATATAATAAATATATACATTTTGTATATAGTTTCTGAGCGCCCTGTACAGTGTACAATGTGTTTGGGATCCTGTAAATTGATTTTTGTAATATAACTATATTAATAATAGAAATACTTGTAATGTCCTTTATATATCGTTGGATAGATAATTTTAAGTTCTATAAATCATTTCAGGTAACCGAGCTATATATCGCGTTTATTTTTGAGTAAAATGGAAAAAAACGGATAATGCAAAACGATATTTTCACTTTCTTGGCGTATATCTCAAAATTTGATACACATATCGCTTAATGTGTTTTCAGACATTTTATTGCAAATTGTTTTAGCTTTAATTTGACCCATACCGCATGTTATTATGTTAAGTAGTTTTTGAAATACAGCGATTTCAAGTTTTTTGAAGCGACGCCATCTTTGTGACGTCATTACTGACGTCATCGCAAGATTTCAGACTGAAATCATGGTTTTTTAGATTCAGTACGGCCTGAAGAACATAAATATCAAACTGGTTTGCTTTCTTCACGAAAAGCCTACGGAATTACACAACCAACTGGACTAGAAACCGAATACTAGATACTCAAAACCGACAGGCTTGGAAGAAAAAAGGGAGGTCTTCGTTCAGGAGTGGATGATAAATGGCAAAAGAAGAACGACAAATCCTGGATCTAAAATAGGTACACTGTACTACTATTTTTTCATACGCATTAACAAAAACTCAACAATCCCTTAACATGTTCTGAATTTAGGCTGAACGAAGATGCTTCACACACTTTATTCTTCAACGTGGGACAGTTTCTTCGAAAATGATACACAGAGTGGTCCATCGAAAGGATTACGGCTTGTACATCTTTTGAAAGGGCATTAAATTTTCTTTCAAAGCTTCTATGTACTTTTATTAGATCATTTTTATTAGACAAATACGAACAATTCAGCCATTCTTCGACAGAATTGTGGGGGGTCCATGATTTTTTCAACGAAATTTTCCCTTTATAAACATTTTTGCAACAGATATTGTACACTATTTTTCTCAGAATAAGAGAAAACTGTTTTTCTTACAATTTCCTTTGCGCTGCGAATAATTGATGTTATACCAAACCAGCTTATAGGTCAGTGACATATTATATTGAATTTTGAATATCTACAGAGTGATACATTTATTTGCGGGGGTAGGGAACAGAATGACAGTTTCTTTATATTACAGTTTCGCATAAATCTATGCATTTCTCGGAAAAATGTAAGAGACAACAAAGTTTCTAAATCGAATGAGGAACACACATCCTTGATCTCTGAAGATCAATGGCGTAACCAAACAACATTTGGGAGGCAGAAAGTGAATCTCACTCTCCAAAATGTATCACCCTGTAGATATTCAATATCGGTAATATAATCAAACTATTGTTCTGATAAGCGTTCCAAAATTGTAGGAGTTATTTAAGAAAAATAATAAAACTTCAACACCGTGTAATCTTCTAAACGAACTGTTTCCGGGTCCATATTTATAGGAAATTTATTTCTTAACATGACCTCGGAAATCACCCCCTTGAATATTGACATCCCTTTCTTAAACAACCTGTACAAGTAAAGTGGACAAATCTCTTTGCGAAATATGTCCAAATTTAGCTAAAACTGCCCGAATAATATCGCGAGAAGGGCGTTCCTTGCTGCAGTTTTTCTTTTAAAAGACATTTTATCGAAAGCATATTACGTATAAAAGTTATATCAATTCGGAATTGGATTGTAAGTGGTACGTATTCAAACGAATCGAGTAAAAATCTAGGACGCTTTCCTTGAAAATGCGAAAGAATTCTAACAAATTTATAAATCTTTATATTCGTCTTTGTCGTTCGATATTATTTCAACAAATGTCATAAGGGTTATCCTTCCTGACAGTTGTGATAAAATACTTTGGTCCATCCGATCAAATAACGAAATCTGAAATGCCGAAAACCAAAGCCCCTCAAGTCATTCGTCCTTTTTCTGGACGATTCCGGTGAGACTTCATCCATTTCCTGAATTCGCGAGCCTCCTAGACCTTTGGTCTTTTCCACCGATAAAACGCACCCTTTCTTAAAACGTCAGATATAATTTGTTACATACCTCGTACAATAGAACAAGGGCATTCGAAAATTTCCCTAGCTTTATCTCCCTCTTAAAATTCATACGGTTTGTTAGGTATGACGTGTGTGTATCTTATACAGAATGGATCTCTAGTTTATGGGCCTACGGAGATGTAGATCTGCCAATGTCACGCGGGTACTTCTATTTACGTGCCTAACTTTACTTGTGGCTCTCGAATTCCGTAAAACCCAAGAGACTGTATCGCATGCATCTTTACGATTCTACTTTAAAATGTATGAATTTTTTACGTCGTTATACGTGTTGTAGGTATTACCCCGTTTAGGATCAATTCTTTTCTTACAATACGACGAAAAAAATGAAAAAGAAAATTAATTTTCTACCGATATTATCCCCCTCACCGCCACAAAGACAAAGAATGTAATTGCCTGAGAGATCTAATGCTCGTGATGCCGCACTAATGGACTAAAAGACTTCACATTTGAGCGCATCTCGAAATTGAGCTTAGTATCTACTTTCTTGTGGTATTTGCGGTGCGTTGGCGAGTTCTTTTCTACACTTCTCTTCCTACCCGAATCCTTTTCTTGATAGTCTGCCAAATATTTTATGCACTTACATAAAGTACAAACATCCGGGTTTAGTCGATTTGGAAGAAACTTTCTAAAACCCCAAAAGAAAATTAAGGTTGGAATTGTACAAAAGTTTTAAGTTAATTTAATAACGAATTTCGCGAAAGTTATATCAAGATGGTAAAGGCTACTTAACGAAATCCCGGGAAAGAAATTTCTCAACCCGAGCACGTATTTGTGAGTTCTTAATTACCGGTGTTTGTTTCTACTGGTTGCCAATAATGTACGTGGGAAAAGCGAGAAAAAGTTATAAATTTCGAGCTCATCTCACTTTATTTATTAAAGGAACTAATTCTTTATTTGTATGCAGTTCGATTCGTATTTGCTGATGGGGAAATTAAACTAACTTTTGTTGAAAAATGGGAGAGGGCGCTGAGTGCGGTAAATGGCATTGTAATTTAGTTGAAGATAACGAAATATAATGGGGAATATGGTGCCGCCGCCGCCATGCAACTTAATCTATATATAGTGGTGGTGGTGGTGGAACATTAGGGATTTCGGTGCGTATGGAATGATATTACCAAAAGCGTCGATGTAATGGCAGTTAAGCCGCATTCCAAAGCCGAAGTTTCCAAATTTGTTAGAGCAGTGCTAACGTGATTACAGTAATTGCGCTGCTGTCGAAGTAAAGACAACCACTTTCGCTACATTTGTTGAAGCAATATAACGGCACCAAAAGTGCATTATATACTTCAATATGTAACATTCAACGGTAGGATCATAAAAGTCGCGGGTCACACGATCTGAATACATAAAATTCGAATTTTTCCCATGAGCATCGATGAAATAACCTCGTCTACTTGAAAACATAAACTAATTTATAACTCGCAAGGGGTACGCGACAGTATGAAAACGCTTATTAACATTACTATCTTGACGGTAGAATCTATTTTTAACGCCCAATATCCATGCATGTGTATTTTCTTAATTACCATCAAAACTGAATTTTGTTATCAGCATTGGCACAAGCTCGTTTACAGCACGGATTACATTTCTAGTTAATTTTCCCAGTTTGGTTATTTCTTTTACCGAATTTCACGTATAGATAAACAAGCTACTGAAAGTGCAATAAATAAAGTAAATAACTCCGTGATGAGAGAGTTAGATTAAAGTGAATGTTTCATATTATATAAAATTTACATGAAAGAAATATAGCTATAGGTACTCTTTATTTCAGAAATTATTTACTTTGTTGCCAATAAAAATAATTTACATTCGAAAATCATTTCTTTTACATTTTCCATCACTTCATCTTACTGAAGCGTACCTACTTTATCTTTTATTAAGAACTTGTTTAGTAAGATCTTCAATCAAGATAGTATCTCTGTATTCTAGTTTAAAATGAACGGATCCCGATTTCATTTTAGTTTTCTTATATAATCTATCTATAGCTATACATTGCGAGCATAAAGCTAAAGTAATCCATTCGTTTTTAAGTTTTGCTGTATTTTTAAGAAATGTCGAGCGTAGGTAGTAAGCGATTGCATGCCGCGTTCTACTTTTTTTAATTAGTGTAATTAGTTTTTTGTCACATAATCTTAGTAGATATGTTGCATCTACCGCATTTTCACGCATTACGATTTAACGGTCAAGTTTCTTTTGGGATCGACAGTGCAAATACTACCCCATCCAAATTTCAATAGCTTCTTCGCTATTGTAGTTTATTTACATCAGTTTTTTCTCATTTTAATGTCTAATATTTAATTGCAATAAAAGTGCGCAGAAGACATTTGATAAAATCGGTAAATTATTTGAAGAATTCGTACAATAGTATGAAACTATTTCTGAGTGTTCATTATTATTAATAAAACCAAGAAAAATTGAATGCAAAACAGTTGTCGTGCTACTGTAAAAAAACTTGACGTTTATTTGACGTTTATCAGTCCCAACATTTTTCCTGGCAAACATAAACTAAAAACTTGGATGGGCACATCAAGGTGTAGGTACGTTTCGCAATCCAATCCAAGAGTAGATAAAACTGGCGCTACGAAACGGTCCTTATAGATGTGTTGAGCACACTTTGCCGCCCTACAGCTTATCTTTTAAAAGCCTACAAAACTATTTATGTCTGGTAAAAAGTCCTGAAAAAACTTAGCTTGTGATTCTGAACGTAAAAAATACAAGCATGATGCAAATTTAAGAAGCTGGTTAAGTGTACAACTGACACAATACGTTACGACAATACAGGGTGTCTCACGGTGACCGTCTTTTAGAAGTATATCAAGAACGGTAAAAGATAGAAATTTGAAATTTTGCACATGCGACATGTCGTGTTTAATCTATTGAATAAAAATATTCTCCAAATGGCAGGACTTCCGGAAATACCGGAAGTGAGCATCAACATCTTTCGTTTAAATACAAACCAGGCAATTTTTTTTCACATTCTGATGTGTCATAAAATGTTTAGTAAGTATGCTCAAAATAATCGGCGTATCAATTTTGATTGTTGAGAAAAAAATTTTTTTCGCTGAAAAATTTCAAAATGTTGTTTAGGAAATAAAATTGAAAGTCGAAACTAAAAGTTAGGGAAGTGGGATTTTAGGTTCTCAATGTCAAAAGATTGAGACACAATTGTCTGTAATGGATAATAAAAAATTGCCCGCGGTTACGTATCTATTTGACGTTATTTCCAGACTTAAGAAAAACTTTAGAAAATCTCTTTTTCCAAATGGAATGCCTATTTAATTATCAGTCCATTCGATGCAGAACTAAATTTCCTTTAAATTGATATACCATGTTCCTATACCTAAAATCAATGATTACAGAGTTATTTACATTTTTCTATTTAAATTTATAATTAAATTACATTAAATTTACAAAACATGGTTGGCTTTGAAAATTTTCAAAAAATTGTTATTCAATTGTTTCTTATGATTCTTATGCTTTCTTTTTTTTGACAGTTGTCAGTTAGCTATCAGTTTGAAAGTTTACGCTACATTTACGTTTGTTACCAGTGTTATCTGCTTCAATTTTGAATTTTGCGCTTGATATTTGTTTTTAATTGGGCAATATGGAATACATAAATGCTGATATTCTAAATTAGTTTTACATTCATGGCGAGTCTGCTCGTATTATTTTTCGGACCTGCAGAACCTTTAACCATTGAATAAAGAATCACTCAACACTTTAACGAAAGATATCCGCATTTACCTACAATGGCAGAACAAAAAATCAGGATGATTGAAAAGAATCTTCTAAATTTGGGTGAAGTAAATGCGCCACGAAATTTGGCAAAGCCAATTGTCCCCAATGACGCTGCAGAAACCAATGTATTGGGATATTTTAATGTTTTCCCTGAAAGTTCTGTTAGTTAGGTGAAAAGAGACCTTGGATAGTCAAGAAGTTCCATAGATAGAATTTTAAATAATCATAAAAGCATAAGCACAAGAAACAATTGAATAAAAATTTTTTGAAAATTTTCAAAGCCAACCATGTTTTGTAAAGTATGTAATTATAAATTTAAATAGAAAAATGTAAATAACTCTGTAATCATTGATTTTAGGTATAGGAACATGGTATATCAATTTAAAGGAAATTTATTTCTGCATCGAATAGGCTGATAATTGAATAGGCATTCCATTAAAAAAAAAGAGACTTTTTAAGTAAGTCTGGAATTAACGTCAAATAGATACGTAACCGCGGGCAATTTTTTATTATCCATTACAGACAATTGTGTCTTAATCATTTGGCATTGAGAACCTAAAATCCCATTTCCCTAACTTTTACCACTTTCGACTTTCAATTTTATTTCCTAAACAAGATTTTGAAATTTTTCAGCGAAAAAAATTTTTTTCTCAACAATCAAAATTGATACGCCGATTATTTAAGCAAACTTACTAAACATTTTATGACACATCAGAATGTGAAAAAAAATTGCCTGGTTTGTACTTAAAATAAAGAAGTTGATGCTCACTTCCGGTATTTCCGGAAGTGATGCCATTTGGAAAATATTTTTATTCAATAGATTAAACACGGCATGTCGCATGTGCAAAATTTCAAATTTCTAGCTTTTACAGTTCTTGGTATACTTCTAACCGACGGTCACCGTGAGACACCCTGTATAATATGTAGTTCAGTAAGAATAGACCAAAAAAGGGCAAATAGGGGAAGTAATTCATGTATTACCAATTCCTTCGGAAATGTGTAGGGGAAGGTTCCCTGATCAACATAAATTAAAGTGTCCCCCCCCCCCCCGACTACCGGGTGTGCCAGAAGGAGAGTGGGGTTGAAAGTTCAATTTTACAGTTTTTTACTTAATGACTCGAAAACCGTGGACCCCTGGCAAAAAAATTATTTAGATAAAAGCTTATTAAATTATACATATAACTCCGATTCTATACCTAGGTACATAATTACGAAAAAACTCAAAAAAGGCACCGTTTCTAAATTTTTGATCATCCAAATTTCGAGATTTCGAAAAATGCCCTCAGGCTCTCGTTTTTGATCGAATTTCTTCTTGTAACTCTCTAAAATCATTTTACACTAGAATCGTTAATTAGAACAGAATACATATACAATGTGTTCAAAGTGAAGTCGGCACTATTGCCAACTTTGTTATTATTTGAGATACGCAGTTGGTTAAATTAGCAAATATGAAGCATTTTTTCTAGCTATTGGAATGGTAAATTAAAAAAAAACAATTGCACATCAGGTTATCAAGATACACAACAAAGTAATATATTTTTTTAATGGAACACTGTATATTTTTACATATTTTGAAAGGAAATAAAATTCTGAATCAAAAATGTTTCAAAATAAGTACAATCCCTTAAAGATTTTAAACTTATTACAAAGATCTTATAAAAAGCAAGTGGCTGAATAAAAGAAGTAGGCGTATCTATCATAATGTCTGTCTAATTTCTATTTAAAATTGAGTGCATTTTATAGTAAGATAAAATTAGTAAAAATCATTTTTCCATTTAGAAAAGTGCGATATGCCGGAAAGCTACATAATTCGTGCAAAAAATTGTCGGTTTACTATTGACGAAGAAACTGAAACAATCTCCTTTTTTCTCATTTAGAAAAATTAAGTTATTGTAATAAATAAAAAAAGAAAATTGTAAAAAAACGATGTATATTGATAACAAAATAAGAAATTACAAGGTGGTGGAACAACTCTGACACTCCACACGTGATTTTAAAGTTACAGTAAAAAAACACACTTTGTGTGACTCTGTATAAAATGACGTACGCCCAATTTTCTTAAAATTCAAAACGTGTGCTAGATTTCATATAAATTTATGGAAACTTACGGAAATAATCAAAAACGGGCGAGGAATTATGATACTTTTGAGACCGCCTCAAGAAAATGTCTACAAGATGACTGTAAATTGGTTAATGTTTTTCTCTATTTTGTATGTTGATTGATTTAGTTGCCAATTTAACGCAAATTAAGAACAAAGAATTGCATTATTCATGTTGGTGTAAAATTAAAATCCCGTAGGGTTTCTTGGCACTAACAGATGACTTGTACACATTATGGAGTTTTTTTAAATTTGGAAAAAGCTTTTGACACAGTTGCTGGGGAAAATGGAGAGAATTTGGATAAGAAGAGTTGTAAGTAAATTTTTTGAAAATTCAGGTGGTTAAAATTGGAGAAACCGGCAGTCCTGCTATGGCTGTGGAAACGGGGGTGCCACAAGGATCAGTACTTGGGCCTATTCTGTTTCAAATATATATTAATAATTTATTAAACTGAAGTACAGTAAAACCTCGATATAACGGACCTCTATTTAGCGGACTTCGGATATAACGGACAAAAAATCCGGTAAAAAAATTTAAAATATCCTGTTGATATTATACATAAAAGTAGAAATTTTACTACAAAAACACAAATTTATTTCAAGAAAATAAAAATAAAAATACATAATGTAATTAAGCGTGCGTTTCATTCCTCAGTTCAAACGGATTACCTTCCTTTTACTGAACATTGACCTACATTTCTTGCGATTTCAGCGTTTTCAGTACGGCCGGCTGATAACGCGGAGAATAATGCTTACTTACGTGCTTAGCGTAGGTTTTTTGAGTTATTTTAAACTTATTTTTATATAACGGACTTTCCCCTTTTACGGACACCCCCTCCCCCCAATTAGTCCGTTATATCGAGGTTTTACTGTACATATTACAAATTGTAAGTGATGAAAAGTACAAAAAATTGGCTTGATTCAAACCTAATTAACCTCAATGTCGGTAAAACGGTGGCAGTTTTCCTTAACAGCAGTTGGACAGTCAGCAGAAACCTTTCGTTTGTAGATTCACAAACGGGATTGCTCTGGACAGGTTTGTTTTTGTAATCCGATTCGTTTGGTTAATAGCGTCAAATACTTAGGTAAAATGGTAGACCGAAACCTGCGGTGGCACTGCCATATTTCGTAGTTGTGCTACAGACTCAGGAAGACAATATACAAGTTTACAAGTTTATACAATGTTTATACAACATACAAGTGACGTCCGCGGTCGAGTACGAGATTGTGGGATGGGGCCACTGCGGACACACTATGCTAGAACCGCTAAATTTGGTATATAAAAGAAACATAAAAGTTTGTCTAAAAAAACCTCTTGACTATCCAACAGCTTTTCTTTTTACTGAATTTCGGGCTGATTTCCCAGCGGCCCTGGTCCATAATCACGTAACTCGCAGGCAGCTACGGATGCCCCTGTAGGAGCCCCGCAGCCGAATCACTTTGGCTGTGAGGCATGTTGTTGGAGATCCAGATTTTATAATCGCCTGTCTGAGCAGGTCTCTTTGTCCTTTGGCTACAGCCGTTTTTGTCGTGTGGTGGAGCCCCCGATTACGAATATCCAAATTTTTCATAATAATGAGAGCAAAAGATAATAAATACAAATAAAATTAAAATAAATAATAAAATCATCTTCACATACTATTGCGTGCTTGTTGTACACTGCCAGTATGATAATGTGATGCACTGTTTTTCACTGTTAAATAGGCAAGATTTAAAATTTTGATTTGGTTGAAAATAAATTTTATTTTATTCTTTTATTGTTTTCTTTATTCTCTTTAATACTCTTAATTCTTTGTGAGTCAATCACTTAAATTTTGTTTGATTTTCCAAAAGAAAATACATAATTGTTGTGATATGTAAATATAGGACTCCTAGCCACGCACTGGTATTGCCTATGTGGCCAGTACTTTCTGTTTTATTTTATTTTTGGCATTTTTTACGAATGTTTCAAAGAAAGAAAAGAAAATTTTTGTATTGTATTTTGGATGAGGTTTTTTTTATATTTAATGATCCATTTAAATGAAACTACAGTTGCAGATTTTTCAAAACCTATACAATAGATTTTTATAATAAAGTCTAATATGTCTTCATTTAACGTATACGCATAGTGACAAAGGTAATAGTACGAGAAGTGCTGCAAAGTAACCCCGTTATACAGTATATTTTCAGGGATAGTAGTACAGTTCTCCGGTAAAATAAAGAAAGAATACTGACGATTTATCTATAAATAACTAGAAGGATGCTAATGGCCGTAGCACATTTTCCAATTTTGCTTATGACTTGCATATGACATAAGGCAAGTATATCATGGAAGTTTTCGAAAACAAACACGACACGAATTGGGCACTAAAATTCCCGTAACACATCACCTAATTGTGATATTAGTTGAATTAAAATTAAAGTAGCATCACAGAATAAAGCACAAGTGAACCAGAAGCGACACTCTGCTAAATACGTGTTGCACGCGCGGACTAACTCCGCCTTCTGTGGTGTAGAATATAGCGAGCGCATTGATACATTATACATTTTAGCGTATGTACTTAGCGGTGCTCGGTGCGTTGCACTCTTATTGCGAGAATTGTATCGGAATTAGTTTTACGGTGAACGGCTTATTACATGCGAAAATGTATGGCAAATATTTTTCGTTTATGACATTTTTTCATACGATTTCAAATTTAGAAAATAATGAGATAAACTACAAACCACTCCTCTTTTTACTAGCCTTGCTAATGCAATAGACAAAGAGAATCACATTAAAACGGGCGTGGTTGCGCCGATGAGACCGCCTTGTACCGGCAACATAACTTCAAAGGTGCCGACGGAGAATGTCGCTTCTGTATCACTTGTGTTTTATTCTGTGGTAGGCTGGTAGCATTATGTTAAGGTTACATACAAAATTGTAAACACTAATCCCAAATGTTACCAGTGCTATTAATTTATGCTATAAAAGTGCTGCAGTCGACAAACGTGCTTTGGTTAATAATGAATCATCGAAGCGAAAATGTCGATTTGCGGTAGTAAAGTAAACATTTCAGTTAGGTTTATACTATGCATCAAAACGGTAGATACTTGCATCGGCAATCGGCTGTTCCAGTTTGCTAAACAAGACAAGATTTACTCATCATTCCTGTGTACACATGCAAAGTAAGGTTAGAGGATGTTTTATTAAACAAGCGATCACGGAAATTGTGCTGAAATATCCTATAGCGATATGAGCTGGCATTATTAAACTCGAGTAATAAATTGATACCGCATTTACATGTTGTAGTAAAGGGATCTAAGAACACCCATCCTGCATACTAAAATCATTGATAAACAACAACTCTCAGACAACACGTACGTTTACTTGCATTAATTTAACTTTACCTTAAAGGAAAAAGATTTTCTTGTGTATCTCATACTTTTCGAAACTTTATAAACTATAATCTCGCTTGAGCCTACACAGTTTCCGTTCTTGCCGCTAGAGTATAAAATCCTCCAGTGTAAAAACAAAAGCCGTATTTCTTTCGAGGCGTTCTTGAATCTGTACGTACGTGCCTGAACAACTCCTAACTCTATCAGCACATGCCGTAGAAACTGCCAGAAGTGTGAAAATGGAGTTTATACACTACAATTTACGGATTAGAGAAGTTGAAATTGTAGGGGTTTCTCTGGCACGCAGCACACATGTGTTGATTTTTCGAATTATCCGACCGATCGCGATGAATTGGTCCAAATTGGAAATATCGGCTCGATTAAGCAACTATGCGTCGAGCAAGGAGCTGTTTTTTTCACGTACCGTTACAGACGTGCCTGGTCAAAGGCCACGTTTTTTCCGCAATATTAGAGCAATAATTTCGAGCAGTCGAAATGTTTCGAGTTATTTAACTTTGATCTCCATATTACGAAGTATTTATATTAATCCCCCTTCCTTTTCACGAAGTAAGTTCGAAAATTGTCAACTCTATTTTCAGATGCTTTTGATCATAAAGAAATACGATTAAAATGTCGACATTCACAAAGGATGGAGATAAATGTAAACTTGTATTAATCGGTTTTACTCACCGCCGTAGGCCACTTTCTTTTTGAGATGAGTATCGTTTTATGTCAACTTCAATTTCAAATTGAAACAAAAAAATTGTTTACCTCTGAAATGTTAAACGGCGAAAAAGCTCTATATTTTAATTAATTACAAATTAATTGGGAAATTTAATAATTAACATTTAATGAAAATTTAATATTTATTACTTTATTGTTGGCTTTTCAGTTAATTGCCATCAGCTTTTAATAGTGAATAATTTAGAATGAAACCTGAAACGAAAAGTTCGCTTCAATGCTTATGCTTGCAACAACAAATACTAATTAATTCAAATTATATCCGATATTAATATTTGGAATTTCTCTTTATAAATAATTCCTCGTAAACCTTTACGCTCTTCTACTTTTCCGGGATAGTATACATACTTACCTACCTACCTACCTTTATTATACCCAGAACCACCCGTACATACCGTTGACAGATTATAAGTCACAGATAACAAGAATTTAATTGCATTAATTGGCACTGCAATTTGTGACGATTTTTTGGTAAAAGAAAACCTCATCACAAACAGAATCTCATTTAGATTTAAATGAATGATACTGCATCATCACATTCCTGAATGTAAAAATATTTGTTGTTATGTACCTATTTCTTCTCTTTCAGTTTAATTCCTTAATGTGGGCACATTTTTTGGATCTGATGAAATGGAAATATAAAGTATAATGATTGTACAACGTAGTCAGAGCCGTCTCCTCCATACAGGCAACCTAGGCGGCGGCCTAGAGTAAGAAAATTTAGAGGCGGATTAACGAGTGATTTTTTTGCCGAACCACGTACCGTTTAGGTATCAATATTTTTTTTTGCTCATTTAACTTATCAATATTATTCAGTTTGGCACCTCTCCACTTCGCCGCGCCAGCGATTCACCCACCTCCCTTAAGGGTGGAAAGAAAAGCAGTGATTCTATTGTGCAGAATCCGGAGGGGTTGATTTGAATGAGTCTTGGGGATGGAGAGGGTGGAGAGAGTGGCGGATAATGTACCAATCACAAAAAAATGCGGACATGTGCAATTTTCCCTTTTTCCACCCCCAAAAAAGGGGTCTGATATGGGTATGAAATTTTTCTGGTCCAGACATGAAGTAAATTTCAAATTGCATTATGTAACATTTTAAAATAAAACTTCAACGATTAATTTAAATTAATAGTGACGAATGTTACAATAACAACTAAAATAAGTGTCGCACAAAGTCGTTCCAATAGAAAAAAAGATTTACTTAGTGCTCTGGCAAAAAGGAATTGAAACTGTTATTATGGTCAACAGAGCAAGAGACATTTTAAATTCAATGAACTGTGAACTTACATGCCTCTTGCTCTGTTGACCATAATAACAGTTTCAATTCCTTTTTGACAGAGAACTAAGCAAATCTTTTTTTCTTCTTTATCTCCCACTTCATCGCCTAATTTTTGAATTAAATATTTCTTCATAATCCTCCATTAGGTTTCCATTGTACATTTTTGGTACAAAGTTTGCACAGTATTTATAGAATCTGAACGTGGAGTATCACTTCGATGGAAGCTTTTTTGATCGAAATAAACCAAATCAAGGTAACGGACAGACTGCAGAAATTTTTGGAGAGAGAATGTCTACATTCAAAAGAAGAAAGAAATCCATAATAGATGAATCTGCAAATGTACCTGGATGTTTTGGAAAATCTCAAGATCGATTTGTATTTTACTGTTATTAATGAAACCAAAGAAATACGGAAGTATTTGTTATTTCCGGATTTTTGTAAAACACTCATGATCTCAAAAATAAAAACGCAACAAGCTGTTGTGTGAAAACTTGAAAAGTGCCTTCACATTCAGAATTTTTGTATAATATACAGGATACAGGACATCGTTTCACATCAAGAGTGTATCCATGAAGCGGTCTACATCACCGCCATGATGTATCAAGGATCAATACGACAATCTCTCACATAGCACCCCTTGCCTCTTTGAACATCCAGGGCACATATTATGAAATTCATCACAAGCTGTGAAGTAAAAAGGTTCACGGTCATTTCCCCGCCGAAAAAATCCCGCCGGTCAATTGCCCGCCGGTAAATTGTTCGCCTGGTAAAAATCCCGCGCGGTGAAATGTTCGCCGGTAAAATGCCCGCCATGACAAAATCCCGTCGGTCAATTTCCCGCCGTAATTTTTGGAAAAATAAGCAATTAAGACAGTTCTTTTTTAAATAACTTCAGTTTTGTAAACCTGTGTGTCATGCCACTATTTTAGTATCAATTGGAAAAAAATATACCAAACCTGCAAATAACCTAGGCGCTTTAGCGGGGGAATAAGCGTAGAAAATGGTACAACATTTACGTGTTAAGAACGAGGTTGAAACAAGAGATAGTAGCAGGCGAGTATTCATGTATAGTGCCGTAGGTCTGTAAAGGATGTCAAAATGCCATCGGGAAGTGCTTAAAATGGGCGTCGAAAATATTTTATAAAATTATATATAACGGTTCTTTTGTTAAACATGGCAATGTCTGGTTTATTAATACATACAGTCTTCTTTTTTGAATTTAGCATATTTTAATTTACAGTAAACAGCAGCCTCAAATTCATCTTACGCCTCCTGAGCGCATAATCCGCCACTGGCTGCACATAACGTAGGTACATATGTAAGTGGATCTTTATCACAAAATAGGGGAATATCAGGGGAATCATTTTGCCTACAGCGGCGGGCAAATGACCGACGGGATTTTGTCATGGCGGGCATTTTACCGGCGAACATTTCACCGCGCGGGGTTTTTACCAGGCGAACAATTTACCAGCGGGCAATTGACCGGCGGGATTTTTTCGGCGGGGAAATGACCGGATACCAAGTAAAAAAGTACGCGGACATCCTACCTTTTAAGGGGCTTTATAAATTCCAAAAACATAATGATGTGTGATGCGAAAAATCAAAATCAGACTGTCGCGTCGTCGGCGCCCATTAAACAGACGTATCAATAAAAAACTGGAAATGTTATTTCGAAACTGGTCAACAACTAGAATGTGAGTTTTTCCGAGGAATTTTCAAACGAGATAGAATAATGAAACCTGCCAACCTTTTTCCTTTACAGAATAAGTGTGATCTTTGTACGTGCATAAGGCGCAGAATACCTGGAGGAATACAAATTAGGAGTGTCAAACGGTTCCGGATCCAAAACAAGATCCGGTATGGATCCGGATCTACACCTACGATATATCCGGATCCGGATTTGTCCGGATCTCATACACAATTCGGATTCTCAAGATCCGGATCCATAGAGACGGATTTGTTTAACCGGATCCGAAATTCGATCACACGTGAATTCGGTTGTTGATGTATGAAATGAACTTCGTGATTTTTTGTGACACCTATAAAATTTATCCATCGGAATCGCAAAATGGAGGTATCTGGATCAATAAATGAAATTTACTGTAATCTAGTAATCTCCTCCACGAATTTATTCAAATACGGATACTGTTACAGACTTTAGATCCGGATCCCATATAAATTAATAGTAATGCAGGTCCGGATTTAACTCACAAACCCGTAGATCCGGATTTAACCCCCAATTCCGTAGATCTGGATTTAACCTTCGGATTTTCGATCCGGATCCACAAAAATCCGGTATTCGGATCTATTGGATCCGGATATTTTTGGATCCATAAAATTTGCGGATCTTTACAGCCCTAATACAAATAATGATAAGATTTGCAGTGGCGTCTTAACAACGCCACAATTGTCCACTTGGTTACAACTTGTGTGGTGATATACCATTTTTCCATACTTAAAAGATTCCAAAAAAGTTTCTAGGATAGATACAGTTGTAACGCTCGCGCGTTAATTATGTGCTTTTAGAGATCTTCGCTAGTCCAATATTTCGCCGTTGGATGGCACAAGGATTAACTTAGCTAGCATTTAATAGTTAAGATTAAACAAAACTGGAAACCTATGCATTTTTTTCGTTCCGTTAGGTCCGTTACGGATTTTCTATTTGGATGAATGCTTTACAGTGTTCTGGCCTACGTGACTTCCAACATGAATACGCCTATATCGTTACAGTTTCGTTGGTTCTTTTTCGTCATTTTTACCCGGCAATGTCAGTAGTACCTTAGCCATTGTACGTGAGTGCACGGGTCAGTGATCAATATTAGTGATATAATTGAGACCAATTGCTCCTGCTAATGAAACATTAACCGTAACTTTTACGGGTAAAACACATTAACCAAAGTGTCTACGGCTACTCAAATTACCCCTACACGCTTTCTTCTATTAAACAACGTGTTTGTGAATGGAATTTCTTCTAATTAGGACATCTGCTTTCCTGGTTAAACATCCAAACAAAACGGAGTTTATTCTAATTTCTAACCGCTCATAACCTTTGAGGAAAACGTCATTTTTTTTGCTTCTATAATTTCTCTCAATACTCATATCCCTTTCGATCTCTTTATCGTCACCGATACACCGTCACTGATACCGTCATTCACTCTTTAATTTCAACTTGCTTCCAGTTCGGCATTTTGCTGCCGATTTAAGTTACACCGGAAATATAATTGTATAATTAATAACAAAAAATTGTAAAGTCGCAAATTAATTTTATTGTTGTCTATAGGCCTAATAGTTATTAATTATATACCTATACAAATTAAAAAAATGGAGAAATTCATCGAACTCGGAAATATAATCTTTTCTACATTAATTGGATCTACTATAGCCATCTTACGTTAAGTCAACTATAAGAAGCTTACGTTAAGTGAAAACCAGTTTCAATTACCTTTCTTTAATTACCATCGTTCTTAATTACCTAATTTATAAATTCCTAGTTCGTAATCAAGCGAAGATTAACTTCAATTTATTTGTTACTTAAATTTTTCTACGAGATAACTTTTTTGTGCCAAATTATCGAATTTGCTACATTATAACTTTACTTTAATTCATTATGCTGAATACAACTATTTGCTTATTATTTAGACAACATTTAATCATTCATTTACTCAATAGTTTTCTAATTTCATTTGTGAATGACAACCAATAATAATTCTTGTGCTCTCTTTTACCTTGGCCACGTCTTATTTGGCTTTTAATTTAAACTTAATACTTATAATATTGCTAATTTAATTTAGTTCGGCATTCGATTACTTGTCGCTGAATTAGAAACTGTGTACCTCATTCGGACTGCTTTGCTGCTGTCCTTTTTGTTTAGATAATTCGCCAGTTGAAATTTTGCGCAAGGAGTCGGCTGGGGACATCAATTAAAGGTAAGATTCTTATTTTCCATTTACGACTCATTTGTACAGATATTAATCGGATCCTGATATTTTGCATTTTGGTCAACTATTTAGTTATACCCCATGGTTTTACCAAGATAAATTAGATTAAATACTATTCTTGTTCAAAATCATTTATTTATCTTATGTTACCAAATTTATCAATTATATTTGTTACCGACTTAATTTGATATTCATTATGACCACGTCAAATTTACGTCACTGTATTTATTTCTCAATTACCCCTCATCTCATTCAGCTATCACATCACTGTTCACTACATGACTGAAGACATCTTCGTAGTTCTAATTTTCACTTTGGAACAACAAACATTCTCTACAACTTCGTGGCTCCCATTACCTACAAAATTATTCTTTACTCATCATAACTAGCCCACAACCATTTTGCCTACACAAACTGAGCGACCGTAGCCATAGCATATAAAAGTTTGTTGCAACCCCATTTCTTACCCGTAACACAGTTAATCTGACGAATATCAATTGTGGCCAGATGCAGGTAGGGATCCTTAGGTTACTTTCCATAAAAGATCAGTCTACAAATCATACTTGGAAAAATCTACAAA
The DNA here is from genome assembly GCA_036250285.1 of Pyrocoelia pectoralis. Classification (NCBI taxonomy): domain Eukaryota; kingdom Metazoa; phylum Arthropoda; class Insecta; order Coleoptera; family Lampyridae; genus Pyrocoelia; species Pyrocoelia pectoralis. The sequence goes on along the minus strand of CM070079.1, from coordinate 18,397,279 downwards.
CATGTAGACGATTGTTACCCAAAATGGTTCACTGGATTCACAATATGATGCGACTCATGTTCCCTATTGCAGATTAAGTACTAAGTGGTACCAAAATTGATCTATCCACAGAAACAGCAAGAGTCTCGTTAAGTAGAACTATGGAGTACCTTTACTAAGATGATTGTATCAGCAAATGAATGAAAAAAGAAATCAATAGGCTGTAATGCACAAACCTAGTGAGAACCACTCAGATGGATAATAACAATAAATAACACTGTAATTGGGCTGTATCGCTTTTGGTCACAAAACTCGAGCTCTCAGTACTTACAGAAAAATTACGTTATTGCTCCTAACTTTCGCACGTCAAAATTTCAAAGAAATTAATAAAAAACTTCTTACATACCAAAATATTGCATTTCCAGAGCGTGTTAATGCTTGAACTTTTACAATCACTGAACGACTAAAAATTTATACTGCATTGTATCATGATTCAATCTCAAAAAGTGAACATGGTACTACCTATTAAATGTCAGGATGACCCTTGAAGAACGAACACGATCGTTAGTTGGAGTTCCCCGAAAATGTTCGGAACAAACAGTAAACAATAATTAAGCTAACAAAGGTATTGGAAGGAGCATCAGTCTATTAGCCTCTGGGAATTTGAGAAAATTGACTTGCAAATGTAATGCGCGTTAGGTGAAAAATCACAAGAATTCTTAATTGGTAGCTTTCAATTTTCAAAACAATTTTTTTTTCAATCGATGGAAGCACGTCAATATTAATGCATCGTATAATAAAAATGTTTGCAATCTTTAAACGGAAGGAAACATCCATTGGCACAAGGGAATTTTTCTAATTCCGTTCACCTTATAGAATTTATTAATTTTTCAATTAAATTATAAAGTGTAAAACGTCGTGAGTTAAATAGAAGTAGGTAGTCTCACCTTACCGCAAATTACTTGTAATAGAATTCTACTTAGAGCTTTGAGGTTCACCCCCCATTTCTTACCTTTAACCACAAAGTTGACCCTACTTTGAAACGAAATCGAATTAAAGTTTTGCCACAAACTCGTTTTAGTGTTAATACATTCTTCGGTACTGATTTAAACGCAAATGTCTCCTTTGTACGATATATAAAATCAGAGAACGTAGCAAAAAAAAATTCATTTCTCATCAAAGTAAAATATTTTCTCGAATTTCGCTTTTAGCAATCGAATCCCGTACGTATTGAAAGGCATTAACTTAATGAAGAGTCGTTCAAAATAAAATTTGATCTGAATATATGTTTAAGCTCGAAGGGCAATAATAAATTAATTAATTAACCGCTGGGGTAATTTTTTTATTCGCAAATTTGTCAACGTGTACACGTCGTTATTCACTATTTTAATTAAACGTAACGTTTAAAAGACACACCTGAGTATCAGTATAAATAATGATCACAATAACTTACTAGTTTTTCTCAATGTTTGCCACGTAGCTTTTATGCGTGAGTTTTACTCAAAATTAATGAGGACGTTGCCAGTTTTTTTTATGTCAAGTTCAACATCCTCAGTTTAGAGATAGATAAAATATTCGTAATTGCGCCACTTTTTAACGGAAAATTATGCCTAAACTATTTTTAAATTATCTCTTTTTCAGCATGATTTTGAATAATAGTGGGACAAAACAAAAATGAATGCATACAAATGCGAAAATAATAATTATTAATTAGTAACAAAATACAAAGACAAAGGGAAGTGTTTTTATTTGTTCTTCATAACGTATGTCGAAGAACTTTTCTAATTTGTTGCAGTCTTCTTCATTTTTAGAAGAAGAAAAAGAAAGCAACGACCACGATGTAACGTTTACATTGGTACACAATGTAGGTGTTGATATATTATGAAGTTAGGTAAGATAGTGTGGGAAAAAAGTATTGATGTTAAAAATTGTTATAGAAGGTTTTGATATTGAAAGTCAAGGTTTTCGGTATCCATTTTGAAATTTATAGCATTATTTTTTTTTATTGTAATCGATTCTAGTCAAACCCTTTTTTGAAATTTATTTCCATGTGGAAAGGCTTTTACTAGAATCGATTACAATAAAAAAAATAATGCTATAAATTTCAAAATGGATACCGAAAACCATACCTTTCAATATCAAAACCTTCTATAACAATTTTTAACATCAATACTTTTTTCCCACACTATCCTACCTAACTTCATAATATATCAACACCTGATTTCACTATGTTAAACCATATTTTTATTAATTGATGTGTTTCAATTTTATTAAATTTAATGTTTCCCCACATTTTTATTTCAGTAAGTATAATTTTAAATCCTCTTCTCTTACATTAATTCTATAATATATTTGTTTCAATAATCAAATTAATTAATGTTTTATTATTTTCTAGACTTGATAAAGCCTGGTTATATGGCAAAACGTCGATTTTTAAAACTAATATAATTATAATAATAACAAAATTTGGCAAGAAATACTCCCCTTCATAAATAAACAATGTACAATGTTGCATTGATTTTTCAGTCGCTGGAAAACGTGAAACTAAATACCACTGAATTTTCATTTTTAGGAAATCAACTTAATATAAATAAATTATTCTTTATTTAAGAGTAAGCTTTTCTTTTATATTCTTAAATTGTTATATTTGGAAAATCGTTTATTTTATTCGGAACAAATTATAAAGAACCTATATTTTTACAATTATTAAACTCATCACAGGTATAAATAGAAAAGTAGGTTTTAATTTAGAGAGGGTGGCGTCGCGTAAGAATATAATGAAGAACAAAACGGGTCATTAATATCGAATGGTGGTGTACTTACAAACCAAATAAATACAAGGACCATCCCAAACAAAGAACGGCAACTACCCACACTAAGCGTAGAATGCCATAAAACTAAATGAAGACTTACTGAAAGAAACGGTAGGAAGCAGCTCATACTGTACGGGGGTAAATGACCACTGGGGTTCAGAAAAAAACCCTGGAAAAAAAACCCGGGAAAACCCCGGAAAAAAACCCCGAAAAATAATTATAGATGGCTGTGAATAAATATATAAATATACAAAGTTTGGAAATAAAAGTAATGCCAAACTGAAACGTAGATTACCACTAAAGCGCCTAGGTTATTTGCAGGTTTAGTATATTTTTATTCAAGTTTCGGGGGGTTTTCTTCCGGGGGTTTTTTTTCTGGGGTTTTTTCCGGGTTTTTTCCGGGGTTTTTTTTCCAGGGTTTTTTTTCCTAAACTCATGACAACTAAAAGGGTTTGGGCGTATACCGAACGAACTTCGTCGACGTAGCAACTTCTAAAGGAGACGAAACACACAGAGAGTACACTGTGTTAAGAAGCTGTCATTAGACACTGAAAGTATCTCCAAGAGCGGAAAGACGCCGAATTTGTATTAATTCCGAAAAGGAAAGTTACTAAAAGTAAACCGGCTCATTTAACCAATATAACTTTCGTGAGGGATGAAGTAAAAGGTATGCCCTAGAAGATGTAACTCAAAATCGAAGATGTAGATGGCCAGGGAGGCCCTTATAGTAACAGCAAGAGAAGATTTAATTTGATAATCTCGCAGTGATTGCGTCGGGGAAAAGGGTAAAAAGTAAACGGGAATGCTCTACAGGAATCTGTGGAACATCATCGAATATGATACAACGTCGAGGTTCGAGACTGTTACTCGGGGCAAAAGTCGTGGCCATTGCCGACAATCTCGCAGTGATTGCGTCGGGGAAAAGGGTAAAAAGTAAACGGGAATGCTCTACAGGAATCTGTGGAACATCATCGAATATGATACAACGTCGAGGTTCGAGACTGTTACTCGGTGCAAAAGTCGTGGCCATTGCCGATAATCTCGCAGTCATTGCGTCGGGGAAAAGGGTAAAAATTAAACGGGAATGCTCTACAGGAATCTGTGGAACATCATCGAATATGATACAACGTCGAAGTTCGAGACTGTTACTCGGGGCAAAAGTCGTGGCCATTGCCGATAATCTCGCAGTGATTGCGTCGGGGAAAAGGGTAAAAAGTAAACGGAAATGCTCTACAGGAATCTGTGGAACATCATCGAATATGATACAACGTCGAGGTTCGAGATTGTTACTAGGGGCAAAAGTCGTGGCTATTGCCGATAATCTCGCAGTGATTGCGTCGGATAAAAGCGTTGAAAGACTTATTACAAACATACATTAGGAGGTTCAGTACGAGTGGATGAGGAAGAACCAGCCTATTGATACTAAGTCTGAGACGGCACGAATTATTGCGGAATACGGTTAAAGTGCTCTAAGATGGCGGACAAACTACAACAAATAATGTGCAACTGTGAAGAGCCAAGCGAATGCAAAAGATGACGATTACCAAAATGGTGCTGTACGCAAGCGAGGTATGCGATAAACATGGAAGTTTGGGAGAATCTGAAGAAAATACGAAAACAAAACATCGTTACGAATTTCCGCCTATAGAACTGTGGGGTACGAGATTGTTACGGTCCTGTACCTTACCTTCCTTCTAAAATTCATTATAAAAGACCGAAAAGATGGCAGGAAGAATAAAGAGGAACAATCCTGAACAAGGAAAGTAATCCTCAATTCTACAAGAGTGAGTGGCTGGAAAGCAAGGGGGGAGGAGGGCACTTTCCGACCCAATCTATAACCGGCCATGGCGAAAATGTTGCTTACCCACACCATTGGAAAGGAAAGTGTGGTGAACAAGGCTTGGAGCGCTACGCAGTGCTGGAATGCACCGAGAATTAGGTTGTCGCCGTCGCTGGATTAGACTGAATTGTAAGGCAAATGTCATAGAGCTAAGGAAAGTAGAACCTAATCCCTTTATTCCCAATTAGGCTGTTCGGTGTTCAATTGCAGTCTAAGATGAAACTTCAAATGCACAAACTTTTTTTTACAATGTAATCCTTTTTCCAAAGTAAATTTGGTTTTGAGAGATAGGGAACAACTATGTAAGAGATATTTAAAAAAGGCTAGACATTGCGTTGAAAAAAGTGATTAACGGCTTAAATCTTTATCTTCCACATACATCTACCTATTGAGAAATTTTAACAATCACTTACGACGCAAGGTATCATCAATCCTGCAGCTCTTTGTACTATTCCTTCCATTAGCGGAGAAAGTTTCAATCGTTTCGTTTGCTTTTCATAAATATAGTCAAAGAATAGGCGAACGCATACAGCAATTGGTCTAACTTAAAGCTCAAAGAATGAAAATGTGTCAATAGAAGAAAAGATAAAGCACGTGGGCGTATACATAGGTAGTATTTATGTCTCTATTTAACAATAATGATCGTAGATAATCCGAAGTAATGGTCGAGTGAAGATAAAGAACGCATTATTAATATCGAAGGATTTGGCAGGACAACGGAAGAATAATCTTAGGCATATTCCTTGAGAGGATTATAAACTGATTTATTATACTGGACATTATAAATTACTTCAATTACCTACTGCATAAATTTCTTAAGGATACTGTAGCAACGTTATATAAGTTAGTAAATTAAATCTCTACGCGGATAAAATATTGTGAGGGGGTTTTTTTTCGTTCGAAAACATTGTTGCAATGCAATGTTCTAAATGCGCGACTAGATTTATTGGTCTTGCACTGCGACTGCAGTGTTGTGGCGCGAGATAAAAGAAGTCAAGTAAATGATATATAACATCCAAGAGGACATTTAAAATTGAAATTACTTACTTGTATCGTTTAGTTTAACAGCAACACTAAGTGACGTACCTGAAAAGATAATAAAGTGTTAGATAATACCTGGTGATGAAAATATAAAGAATTGGTGTTAAAGTTAAGAGGGCAAATGTCAACAACAGAAGTTGCCCAACTAAATCTTAAACTTCTCGAGTCCCAGAAGGCCAATATAAATTAAATAAGTTTTTGTTATCACAACTTTTCCTAGTTGAAAAATATTCCTCAAATTAGACCCTTTGTATCATTTTCACGTTTATATTGTTTCAAATAAATAAATAACGAATCAAATTTGCGAGCTTGAATTTGCAATTTAAAAAGTTTTTATTCAATTTAATGCAGAAGTACGCGACGAGAGAGGTTCCTTCTATTTGCGCAGCTGAGATGTAGTTTCAATTCTATTCTATTTACATTGAATTCGGTAAATCAACTAGGCGGTATACGGGAAACTTACAAACAACTAACAAATAAAATAAGATTCGATAGTTGTGATATTGGCAAATTACTCGATATCTCCCGCAGCGGCCAAGAAAATAGAAAATTAAGAACTCGTCCCTGAAATAAAACTCAATCAGATATAATCAGAAAGATCATCTATAGGTTTTTCGACCGAAATTAATACGCCAGTGACCTTAACTGTTATTAATGTTCGTACGACGAAAATGCTAAATGTCATTTGAAAACATCTCAAAATTCACTGTAAAAAGACAAAAACAATTTTTTACATTTTCCATGTTATTTAAATATGTTCTTGATTTTGTAACAGCCTTAATCAACGAAATAACGAAGTTTCATTAAAATGTTAATATTAGTGGTTCATCTTTTGACAACATAAAAACTACTCTATAAAACTGATTAGCAGGTCATGCTTTCCAATGTCTCATCTTTCGTTGGACTGGAATTGAATTCTGAAATGCACGTCCGCAATTGTTCAGTTGCCATAAATTTCTTCTTCGATTCATTCAACTTATCGGACATTTGCGAATGTTCTCTCGATAGACAATAATTAAAGGTTATTCTGTTCCAAGGTTCCGAGGTCACGCCAAAATACACTGCCGAGCATAAAACTAGGGTCACCCCGCAATTTGAAGTTATTTTAGAAACTTTTAGTTTCTTACGAGTTTTTTCGGTTGCAACAGTTTACTAACTGATTGCTTGAATAAAAAAAAAGTTTTTGTTCATAGTTTATTGAGTGTAATCAACACGAACAAGTTTACTTTGATATGCTTTCTGTTAAGCAGGCCAAACAAATCGCGTGATTTGAACCTGGTCAAGATACTATCCGAGCAGTGTGAGGCCGTGCGTAATCATGCATAAATGTTGCGTCGTCTCCAAGAATAACCATGAACGGTAAAACATGGACTTGTCGCACGGCAATACACGCTTGAGCATATCTCTCGCCTTGTCGCAGCCACACTCTTACACGTCTATCTAAGCCCGTAAGACAGAATCATCATTCATCGGAAAACAATACGCGACTCCAATCCGCTATTGTCCAAGCCAAGTGTTCTCGTGCAGAATTCAACCTGGCAATCCGGTGTTCATGGAAAAGCGGCAGTTCAGTAGAAGATAATCTAGCAGCATGAAGTCGCCTCCTAACTGTCCACTCACTTCTGGCAGATAATTTCGAAGGGAAACTGCCGTGTCCGTTCGGTTTCTCAAAGCATTATAAACAAGAAAGCGGTCATCTCTAGCTGTTGTAGTCTTGCCTCGCCCTGAACCAGATCTTCGAGTGAGCTGACCAGTTTCTTCGTACCGCCGCCATACTCGTTGCACACTCGAGAGACTTACACCAACATTTCTCGCAGTTTCGCGCTGACCGCGGCCGTCTTCTAAAGCCGCCACAATTCATGCCACAACAACAGGATTTATGCTCATTGCAAAAGACTACACAAACAATTTGCAACTGACACCATTGGGGTAACTGTAAAATGGCTTCGTAACCACAACAGTCCGTCTCTAGCAGTAGTTGATATACGAATGGAAAAATTCAAACGAATCGGGTCAGTATTACATTTCCAAAGACTAGTACGTTCTTTGATGGAACGATTAGTCAAAAATATTATCACAGTGTCCAAGAATATCCGTGAGTCTCCATTTTCCATCGTTCTTAGTAATTGTAACTAAATATTTGTACGTCCATGTCTACAAGATCCAAATCATCCATGAGTTTAAGTCGAGAGGTCATGGCAGTCATTTGATATTGGAGCCCCCCCCCCCCACGTTGAGGGGGATTTTATAAAGAAAATCATATTCAGTGACGATTGTCACAATGAAATTGTACACAAGTCATATTACTGCATGAACCATTCATGAAGAATGAATGGATTCACAAAAAGTTACTGTTTGGTGCAGATTTTGGGTCGATGGTGATTTATTGATATGGAAGAAGTGCAGCTGCAACAGCAAGGTGCGTGAAAGATTGTAGCCTCTCATTTTGGCAATCAGAATTGGCTACCAAGATCGGCGGATTGTATCCCAACAACCATTCAATAGCTGAAGAATGACATTCGCATACTTCTTCAGGAACATTAAAGGTTCTTTATTTATCTATTTGAACTGGCGTTTTTGACGTTTCACAAATTTGTGAACATTTACTAATTTTTACATTCCCGTGCATATACACACGTGTATAACATATACAAAGAAGGTACTGTACTTAATCGAACAAAAATCGAATTCGAGATTTTGACGAATCTCTACGTTTTGGGCTCCTGAGTTCAAATCCACCATTTTTGAAAAATGTTTGTCTGTGGGTGCGTGCGTGCATGGCGGCTGTGGAGCCTAAACTACTAGGCGGATATTAATGAAATATAAAACTAAGATCTATACAACAATTATCAAAATGGGCCCAAAGGGGGTCAAACTATGGAATTAAATTTTAACCCAAACTAATTTCCCTTGGTGATAAGTTAGCAGACATGGATACAAGTAAAACACCGTTTTTCGTTTGTTGCTAAATTCAAAATTGCGGCCAATATAGCAATTCTTCCAGTTTTTATTTTTAAGCCCCTAGCTCAAGAACGTTTTAACTTAATTAAAATTTGAAAATTAGAAATTGTAGCAAAGTATGGCTAGAGCTTTTACTTATAATTGATAAAGAACAAAAATTTAACGTGGCCAATGTATTGGTGCCCAAAATTGGTAAAAAATTCAAAATCGATTACCTATCTTAAAATCTGTACCAAGCATTTTTTTAATTTTTTGAAATGTTGTATAGTATATCGTTGATGAAAAACTATTGGCACTAAATTTATTTCTTCATTTTCCATAGGGGAAGGGGGGTAACTTTTTGAAGTTGGAAATTTTAAAAATGCATAACATTTTTGCTAACAAAGCTTATGAGATGAAGAAATAAAATTTTACATTGAAGTAGAAGACATCTTTTAATCGAATAATATATAATAGGTATACCAACCTACTTCCGGTCTAACCGGAAATTAACAAAATATTAAAAATATTTATGACAAACTCTGTATATTATTTCAGGAGAAAATCAGAAATCGTTTTCTCATTACAACTATACACTTATTTATTTTTTTATTTTTTGAATTATTACCCAAAAACTGTTTCATTTAATACGTCATTGTAATATAATTAATTAATGTAGCCTCGGTTAAACGGTTCTATTGACCATATAAAACAAAATATAAAAAACGTTTCAAATAAATTTTATTTGGCTACAAAAGCTTCGTAATCTGAAATAGTTTGGCTATATACAGGGTATCCTGTAAGAGAAAAAAGAAGTTTATGAGTGAAATTAAACTTAATGTGAATAAGTAAATATTTTTCGAGAAACTTTTAATTGTTAATCACGGGAAAGTTTTGTTTACTGGTTATTTAATTAAGAAGTAAAATTGACGTTCTGTTCATGAGAAGCGAGATGAGAAGCTATAAATAAACTGAAATATAACAAACCCATTTACATGAAGACAATCTTATTCGAGCTTTTGCAGCTTTCTTTACACTGCAAAAATTCTTGTAACAGAAGAAAAAGAATCGATTTTTCATTGCCTTTTCAGCTGAGTAATTTTATTGACATTTAATTTTGAAATGTCTGTAGTAACACAAAAACTTCCACCACATTTTCATTGGTGGCGCTGGCGTCACTAAAAGGATAAGCGGAAACCTTCATGATACTATTCTCATTAAGTGGATGCTTATATACGAGGGTTGCCTTATGGTATATTGTTACAAATGACCACAATACAAATGTCATCAGCATCACTATATTCATAAGATTTTACCTTTTTTACTGTTAAAATCACAAAGAAAGTGTTTTGTTGACAGTGAGCGTTTTGAAGACAAGTAATTTTGCAAAAAATGAAAATTACTCGTTGGATGATTTTTACGATATTCATAAAGACCTAACTCAGTAACAATGCATAGAATCGCTTCGTTCAACATTTTTGGTAATGAAGCATCATCAGAAAAGAATTTATAATTGTCTTTCAGTGATGAATCTCGTGAAGGTTGCCCAAAAAACATCGATACGGTGCTCAGTATGATTGTAGAAGATCGACACGTGACTTACGGCGAGATACAGGCATCCCCACACTGCAATACATCAATCAGCTGCCAGAAAGATATGTTTCCGATGGATTTCGCATAATTTGACTGAAGCTCAAAAACAGGTTTGTGTTAATTGGTGTAAGGCAAAGCTTAAAAAATTTGAATACGGAACTGCAAACTCCGTCTACAAGCTACAACATCGTTAACGAGGAATGGTATATATAACAATTTGTTTACCAGAAATGATAAAATTAGGAAAAACAACCAAAAACGTCGCATCATTCTCCAATCACGATAATTAATTAAAATCTACAAATACTAGCTACAAAAACTTAATGACGTATGAAACTTGAGTTGCCTGGCCCAAAAAATCTTTAGTTATCGTGTTGAAGCAATAACTGCAAGAAAATCGAGACAATAAAGAAAATATGAAATTGAGGGTAAAATTTTTTTTCTCGTTTAATAATTAAAACAAAGAAAAGGGATTCGCACAATAGAATTTAAATTCCGTTCTGCAGCTAATTGAACCTATGTTTCGAATGTTCATCCATTACAGATTTCAAGATCGAAATGGGAGATCTATAATTCCTAATGATGATTCTGTCAGTTTAATGTACGTAGATGGAAATAATAAATGTTAAACAAGAAGTGACAATCGGGAGAAAACCACTTTAAATTTATACTCATTTGTAAGTACATATTTCAGCTTAATTAATTTAAAAGTCGTGCTAATTTACCGGAAACACATCAAAATTAAGTTTTAATCTCGCTCCAAAAATCTCAAACGTTCCCAGTTCATTTTACAAATTGATATAACACTGAGTGATAGTAGACGTGACGTGTATCAGGGTTGAAAATTTTAACCCTCATATAGTCTCAACATTATCCGTCAAAAACGATATCAAAGCGTAGCATTTCAAACGGGAAACTAATTTGAAATATCGATGGCAATTCTTTAGAGTCTTAACGGGTAAAGGAAACATCGCCTCTAATTTACATACATAATTTAAAGTAGCAGCAAAAAGCGTGGGCTTTTGAAACGTTAGAGGAAAGTTGAGCTAATTCATGTAGAAAAGATTTATTACGAACGCATTTCCAGCGACATTTACATACCATAAAAAAAGATGAAAAAATGAATAAATACTTAAACGCACATAAACCCACATATGAAAATTCTATGTACGCTTAATAAACCGACATTTAAATTGGTGCAAAAAGCGCATTCCCTTTCTCCCCAATTCATTTTCAAAATCAAGCAGTGCATTTAATTCCTAAATTTCGAAGACTACATTTGATTTATAAAAGGAAGTTTTTGAGGCATCGGTTTAGATAAATCATTCTTCGAAATTTACATAATTTTGTATATAGCATTTCAATAACGAACTTTGGTTAAAATCAAAATGGAATTGCATGCACGAACGACGATTTTATTGAAAGAACAAGGTTTATTGGATATTATGTGCAAAAATTCTAGCAATGAGAACAAAAAAAAAACGTTTATGTCGGTTAAAACGGTTACGTACAATACGTTAACAAAACGCCCTGTACTCGTGATTTATTTTGTATGTTCGCCTTAGGTGCACAATTTCAAATATCTGTTATAACATAAATGTAACATGGTTTCTCTAGTAATAAACAAAACGTTGAGAATTAAACTCGCAAGGAATTTCCCGTGAGCGAACTAATAATGCTAACCACAAATTTAACACAATATATATCACGAGAAAGTACATTAGAAAGGTCCGTTAAGCTGGCACAACCCCTATAGCACAATCAGTTGAAACGTACCACATAATTTAGTACTCATTTATTACTAATTAATTACCCAAAAGTCAAATTTATTACCGTTGATTTTAAAAAAAAAAAAGTGGTTGTGCCAGCTTAACCGTTAAGCTAGCACAACCCAAAAAAAAAAAAACTATTAAGTAGCTAACACCACACTAATAATTGATTACTAATTAATTACTAATTAATTACTCACTATTTACCAAGGACTTAACCATATTTAAGCTCTCAAGCCCCGCGCAGTCCAAAATTAGACGCGCACAGTAATGTAACCTACCTCCGCCAAATCGATATTCGTTATTTTAAACATGTTTTCAATGATATGTGAACGTACTGTAAGGTCTGTAAGACAACTAAGTGTTTGTAATTTGTAAATTAATGAAGGTGCAGCCGGATATCGGATATTGTTTTTATGCTATGAATGAATTATACCAGCCCTACCATATAAAAGGCAGCTTGCGATGCACCAATCAAAATACATCGACATTAATTGAAAATCAATCGTAACATAATGTTTGAACATAGGTTAGAAATTGATTACTCCAGCACAATCAGTTCAAACTAATTTTTACCTGTATTAATCGATGTATGAATGCTTTAATATAAGTTAGGAATTTATTACTCCAGCACAATCAGTTCAAATTAATTTTTACATGGATTAATCGATGTATGAATGCTTTAATATAAGTTAGGAATTTATTACTCCAGCACAATCAGTTCAAATTAATTTTTACATGGATTAATGGATGTATGAATGCTTTAATATAAGTTAGGAATTTATTACTCCAGCACAATCAGTTCAAATTAATTTTAACATTGACTAATCGATGTATGAATACTTTAAAGTAAGTTAGGAATTTATTACTCCAGCACAATCAGTCCAAATTCATTTTAACATGGATTAATCGATATATCAATGCTTTAAAATAAGTTAGGAATTTATTAGCACAATAAGTTCAAATTAATTTTAACATTGACTAATCGATGTATGAATACTTTAAAGTAAGTTAGGAATTTATTACTCCAGCACAATCAGTTCAAATTAATTTTAACATTGACTAATCGATGTATGAATACTTTAAAGTAAGTTAGGAATTTATTACTCCAGCACAATCAGTTCAAATTAATTTTAACATTGACTAATCGATGTATGAATACTTTAAAGTAAGTTAGGAATTTATTACTCCAGCACAATCAGTCCAAATTCATTTTAACATGGATTAATCGATATATCAATGCTTTAAAATAAGTTAGGAATTTATTACTCCAGCACAATCAGTTCAAATTAATTTTAACATTGACTAATCGATGTATGAATACTTTAAAGTAAGTTAGGAATTTATTACTCCAGCACAATCAGTTCAAATTAATTTTAACATTGACTAATCGATGTATGAATACTTTAAAGTAAGTTAGGAATTTATTACTCCAGCACAATCAGTCCAAATTCATTTTAACATGGATTAATCGATATATCAATGCTTTAAAATAAGTTAGGAATTTATTACTCCAGCACAATCAGTTCAAATTAATTTTAACATTGACTAATCGATGTATGAATACTTTAAAGTAAGTTAGGAATTTATTATTCCAGCACAATCAGTTCAAATTAATTTTAACATTGACTAATCGATGTATGAATACTTTAAAGTAAGTTAGGAATTTATTACTCCAGCACAATCAGTTCAAATTAATTTTTAACTGGATTAATCGATATATCAATGCTTTAAAGTAAGTTAGGAATTTATTACTCCAGCACAATCAGTTCAAATTAATTTTTACATGAATTAATCGATATATCAATGCTTTAAAGTAAGTTAGGAATTTATTACTCCAGCACAATCAGTTCAAATTAATTTTTACATGAATTAATCGATATATCAATGCTTTAAAGTAAGTTAGGAATTTATTACTCCAGCACAATCAGTTCAAATTAATTTTTACCTGTATTAATCGATATATCATTGCTTTAAAATAAGTTAGGAATTGATTACTCCAGCTCAATCGATTAATCCATGTAAAAATTAATTTGAACTGATTGTGCTGGAGTAATAAATTCCTAACTTACTTTAAAGTATTCATACATCGATTAGTCAATGTTAAAATTAATTTGAACTGATTGTGCTGGAGTAATAAATTCCTAACTTATTTTAAAGCATTGATATATCGATTAATCCATGTTAAAATGAATTTGAACTGATTGTGCTGGAGTAATAAATTCCAAACTTATTTTAAAGCATTGATACATCGATTAGTCAATGTTAAAATTAATTTGAACTGATTGTGCTGGAGTAATAAATTCCTAACTTACTTTAAAGTATTCATACATCGATTAATACAGGTAAAAATTAATTTGAACTGATTGTGCTGGAGTAATAAATTCCAAACTTATATTAAAGCATTGATACATCGATTAATACAGGTAAAAATCAATTTGAACTGATTGTGCTGGAGTAATAAATTCCAAACTTATATTAAAGCATTGATACATCGATTAATACAAGTAAAAATCAATTTGAACTGATTGTGCTGGAGTAATAAATTCCAAACTTACATCGATTAATACATGTAAAAATTAATTTGAACTGATTGTGCTGGAGTAATAAATTCCTAACTTACTTTAAAGTATTCATACATCGATTAATACAGGTAAAAATTAATTTGAACTGATTGTGCTGGAGTAATAAATTCCAAACTTATATTAAAGCATTGATACATCGATTAATACAGGTAAAAATCAATTTGAACTGATTGTGCTGGAGTAATAAATTCCAAACTTATATTAAAGCATTGATACATCGATTAATACATGTAAAAATTAATTTGAACTGATTGTGCTGGAGTAATAAATTCCTAACTTATATTAAAGCATTCATACATCGATTAATACATGTAAAAATTAATTTGAACTGATTGTGCTGGAGTAATAAATTCCTAACTTATATTAAAGCATTCATACATCGATTAATACATGTAAAAATTAATTTGAACTGATTGTGCTGGAGTAATAAATTCCTAACTTATATTAAAGCATTCATACATCGATTAATACATGTAAAAATTAATTTGAACTGATTGTGCTGGAGTAATAAATTCCTAACTTATATTAAAGCATTCATACATCGATTAATACATGTAAAAATTAATTTGAACTGATTGTGCTGGAGTAATAAATTCCTAACTTATATTAAAGCATTGATACATCGATTAATACATGTAAAAATTAATTTGAACTGATTGTGCTGGAGTAATAAATTCCAAACTTATATTAAAGCATTGATACATCGATTAATACATGTAAAAATTAATTTGAACTGATTGTGCTGGAGTAATAAATTCCTAACTTATATTAAAGCATTCATACATCGATTAATACATGTAAAAATTAATTTGAACTGATTGTGCTGGAGTAATAAATTCCTAACTTATATTAAAGCATTCATACATCGATTAATACATGTAAAAATTAATTTGAACTGATTGTGCTGGAGTAATAAATTCCTAACTTATATTAAAGCATTCATACATCGATTAATACATGTAAAAATTAATTTGAACTGATTGTGCTGGAGTAATAAATTCCTAACTTATATTAAAGCATTCATACATCGATTAATACATGTAAAAATTAATTTGAATTGATTGTGCTGGAGTAATAAAGTCCTAACTTATATTAAAGCATTCATACATCGATTAATACATGTTAAAAATTAATTTGAACTGATTGTGCTGGAGTAATAAATTCCTAACTTATATTAAAGCATTCATACATCGATTAATACAGGTAAAAATTAGTTTGAACTGATTGTGCTGGAGTAATCAATTTCTAACCTATGTTCAAACATTATGTTACGATTGATTTTCAATTAATGTCGATGTATTTTGATTGGTGCATCGCAAGCTGCCTTTTATCTGGTAGGGCTGGTATAATTCATTCATAGCATAAAAACAATATCCGATATCCGGCTGCACCTTCATTAATTTACAAATTACAAACACTTAGTTGGCTTACAGACCTTACAGTACGTTCACATATCATTGGAAACATGTTTAAAATAACGAATATCGATTTGGCGGAGGTAGGTTACCCCACATTACTGTGCGCGTCTAATTTTGGACTGCGCGGGGCTTGAGAGCTTAAATATGGTTAAGTCCTTGGTAAATAGTGAGTAATTAATTAGTAATCAATTATTAGTGTGGTGTTAGCTACTTAATAGTTTTTTTTTTTTTTGGGTTGTGCTAGCTTAACGGTTAAGCTGGCACAACCACTTTTTTTTTTTTAAAATTAACAGTAATGAATTTGACTTTTGGGTAATTAATTAGTAATAAATGAGTACTAAATTATGTGGTACGTTTCAACTGATTGTGCTATAGGGGTTGTGCCAGCTTAACGGACCTACATTAGAACGTAATAAAATCAATAGGCAAACATTACAAGCGCACCACAACGTATATGGTATACAATAAAGGTAAATGGACAAAATAGGATTAAAATTTTAATTTTCCGACAACAAACATAGCCCCAATATCTTAAAGTTTAAATTAAGAAATTTACTCAAACCCACGATATTTTGCCCACTTTAATTAAATTCCAGTAGTCCCGTTCAACGCCTAAAACATTTATTTATAATCTACCCCCAGTTTGCATAATAGACCTTATGATGAAGTTAATAATTACCAGCCCTCTCGCACGAATCTAGGTCGAGCGATGTCAAGTATTTTATTTTCATAATTAACAATAGTGCAAAAACAGTAGGTAGGTGCCAAATAAGGGAATTAGAATTGTGAAAAATGGTTAATTAGCATTTAGAGTTTCCATTGTGAGAGAAAATTGAACAATTCATTAAGAATAATGAAAATACAAATACCTGTACGGCATAAAATATTCATTACAAGTACCTAATTTGGCTAGTATTGCAATTAACTAAAATTATTGATATTAGTCAGTTCCTTTAATTACTGATGTGATAAATTAATAGTAGTTTACGTAACAAGTCCCGAAAGTGATCTTTTACTGGATAAGTAGGCAAATTACAGGACGAGCCGCAGGCGAGTCCTGCAAGCCTGCGAGTCCAGTAAAAGCACTTTTGGGACGTATTACGTACAATATTTTTTTTTAAATCGGCTGGAAACGGGCAGAACAATTGACCATTCTAGGCCGGAAAGTAAAAATGAGTCCGGTAAAACTTTTACCGGACTATCACAATAACTTTCCGGCTCGGTCCGACAAAATGTCATTTTCTGGCCTAAAAATAATCCGGAAAGTACTACTTTCTGGCCGATTTTTAAAAAAATACTTTACCAATGATGACAGAGGACTAAAAACTATATTGAATACGATACCTAGCGTAAGAGATTTTTTGATGTTATTCTTCAAGCATCCCAAACCTGATGACGATAATTAACACATTTACGTGACTGTAATGTACTCCATTCGTCATCCATAGAAGACAGTAAGGTCTCTGAATTCAAAGAAAAAACACTAAATATGGTGACGCTCAAAAATGTAATTGGTTGTTTTACAGCCGAAAAAAATTTCTTTTTATTTCTCAAAACTTCTACAATCCACTTCCATCATTTTCTGATAGATGGAATGTACTGAACGTATGTGCAAAAGAATTATGAAAGAAAACACAAAGAAGAAATAAGGAGTTAAACAAAGTGGTTGGTTGGAGTTGCTATGAAAAGTAATCCCAAAGGAATTAAGGAGTGCTCTTGATGACATCGCTAAAGGCCCCATTCAAGTCGTTTTTGGACGACATTTGACAAAGAGTGGGCAAAGCAAGACACTTTATCTATGCAGTTTTTTTTTGTTACTAAAGCACTGAAACTGAGCACCGCATTTGTTCCAAGCTATAAGAAGATCGCAACTTTTGACCTTTTGATATCCAACCGTCTCTTTGACGAGTTAGAGGAGAGAAGAGTAGGTAGAATGCACTTAACGCTCGATTCGACATTTTCAGATATCGACACACCCCTTCTAAAATGTACTTGCAGATGAAAGAAACAAGAAAAAGCTACTATTAGATCATGGAAAAGAATAATATAAACTCACTCTGAAGATTTTCAGTGCTGAAAAGAGTTAAACGTGGAAATAGGTCGAAAATTGTTATTGCTAGAAAAAGATTCCGATAGGGGGGGGGGGGGGGTCCTTATGCTTGAAGTACCCAGCGCGCTTTGAAGAAATTGGACCTGATTGCCGTAAGAGAAAAATTACAAAAATCTGAATTTTCCAATTTAGATCAACCCGCACTATGATGCAGGCAGGCGAATTGCCACACAGAGTGGGTGCAACCAAATTTAAAGGGCACTGAATTACAGGACAAGTTCCCGACTTATGTTTTTGACCGGGATCAAGTATTTACCCACTACATTTTACGTAATATTAATATTAGTTCTGCTTGTTAAAGTGTGTTAGGACCACGTAATTTAATCTCAGTCATATCACCAAGGGTACACTGCGCTCCCGCACATTGATACCCCAGAGATAACCCACAGGCCCACAGGTACTCATTTTTTAGAGACTGAATCAATCTCGAGAAGAAAATGTGCAGAAGTTTCCTGGAACCCAGATCATCGGCATAACGATGGGCAGAATATTAATTGAAGGTTTTGGTAAGTACTATGGATTTAGTGAGTAGGGGGTTAATTTCCAGAGAGGCAAATCTTTTATTTCTAAAAGTAATTATGGTCCTCTCTCGTTAATGTAAAAATAGTTATTTATGCATCAAGTGCGTAAAGAAGCTTTTATGGCCCGAAGCCTTATTTCAAGGCCGAGCGGTAGCGAGGGCTAGAAAAAGGCTGTAGGGTCATAAATGCAAGTTACGCCAGAAATGCATACACTATTTTATGCACAGATTAAGTATTTATTTCAAATAATTTAAATATCGCTTATAGTC